>OX276442.1:8174270-9536649 GCA_946251915.1 Abrostola triplasia
TTTAACTTAGAATATCTTTAACTACGGCTATTATCATCACTAATGGACCCCTCATCAAGGTAGACGTCAGCGAGGCAGAGCCAAATGGAGATGGCGAGATGAACTGGACTCCTTTATGAAGGACAGTGACAGCTCTTGACAAACTTATGGAAGAAGAGGGCTTTACCCTGCAGCGGGACAGTATAGGCTCATAATAAAAGTAATTAATTAACACCTAAAGAGGCTCTGCAGAAACCGGTACTCCTTGCCACGGCACGCATTGTGAGGAGATTCCTCTCTCTGGAGCCCTAACCACCGGTACTTGGACCCTAGCGTTCGTGCCACCTGTCTATGCAGGCCACATTCCTAGTAACACCATATAATATGTAAGTCCTCTCCACACTTGGACCACACTACACTTGCTCCAGTTTCTGAGATGTTTTCGCTCAAATGAAAGTGATCAGCGATCTGCACACAGTCGCGGTCGGCCGCCCGCCGCCCGTGCCGTGCTTGGATTGATAAAGTTTTTGCAAAATAACAGCTTTTTTATACCTCATCTGTCTTGCAAGATGGCTGCGGTATGTTAAGCATCCGATGAAAGTTTTCGCGCGTTCTTTAACGTGTGTATATGGTTTGATGTTGGGTCAATTGTGATGTTAAAATATGAGCTTGTTAAGTGAGATGACAAACAAACTTACGCATTGATACTATAATATTAGACACACATTTATGGATCAGCTAGTCAAAAGAGTGTTCACCATCTATGGTCGAACTCTATGGATTCCTTCGCTCATTTAATCCCAAAAAGGTCTGCCATATACCATCCTTCTTCGTTGACTGGCCAGAACAAACCACACGAAAGTAAAAAATAAACACAGTCCGCGTCAAATATGACAACACCATCAAGAAACCTAGCCATATATTAAAATATGCACAAATTCTGAGCCCTTGGACAAATAATGGACGGGGAGGAAACAAGCCATGTCGCCGGCAGTTATACATCCTTACAGGAACACATCAACAAGCTGAATGAAAATCAAACTAGTATCATAAACAAATTCGACGTACTGACCAAGAATGTGGACGAACTCAAAAAGATTCTGGCGCAGTTCTCGGAGAAGATAGTTGCTTTGGAAGAGGTGGCTACCGATAGGAGGAAACTGAAGACGGAGATTAAAATCTTAAAGAACAGGATAGATGAGTTGTATGCGATTGTGAAGGAAGGGAAGGAAGATGATTCCTGCCCAAGTGACGACGAGCAGGATATCGAGTCTTGTCACTCTGGATTCTCCTGCTCATCTAAGGTACCCCACTAGTTATACATCCATTAATAATTTAAAAAATGTTCATAAAAAGTTGTATGTGATATGAGCTAAGGTTTAGCAAAAGGAATAAACTATCCGTTGCGATGATGAGGCGTTATGTCATATTATATAAACTAAACAGTAAACAGTAATGAGCAAAAATTTGAACCAAATTCGTGAAGAGAAAAAAGTGTACCTTATTCTGTTAGCCTCTCAGTTTATTGCATGATTTGGATATGAGTGAGTGTGAGATTTGGCAGTTAAAGTTTAGATGGAAAAGGAGTACAATGTTTGTAGGTATAGGTTATATTCTTTGATCGAATTTCAATCACTGGGCGATTACTAATCTTAACAGGTAGCGCCACTGTTATTTGGGAATTAACATCAATTCTAGTTTGTATATAATTTGAAGCAAATTTAGTTCGTTTAAACTTCACGAAATATACAATTAGGCACTAATTAATAAACAAACCGTACGTTTAATCGTATAATTATGGAGTTTAACATGTATTTAGTGAGAAATGGCAATCACCTTTCAAATTTAATTAAAATCGTAAACTGTAAACCAATTTAAACTAAAAGAGTAGCCAACAGACTTTATCTATTACTTGAAATTGGTTTGTATCAATCAATGTAACAAATTTCATGGATGTTAAAACTTTAAAGTATTTTAAAGAACTATTTAAACTCATATACATTTCTGTAGGCACATCAATTTACAATTATTTTATATGTTTATGTCTGCCTCTTCTGTTTTGTACTTAGAGTTCATCATCATCATCATCAGCTTTTAAATGGCCCACTGCTGGACATAAACCTCCTCCCCTAATCGCCACTGATACCTATTTTGGGCCTTTTGCATCCAGGTCTTTCCCTGTATAGCAACAACATCATCAGTCCACCACACTGTACTTAGAGCTACCAATGTAGAAATATTAAAAGACTTTTGGAGACTTATCGTGGGAATATTGCTGGCCTTGCATTGCAGGACATATTCCGCTGTGAAAGCGCGACGACGCAATCCACTGCACGTAGCGGCGTCTCTCTCCCACGCTGGTAAATAACCTGCAATGCTAGCCTGCAATATTTACACTATAAGTGTCCAATCTTGTAATTTACATTGGTACTACATGCGATAATATTGCTATTTCTTTCCGAAATCCTTCTCATTAGGAATTTCCTAATAGCTCTGTTGTGTCATTATGTTATACAAGTTGCTTCTGAGTGTTTATTTTCAGAATTAGACTGGCAATAGATACTCTGCAATCTTTTTTTCACAGACAAAGAGCCTGTCTATTTGAAATCTTTCAGACAGATTGCAAAAATCCGCAGATGTTTGTCCCGAGTCTGGGTGTTTGTGTGTGTGATATTTCATGTTTTTACGCCCCCATGATATAGGAGAAGTTCCTAGTGTGCGGCGACGTTTAAAAAAAACTAGAATCTAGCGGTCTAGGGTTTTCAGTAGAAGTTTTAAGCCGTGCAAGTTGGGCTATTGTCTAAGGTTTTGTTTTATTTCGATTTATTTCTTTGAATTGTGGTAATTTAAAACGAAATATTTTAAGATTGACGACATAATAAAGATTGCGGGGCGCACCTGGACAAGATTGGCACAGGACTGCGGCGGATGGCATTTTAAGGGAGGCTTAACCCAGCAGTGGGATATTGAAGGCTGTGGATGATGATGATGATCTTAAGATTGTGAATTTGTTCTTAGATCATGATAACATTAATTCGAATTACGATAATACTAAACGTTTAATTTCTCAATGATGAAACTTTAACTATAATGTAGGTACCTATATCTTTTGTTTTAAAATACTTTCTCGGTGCCATTTCAAAATATTTAGGTACGGTAATTTATTAATATTACCGGTAAAATGTGGTTAAATTAATTTAATTATTTATAGTTTATTTTAGGCAATTATAAAACCATAATCACAAACATCCTTATACAAGCAGAATTAAAAACTAAAAGTTGAAACATTAATAGATATTTAAAACTTAAACCACTATGAAATATATATATATATATATCTACTTATAAATTATTCAAAAATCTCTCCTCTTATCTCTCTTTTAAAAGTTTACTGACAAAAATTGACCTCTGCCTACACCTTCCAATATTGCAGACGTGATGTTATGTTACAACAAATTCTTGGTTCAACATCGAAATACAACATACTCCAATCAACAAAAGAATAACAAAGAAACCAAGTTCTAACTGCCCTAACACTGTTAATTTGCAACTTTTGGGAGAAAAGGCTCTACCTGAGTTGATTCTTGTTCGACAACCAATCTCATAATGTTATCCAGGGATGCTACAGAAGCGGAATCGAATGTTTAGAATATTTCGGAATCCGAACTGAATTGAGTCGAAATCGGATCGGTCGGATTGTTAAATTGTATGTCATAAAAATCAATTAGAATTGGACACAGCAAATAATATTATTCAGTAAAAATGTAACGAAAGATGTTTCTTGTTGCTGTTTTTACAAGATTTTATTTAACTTGCAATGTTTGTATGTATGAGTTTGTTTAGGTCAAATCTTGCAATCTAGATTAGAACTACTTTTTGATATCCGATTGAAATGAAATTTTGCATACTTAAATAGGTTTGGTGACAATACAATATTATGGTAGTTTTGGTTTAAAAGCTTTTGTTAAAAATATATTTGTTATATTAACTTATTTCTCGCTCGACGTCTGTAATCACTGCGTGTTAACCTTCAAGCTCCGAAAGAACATCCGATGTAAAACATTCGGAATCGAAAATGTAAAATCAATCGGACGTTCTTCGGAACCAAAACCTAAGGTCCGTAACATCCCTAAAGTT
This sequence comes from Abrostola triplasia, assembly GCA_946251915.1. Classification (NCBI taxonomy): domain Eukaryota; kingdom Metazoa; phylum Arthropoda; class Insecta; order Lepidoptera; family Noctuidae; genus Abrostola; species Abrostola triplasia. The sequence continues at coordinate 8,178,387 of OX276442.1, forward strand.
ATCAAGGCCCGGAGGAGGTTTTGCGTTCCAAGGTTCTAACTAATTATACTTACGTACTTAGTTAAAGGATCTTGTGAAGATTGTTTCTGTAGAAAGTTTGTCTAGTATAGGGTTTGGTGAAATGGAATTTATCGTCACACGAATTTCGTACCTATTCTTCTTCTTATCGTATGGTTGATGGATAACCTGGTGTCAGAGTTTAAACCGCCTGTAGGCCTCTGACATGCTTTACACACCATGAAAATATCTGAGGCCCTTCACCATGAACTCTTAAAGTAGGACAGTTCACGTTGTGGAAGCCAGGCACCGCTATGAGCAGTGTAATGCGGGGTCTGGCTTCCACAACGTGAACTGGCAGGCTTCCTCAAAAATTGTCCTGCTTTAAGAGTTCATGGGGCAGGTACATTACTATGAGTTTGCAGTGCTGGTGATTTTCCGTTGTGGAAGCGACACGCCACTAGGTGCAGTATAATTGTCGCACTGCAGAAAAAAAACCCATATTTTTTTATCTAGAAGTATTTTCTGTCTTATCTAATACTACGTATTGGCTATAGCTAATATTTACTACTTAATGAATGAATCACAATTTATATCTTTTTATCATTCATATCCGTTGTTGATTCTTAACATATAATTGTAAGTCGTATTATGTTAGTGCAATTCTTAAAGTGATTATTGTTAGTTCTGTTGCAATTAGTACGTCGAAGAGGTGATTTTATCTAATAATATAAATTGTCGATTATACCCCTTATTAAAAATGATCAGTGTTGAACAATCGATTACATTATACCTATCACTGTTGTTTGCATGTCAATGAATAGAGATGACAATAGACTTAAGGAGTAACTATCTTACAACAAACGTTAGCATCGTTTATAAGTATGGGAGTTAGTGTATCTTAAATTTCTTAGTTAACCATTTTATATTGTCGTAGTTTAATTTTAAACTGCCTCGTTGGTCTAGGTAAAATGTTGCTGGTTATTTGATTAGGTAATCTTCAGTAGCAGTACGGAGTAAAATTATGCCCGGTTGATGGTAGGCTCGCCCCCTATTACATTGGGATCTATAATCATAACTGAGAAATGTAGGCGTACCTACTCTATGTGCTTCACTGCCGTGCCTGCCTCTTCGGGGAATACAAGGGTGATGTAATATTTTTCTAGTTTAAATGTCTGTTAATAGTGGCTTGTTTGTCTGCAGGTGACAATGACGACGGGACTGGACAGGGACACGATACGGGCCGCGTACGAAGATGTTAGGTCGGACACCACGCCCACTGAATGGTACGTTGTCCTATCTTCAGTATACTTAGGATTTACAGTAAATGACTTAGGAAATGCCAATATGTCCTTACGTTCAATGTTATTTCCACTATCGACGCCCGACTTCTTTGTTGGTTGGCAAAAAAGTGTTGGGTTTCCCAGTTTGATAATTCAATTGATCGGACTTGGCAGTGTTGAGTTATTTATTAGTAGTTCTCTTGTATAATGTCTTGTAAGTAAATATATTACATTGTATGCATTCTAATAATCACCATTTTATCGCTTGGTATCGTAGAAGCGACTTAGAGGAAATCCAAAATCTAGAAGATGAGAATCAGCGTCTTTTGTAACTTTACCACCAATATTGGCTACCGATCCCCGAGTCGCTTATGGCAACCCCCTTCTAACAGGGGGAGGTTGGCGTCTTCCGACTGATGATGATGATGGTTCTAGTGATAATTGTGTGTGCAGGGCGGTGTTTAAGTTCGACGGCGCCCGCATCGTGTGCTCGGCGCGAGGCTCAGACTTCACAGAGTTTCGCACACAGTTCTCCGACGACGACCGCGCCTTCGGATATCTCAGGTGAGAAAATATAACTCATCCATACTAATATTATAAATGTGAAAGTAACTCTGTCTGTCTGTTACGCCTTCATGACTAAACCGCTGGACGGATTTTGATGTAATTTGGCATGTAGAGAGTTTAAGACCAGAGAAAGGATATAGGCTACTTAACGCGGGCGAAGCCGCGGGAAAAAGCTAGTTGATGGTTTTTTAATAAATTAAGTCAACAACTAGCCTGTCTGAGGTCTCCATTAGGCCCAAAAGGCTTTATATTAATGTTACCGCACGTAAATTATGATTGTCGATTTCTATTCAATACTCAGTGTATTAGAAAGAACTACAGTAGATGCTTAAAACTGCCTCGTTAGACTAGTCCTGGTTTTAAATCCCGGGTTGGGCAAAAGCGTCATTGGGTTTCTCCATTAGGTAATTCTCAGTAGCAGCACGGAGTCTCAATTAGTGCCCGGTTTATGGCAATAATCTCGCCCCCTATTACATAGGGACTTATAACATAATTGGCGAAATGTGGGTGTAGGTACCTATTACGCACCTCTGCCTACTCCTTTGGGGAATACAGGCGTGATGTTATGTAATGTAAATAAGGCACCAAAGATTGGAAAGAAAATCCTTTTGAACGATTAGAAAAACGCGGTAGTCCCAGACGACGTGCCAAATAAAACTGTGTCAAACCGTCATGGATGATCAGTCAAGCTCTAAGTAACTTACTTACTTAAATAAGTCTGTAGTTAATTACGTTATACTATTACGATTACAGTTTGTTATCGAGACCAGCCACAGTTGTGTCACCAAAGATTTGAGACAGTTACTCAACAGTTTTCAATGGTTTTTAGAACGAAAAGCTATCTAAAATTCTAGACTTGGTTTTTTGGATTGATGTTGATGTAGATTCTAGTAAATATGGTTTTATAAGAACTAACCTAATAAAAAAAATAGGAAGCAATTTAAGTACATAACATCACGCCTGTATTCCCCGAAGGGGAGGCAGAGGAGCTCATGTAGTACACTCACATTTCGCCAATTATGATTTTAGGTTCCTATGTAAAATAAAATGTTTGTTTGTCTGTCCAGGTTGCAAATGGGCGACGAGATGTCTAAACGTAAGAAGTTCCTGTTTGTCACGTGGGTGGGGCCCAACGTGTCGGTCATCAACCGCGCCAAGATGTCTACCGACAAAGCCATTATCAAGGACATCATCTCTGTAAGTATATGTATGCAATTATAGCCCGTAATTCAATAATTTATGGACCGGATTCCTATGCACATGGCATGGTAGGTTTCATTCAGATGTTTTCGCCGTGAGCTAGCGTCTTCGAATATGTAAGTCACATTGACACTTGACTGGGTCCAGCAACGATAACACCACCGATAATAGGTATAGAGAACAAATGGTAATCCTAGAATCACTTTTCAACTCTGCATCACCCTAAATTTGACTGGTAGAAAATGCCTAATGGCATTAAGTCCGCCGTTATATAAATGTGTAGGTATATGAAGTATAAATAAATAACCGACTGCCTCGTTGGTCTAGTGGTTGCTAAGCGCGACTGCTGAGCACGAGGTCCTAGGTTCGAATCCCGGGTCGGGCAAAGTGTTACTGGGTTTTTCCATTAGGTAATTCTCAGTAGCAGCACGGAGTCTGGATTTGTGCCCAGTTGATGGCAATAGGCTCGCCCCCTATTACATTGGGACCTAAAACATAACTGGCGAAATGTGGGTGTACTATATGTGCACCTCTGCCTACCCCTTCGGGGAATACAGGCGTGATGTTATGTTACATAAATAAATAAGTCCTAGTTGTATAGGTATCTTCATCTTGAGTTGTTGTAGGTACTCGACCACACCCGACACTGGTACTGCCCCCTTACTATAAAGTCTTAAAGCAGGACAGTTTACGTTATAAAAGCGAGACGCCACATTACTCTGCACGTATCTGCGTCTCGCTTGCACATCGTAAATAGCCTTGCTTCAAGAGTTCGTGGTACGGGGCTGGTGCCATAAAACTTGCCCAATGCGCCTTGCAAGTCATAAACCACGATGACTACACTTTTATCTACTTATTAGTCAAATAAAACAGATTACTTGCACAAAACCTACTTCAATATTCTTCGTAATCACTGTAGTTTGGATAAGGCAATGATTTCATTAAATCGGGCTGTTACGGTACTTTAGTCGACATAAGTAGCAACAAATATATACCTACTCATATACTTTTGTTGATCGGTGGTATAAGTAGATAGCTTGTGTCCATGGTAACACTGAGGGCATCGATAAAATAGTGTTTTCCATAATCTCCTCGCTTAGCAAGGGGTTTGGGGATTGCTGTAGAGATTGGCCAACAAGAATAGCTACTATTCTTGTTGGCTAAGATACATAAGTACCACTCATGGTGTGCCGACTGTACTAGCTCCTAACGCATCGTCATTTTTATAGGCTATACTTTTCCCAAATTATCATAATGCGTCATGTAATCCTAGCTGAATGTAATGCTACCAATAATCGTCTAATATACGATATTGAGCGTTCAACCTTGTGACTCCTACGAATTGTTTTGGCAATAAATAAATCAATTGCGTATGATTCACACATTCGGGAACGACTGGGCTGGGTGACGAGTCATTCTTGGAGCGGGGAGAGGTCGACTGTCCACGAATCTGACTAATGTGATGTTTAACCTCCTTACTGTCAAACTGATGCTAGTTCATTCTAAATTGTCTTTGAAAGGACATTGGTCCGAGATACTGTTTTGAAATGGAGTCCGCGAGGCCTCAACCTGGCCCAGGTTGGGAATATAATGCCATGCCGTTCCCGGGAAAGCCTGTTGTTACGTTGTTAGTGATGAAACGAGTGGCGAAATCTAGGCGTAAGGACCGGTGGCGAAAGTATACCGTTTGAGGATCGAAGCAATCGGATGAGGCCCCTTTTAAGAACTTGGTAAAGATTTTCATGGACTACCCCCTTTCGGGCCGGGGACCACCTACGGCCAGGGACCCCGCTTTGTGGGGGCCCGTGTCATAAACTGGCTTGCCATCCAGTTTTGCCACTGTTATGGACTAATAAGGAATAACCTGCTTACCTCTGAGGATATGTACCTTTGTATAAAGTTGGGACAAAGGAACTGTTCTTTACTGTGATCAGACAAACATAATTGGTCAGCATAATATCGAGGGCATCATTCCATAGGGGCGTATACCCAAAAATGCCATTTTTTTTTATTGCATTTTTGAAATCTAGAAGTGCGAATACACAATCTGGCTTGACACCCATATTTTTAAGTCTTATAGTTTTATTTATATTTAATAAAATATAAAGGGCGTATAACTTAAAACGACAAAAATTATGAAAAATACGTTATTTTTGTCGAGCCATATAGGCGTACAGTAGATAATTATAACATTTCTTTAGAATTTCTTGGTACTTTTACAATACTAAGTTAAGTGAACCATTACAAAAAGAAAAGAAACCTTGGTCAAGTGTAAAATACAGCTTTCGTGTACTCTTTATGTTCGTAAGAGCTGGTCTATGATTTAGTATTTACCTCATCTTATGCGATTATCCAGGTCGATTTAAATTGGGTTCAGGTTAGGACTACGAGCTGTTCATTTAATCTTTTCGTTGAATATTGACGTCGTCTCGCGGGGTATTCACTAGCCTTATCGTAAATTAAAATGTAATTATGGCCTATAGCGTAAATGGAACCATGTGTGATTCTAAAAGTCCAGTAATTCTACCTTAAAATATTTAACAAACCTTTCTTACTACGTCTATACTCTCCCTGACATACATCAAGACCTATCGCAGTAATTGTTTTTTTCCAGCATTGTGTTAAGACTAATTTAAATTTTGTTATTAGGCAGTTTCACACTTTTGTGCACTGCGGGCAGTTGTAGTATTCCAGCCGATTGAAATGGGTCTTAATCTCTCTACGCTAAACATTCAACTGATTTTTTGATAGATAACACTTTGATTTCATACTTCAAAGAAACGGTTACATTATCTAAGAATATTGTGAACCGTCTTCTTAATATGTATTAAGAAGACGGTTCACAATATGCCCCTTATACTATCCAGAACTCTAGAAAGTTCTAGAGTTCTAGACAGTATATGGGGCCTTGTTGAGTAGTAACTGGTATCTCAATGGTACCTGACAGCATCCTATATAGTGGTACGTACTGTACGCAGATATCTAAGCATCCATCAAGCGAATGCTGGCTAACCATTGTCTTATTTCCCGTAAATACCGCTTTTCAAGAACTTCAACTTATAGACGAATAGTCAAAAAATAGTCTTGGAATTAATGTTTTTTGGAATATTGGTGACTTCAGTAAACAACGAGAAAGCATAGTAGAGAACGTAAGTCGAATCGAAGTGGAAGAATACTGTATAAAAGGGGCTCTAAGTTTTACGCCTCTATAGAATTATTGGTGTTTTCATTTATTTTGTCAAACCATATGGGCGTATAAATTAATTATTTCGAGATATAGGCCACCTAAAAATAATCCAGACGGTTATTAATTTAGTTTAATGAATATCGATTAATTTACCGTCACATTATTTAAGATACAAGTAAGAAAAAAATTATACGCCCCAAAATGTATGGTGAGTTTGAGCAGATACTTGTCTAATATTCGTTACGCCATATAGGCGTAAGGACCAAAAATACCATAAAGACATAAGCTACTTTCACAAAGTTTATACCATGATGTGTGTCACAATAATATATAATTTTCCTAAAAAAGTATTTCGATTCAACATCCCATTAAAAAGTTAGACAGTTTTTTGTTCCTCCTGAAAAGTAGCCAAAATTGGATACGCCCCTATGGAATGATGCCCTCGATATATACTTGGTCTTACATCCAATCAATCTATCAATTATCTATTACATATTGCATTATAACAATAACTAGAATTCATATCAGTAGCCAAATAAAACACATATCCATTGCTCAATCATTTAAAACAAATGCCATAAATACTTACAATTAAACTCTGATCACATAAAATCGTACAAGTACTTTCTTACATTAAAACCTACGGTCTGAGCGACCGCGGCAATAAAATCGTAACCAACAATGCATTTATACTTTGCCGTATCCAAATCAATCTCCTTGCTGCCCGCTATCAACTTCAATTCAACTAATGTAGCAATTTGTGCCAATAGATTGCTTGTTAGACCAATTTTTTCTTCTAATATAGCATAAAATATGGCTAATAATCTGTCTAGTGTGAAGACTTTTGGCCCTAGTTGTGTGTTTAACTTTTCCGATATCTTTGCTTTAGCTCTGACTTGTTGCAGCCGTTTGCGTTGCTTGCCGTGGTACTTCATGAACAGTCTTTTGTCTTCTTTCGGTGGGTTGTAACTAGCTAGGTATGCAGCAATGAGGAGAAATTTCGCATAGTATGGTAACTCAAAACTCTGTGCAAATGTTTTTGTTGAAGTCAACTCCTCTTTCAATATATTTTCGAAGTTGGTTGGTGTGTCAGTATCACTGTTCTCTTTCCCTGGAGATGGTCTCACAGGCTTAGAGTCACTAATACGTAGATACAGAAGCTCCAAACTGGTTTTGAGAATCGGTGAGATGTGGCGCCATAGTTTTGTTAAATCGGTAGCATTTATTTCATTTTTAATTATTGGTTCACAATACTTTATGAAATTGACGCATGCCATGTGCTGCAATTCAATCAGATCGCGACACGGTCTATAAAATACGCTCAAAAATGCGTTAAGAAAGTTTGCAAACAACTCTGGTTTCTCCAATTCATTTTTAACTTCATCATCTACTTCGTAAGTAGTTAATAGGTGGTGTATGAAGCCTTTTTGTTGTAGAAATATTATTCTGAACAGCTCTTCTTTGTTGTAATTTGGGAAATACAGCTTTATAGGCTCGCGGGCACCCATTCTAAAGTAGAAATTTTCGTAAACTAAATGTGTGACAAAGATACTGCAAATATTGAGGTTACAAAACTCCCGTAACCTTAAAAACGTGCTCATTATGTTCTGGTCCATGTTGCGAAGCCTCTCAGCTCTGTCGAACACTAAAATTACCGGTTCAAAACCAATTTTCGTTTCTTGTAACCGATTCATACTGTTTATAACATCCATCATAGTTTCACATTTAACATCAACTTCCTCGTCTTCTAAGCCCGACAGAATGCTCTCGAAGATTATTTTAGGTGTATAACATTCAATACAGTCAATAATAACATGTTTGTAGTTTAAATATCGAAGTACGGAGTTAACACATAAAGTTTTCCCTGTCGCCATACTCCCGCTGATAAAAATAGAACAAGGCAAACATTCGTCGCCGTCACCGAGGAGATTAAACAAGTCGTTTAACTGCTCTTCTCTGCATGGCACTTTGTTTTGTAATTCTTCCATTTGGATTATTTTTTTCCGGTTTCGTAAACAACTTCTTTCGTGGTTTATAGTTTACTTTGTTTTGACAGCTAACGGTTGCCAAATTGCCGCCGTTGTAATTGAAAGGTGAATTGAATTTGACATAAACGTTCCGTTTCTCAAAAACTCACTATTTAAGATGCGGTCTCGCTACGCTTCTTTTGTTATAAACTTGGGGAAAAGTCATAGAACATTTTATTTTTCTAGACCCTGTTCATTATTTATGTGTTTGCTAAATAATAATTTCTGTCTTTTTTCAGAATTTTGCAGTGGAGTTACAATTGGAAAATCAATCCGAAATAGACATCGATCAATTCAAAGACGCCCTGAACAGGGCAGGGGGAGCAAATTACGGGACTGGGGTCAGGGATTTATGAATTGCACAATAAAAATCCGCCTATAACCTAAAACATATCAATACTTTGATTTTAGGTACCCTATCTCTTTTATTCATTGCAAGAGCTTAATGTGGCTGAGACCTGAGAGTTAGCAATAGCTAAAATCAAAGTTGTGGTAACTTTTTTAATAGTAAGGCCATCATCAGGCCCCAAATTGTTTTTTCTATAAGTAGGAATGTGCTTTTTATTTTTAAATTTTTTATACTGGTGTGATTAAGTTCAGCATTAGTTTTATCCTGTTTCGGTCGTAAAGAAACCTATTTATTTTTTTACAAAATTGATATTGGACTTATTTTTATTTAGGGAAATTGTAAAATTTCAATAATTTATTTTTTTAAAGTCATTGTGCAATTATTATACTCGATAATGTAACGTAAGGATTTGCCAAAAAAATCTTTAGTGAATGTTGCCATGTATAGGGCGCGATAAGTGCATTTATTTTTTTGTCTACCTGTATTTTACTGTGACGAAATTATACAATGTATTGTATACAAAAGTATTTGGATTTAAACTGGCTTTTATATACATTGACTAGTGTTATTACTCAGCATTATTGGTAAACGAATTGAAGTAAATACATACATTAACCAAACGACTCTGATTGTTTTTTATTTTTATCCTATTAGTCCCTTCATACATTCACTACTGGTAACCTACGATTGTCAAAGACCAAGAATATTAGACTTACCATTGCACTGCCATACCTATTCACGCTTACATTTACCTGTCATGAGCAGAGGTCTGCGCATCTTTTCGAATAACAAGAACCAGCAGCACAGCACTAGAAGGCACAGGAGATGGTGTCAAGAGCTAAACTGTAAAGGAGTTTCAGGAGTCATCGAACATCGGACGAAAACCTCTTTAACCCTTGAGCGCCTTGGTCTTCTATAGAAGACAACATTTCCGCGCTTCCATAACTATCACGACACAATATGAAACGTAACATTCGTGTATTGGAATAACAATAATTGTAATAAATGTTACAATTAAATATTGTCTTCTAATAAAATCGTGGCGTGGAGCGTGATATCGGTCGTCTTCTATATAAGACTGGTGCTCAAAAGATTAAATACTTGTATTACTAGGGGATCGATTCGTCGCATTTTTATGTATTGACTACTGACAGTTATATGTACTGCACGCAAAACCAAAATTAAAAATAAAACAACTTCATAATTCAAATACAGTTTTATTTCAAAAAGTTAACATTTTCGCTTAGAGTTAAATCTTGACAGGTATTTCAAAATGAATAAAAATTGTAAACTAAGGCGTTTAAATTCTTATTGCATATCGAAACAAATCTTGTTAATGGTTTATAAAAATATTATGGCGTGTTTGTCTCTGGCGAACACAAGACTAAGGCTGGTTTTATAGTCACGCCGCTAGACGCGCCGTTGGGCAGCGCGCTGTTGAACGCCGTTCACCGAACGGCGCTGCTCAAGCGCGCGAATTTAAAACGCTACTACTACCCCAATACATATCCGAGCGCGCGCGCTCCGACGGCGCTGCTGAAACGCGTGACTATAAAATCAGCCTAACATCAACTGGAAGACGTCCGTTGAACACAAGGCTTAAAGCTACATATTTTTATATTCTAGCTTTGCTAACTGTGATAGTAGTATTTAGACTTGCTTTTAGTGTCGACATGGTTATCGTTTTGTATGTGTTTTTTTAATACAAGTATACAGCGTGATTTGACAAATTAATTTAACAGTTTTGTTATAAAAACAACAATAAACATGGGTTTCCATTCGATTCCAAGATGTGTCAACGAGTTTTCCAATAATGATTTAAATACTTTCAATGACAAATCGAAGTATCACAAATGCTATACTTGATAGGTACTGTGTTAAATATCTAACAATTTTAAACAAAAAAAAATTGATAACTTTTTAGATTTTTGTCAATATACACACTTTTACACATGGTATCTCACAGAAAATTCTGACATCCAGCCTAAATAGCCGGGCATAACCAAACAACAATATATTCAAACATTATTGCTATCATAACAGTATAAATCATTTCAAAAACAACTATGTATATACTTAATTATACTAAATTGCTTAGTGTGGGTAAGGCATAGTATATTCAACCGTGGTCTGTAAAATATAACTTGATCAGTGGAAAGATTCCCGCTGTAGTTTGTAACGTGAACTGATAAGCTCACTTATGTGTACAAGTAACACACACTAAACCAATGTTCATGTGCACACCTGATATTGGTAGTCAAACCGACTTCGTGAGAGACAAACCGTACTAAAGAGTATGGTAAGCAGTTGGTTGCCTGATCTCTCTCCGGTCTTACCGTCCTGGACTATGATTGTGAGGGAATAAAATGCATCTGTCTATACTCAGCTGGTGATGTGAACGCGGTTTTGTCTTAGATTCAGTTGAGATCGGTCGCCGGTACCGGAGTTCATGCAGGACATTATTACTGTCATAAGACAATAATTATTGTTCGAGACGCGTGTGTTATGGGCGCGCCACCAAGCTACATTTTACAGACCATAGTAAAGTATTTTTTGTATTATTATTATCTAGAATATTCTTTGATAAACAACAACAGATTAAATTGTATAGATGTTGAATAGGCACACGTATTTGTTATTCTCTATGGAGTGATGGGCAGTCATGGGCTTTTAATTCTAACTGACATAAATCTGCAAGTTAGATAAATATTAAATTCACTCACTGAACTGGAATTGTGGATCTCAAATTTAACTCATGAAGTCCACTCTGGAGGTCCAGACTATTATAGTTATGATAACGTTTTACACATGCCTATTGCAGAGGTCTATGAACGCGTATACGGACGGCACGTGTACTATTGTCAAAAACAACTGCGAACAACACTAACTTTAATAATAATTATTGTACATTATTTATTGCTTTTGGTTAGACTTATACTGTGGTTGTTGTCTCATTCACGTACGTTTAAATACCTAAAGTGTATCCCAATGATTTTTTAATCATAAAATCCAACAGATAATTATGTCACCCTTCTAAAAGGGAACTTGAAATTCGATGAGTGCGAGCAGCGACACGATAGCTCAGTTGATAAAGCTACGACACGGATAGGCGAACGTGGCGGGTTCGAGTTCGTATCCATCATTTTTCAAATTTCCTTTATCACAGTTAGAATGATTTAAATGTCTATATAGAATTAACCCATATTTCTGTATGAGTAGATGCCTTTCCCCATTGGGACAGATATAGCTTGATTTTATAATATCAAACTATGACATTTAAATCAGTGGACTCAATGGAAACTTTTTCTTTCTTTCTTTCAAACTGAGATTTAAAAATACGTGAATAGATTTTTAAGATCAACAACCACATTCGTAAATACACACTCCCTCTCATTCATAAAAGCTTTAAAACCAAGGATTAAATTATATATGTGCACCTCTGCCCACCCCTTCAGGGAATGGCGTGATGTTATGTTATGTATTAAATTATACCTGTCACTGTCTATAATACGAATAGAAATGTCAATAGACTTAATCCAGGTTTAAGTTAATCCAGGGATCATCCCTTTTATGAATAAGAGGCTATTAGTAGTTTATCCATAATTTCTTAATTGACAATACATCTTTATAAAATCCTAGATTTTCTAATCAAACAAAAAAAATAGATCTCATATATTTCGACTAAAAATATGAAAAGTAAATCCCAAGTAATCTTTGATATTTGTCTAAAAAAATATTATGCTTACTAAGGGTGGGTTGCACCAACCGGCTGTGATCGGTCTTCTTATCGTATGGTTGATGAACAACCTGGTGTCAGAGTTTAAACCGCCTGTAGGCCTTTCATAGTTTTACACTCACAGTTTTACACTGTCAGATGTGCCGGTTTTCTTACAATGTTTTCCTTCACCACTTTGACGCAACTGATAACTAATTTTCAAGCTCGTGAATTTGAAAAGACATTGGTGCGTGCGTGTGTACTGGCGACCTTTGACTTGGCAGTCCAACGGTCATACCACTCGGCTATGACTGCTGCTAACGTTAAGTCCGTGCGTCAAAAGTGAGAAGTAAATTCTGATACAAGCGGCCATGTTTATCGCTGACCGACATGTCAAAGCTGTTGGTGCAACTCACACTAAATACTAAGAAGATTAACTAAAACTAAGGTATATGAGAAATTATTGATTTCACTGTGTATAAGGCCTATTTGGCAGCACAGCCTCCTATATAAAGCAACACACTCGACGAATAGAAGTCGTATGCAAAGATAAATGTATGGGGATGTCATAATTTGTCGACTATGTTATCGATGACATATCGTCGTTGATAGTCTAATACCGCGTAAGAAACAGTGTACAAAACCACGAATGTACAAAAACGCAAAAATGTAATTACGAAAATTAACTATTGAGAATATAGATTTTAAAAATAGTACCTACATTAGATTATAGAGAACGAAACGGTTTTATACTCAAGTCCGTAGAAATGCAGATAGTTTTTTAGTAACTTAGCTTTTAGCCCTCGTGTGAAATTAGCGAAAGAGCACATACCCGGTATTTAACAATGTTAGTTACGCGGAATTGGACTATCAATGACGATATGTCAAACACAATTTATCATTCTGTTCAATTTCTAACTGTCAAGTATTTTGCCTAGGGGGGTAGAGAACAGTTGGTAAGAACGTGAAGAGGTAAAACTAACCGGTAGTTATTACTTAACTGCTCCGTGAGAAGTCAGTTAAGCAGAGCTTATCTCTTATATCTTACCTAATACAACATTACAGGTTTGAATGGTTATTCTCTAATTTGAGTTCTTTATAAAATTTCTCTTTCAATTAGATGATTTTTATATTAAGTTGAATCCGACTGCTTTTCTAGAACAGTAGAGCATAAATCAGGTCCTTTACCATGAACTCTTAAAGCAGGACAGTTTACGTTGTGAAAGCGAGACACCGCATTACACTGCACATAGCAGCGTCTCGCTTCCACAACATAAAAGGGGACTGTAAGCATTGAATAATCTGTAATGTTATACCCGGTTAAAAATTTGACGACCTGATTAGTGCAGTGGCTAAGTGATTGGACTGCTGCGCTAAGGGTTGCGGGTTCGATTCCCGCACGGGGCAAAACTTTGTGCGAACCACAGATATTTGTACCGAGTCTGGGTGTTAGTGTATGTGATATTTCATGTTTGTGAAACGCACCCACGACACAGGAGAAATTCCTAGTGTGGGGCGACGTTTTTTAAAAAAAGAAAAGATAATTGAAAATACTTTGGGTCTAAAACTTAAATGTAAGTTCTGATTTACACAATATCCTCTCACCTCTTAATTATTCTCTTATTACCTGTGTGACGTCATAGGTCACTCATTCCTTAGCCGTTCATTCGTTCTTTGTCGTAAGGCACCAAGTAACCCGTTCTCTTCTGTTCTGTGACGCAGCATCTTCTTTCAGTGTGGTGAGTCAAGTCGATCGCTCTTTATTATGCGCTAGGCCTTATACCTGTAGAGAATAATATAATTTGAAATCAATTAGACAAAGTTTTAGGCTAGGAATTTTAGTAAATTATTGGTTTGTGCAGGATAAAATTAGCAAGCTGTCGTTCATTGTGACGTGCTAAGGGGGAGGCCTTTGTTCAACAGTGGACGTCTTCCGGCTGATGATGGTGATTGGTTTGTTTATGGTCAAGGTTGCATAGTATATACATAATTAAATTATAATCAGTTTGTCATTGGGTGGCCAAGAATTTTTATACTAAAGCGTCCTCGTGCTTTCATGAAGCAAACTAGCCTTACCAAGTTTCTTTGTTTGTGGGAGTCAAACATGCAGTCGTTTTCTGTGGAATTGTGGAGATTAGATCTTAATTGAATCCGAAGAAACTGGGACTAGATTGCGTAACATCGGCTAGCCGAAACACAAAGTTTTTATTGATGTGGTGGGAGGTACTGACCGCAGTGCTCCGGCGCCGCTCAGAGCGCGGGCGCGGGGGCCAGCGCGCGCAGCAGGCGGGAGTGTGTGTGCGCGCCGAACAGCACGCTCAGCAGGGCCACGCCGTAGCCCGTGGCGCGCTCGCCCTGGAATCACCAGTACATTCTATTTTATGTGCGTATTACTTTTTGTAAGTTAAACCGGCTATTATATAGGTCTGCAGTCTATATAAATTGTGTATACAGTCAAAACTCGTAGTCAAAAGTAAGTTAAACTCACTGCTATGCATTTTAAGTACGGAAAACTCACAAAACCTGTGAGTTACCATCTGTGTGAACCGTGTGTCTGACATTCACGAATTGAGTATCTGACACTTAACAGGACGGTAAGTATCTGACACCCATACATTCGGTGTCATTAAATGTCAAAAATATTAAAAAATAGATACAGGATTCTTTCTTCTAGCAGAATAGTATACTTACACAGTGCGCGGGGGCAGCCATGTCCACGTGCAGCCAGTTCCCAGGGAAGTCGAAGCCCAGGTGAGCCAGAATGAACAGGCCGGCGCATGAGGGCTGAGCGTTGTTGCGATCCTGTAGATATTAATCCCATCGGAGTGTGAATAGAGGGGACATGATTTGTGTATGCACTTATGAACTACATTGTACAATACGTAACATAATAATTATTTTTTCGAAATCCGTGAGAATTTGAGGTTATCAGATTTTTGAGTTTGATTGTTAAACATAGAACCATAAAGTCCATAACATTAGGCAATACACAATGTTATATTCCAGGAATTTATCAGCGATGGCAATTGAGCTTAAAAATGGATTTTCAAGGCTCGCGGCCGATTGCAAAAATGTGTGTATCATGACAAAAATTATGATAGTAAAATCAAAAAAAGAGAAAGAAATATTTGGCCACACGATTCACCGTCTTCGGAGGTACTAAAGTGAAGTCTACCTGAAGGTAGGTAGGCTACTCACAGCGACGCTGTTCTTCATGTCGGCGACGCAGCTGGTGAACTCCGTGAAGTGCAGCTCGGGCGCGAAGGGCAGCGCGTGCGCGAGGTCTCCGGAGCGCAGCCCGGCGGCCACGCACAGCGCCTCCAGACGCCCGCGGTTCGACACCACGGCCGCGTGGTACTTGCCCGTCGCCGTGCCCTGGGGGGGGGGGGGGTTAAAAACAAGTACCTAGTATAGGAAAACATAAGATAATAGATTTTGCTGAGGCATTTGACACAGTTTTAAACCTACTTTTATCTAAAATTAAATGTTTGAGCTATGGAACACCTTCAAACTTCAGCTCTACACCTTCAGCCATACAAGTGAGTAGCAGAAAGTTCAAATCGACAAATATTTAGGAAATAACAACCCATAATATATGGAGTACCTCAGGGCAGTATATTAGGTCCTACACCGACGGAATTTTTCCTTCTTGTTTTTTGTATAATGTATGTTGATGGAATAATGGTATCATACCTGTGCCCCCGTCAATGTAGCGACGTCCACGATGGTATCGGCCTTCAGGTCCCGGGAAGCGAACACCACTCCATCGCTGAGTACAAGCCGACCTGACGAGATTGAACCATACTAACAATAAGTAACCTGCTTTAAAATGTATTAGACAAATTCAAAATGTTTTTATTTCACGTAAACCAATTACAGGCGCTTATGAAACGTTAGGATGCTAGTTGCACGGTTCCAAAATGTCATTCCAATGGAGAAGAACCGGCAAGAAACTCCAGAGGTTACTCATTTAAAAATATGGTACAAATTGGTAAATTTACAAAGCTTCATTATGCCTGCCTCGTTGGTCAAGTGGTCGCTAAGCGCGACTGCTGTTCGAATCCCTGGTCGGGCAAAGTGTCACTGGTTAGGTAATTCTCAGTGGCAGCACGGAGTCTGGATTTGTGCCCGTTTGATGGCAATAGGCTCGCCCCCTATTACATTGGGACCTATAAACATAACTGGCTAAATGTGGGTGTACTATATGTGCACCTCTGCCTACCCCTTCGGGGAATACAGGCGTGATGTTATGTTTCATTATGCAATAATAAAAGGAAATAGTGAGACAGTAGTGTACCTTCAGCGTCAGTGTTGTTGATCTCGACAGTACGCCCGGAATACAGCTGGTGGATGTCATCAGGTCTGCCAGAAATATACAGAATCTTAGTTACTGCTTCCATTAGCGTCACCTGGTTTCCTCTCAATTTTATTTATTATTTATACTTTGGAATCGCATGTTTATAATTGTATGTAATATGTATGCCACACAAATAAACTGCGATTCATTCTTTTTGAAACGTCGCCCCGACACTAGATGTTACATAACACAAATATGAAATTATAAAAAAATACACAATTTTTTTATATTATTGGCAATGCTGCCAGTCTTTTGGGCACGTTACCGGTTGACATCGATGGGGATGAATTCTTCGATGCTTTTTAACTTTTTATTTTTGTATATATTGTTTTTATTTTGTATTAGCATTAAGTTGCAAATATTTGTAAAATGTTATTATTTTCAATTATTTAGCTTGGCTATTGAGTTTTTAAAAATAATATATATTTTTTTACGTTTTATGTGGCAATTTTTTTCATTGCCATCCTACTGCTTTCGCTAATGGAGTCTACAATATGGCCGACGTGTCTTGGCGAGCCTGTCAACTGCGCAGTAGACAATTTCCTTCCAAAAACATCCATTGCGCAGCTAATCAGCTAACTTCAGGCCCACCAAAATACGTTGGCCGTATAGTAAGTGACTCTTAGGTCATTTGTCCGACCTTACCTGGTAGCCAGTGGTCCCACGGAGTTCTCAGCGAGGCAGAGCACAGCATGCAGCTTGATGGTGGGCTTGGCCTTTACGGCGACGGCGAAGGCCGCCAGCACGGCCGCCGCGCCGCCGCAGTCTCCTTTCATGCCTACCATGGAGGCCTAAAAATAACACTACATTATAAAACCTACCATGGAGGCCTGAAGACCAATATTGGAATAAAGAACCAAATTACAACACTGCATTATAAAAACTACCACGGAGGCTTACAGACAAATACTGCATTATAAGAAATTCTGATTGCAAATAAAATAACCGGCATCACACATAGTGATCAAATTCAACACCCCATCTTTTGCGTCGGGGATCAAAAACCTACCACGGATGCAGTAACACTACGTTATAAAATCTACCATGGAGGCCTAACTCAAAAACCATGTTATGAAAATCTTGTCCAATCTTCTACACGCATTAGCGGCTGCATACTTCGTATTGTATAGAATATCTAGGCAAAGTATACAATAAATAATATTTTATACCTTACCCGAGCGTTTTAGGGATTCTACAGATTGCCTAGGTAATGTATAGAATATCTGATTATATAGATTACTAATAAAATATATATATAGTTTAGTTGTGATAAGCATTAATGTTGTGGGGGTGGGATTATTAGTTTCTCATAGAGAAAATAATGGAGGTATAATGTTGGTTATTGATATGGTAGAAGAAATGCGAAAGCAGCACTCGGAAATTAGTTAACACTCTTAGAGGAATAAAAGGTAAAGGTTTATATTTAAATTTTTATCTTTATCCTATCTTTTATTTACGAAAAGAGGCTTTTTCATTAGTTAGAGAGCTATATTATTGGTCGAAAAATAATTTAAATACAAAATTGAGAAATCTAGGGAACTTTACTTTATTAATAACGCTTTATGGCGCAGTCGGGTAAAAAAATGTAGCACAAAAGTTTAAAACTAGATCAGTTTTAAGTATTGTTTAAAAAGATAAGAAAATGTAATAAATCATATTGTTAGTTCAGTCCCAGTCACAATGAATGAGAGTTAGGTTGAGATGCGCATGAGTCTCACCCTTGCCTTGATGCTGAGGCCGCCGGTGTCGTAGACGATGCCCTTGCCGACCCAGGCCACGGTCTCTGCGGCGCCGGGCGGCGCGTGCGTCAGCAGCACGAGCGCGGGCGGGCGAGCCGCGCCGCGCCCCACCCCGTACAGCCCGCCCATGCCGCGCGCGCGCAGCTCCTCGCCGCGGATCACCGTGGGCTCCGGGATGTCCAGCTCCTTGGCCACTTGGAACGCCTCCTGGGATTGACGATTTAGAACCATTTAATAGAGTCAATAGGTACAAAAAGATTACAAGCTAGCTAAAAAGTATATTCACTTTATAACAAAGAACCTTGCACCGAGTGGAATCCGGCTTAGATCCGCATTACGGAAACATTGTAGAACATTCTTAAAGACAGTTCATTCGAGAACCTCCAATATTTTTTATAATATTTCCACCCATTACAATCCAAGCCGCAGTGCAGGCAGCTTGCCCCCCAGAGCCCTCACCTCGATGAACTTGTCGACGTCCATGATGTTGGCGGGCGTGTCGGTGATGCGCGCGGCGAGCCGGGTGGCGTCGGCCGCGTCCTGCAGCGTGCGCAGCTCGTCTGATGACAGCGCGTTGTCGCACAGGGCTGGGTCCAGGCTGCCTATACCCTCGTCTTCTGACTCTCCGTCTATAGGAGATTAGATTGGAATGCAATTTATTTCCATAGAATTTCTTTCTTATCGTATAGTTGATGAACAACCTGGTGTCAGAGTTTAAACCGCCTGTAGCCTGTATTTTATGTATTTTTATGCCTTCCGTTTTACTGATAACTAATTTATAGCACGCACAGGGATTCGGAAAGACATGAGTGCGTGTCGGGGTTTGAACTTCCGACCTTTAACTTGGCGGTCAGACCACTTCAGTCTACCAGTCAGATTTTTCAAAGGTGTGTAAAGCCATGTCAGAGGCCTACAGGCGGCTTAAACTCTGACAACAGGTTGTTCATCAACCGTACTATAAAAAAAAAGAAAAGCAAAGTGTTGGTTTAAAAAAACTAATATTTCAATGATACAGGATGAATAATACAATACATAAATATATTGTCAAAAAACAACGCTCACCCTGTTTATCCTCCTTGACGAGGTATATCTCGACGGCGACGGCCCGCGCCTGCGGCTGCGCGGGCGCAGTGCTGAGCGGAGCGGCGGCCGAGCGCGCGTTGTACAGCGGGAACGAGCGCGCGATGCTCACCGCGCTCGCCAGCGCGTCCCGCTTGCGGCACACCAGCTGGGGACCAGTACAACCGGGTAAGGTCAGCCCGTATATTCGAAATGATAGACTTATGGCTGGTCGAAATATATTTCTCTTTTAGAATAAAATATATGTCGCATAAAAACATGGTATACAAAGATGTTATTACAGTGAAAGAACATACATGTTTTACTTAAAATTAAAAATTGCTTTCGCAGGTCTGGGAAGAAATTTCTTTGAAGTAAGCAGTGCCTTTTATTTGGTTTTTTAGCGACGAGCACACCATGTTTATATTAAAGCTATGTATATCTGACCGCCATATGAGTCTAGTCGGTTTTCCAGGCAGTTCTTAGAAGCAGTGCTGAGTCTGGAATTGTACCTGGTTATAAGCGATAAATTCCCCCACTATTACACGGGAACTATAGCATGACTGGCAACATATTCCTTCATTTGTCAAGACGCCAAATGGCCATTGATTTACTATTGCAAAACGATAGATGCGAAAGAATAAATGAATAAAAGGCATCGTACCACGATGGTCTCATCGCTGTTCCTCTGCGTGGCCCGCACCAGCTTGGCCAGCGCGTGGCCGCGCGCGGGCGCCGCGTGTCGCGAGCGGCGCGCCGGCAGCGAGCCCAGCGAGGCGGCGCGCGGCCACAGCTCGCACGAGTCGCCCGGGGACGACGTCACGCACTGCAGCCCGCGCCGCCACCCCTGCGGGGGACATGGTCCAAAACACTACTTTATATAGGGTTCATTAAAAAATCAAGGGTTGCAAGTATTAAGCTTCTATGATGATATTTAAATAAGTCCAGTCCACCTTAAACGATAAATCTAGAAGATTCCAGCACGCAGTAAAGACAATATTTGTTTGTCTTAAATAAACATTGCAACTGAACAGTGGAAAAATTCAAATCTAAAGCCTTCGTTTTCACTACAAGAAATAAATCTCTAAAAATGTCATTAACACATATACATTTACATTACATAAAATAAAAATAAGTTAACGTACCTCCTCAGTGACCCTGGGTTCCAGTTTACACCGCACATCGTCCCAGCTGAGGGCACTCAGGTGAGCGGCCTGCCCAACGATCAGGACCGGCTGCTGTTCAGGATCAGACGGGGTGAGGCCGAAGCGGAACTTTATGCTCACTGAAGCATTGGACATCGTGCGAACTGGGAACAGAACAGTAATTAGTGACGATGGGTCGTTTATACCAGAGATTAATAAGATTAATGAGTTTGTTAGAAAATTGCCAATGTAAATAAATTAATAGCAGCAACATGAGTAGCTGAACATTTAAATTTTTAAACATTTCATTAATAAATTAATAATAAAAATATATTTTTAACACAAACTTTTAAAAAGTACCATAATATTGTATTGTCACCAAACCTATTTAAGTATGCAAAATTTCATAACAATCGGATGTCAAAAAGTCGTTCTAATTTAGATTGCAAGATTTGACCTAAACAAACTCACATATATACATCCATACATAGATACATACAAACAATGCTATACCTTGTAATAAAACCTTGTAATAAAAAAAATAAACTCGGCCAACTGTGGCTTTCTACGCACAATGACCCAATCTACTGGTTAAGTGCAGAAAATTTCCAGCCAAACTAACTAACAGTCCTTTGGTAAAGTAAAGGTATACTTCATGAATGAATTGTGTGCCCAATAGGGTGCACAATTATCTGTATATTTACAAGTCCACCTTTAATAATGGTGCGCAATAAAATATTCAGTATATCACTGAATTTACCACTATGAGTAACGTTTTCCTAGGTACTAATTAGAACTATTGTTTTATCAATAGCCTGTCAATGATGTCATTCATATGAGTAATAATCACATCATTAGAATTACGTAACAGTTGCATAGCAACTATTTTCATTACCTAGAAGTTGATAAACAAGTTATATTATCTACAGCTCTGAAGGAGATCTAGCAATTTCAAAAATTCTAGTCTGATTTAATGGATTCCATTTGGACAACCAATGATTTCATTTTTGATGACATTATAACATTGAAAGCAGACTGTAACCATACATTATTTATAGTAATTAATTAGTTATGTCCAGCGGAATAATAGGTAATCAATCATCTTAAAACAGTGACAATAATATGGTTTAAAAACATGCTAAACCATTTATAACACATAAATTTGCACACGTCGTTATCATAGTTGGGATGACGTTATTTAATACCTGAAACGTTATCCGAAAATCCCTACTAATATTATAAACGCGAAAGTTTGTAAGTATCGATGGATGTTTGTTACTCTTTCACGTAAAAACTACTGAATGGATTTTAATGAAATTTCATATGGAAGTAGCTTATACCCTGGATTAACACATAGGCTACTTTTTATCCCGAAAAATTGTAGCGGGTAACACCGCGCCGCAGCTAGTATATAATAATAACATGCACATCTTTCACTAATTCACTATAAAACAAGACATTACTTGGCCTCACAACCGCTGATAACTTAAGTCCTTGCAGTCTACTATGCATCTTACATCACTTAATTCACACATAAAAGAACAACCTCTCATAACACATTATATTTATACAAACCAACTACTACTAATTTAATTCAAAATGTCGTCTAACTTGTTAGCAAAGGAAATACCAGTTAAATCGATAATTGAATGCATCAGAATGAATAATAAATAACATATTCATCAAGTCCTTGTATAGTTCACGTAAATATAAATAGTCTAATCTGTTTCGTATTTAAATAACAGATAAAGCTGTTACTAGATTATAATGTATAAATATATTATTTATAGACAAATATAACGTCCAGTGGATGCAATTGGCTAGTTGTCGTTCATTGTGGCGTTCTAAGGGAGGAGGCCTTTGTTCAACAGTCTTCCGGCTGATGATGATAAGGTCTTTATGCAAATGTTAGACTGGGAATCTGTCCTATAGTAATTAAGCTTATTAGGCAATTATTTAGATGAATTATGCAGTGGTAAGTCTGGTGCATTGGTGATGATCATCATGGATGCAGGTTCTAGCAACGCCGGAAGGTTTCTATATGATATCATGTTTGTAGTGCAGTCAGGAATGTCATAGAACCTTGTTGAATTGACTGAATAACACTGACTCTTACTTAATACAGACAAAAGTACACATGGCAATGAACATAAGTGCTTGAATGCCTCACATGCTCTTTCACCTGCATACTGGATGACTTATACAAAGCACCAAATCTCTAACTGAAGACTGCTAATTACTGGGCATAACATAACATAACATCACACCTGTATTTACCCGAAGGGGTAGGTAGAGGTGCATATTTAGCTCACCCACAAAGCCATGCCACGCCAATTACTGGGCGCAAAGAATTTAACTGTTTATATACGGTAATGTGAAAAGAAGAATGAATATAAGTAATAAATAAAACATGTACAGAGAAAGATGGTAAATGAACATATTGTTATTGTATTTCCTATTTTTTATTTATCTTTGATACCTATGTTCTTGTTTCAGAAAACAGTTGCATTTATATGGACCATACCAACCAACAGGTAGTCACCATTAGTTAACTTAAATGCAGTGTGGTACAGAGGCTAAGTGATTACACTGCTGTGCTGAGTTTGATTTCTATTCGGGACAAAAAATTGTGTGAACCATAGATGTTTTTCCCGAATCTAGATGTTTGTGAAACACTCTCACGATACAGAAGAAATTCCTAGTGAGGGGCGACGATAAAAAATATCTAAAACTTCTAATAAATATGTAAATACCAAAGAGCACATTAAGTGAGGTAGAATTGCAATATAAAAGACAAACAAAAAACTTACCTTCTTGAAATCCTAAGACCAACTACTCTGAATCGTTGCTACCACATTACTGACACAAATAATGTGAAATGTTGATAAGGAAGGTATATAAGGCCTTCACAGACAATACATGGTTAAATGCACATAAAGCAATGTTTTATGTGGTATTGATAAGGTTGCTACGGCAATTTGGAATTGGCTATGGGAAAACTAATTACTTTAGTCAGTCCTGAGTAGCTTCTAATGAGTTCATTAGTGATTGGAGGTGTTTAGACAGTGATTTAATTAGTAGTTTATTGTGCCACAATAATAATAAATAATATGGTGCGTATAGTCAGGTAATTCCTCTCTTTGGAGTCCTAACCACTAGGATCCTGGTCCAGATACCGGTTGGGGACTATTTTTTATATTTTTAAATACATTTAACTGTTTTTTATTTTGCTGTTTTTCTACATAATACCATATATTTCAAAATATAATCTATAAGGAAAAATTTTAAATAAGAATAATAGTTTATTTCAAGAAAAATACACAGATACATACTAAATATGGATATACTGTTTACAATTGAATTAAATTACAACATAGGAGTTAATACAAACACAACTTTTAAATTTTTGGCTTGACATTTCGACATAATTACACCGGCCGTGGTCACAAGCAGAAGGTTTTGTTTGTGTTCATTCCTGTGTAGTAAATTCAATTCTATTGTAATCATGCAATGCAATTGTTTAAAAATTAGTACAGTTTACTATAATGGTATTGGTATTGCTGGGCATTTTCCGCACTTAGCCTCTTTAGTGGGCCACTGTGCGTGAAGGGTTTTTTCTTTTATTCCAACCATCCCAGATCATCCCAGAAAGCGAGCAGCCTTTTCAGGTTGCTACAAGCCTCCGTCACAGTTTACTATAAATAATATAATCTATGCACAAATAAACTATCAAAACCTGTGTCTAGGGCAGTGAATCGGTAATTTTAAGTTTTAACTATTATAGATTTAAGCGACATATGAGGCATGACCAGGTACAACATTATAATTTAAGCAATGAAACAGCTTTTGTTAAGTAATAAAGATAATTAATTTATCTTGGGCTGGCATATAGTCACTTAGTGTCTGAAGCCCTGTACAACACTACATTAAAAAAAAGGTAATTTATCTTGTAATAACATAAAATACCTGAGTGAATATGATATTCTTGTACAATAAACTATATACATAAAACTAAAAAGAAATACTTTTAAACATAACTATTTACATAAAACATAGATAAGATAAAGATCTCTAGCATAGATTTAGAATAATCTGTTTAAACTTTTTATTACATTAAGCATACAGGTAATAATGTATGCAGTCTCACATGTAGGTTAGTTGTTCATGGTTTGGCATTATACTTAAAGCCTGATATCAGAAGTAGTTTAGATAAGAGTCTCGATCGCGGATCATTGCAATAACAACAATAACTTTATTACAAATTACTATTAATGACTCAAATTAGTTATAGTTAGCATTTTTAATTGAACTTGTAACTTATTTTATTCATAAAATAACAAAAATAACCTACTCTCGTCAACTTTGATACAGTTATCAATTGCAAATTAATTTTACGTCAGTTTACGCGTCTATAAATATGACAAACAGGACATTATTATAAAAAGGTTTAGGTCATTCACCTGCCGCATAAGTTGGGTGCTTTATTACACTTATATACGTATTAAACACTCTTAACAACAGCATGTTGACTTATATAACACTATAACATGACAATATACAATACAAACAAGGTTTTTTAGCATCAAAACCAACTCGAACTGACGAGCGCTAACTTTTAAATTCACTCACCGTTTTTCACGTTCACTTCTTTCTAGTAACTATTTATCGTCTTAAATACATTGAAGTATGATTAATAAGTTTATAAATCTTTATTTTGATTAGTTTTAAACTATTTTATGTATACTTTCGTTAAAAAGAAAGTGATAAGCACTTTCCCACAACTTGCCAAATCATTAGGAGTTTTCGTTCGGTAACAGGACAACAAAATGTCATCGTCATTTCATTACAAAAACGTAAGAATAACAAAAAAGTAAGTATATATTATTATGCAAACCTTACTATTACGTTATATTGAAGAAAACTAAGAGGCTGAACGGAAGAAAAAGAATTGGAGGTAAAATATCAATGAAATATTATATTTCAATTTTCTTAGTGTATCAGCTGCTTCTGTGTTACCGAACGTAAATAAATATAGTTTTACGCAAAACATAGCATGCATTTTTTAAATATTTTTAAGGCTACTTATTTTATATAATAAAATCACGAGCTAAAATCTTAATTCTTTGTATTGTCTAAGTATTGCTAAAAATTTATTTTTATAATTTCCACTTCCATATACCATTGCATATATAAAAATACTTGACTTGCGTGAACATAAACGTAGATGGCGCCATTATTCAAATTACAAATAGCATCGCTACACTGAGCGTGGACTTTTTTAAATTTTTGAATAATAATTGTGAGATTGCGACTGCTTTGATAAGACTGAACAAAATCCTAAAGCTAGGAAAAATATGGCGTGGTTGTCCAGGGGACACTAACATGAGAGTGCCTGGTTGCAGATTCAAATGAGGTAAGTTTAGATACTGATTAATGATTATAACCCAATAACCTTTGTAAACGTCCTTTCTTTGTTTGTTATCTGGCAATAGACGCTCCTCTGTACGACAAATTAGTTTTTTTTTGCATCTACCATTATGATATATATTTTTTATACTAGGATATAAATGTAGTTTCAGTATAAAACTTGGAACAAAAGGTAACTATAGGTTTTTATAATGATAATACTCCTTTACACATATATATATCATCCTCTATGTCATTTCTTAGAGTAAAAAATAAGGCATTCCACTGATCGGTACAGGCCATCTTACCAAACGAGTGACACGCACTGCAATTTAATAAAACAACATAATTAAATTGAATTTTCCTTTAATAATTTCATCATTATCAGCTACAGAACAAACCCATATAACAGACGTCAACCGTAGCACTTTGCGTTAGCTTATAATTACGTATCATTAAGCTTTTAATTATTTATACATACTTTAGAATTGTTGAGTAGTGTTCGATCATTGCGGTGCAGTTAGCCTGTTAGAATAAATAAAATGATTCCCTGCGTATAATGGAAGTCGTTTTAAAATGTGGGTAGTTCGAAGTTGTGGGATGACGAAAGTTCTGGATGTTTTTGGCAATATGTAGCGTTGAAGGTATGTTCAGATTTTAGAAAAAAATAAGTAAAAAGTTATAATCTGTGTGATAGTTTCAATATAGTTCTCAAAAGGGCGGCCAATGTTTTATTAATTATAAAAAACTCCCAAGAAATTAGGGTTTCTTAAATAAAAGTTTAGAGAAGAAACGCGGTTATTATGGAGTTTACACATAAATATCACATCTGGAATTTTCCGCATGCGTAGGAAAGTTGTCTGCATTGGTTAACTGGCAGCACCGCATTTTTTATTAAAACTGTGGACTATACATTTTAGATTTTTTAGTAGGTTTTTATTACGCATACATTTAAGTTAAGAAACTTTTAAATGGGATGTTAAGGTACATTTTATTTAGACTTCCATTACAGTCTGCGGCCCTGTATCATAAACAGTTCAAATTAAATCATAAATTACATAAAACTTAAGTAATTTACTTACTTAGTTAACTATGGAAGCGCGTTTTTGTAATGATCGCTGTCTTAACATTAAAACTTATTAAGGACACTACACCGCAACTTGTATGCAATAACAAAACGCATCAACTGTATTTGCGAACTCATGGGACTGACTGAACTCATACGAAGATAATAGATGGTAAATTAAGACTTAAAATAAGTCCAGTTAGATGACTAAGACACAGAAAATCAATATGCGTTACGACACGACGGAAAGAGACGAAAAACGCATAGAACAGTGACAGTAACGTGCGTGAAAGAGACAGAAAACTAAGTGGCCCAAAATAATGAGCCACAGTATGTCCAAGAATTTTGAAAAAGTAAGTTTTTGAATAAATGTTAAACAGGACTTCTAGTATTGTGTCGCCATTTCAAGTTTATTCTGCCAGTTAGTCCCTCGAGTTCGCCCGTGTTTATTAGACATACATATTGACTGAAAAGGTGCTAGTGTAAACCCAGAAATAAATTTACGAATTCGCGTAATATAGAATGGAACTGGAGTCTTAACTGTCTTCATCAGAATAAGATGGTTATGCTTGATTAACGAAAAAAGTAATTGGCTAATACGGCCCAGTATTGTGAAACAGTTAACTTTTGTACGAAGCTAGGTATCCCAACATTTATCTTATTACCTGAAATAATTAATTCAGTCTAATAATTGTTTTTTATTTTTTAATAGAATGTGTTTTGAATGTCAATATGTATGTCATAGTGATTTATAAGTAAAATCATTGTTTTAAATCTTAAATAATGAACATGTCGCGGCTTTATTGATAAATGAAAAATGGCTGGCAAAGGCACTTATATACTGTGTAATAAATAGTTTTATGTATATAATAATAATACATAACAATAAAAAAATCTTTTAACACCAACACAGTCACATGTATTTTATAATATAAATAATTTAACTACGAAGTATATAGATACGTACGTAATACAAATATACGTTTTTTCAATATCTAGAATAGAAATGAAGAAAGAAAATAAAAAAATACAAAAAATATGACTAAATTTTATTAACGTTTGAACGAGATTTTACAAATGTATTAATATTTTAACAAAAAATAAGAGTTACGCACCATAACAAAGCAAAAAATATAAATAAATTTGTCTAATATTTAAGTACATTACAAAATACTAGTGTCTTTATGTAAACAAATTTTATAAACGACAGCTCATAATATTGGTACAGTCAGCTACGTAAATAAGTAGGCACAACCAGTTCTGGAAAAAAAACTACTTGTATAACTGAGTTTAGTATACTATACTAAATAATTTTTCCACTATAGAATATACTTCATTAAATATTTTATACTAAAATATCCTATATTGTAAATATTTTTTGTTGTTAATTTGTTAAGGTAATTTCACTATTACTCATTTACGTAGCTGGCTGTATCACATTTTTTTACAAAAGCGTGCATTTCCAAATAAAAAAATACATGATGTGTCAAATTAATGCGACAAATTTTTATTAAAAAAGTAAGTCGTAAAAACACTGAATATTTAAAATTGTACTTTAAGTATTTTAAACACTTTACTAGCCACCCTATACATAAAATTCACTAGCCACGATTTTATTATAATTAAAATTGATAGTTTTATAATTATTAACGATTTTAAATGGTACACTATGCTGACCAGAAATTGTTAATTGTCACAAATAGAAGACTGAAGTTATCTTTCATAAATACATATAAGACGGACTCGCTTGTGATCCCAGGCAGACTTTCTAGTATTAGGGTTATACACTGGCATTTAACCGTCAGTCCCATGTAATAGGGCCTAATCGCTTATCAGACGTAAACAGGGCCTTTTTAGACCCCAAAAAAAGGTACCTATATCTTAAAATGAGTTATACCTTTCTCGTACATATTTAACAATTGTCATCCGTCATTTATATATAATTTACTTGGAATCATATACTTTCTGGTCAGCATGTTTAAGCTTCTGTCTTTAAAACCAATGTTTTCTTGACGACGGACATAAGGTCAGTGTGTCAAGAGAACATCGATCGCTTGTATATCTATTACGATAAAGTAATCACATGCATGGACATTTATTACGACTAAAATATCAGGTGTTGGTTTAACAGAAGGCTTAATTGTGAAGAAAAAGACAAAAATATATGATAACGGCGATTCTCGCAAAATAAAAATGTTTACAATATGGTTACGATCAAGTTTTGATGACATAAAAAATGTCAGTTAAAAGTACTGTATAACATTTTTTTTATATTGCGAGAGTCAGCTTCTGCTCCTTTTTCATAAATAAAGAGAGCAGGGTGAAATTGTGTTGTGTGGGTTAACTATTGAATACCTCTTTTTTACCAAAACCTTAACTAACACTGCAGAAATATTCGCTGCTGTTTTCTGTAAAAATCAGGTACCATAGTATCCTAAAATTATGTTATTAGTATTTCTCAAAACAAGGATCTAAGGAAATCACTTGCAAAAGGCATTCAAAAGTTAAACCAATCTCAGAATGGACAAAGGCGAATTATTTTTTATATTTAGCATTCAACTAAATAAAAAATACCCGCTATTTTGTAAAGCAAAACGGGAGAAATTGGCAAGCAGTCATAGTCATACATTATATTTAGCAACAGTTAAATTTATAACAATCATATTTATACACAAAAATATTACTTATTGTCAAATTTGTTATTTTAGAAAATGGTGTATAGTGTGATCTATGGAGCGGAGAAGTCTTATGGGGGTACACATGTAAGGGTACAATTGTAACTTGTGTGCAAAAACTGTACGATCTGTAAGTTCACATTCACATACACGTTATCCCCCATTCGAAATTACTTCTTGATAATTTATACTATTATTGCGATTGTCATCTAACAATGACAATTATTTAAAAAATATTTTAGAGCATGTCATGTTTTTTTAAACTGTTTGAAATTATGTGCATACGACTGCTAAACAGTTAATAGGTAACTAAATTTTTTATACAAAATAATACATATAGTGTATATTTCTCTCTCATCGTATTTTTATAACGATTTTAATAATAACTTGTACCTTATCCTAATTCATATAACGTTATAACATAGCTATTAACCCACGACTTATCAATTTGATAAAAACTAATTAAAAAATCCATGCGACGCAACACTTTTTGGCGCAAGCGTACCTCATACAAGCTACTTATGTATAATTTATTCCGACGACGACAAAGCTTGAGTCCGCGACTGTATTAATAAAAGAACTTCGATAGCAACCAATTTGTCAGTTGCAGTCAAATTTACGAATAACTTGCCTTTTTACAGTAAAAAATTAGTAATAATTTTTTTAACTTCATCAAGTAATGCTTAACTTAAACACTATATACCATTTTCGTTAGTTTAGATGAAACTGTGACCTTGTTACTGTTAATAAACACAAACAACCAACACACCCGTATGGTAACTAAAATTAAAAAGAATAGTGGCCTGCGTAGACTGTCGGACGGGATGGCAGAGGATTTTAAACTTACCGCCTGAATTTGATACATATGCAATTGAAATAAGGTAGATATTGGAAACCTCCGCTGCGGCGCTCAGAGGACGATCACGGAGCATTGAAATATATATCTTATTTCCGTTAGATAGCTATTAAATTATAGTGATAGATTTAAACTCTTCTGCCATCCCGTCTGCACGTCAAGCGTAGCCTATAAAGTATGTATTTATGTCACAAAGTTTGTATTCTTTCTTTGAAGTGGCAAGCTGAGGCCAAGGCATATAGTCCTAGCTGCATGACACCCATGTAGGATACCCGGGCAGGTAACGGATATGACACAAACACATAAATAACAAAAATAAACGATTTCGGTTCTAAACTTTTTTTTAGTAAATATGCAAATTTTATATCATTCAGAAATGTAAGGTTTTGTTCTTCAAAATGGAAGCATATTAATGTAAAGACGTAGCAGCCAACTTCACAGCAAAACATGACCAGTGGCTTGTATTTAAGATCAAGCAGAGAATACTTGTAATATAAAAATAGTTTCCAATGTAATATCAATTACTAAATGTCAAAAATAACATTCGTTTGTAAAGTAAAAATGTGTGACATTTAACACACGATAGCAGTTCAAAACTATGTTCTTACATCACAAGCATTTTCTTGCTGAAACAAAGAGCTGATAAAACTACGGAATCCTATATAAAATTACACATTTACTAAAAAAAGTTCAAGTACAGCCAGCGACAAAAATCCCTTCACAGTAACAGTGTCGAGCGATTGAGTTGTCGACTGTACAAGTCCGATGTAATTGGATCTATATACAAATACATCTATAAACTAGCCAACGACACAGACAGCACATAGACAAACATTTATGTTACATAAAGCGTTTTCTATATATAGCCATAGCTCTTTATACAATATTGAGAATTTTAGCTAGGAATGTCGCGGTGAAGATCTCAACTGGATATCTTTATTATCGAATGAAAAGCCCGCTATTTCTTTTGTGTTTGTAGAACAGTCCCCCTAGACAAGAGGCAAAACGCATGACGAATAGAAAGATAAATGTATGGAGATGACATAATTTTTGACTATGTTATCGATGACATATTGTGTCAAAGCCATATATTATTATAATTCGATTTCTATTCGTCGAGCATTTTGCCAGTTGTCTAGGGAGCTGTCATAGTGTTCTAACTACCCTCCGATCCGTTATTTCATAAAATAAGTGGCCGTGAAACTCACATTTATGTTGTTAGAGGGACACTACCAGCAACAATCTATTGAGCTATACAAAATACGAAGCTACGTATTTTGTGTCAAACTCGAACTTTTATTTAACAAAGCGGGTTATGAAAAGTCAACCTTACATCTACCGACATAAATGCGAGTTTAGACTAAAGTTTTTTCTCAAAGTTAAGGCTTTTAATCCCAGTAGATGACCTTCTCCGCAACATGTTTCAACAATAAGAAGATTCTGTCTTTTACATTTCACGAACCCGTATTGACCCCGTTACACATTCCTTTAATATTTATAACAAATTATTTTATTGTGCTCTTCATGTGCCTACCACCCCTTAAAGTTAATTGACGAGACGAGATTTTAAAACTAAATATAATATTAGTTTTAGTAACAAGCGTTAGTACTGGGCCTATACCATGAACTACTAAAGCAAGACATTATCCGGAGAGCAAGCGAGATGTCGCTACATGCGTTGTATGTGGCGTCTCGCTTTATCAACGGAAATTTCTTGCTTTAAGAGTTCATGGTAAGGGTATTTGTGGTTAAATTTTGTGACATTTTCTTACTTGAGATGTCCTGATTCTGTTGCACATAACTAATTTTAACTTCGTTATATCGCTTTCTTACCAATGTCATTAAAAAAGGACATAGTATTTAGAACTGTCAAGTTAATTCGCGCTCTTTTCATTTACGAAAAAAGCCCGGCTCATAATCTACGACCAAAATTGAGATAGCTATATCTTTTTCCAATGCTTTTAGAGAGAAAGAGATGCAGACAGGTGAGACTTGATTTAGTTTTGTAACCAACAGAATAAGGTCCATTATAGTTACAAATTAGTGTCTTAAAAAATAAATGACAAATCAAAAATATTTAATTTCTTTTGGAATTGAAAACGTCTCACAGCCAAAAATATTTCACGAAGCGTTACTGTTTCTTTTTAAATATATAAACCATTTTGTTCTTTTATATACTGTTCAGTACAGTCAAGTCCAGATTTGTTATTACTAATATTTATTTAGTTTAAATCCTTATTCAAATAAAATAGAAGGATGGTAAATACTGATAACAGAGATCTAAATAATTTACTTTATTTGTTTAATTAATGTTTTGATGTCGTCTTTATAAATATTATATAATGTCTGGACAAGACTGTACAAGAAATATATTCAAACTCAAATAATATTAAACTTATCGCATCAACTTTACTAGCCGTTAAAAGTAACAAGTTCCCTTATACTACCCTCCAAAAACAATCTTATTAATATATTTGAGTTCAAATATAAACCAAAACGACATTCGACAGACTAAATAATATATTATTTAGTATCGTATAGATACTGACAGGAATACCGAATTCATTATATATTTTATTTACATTGTTCTTTTATTTTAATAGTTCATTTGTAGCCTGTATATCTCTTACTGATTGACGTTTGTCACAATGACGCGTTGTCTATGACGATGAGGGCAATGGGACAATTAAAAATATATGAGATTGATATAAAGTGTGTATGATATAAAGTTGTTGATGTTGACATTATCATCCCCATACATTTATAATTATATTCTAATGTCTAGGGGCCTGATGTTTGACCGAATCTTGTACGATTATCTTTAGAAAGTTTATTGGAATACCCGAGTAGTATACGAGTCAAAACGAAAATCTGTCGTGTGTGGCCTTTCCCACTAATATGTATTTAAGAATAAGTATCTTCTTTCTTATACAGACGTTGCGCCAATCAACACGCGTACTTACCATCAACAAATTCATAATCCAACTGTAATAAATGACTATAATATTCTTTAAAATCACAGTTATTTATCATTAAAACCATTTTTATCAGTAAGAGATACAAGGCCGTTTAGTTGCTCATAAAAATAATTGTTCTATTGTCACATTTTATAAGTAAATGCTGTCAAAGTTATATTCAAATAGGTTTCTTTTATTTGTACTATTGTGCTATTATTTAATTGATCTAACTGCCCCTTAGCGCGCCAAACAAAAGACGGATTTTTGAAGCTTTTCATACTTTATTTTGTGAGATATATCAATTTACAATTATCATACAATATTGTTTTTTTAAATTAAAAGGCAAGTTTCTCAGTTAGAAATTTGTTCTATATAATTATATCAACGCAGTAATAAAATCGTACAACCATTGTAAACTTTAACGTTTTGTTTTATGTTTTTATGTATGAATTTCATCTTTTGTTTGACAAGCGCTCAATACCAGTAATAATATTAACCGCCAAACGGCACCACATACTATATTAAATAAACCACATAATTCAACTAGCAATACTCTAAATGTAACTAAAACCTTTATCAATATACCTTCAACAGACTACAGGTAACTGGCGTATTTTTTTAATAATATTTCGAATTATTCTTAATCGTTATTCTAATTACAAACTCTTTTGTCGTTTATCTTTAAGGCTGTGTCTATGCATGAGGAGAATGCGCGGGTAATGTGAGAGTTATTTAAAATAAGAATAAGGTGAGCTGTCATTAATTTGCCCCAAAATGGCGGTGTTCTCTTCTTCTCATCGTATAGTAGATGAACAACCCGGTGTGAAATTTTAAACCGCCTGTAGACCTCTGACATGGCTTTACACACCGTTGAAAAATCTCTCAGGTGTGCTGGTTTTCTCACGAGTTTTCCTTCACCGGTTTCAGCAACTGATAACTAATTTATAAAACGCACATGTATTCGAAAAGACATAGGTGCGTGCCGGGGTTTAAACTTGCAACCTATGACTTGGCAGTCCAACGATCATACCACTCTGCAATCAGTATGTAGATATGGTGGTGTTCAAGAACTAACGGATTTAGAAGTGTTTAAGCTCGTTGCAATAGTATGTTGTCACATGAGCGCCTCATAACCAAAGCTCTGAAGTGAGATTCAAATTCGAGTAAGAATTTTAATAGAATATGGTCATGTCTTTATTTTAAGTAGTTGAATGCCACGCAGTGGACAAAATAGAAAAACTTTTGTTCGCGGTCACCAGTGACCGCGGTGGCGCTCAAAGGGTAAGATAATATTTATTTTGATTAATAGTCCATGATTTTTGGTTAGTTCAATTGTCGAAACAATACAATGTTCTAGCTATTTATAGTTTAAAAAGTCTATTTTAACAAGTAAAGCCATAGCTATGCCCCACCGGTGGGTCATTACACTGGGAAAGGGTTAAAACGCTGATTATACTTTAATGTTCACGTTGCCCGCACATTTTCATCTCAGACACCGGCCTCACACGTCAAACACTTTAATTAAAGGCTATTTACACTCCACCATATAATTCTGACCCAACTAATACCTTAACATCTTGTTAACCTCGGCAATATACCGTCGTGACACACTCTACCCCTTACAGCCGATAGTAGCGATAGTACTGTCCATAACAACCTAATTACCCCCTATATTAATAAACAAAGCGTTTGAGTGGGGAGTTCAAAGATAGTTTACTTACTACCCGCCGGATTAACAATAAATACGGATTAAAGGCTATAGATAAAACTCTAGTTAACGCTAAGCGGGAAGCGAGACACAACCAACTAACAGAGCACTTCGCACTGCGGTATACGCTGGAAGAGAAAACATTGATGCCATTAGAATCATAATAATTCATATATTAAATTTATCGATGCAACTGGAACCACATGGTCTAAGTCAGTCAGCATAAATAACTCAAAAGGATTTTTACTTTTTTGGAAAATTGAATAGTAACAGATATCACAACCATGCAATATCACATACACAAACACCCAGACTCGGCACAAACATCTACGGATCGTAAATTTTTGTCTCGATCGGGAATCGAAATCGAACCCACAACCCTTACCGCAGCAGTCCAATCGCTTAGCCACTGTGCCAATTGGGTTAGCTACTCTATATAGAGAGAGATATATAGGTGCCTGTTAATTAGACATCAGTACCAGTACCCAGTAAAAGGAAACTTGAAATTCGACGGGTGCGTGCAGCGACATAGCTCATTTGGCAAAGCTACGCCACGGATTTGCGAAGGTCGGGGGTTCGAGTCCTGCTCGTGCCCATCAGGTTTCAAATTTTCTTTATTAATGAAGCCATCAGCAGTAGTACCCACAGGTATCAAGAGACGCGGTCACCAGATGGCGGGGGCGACGTCGTCGGGGAAGCCCGCCTCGCGCGCCTTCCAGTACTCGCCGTTGAACACCCACGTCTCCTCGCCGCTCTCCAGGGTTTTTCTGTGAACATCATATAAAACTTTATAAATTCAAATAAAACATACCCTTTTAAATGAGATTTTGAGTAAAACATAATTTCGAGCTCTTAATTTTTTCGGGCCTCTGACATGGCTTTGTACACTGTTTAACAATCTCTCAGGTGTGCCGGTCTCCTCACGATGTTTTCTTTCACCGTTTTTACCAACTGATAACTAATTTACAGTACGCACATGAATTCGAAACTAACTTAGTACGTGCCGGGGTTTGCACTTGCGACCGGCGCCGGCGGTCCAACGGTCATACCACTCAGCTATTATTGCTAATATGTGTATATCCAAAATCCATACTAATATTATAAATGTGAAAGTAACTCTGTCAGTCTGTTACGACTAAATCGCTGGACGGATTTTGATGAAATTTGGTATATAGAAAGTTGAAGACCCGAGAAGGGCTACTTAATGTCTCAAAGCCGCGGGCAAACGCTAGTTGGTTATAAGTGACGTCTGGGACAGTATATAGAAGCTATGTGCTCACCGGAACCAGGCAGCCATGTGCAGCGTGCTGTCGCGGCGCCTGTCCCGCTGCGACTGCTCCAGCTGGTGCTTCAGCTGCTCCGCCGCGTCCACGTCGCCCTCCTCTAAGGCGCGCTGGTCAGGTCTACAGGACATACCAGTATGTTAGACTACACCATCATCATCATTATCATCAGCCGGAAGACGTCCTCTGTTGAACAAAGGCCTCCTCCTTAGGTAAGGGGGGTTGCCAAAATCCCCACGTTTGGCTAGCGGCTTGGGGATCGTAGTACTAGTGGTGAAGTTACAGAAGACGCTGCTGCCCATGTTCTGGATTTTCCCCCTTAGTCGCCTCTTACGACACCCACCGGAGGAAAGTGGGTGGTCAATTCTAGGCCGGATACCACTCGGCAAGTTTCGTAATCATTGAAATTTAATTCATATTTGTGTTTAGTGTCTACTTGTGATTAATAAATATGTAGATGTCAGTTTGTAAGTATATTTTTGGATAATTAACTTCAAATTAGTAACATACCTGAGTCTGGTGTCTGTGTGAGGTAAGGTCTCCCTCATGGAGGGCTCCAGCTCGTTGAGCTCCATCGCGAACCTCGTGAAGCCGTAGTACAACTCATGCTCCGGCGGCATTGCGCCTGCGCAACATAAATACACAATTAAAAAACAGCTATTCACTAGATTATTTTATATAAATTCGTGTAGATCATATTATATAAGCTCACACTAGAAATTTCTCTTAGTTAGTAACTTTTTATAATGACAGTAACTAGACTATAATTGTGGTCCCATAATCACTCACTACAAATCCATTTTAACCTACTACGGACCCATTATCATCCGCTATGGGCCCTTCATCACCCACAATATACCCCCCCCCCCCCCGTACCGGGCCTCCACAGACAGCGCGCGGCGGGCGGGTCCCCGGCGTACAGCGCCTCGGACCAGCGGCCCGCCAGCCGCAGCCGGCTGCCCGCGCCAGACACCGCGCCGCGGACCTCGTGCCGGCTGCTCGACCACGAACTCGCCTGAGGAATAACCAACTAAGCTTCAGACAAACACAACAATATATTTTTGCTATCATTATATAATAAAGAATTTGTGGTTGATTGGCATATGGTTGGTGACCATATTTTTTTAATTTATACGTTTTGTTTTGTCCATCATGGTTTGAGAAACTCGATAGTCTATTTAAATGCGTTTGATTTGGTTAATATACCAATATTCTCATAGTCCCATGGAAAAATATAACTCAACTGGACATAATTATTAGATCTTTATTCTAGAAATAACTAAATACTAGTAAGTGATACAACAGCTGTATACCTTGATAAAGTTAAGTTTGCACGTGATGTCGGTCCCGTGACACGTTATGTGCATGTCCCCGTACTGGTCCACCCACCGCTGGCCGCCGAACAGATTGTGGACGCACGTCGTCACCTATAACAACAAACGATATTAAAGTAAAATTGACCACCCCCTTTCCTCCCGTGGGTGTCGTAAGAGGCGACTAAGGGTAAATCTAGAACAGTGGTTCCCAAACTTATTTTGTCTACTGCCCACTTTGAGAATAAATATTTTTTTAGCGCCCCCATTTTTTCACCTATTTAAAAACCACTATAACTACAAATTAAATTAATTAATTATTGTAACCTATATATGTATATTAACGGAGAATTCTAAACGAAACTTTTACTATAACCCGCAACTTGAAACCTGAGCGCAGTAGGTAACATACAACGGCGCTTAGGTCTCAAGTTAACTCTTACGGGCTCCACCTGCCAATAAGAATGATTATTGAAACGCAACTTTATAGTATTAAAACAGAGTATCTTTTATTAAAAATATAACTAAAATAATAAATCTTTAAATAAAAACTAATGTGAAGGATGAATCTGATGCTAAATAAAGCTCCTAGCAAAAAAAAAACATTTTCTTTCTGGGTCTCTTACCGCCCCCCTTGAGACCTGCAGCGCCCACAAGGGGGCGTTATCGCCCACTTTGGGAAAGACTGATCTAGAAGATGAGCAGCAGCGTCTTCTGTAACTTCACCACCGATACTCCGAAGCCCAAGCGTGGGGATTATGATAAGTTGCGAGTTGCGGGTGCGATTCCCGCACGGGACAAAAATTTGTGCGATCCGCAGATATTTGTCCCGAGTCTGGATGTTTGTATATGTGATATTTAATGTTAGGAAACGCACCCACGACAGAGGAGACATTCCTAGTGTGGGACGACGTAATAAAAAAAAACATTTTTAACTAAGTGCCCAGTGCGAAGGTACCTTATTCCAGCTGTAATGGTCCCCAGTTTGTAGCAGCCTGACGTGCACTCTGCCAGTAGGCTGGAACTCCATGGACTTGCCCCAGAACTTGGTCTTGATCCGCGCCTCCTGCCAGAAACACCACTTGCTGGACTCCGCGTGGCACGCTGATATCGGCGGGTGGTGAGACACCTGCGAAGAAGACATGGTAATTGGTTATTATTATTATTATACAGTAATTCTAAATTAAGCGATTAAGCTCACGCGTTAATCAGCTGTATTGGTGGGTGCATCACATGAATTCTTAATTATTTATGGTACAGAAACATTTTTTTTTTAATGAATTTTGTATGAATTTACAAAGAAACAAAGTATTTAATTTACCGTTTTTTAATTTAAAATTCATATATTAAAATATCCGCACCTATAAAAACCTATAGGTATCAATTTCTAGGTATATTAGCTGGAACAAACCTGTTCGGCAATAAACCGGAAGCCCTTATCGTCCCGCACGCACTCGTAGGTCTCGGCCAGCAGCGGGTTGAAGGGCTTGGAGGCGGCGCGGTGGGCGGAGGACGCGTACGCACTCACCGCGAACGCCGCGATCAGGGACATGCGCTCGATCGCGTTCTTACACTCCGACGCTGAGTCTAGGAGCTCGGAGTACTCTAGCTCCTCGCATAATCTCTGGAAAGTAATTTTGATAATTCGTATTATACATTAGTTATCAGTTGCTAAACGGTAGAAGGAAACATCGTGAGGAACCCGGCACAACTGACTGATATTTCAACGGTGTGTAAAGCCATGTCAGAGGCCTTACAGCCAGTTTAAACTCTAACAACAGATTGTTCATCAACCATACGATAAGAAGATTAAGATTTTGAAAATAAGTTAAAATACTTCGTATATTATTATGTTGTAAATAATAGTTACCTACATTTTAACTACTTGAGTTTGAACATTTGTTTGTAACTTTGATATCTGTTAAATGTTTGATCATACCACACAAATGTCAGATTTTTTTTGAATGTTTGGAATTTTTTTAGAAATGTTTCACCTGCAGCATATTCAAGGGCTCATTGATGGTGACAGGCATGGAGATCTGGCTGAGGTCCTTGCCGATGTTCTTGTAGAGCAGGTTCCACAGGCTGGGCCCGCCGGGCGTGGGCCGCGCGGCCGGCAGGCGCGTGCGGCGCGACCAGCCCGCCGCCGCCGCCCGCAGCGTCACCTGCTCCGCCGACACTACTGGCGGGGGGCCGGGGCTTTCTGTAATGCTGGCACTTCACTTGGCGAATTGCCACTAATATTCGCGGCATCTTAGTAATGCAAAATTCACCGTAACTTGAATGCAATACGGTTTATTTTTGTACTCGTAAATATCGCAAATATTTGTGCTAATACGCCAAGTGTAGTGCCACCATTACGTTTGTTATCTTTGGGTATGTGACACCACCAATCAAATGACATGCTTCTTTTAAAGTGGTTATGTCTTAAAATTGTAGCTTAATGGTGTCAAATACCCAGTTGTTGGTATAAGAGAACGCTTTGTGTGGTTGAAATTAGAGGGAAGTGTAGGGTTAGATTAGTGGGTGCGCTCGCGTATTGTGATGGATTGAATTTACACGTGATGAGGGGTCCAACCAATTTCATTAATTTAAGTGAGGTCTGACCACAGATTGAATTAATTTATAAAAAACTTAAAATTGCATTCGATTTATCAAAAGTTGTTGTATCAAAAGTTTAAAATCGTTAATCTGTTTAAAAAAAACCTCATTCGCATAGACTATACGTAAACAACACATTCAATATAATTATATTAAACGCAATGCGTAAGCGCACTCATAAAGTATTAATGTGCAGAGTAAGTTCAAATAAAATTGTTAGAAGAATTGGAGACACAACGCAACAAGACTGATCCAAAGTAAAATAAGGAGTCAGGTAATTGATAATAGTAATTAAATTAATCGCAACATAAAAGGAGATGCAGCAACATCCAGGTGAGAGCCTAGTCTATAAATACGGCGCTGTGTTGCCCGTTTACTAAATAAAAACAGAGTTAAATAGAACCATGAAATAAGCACTCAAAAGTTTGCGTTTACTAAGAGATTAGTTAATCATTTAAATAATGACTGCAATCAGGTAATTAGAGCCAAAAGTAGAATTTTAAAGGTCGCCTTGATCGCAGATGCGCGTGCGCATTGCAGGCGACTGACGCGTGAATACATATTTATTTTGGTAATTTAGGTTTTTGCTGAATTTTGCCAATAGAGTAATTAAGGTTACCGTCATTCAGTTATTAACTAATTGTCACTCGTAAAATATCAAAAACTAAATGAATAGACTCAAAGCGACTTCAGCGAAGGAAAAACAAGGTCGTAATGCAAAAGAACGAATGAATGAGTGTTTTAAGTTACTCAATCAAATCGCAAAGGAAGG
This sequence comes from Abrostola triplasia, assembly GCA_946251915.1. Lineage (NCBI taxonomy): Eukaryota > Metazoa > Arthropoda > Insecta > Lepidoptera > Noctuidae > Abrostola > Abrostola triplasia. The sequence goes on from OX276442.1 coordinate 8,219,649, forward strand.
TCAAAGTCATAGATTCTGGATGCAAAAGAACGAATGTATGAGTGTTCTAAATTACTCACACAACAGTGCAAAGAAGGTCATAGGTTCTGAATGAAAAGGACGAGTGAATGAGACTTCTAAGTTACTCACTCAAAATCGCGAAGGAAGGTTAGTCAGGTTCTGAATGAGAAGAATGAATGAGTGGTTGCTTTGTACTCACTCAACATCCCCAGTTGGACTGTAATAATTGAATGATTAATATTGCTGCATCTGTAAGTAAAACTCACTCGCACCGTCAGAGTTGTCGGAGCTCGCCGATCCCTCCTCACTGCTGAGGGAGCCTGCTTCTGATGAGGAGTCGCCTTCTAGCTCGATGACTCCTGACTGTGGAGAATGATAGTGTGAAAGTATGTAGAAGTAATCGGTGGTCTGGCGAGACAATATAATGTATAAATAGAGCCAGTTCTCCTCTCGTCAATGATTATAATTGGCTAAACGAATTGTGTATGAAGTTCATCAAAATTTTTTTTTTAGGCAATATAATATTATTGAGCAAATGGAATGTACGCGCCCCTCACTAGTAATGTACCATCTTTAATGGCAAGCGGGGGGGCTGCATCAGCGGGGGGGCAACATCAGCGGGGAGCACGGGGGGCCGCCATCGATTCGACTAGAGGTAGCAAACGCAACGGACATAGTGCGAAACTCGCGTAAAATTTTAGTTCCAGTATAAATATGTCAACAAGAATAGTTTTTCATGTCTAGAATAGATATATACTCGTATTTACCTCGTCTGCAGCGATTATTTCCGTGGGTTTAAGGTCTATTTCGTGTTCTTCAGCGTCGAAGAACTCAGACGCGGAGACACACGAGGAACTGTAGCTCAGCGACTGCTGGAACTGGCGGTTGTTCACCTGCTGGTAACGTGTTCAATATAAGTTGCGTTGGTCTAACGGTTCTAGTGCGCTTGCTGAACGGGTTTGAGTTTTATTCCCAGGTTGGGCTGTGTTATTGGGCATTCTTAGCCTACTTTAATAAAAAAGGTTTTCAGACTTAACTGTAGCGCTAAATTATATCATTGTTAATGTGTGCATACGACGAAACTAACTAAGATCAAAGACAGCATTTATTTTTTCAATAAAACTGAATCAAATTTCTGTTAAATCAATATTAATTTTGCATTGTATTAGAAATTAAACTAGAGAGTAGGCCACAAGTTCTAAAGTCAGAGAAAACTAGTCAGGCATTCTCGAATATCGACGTGAGTATAACCGGTATATGTATATAGTAGATAATATTGCGTAAGATTACTTACAGCATCCGAGTTAGGTCCAACCGACGATATCTCAGCGAGGTCCGACGCGTCGTGTATCCGGGAGAGGCGGGAGCGGAGCTCTGTGCGGAACACTTCACTCGTCATTATTTACGTTAGAATAATGCTGGTCACACTAGCGTCAACCGTTGCCCTCGAAAATTAATCTTAATGCTTTGTAATACAGTTGTAAATGGAATGGGACGTGCAAAATGTGTGTATGACGTAATAGATTTGTTTTAATCATGGTACTTTAGCTCGGTGTCGGTAAATTTAAGTCATTTGCATTTCTGATCGTTTTATTATTATTTGATTAGAAGTGAAGTTCGAACACCACCTTAACCAGGGTCTACATAAAAATTGAAATAAGAAGGTCGGATGTCCGAACTTATTTTTGAATTGAATAGTCGAATTTATTATTGGGAGTAGGCTTCCGTGTCAAAGATTTTTTTCTTTGTTATCCGTAGTTCATTATAATTCAGTTCAACTAAAATTGTTCAGTTTGAAAACGTTAATGACTAAGGATAAGGGAGGATTATACTTGGAACAACTTTTTAGTGTAATTATTGCATTTAGTATATATTCTATCTATAGTTTCTGCTACAATACTCTACGTCGCGTTTAATGCAGTCTCACCGGAATTCTGCTGCAGGGCCGTGGTGAGGTTGGTCCTTAAGGCCGCCACCACCGCTCCGGGCGACGTGGCTGTCTCCGCCGCGTCCATCGCGGCGCGGAGACGCCCGCGCTCACATACCTGTGAGGGGAAACGGCGATGTATGGTAGTGTCGTTTGGATTGTTGCTTTGAAAACTTAATGGGAGGTTTTCTGCTATTTGTCTTTGCTTTTGTATGTAGTATTAGGTATAAGACGGAATTCCTGTTAGTTTCTATGATTATACATTAGGAGTTCATTGCGTTGGGTTTTAGATCCAAGCATCGTCGTTTTTTAACATAAAAACTTATTATGATATTCGTTTTCAACGTTTGTTACATAAATACTGTAATTAAGGCAACTTTTTTAAGGGAAACGTCATCAGATCAATTCATTTAATACCCAAAGTGATTCAATATTCCCAGCAAAAACAGCCCCAAATTCTACGAAGAATTGCCACAAAAACTCACCAGCGTAGACACAACAGTCTTCAAATTAGCCACGAGATCCTTTGCCAGCACGGTGAAGTCTTCTCTGAGCTGATGGTCGGGCGTGAGGCTGGTGAGGGAGGCGGGGCCCTGCGCCGTCACCAGGGTCTCGGCCGCGGGCAGGGACTGCGGCCGCGCCGCCGCGCACGCTGCAAGAACACGATGGTATGAGGGGGGAGGTGACAGGAACTGGTGCTGCTGCAAGTGATTCTGAACGGTTCGTGGTATAAAAACGTACGTTTAAGGTCTAAATTCGCAGTGAATGTGATGATTTTTATAGGTGATGTTGTTTGCGTATGCTGCGTGTGTGTGTGTTTAAAGCATTAAATTCACATATTAAATTCGAAGGGAATTATAGAATTTCGAGAAACTTCTTTCGTTTTTTCTTTGATACAAGTAGACTGGCGAAGACACAATGAACTAGGACTTGTTTACTCATTAATAGATGTCATAACTTGTTTTAGGGAACTGACAGAGACTTCGTTAGATGAAATTAATAAAACAAATTAAAAATCTGCCAATTTGTTTGCAATATAACGTGAAATAAAAATGGCAATCAAGCGGGCAATGAGCACAAATCATAGCAAGTGAAGAGTGTTTTTTTTTTAATCAAGTCTAGCAATATTAGTGAAACTTCAAATTTGGTCAGTAATAGTGCATCCGAAGATACGGACAATATTATACCATTAATCAAACAGAATTGAAATGTCATAATTTTTTTTTTACATACATCTCTTGTGTAGCATTTGTTTTTTTGTATAGCAATATCAGTAGCATGAGGATGTTTTTTTAATATTAAAATCCATGCATCAACCAGGATTTGAAATGAACATGGTCTCGTGGTGTTTACACGTTTGCCTCTCATATAGTACACATCTGTTTTACATTAAAATGTATTTTCTATAAATGGTCTTTTTAGATTCATCTATTTTTACATTTGTACAAATTCTGCTAAGAAACTATAAAGAAGGCTAATCACAATATCATCACTATTAAAAAGTTTGTCAGTTTGTTACTTCTTCACGCTTAAACTGCTGGACTAATTCGAATAAAACTTAGTGTGGAGGTAGCTGACACCCTGGATTAACACATAGGCTTTTGATCCCGAAAAAATACAGGTAACACTGCGGGGCGCAGCTAGTATGTTATAGATAAGTGACGGTACTCTATTTTGATCGAGGTTTGAGGCGAAATGTTAAAGTCAACGTACCCTCAAACCTTTGTCTCGTGTGTATATATTGATATTCATTGTCATTTCATGTCGATGATAGTTCAAAGAAAGCGTTTGTAAGCTTAGTTATCTAAAGTAACACTACAAACGGCAAGCAACTGCGGAAGCAATACAACATGATAGTGTGGTCTACTTCTAACAACTACGTTTGCGACAAAATAAACTTGAAGGGGCCTTAGTTAAATCAGAAACTATCTTAATTCTGAGACGTAAAGCTAGAGCATACAATGGATTTCATCACCCCTGTATATTACCCAAACGTAAAGGCAGAGGTTTACCGCCCTCCTAGACAAGTAGCAAAACTGCTGAATCAGAGAGAATAGCAATCGAATAGAATGTAAAATGTATGGGTTTGACACAGTATGTCATCGATAACATAGTTGAAATATTATGTCATCCCCATACATTTATCATTCTATTCGATTTCTATTCATCTAAAGTTTTGCCTTTGTCTACAGGGGCAGATGCATATCCACGATTCATCAAAGTTATTGCCTGACTGTGTGACATTAATGTAGACTATTTTGGTCTTTTCCAACTATAAGTCAATTTTACGGACAATTACTTTTCCTATGTAGAGTTATGGACTACATAATAAGTTTTACCTGAAAGGTGTAGGCTAGATATACTGTTTTATCGGAAGGTAAACCTCGTTTAATTGGCAAGACTATTACCATTTGTTTGAACTATTTCATTTATCTACCATTACTAATTACTAATAAGGTAATTAACTCACTGCAACGTTGCGTTTCATCTCTCAACACTTGTGCAATGTAATCGAAGATAATCCTCGCAAACGGGACGAGATATCCACCACTTTCCACAGACATTATTAGTTGAAACTCGTCACTATTCACAAAGATATGCAACGTGCAAATTCTTTATAATCACAATACGTAAACTGTGTTCAAAGAGTAAGCTAATGCAGACAGGGAAACTATTAACAGGTTTTTTGATAAATTTTATGAGGACTATGTGTAAGGATATTTACAAAATAGTATTACTGCTCTAATTGTATGTATAATGCACTTGAGAATATTTTATTATTTTTAGGACGTAATTTTAAAGGTTTTAGATTATAAGGCAAGTTTTAAAATGGCATCTAATACAAGTATAGTCTTTAAACAAAATATTACACAATTTCACTGAACAAAAAGTTTTAACATCACACATCACGGAAACCTAGTAGGTACATTTATACTATACGATATTATGACTAACCTATCAATTTAAAAGAGAGAGATTTACATTGAATTTTCAACTTTATGAACACTAAATAAAGTAAATATTCCTTTGTTTCATACAATGCACTGAGATCTATAGGTATATTGAGATCACTGATAATCTTAGATTCTGTTTATCGTAGATAAAGGTAGCGGGAGATAAGTGTCAAGGTCGATTGCTTATTGTTTTGATTCGAGTCTTATGTCAAGGGCAATAGAGTTGGTATTTGGAAGATACGTAACAGTTAAACTATGTCATCATTGATTTGTATCGTTTATGAACACGTTATGTTGGCAGTGCTTATCAGAAAGGGATCACGCTTCACTGTTACATTCAATTACGTCTGTACCATCACGACTATAATCCCTAAAGGAATAGGTAGCGATATAAGTTTTTAGATTTCCGCGGTTTGTATACATCATACAATAAGAGTTACGTACGCGATTAAGACCCGTTAACCCGTTTTGTATGATGAATAGGTAGCGTATTTCGTTATTACCCATATTTCACCATATTGTTTTAATCCCACATGGTACCTATAAGAACTTATTGACATTTTTCAGGCACTGGTCTAATAATTTGAAAAGAGAATATAGACATTCTAAATGTCACTTTTATACTCACAATTTTAACCTGCAAGTAAATGAAAATATGATTGTAGCTAGGTTGATACTATTGGCCGACACGTGTACTTCTTAGGAAAATAACTATTACAGAAGATGTTAAACAGTACGTAAAACATGAAGCTTTGTTTAATGGCATAAATAACCTCTTGTGTACGTTATTAGGGCTGCTAGCAGAAAGCAAAACTTTTAATGTTATTTTTACCATTTATACGCGTCAAAGCTGTCGTGGTGGCCTAGTGGTTAACATACCGAATTTGTATGCACAAGGTTGCAGGTTCAAACCCGGGCAAGTATCAATGTGACTTTTTCAATGTTATAAATACTTTCTTAGTTATTCTAAGACACCACTGACTAACGGTGACGGAAAACATCGTGAGGAAACCTGGATTTAATTATCTGAAATCGCTAACCCGCAGTGAGCTAGCGTGGTGATCAATGCTCAATCCTTCTCTGTACGAGAAGAGGCCTTTACCCTGCAGTGGGACAGTTATAGGCTGTTATTATTCTTTTATTATTGTCGTCAAATAAAGGTACAATTAAATGAAACCGCCCTAAGTCTTGACACTTTCTTCATCGTTCCCTCACTTATTATACTTAGCTTCTCCATCATATAAGTAGCTGGTATATTCAAAACGTCTAAAACATGCACTACAGTCTAGGCTAGCGATGTTGTATATACAGTTGATATGCGATGCGTCGAATAGGACCAGAAAGGGGTATTGAAAACGTAAAATAAAAACAGTCTTACGAACTAAGGTGGAGGCCAGAAATGTAGAAAGAAACGCTGGAATGGAAAGAGAAGAATACAAGATAAAATAAACAATTAATATATGACTTTCTGTATTTTTTATGCATGTTGCCATGCTAGGCTTAAATTTTAACTTGATAAAGGGAAACTTGAAAAATGATGGACACGAGCGGAACTCGAACCCGCGACAGTCGCCGTACCGTGGCGCCGCTCTGCCAACTGAGCCACCGTGTCACTGCTCGCATCCATCGAATCTCAAGTTCCCTTTTTAGTATTTACGTCTTAAGGGTGACGTCAGGTATTATCTGTTGGAATCTACGATTCGGGTTCGAGTCCCGCTCGTGTCCATCATTTTTCAAGTTTCCCTTTATCAAGTTAAAACAATTAATATTTTATGTTACACTATTATGTGTAGTTTTTACACGCTTTATATTAGCTTCACTTGTATGTATGTATGTTTGTTTGTATGTTTGTAACCGACTTCTTTGGGCGCGATTTTGACCCACTTTAAACGGCTAGATTTCGTTCAAACTTTGTAGATTTATCGAGGACCGATGACAATACACTAATTTGATAAAATTATTTAATAATATAATTAATAAAAAGTATTAATTAATAAAAATAGCATAATTACAGCCCGCAACACAAACGCCCTCTGCTAAGCCGCTAGTCGCTACGGTAAAGTTCCGTGGTAGCTAAGCGTCGCGCGCGTGTCCCGACTCCAACGCCCTCTGCTAAGCCGCTAGTCGCTACGGTAAAGTTCCGTGGTAGCTAAGCGTCGCGCGCGTGTCCCGACTCCAACGCCCTCTGCTAAGCCGCTAGTCGCTACGGTAAAGTTCCGTGGTAGCTAAGCGTCGCGCGCGTGTCCCGACTCCAACGCCCTCTGCTAAGCCGCTAGTCGCTACGGTAAAGTTCCGTGGTAGCTAACCGTCGCGGGCGCCGAGACCGGCTCGCGTTAAGGTAAAGCTTCGTGGTAGCTAACCATCTTAATAAAAAATAGAAAATAAATAATAGTTTAAAAAAACTAAAAAACACGCTTTTTATCGAAAACCGAACTAAAAAATAGAAAATAAGTTTTAATCAATTTAAATTAAGAATAGTGTTAAAAATTTCAATAAATATAAATTAATAATAGTGTGAATAAAAACAAAAAATATTTTATTTAAAAAAAGCGTGGGGTGCTTTTTAAGATATTATCAAAGTGATAATCACTCTACTCGTATCTGTCAATAAAATATTTATAACTATTGACACCATGCACCCCACGCTTTTTTAAATAAAATATTTTTTGTTTTTATTCACACTATTATTAATTTATATTTATTGAAATTTTTAACACTATTCTTAATTTAAATTGATTAAAACTTATTTTCTATTTTTTAGTTCGGTTTTCGATAAAAAGCGTGTTTTTTAGTTTTTTTAAACTATTATTTATTTTAATGTCATAGATAAGTCAAAACCCTAAAACGCCTCCCCTTTTTAGACACATCAAATTCATATCGATAAAGTCTGTATGGTCAGCCTGAGTGGCGCAAGTGTCAAACACTTGTTTATTCTTTCACTATTATTGTTTAAATTACGCTATCTCTTTTACGTCTTTGTCAAGTTGGATAATTCTGTATGTGTGCAGATCGGAACAGTTTTCAGATTCTTGACTCTGACTTATCTATACTTTTTAAGATATCATTGGATGATTTCAAACGAAGTCAAGTGTTGTGAAAGGCAGAAGAAACGGCTCAACAATAAATACAACTTCTTAATAGAAGATATTTATTGTTTTATCTGTACCGGGGTCACCAATCCAGTGAGCTAGCGTTTCTTCTCTGTATAAGAAGAGGTTTTACAGTGGGAGAGTTACAGGCTGGTATTACTACCTATATTAATATTAGTAGCTACTTGAATTTTTGAAAAGTGCTTACTATGAATGCGGAGATAAGGTCGGAAATGTAATGTGTGTTATGTCTCGCAAAGAAAGAGAGATTAAAATGATTGCTATCTTTGCCTTTTAATATCTGTTGCACAATGCTCCAGTTTTTTTATAAGATCAGAGCAATGAGATTTTTTTTTAATAATTAATATGTTAAGGATTGCTTTTAAACGTCGCACCACACTAGGAATATGTTCTGTATTGTGGGTGCGTTTCACAAACATGTAATATCACATACACACAGACTCGGGACAAACATCTGCGGATCTCACAAAATGTTGTCCCGTGCGGGCATCGAATGCACAACTACACAGCAGTCCAATCACTTAGCCACTGTGCCAATTAGGTCCAATATGGATAAGTAATTACTTTCGTCTAATTTGAATCCTTTAAAACGCAATAGATATACTTTAACTATCATATGCGATTAGACAGATTATTTTTAATTATAATTTAAAACTTACTGTACATTTTAGTGACGAGTAAGCAATCTTAATGAAAATAAATCTCTTTGTAACATTATGGAGACTCAGTACAGAATTTAAAGATATTTGTATGAAAATAGACATGAATTGATTTATACCATGCTCTTAGCATAGGCTACAAAGGACGGCGGACAGTCAAGCCTAGCTGGATGTCTCGTGCATGTGAACGGAGCCATTTTGTTTTGTCAGCCATGCGTGCGACGCATCCTCGACTTACCGATTTCGTAAAATCCTTGCAAAGACATAAGTTTCAAAACGATAATTGTTTTTATAACAAAACAAACGTATATTCGTACATATCACTTTACAATATATATAGAAAACATGATTCATTGTTATGTACATTTATAGAAAACATTTTGATTATTCTCCTGGTATCTTTCCTCTGGTTTTCGGGGGAAACAGGGTAGGTTAATGGGTATCCTAAAAATAAAATGTTAATTTACAATAAAGTGTTTGGGGGTATGTACAGTAAACCACGATTATAATATTTAGTTTAATATATATACATACATATAGTTAATTGGCGTGGAAATTTAAAAAAAAAACCAAAAACTGACAATCAAAAGTAAACTTTAATATCAAGGAAATAAAGTTGAATTTACTTTACGAACCCCACGAACAGCATGAGTAAGCGTCTATCACACACTTCTAACACCCATATAACACATACTGTATACAGTACGGTATATAACACTCACCTATCGGCAGGGAGGCGGCAGAGTTGGGTACCGACGACGCGCCGCCACCGGGAGACGGCGGCGCCGTCAGTGCCGACAATGCCTGGAAAAAAAGATATCACACTAATATTATAAAGGCGAAGGTTCGTGAGTGTGTTTGTTTGTTGCCTCTTCAAGCTCAAACGGCTAGACTGATTTTGATGAAATTTCATATGGAGGTAGCTGACATCCTGGATTAACACATAGGCTACTTTTATCTTGAAAAAAGCGGGTAACACCCCAGAACGTATCAGCAGTCGCGCTTAGCTAACACTAGACCAACGAGGCAGTAAAATCTGAGATATGCGGACTTAATCATTATTCCTTTCTCTAGATTGTCACATCAATACGAACCATATGCGAGTTGGACGGGTCTATGTGAGGTGGCTGTAGCTCCACCGAGGCACACTTGCTGTTTGACTTCTTCTTCCGGAGACCGAACTTGCGCCGGTCCTTCTTCACGTTCGGGGACGCACCTTCCAATGATACCTGGAATGAGGGCTCGTGCTGTAAATATTATACGTACAGACAGCATCGTAAGTGATTTGAGTTTGTTTTGGCATTTCTTCTATTTTGTCAGTTAGGAAATGCCGATGCCATCAAAATTTTTATTGAAATCTGATGTGTGTTTGTGAAATACATTTATTCATTTAAGTAGCTGAATATTTATATGTTTTAATATACGATTACTTAAAGAACAACTTCATAAATAGTAAAATGTCTTAAATATTCTCAGATCATTTGGACGTTTCTATAATTTGAAACAGAAACTTAAAATAATGTATGTTTCTTCCAATTATTTGACATAATTATAGTTTCTTAAAATACGATTGAGCTACTTATGATGCTGATTGTACAATAAAATTGGGTACAAGAACTGGTGCTATAACTTGGTATCTAGGCGACATTTGAACAGATTAGGTCTGGCGGGGTCTACTCCTGGAAGATCGGAGGCAGATCCATCAATATCATCTTTATTTAACTTTCGACTGAAGATTATCACCATCATTCAGGAAATAATACTAGCAGTGTTTTTTAACTCCAAAGACACAATAACAGCAAACATTTTTGACGAAAAATAGAGGCAAACGATAGTATTTCGGATCATAAGTACAAGTGCCACAGAATAAAACAAATAGAATTACTAACAGTACACGCGATCCTTTATTCAAAGACTTCATAATAATTATAGGACATCAACTTCGACTTTTGACAACAATAAACGAACCTGGAAATTAGATAACAACATTAATTTAAATCTCAGCCGAATGATATCTGGTCTAGAATTGACCACCCCCTTTCCTCCCGTTGGTGTCGTTGGATCGACTAAGGGGAAATCCAAAACATGGGCGGCAGTGTCTTCTGTAACTTGACCACCAATACTGCGGTTCCCTAAGCTGCTTGCCAAGCGTGAGGATTGTGGCAACGCCTCCCTTATTTAAGGGGAAGACAGTGGACGAGTTTTAACCTTATCTTATTTAGTGAACTCTCGGCAGAGTCGCGAGCTTCGCCGAATTTCGAGGATAACCGGAATTTACAGTAAACAATAGTTATGTATTGTTTAATTGGAAAAAATAATAATTATTTATGTATAATGAATATACCTTTCTATGTAAGGTTATAAATCTATCATAGCAGTGATTATGGTTATTAACTCACATCAGTATCATGGTGCAGTTGCTGCTGCAACTCGAGCGCATCCAGGAGTCGCTGCAGCTGATGCACGGACAGTTGAGCCTGCCCCAGCTCCCGGGACGCGTTCTCCAGAGGGCCGCCGGACTCTGGGGATGGAGGAGAGCGTGACAAGTCAGCTAGATACTCCAAACTAGACGGAAATTATTGAATTTTGTTAAGAGTAGCGTTTAGTTCCTTCTTCTTATCGTATAGTTGATGGACAACCTGGTGTCAGAGTTTAAACCGCCTGTAGGCCTCTGACATGGCTTTACACACCGTTGAAAAATCTCTCAGGTGTGCCGGTTTCCTCACGATGTTTACCTTCACCATTTTTAGCAGCTGATAACTTATTTATAGTACGCCCATGATCGAAAAGACATCGATGCGTGCGTGGCACGTACTTGCAACCTTATTGTACTGAGACTTCTTTATTGTATTAAGTGTATATAGGTATATTATATAGTTATAGATAAAAATGGTTGAATTACATTGTTAAGGAACTTTGTTGAGACGTTACTATTCCGTATTGGGACAAATCTGGTTGGTATGTGTACTTGTTGATGGAATCTTGGATTTCACAAAGATTGCATTCATGTCCCGGAATGTGGAACCATTGAAATGGCGTATCTAAAAAGAAGACGGTTTTTAAGGTTTTCGTCATAGAAACATGTTCCTTAGTACTCAGTGCCAATAAAAAGGTAATGAAAAAAAAAATATTGCAAAAAGAGGTTATCTATGTATGACTAAACAGATTTCTATAAAATTAAGTTTGTTGTGTAGCTTCCTACTAGTTCTATATATTTTATCTAACATAAGATAATATATTGAAGATTTTAATTCTCTTTCTTGATCAAGATTAGATACACGAATGTATATGGGTAAAAATATCTCAATATTTTTACTCCTTACTTCTTACAGAGAAGTTTTAAACTCTAGCCCCATATTCATAAAAAATACAAGTTTAAACCGAGGATTAGTTAATGCCCGTATGATCCTCGTTTATGAATATAAGGGTATAAGTATTACTGTACCCAGTGCCGTGTCTAGCCATTTATGCTCCTGGTTTTTTAAACATCGCTCTTTTTTTTCTGGTCCTGATCTGGCCATTTCTGCGCCTCTTTAAGGTCTGCAACCTGTGCATGTGTCCCGCGAGCACCCTATTCACGGCACTGTGTGTATCAAGCATCTAAACATTCTAATTCTAACTCTTCCTCAGTCTAGGTCTAATTAGGCGGGGTAGTTCGGTCTATATCCACTACCGATGGCGTAATGCGTGCACTATAGCAAGGTTTCCAGACGACTTCGTGCATATACTAATCCTAAAATGCAGGCTAATGCGCATGCTCCATTCACTAAGTTTAGGATCTATGTGTTGTTGGTGGGGCCTCCTTATTTTAATTTTATTTTATTTCGAAGATTACTACGACACTTACTAACACTGAGAACTATAATAAATATCAATGATTGTCATGTCAGGAAAGATTTGCTTATTATATAGGAGAGTGCTGGTAAGCTGCGTATTGGATATTTCTTTGTAATTTTTTATTTGCAACTTTTGTAATTCAGTGCAGTTGTAACATTATGTATTTCGAGTAATTATAAAACAAGAAAAAATTAATATGCACTCAATTAAAAATTTTAGTTTATTTATGTCAACATAGGGCGTGTTGGATGCGAGGTATAAACCATATGTGCTTTTGCACAACACGTTTTTTTATGCGCTGGCGACGCGTGTAGGCCGCAATCAGGACGCTCAGCAAATGCAAGACTGAAGTCAAGTTGTTGCGTTTCTACCTATTGACTATTTGATATTTTTGCATCACGTCGCAATAACGCGTTTGTCGCTCACGCAGGACAACAAGTAACACGCAGGGGACGCGCTAACCAAAACCGCGCGTCGTCAGCGCATAAAAAAAGTGGTTTACGAAGGCCATTAATATTTATGCACCCATTTCAAAAAGACTATATCCCAAATGTTTATCAGTTCCTCAATACGCAGCCTCCAGCAGCATCCCGGGCGGTACATACCTATGATCCAGCCGGCGAGGCGGCCGCCCGGCGTGCCCGACACGAAGCCGGCTTGGGGGCCGCGGAGGGGGCCCGCGGTGGGGCTCATGAGCCCTACACACCAGACACGTCAATTTGGGGACAGGGGCATGAGCGTTGCGGAATATATTGTATTACTTATTAGAAGAGACCTTTAGAGGCTGGCATAAAAACTGTAAGAAAAATGTGGGCGAACTGATTTATTTTTTAAATTTAACATTGCCGTTTTTTATTCTATGACATTTTCTTAAGTCAAGAGATATAAGGAAGTTCTTTAAAAATCAATATATTCCATAACACTCATATTACATACTTGCATGAACAGAGGTGCATGAGACAAATTGAATAATTAACAGGACAATTGTTTCTAAATAATTTGAAGAGGTAAACCGGGTAATCGATATTACATAATCGACTCGATAATCGAGTACAAGTCTTTTTGGACAACCGGGAATATTTATGAATGTTAATCACAACGAATTATATTATATAATATAAGTTAGTGTTTAACATTGATGTCGTAAAAGTTCCTGTCAATTATTCAAATCAACCTAATAGGAAAAATCAAGTCATGCATCAAATCTAGTACGCTATAGGGAATATTTAAATACTTAAAACTATATTTTATATACTTCTAACTAAAAAAAGTTCCACTAAATAATTCCCGCAAATACTAAATTATACTTATTAATAATAGATAGTAAGTAATTCAAATTACCGTCAAAACAAAATTTAAAGTTTATTTAAATTATCTACTTATGAATATCAGAAAAAGGGCTCTTACATAACTAACTATTTGTATTAAAATTGATTGGAAAGTTAATGAGTGATAAGAAACACTTGCACGTTCGAAGTTCGAATTACCCGAAACATGCACGTGCGCCTTATACACTTGTCAAATATATTGACAGTAAGTTTATATCTTATTTAGACTGTTACACGTCGTCAAAAGGGAAGGGGAGAACTGGAGTTTTGGTCATTGATACTCTTTTACTATAATAACTTTCGTGAGTGTTATCCATATTATTCGTTCAGCTCGCGACTCAGTCGCGTAACCAGCTCATGAATAAGGACTCCGTTCGAGTTCGAAACTAGTCGGGCAATCCCGAATATACCCGTGAGTATACACGATAAATAACATTGATACACTGCTCTGAGTCTATGTTAAGCAAGAGCTACAAGGAGACCCTCTATGTACTAACTACATTGATATACGTTAAAACTTTTAAATATATCTATAAGCTACATAATGATTCAGTTAAACAGTCTAACCGGAACAATAGGAGGGGTCGCTGGAACATCTGTACAAGGTCTTCAGGTCATCACTCGCTCTCATTTCAACATTAGAATCAGTCAAAGAACTTGACCTAGTAACAGCATATCGTTTGCTAAGATACAACTGATACACTTTGTAATCTTTGTCCAACACCTTGTCTTTCGTGAACCGTGTCAATTTCCTGTCTGTCTGCGATTGAGTTGAAACTTTAAACGCTGGAGATAAGAGCGAGATTTGTTTGATCAAATCTTGCCTAACTTTAGGGTTTTGTTTCTTCTTTTTTAATAAATCGCGTTCTTTTAGAGGCATGTTTGGTTGGAGGCGGAAGTTTTCTGTTTCTGTGTCGAGGACGCATTTGATCATGGTCGACATGGAACAGTCTCTGGTCAGCTGTTGGAACCAGTTGGGGCTTGAAGTCGAGTGCTCGGCGGTCTCTAGCTCGGTGCAATGTACACTGTTCACTGAGTCCGTCTGTACCATGGTCGACACTAGCGATGTGTTCCCTACTGAGAGCTGCTCGGCAACCTCAATTTTCTCTTCAGATTGCTTTAAAGTTTGAACTGCTGTGTCTACGATCAGTTTGATGTCAATCGCGCTTAGGTTCGCATCAAGCGTATGCCTAATCATTTTCGTTTTGCTTGTGTTCACAGATTTTTCTTTTATACGAACATCCTTTTCAATGGGGTGATAAGGTACCACGTCCCACTGAGTGGTCGCTTCTCTCTTACACGTGTTGTTAGTTTCCTCGTTATAGATCTTACCTAAGAGGCTCAACCCTTGGATATTCCCGCAGGTCTTCACGACTTTGTCGTGTTTCTTTCTTAGCTTCTGATATAAATTGTTGATTTCTTTGTGCAAACTAGGTATATTCTTGGACAATAAAGATAAGTTTTCTAGAAGTAATAGAATGAATTTCTCGTCGATTACTCTGGGGGCTGGCTTTTCGAAAATAGATAGTTCTGGTTGCCGAGTAGGGGACCGGTGGGGGGATATTTGTGTGGGACTCAAAAGTACGCCGTTGCATTCTTTCAGTCGGATCTTCTTTAATGCTTGAAATTTCTTTGCTAGGGCTTCCTTTCCTTTGAAGGACATGATGTAGCACGACTGGGTGCCATCGTTTTCGTAAGACTGTCTCGTATCTGACTCTTTTTGGATAGAGTGACTGCTCTTGAACGACAGATCTAAGGAGTGTTCACTTTCGTGGGTAACTCTGTAGGCTTTTGAAGTAGCATCACTGCTACTTAAATATGGCTTCAAATCAAACTCTTTTGGGAAGTTTATGAACGGATTCTGTGAACTCGCTTCTTTTTGGAATATCTCGTTAGAGTTCGTGTTTTTTGGACGCATATAATTGACCCAATTACTATCCTTTTTCCCTTCTTCAATCATATTTTGTTTTGAATCTGCGAATTTGAGGCTCAACTGCGTGCGTTTAGACTCGCCTATATTCAGAGGTTTCTCTTTAAGTTTGATAGTGATAGACATGATTCCTTTAATAGACGGGTCACTGAACATCGAAATGTGTTCCAAGTCGTACCTAGACAGATCTATAACAACTGAATTCTCGTCATAGTTCTCATAGATCAGATTCTTCCCAGGATATTCTTTAACAGGCCTCCCTAACTCATCCTTCTGTACTTCGGGTTTAAAATCGCTAGACTTAGTATCCTCATTGGACTTGTCATTTTTCCAGTTTTTGTCATCGATTTTCTTGACTCTTGAGAATATAGTAGTGATTTTATCTAATATATCCTTTAGGTACAGTTGTCCTGGGTCCACCTGTTTGACACAGTCATTCATCTTTGCTATTTTGGCGTCTGCCTTCAGAGTGGTGACGCTTCTTGAAACCCTTTTGACAACTGCTTCAGCTTGGACCTCACAAGTCAGATCCACATTGGATTTCGAGTCGCTGGATTGTGAGCTAGTGTTCGTTTGGCTTTTCGAGCTATCATGAAGTAACACATCCAAATATACGCTTAGGAACTCCTTGGCAACATCAGGAGGTATTGACGTTTCGCTGATAAGGTGGTTTATCGTATCCTGGATCTTTTCTGTGGAAGAATTAGAATTGTCTTTCTTAGCTCCATGCTTGTTCATTTCAGATTTATACGAAAATTTTCCTAAGTTATCTATCAACGTTTTAGTTATTTTAATGTCTTTTTCCTTGCTCACGTTACTTCGTGCAGTCTCACATATGTAGACCGTGTTCTTTAACAACCTCTCAAGCTCTTGAATTTTGCGTTCCTTTTCGAAGCTTTCTGTGTCTCGCCGCGGACTATGGCATTTCGGTGGCGGGCGTTTTTCGACCTTCGGAGCCGTCGCTGTAGGCCTGACTGACGGATTAGGCTTCTTCTTGTACTGTTCAATCAGTTCACTGAGACCATGGAACTGAGTTTCTTTGGTGACGTTACTAATGTATAAACCGGAGAGGTTCTCATCTTTAGTGAAATATTTGTTTGACTGTCTGTCTATCGAGCGGCTGTGTTTCATCGCGGTTTTGATTGGCTCAGCGGCCGTGTTTTTCAGCCAGTACTCTAGTAAACACCGGAAGAGAGCTTTGACTGGGTGGACATCTTGGAATTTGACGTCATACAGATCTTGTATCACTTGCTTTATGTAAAACTTCACTTCGTCGGTCGGAGTGTCTTTTGGATTTTGGAATATAGACACCATTAGTCTCTCTGTTATGTTGTCATAATCAGAACTGGTCATGGTGTCTTGTATTGACTTGTTATCGATGATGGTCACTTGGACCTCGTTACTCTCCTTCGGTATGGAGTCGCAGGCTACCGCCCTGTGTCCCTTCTCCGTGTCCATCTGCCTCGACACCTTAACTTTATAGTTCCCTAGCAACATACATTTACTTAAGGGCCTCTTCAAAGTAGGCTCGGTCATCAAATTCCTGTACCTCACTAGGTTAGTCGACTTTCTACTCCTCTTCATCGCTGAGTTCGGACTGGAGCAGCGAGATTTACGTGTGAAGAAGAAATACGCAGTTGTCGGTTGGACTTTACTGTCTAGGAATAAGGGTCGTTTTCCTTCGACAATCTGTCGGTCCGGGGAGGTTTCCCGAATCGATTTGACGCCGTTCATCTGATTGGGTTCTACGCTCTTTATAGAATTAACATCTAGGTCGGTGCTTAACATTTGTTTTTCGGCATCCGTGCTCCCAACAGAAATGTTTGGTGATTTTCTTCTTTTGAGGTCCTCTTTAGTGAATCTGGCAACACAGTTCATAGAGCAGAGGCTTCTATGGTTGTTATAGAGTTTGTCGTTTAAGTGGACGTCTAGAATTTGTGGCTCGTCCTGTCCGGGGGACTCGTACGGTTTGTTTTCGTCCAACGGCGGGTAAAAGGTCTCGTGGCAAAAACAAAAGCTATCGTCGCATGCTTTGTGAGCGGAATGCTTTTTTAAAGTTGGGAAGGGAAAGTCGTCGGTTGAGCTCATTGTCGATGACTCTATGGTCCCGTGGGAGGTACCTAAGGGGTGAAAGGGATTTGAGAAAGGTAGGGAAAGGATTATTATGACGTATTAGGGAGATTTGATTCAAAAAAATATTATATAACGAATGCTATTCACAAAATACTTCTTCCTATTTCTAAAGGTATATTGTGTGAACATTAGTTTTAGTATTAAATGCCTATAATAAAAAAATCTTCAAATACCAGAGATAACATACCATCAAATTACTTCCGCATCTAAAAAAAACTACCCACAAAAACATAATCATTCCAAACTTCTAAATTCAAATCGTACCGCATGCTTTCAAAGCTGACAATTCAAATAAGGAATGTAATAAAACCGTTAATACTCACGGGATGACGTGTCTGTTGGGGGGAGGTCGTCCAGAGGGGCGTGGATCTTTGGCACCGACTCCCGCGCACCGAATGTTAGCAAATGTTGTCTGTATAACCTGTGGATTGACCAGTTTCATTATCGTAAAGACTCGGGTTAATTAGAGATTATATTCTGGAGACAGTTTTTTACATAATTATACTGACCAATGGCCATATTTTGCAATTGTTATTGGGATAGATAGTTATATGCATAATAAATAATAATAACTTAATTATCTAGTTTACGATGTCGAAGGGTTTATGCTCGATGACTGGCAAATGATACGTTTTTTATACTTTATGTGTGTGAGTAAATAAAATATATAATCTTCGTTTCTTGCTCACTATTCGCCTGATGGTATATGTGCCTTAGGGTATATTGGCAATATTCTGGCATTCGATGGAGCGCACACTCACTTAGTCCAAACAGACCCATGAGGCTTCAGTCAAAACCGAGTCCAAACTGACCTATGAGCTTCCAGTCCAAACAACACCGAGTCCAAACTGACCTATGAGCTTCCAGTCCAAACAACACCGAGTCCAAACTGACCTATGAGTTTCCAGTCCAAACAAAACCGAGTCCAAACCGACCTATGAGCTTTCAGCACGTTGAGCCACGTCCGAAAGACATCGGGCGTCTTGGCCCGCAGGTGGTAGATGAACTCGTCGGCGTCGATGTCGATGCGGCGGCGGCGCGCCTTGGCGCTGATGACGGACAGCCCCACGTCCACCGAGCCGTGCAGCCGCCCGCGGGCCACGTCGGTGGGCGAGCGCGCGTACACCAGGATGCCGCCGTCCACCACGAAGAAACGCTGCCGACATAGGTTAGGTCTTGGTTTAGGAAGTGTATGGTTAGGCTTAGAATAGACGATTAAGGCATATTTCATTCCTTTCATTAAATTAAGGCTATTCGAGATGATATTTAATTTTTTTATTATCAAGAATTCGCGTCAATATCATACTTCAAGATAATGTATATTAATAATAATGATTTTTTTATGGTGTGTGTATTTACATAACACAGTGGCGTGCATTGGTTTTTGGACAAGGTAGGCAGGTATTAGGCAAGTGGTGATTTATTCACAAAAAACTAAAACTCGATTATTTGTCATACATTGCGGCGGGCGCGGCGCTTCGATGAATTAGCATATTCTCTTCCCGAATCCGTAAAAAGATGTATATAGATACCTGCTTCATTTACTAAAATAGCGATTATATATTATTTATCAATTAATGAACTATACCAGCGATCATTATAATTATTACCATTCGACAAAAGGTACCTACTTATAATCTGGTATGACCACTGTGCTTACCGAAGGTCTCTACAGTAGCCCTGGCTTTTTGAGTCTGCAGTGTCTGCACTAGCGAGGTACCTTTACCGGCGACACGACAAAATGAGAAAATATTATATAGATATTATAGGTATTTTTGTTTTTCTATACCTACGTTCGGCATCTGACTTCCGCGTAAGTTAAATAACTTTACAAATAAGGTGATTTTTCACAATGAAGGTAACGTGTGAATAAAGTAGGTATGAATGTCGGCTCGTGGCAATTGGCTCGCCCAGACTATGGGACGGGTAATAATACAACTCGCAGATAGGTACTTCAGTAGTAATAAAAGACAGTGTTCAAAAAATGGCTTATCGTAATTGATATAGGTACCTACATTTGTATGCTCGTGAAGTCGTTGTTTACAAAAACAAAACTACTTAGTACCTAAGTATTCGTCGAAAAACATATAAATTAATTGCTTACTCACGTACTTTTAACTCCACGAGTTTCCTATTGACATTTCAAGGCTTATTTTTCGTCTCTTGAACTTTTATTTACCACTACAACCATCTAATTGTTTTGTCAACAAACGAAAACTTTAAAGTTGTTTGCATGTAATTTATCAATACATGTTGCATTTTCACCACAAACTAAACACTATAATTTATCGATATTCCTAAACGGCAATTATTTATGTAACACTTTCTAAAAAATCACAATTTAATTAAAGAAATTGATAAAATTGTTTGCAGTAGAATAAAAATCGCGCCCGTAAATGACATTAGCCGACTGCAGAGTTGCCAGATTCATAAAACATTTTACCCGTAGTAAAACTGTTTAAATCTGCATTTTAATTTGTACTATAAAATTATTTTTGTCATAAGGAATATAATAAATATACCTTATCGATTAATTAAAATGAAAACCAGTCAATATTCTATAATGAAATGTAATGAATATATATTTTAATTAAAAAAAAAATAGTTTCCGATGTTGTCTAAAAAACATATAAACGGGAAATTGCTATGTATTTGGCAACATTGCTTAACAATTCGACGGAGAAGAAAGTATAAACAATACTTTTCTCTCTTTCTGATCGCTTTAGAACCATGACAGTAACAACCAATAAGAGACTCGGACCTTTAATGCAACAGACTGCAGCATGAGTGCAGCCAATAATTGACTGAGGTAGGCTTGCTTACCTTGGCCTGGTAATTTGCGAATGTTAAATGTCAGTGTGATACGTATGGAATAAATAATAGTTTAAAAAAACTAAAAAACACGCTTTTTATCGAAAACCGAACTAAAAAATAGAAAATAAGTTTTAATCAATTTAAATTAAGAATAGTGTTAAAAATTTCAATAAATATAAATTAATAATAGTGTGAATAAAAACAAAAAATATTTTATTTAAAAAAAGCGTGGGGTGCTTTTTAAGATATTATCAAAGTGATAATCACTCTACTCGTATCTGTCAATAAAATATTTATAACTATTGACACCATGCACCCCACGCTTTTTTAAATAAAATATTTTTTGTTTTTATTCACACTATTATTAATTTATATTTATTGAAATTTTTAACACTATTCTTAATTTAAATTGATTAAAACTTATTTTCTATTTTTTAGTTCGGTTTTCGATAAAAAGCGTGTTTTTTAGTTTTTTTAAACTATTATTTATTTTCTATTTTTTATTAAGATGGTTAGCTACCACGAAGCTTTACCTTAACGCGAGCCGGTCTCGGCGCCCGCGACGGTTAGCTACCACGGAACTTTACCGTAGCGACTAGCGGCTTAGCAGAGGGCGTTGGAGTCGGGACACGCGCGCGACGCTTAGCTACCACGGAACTTTACCGTAGCGACTAGCGGCTTAGCAGAGGGCGTTGGAGTCGGGACACGCGCGCGACGCTTAGCTACCACGGAACTTTACCGTAGCGACTAGCGGCTTAGCAGAGGGCGTTGGAGTCGGGACACGCGCGCGACGCTTAGCTACCACGGAACTTTACCGTAGCGACTAGCGGCTTAGCAGAGGGCGTTGGAGTCGGGACACGCGCGCGACGCTTAGCTACCACGGAACTTTACCGTAGCGACTAGCGGCTTAGCAGAGGGCGTTTGTGTTGCGGGCTGTAATTATGCTATTTTTATTAATTAATACTTTTTATTAATTATATTATTAAATAATTTTATCAAATTAGTGTATTGTCATCGGTCCTCGATAAATCTACAAAGTTTGAACGAAATCTAGCCGTTTAAAGTGGGTCAAAATCGCGCCCAAAGAAGTCGGTTACAAACATACAAACAAACATACATACATACAAGTGAAGCTAATATAAAGCGTGTAAAAAGGGGAATTATATTTCGGTCGTATTATTCTAAAGAAGTGTGTGTGCGTATACGAATACGCGGAATTTTTTATAGTGTGCGTGGATTTAGTAGGCTGCTCGACCAGTGCCTACTATGACGTCATGCGGTGAATGAACGATCGTAGGCATATTTTTGTGATGGGTAATAGAAGTTTTTTATTTGTGTAGCTACATTTTAATGTATAATTGTTGTTTTATATCACTTGATATGACGAATTATTTTATATATTTAGTAAATATAATGTATTGAATTGTTAAATTTATCTGAGGTAGGCACTGCCTACTTGCCTATATGGGATGCACGCCACTGACATAACATCTTGTTAAGATCTTCTGAGTATAATAACAGACTCTGACATAGCTTTACACACCGTTGAACAATCTCAGAAGTGCCGGTTACCTCTTCACCGTTTTAAGCAACTAATAACTGAGAGACCTTGACCCCTGAGTTTGTTTCGGTATTTCTTCTCAGTGGTAGTCAGATAGGAAATGCCGATTCCATCTAGTTTAAAAAAATGACGTGTAAAAGTGTTTTTTTGTAACCTATTTACAGAAATAAAATCATTTATCATTAACTAATTTATAGAACGCAGATAAATTCCAAATACATTGGTGCGTGGCTTTAAACTTGCGACCCTTCACTTGGCAGTCCAACAGTCATACTACTCGGCCATCAGTGCCGTGTAAATACAAAACGGCGCTTAAGCAGCAAACCAAAAACAGTTCCAATCATATGTTACCTTGTGCCACCCTTTGAGAGGCCATTTCCTCTTCTTGTGGAGGTACCCGTTGAACACGTCCGGCCTCTTCTCGAACCTCTGGCCGTCCTTCAGGCCCTCCAGTACCTCCCACTCACTGCCCCGACGGCGACTGGCAACAGTAAGGTAACGTTTTTGATGAATACACAGTACGACGAGAAGTGCAGAAGAAAAAAAACAAGAAGAGAATTGCGAGACAAATTGATGGCCCCATCGAATAACCGTGCAATGGCTTATACTGAAAAAAAAAAACATATTTCGTTTCTACAGCCCATTTAGTACCTATCTAATTTGTTTTTACAAGTTTTTGTCTAAAAATATCGTAGTAATAAGCAATGAAACTTTTCTTGTATGGAAAATAATAATGTTGTATCACAAGAAAAAAAATATAGAAAATGGTTTTTGATGATTTGTCTGATAACTAAAAATATCTTAGTTCAAATTATTATACAAAGGTTTTTTTATTACAAGCTTTTATTTAACTTGCAATGTTTGTATGTATGTATGAGAGATTTTCGACAAATCTTGCAATATAAATTAGAACCACTTTTTGACATCCGATTGAAATGAAATTTCGCATACTTAAATAGGTTCGGTGACAATACATTACTATGGTACTTTTATTCGATGGGGCTATCGCAATACCAATTAAAACTACGATATACACATAAAACATACATAACATCATGCCAGTATTCCCCGAAGGGGTAGCTAGAATTGTACAACGGAGATAAGTTTGTAGGGCGCACCAACATGTTTAACATAGATGTTAGTGTGCGTAAAATCAATGGTTGTATTTACTTTATTTATTTATTAGTAATAATTACACATGCATGTAAACGGAACATAATACATCTCCGAAGCCGAGTGTATATATAATAGGTACACAGAGATGTCGCCAGTTACGTTATAATTATGTCCCAATATAATAGGGGGCGAGCCTGTTGTCACCAACCGGGTACAAATTGAGACCCAGTGGTGCTACTGAGAATTACCTAATGGAAAAAGTCAGCAACACTTTGCCCGACCCGAGATTCAAACCCAGAACTTCATGCTTAGCAGTTTGCTTAGCGATCACTAGACTAAAGCCACAACTACGACATAATCCATACATAAAAAAATGGGTAAAAAAAGAATATAATTTTTCTTTTTAAGATTGTGTAGCGTGTAGACTCAGTATAGGTATATACATTTTAGAAACATAATTATAATAAAAATAATATTAATTAAACTTTTAAAGACCGACATATAAAAATAATCTTTACATACCTACATAACCGCCTACACCCGGAGAGAGCGTTTGTTGTGTATAAAATAAATAAGAAATATTATAAAATCAATTTGATAAAGGACATTTGTAAAATGGACAGGAGCAGGGTTCGAACCCGCGACCTTCGCTGATCGGACGTACCGTGATACGGTAGCTTAGTTAGTAAGGCACGGATCGGCGAAGGCCGCGGGATCGAATCCTGTGGGTTTCCTTTATCAATTTGAATTTAGGCATTGGTTAAATGTCATTAAAAAGTGTATTATAAGTTTAAATTAAGTCAGAAGAAATAAGTGAATTTAGTACTCGGATATTAAATGCAGCGGGTATACAACCAGAAAAAAACCACCCTCATTTCCATAAACACCTAAATACTGGCCATAAAATTCACATAAAAGATTTTAAAAATAACGTTCGAACCGTCATCAATGTCAGTTTAAAAAAGAACAACGAATTTAAAATCAAAATGTTACTGTGGATTGAGGTCGATCTAAATACGGTAATGTAAGTGATTAAATTTTAATTAATTGATTACATTAATTGAGTAATTAGGTTATTCCAGGGTCATTCCTATTAATACGCGTAAAAGGAAAAACATAGATTTAATTAAATTATATTATTTGTTTTACTATAATAACTTTCGTGAGTGTTATCCATATTATTTACTGTATATTCCGGTTATACTCACGGGTGTATTTGGGAATGCCCGACTAGTTTTGAACTCGACCGGAGCCCTTATTGATGAGCCGAACGCGACTCTGCCGCGTAACCCCGTGAGTATAACCGGAATATACAGTAAATAATATATTATTTGTTATCCACTGTAAAAATATTGGGAAAATGACAATTTTTTTGTAATAACAATATTTAATATGTCACCTAAATATATAATAATGGACAGACGTAGGTAATTCAAAACAGGGTGAACGAACATTGATAAAAAAATAATCTAATTATAAAAAATCATATACTTGTTACGTATTATACATTTATAATCTCATTTTTCTATTCTTCTAAGATTGCAGATTGACGAACAACTTTTCCGAGAAAAGATTAAGATTAAAATATGTCTTAGTGTAAAGATTTTGGTCAAAGAATCTTAAGAATATGGAAGAAAATATCAAAGCTTAATATCTCTCTATGAGAAGAGTCTTCTAGTAGTCTTTGCGATGCCTTGTATACCTCCTGGTCTTCCTAGCTCGTTTGGAAGGCATAGAGCAATCATATGTTTAAGCATGTCGTATTGAACAATAATGATTTAAACACCTTCCTTCATTGACATGTGTAAACTTTGACAAACAGAGTCTGTAATTTTTAACCGACTTTTTAAAACGCGTCTCAGTATTCAACCTGTATGTATGTATGGTTGCGATTTTCTCAAAAACTACTGATCCGATTTGGGTGGTTTTGGTTTTAATAAATAAGGGAGAATGTTTACCTCCTGGTTTTGCCAGCTCGTGGCGGCTGCGGCGGCGGGCGCGGGGCGCGGTCCCCGCTGTCGGCGGACAGCGAGGCGGTCTCCCCGGAGCAGTCCGAGTCGGAAGGCGCGCGCCGCAGAGCAGCCGCGCGACCTGCAGCGCCGCGACGACGCTCACCTGGAAACAAACCAACCAAACAGAATCTCATATGTATTCTTCGGCACAGCACATTATAAAAGTCTATTATCGCCTAGTGCGATAAGACCGCCCATTGTAAATTTTCCTTATACTGTATTTATGTTTATTTTTGGTGTACAATAAAGAGAAATCCATCTATCTAAAAGCCTAAACAAAACATAAGACAAAAATCATTGATTGAAATTAGACTAATACATAGCACTTTTTGAACGTAAAGCACAGGACATCCCTCACACACACCCCGACTCGCAGCTTCCTAGTTCTATAGCTGGGTAGAAGAAACAGCGCAACAAACTGCCCAGCAGCACAATTAGCTTTTTTCTTTTAAAATGAATTGCTGTTCGTTAGTCTCACTGAAACTCGAGAACGGCTGGACCGATTTGGCTAAATTTGGTCTGGATATATACGTGACAGTCCAGGGAAGGCATAAATGGCGGTACGAAGTCCACAGGGTCAGGTAGTTATGTATTAAAATTTGTAAATATCCAACACAAATAATCCGTAGCACTGTCAAACTTGCAAATCAATTTAAATTAGTAAACATTTTCTAAAGAAAGGTAATTTTTACACTTCGAACTATGAAGTAGATACAATAGTTGAACGTCATGCCCCACATGTGGGTCATTGCACTGGGAAAGAGTTAATAGCCATGTAGTGTAGGCAAGCATTTATGAATGTGCAATACCTACATAGAGCAAGGTGTAATCCTCGCATGACATGTTTTCCTTAATCAAGAGTTTGAACACCTAAAATATTCCATACTAATATTATAAATGTGAAAGTAACTCTGTCTGTCTGTCACACCTTCACAACTAAACAGCTGGACGGATTTTGAAGAAATTTCGCATGTAAAAGCTTTAAGACCCAAAAAAGGACATAGGCTATTGCGGGCGAAGCCGAGGGCAAAAGCTAGTTTCACTAAAAAAGTCCTGTGCTGAAGCCTCTTGTCATTTTTGGGATCATACCGCGTCATCATGGAAAACAATGGCCTAAATTTGTAGGAATCCACACGATAATAAAACACGGGACCGATCAATGTGACAACACTTAGGGGAGGACCTGTCCACCAGTAGTCGCCTCTCGCCTGTCAATGAAGACGGAGATAGCGGGACGAACTCGACTTGTTTATGCAAGATTGGTCGTTGGCAGCTGGTGACAGGGAGATGTGGAGAGAGGTTGGGGAGGCCTTTGCCCAGCAGTGGGACAGACTAATAATAACTGTCAATGAAGAGTGAAATTGAGACAGGTATCATCATTGTTTGCGAATAAGAGGATTGGAGCAGACATCAGTGAGTTACTGACAGTACTGTGCCAATTGGGACTTCAAAACAAATATAACGGTTTGCGCTCATAATTCCGCACAAACAGTAGGTATGCGTTCATTAGCGGATTGTGCGCTGAAGTTAATTATAATAGCAATCTGACAAAGCAAACGATGTCGTTTGTGTGATCGAGGTGTTTGAACACCGAGTACATTAGCACCGGCCGGTCGAAATCAGTGTTTTATTCACCTCCTATATAAGTAGGCATAACTTCAATAGTTTCTATAAGTTTTTCTTTTACTAGGCTTTCTTGTTACTCATTAACATAAATACCCAACTTTTTTTTGGTAGTGTCATTTATCAGCGGCCTACATTACAACACCTCTATTCCACTTATTATAAACTAGTTGCGCCCCGCGGTGTTACCCGCTAATTTTTTTCGGAATAAATGGTAGCCTATGTGTTAATCCAGGGTGTCAGTTACCTCCATATGAAATTTCATCAAAACCAGTCTAGCCGTTTGAGAGTAAAGAGGTAACAAACACACTCGCAAACTTTCGCCTTTATAATATTAGTGTGATGTCATGGAATAAGCCTATAGCCATAAATTAACCCTACATTTTTGTTCGTCGTTGGTCAATTTTATTCAAAAAACGTATATATATTCCCGTAGTATATACACCTAAAAAAGATACTCCACGAACATAACTTTCATTTTTGTAATCGGTTAAAACCATATAACTCAAATCTTAGACCCTCTCCTAATGGAAACAAAGTTCTATCATCCGCATTCGTATAAACAAAACCTACGGCAACTTGCCAAAGACACCAGAAATATTCAGTCACACAAATGTGCACCACAGCATACATACATTACCGATTCCCAGTCGATACACACTGGACTATACATAATAACTTCACAATCTGAATAGAGCACTTGCCAATTCAGAAACTCAATGAATATGCAACGAAAAGTTTACAAGACTTCAGGTCAAGTCAGGGTGGCGCACTGCGACATTAGTTGTTAACTAGTGCAACATAATGCGATTGCGATCATGGGCCATTATTGCCCATTACACGCGAGCCGAAATTTACTTCTATATCGGTAAGAAATTTGAGTCGGATCGATGTCCAGAAGGCTTTAAATGACCTCTCCTCCGTTCTTAGCTTGGGAACTGTTAGTCTAGGTCCTGGGTCAATGTGGTCTACTATTCAGTACTTGTCTCTTAACCTTGAAAGCGAAATTACAAATCCTCTGTATCTGCATTGCACTGTGGGATTGTGGGTGCATATTGCGGACATAAATAAAGCATACCTAAAACCAATAACTGCGGTTCACCCTAATTTGTAACGTGCGGAATTTGAAGCTGCAATATCGCCATCTCAATTTTTTTTTAAGATTGCCTGTTTAGTGTGCCACTGCTGGGCAAAGACCGCCACATTATTCTTCCACAAAACCCTATCCAATGCCATTTTGGGCCATGGTTTTCCTACAAATATGCCCAAATTATCTCGCCATCGTCTTCTAGATCTGTCTCTTAATTAGTTCTAGAAAGAATAAAACTTCAAACATAATATATACATATCAGGTAGTCTTCTATGTCCTTTGATATTCGAAAGACAAAATATCCTTTCAAAACGTCCTAGCAGTATAATTGCTCGAAAAAACACGGTCAGACATGATTGCGGAAGGGGACTTCCAATGCTATGAAGTGGAAACGTCCTGTTTCCCATACAGATGTCAAATCATCATCCTAATCTATTCCTACTCGGGATGCGCTCATATCTGGTGCTACTGCTATCTGTTCTCCTTAACTGGATAACAGACTTCATTAGTTATAGTCCAACTGCGACAAATTTCGACCTTCGCAACGAAATAACAAGAAATTTCAAAAATACGACGATAATGTCAGGTTAGATACATATTCATTTCTCCTTATAAGTGCTCCTGTTTCCGCGCTTTAAGGATTTTCTAGGCCGTTTAGAAACTCATACGAAATCGCATTTTATTTGAAGTTTACCCAAAATGAAAAAGGTGTCTTCGTAAGTCAGGTAAATGACCATAAGACTGGTGTCCCCAAAACATGATGCCAAACTGTCTCTTTCAACTGCGACCTTCGATTAACTGAGTATTGCACTTCAAATATTAATATACCACGTTAAAGTATCCGCTTGCCCAACAGAGGAAGCTAGCGAGTTGATTGCACTACAATTTTTATTTACCATGACCAACATTTTGCCCCTTTTTAATTCATACTTATCATCTATATATATAAAATTTTCGTGTCACAGTTTTCGTTCCCATACTCCTCCGAAACGGCTAGACCGATTCTCATGAAATTTTGTGAGCGTATTGAGTAGGTCTGAGAATCGGCCAACATGTATTTTTCATACCACGAAATTCACGCGGACGAAGTCGCGGGCAACAGCTAGTCTATATATATTATCATCGTACTTGATGATATTTCATTCAGCACAGACACAAAAAATGATTCTATTTGATGGCAATTTGTCACATTGAGACACTATTTATTAATGAATGTATTTAGAGAAAACGGTGAGGAGTTTGGTAAAGTGACGTGCGCTTATTAGCCTGCGAAATAAATGGATCTGTAGTACCTTTTAGTGGAGGTAATAACAGTCAAGTCTAGCATAGATACAGGCTCCAAACAAATATTTGATTTGGTTGAGGGGCTTTAACTTGAAGACTTACATTCACGCCTTATATTTGAAAGAAGAAGAAACTACTATCTGCTTTAGGAAACTCAGAAGTTTTTTTCAAGCTCTATTTACCTACCTGTTTTTACACCGGGGTCGTAATATTATAGATTGCCTCATTCATAGATGGTAGGAAGAATTTGATGCTTAATCTGTCCTCCCATGAATCATCTAGCACACTTGATCATTCAGCCATGTCATTCTACTAATTTATTTCTAGGTCTTGTGAGATCATTTGCAAGCATTTGTTATCTCCATAGACGTCTAATAAAAACTTTACAACACACTTAGATACACTTAAATCCTACTTATGTGTCAATAAAAATTATGGTTATAGTCGTTCAGTTTCAAAATAACACTTTGGAAGTCGACTAGTCTGTACGTAAGTACCTACAACGAACATCGGAACTGTCTGTTCTATGTATATGTAGGTACACCCGATAAATGAAATAGTGGGGGCGGAGAGGGGGGACGACCCCCCACGTCCTCTGAAAGAGCAGCAGCGTTCCATATTGTACTTACATGAATAGGGAAACTTTCAAATTAGGTCACTTTCGCTGTAGTTCCAGAACTTACGTTTGTTCTCGAGACGCGACGACTCTGTGACATTCTTCAGACCTCCTTGATTCATGACTTTGCCGCTACTTGCGCCCACAAGTAACCATCTTAGTCCAGCTGTAATATAAACGATACAAAATTAATCTTGGGGAAGCCACAACTTGTTATAAATTGGGGTTCAATTTGTTCGAGACAAAACAGGGTAGCCTGTTCAGGGTATTGTAGGTCTCCATTTGACCTTTATGGGCTGGCAGGCTGACGTATATATGTATACGTAGATTTGTGAAATCGCACAATGTGTACTTAATACAGTAGACATACTCTATTGAGTACACATTACCCATCAAAACAAACCCTTTAACACACAATAAGTGAAAAGTTAAAAAGATAAACCCTACTGTAAGTTACAATTTCATATTTTTTCTTTCGCCTATTTACATACATTTTTATTTTTAGCACACGAGTTGTAGCTAAAAATATTTGTAAATAAATGTTGTGTAGGTATGTATTTAGTTGGTAAGCCTTTGAAATAAATAAATCGCAGAACAGGCGCCGTGTCGACAAGACTAACAAAAAAAGCGATCCAAACCAGTTATCGAAATGCTGGAGAATTTGCAACATAAGCAAAAAATACGGACGATTTATAACCTTATATTATAGCCCGGAGGTCAAATGGGACAGTTCTATTGGATGTTTTATTTAGACGTTCTAAAACCAGCCCGGGTAGGGTTGCGATAAACGGGAATGGATCTATTGTCGGCCAATTCTAGCTTACACCGACATCACGGAAGTGGGTCATCAGAGTCGTTTGAAATAAAATCAAAAAGTTTTTCATACATGTAAAACGTTCACAGGTGCGTACTGATGATAAAGACCTAATTGTATGAGCTTATTGGAGAAGAACACGACATATAGGCCCGTTTTCCATCAAAGCGGAGACAAAATGAGATGGGAGACGAGCGGCATAGCGGGCAGTTTATTTCCACCAAAGCGAGGAGAGAGAGAACACCAGGAGAGCGGGAATGAGGTGTGTGTGGGTTTTCTTGTTCGCGCTCCGCTCCGTCCCACTAGTGCGACGTATCTTGTATGGAAACACTGCACATATCTTCTCCGCTCCGCTTAACCCCTTCCACTAAAGCTGAGCGGAGACGAGACGTGTAAATAACAAAACTGCTTTTAACACATTACTTCTCCGCTTTGGTGGATAATCGCCCATACTCTATCTTTGATAATATTTATGATATTTAGGGTGCGTTTCCACTGACGCAGAGCTAAGCGGAGTGAAGAGGAGCTGACCATGAATTGGCCAATCATTGTGCTCCTCTGATGCGGAGCGGAGATTTAGAGCACTATGATTGGCTAATTCACGGTACGGTCCTCTCCACACGCCCAGCTCCGCGTCAGTGGAACCGCAGCCTGATAGGTCAATCAAAAGATTAACTATCAATAGCCTCCTGTCGACTGCTATTAACTTTGTTTCTGTAACATTGAGTTTCGTTTCAACCGACTTCAAAGAAGAAGGTTCTATCGTCAGAATCTACGTATTCTACTCTCAAGTTTAAATAAACGAGATCACAAGATAAAATGTGAAACAGTGGTTTAATATGTCACAGAAAAGGGCAACACATCAGTAACAAGGTCGCCGTAAACACACCTTCGTTCAAAACGTTTGTAAGAAATATATTATGTACCAACATTCGACATACAGCCGGCGGGAATGTATAAAAAATGCGTGAAGAACAAATGAACCAAAAGCGATATGTCAGGAGCCGGATCGAAGGAATGGGAACCTTCCTGTATTATAATACCTATACAATATATTTTTGTTTCTACTCGTGTGTAGAGGAAACATTTAAAAACATGATATAGCTAGTTTTAGTTTAGACTGACTGCCTCATTGGTGTAGTGGTCGCTAAGTGCGACTGCTGAGCATGAAGTTCCGGCTTCGAATCCCAGGTCGGGCAGTGCTACTGGGTTTTTCCATTAGGTAACTCTCAGTAGCAGTATGGAGCCTAGATTTGTGCCCGATCGTTGGCAATAAGCTAGCCCGTATTAAGTTGGAACTTTTAACATAACTGGTGAAATGTGGGTGTCACTATCCTATACACGTCTGCCTACCCCTTCGGGGAATATAGTCGTGATGTTATGTTATAATCCCGTTTTGTTTCAATGGAATAATAATTTAATCTTTGAAAGTAAACATTGTAACAGAATGATTTACAAATTGCGAATATTGAGAGGCTTCGTCTCGCCTCGTCGTCCGTACGATGACGTAAGGTTGCTGCTTATGCCACAGCTTGGATCATTCATCATAGCAATCATTATGAACACTATAATTATAAACATTATCGTAGATTAACGAGTCCAATGACTTAATCGTTGATAATTGTATGAATAATACAACCAAATGACATTATCGATAATATGACATTATCGGATAATCGGGACTCGGACTTCTTTAAGTGCTTTCGTACCGAATACCGATTGTTATTTATTTACTAATAAAACATATAAATGAATAAAATTAACAGTTGTTACACATCACACCTGTTTTTCCCTAGAGGATAGGAAGAGGTGTACTCAACTACACCCACATTTCGCCAGTTATGGTGATAGCAATAGGCTCGCCCATATTGGGACCTATAACATAACTGGCGAAATTGGTGTTCTATGTGCACCTCTGCCCCTCAGAGAGTCCAGGCGTGATGTTATGTAATGTTTTTTTTTAATATCTATTACTATATACATGAAGAATACAAGAAATGGATCATTTTTCAAAGCAACCTAGCTCGCAAACCATCATCATCTATTTGACATACATTTGTTCTTCGCTTGTATAACTATTTTTTTCCAAATCTTGACAGACTGTGCTGCTGGGTAGTTTTTTGCGCTGTTTCTTCTACCCAGCTATAGCACTAGGAAGCGGTGACCGGCGGGTGTTTTTTGGCGAGTATTTTGAGGTTATTTGATGTACAAAAAGTACTTAAAATTAAATATATTTTTAATAAATGATTTTCATATTTATCTATTCTAACCTCTTCATAGCTAAACTAGGAACAACGGAGTACCGACCCGTAAACTGACATTCAAGCGGGGTGACTTTGGCAATGTCCCGGCGACCTTTCTTTGTATCACTCAGCGAGATACGCCATGTTGTGTGAGTCGCATACGTTTTGTAACGAAGGTTTGAATAAAAACTGAACAACATACCTGGCTATAAATATTAATAACTTCGTCCAAGTATCTAGACTTGTTTAGAAAACGAACAAAGATGTATAGTATCAATTAAGTTAAAATAAATCAATGTAAATCACGTATTTACTTTGTGGCGTACATTGGGAGAGGCCTATGTCCAGCAGTGGACTGCAACGGGCCGATGATGATGATGCATTTACAATTATACAGCCACTTCTAGATATACAGCATGTAGCCTTTTTGCGGCTATTTCGGGGGGCTTTTAGTCTAATTGGCTGGATAGGAGTATTCCACATAAAACGACTGCCTACGACCTCTACTTTTCAGCTACTGTAATACGATACCCCTAAATGAAGGCAAAGTTTTGCCAAGTGCAAATACTAATTCGTGGTCTCCTTTCCCTTCCGAAAACATCACGCCCGGTTGTATGTTTAAATGATACCTTTTAGTAAGAGTGGTTGTCAAAATTTCAGGCTTCTAACTACTACCTAGTATATTCGAACACACTGCCAAAAAAAATGTATTAAAATGGAAAATACACACGAAACAAGCTTCAAGTTATTCAAAACTTCATAATGAACCCCATTCCCATATTAAACATTGCGGCAAAGTGCGGAACTAAGTAAGTAGGGCGCCAAACACGTGAGATAGCAATATCTTTTGCACAATACCGATTATAGATTAACAACGTAAACATACGTTGTGGACATGTGATTATCCATGTGATTACGATTCATTTAGTTTGAATAATATATATTTTATTGTGGCAATAAGGAGATGGCGGGACGAGCTGGACTCCTTTAAATAAAATTGGTCTATTGCAGCTCACAACCGAGAGGAATGGAGGAAGGAAAGGGAGGCCTTTGCCCTGCAGTGGGACGATCATGGCTGAAATAATAAAAGAAAGTGTAAAATAATTGTGGCGTTCTAAAGGGGGGCCTTTGTTTAATAGTGGACGTCTTCCGGCTGATGTTGATAATTAATACCGTCTGCAGGCCTAAAATAGTAACTCTTAGCAATTTCTTTAAAAGTAAACCTGTTTCCCTTTTGTGGGTCGCGTGTCGGGCCTTATTATGATTTGTGACCATATTGTAACTTCACACTATGATTCATATTAGGCATTATCCTATTAATTCTTCTAAATGGCCTTTCAAGCTTCTAGATGTCGTCGAAAAATCTACATTCAACGAAAGACAAAAAAGGTTTTAGGTTCAAAGCCTAACAAGCACCGGTATGATTGACATTGCTTCAAGTATTACTATGTCCGATAAATACTAGATTAGCAGCAGGCCTCTTTGCAATTGGGCATGCCAGAAAATAGCAACGGCGTATATGGAATTAATATTCTCCTGATCAAACAAGTCAAGAACTGAATGGCAAACAAGATATTATAGCATATATCTATTCCTAGAACGTCATGATTTGGAAAGCCAAATCAGCAAGCGAAGAGAGATCAGGTGCAGGGCCAACAGCTAACACTCAATACATCTACCACTGTTCAACTCTGCATCACCCTAAGGTTGCCTGGTAGAAAGTGGTAGATGTAAGTATAAATAAATAACGTGATCTACAAGACACCAGAAATACAAACATGATAACTTGATTATAATGATAGATATCAACGTCTATTTTATAATCTGATAAAATGTGTTAGTCTCAGCATGACAGGGGTATATTATCATTTATTTTTTTATTTATTTATTTATTAAAAATCTCCCTTACATCTATCTTTACAGGAACTTAAAAACCCTAATGCGATAGTGCGGTCTCTTAACACATTACTTACTTATTTACACTAGATATGAGTTTAGAAAACTAAATACTTATAATAATAAATATAAACTACATTTGATTGTACTCAGGATGCGTTGAACCTTGGTATCGTCATTCATGGAGGTTCTATACTTGTACCTCGAGATCCTGATGATGATGTCAATGGCATGTGTTATAAATATTAAACGGTGCTTATGGTTGACTGAGCAAAGAACCGGTTATGTTTATAGTGACATTTTGAAAGATTGTAAGCATACTTGCAATGGCTTAGAACCATTTCAGACGATAGTACATAAAAAAATGTTAACTTACGAAATTTCCAGATTTTTAATGGATTATTTATCCTCATTATTTGTTACACATAACCACTATTTATTAGGTTTATAATTATTATAGAACACTTATTATTTATTACTTAGACACCACAGACACAATATTACAGAGCACTATTATTTTAAAACCAAATCATATTTTCAATATTGTTTTCCAGAGACTATATCTTCATTTTTGGAACACAGTTGAAATTGCAAATCATCGATGTTCACATCTATTAACTTTAATTAATCACAAAGAACAAAAATGCCTAAATTAATTATTGTTTTTTGTATAATTTGAAACACTTTTTTTATTATGAGTCACTATCGTAGCCACTGCACCAACAGCTAACAAACACTGAAGGTTTTATCAACATCATAGATATCAGGTTTATCGATAATCTACAAGGATATCAATAAATACGTAAGTGTTTTAATGATTTATCTAGCATTTTCCCTATTAGAGGTAATTTTTGTTTCACACAAAGGAAAACCCAAGGAAATTAAGATACAAGTATACCTCACTGTAAAGGTATAAAATCTTGTCATCGTTTAGAACAATTTTAATTTGCTTTATCTTTGCCGTATGGTTAATTAGGATCTCTAATACTCAACTGCCTGCCCCTTACCATACCTACTAATATTATAAACGCTAAAGTTTGTATGTATGAATGGATGTTTGTTACTCTTTCACGTAAAAACTACTGAATGGATTGTAAAGAAATTTCGTGTGGCGGTATCTGACGCCCTGGATTAACACATAGGTTACTTTTTATCCCGAAAAAATGTAGTGGGTAACACCGCGGGGCGCAGCTAGCAAACTCATAAAGCAGGACAAAAACCATATGGTTTTAAACTCAAGTAGATAGTTAACAAATAACACGGCCTTTGACATACTGTTAAGCATAAGTAATTAATTACGCAAACATGATTGCTCTCTAATAAAAATGACAATTACACAAAGTGTCCTATAGATAGTTCTCTGCTTGCCACTATAGGAAATATAGGCGTGATGTGGGGCTAAGCTCCGAGTATACGTTGAAGTGTATGTTTCCATAGGGACAGCGACGAACGGATTACGAATATTATATTACCTTCCGTCGCCGCGATAGGAGTCGAAATAGGCCTGTAACCCGGACTCGATAAATGGAAATAGGCTTGCCAGCTATTATATGGGAAATATCATGAACGGCGAAATGCGGGTGTATAGACTCTTGATATAACAAGAAAACCTGAAGAACACCCTTGATATGGCTATGGGTTGGATATCCATGACCTTTGGAGATTACAGGAGAAATAGGTACGACCTTTTTGGAGTCATTTTTGCTTCTTGGCGTGCGTAAAACAAGAGAGAATTCTATGAAGGTTGAGGTAGGAATCTTCTTGTATAGTGCTCATATCGTTATATTTGCCAAGTGGTATCCGTGGATGTCGTAAGAGGCGATTAAGTATAATTTTAGATGGGCAGCAGCGTCTTTTGCAACTCACCATAAATAATGCGATCCCCAAGTTTGAAGTTTATCGCACACCTTATCTAAGGGCCTTTGTTCATCAGTGGACGTTTTCCGGGTGATGATGAAGTGCTGATATAAGGAAGCAGTTTATTCCGTGGTGTAGAGATTGTCCAGTCAGTATGGATGAGTGCGTCGGACGTACTTAGGTATCATCACTCATAGAGGGTCTTAACTTGTAACCAAGTCGAAATGACTATAACTCTTTTAGTTCATTGACTTATGATGGCATTCCCCAAAAATTCAACTGATACGAAGTGACGCATTGATGATAGTGGATTGTGGTTTTTATAGCTATATAAATCGTTATGTAGAGCTAGATATTTCAACATTAAAATTGTATTTGTATACCTAAAATGCCAGCTGTAACTACAACGCGAATCAGTGGAACTGCTTTGTTAAGAATGGCTATCTACCGTCAATCCTAAGTTGGTTCTTTGCACATCGAGACTCCGAACCTAGGAAAGCACCCTAATAGATTCCGACCTGTGTGGGAGGGGAATAGGGAAAGCACCAGTGTTTGCGCACCATATTTTTTTCGTAGTTAGACTGTCTCAGTTGAAACTTAATCAGGAGGTTCTTTTTCTTTTGGCAAGGAAATTAGGCAGTACGTAAATGGGAGAATGTCACCTCTGTAGTCTTCTTTTGGAAATAGACCGCAATGATACATACAATCGTCCATTACACATTGACTACCATTCTCCTCCACAACAACTTACTCATTGTATTGTTTTATCCTTAGTGTTACATTTGAATCACGCGACGTGAGCCGTGCAATTATGTCACGACGGTGATATCATCGGCTGCCTAGAGTTTGAGAGCGAACTTGCGTGGACTGGCGTGCACTGGGTCAAATATAAGGTGTGATGAAGGTTACTTTGGCGCGAGTTACGTTTGTGTTGAACCAAATTGTTTAACTTAATTCGTAATTGTTCTAACTATGTAAACAAATCCTTGAAGTCGAATGTGAATTGTTACCTTCTTGGCTGTTGGTATGTCTACGTACTAATTGATGTTTGAAGTTTTTAGACGTAATAGGTATCTTCTGAAAGGTAATGTGGAATATCATCATCAGAAAATAGAATTTACGTGTTTGGGGTACACAAGTTCTGCTATTGTGAACTCACATGTCGCCAGAAAATAAGGGGGGCCATAGTATGATAAGGAACTAGTCTATTGCCATCCAACGGACAAAACTTCAAGTCATCAAGGTGTTCAAAATCTATACGATGTATTTATACTATATTTTTTATATTATACCTAAAGAGTTTGTTTGGCTGAATGCGCTAATCTCATTAACTACTGATTCGAAATGAAAAAATCCTTTTGTGTTGGATAGTCTATTCGACGGCGAAGGCTATAGGCATTTGACGGCATTACATTCGAAATCCACACGGACGAAGTCACGAGCGGAAGCTAGTAAATAAGAAAGTACATGTTTATTATGAATGAAAATGAAGATGACACATAGCTACATGCCGAAGTATACACCCACAGCCTGCAACGTGATGCAGTACGCATGTAAATCCATCGAGCTCTACGAAAACACCAAGGCTACCAATTTTCCTCAATAAAATGTTGTCTGTCCTAGGAAATTAGACGTAAACACGCCTCACAAAGACTACTAAGTAGTTGTGTACTAAAGAAGGAAAATCTTAGCTAAATGAAATCTGAGTAATAACCTGCAATTGTCTCACTGTTTTCCATAGGGCAAAGGTCTCATTTCATACATAGTAGGCATAGGCATGGTGCATCGAAACTGAAACGATCTCAAGAGGCACTTAGCTAAATTGAAATACGACTCTTTGCTATACTTTTGACATTCTACCCATTAAAGTATGACATGACATTTGTTTGCAGAGCTCAGTGTATGTTCAATGGTTACTTCTTTAAATTAGCGGACCCGGCAGACGTCGTCCTGCCCGGAAAAGCAGCATGACGTGAGCTGTCAATTGCGAAAGATGGCCGAATACCAAACCAAATCAATTTAAAAATTAATTACTTGTTTAATTTTTTTCGACATTTTAACAGTTTTTCTGCTATTCGGGGCGGAGACGAATCCAACAAATCAAAAATCATGAAAACCGTAATTGTTCTAACAAACACGAATTTGTTAATTTTTTTTTTAAAAAAACGTCGCCCCACACTAGGAATTTCTCCTGTATCGTAGGTGCTTTTCACAAATATGAAATATTCACATACACAAACACCCAGACTCGCGACAAACATCTGTGGTTCGCACAAAGTTTTGCCCCATGCGGGAATCGAACCCGCAACCCTTATTTATTTATTTAGATAGGGACAACAAACAGCAGTATATTAAATATTGTAACATAGCATCTTAACAGTAAAATTAACTAATACACTACTCACAACGTTATCCACAGATTAAAATACAGAAGAACTAGCTGTTAAAGAACAATCCTAAAAGTGCTTTAAATCCTTAGCGCAGCAGTCCAATCGCTTAGCCACTGCGCTAATCAGGTCGTCGAAGGAGTGATATAGAGGTAAAGTAACACTGTCTGTCAGTTTGTTTGTTACCTTATCACGATTAATCCTCTGAACCGATCATGATAACTTACATTTAACGTGGAGAGCTTAATATTTAGGAAAGGACAAGTTAAACGTTTTAACCTAGACGAGTAGCAGGAGAAAACTGGTACCACATTTCTACTGACGGTTCATAAAAAATACCCTTGCAATTTCATCAATACATATTCTCATACGTTTAGGTACTACGTAAGCTAGTATAGACCTTCTTTACACGAGACTTTAAGTATAAAAGATTGAGGCTCTTTGACCGGTGTCGGCGAGCATACAAAAGTGGGATACCGGTCAAGGTTGAGATGTTTTTGGGAGTCACCCCTTTACTTGTGCGTTCAGTCGCAGGCTGAATTATTATAAGTTCCGTTTTGTCTACGAATCTTGTGTGATATGGTATCACCATATATATATTAATAAAAGAATTGCTGTTCGTTAGTCTCGCTAAAACTTGAAAACGGCTGGTCCGATTTGGCTAATTTTGGTCTTGAAATAGTTGTGGAAGTCCAACGAAGGTATAAACGGTGAGAAGACGGTACAAAGTTCACCGGGTCAGCTAGTATATACATATATATATATAGACCTAACTAGGCGTAGGGTAACAACAAGGTATGATGTGTTTTGTCACACCGTTAGTAAAGGGCCCGAATTCAATGAGTGGAAAATAACTAACTCCCGTTGCTACCTAAAAGAAAATCGTGAGGATTCATTTAATTATTTAAAACGTTATTCTAAGCGGTAAACTGAGTGAGCACACGTTGAATGACTGGTGGGACTTAAACATGAATAATATAATACAAAGACTGCTAGCTTACAAGCTGGCGAAGAAAACTTAGTTCTAGAAAATTCCTTTAAGCCTGATAAACCCGTTCGCTACATTATTATCCTCTCTCAATATTTTAAAGCATGTTAAGCCGTCGGCTCTGCGCCTGATCTTTCTTCAGGCGTGTCAGATTACGTCCTATCTGACTATGAATGTGTAAAGAGAGTGCACTTGTATTAGTTCAACCAATTGTGCAATATACTGACTGAAACAAGTCAATTACGCATGAAATTATAGATATCACACTAATATTATGAAGGCGAAAGTTTGAGCGTTACCCGCTACATTTTTTTTGGGATAAAACGTATCCTGTGTTAATCCAGGATGTCAGCTACCTTCATATGAGATTTCATCTAAATCGGTCTCGCCGTTTGAGCGTGGAGAGGTAACAAACATACAAACACACTCACAAACTTTCGCCTTTATAATATTAGTGTGATAAATAAAATTGTATAGCCAAAATACAAGTAATATTAAAAAATATAGTGTAATCAAGACGTTTTAAAACGGTTAAGGGTGAAATAAGGAGCTGACAAAAGTTATTTATGTCTAGAAACTATTGTTGTAGTTTAAATGACAACGTTTTATGTCCTAAGGCGCGATTATCACGCAATCAAAGAGTTCAAACATAAATAGTGTCCTTTTTAGTTTGTTTTTTTTGAGGACTAAGGCGATGGTCACACAAATGTCGTACGACGAGGACGCGTCGCAGACAGGGGGCAGAAATACGCCTCTCTGATTTACTTTCATACAAAATGTATACAAACGCCGCGACGCAAAACATACAGGAAGGACGCGGCGTAGACACGTCTTTGTCAGCGCCCCGTCTTCTCAGTATGTTGTACATTTGGCGTGTCTGCGCTATGTTAGCGATGCTTCCTTGTCTAACGTCTTTTATGTGTAGCCGTCCGCGTCGCCTAAGGAGTTTAAATATGTGATTAGTTTTATATATTTTAATTTCTTAGCCGCTCCGTACCGTGCCGAGTAGTATGCGGCCTAGAATTGACCACCATCCTCCCGTAGGTGTCGTAAGAGGCGACTACGGGGAAAACCCAGAAGATGGGCAGCAGTGTTTTCTGTAACTTCATCACCAATACTGCGATCCCCAAGCCGCTTGCCAAGAGTGAGGATTATGGCAACTCCAACTCCAAGGGGGAGGTTTTTGTTCATTATTGGACATGTTGATGACGGCTGGTGATGATGATATAAGCCTTATTTACTTAAGCCTTTAGTAATCTAGGGTTTCGCCATTTTCCGGGCAAACCAAACCACGCACTGCAACTGCGATTTTTTTAAGGTAGTCGTGATTGCGACCACGACATCAGGCAACTACCTCAGGTACTCGATTTGTATGTAACATGAACGTAACAGCTATAAAAGATTACATCGAACAGTATTATAACATCGAACGAGGAAATTTCAGTCCCCACATCAATCTTTCATTATTTACAACTATGTCTAATTAATTTAACATTTACTTGGTTTTACATAATTATGATTGACTTTAAGTGCTTGAAACGGTTCACTGAAGCATTAGCTAAAATTAGTTTGATCGGAGATTTATAGCTTAAGCTAGCCGCGCCCCGCCGTGTTCCCCGCGACATTTTTTAGGATAAAACGTAGCCTATGTTAATACAGGGTGTCAGTTACCTTCATACCAAATTGTATCGAAATTAGTCCAGCCGTTTGAGCGTGAAGAAGTAACAAACATAAAAACACATACAAACTTTTGCCTTTATAATAATAGTGTGATTCTAACGCAATTTTAGCGCAGTATTCTATAAAGTTGCATTTCCCTAAATAATACCGCTGTGTCTGCACTTTTGGCTAAGGCACTCAATTTTAATATTCTTTATGCATTTGCAATTCCTTTCCATAATAATACCACTTCAGAAGTACCTAAATCCGTTTTACTTGAGTGCCTCTTATATTATGTTGAAGAAAACCCAATTATAATTATCATCCGCAATTTACGCCGTCTGAAAGCCAATCTTCATTAATGTCATATCTAGACGACCTTAGGTATAATATAATATTAGATGAACTAGACGAAGTTCGCGTTGAATCCCAAACGTCTCGTTAGGAATCTCATAGTATGGAACCATAGTGTATTTTGATAGTAGATGTAATAAGCTTAGAAATATGACTTCATTTCATTCAAATAGATCGATGATTTTTTGATTTCCCGTTTCTCTCTGTATTTACAACTCACTTCCATGTTTTACATCATCATCTAATTTGTATTTTTTTCGTTTTCATATTGTCTATATTCATGTCTAGTACTAGTTGAACCACAGACACGACTTATCGTGTCTGTGGTTTAACTTGTAAAATAAACCAGCAACCAAACAATACTTTACTGCGTGACGGCATAGTGCTTCTAAACACTGCGGAAACAGGTATGATAAAGGTATCCAAAAGAAGGTAAAATACAGCTGACTTGTCTCTTGGTTGGAATGAAGACGGGTGGTGGAGGAAGGGTCGTGATATTTATAAAGACAAATCTGCTCAAATCTTATTCAAACGTAAATAAGAAGTTTCCTGATGAAGGCCAATATTACAATTTCAAAGTCAATACAACATAATCTTCTAAAGTGGATCTTGATAACGGGTAATTTAAAAACAGTAATCTATAGCTTATAACAATATAGCTTCATTAGGGAAATTGCTATCACAGATATTTTTTATATCTTCCGGAAGACGTTATTAAGATGCCATTACACTAATATTATAAAGGCGAAAGTTTGTGGGTGTGTTTGTATGTTTGTTACCTCTTCACGCTCAAACGGCTAGACCGATTTTGATGAAATTTCATATGGAGGCTGACACCCTGAATTAACACATAGGCTACTTTTTATCCCAAAAAATGTAGCGGGTAACATCGCCGGGCGCAGCTAGTAGTTTAATAAATATAATAAGAAGTCTTATAAAACGTGAATACATTTCTTAGCCAACAACCCAAGAATATTTCAGAGCTTCTATTTTGAACACTTTGTTATCCAAACTTATATTGCAAATGCAAATTTGTTTCTGTAAGTGCGTCACACTTCCGCCCTCTACGTTGAATTGGTGACAGGCAGACGAAATCATAAAACAACATAACATAACATCACGCCTGTATTCCCCGAAGGGGTAGGCAGAGGTGCACATATAGTACACCCACATTTCGCCAGTTATGTGCTTATTGCCTAGAAAAACCCAGTAGCACTTTGCCCGACCCGGGATTCGAAGAACCCAGGACCTCGTGCTCAGCAGTCGCGTTTAGTAACCACTAGACCAACGAGGCAGTCACGAAATCAAATTGTATTATACGAATTCTGTATGTTCAGTGACCAACGGTAATCCTACAAAATGGACCCAGAATTAGAGATACACTTCACGCAGATGAAATTCCCGTCCCAGGTAGTATAGATAATCAAATAACTGCCCGAGAAGTCAGGATGCTCCTAGTTTTCAGAATAATAAACCTCAAATTGAGGTCAGGTAGATAGAGCGTTATAGATTGGACTCTACTAGCGTATTCGTTGGTAACAGCACGTAACATCCCCAAAACTTTCCAGCGCTAAAATTACACCTCTCTTACTATAATTATTCGGCGTATGGGTATCAGGTCATGATCTCATCGATACTTGACAGGATTGTATATCGAATTTTGTTACCAGAATAGAAAAGTCAATAGGTATTACGTCGAGTGGGGTAATGGGGAAGGAAATTTGGAGGCCTAAAAATATCTTTGTTGGAAGAAAAGGTTTGAAAATCACACTGTAATAGTATCTTTTCAATCAGGTATCTTATATAACCGGAACGATAACGCATTTATGCTTATTAATTACGATAAGTTGTTTTTGCCTCAATCGCAGCACTTATTTGCAGGACCTTAATGCTTGAGGTAAGATGATAACAGAATATGCTCAGAATAACAAACTTATCAACTAACTAGCACAATACGGAGCTATTATAAGCAAATGACTGTCGCAGTAAAATTCTATTCGGTGTACTAAAGAGAGCAACAACATAATTTTTTTCTAGCTAACAAAAAGCAACCGCAATAAAGCCATTGTAAACACGACACAAAATGTCTCACTGGCACAATGAATAAAGTAGACTAAGAAAAAAAATAAGGTGGCGACCGCAAATGGATTCCCTCATGATTAGTGATGACCCTCGACCATTACATCCCTTTTACCCTGGCTATTTGTCACGCACGGGAACCCACCATTCACCACTTTATTCCTAAGCGCAAATTCTATTTCACACAAAATGTCCGTGAAATTTTAGATATT
Organism: Abrostola triplasia; assembly: GCA_946251915.1. Lineage (NCBI taxonomy): Eukaryota > Metazoa > Arthropoda > Insecta > Lepidoptera > Noctuidae > Abrostola > Abrostola triplasia. Next base: position 8,264,132 of record OX276442.1, read on the forward strand.
ACTAATCCACTGCGTAGTATTTTATTGTATTACAACTCATATTCAATAATGGTTAGCAATGTTTGTGTAAATATAACGTGCTCCACAAGTTATTTTGCTAACTCACGGCGCAAATAATTGCGGGAAATGGACCATTATTTGGTTTAGACGCTATAGGCTTGTAGCCTTCGTGTTTATGTACTATGTACGGCCACACGTGTGGGTGTGTTACTAAATACGTCGCAGAACTAATGGGTGACAGCAGGAAGGTGCTAAAGTGAAGATAAATGATGAATTACAGGACGCAGAAGAGTCGATATTCTGTTGGCTGTTAGAGGACCAAAATAAAGAAGAATTGGGAGCTACAGATGACTGTCAAAATTAGGGTTGAAAGACATTTTGGCACCATGTTACATTCTTATTGATTAAACAGGATGAAGTTTAAGACTAGGCAAGCGTAAACTTAGGAAGATAGCACTTCAAGCAAACGAATATCTTTTTTAAATAATGAATGGCCGTGAACGTGTTTTTCAAATCAATTGATTGGACGCTCGATCCAATTCACTGTTTGTTTCATTAACGAGTGGACTGTATTACTTCATACAACATGTGTTATACAAAAACACGTGGCATAACTGTCGGCCAGTCAACGTTCAATTCAGATTACATAAGATTAAATTCGTAGTCATCCTAAATTGTAGAAACGGTTAAGAATAGTAATGATCTAAGCTCAAAAGTCGATACACAATGCAGACAGTGTTGAGTTTATTGTCGATGTGGGGAAACGGCCGATTATTGACTTAATTTGTCATCGCATTTAACTCTGGTAGCTAAGACAATAAATACAGTAGTGGGGCTGTTCAGAGCGCACCGGTCCGACAATTAGATCCTATTGTCAAGGAAGGCTCACTATTTGTATCACAACCCGCAACACGACTAACGATACATGTTGAATAGACTTTTTATAGACTTATTGTATTAAAGAATCTGCCTGCGTCTTAGCCTGCGAAGAATTTTTTGCATGTCTATTCCGGGATTAAAATAGCCAAATCAAATCATTTATTTAAATAAGTGATTGATTGTTGTTGTAAGATGGTTCATAGAGTTAGGTTGATTCCTCACATTTTGCCCTGTCTTTATTACATTTTTCCGCAACCTTGAACAGCCATTCAAAATATTAGTAAAAGAATTTTGGAACTGGATGGACTTTTTAGAATATTACCCATCCCCATTACATACAATAGTATAATTTGTTTAGATAAATAAACAATCTACCTCTATATACTATTAGTTTAAATCGTGTCTGTATTGTCTCTATTATCCAGCGTTGTTATGTCGCGTCACATTTCCGGGTGCTATCATGGCCTATTTGTACAAAATATCTGTCTAAACAATCCGAGCCTACGTCTCATCTGCGCTAACAGCTTGTATTGTCTACTCTATATAAGATACTATTAAATAAAACCGGTATTGTGCTAGAGAATGATTCAAATTGATTCCATTGTAGTTTAGTTATTTACATTGAGTAATGTAAGAAAATCTTTATGCTTATATGCCTTTGTAGATTAAGTAACTATGTTGTGTCAAGTTCTTGCCTCGATGTGTTCAACTTGTAGGTAGGAAAATTATCAATCCTTCTGAGGATAAAATGAATGAAATACGTTGTGTCTGTCGATTAATGAGTTCATTCGTGAGAGAATGCCTTTAAAAGCAACCCAGAATTTTGTACTACAAATTTTCTTAGACAAAACTGAACAATTTTATATCATTCAATTTTCGTAATAAATGTTTGACTAAACAAAAACGCCTTAAAACAATAAGCTCCCTGCATATTATATTATCAAAATCAAGCATCAAGCTCATAAATATATATGAACGAATTAACATACAAACGATATGAATATCAATAATCATTAACTGTATAATTTGTAATGTGTAGAATAGCACAATGGCTTTCATAATAATATGCAACGTCTGTTTATAATAATACTAACATAATAGGCAAAGCTATTATGAGAAAAGATTAAATATGCTATTCTTCTCTTTTGTCAGCGTGACCTAATATTCACATGGAAGCAAGTTATGCGTGTAGAGATATTTCCGACAAAAAGGGTAGTAACAAAGTAGACTACCCAGGGTGCATCAAACGTACCTACATCAGTATTATTGCCCTGTATAGACTACTTGCATCTTAATTCTGCAATAATTAAGACTCGAAGTCATGTAATGTCTTTGCTCAGCACTAGGCGTGACGGCTTAATGTTAGCGGTCTTCTTCTTATCGTATGGTTGATGAACAACCTAGTGTCAGAATTTAAACCGCCTGTAGGCCTCTGTCATGGTTTACACACCGTTAAAAAATTTCTTAGGTGTGCCGGTCTCCTCACGATATTTTCATTCACCGTTTTTAGCAACTGATAATTAATTTAAAATAAGCACATGAATTCTAAAATAACGGTGCTTTGAAAAAGGACTTCAAAAGAGACATTGACGTTGAGTTTGTTTCGGCATTTCTTCAGTTAAGTACGAAATGCCGAAGCCATCTAGTTTTTTGTTTATCGAAATCTGACGTGTAGAAGTGTTTGTGAAAACATATTTACAGAAATAAATTATTTATTTATTCATTATTCAGTACCCTGGATAATCTGCTCTGTTACCAACCTGCTGACTACTGGTTACTTACCAATACTAAATCAGTTTTAACGGAGTAAGTTGTTGTGTGCGCGATATCGACACGATAGAACAAATTCTGATGAGTGGTGAAATGGGAGTAAACTCCTTAAGAAGGATAAACCTCTGCCTATTCTTTGATTGAATGTAAGTTTAATATGTATGTAGGTATATTTAGTATTACAATGTAGATAATCACAGCTGTAATTCATATATACATAGGCAAACAAAACAATATAATTATGTATAACCTGCACGAAGTTCAATACAAACCTATAATGGGAATTAATCACCAGTTTTGATGTTACGTAGCATTGTGTTAATTGTTGTAGTCATTTAAAAATACCTTATTAGGACCTGACTTCAGCGCGTTAATGAATAAACACAGACGGTAAACATATTTTTAAACATGGTTTCAATTTTTTGCAAGAAAAGTTGAACTTTGTATCTAACATTTTAATTTTTTTAGTTTTTTGTGGCCATGCTTAGTAAAATAGCAAGTTTAAGAAACGTGCAAAGTCACGATAGCTTATTCGGAAGAACCACGCCACGCATCAGCGGAAGACGTGGGTTCAAATCCCGGTCGTGTCTATAATTTCTTAGTTTCTTAACATAACATCACGCCTATATTCCCCGAAGGGTTAGGCAGAGGTGTACATATAGTACACTCACATTTTGCCAATTATGTTGAGGCGCACCTATTACGAATATACAATTGACACCGGTTATAGGTTGTGACCGCATAAACCTATCTTTCGTGTTGCCACTGATAATTACCTAATGGAAAATCCAATAAAAACCGACTCGGGAATCGTATTTACGACTTCAGCTCAATATCGCGTTTTGCGACAGCTAGACCTAACGCATGAACAATTTTAAGATTCAATTCGTTTACCTACATAAAATCTTACGAAATAATCTTATTAATAATAATCGACGCTATGCTTCAATCGCACTTACAACAAAGATAAACCTGAGATATGTGCAGGTATGTTAATCTTAAATTAGAACATCGCAAGGTGATGTAACCCTCATTTGAATAGCTACAGTCAGCAACTTAAGTATCTTAACAGGTTCTTCTTATCGTACGGTTGACGAGCAACCTGGTGTCAGCGTTTAAACCGCCTGTAGGCCTCTGACATGGCTTTACACACCGTTGAAAAATCTCTCAGGTGTGCTGGTTTCCTCACTATGTTTTCCTTCACCGTTTTAGCAACTGATAACTAATTTATAGTACGCACTGAATTCGAAAATCGTATGGTAAAAATTTCAAATGTTTAACTTATGTTACTGACTGTAGCTAAACCCTTTTGTTATTATGCACATAATTGTTGAAGAGATACCTAAGCCTTAGTTATATTGTAAATGCGAAATTATATTTATGTATTCAGTTTTTACAGAGAACTCATAAACAGATTCCAATGGACTTTGGTTCAGAGATAGTCTAAACCCAAAGGCGTGATGTAGGGAATGTCGCAGTCGCAAGAATAATGTTAGGATAAACTTCCTAGTATTGAAATGTAGGTCAAAGGCGTCAAACCCGATGTGGGCGACAATATACTATTTTATTTTATTTGTAAGGGACAAAAAACAGTTACACATTAAAATCTATACAATAAGTTCATACATTGATATTACAAACATGTAACCCACAACATTGTCCATAACTATGTCGTGTAAGATACTCAAATGAAATATAATTTATACTGCATACTTGTTTATAAAAAGACCTGGTTTTTTGGCAAAGGTTTTTTAATCAAATACCTTCAGACACTTTAGGTGACTATGTCAGACTCAATCCCCATGGGTTAGTATACTACCTAGGCTTCCAATTTTGTTTCATGTGTGTATAATTCATGTATAATTTGGTAACAAATAGATAAATACAACAGTTCTATACAATGAAAACCCCAAAATAATTACAATTTAAAGCTATAACCACAGCTAAAATCAACAAAAAATTAATTTTAACAAGCACAAAACAAAAATATTTGTATTCAAGTATGAATATAAAAGCTTCCATTAGTTAATTATAAAAATAAGTGTGAGATTGAATACTCTAGGTGTTCCAAGGTTTATCTTTTTATAGCTTCGAACAACCTTGAATTAAGACTTGGATTAAGGTGTGGGTACTTCCTCAAGACTGGTTTACAATATTAATGTATCTATGACTTGAATTATAAACTTTGTATGATAACAATAAGTTGTGATAACACCTGTATTCTTTCCATAGGAGCTAGTGTAATAATAATAATTATATATTTCATTGTTTTTGTTTTAATTTGGTATTTAATTATGTAACTTGTAGGTATGTATAGGTATGGTAGATGTATATTTAAAATAATATATTTCAAAAGTAATATTTTAAATTATATCATGTTGTACAACCTATTTGAGAAGGCTGACTGTATTAGAACATTCAAAATGAATAATGAAGTGTGGGGGAATATTAATGCTCTTCTTCATCTTGTAGAAAATATTACTAATTTTAGAATGCTTTTGAGAATTTTACTGATAAAAAGCAAAATATACTTTTTATCATACCTGGAGTTTGGATAGTATCTTGATTTTAGGTTGCTATGAATCTTCCTGGTAGGACAACCAATAACACATGTTGAACCCACAAATGGAGGTCAAGAGTTTAGAGTCTAAACTAACTAATAAACAAAGGTATGCAATAAGAATGATTAATATTTGTTATCAACTAACAAATAAGGATATGTTACAGTTCGGCTCGCGACCCCGCCGCGTCACCTGCTCATGAATAAGGGCTCCGTTAGAGTCCGAAACTAGTCGGGCATTCCCGAATATCGACGTGAGTATAACCGGTATATATAGTAGATAATATAAATAAGGATATACGTGGTTACTAATACAATGCAATACATACATATAATTATTTTCTTGTATTGCATTGTATTACAATACAAGAATATAATTATTTTCTTGTATTGCATTGTAATACTATCCATTGTATTAACAATGGGCATATCTTGTTATCATCTTGTTGGGGGCTCTTCTTGTTATCATACGGTTGATGAACAACCTGGTGTCAGTCGTGCCTAATTGAAATCTGTGGTATCTGCCTACCCCTCTGGGAAACAGGTGTGACTTTATAATTTCAATTACAACACGGCTAAAGCAAACACCATTAACTAGTGGAAAAGAATGAAAATTGATCGCTGAATCATTTATAAAAATGGTTAGAGAATTAAATGAAAACTGTTTGTGTTTATTAGGTCATTATGACTAAACCACTGAATCATTTGTGATGTTTTTTATTTTGGGGATAGATTGAATTCTAAATTATAGAATTCATTAGGTACTTTATATACCAGTAAAGTCTATGTAAATTAGCCGGACAGACCAAAAATGTGGGTTACTTATGGAAATAAAATTGTATTTAATAATTATTTTAGATGCAATTTAAAGTAATGGGTAGATCTAACATTTGATCAACACACAAGAATTTGAGATATTCACATAACTGTCATAAAATATTACAATAATTTTAAATCCACTTTGATGTACATTAGTTATGTCTAATACACATTTCCGAATGATACAATTTATATATCTGGCAATGACCCAACTTTTCTATAATCTAGCATTTTTGTTTTCATTCTAATACATTTATTAATATTCAAGAAGTTCATCAGCAAATAATAAATAACTATGCATTAGTTATGTTGAAACTGTATTATACCACCACTAAACTAGGAATAAATTGATATCAAATACATTGATGTATCAAAAATGTGTTCAATGCCAAGTCTTCATCTGCGGAAGGAAAAAATAATACGGCTTCATAACTTATTGGTCACCCATTGCTAAGTATACATCGCGCTAACCTTCGACTAGGTACACTAGCAAACAGGTTTTATCGCACTGCAGACACTAATAAACATTAATTACTATCATAACAAGAACTAATGCCGCGAAAATTGGCAGAAAAAAGGGGTGTCTTCGACAACATTTTTTTTAATCTATTTAGAAAAAGCTCAGGCTACCACATAAATCTTGGCACGGTCAGATCGTCCCAAATGTATTCTAAAACAAAAATAATTGATATACTTACGTAATACACTCTAAATAACAGTTAGAACACAAACATCACAGAAGCAGTAATTGATTTTGGATATCGCCGATCAGATTTTTTTTAACACACAAGATTCGCGAATAAAAATTATCACAAAGAATTTTTATTTATAATAAATTATGGTGTTCACTTGTTACACGTATAATTTACAGTTCATTTTAGTAATCATTGATATTTAATTTAGAAAGAAACTCGTTAGTATGAAACACCATTTTGAAAGATTGAAGAAAAGATCGTCAAGGATTTTTCCCCTTCTTTCTTGTCAACTGCTTGCGTCATTGCGGCAATTTGACGTTTGCGTGAGTAATGTTACCAGCAATAACATCTAAATATCCCAGAAAGCAAATAAGTCACCGATTGCTAAAACTAACTTTTAAACAAATTAAATAATATTTTTTTGCAAAATAATGTATTTTATTAAATACAATCTATGATTTAGGTATTTGAGTGACGTTAAAATGTTATAAATTATAAAACGTTTTACTGTTAATGTATTCTTTATTATAACTTATCTGTTTAAAATAGCACATAAATAGCCATTTAGCTCATAAATAAGGTTTGACATTTTGTATATTTCTATAATACCAAACTTTAAACTTCACTTGTTTATTTTTCTTAATAAGAAGGAAATTTTAGAACATAGCAACATTGTTTTTCATCATAGTGATTGATGTTGCGTTCATAAATTGCAATTTTCATGACTCCGTTGCGTTCACATCGGTACGTATTAATCAGTATGACATTAAATATTTCGTCATAATGATGTATGCTTACGTTAATAAATCTATTAGACGATACTAAGATCATAAAGTAATTTAATGTTGCTCTTCAAGATTAAAAAAAAATACCTGACAAATAGATTGCGTAGGGAATAACCAGCTAAGAAGGTAGATACCTACTTGGGAATTATCTTTTAAAGTCATATTCCCACCCTGTTACATGAGTCATAATCATAAAACTAGACAAAAAGTGGGTGTGCGTCAATAACGACTGCGGCTTACCTCAAAAGTTTGTTAGTAAGCATAAGATATAAAAGTTATTTATTATCTAAGTATACAATTATAATTATGTACATCATACGCATCACCACCTACATACCTAGGTATGTAGTTCTATATAAGCGTGATGACACACATAATTAAAAAAATATAGGTATCTTCTTTGCATACCAGTTTTCAAACTTGATTTTCCCACGGTTATTATTATCATCAGATCAGCTCATAAAAGTCAGCGTACGCGCATCCGAGACATTCCCTTTACCCTACCTACTAAATATGTTCAACAGAGCATCTCGTAACTTTATTTAACATCTAATTTCATAAATTATTGTGCCTTTGATGACCTTATGGATAATTTGATTGTTGCATGTCATCGTTAGGTATTACAAAAGTTATGGCTGCCAAGGTCTGGGAAGGGCCAGAATAAAGTTTCAGTAAGTACGTTTACATTACGTTAGCCGAGTGGTATCCGGCCCAGAATTTACCACCCCCTTTCCTCCCGTGAGTGTCGTAAGAGGCTAATGGAAAATCCAGAAGATGGGCAGCAGCGTCTTCTGTAACTTAACCACCGATACTGCGATCCCCAAGTCGCTTGCCAAGCTTGGGGATTGTGTCCACCCCTTACCTAAGGAGGAGGCCTTTGTTCAACAGTGGACGCTTCCGGCAGACGATGATAATGAAGCACGTTTATAAATTTCCAATGACAACTTATTCCTTTACGGTGGATGCAAATGGCAAGTTGTTGTTTGTGGCGTTCTAAGGGGGAGGCCTTTGTTCAACAGTGGACTTCTTCCGGCTGATGATGATGATTGCATAGCAGGTACCTATAATTATTGATCTCAGGTTGATCTCCTCTTTTCATGAAGTCGGTAAAAAAATAAAAGATGCATGACTTTGGATGTCACTTGCGTTAAATAAAGGTACACATCTTTTTTTAAATACTTAACTACCTATCTACTTCTTACAGTGATAATGAAAAATAGAGAATACACAATACTCAGACAATACATGTAAATAAAAATACGAGTCGTTAAAAATATTTGTTTATTAAATAAATCAACTATTCTAATAGTAATTACATTTCCATAATAAATTAAAAGTTACATTAAGGTATAATTCCCTACTTTGAACATAGAAAATTAAAAAAAAGTAATTGCCTATCTATAGTGCACTTATATTTACAAGAATACTGTTCTTTAGGAAGGCCGTTTTTTAATAAATTATTACCTACACATAAATATACCAACATTTTTACCGATGAGGCGTAATCTCATCTGCAAGAGTTTTATCCCATGTATCCTCTACGTACCTTGCTCCTACTATTTTTCACAATAATTATGACAGCCTATAACTGTCCCACTGCAGGGCAAAAGCCACTTCACGTATAGAGAAGGATTAAGCATTGATCACCACGCTAGCTCACTGTGGGTTGACCTATTTTTCTTAGCCGCCATAAAAGAAGTGTTTCCTTTCTTTGTTACGGAAATTAACCCTTTCTTTTTCCATAGCAGCGTCTTCTCCTTTAGTATCTTTACGACATTAATCTTCATATTTTATAAGCACTAAGTACTTATGAAATAACCTTTAACTGCCAATATATTCTTTACTCTACCTGTTCTTACGGTAAGACTTTGAAGTTAATTATTACGATTGCGATCTCAAAAGTCAAGCTGTGATGATGGCATTCCATATCTCTGTACCCACCACGTGTTATGGCTGTGACAACATCTAGTTGTTAGAGGCATATCGGGATCTACATCTGGTAAATGTCACGCGCAATAAAAGCAGATGTTACAATAAAAAATGTTTCATTTCGACACTTGAGATAGGATTGCTGATTTCTACATACGTTTATAACTTTTACATCATTTAAATTGTCGTTGCGTCCACAAAACATACCTGTTAGTATATCCTCATGTATGAGTAGTGGCAAGACACACTATATTTCGTTAATGTAAGTCCCTAAGTTACAGTTGCTAATTTGATAAATGGCTTCTAAATTGATTAACAGAGACTCACAATACTAAAAAAGTACATTAGGAGCAAGCTTCAACTCGCAACCTTTCTTGTTATGTTTTCAACTAGCAATCGCACCTCATGTGTAATATTGCGATTCAGTTAAATTCAAAGACACCGCGTCATCACATGCATTTGATAATTATTTAATTGTGTGATCGCTATTATAGGGCATCGAGAAGGAGGAATGGAATCAAAAGGCACCGCGACAACCTAGAGCAGGAATGGAGCTGGAGAGGCAAAACCTGAAGGACCTATGTGTAAATTTCCGTCTCATCTCCATCATTGATATCAGTCAGTCTCTTCCAATAAACATAATCGGCTTTCAAGCCTTTTGCTCCCAGATAAAATGGGTACTCTTTACTCGTACCTAGATAATATATGCCTCTTTTACTTCTGTCTATGCCTAGCCCCATAACTGTGGTATCTAAAGGAACATTACCATAACATTCAGAATCCCTTGCCTGCTGAATATCGGTACACTTCATTCCTATAAACTTTCTAGGGTTCTTTAAAGCTGACACCCACAACGCAAGGACCCTGAAGTGACTGCAAGTAGTTGAACAAGGGTACAGAGTGATATCTGAAGGTTGATATTCTCCACCATTGACGTAGAAGTCTAAATGGCCCATAGGAGTCGCCATGCCGTACCCATCAATGTTCGTGTGAATGACTTGGACGAAGTCTGCGTCTGAGGCATCGAGTCGGTCTTTCGGTCCTAAGCTCCGGAAACAAGGACCCGAAGGCTCTAATCCTGTTATAGTGGATATGTTTCGTCCAGTCATGGTCTGGAATTGTTTTGCTATGAAGCCGGCTGTGTGTCCTCCTAAGCTGAAGCCCAGGAGTTCCAGTTTGGACGGGTCTAGGCCGAACTGGGTGAGCTGGACCAGGACTTCGGCGACGTGCATGCCTACTGGTCGCATGAGGCGCGTTGCCCTGGAATTTAAAGAAATTTCAAGATAAATGTATATACACAACGTGCTTCTTCTTCTGAGGTTGATGAACAACCAGACAAAAAAGATGCCACAAAATCATTGCAGAGAGGTATGTACTTATTATATAGAGACCTCTTTTCGTCAGTTATGTTTCTAATGTTATAGAGGGCTATCTTATTGCTATCAATGTAATTCCAGATTAATTCCAATTTGTAAATTCCTTATTCCTTTCCCAATTCTTCCAGCTCTCACATTATATACCTTCTTTCTTCTAAATAGATTATAAATGTAGTACAACTTACAAATGGTAGTGGACGGTGGCAAATCTCTGGTTGTCGACCAGTATGACGTTGTAGCCTCTGTCTTCGTACTCGTTGGCGAACATCGCAGATATCGGCAGGTTCGGGCTGTCCAGGTAACCGATGGCTACCAGGAGTGTCTTCCTGGAAATTATGAACACATCATCACGCCTTATTTTTCCGGAGAGGTGGACTCTTGCATATTTTGTTAATATTCGTTTCAAACGAAGAATAACGAGACTCAGAATACATACAATCATACTTTCAAACTTTTTTTATAGGGTCACACCACACTAAGAATTTCTTCTGTTTCGTGGGTGCGTTTCACAAACATGACATCATTTGAGGATCATGATCCCGTGCGGGAATTGAGCCCGCAACCCTTGGCGCAGCAGTCTAATTACTTAGCCACTGCTTGGCCCATGCCGTCACATCATCATTAAAGGGGTAGTTTATTTATTAAAATTATAATATAAGTTCACAGTACAGGACCAGTTAAAGATTTTCTCCTTTTTAAAGGTCTTTTAATACACATTCCATCGCCCACCATAAGACATGTGATGGCCAGCGTATTACGACTCATTTGACCCATAAAAAAAGGTCAAAAACTAATTAAAATAGGAGTTTTAGGAAAGTATTTAACTTCAGCTGGTCAGGGTAAACTCTGTAACAGATTAGTCGGATTAAATGAATGTGCGGGATTACTGTGTTGCCATCGATACCTTGTAAGTGCGTAAGGTTACTATGTAGTTCTAGATTTCGTTTTTGATTCCCTTATTAAAAAAGGTCAGGCAGCCTGTAAAGCCAGTTCAGGGTCTTTCGTAGTGAATTAACATAACTTATTATTTTATCCTTTGTTAAAACATAACATAATAACCTTGTAAATAAAAAATAAAAGTAAAAAAAAAAAATACATAATATCACGCTTGTATTCCCCGAAGGGGTAGGCAGTGGTAGAGGTGACTGTGAAAAACACCCAAATTTTGCCCAGTTATGTTATAGGTCACAATGTGATAGGGGACGAGCCTATGCTTGCTTGCCATCAACGGGCACGAGTCCAGACTCCGTGCTGCTACTGAGAATTACCTAATCAAAACACCCAGTATTACTACCCGATCCATGATTAAAACCCGGGAACACACGCTCAGCAGACGCGCTTAGCAACCGCTAGACTACTGAGGCAATTCTTTATTTATATTTCTTTACAATATACTTAATTAACATACGTAGTCAAGAAACTAATTTGTCCTATGTTTTACAAATTTACTTCTTAATTGTCTCAATCAAAGACCAAACTCAAGTCACTTCCACATACATCATCATCAACCGGAAGACGTCCACTCTTGAATAAAGGCCTCCCCCTTAGAACGCCACAATGAACGACAGCTTGCCAATTGCATCCACCGGTTGCAACATACAAACCTCTTAAAATTAATGCGTGGATCCTTGGCGATATTCCTTGCGTTCCAGTAGGAATACTTCTGTCGGCTCCGTCCGTTGCCCTGGACGACAAAGGAGAGGTACTTCAGCTGACTCTTGGGGATGGCTGCTGGCTTTGTGGACCCAGGACCTGGAAAAGTCTTTATGCCTTTAATTGTGTCGACTAATTTCAAAGGCGGAAATCTGCCTTGAAATGCGCAGATTCCGCCTTTGCAATTAGTCGACTCAAAATTATTTTTGGCAAAGTTTTGGTAATGAGCCGCTGACTTGAAGTGGGTCTTGACTGGTCAAGGACACAAATAAACTGATGTTTTTTTAACTTGTGTCTTTAATTAATATGAACTTCCGTTCAGTTCGACTGCAGTTATAAGTAAGTGTAACATAATAGAAATTGTGAGAAATGGACATATTAAATTACTCGAATTCCAACGAGAACTTCTAATAATTAAATTTACCGCCACGCCAATTTCAAAGATTTCACGAAGTAAATTGGCTTGGTTTATGGCCCTAAAAATCAATGTCTCTCAGTGCGACGTTAAGTCCTTACCCCTATTACACACGTTTCTCCTAAACCTATATAAAAAAGTTCTAAAAAAAGTCTTAATTAGTTACATTAACTTTACATCACCGCTCCATTCCTTTCCGCAAGCCGCGGTGACATTACGCGGAGTACCGTGTAGCAACTCATTACGTGCGGTAACGCGTCTAATGACAATAATCTCACTAAATGCAGGAAAAGTCGGATAAATGAGGTATTATGTACGCCTGACTGCCTCGTTGGTCTAGTGGTTGCTAAGCGCGACTGCTGAGCACGAGGTCCTGGGTTCGAATCCCGGGCCGGGCAAAGTGTTACTGGGTTTTCCTATTAGGTAATTCTCAGTGGCAGCACGGAGTCTAGATTTGTGCCCGGTTGATGGCAATAGGCTCGTCCCCTATTAAATTTTGACCTAAAAACATAACTGGCGAAATGTGGGTGTACTGTATGTGCACCTCTCTCTCTCTGCCTACCCCTTTGGGTAATACAGGCGTGATGTTATGTTATGTTTGATGTACGCCTGGCTGGCATATCATTTGTTTATGTTGTTTTTTTTTGTACAAAACAAGCTAAGAACCTAGTATAACGACTTGATAGGCGCAGTGGCTAAGAGATTGGACGCTAGGGGTTGCGGGTTCGATACTCGCATGGGACAAAACAGTATGGTAGATAAAAAACAATTCAGAATTGAATCCGCCTGCAGTAGGCCACTAAATAACTTTACAAACCGTTGAAAAATCTGTTTCACGTGTACCGACATTTCACGATTTTTTCCAGGATTTGAATTTGCGACCTTTGACTTGGCAGTCTAACGGTCATACCATTCGTCTATCGGTGTGTAAGACACCCTAGTGCCTAGCAACGAGCGGGCCAGTGAGCGGTAACTGTGGTCTGCGGATACGTGTCGCAATCTACATCCTTGTATCAAGTATTAGACCACAAAGATAATGAACATAATTATTGGGTTTTAGCAGATTACGTAGAACTAATATCTGGGTAATTTGGACTATCCTTGCTTTGAACAGTAACGTCTTCTTGCCTGTCTATTAGTGTGGTGACAACGCTATTCAATATAGGTTGCTTATAGCATATTTATATCGACCTGGGCCTCAAGTCTGCTATTACAATAGTGTCAGAATGGTCTATCATTGATTTCATAATTGTTGATTTTGACAAGTTTGGTAATCTGCTAACATAAAAGCGTCATTATGACTTTCCAATGGTCAATCACTGACACTCCATTGAAATAAATGCCATAGAATGGTATGAGTTTAGCAGATTACGAAGTTTGAGCAAAATGACAATGGCATCGTGTTGGAATGACGAATTAATAAAAAATAGCAGACTCGGGGCCCAGCTGAACAGTTTAAATTGAACTGCTATGATAGTTGATGTAATTCAATCTTCACACAATTAATGACCTACCTATTATAGTATGATTTATAATTTCACAATTTGTCGCAAATTTGGGCAAATTCGTGATACAGGAAATCAAATATTACAGGGAATTCTAATTAGGTACTTATAGAAAATATGAGTCAATAATCATTGTCATATTTTCTAAAGGTAAATAAAATATACGATTTGATGCCGGTATATATGGCTATATAACATTTATGAAACAAACGAATCTTCCTCTCAATTAAAAGTTTTTATTGTTCCATAGACAATAAATTGGCGGCCAGCCAATCATTGTTCGTTCATTGCCAAACTTTTTACAATACGATATCTGCATGGATTTATGTGTGTGATAATGTTAATGTTCGATGGAAATGGTGATAGCCTTGATTGTGTTTAACATTGAGTTAATTGAGTGCTTATTAGTTAAAATTATGAATAATATGCTCGTTCAATCCATAATTAATCTGGTATACGTACATTTCATAATATGCTGGCAAGAAACTCCACAGTTATAATTTTATACGTCATTAGATACCTACATAAGTTATGTTCGATTTTTAAATAAACAGCAGCAAGATTCCAAAAAGATTTATGTTATTATGGTTTTGTTAAAAAAATCTACCATTTTTACATAGCCATAAATTATAATGAAATTAATATCGAAAAACGAATGAATGATTAGTATTTTGTGGTAACCTACATTTGGACATCAGTCCAGCTGGATATCCGTATTCGGCTCTAGAATCGGCCGCTGCACTATGACTTGACACCATAAACAAAATAACACTGGCACAAAACACAACCTCTAACATTTTCACTTAACTACACTATGATTACAGAATACAGTTAAAAAATTATCACACTAGAAATGTAATCATTGAATAATTAAAAACAATAACAATACTTTTTGTTTACTTTTACAGTAAATATGAAAAACTCTTTTGTTTTTCATACTAGAGTTTCGGCGCGAAAGTTTTTGTTTTGGTTGCTATAAGCAACGGCCGCCCGGTTATACAGCCAGGTTGGGACTGGCTGTTTGCTTTTAAAAAGCGAATGTAAAGACAGATTGTGAAAATCTTAGAAATATTTGCGATTATCATGGACGATAGTTCTGACAAGTCTCCCGTTTATTTAATTTTTACACGCTTTATATTAGCTTCACTTGTATGTATGTATGTTTGTTTGTATGTTTGTAACCGACTTCTTTGGGCGCGATTTTGACCCACTTTAAACGGCTAGATTTCGTTCAAACTTTGTAGATTTATCGAGGACCGATGACAATACACTAATTTGATAAAATTATTTAATAATATAATTAATAAAAAGTATTAATTAATAAAAATAGCATAATTACAGCCCGCAACACAAACGCCCTCTGCTAAGCCGCTAGTCGCTACGGTAAAGTTCCGTGGTAGCTAAGCGTCGCGCGCGTGTCCCGACTCCAACGCCCTCTGCTAAGCCGCTAGTCGCTACGGTAAAGTTCCGTGGTAGCTAAGCGTCGCGCGCGTGTCCCGACTCCAACGCCCTCTGCTAAGCCGCTAGTCGCTACGGTAAAGTTCCGTGGTAGCTAAGCGTCGCGCGCGTGTCCCGACTCCAACGCCCTCTGCTAAGCCGCTAGTCGCTACGGTAAAGTTCCGTGGTAGCTAACCGTCGCGGGCGCCGAGACCGGCTCGCGTTAAGGTAAAGCTTCGTGGTAGCTAACCATCTTAATAAAAAATAGAAAATAAATAATAGTTTAAAAAAACTAAAAAACACGCTTTTTATCGAAAACCGAACTAAAAAATAGAAAATAAGTTTTAATCAATTTAAATTAAGAATAGTGTTAAAAATTTCAATAAATATAAATTAATAATAGTGTGAATAAAAACAAAAAATATTTTATTTAAAAAAAGCGTGGGGTGCTTTTTAAGATATTATCAAAGTGATAATCACTCTACTCGTATCTGTCAATAAAATATTTATAACTATTGACACCATGCACCCCACGCTTTTTTAAATAAAATATTTTTTGTTTTTATTCACACTATTATTAATTTATATTTATTGAAATTTTTAACACTATTCTTAATTTAAATTGATTAAAACTTATTTTCTATTTTTTAGTTCGGTTTTCGATAAAAAGCGTGTTTTTTAGTTTTTTTAAACTATTATTTATAATGTATTAGTCGTTAGAAGTTATGTAGTAAGTATCTAGGTCCTTTTGTTCAAGGTATTTTTTTTATTAAATGATAATTCTTTGCATTCTTTATTACATTTATTCGCAAATGGATGCATTCGCACGTGGCTTGGGTCGTTTTTTTATTTAACTAATAGAAAAGCTGGCGTAAAGATACGTTTAAGTTTTAAAGTTTCGTAAGAAGGAGCCATCTTGTTTTAATGCAGAATACAAACTTCCAAACTCTCCTATCTCCATGGCCAGGGATTTCAAGATTCAAGTTTAGCAAAAGGTTAAAACGGCTAGCAAAGCCGATTGCCCTGATTTCCACTAGAAAATATACGCTCGCCAGTTAGTTATCTAACTGCGATTTTTGTAGAGCTTGTTTTGGCAAAAAAAACTTGCTTATAGAGAGGAAACCTGATTATTTTGTATGAAATCGCCAGCTCGCAGTGTGTTAGCGTGGTGATCAATGCTCAGTCCGAGAAGAGGCCTTTATCCTGCAGTGATATATTATGGACTGGTGCTTAGGGAGACTTTCAATAAAACTACGTTATCTTGTTATTATTATTATAATTATTTAAATGTCTGTAGGTACAATAAATACAAAAGTTATAGTTATACAGTTACGTAACACTAACGCCATCTCGTGGCCAGTTCAGTCTTTAGTATATTTTTCTAGAAGAAACAAAATCACAGAAGCTATTTCAGCATTTGTAGTGAGTGTGTTTTCGTGGTAATTAATGTTTTTTGTCCTTCCTCCTCTTTAAATTAGGCACTATCAATGTCCTTGCAGCCTCTTCTCTAAAACCACGGCTTTGCGTACTGGCAGTCTTCACACTCCTTCACCTTCGTCCTGCAAACCCCTCCTTTGCAGGGGTATTCCCCCTTCCGAGAGTACGTCTGGGGCTTATCAGGGGTGAACCATGGCTTGTGAAGCTTGTTCAGCATGGACAGCTCGTACTGTTGGAGGTGGTCCATCGGGGCAGCTGACACCAGGAGCAGGGTTGCCGAAAGCACGAATGTGGGTAGCTGGAAAAGAAATAATATTAGTGGAAAATCGATAATATTGTTCTTGATGGAAGGGATTCTGGGCAATTGTCAAATTGGGACTCTCCCTCCTTTCCCTTTTTATCATGGCAATTAAATTATTTACATGGACTTTGACAACCCTTAGCGCAGCAATCCAATCGCCTAGCCACTGCGCCAATCAGGTCATCGTACCAATTAAAACTACAACTACGATAAATTCCGTAAACATTGTTCTATTTCAATGATTGCCTATTTGTAGGCATGATCTATTAATTATAATTTATAAAAATGGCTGACGTTGTTATCAAAACACAATTATTCACGATAGTTAATACTGTTTAAATTACCTACTATAATTTTTTGCGGAAATGATCGTCCAGTATTGATAAAGCCAGTCAACGGTAAAAAAAAATATCAGATTTGTGTGCTAAAAAAGCGTAATAACTATTGTAACTAGGTATTCTAATTCGGTCTATAAAGAGTGGGGAACCCGGTTTCGATTTCCAAGCTTGGAAACGGTTTTTTTTTTCATTTTACGTATGTTTCACATATAAATGTGATTGATTGATTGTAAAGACCACTTCAATTAAGGTCATTTTTTTAATATTAGCAGTAGGCTGCCACGTTGGTCTAATGGTTGCTAAGCGCGACTACTGAGCACGAGGTCCTGGGTTCGAATCACGGATCGTGCAGTGTTACTGGGTTTTTCCATTACTTAATTCTCAGTAGCAGTACGCAGTCTGGATTTGAGCCTGGTTGATGGCAATAGGCTCGCCCCTATTACATTGGGACCTAATAAAAAAAATATAACTGGCAAATGTGGGTGTACTATATGTGCACCTCTGCCTACCTCTTCGGGGAATATATGCGTGTTGTTATGTATATTTTTAATAGAATTAAATTAACACGGGAGTTAACGCGAACACAAGTTTAAAATTTTGGCTTGACGTTTCGTGCGAGTTGCACCGGCCGTGGTCACAAGCAGACTCTACTTTTTATAATCATAAAGTTTAAAGGCTTTCTAGCATTCTTTTGAAAGTTAGTAATGTTTTTTCAAATCAGTCGGGTCTTTCTGATCGTATTCCCAGGTCAAAATAACCTTGAATAAATTGCTAGCTAGATGAACATTAATTTACATAATAATGACAAGTTCACACGAAAACCATTGGATTTTAATAGTTTTACATGGTTAACAATAGTTCACAATATCATAATAGACTTAAGAAAAATATTACAAACCACTAATTAACAAAGCATCGAAAACCGATTGTTTTTTATTTAAACCTATATTTAAATATTTTTAGATGTGAAGGTTTTTAATTGTGTTTAGTGGTTGCAATAGTTATCAATTTTTCAAATTTTATTGTAGGCTGTCATTATGCTAATAACCTCTAAAGGGTTAGGCTGAATTCTCTGTAATCAGGAGTTGATTTCTCCAATTAATATATTTATAAAAAAACGTCGCCTCACACTAAGGATTTCTCCTCTCTCGAGAGAGTACGTTTCACAAACATAAAATATCACATACACAAACAGACTCAGGACAAACATCTGCGGATACATACATACATACATACATAACATCACGCCTGTATTCCCCGAAGGGGTAGGCAGAGGTGCACATATAGTACACCCACATTTCGCCAGTTATGTTTTAGGTCCCAATGTAATAGGGGGCGAGCCTATTGCCATCAACCGGGCACAGATCCAGACTCCGTGCTGTTACTGAGAATTACCTAATGGAAAAACCCAGTAACACTTTGCCCGACCCGGGATTCGAACCCAGGACCTCGTGCTCAGCAGTCGCGCTTAGCAGCCACTAGACCAACGAGGCAGCCTACATCTGCGGATCTCAAAAATAATTGTCCCGTGCCGTCAAACCCGCAACCTCTAGCGCAGCAGTCCAACTGCTTAGCCACTGCGCCATAAGGTCGTCAAATGCACACCGAGCTTGTCGCCACAAATGACCCTCTACTAGTCTCTTTTGGAAACTACATTCTTAGCTTCTCAAGGACAATTTTATATCGAGATCAAAAAGTAAGACCAAATAATGTAAAGAATGCTATTATTCATATTTCAATTTCAAGGATAAACAAAGAACTAAACTCACCAAGATGTTCATGGCTGCGTCGGATGTCGTTTTGTTTGGAATAATGAATGTTTTGCTTTAAATACGCCGGAGGATCGCACGTCCCACATCCGATGTTTGTCCATCAGCTGTGATGCCGTTATCTTAGCCGTATAAAACTACACTGTAAAGCTACAGACACACGCAACAGTCTAAACATGTTTTTTATACAATTTACAAATGTTATGTTTTATGCCGAATGGTTTCCGGCCTAGAATTTGCCACCCCCTTTCCTCCTGTGGGTGTCTTAAGAGGCGACTAAGGGAAAATCCAAAAGATGGGCAGCTGTTGCCTATCTTCATCCCTAGCTAGGATGACATCCTGCGGTCTTAGCCAGCAAGGAATTCATCCTGGGGAAGGACGGAGGAACTCCATGAAAAACCCAGTAAAAAAAGTAAAACATATATACGTAAAGCCATGTCTATTTCCCAGAGGGGTAGACAGAGACCACGGGTTTCCATTTGCTGGATTTCTGAATTTTCCCTGAGTCGCGTCTTACGACACTCACGGGACCGAAGGGGGTGGTTAATTCTAGGCCGGACTCTATTGGGCAAATGGCAAGGTTGTAGTCGGTTCCTCCGACATAACCCGCCCACTTCCCCCATAGCCAGCAAGAACCCATGAGGATTTCCCACGTTTCAAAAAGGAAAATGTATAAATACAACTAATTTACTATAAAAACTTTCGTGAGTGTTATCCATATTATCTACTATATATCCCGGCGGGGTCGCGAGCCGAACTCGGCTTCGGCTCGCGACCCCGCCGCGTCACCTGCTCATGAATAAGGGCTCCGTTAGAGTCCGAAACTAGTCGGGCATTTCCGAATGTCGACGTGAGTATAACCGGAATAATATTATATATAGATAAAAAAAACGAATGTTTAGTATGGACACACCTTAACAACAAACAGAGCGGTATTAATGAGTGTGTGAGTCACAAGTTCGATGTCAACGCATGTCTGGTTTTGGTGTTTAGCACACAAACAATGCGCATGCGCGGATTTGTGTCAGTTGATTCATAATCATTTGGAAGGTTTAGCGTTTACTTACACTCATTTAGACAAACATTTGGATTTTGTGTTTGTTTACCATTCTGCTGACGAACAAAATTATTTTGGTTTAAAGATTCTTTATTTATTCAAAAGATCAATGTTCACGAATAAACATAAAGCTAACAAGTTATGATTATAGCTATCCAGTATATAAAACATAAACATAACATCACGCCCGTATTCCTCGAATGGGTAGACAGAGCAGCAGCGCTGCAGCCATTTGCATAGCCTTTGGAGGGCTTTGGTCAACTATGGTCATCGTTCGGCTAATGATGATGATGATGAGGCTATTATCATGCCTTAAGCGTAATCCGGTCATACCAACAAGTTGATAAATGTTATAATACGTGAGATTAGTAACAGAAACGTACTGAAAACTTTAACTTTAAAGTTTTATAATTTCTCCTGCAAACAGCAATATTCTTGCCCCAACTATAATCGGCGTATGAGCATACTACGCAACCACTCTACTCACCACGCCACGTGATATAGGCATGATGATATAGAAACAATCAATTTAATATAAATTATAGTATACGACATATAGTTATGCGTATACGCAACTTGCTTTCCGGTGGAAAATCCACGGCTTTTTGATGATAGTCTATGTCTCTGCATTACCGTGATGATGTTAGGCAATGTCTATTACCCAGCCTCGTTGGTCTATTGGTGCAAGGCTGGGACTTGGAGCTTTAAGTACCGGGTCTGATGCCCGTGTTGGGGAAATTCAATGGATTATTCTTATTGTATAAGGAATCATTGGGATTTTCTTATTATATTAAGTAAAGTACACTTTATATGGCTCAGTAGCAGCACGGGCTAGTCAAATCCTACTAATCCTACTATCCTACTTCCTACTATCCTACTTTATAATATTATAAATGTGAAAGTTTGTGAGTATGGATGTATGGATGTGTGGATGTTTGTTACTCTTTCACGCATAAACGGCTGGACCGATTTGGTTGAAATTTGGTATGTAGATAGGTTATACCCTGGATTAACATATAGGCTACTTTTTATCCCCAAAAACTGTAGCGGGTAACTCCGCGGGGCGCAGCTAGTAAACAAATAAAAAAATAAACGGTAAACGGTGGAGGCTTGCCCTCTATTGGGTACATGACTAGCAATTATTTTTTATTTAAAATACGTCGCCCTGTACTAGGAATTTCTCTATATCGTGGGTGCGTGTCACAAACATGTAATATCACATAGTCACATACCTGAACACCCAAACGCGGGACAAACATCTGCGGGTCACACACATTTTTGTCGCCCGTCGAACCCACAACCCCTAGCGCAGCAGTCTAATCAGATGTTTGTTCCGAGTCTGGGTGTTTGTGTCATACTTGATATTTCATGTTTTGAACCACCGATGATGCAGGAGATATTCCTAGTGTGGGGCGACGTTTTGTTTTCTAAAGGTGGATTTATAAATGCATTATACACGGAGAACCCCTTTGAAAATCAAAAGGCGTGATTATAAATACATTACAAAGTGCAGTTTCTCTATGTAAACAAGGTTCAAAGTGCCTTTCACCTTAACTTAACCTGACTATTGACAAACTACTTTGACTAGTCTCTGACCTCCAGACGATCTAAAACGAGATCATCATTAAACTCTAACCTTGGGAGCTTAATGAGCTTACCTCATCTTGTAAGCAGCGTGATAGTATCGCAATTGTATGTGGAAACTATTTGACAATGATCATAATTATTTTTATTGACAAGAGCATCATCATCATCAGCCGGAAGACGTCCACTGTTGAACAAAGGCCTCCCCCTTAGAACGCCACAATGAACGACATACCTACATATACATAAGTATTTTTTTAACAATATACATTATATTACTTAACTCTAATTACGCGTTTACGCGTACTCTAATTAAAACTTTAAAAAGCAACAAAGTATTCTACCTCATCGTTGCCAAAAGGTAACGTGCCCAGAAAACTGGCAGCATTGCCATGTTGTATGGCAATGCTGATTCTTTGATCCAAAAATAAACCAGCCCTCCGATCACGCGAAGAGTCAACTATATTATATTACTTACATGAAAATTATTTGTACTATTACCTACGTTAAAAATAAAATATAAATAGTAATAACCTATAAATGTCCCACTGCAGGAAAAAACCCACTTCTCGTTAATAGAAGGATCGAGCATTTGTTTCGTCACAACTGATAAGTCAGTAATCAAATTATTATAATAATCAGTTGTGTTACGAATAGCTTAAATTTTAACTGAAATAGTTAAAATCTAGTTCATCAATATATTTTTATCTAAAAACACTATTATGTTAATTAATTAAGGTATGTTCACAAAGTACAATACATACTTTTACTTTTGTATGTCATCATCACCATCATCAGCCGGAAGACGTCCACTGTTGAACAAAGGCCTTCTCCTTAGAACGCCACAATTAACGACAGCTTGCCAATTGCGTCCACCGGTTGCCCGCAACTGTGCCGATATCGTCGGTCCACCTGGTGGGCGTGCCAACGCTGCGTCTTCCGGTTAGTGGTCGCGACTCGAGAACCTTTCTTCCCCAGCGGTTATTGGTTCTTTGAGCGATTAGCATAGGCCTGTCCATTGCCATTTCAACTTGCATGTTCTTCGAGCTATGTCGGTGACTCTAGTTCTTTGGCGAATTTCCGTATTCCGGATCCTGTCTCTCAAAGAAACCCCGAGCATAGCTCTCTCCATAGCTCGTTGAGTGACTCTGAGCCTATCCAAAGTGCCAACCGTTAGCGATTATGTCTCGGAGCCAAACGTAATGACTGGCAACACACACTGGTCAAAGACTTGCGTCTTCAGACGCTGCGGAATTTTGGACCATGTATGTTATATATCTCTAAGAATCTAGAATTGAGATTTGAAATAAACCTGATAAAGGGTTGAATGGCAATGCTGACAACGTAGCAGTGCCGCCAGTCTTTTGGGTATAAACCGGTAGACATAGATTGGGATGAATTGAAAAAAAAAACAAATAGTAAAAAAGCATTGTTTTAACTATTTTTTTATTGTACATAACTTCATTGTGACCAAGCCCTAATTCAAATTAATAACGACAGCTATTTCCCTATAAAAATTGTAGGATTCCGCCATAAGTGTGTCAAACCATAACTGCGTGCCAAAATGGCGGTTCTTACCACCCTTTTAGTATTGTTTCTTTATTTGAATTCATCAT
Organism: Abrostola triplasia; assembly: GCA_946251915.1. Lineage (NCBI taxonomy): Eukaryota > Metazoa > Arthropoda > Insecta > Lepidoptera > Noctuidae > Abrostola > Abrostola triplasia. Next base: position 8,288,057 of record OX276442.1, read on the forward strand.
CCGGCTACACTTTAATGCGTAAGTGATTATTTATTTTATTCATAATTATAATACATACTCTTTTACTTATAAAAATTGTTAATGTTTAACTATTGAATAAATTATAGGTGCATGTCAAAGAATATAGATGTCAATAGACTTAAACGTGTGTAAGTTGAGAGACATTTTAGCTTCCTGAGGTAATGTCACGCCTATTTCCCAGTAGGGTAGGCAGAGGACACATATTCTTATTTGCTATGATCCTGCCATACTTCTTATGTCCATTTCATCATCATCGTGAGCCTATCGCAGTCCACTGCTGGAAATAGGCCCCTGGCACACAACTAAGCTCGGTCTTCAGCCCTCCGCCTGAGTTACTCATATCATATTCCTCATACACGCTCGTCGGTTAAGAACACGCCTCTAAACCCTTATGCAGTGCATCTACGACCTGGTCAGAGTAATTTATTGAGATTAATTTTATCGATCTTTGGTCCCTTCTGAAGGCTGGGTGCCTTTTGAGGCCTCCCAAGGCTCATGGAGGATCTCTACTTGCACCTTTTCTCTGTAATTGGAGCTTGTAGTTTAAGATATCTAGAAAAATGATACAGGAGGTAAACTGTTTGATATGTTTACAGGCGACGATGAAAATGAAATCATTTGGCCAACCGAGTACCATTTCAAGGCAGAAAGGCTGGACTTTATCACAACCTTAAAAGAACCCTTTGAAATATGGTAAGTGGTTAAGCTGTGCTTGCCGCGGTCAGTCTTGTGATGGGTGACCGTTTTCACATGTGTTTTCTCTTCTATGTGTTGCTGAAGGCATGTTGAACCTGCGCCTGATCTCTCCGGACTATGAGAGTGAGGGCATAGGGAGTGCACCTGTGTTTGCGCGCATACAAATGTGCACTATAATATCTCCTGCGTAGTTGGCTGGTCATAGCTGGTCACCGCTGTAACCAAAGTTAACTTTAAAAGGGAACTTGAAATTCAATGGATGCAAGCAATGACACGGTGGCTCAGTTGGCAGAGCGGCGCCACGGTACGGCGAAAGTCGCGGGTTCGAGTCCCGCTCGTGTCCATCATTTTTCAAGTTTCCTTTATCAATTTAAAGTAACTTTGTTTATTTTTCATTCCAGTAAATCTTATTGTTAGCGCAATAATATTATCTTATAAAGATAATTTAGAGAGAGAAGAGTCTATATGGAACCCTTAGAGCGCGAGTTCAACTCGCCTTAACCGGTTTTAATATTTTATTTAGCTTGTAATTCTGTGACTGGTGCAGTGCGAGCGATTGGATTGCTGTGAAAGAAAGAAAGAATATATTTATTTGTTAGAATATAGTACAAAAGGTGACATAGAAAGTAATGAGATCTTATATTCTACTATTTCTGGTGTACAAATATTATTATTATTAATGCACCTTATAACTAGTACACAGTTCTATTCTAATTGACAGGTGTAATCATATTGTTTTGTCGTTCAAATATTCAGTTGTGGAATAGTAACATTTTTGTATAAGCAATTCAAACAATTTATTTTTAAATTTATTTACGTTAAGGCTTTTTAAACCGTTCGGTAGTTTATTATAAATACGAATAGCCATACAGAACGAGTTTCTGCTGTACATTGTTGTACGTTGTTTAGAAACTGGAATTTCATGTGGAAACCTGCTATTCCTATTAGTGCTAGGGGATGCGGGTCGATGCCCGCAAGGGACAAAAATTTGTGTAATCCGCAGATGTTTGTTCCGTCATACATGATGTACATTTAGTACAGGAGACATTCCTAGTAGTGGGCGAAGCTTTTTTCACAAAGAATAGAAAGGTTATCTAAAAATATATACTATTTCAGTATAGACTGCCTCGTTGGTCTAGTGGTTGTTAAGCGCGACTGCTGAGCACGAGGTCTTGGGTTCGAATCCCGGGTCGGGCAAAGTGTTACTGGGTTTTTCCATTAGGTAATTCTCAGTAGCAGCACGGAGTTTGGATCCCGGTCCGGTTGATGGCAATAAGCTCGCCCCCTATTACCTTGAAATGTGGGTGTACTGTATGTACACCTCTGCCTACCCCTTCGGGGAATACAGGCGTCACGTTATGTTATTTTAGTTATTAGATAACAGGTATTATCCATAGATTTTGCATCCAAGTAGTTCCTTTCTTATCGATGATGACGTATCGTGTGTGTGCGTAACAATACTCCTCCCTCCCACAGGTACAGCACAGAGCATAATCGTTCTCGGATCGACTTCAACGAAGGCGCCGTGAAAACGGTTTACTATGGAGACACCGGCGACATTTACACAGTAAGTACATCACTATAGCAGACACAGCATCACCGTCAAATCAAATCTCCGGTCTGCTACTAAAAATTCATAATGGAAAATCCAATACTCAATTATGTAGTTATTCATTATAGCTTAAGCTATGTATTATTCTGATGTGTTAACTGTATTAATTTAAAGGTTTATCTGAATTTGTCCAGCAGTTTTGCGTGAAAGAGAGAATTATTATTTTTTGTTATTCTAAACCCTTCGCGTTAATGTTCTTCTTGTCGTATGGTTGATGAACAACCTGGTGTCAGAGTTTAAGCCGCCTGTAGGCCTCTGACATGGCTTTACACACCGTTGAAAAATCTCTCAGGTGTGCCGGCTTCCTAACGATGTTTTCCTTCACGTTCCTTCGCGTTTATAATATTATAGCTTTGGCCCACGACTTTATGTGCGTGGATTTCCAATGTTTTATAGTCTTTCTCGATAAATGGACTATACAACAAAAAAATATTTTTGTACTATAATAACTTTCCTGAGTGTTATCCATATTATTAACTATATATTCCGGTTATACTCACGGGTGTATTCGGGAATGCCCGACTAGTTTCGGACTCGACCGGAGCCCTTATTCATGAGCTGGTTACGCGGCAGAGTCGCGAGCCGAACTGTTCGGAGTTCGGCTCGTGACTCTAACGACTTAACATACCCTGTCTGACAACGGTGTAGACCATATTCTGTTGCCATATTCACTCATGATTTCACGAGTCTCTTATCATTTAGATAAATCCAGTGACGACTGAAGAGGTGACCAATCAGTTGCAGTGCTCTCAAAGCAAAACCGACAAGGAACAAAAGGACTTCTTGCCCAAGGTGTCCAATCTGATATTCACAGGTATACTTTATATCATAGTTTAAGAGTAATCAAAATCTTATCGGGTACTTCCTGTTGTTCTAAAATCATGTAATTTGTCAAGAAACAATGTAAAGCCTAAGTAATGTAAGAAAATCGAAAAACATTACGGAATTAGGCATAGACATGACAAAAAACTATTATCAACATATCTGCAGTTGGTAGACTCTCCGCGACCTATGTCGATGATCTATTAACTGTGGAGGATCTCTTATGCACCACAAAGAAGGTGTTACTGTATCATAACATGACGCCTGTGTGTCGTTTCACGAAAGGATTATAGGTCCCATATAATATAGGTCCCATAAAATATAGGTCCCATATAATAAAGGGCGAGCCTATTCCCATCGACAAGGCTCAAATCCAGACTCCGTGCTCGACTGAGAATTACCTTATGGCCGTCTCGGGATTCAACCCCTGGACCTCCTGCTCAGCAGTCGCTTAGCGACCACCAGACAAACGAGGCTACTGTTGGTGTAGTAATTGTGATGAGAAACATAATTTGTGATATGATTCCAGGTCAGACAATGACTATATACGACAGGGTGGTCGATATATGGAAGGAAACTGTAGAATATAAGAGAAATGTGGTTCGTGAAACTAACCTGTATGTGATTAAGACAGACTCCGGTATTGACCTGCCCGTACAGTAAGTTCTTCATACATTCTTACCTTATTCATTGACTTCTTCTTTAGTCTTGTCAATTTTCCCCGCAGGTGTAAATTTTCCAATTTCTCCATTAACTTTTATTATGCAAAACAGTGTGTTTTGAAAGATTCTATCTATTATCGACTCGACGACCTGATTAGCGCAGTGGCTAAGCTATTCGACTGCTGCGCTAAAGGTTGCGGGTTCGATTCCCGCACGGCGCAAATCTTTGTGCGAACCACAGATGTTTGTTCCGAGTCTGGGTGTTTGTGTATGTGAATATTTCATGTTTGTGAAACGCACCTACGATACAGGAGAAATTCCTAGTGTGGGGCGACGTTTTTTTGAAAAAAAAAAAAAAAAATTATAAGCTTGTTCATGTTTGGCTTAAAGTTGGCTAAAGGTAAATCGACGTTTATTATGTTATTGTGGTGTACGTTTGTTTTGATATTATGCGTGGCAACATAATATGTGTCGAAGGTTAAACAATTTGAAAGCTCAATAAGCAGGAGCCTAAACCTGTACTCTGACAGGTGATTATAACAAAGGATAACTCAAAAACCATAAAATGACCCTCCTATACAGTGGGATACAATAATGATAAAGGAGGCGTAGTGTAGTTGATGGAAAAGAGCCGCGTGTCCTGCACCTCTCGACTGGCTCATCTCAAAACCAATGCATGAGCTGTTTCTATGTAGCCACAAAACAGTTCTGACAATATGCCTTTTCGCAGACGCATCATAAAGGTTTACAACTATAACCTCGGAAAAGTGATCGTGCACGTCGTCATCAACTACTTTGACTTTACTGATGAAGTTTCTAAAGAGGACGTCTCAGTAGGTAAAGGTAAGAAGCCTCACAAAATTATAACATCTTGAAATCAAAATAACAAGACGTAGAGAACATATTACTATGCTCTACTGTAGGAATTGCCGAGTGGGATCCGGCCTAGAATTGACCACCCCCTTTCCTTCCGTGGGTGTCGTAAGAGGCGACTAAGGGAAAATCAAAAGTTAAGTGCAAAAGAGGGAAGACGACAGACACAAGAGGTGTTCCTAGCGCTGCTTATTTACACAGTGTAAAAATACTACGAGTACAGAAATTCGTTGCTGAAATTAAATAAACCAATAATGTGTACACATGTACACTTGTGCAGTACATCTAACATGACATAAACAATTTTTTTTCCTTGAAGAATGTCTTGGTAAAGACTTTAAAAAAGATCCGAAGTTCTACCACACACAGGACAAGGCCTTCGAAAGCTACACGAAGCACCACAGCAAGGAGTACGATGAGAACGAGCATATGAAGAGGAAGACGATCTTTGAGAAGAACCGGAGGTAAGGTTAATTATTATTACATACGAACATTAACAGATAAAGTGAACAGATAGATTGGTGTATTTTTTAGGAGACTTTTTATACTGCAATTAAAACATGCGAGAAATGTGTACGAACTATTTTATCAGTTGGTACGGAAGTATCCAGAACTATTTATAAAACATTCTGGAATCTTTCAGGATGGTGGAAGAACATAACCGCAAGAACATGGGCTACAGGATGGAACTGAACCGGTTCTCTGACTGGACAAAGGAGGAGTTAAAGTTCTTGACAGGGACCTCCCTTTCGACGAACAACTACCCGGAGATGATGGCCTTCCCCCACTCTCTGGAGGAGATTGATGAGCTGGCGAAGGATTTGCCTGATCACTTTGACCTCAGAATGGAAGGATCTATCACTCCTGTGAAAAGTAAGATGTTAAAATTAAATGAATTATAGTGAAACTGTAAATATGGGAATAATGGCAATAGCAACACATATTATATTCTATAGATATTCTACGACACTTTAATGGCTGGCCAGTTATCATTTGGTATTATGATTATTAAGAAATAATTCTGTTTTCTGTCTTGGTTAAAACCAATTATAATATTTAATTACGCATTTCCATTTACCAGACCAGGATTCGTGCGGATCTTGCTGGGCGTTCGCCACTACGGCCGCGGTCGAGGGCGCCCTGGCGATGATCAATAGAGACAGGCTGCTGGACCTAAGTGAGCAGTCTCTAGTAGACTGTGCGTGGGGGTGAGTGACTGAAGATGATGTTCACTCTGATGGTAGCTGGTCACGGGCCACGTTGGCGCCAAGTCGAGTAACGAGCCGTGAGAATGGGTGGCTCGGGTTCATTCGTCGTACTTGCTGACTCGCAAATTTATCAGCGTATCGAGTGGCACGCTCTGTGTTATAACGCACCTCGAGAAGCATACTATATACTATCATAAAACAATACGTTCTCGCAGCATTTTATAACACAGTCCGGGACCGGTTTTTGTACCAATTGGTTAGGCTTACCAGTGACTTGATTTCTTGCAGGTACGGTAACCGTGGCTGCGATGGTGGCTCCTTGGTCGCTGCCCTGAAGTATGTCTTACTTCACGGTATTCCTACTTCGAGCGACTATGGCACCTACACAGCAAATGCAAGTATAGACAGCATAATATTTATCATCAGAAGACTTCCACTGCTGAAGGATTGTTGCTGACACTTTTGGAGTGCCATAATTCCCACGCTTGGCATGAGACTTGGGGATCGCAGTATTGGTGAAGTTACAGAAGACGCTGCTGCCCATTTTCCGGATTTTTCCTAAGCCACCGCTTACGACACCCACGGGAGGAACGAGGGTGGTCAATTCTAGGCCGGATACCACTCGGTAAAGTAAAAAGTTTATGCGAGGAATAATGATCATTAATCCCCATGCCATGTTAAGTAGTTGCCCAAAACACAGCCATTTAGGTAATATTGCATTTTTAACACCTTCCCAGGACGACTACTGCTATATCCAGAACATGACAAGTACGTACAAGATCCGCGGGTTCGCGCTGGTTACTCCGCACAGCCCTAACGCACTGAAGGTGGCTCTCACCAAGTATGGCCCCGTCGCGGTTAACATTCACGCCAGTGACAGGATGGAACATTACTCCAGTGGATTGTTCTATGATTCCTCGTGGTAAATATATTACACAAATACCAACCTTACATCACGCATGTATTCCTCGAGGGGATAGGCAGATGTGTACACACATCGCACATGTGTATGATACACCCACATTTCGCCAGTTATGTTATAGGTCTCAATGTAATAAGGGGTGAGCCTATTGCTATTAAATGGGCACAAATCCAGACTTCGTGCTGGTACTGAGAATTAGCTAATGAAAAAACCCAATTACACTTTTCCGACCCGAGATTCAAACTCAGGACCTCATGCTCAGCAGTCGAGTGTAGCGACTTCTAGACCAACGAGGCAGCCAGCAAACACATTTTTTATAATTAAATACACAACCCATAACTGTAGGGCAAAGGTTATTGCACTGCTCAAGAGCGTGTTAAGCTACAAGAATGAATCTACTTTAGAATTAATCTGTTATGATAGATTTAAAATGGATAAATAAATAAGTACTTATCATTTATTTCCTTAGTAAAAACCAGCCCCTGAACCACGGCGTGGTAGTGGTCGGCTACGGCGTCCGCGACGGCGAGGACTACTGGATCGTGAAGAACTCCTGGGGCAGTGATTGGGGAGAAGACGGCTACATCCTCATGTCCGCCAAGAACAACAACTGCTTTCTGCTAGACACGCCTTACTATGCCATCGTCTAGTTACATGTTAATAAATCCCACATGCTTTTTATTCGTTTTGAGTTTTTTCTATGCTCCTATGTTTCTAATATTAGCAGAACCGGCAGACGTCATCCTGCCCGGATACGAAGTGTAACCTACCAGGTTCAATTGTGTTTTCAAGCGATCCAGGAACCGCTTTTAAATAAAGTCACGAAAATTTCGTGTGTTTATTTCAACGCGGTTCCTCCAAACCGACGTTTGACGACCTGATTAGCGCAGTGGCTAAGCCATTGGACTGTTGCGCTGAGGGTTGCGGGCTCGATTCCCGCACGGGGCAAAACTTTGTGCGAACCACAGATGTTTGTCTCGAGTCTGGGTGTTAGTGTATGTGATATTTCATGTTTGTGAAACGCACCCACGACACAGGAGAAATTCGTAGTGTGGGGCGACGTTTTTTTTTTTTAAAAATCCGGTCCAGCCGTTTGGGAGTTAAGTGACAAACACGCGTACAGAAGAATTGTATTTATTAAGATCGACGAATATCGATAATACATATAATATAAACATATACTGATCTACTGATAGACTGCCTCGTTGGTCTAGTCGCTAAGCGTGACTGCTGAGCATAAAGTCCTGGGTTCGAATCCCGGGTCGGGCAAAGTGTTACTGGGGTTTTCCATTAGGTAATTCTCAGTGGCAGCACGGAGTCTGGATTTGTGCCCGGTAGATGGCAATAGGCTCGCCCCCTATTGTACATTGAAATGTGGGTGTACTATAATGCACCTCTGCCGACCTCTTCGGGGAATATAGGCGTAATGTAATGTTATGTAGTTATGCCTACCTGCAAACATACACAAAGACAATACAATTAAAGCCCAGCGCTATCGATGAATGATTGTCTTAAATTCAAGTAAATTGCTTATTTTGAATGCTCTTAGAAACACTTTCCGTATTATGAATGTTTTTGATGGGCATCCCATCTCCGTCCACTGGACATAGGCTCTTTCTGTGGCACGCTACTGAGGTCGATTTTCGGGTCAGCCATTTTGGGAACATCGTCGCCCCACATCGCTGGAGCCGTACTACATGTTTGCCAAGCTGTGATCCACTCCAGAACCAACCCCCCGCAACGGTTGTCGGTTCTGCGACAGATATGACTATTCCACTGTCACTACGCTGTTAGCATGCTAATCCCGTGGAATACGTCTATAACTTTGGTTCTCTGACGGATAACTTAATTTGTGATTGTATAAAATCTAAAGGCGTAGTAAAAAGCGCCTAAAAATCCTTATATACTTCATTGTATATACCTAAAAACAATAAATGCAATTTATTATGAGAGCATTTAGAATTCTTCTCATTCTTACATTATGTTCTTTAAAATTTGGTGAACTTAACGAAAAGTGGGTTTTTGCCTGCAGTGGGACAGTTATAGGCTACTGGCTTTTGCCCGCGGCTTCACTCGCGTTAAGCTGCCTATCTCCTTTCTCGGGTGCAACTTTCAACATGCCAAACATCAAAATCCGTCCAGCGGTTTAGTCGTGAAGGCATAACAGACAGACAGACAGAGTTACTTTCACATTTATAGTATTAGTATGGATACGCAGAGAGAGAGTGAATTTGTTGGTAGCTGCATTTTTGGTAGGTACTCTACAGGTAGTAAGAAAGTTGTATTAGTTATAGTCTCCACGCGGACGAAGTCGCGGGCAATAACTAGTATACCTATAACTCCCACTGCAGGGAAAAGTCAAGTTTTCGTAAAGAGTAGGATCGAGTTTTAGTTTAATCACAACTGATAAGTCAGTTATCTGATTACGAGGGTCAAACTGAAAGTTCTTAGAACTGGCCACTTATAAACAATATAATAAAAAAATAATTCTAAAATTTGAAAATAGAACTCTTTGCCAATATTACTGAGTATATATTTCATTAATTTGTCATTTGTTTTACGATTTGGCGGCAAATTGAAAATTGTCTGTGTCACGTCAACATGAATTTAACACGAGAAAATTTTCGTGCAATGATTTTTTATGACTTTCGATGTCATTTAAGTCAACAAGAAAGTTATGATAGACTACGATTGGCCTTTCACGATGAAGCCCCATCTCGTGCGACAGTTTACAACTGGTTTAATGAGTTTAAACGTGGTCGCACTAATCTCACTGATGATTTACGTGACGGACGGCCTTCTACGGCGACGACTGAAGATAACATCTGTGTTGTGCGGCGTATGATAGAGACTGACAAAAGAGTGACCTATCAGCAGATTCGGACAAGCTTAGGCATCGGTATGAGTCAAGTGCACAAAATCCTCCACGAACATTTAGCAGTCAGGAAGCTTTGCGCCCGGTGGATACCTCATAATTTGACTGAGGCTCAAAAACTCCATCGTGTGGATTGGTGCCGTAAAATGATTGAAAGATTTAACGGAGGTGACTCAAATGCTGTGTTCGACATACTAACAGGTGACGAAAGCTGGATTTACTGTTATGATCCTGAAACCAAAAGACAATCTGCTCAGTGGGTGTTTCCTTTCGAGAGGTTGCCAACTAAAGTGAAGAGAGATCGAAGTGCGGGAAAAAAAATGGTGGCCTCGTTCTTTGGAAGGATCGGTCATTTCGCAACAATTGTGTTAGAGGATCAAAAAACAGTTTCTGCAGAATGGTACACTACCAATTGTTTGCCACTTGTCTTGGAAAAAGTTCGAGAGAAACGACCTCGCAGTAGGATCCTCCTTCACCACGACAACGCCTCGTCGCACACCGCTAAGCGAACGATCGACTATTTGGCGACATCAAACGTTGAATTACTGGGTCACCCGCCGTATAGCCCCGACCTCGCCCCTTGTGATTTTTATTTATTTCCAAAAATTAAAGAAAAACTTAAAGGAAAGCGGTTTATGAATGCTGAAGAAGCGGTGGCTGCGTATCGCGATGCCATTGAAGAGAACCCTAAAGACGAGTGGGCAAAGTGCTTTTCCCAGTGGTTCCATCGCATGCAGCGGTGTATTGACGTCAATGGACAATATTTTGAAAAGATATAATAAAACTAATAACTGGCTAATGTAATCAGTTTTTGATTTTCTAAGAACTTTCAGTTTGACCCTCGTATTATAATAATCAATGGTGTTAACTACATATAACAAAATTTAATTTTGACTTAATTAGCTGAAATCTAGTTCATCAGTATGTTTTATCTAAAACACTATTATGTTAATTAATTAAGGTATGTTCACAAAATTATAATACATACTTTCAACTTTGTATGTTATTTATTGTTAAAAGGCTGGTTGGTATAGTGGTGGCAAGTGCACTTGCTGAATGAGATGTGCTGGGTTCGATTTCGGGTGGGGCAAAGCAAAACCTACTGATAATATAATTTTTCAACATAATTTTCTCCTGACGGAATTTTGGTCACGGTACCTGGAAGCTTTTGGAATAGCTGACACCCTGGATTAACACATAGGCTACTTTTTGTCCTGAAAAAATGTAGCGGGTAACACCGCGGAGCGCAACTAGCTTGAAATAAACCTGATAAAAGGAAAAACAGGTGGTCCATTTTTTGGAAAAATATTCAGCATTGCCATTTAGTGGCAGTGCTGCCAGTCTTTTGGGCACTTATCGTTAGATATCGACGGGGATGAATACTATATGATGCTTTTTAGCTATTAATTTTTTAGTTTTTAATTCGTGTAAGATTGAAATTGATTGTTAAAAATTATACTATATTTGTATCAAACAATTTACATAACTTCATTGTGACCAAGCCCTAATTCTAATTAATTAAACGACCGCTATTTCCCTATAAAAAGTCTAGAATTCGCCATAATTGTGTCAAACCATAACTTCGTGCCAAAATGGCGGTTCTTACCGCCTTTTTAGTATTGTTCCTTTATTTGAATTCATCATCCGGCTACACTTTAATGCGTAAGTGATTTACTTTATTCATAATTATAATAAATACTTTTTTCATCATCATTGTCAGCTTTTAAATGGCCCACTGCTGGGTATAAGCCTATAAGCCTCCTCCCCTAAACGCCACTGCTTCCTGTTTTGGGCCGTTTGCTTCCAGGTCTTTCCCTGTACAGCAACAACATCATCAGTCCACCTCGCTGGATCCACACATTGTGGCGTTTTATGGCTAAATACCTCCCTTATTATGACAAACGTTACAAATACTTTTTTACTTGTTGTGTGAAAGTTCAGAGACATTTTAGCATCGTGAGGTCTCCTATTTCCCAGTAGGGTAAGCAGAGACCACATATTCCCACTTGCTTCGATCCTGCCATACTTCTTTTGCCTATTTCATCATCATCATCGGCCTATCTCAGTCCAAAGCTGGACATAGGCCCCTGGCACACAACTGAGCTTGATCTTCGGCCCTCCACCTCAGTTACTCGTATCATATTCCTAATACACGCTCGTCGGTTAAGAGTTCTCTAACCCTTCCGCAGAGCATCACTGACCAAATTGAGAGAGCAATTTATTGAGATTAATTATTGTAATTCGGCCTATTATCTTCGGTCCCTACCAAAGGCCGAATGCGTTTTGAGCCTCTCCCCTAAAAGGCTCGTGAAGGCTTTCTATTTTCTCTCTTTTTCTAAAAGGACATAGTTAAAGACATCTAGGATAATGTTACAGGAGACGATGACATTGACATCGTTTGGCCAACCGAGTACCACTTCAAGGGAGAGAAGCTGGACTTCATCTCGACCTTAAAGGAACCCTTTGAAATATGGTAAGTGATTACAATATTGACTTAAAAATCATTTATTCATAATTAAATAGTAAGTACACTGGTTTAACAATTGTAATATTATCTAAAATTCTAAATAATGTGGGAATCGATTTGCGATGAGGGCTCGTTTTACGTGGCTACTGTGCAGTTCAGTCAATCTGCGAGGTTAAGCTGTGCTCGCCGCGGTCAGTCTTGTAATGGGTGACCGTTTTCACATGTCGAGACCCCTCCGTGTTTCGGAAGCCATGTTGAACCTGCCAAGCCGGGAGTGCACCTGTGTAAGCACGCATACAAGTGTGCACATATCTCCTGCGTAGTTGGCTAGTCTCAGATGAGATAAGGCTGCTGTTACCAAAATTCGGTCAGGAGAACATGAATGTTCGGATGTAAACTTGCCGAACTAATTAGAGAAAATTTTCCAACGGCAAAGTTTGTTTATCATACCAGTTTATCTTTTTGAGCAACGTTCCGAGTCATACATACATTTTTTTTTAAATAAACCTCTTATTTAAAAAAAAAGATTTAAAAAAAAATTGCAATTTTGGCTACGATTCACAAACACGAATACCAAGACTCGGGACAAACATCTGCGGATCGTACAAATTTTCGTCCCGTGCAGGAATCGGTCCCGCAACCCTTAGCGCAGCAGTCCAATCGCTTAGCCACTGCGCCAATCAGGTCGTTGTTATTTATTATTATTATTTTAGTTAAAGAGAACAGGTATTATCCATAGATTTTGAATCCAAGTGGTTTCTTTCTTATCCAACGATTGTTCGATGTACGACGTATTGTGTGTGTGTGTGTGTGTGACAGTATTCCTCCCTCCCTCAGGTACAGCACAGAGCATAATCGTTCCCGGATCGACTACAACGGAGGCGCCGTGAAAACGGTTTACTATGGAGACGATGGCTACGCTTTCTCGGTAAGTACATCACTATAGCAGACACTTAGACTATCGCTATCAAGCATAAATCCAATCTCCGGTCTGCTACTGAAAATTCCTAATGGAAAAACCAATAGGTACTCAATTATAATATATATCGTTATTAATTTAAGGTATGTAATATTCTGATGTGTAAACTATATTAACTAAAAGTTGTATCCAAATTGGTCCCGCAGTTTTGCGTGAAAGAGAGTATCATCCATCTATCAGTTCATTCTAAACCTTTCGCGTTTATCTTCTTCTTATCGTATGGTTGATGACCAACCTGGTGTCAGAGTTTAAACCGCCTGTAGGCCTCTGATATGGCTTTACACACCGTTGAAAAATCTTTCAGGTGTGCTGGTTTCCTTATGATGTTTTCTTTCACGTTTAGAACATTATAGCTTTGGCCCACGAATTTATCCGCGTGGATTTCGAATGCCTTATAGCCTTCCTCGACAAATGGACTATACAACACAAATATATTCAACAGTGGACGTCTTCCGGCTGATGATGTTGATGATGATAATACTAAGTACAGATTAGGAAGTCGAATTCAACCTGACAATGGTGTAGACCGTATTCAGTTACCATTTACTCATGATTTCACGAGTCTCGTATAATTCAGATAAATCCAGTGACAACTGAAGAGGTGACCAATGCGTTGGACTGCTCGTTAAGCGAATTCATAGATGAACAAAAGGACTTCTTGCCCGACGTGTCCAATCTGACGTTCACAGGTATGTTTTTTGTCACAGTTTAAGAGATATCTATGTCATAAATACATTTATTTATTGGGTTACATACCACAAAAGAGAACCCTTATAGGATCTGTTCATTACCCGTCCGTCCGGTAATAAAAATAAAAAAGAATCTTGACAAACATGTCAAGATTCTTTTTTATTTTTATTACCAAGAATGCGTGACAGTATTAAGTTAAAATTAATATCAGGTCTGAAATTTAGTAGAGCTATAAAAATCAAACTTGTTAGTCCACGCAATCAAAAGATACGAGCTTTATACTCTATTTATGTTGTCTCTATTTTCTAGTCGCAAGGTAATTAAAGCCTATAGGATACTTCCCGTTCACCTAAGATCATGTAATTTGTAAACAAAGCTTAAGTAATGTAAGAAAATTGAAAAACATTATGGAATTAGGCATAGACATCACAAAAAGCTATAATCAACATATCTGCAGTTGGTAGACTCCCGCGACCTACGTCGATGACCTTTTAACTGTATAGGATCTCTAATGCACCCCAAAAGTGCTACTGTATCATAGCATGACGCCTGTGTGTCGTTTCCCGAAGGATTAGGAGAAATGTGGGTGTACTGCACGTGCAGTGCATATAACAAACATGTCATAGGTCCCATACAATAACGGGTGAGCCTATTCCCATTAACCAGGCACAAAGCTAGACTCCGCGCTCCTACTGAAAATTATCTCATACTCAGCAGTCGGTTAGCGACCACTAGCCCAACGCTATTGTTGGTGAAGTAATTGTAACAAGAAACATAATTTGTGATATAATTCCAGGTCAGACAATGACTATATACGACAGGGTGGTCGACATATGGAAGGAAACTGTAGAATATGAGAGAAAGATGGTTCGTGAAACTATCCTGTATGTGATTAAGACAGACTCGGGTATTGACCTGCCCGTACAGTAAGTTTTTCATACATTCTTACCTGATTTCTTGACTTCTTCTCTAGTCTTGTCAATTTCCGCAGCTGGTCTAAATTTTCGGATCTCTCCACTAACTTTTATTATGCAAAACAGCGTGTTTTTGAAGAAGTTATCTGTTATAATCATGGTAATGTTCGGCGACGTATATAATGTTATTGTGTGGCCATTGATTTCTATACTATGTGTGGCAACATAAATGGTTATATGACTCGAAGGTTGACTAATTTGAAAGCTCAATAAGCAGGCGCCTGTACCTATACTCTGACAGGTGATTATAACAAACGATAACTCAAAAACACAATAATGATAAAGGAGGCGTAGTGTAATTGATGGAAAAGAGCCACGTGTCCTGCACCTCTCGATTGGCTTATCACAAAATTAAGGCATGACTTGTTTCTATGTAGCCACAAAACAGTTCTGACAATATGCCTTTTCGCAGACGCATCGTCAAGGTTTACAACTATAACATCGGAGAAGTGTCCACGCACGTCGTCATCAACTACTTTGACTTCAATGATAAAGTTTCCAAAGAGGACGTCTCAGTAGATGAAGGTAAGAACCCTCACAAAATTATACCTGAAATTAAAATATGCTGGAATTAAATAAACCAATAAAGTATCCACATGTAGTACAGTACATCTAACAGGACATAAACTATTTCTTTTCCTTGAAGAATGTAGAGAGTATGGTCTTGGAAAAGACTTTAAAACAAACCCGAAGTTCTACCACACACACGACAAGGCCTTCGAAAGCTTCACGAAGCACCACAGCAAGGACTACCTTGAGAACGAGCATATGAAGAGGAAGATGATCTTTGGGAAGAACCGGAGGTAAGGTTAATTATTATTACATACGAACATTAACAGATAAAGTGAACAGATAGATGGGTGTATTTTTTAGGAGACTTTTTATACTGCAATTAAAACATGCAAGAAATGTGTACGAACTATTTTATCAGTTGGTACGGAAATATCCAGAACTATTTATAAAACATTCTGGAATCTTTCAGGATGGTGGAAGAACATAACCGCAAGAACACGGGCTACAGGATGGAACTGAACCGGTTCTCTGACTGGACAAAGGAGGAGTTAAAGTTCTTGACAGGGACCTCCCTTTCGACGAACAACTACCCGGAGATGATGGCCTTCCCCCACTCTCTGGAGGAGATTGATGAGCTGGCGAAGGATTTGCCTGATCACTTCGACCTCAGAATGGAAGGATCTATCACTCCTGTGAAAAGTAAGATGTTAAAATTAAATGAATTATAGTGAAACTGTAAATATAGGAATAATGGCAATAGCAACACATATTATATTCTATAGATATTCTACGACACTTTAATGGTTGGCCAGTTATCATTTGGTATTATGATTATTAAGAAATAATTCTGTTTTCTGTCTTGGTTAAAACCAAGTATAATATTTAATTACGCATTTCCATTTACCAGACCAGGATTCGTGCGGATCTTGCTGGGCGTTCGCCACTACGGCCGCGGTCGAGGGCGCCCTGGCGATGATCAATAGAGACAGGCTGCTGGACCTGAGTGAGCAGTCTCTAGTAGACTGTGCGTGGGGGTGAGTGACTGAAGATGATGTTCACTCTGATGGTAGCTGGTCACGGGCCACGTTGGCGCCAAGTCGAGTAACGAGCCGTGAGAATGGGTGGCTCGGGTTCATTTGTTGTTCTTACTTACTGACTCGCAAATTGGTCAGCATATCGAGAGGCCGCCTTGTGTTATATCGCACCGTGAGAAGCACCCAAACCACACCACATACAGCCGCAAAACAATACCTTTTCCGGGACTTTGTCCGAGACGCTCGTAGCCGCCATTATCGCATATTGTGTTTGTACCAATTGGTTGGGCTTACCAGTGACTTGTTTCCTTGCAGGTACAGTAACGGCGGCTGCGATGGTGGCACATTGGACGGTGCCCTGAAGTATGTCTTGCTTCACGGTATTCCCACTGAGAGCGACTATGGCACCTACACAGCAAATGCAAGTATAGACAGCATAATATCTATCTCCATTATCAGCCAGAAGACGTCCACTGTTGAAGGGCTGTTGCAAACACTGTTGGAGTGCCATAATAACCACAGTTGGCCAGCGGCTTGGGGATCGTAATACTTCGATCCCCAAGCCGCTGGTGAAGTTACAGAAGTCGCTGCTGTCCATCTTCTGGATTTTCCATTAGTTGTATCTTACGACACCCACGGGAGGAACGGGGGTGGTCAATTCTAGGCTGGACACTACTCGGCATAGTCAAAGGGTTATGCGAGGAAAAATGATCATTCCTCCTCATGTTATGTTAAGTGGTTGCCCAAAACACAGCCATGCGGGTAATATTTTATTTTTAACACCTTCCCAGGACGACTACTGCTATATCCAGAACATGACAAGTACGTACAAGATCCGCGGGTTCGCGCTAGTTACTCCGCGCAGCCCTAACGCGCTGAAGGTGGCTCTCACCAAGTATGGCCCCGTCACGGTAGCCATTCACTCCAGTGACAGCATGGTTCATTACTCCAATGGATTGTTCTATGATTTCTCGTGGTAAATATATCTTAGAAATACCAACCTTACATCACGCATGTATTCTCCGAAGGGATAGCCAGATGTGTACCTGTAGTACACCCACATTTCACCACTTACATTATAAGTTCCAATGTAATAGGAGGCGGGCCTATTGCCATCAACCGAGCACAAATCCAGAGTTCGTGCTGGTAGAGGGAATTACCTAATGGAAAAACCCAATAACCCTTTGCAAACCCGGGATTCGGACTGCCTCATGCTCTGCAGTCGCGCGTGTAACGACCGCTAGACCAACGAAGCAGTCAGTAAATATTTTTTATAATTAAATTAACAGCCTATAATTGCAGGCTTTTGCGGTCTTTTCTCATAATTATCGTCGAGAGTCGATGCGTATCACCGTACCTCTGAAAATCGTTTTGGCTCTCCCTGAATCTCGTCCGAATGCAGGACCCTGCGTAGATCAGCCATCAGTAATTATAAAGCTTTTGAATACGCTGCACTGACGTCACGCGCGTGACTACCCTAGATCGAATACAAAAACTATAATACTCTTGCGCTGCTCAGGAGCGCTACAAGAGTTAACCTACTTATCATTTATTTCCTCAGCGAAAACTCGCACCCGAACCACGCTGTGACAGTGGTCGGCTACGGCGTCCGCGACGGCGAGGACTACTGGATCGTGAAGAACTCCTGGGGCAGTGATTGGGGAGAAGACGGCTACATCCTCATGTCCGCCAAGAACAACAACTGCTTTCTGCTAGACACGCCTTACTATGCCATCGTCTAGTTACATGTTAATAAATCCCACGTGCTTTTTATTCCTTTCGAGTTTTTATTATGATCCTATATTTTTATATGCTCATATTAGCAGGACCTGCAGACGTCATCTGCTGTTTTCAAACCAACCAGGAACCGCTTTTAAATATACACAAATAGGTCTAGCCGTTTAGGAGGACTTAAGTGACAAACACACGAAAAGAAGAATTGTATTTATTAAGCTTGCCGAATACCGATAATACATATACGATTGACTGATCTGCGAGGTTAAGCAGTGTACGCAGCTGTCAGCCTTGAGATGGGTGACCGTTATCACGTGACCACCTACAAGTACGTTAAGCCGTTGGTCATGCGCCCAATCTCTTACCGGTCGACTCGGTCCACAGTCCCTTCGGATTATGAGAGTGAGGGAATAGGGAGTGCGCAAACTTGTGCACTATAATAATTATTATCTACTGCTATGTTACTATGTCTTCGTTTGAAATTCATCATGTTGAGTAAAATATACTTTAGTATTACATATTATGCGATCCGCTGTTTGTCCCAAGTCTGTGTGTTTGTGTATATCTCGTGTTAGTGAAATGCAATAACGATTCAGGAGAAATTCCTAGCGAGAAACAAACGTAAAAAAAATGAGGCTGCGATATTTAGTATCTTGTGTGTTTCTGTGAATGGACTTAAACATAATATATCGATTTGGGTTAGTATTATCATTTCAGTGATGTTTAGCTGTAAAGGTATAACACTGAGTTGGTAATCATAGATATTTACAGATATAAGATAATACTGTAAGATAATAATGACTGCCTCATTAGTCTAGTGGTTGCTAAGCGCGACTGCTGAGCACGAGGTCCTGGGTTCGAATCCCGGGTCGGGCAAAGTGTTACTGGGTTTTTCCGTTAGGTAATTCTCAGTAGCAGCACGGAGTCTGGATTTGTGCCCAGTTGATGGCAATAGGCTCGCCCCCTATTACATTGGGACCTAAAAAAAACATAACTGGCGAAATGTGGGTGTACTATATGTGCACCTCTGCCTACCCCTTCGGGGAATACAGGCGTAATGTTATGTTATGTTTTATGTGTTATGTTATAAGATAATACTAGACGTCACCCATATGACGTAATTTTTTGTTTCTGACTTGGATTTAATTTATTGAGCAATAACGAAGACAATAGGTACATTATTATAACTATTTTACAACTTAAATCTAATACAGAATAAAAACAATATATACAAAAATAAAAAGTTCAGTTGACGTAAATACTAAAAGGGAACTTGAAATTAGATGGGTGCGAGCAACGACACGATAGCTCAGTTGGTTAGAGCTGCGCTACGGTGAAAGTCGCGGGATCAAGTTCCGTTCGTGTCCATTTTTCAAATTTCCATCATCAAAAAGTTTACATACATACAGTCACGCCTGTTTCCCAGAGGGGTTGGCGGATCACGGATTTCAATTTGCAACAATAATAATATGCTTCTTTAGCCTCATGGCTCATTCACTCGCATCACATTCCTCATATACGCTCGTCAATCTAGATATATCGTCGCATACTATTCAAACCCACCGGCGCTACCGGCCGTCACCATTTTCTATTTCTTGTACTCGTAGTTTCTATCATTATACCAGTTTTTACAATCCACTGACGTTTTAATATCTACACCTGAGCTAGGAGCCCAATAAAACTTATGTGTATGAAAGTTATAAATCCAATCAAGATGCACGCATCAGACGGACTTCAAAAATTTCAACTGCTATTGCTACTCCGTATGACGCGCTGATACAATCATCCACCCTAGTTAAACGGTCGACACACCTTGCTAGCGCGATCTACAATTATTGCTTCAACTAACAGCGCCATCTGTAGACAAATTCTGAATCAATCACGAGCAAGTTGTAACTCAACGTAAGAGAAAACGAGACAAAAGATTGTGATAGTTTTCATACGCGAGACAGAGGCACGCGATCACAATAATAAAATAAAAAATGCGAAGATATGTTATGTATTTATGCTACAAAACGTACTTATGAATATCTTTCAGGAAATGTTCAAAACGTTTATAGTAAAAGATTACAGGATACTTCTCATTTTATGATGGATATTATAATGAAGCGTGTATGAGGGATGTAATGCGTGTGAATGAAGCAAAAGAAGTATGCCTGGAGTAAATGGAAATCCGTGGTCTCTGCCTACCCCTCAGGGAAACAGGCGTGACTTTATGTACGAATTTATGTATTATATCGTTTTATATAAACGTAAATTGCAGCACTATCTATCGGACTTTTCACATACTAACAAAGTATTATAGTACCGTTAGAATTAGGATGAATTCAGCGCCATCTATTACCATTGCCTCGTACTATCTAAGCTGAAAGCTATGCTAATGTATTAATTTGACTGAAAATTCGGGTTTAGGTAAGGTTGACATTCAAATATACTTTGTGATACTGTGTTTGAACGAAAAGGGGGATGTCAGAATCATAGAAAGTAACTTCAAATTTCTGGTCCTTTGGGATACAGTCGCGTCCTTTGATCCGTGAAACGCCATCTATCGGAGTAATAAAACATTAAACTAATAAACTTTTTAATGACCAACATAAAATGCGAAGTACGGTTAGCCACATTTTATTTGAGCCCATTATATTTTAATGTGATATCTTTATTACGCGATGTTACTGTTGAAATAAAATACATTATTGTCATTGCATGTTAGAAAACAATGTGATGAAAAGGCGGCTTAGGTATTTAAGTATGTATGTACCAATCTAGCAAGGGCGCGCCGGCAGGGGGGTGCAAGACATTGAAAAAGTTACAGTGATACTTGCCTGGGTTTCAACCTGCAACCTCGTGCATACAAATCCGGTTTGTCAACCACTAGGTCACCACGACTGTAAAAAAGTACCTAAAAGTAGAAGAACCAATACAGAAGCCCAATAACAAAGTTAGACAAGTTTTCTTATAAATTTTCCTTACTTACCTCGTTTCTTTGGTCTTATAAATAGATCGACAGAATCCATAGAATAGCTCTTGATTTTCCTGCTTCTACCATTGGTATGTCGGCTTCTATGCGTAAAGTCTCGGATACAATATTTGAAGATAATAATCTAGTAAGTAGTAACTAGTACAACAACGACAACAACAGAACATCACGCCTGTATTCCCCGAAGGGGTAGGCAGAGGTGCACATATAGAACAACCACATGACGCCAGTTATGTTCTTAGGTCCCAATGTAATAGGGGGCGAGCCTATTGCCATCAACCGGGCACAAATCCAGACTCCGTGCTGCTACTGAGAATTACCTAATGGAAAAACTAAGTAACTAGTATTCAATTTATATTTAATTATTCATTGCAATCTTGTAGAAAGACGGTAATATAACAATGGAGGGTTCATGTTTGATACATTTGTTGTTGTTGTGTTTGATACATTGTTTGCAATGTATATTTCTTAAAGGCATTAAAACTACAGTTACGTAAAACGGGGTGAATGGAAACTTAAGGGTGAATAGAAACAAAACTTTGAAACTGATTGTATAGCAAAGTGTATAGATAATTGATTGTTACCATCAAGGACCCTATACTTTAAATTGCATTATAGACAAATCTAGAATCCTTTCTGACCACTAAATAATAATTTAATGTTAAAATCAGTTTCAAAATGTTGTTTCTATTCACCCTGAAGTTTCGATTCACCCCGTTTTACTGTAACTATTAACTTAGATTTCTAATTCAGGAACAGTAACTACGTTATCATTTAAATCTAATTTAAAAAGATATCACCCACTAACACTAGTTGTCAGTACCAGGTTTTCAGGAATAAAATTCCGACAGTATTTCCTATAACACTTACTAGGTAAATAGGGAGAGGGTTTCTAGATATATGACTTCATAAGATCGGATATTTTTTCCATTAATTCAAATGTTTTAGGCAGGACAATGTATTGTGTGTATGTAATGTGTTATGGTAATTTTATAATCCATCATCATCATCAACATTAGCCGGAAGACGTCCACTGTTGAACAGGCCTCCCCCTTAGGTAAGGGGAGAGTTGACATAAACCCCACGCTTGGCAAGCGGCTTGGGGATTGCATTATTGGTGGAGAAGTTACAGAAGACGCTGCAGCCCATCTTCTGGGTTTTCTCTTAGTCTCCTCTTACGGCACCTACGAGACGAAAGGGAGTGGTCAATTTTAGGCCGGATACCACACGGCTTATTTAAAAAGAAATGCTTGGGTCTTGATACACTGCAACGAACGTTTGCAAAGTTTGCAAGCGAAAACAATATTTTTTTTAATAAAACGTCGCCCCACACTAGGAATTTCTCCTGTATCGTGAATGCGTTTCACAATCATAAAATATCACATACCCAGACACCCAGACTCGGGACACCTGCGGTTCACACATTTTTTCCCATACGGGAATAGAACCCCGATCGCTTAACATTTATAATACCCACTGTAGTATAGCAAACTTTATAATTAAAATCAAAATATATAGCATTCAATGAAACTGTGTACACGTGTAATTAATTCAAACAAATATGTATTCAAATACAATTTGTAATGTAAACGCAAGACTTTAATTGTAATAAATATTGGCTGTTTGTGATGTCGTAAGGGTAAATAATTTTTATTGACAAAAAACCCTTTGTTATGTAATGTTCTAGTATTTGCAAGCGGGAGGAACTGAGTAGGTTCTTGGTTAGATTCTCGATCAGGCAAAGTACTATAGGGTTTTTCCATTAGGTATTTCTCTGTAGTTCAGTGGAGTCTGTATCTATTTGTGCTCTAACCGGCTAACAGATAGGGTTTATTTATTTAATTCTTAAGTACAGTTGTGTACAAGGCGGACTTAATGCCTTAGGCATTTTCTACCAGTCTAACCTTCAGGTAGTGCAGAGATAGAAACGGTAGATGCACAAACGATTATAAAAGATAAGCGAAGGGTTCAAGGCAATACCATTGGGCTTACCATTTATTACATTGCACTTAGACACCATAAACCTTTACTCTATTCCTCTTATTCCTAAACAAGGATTATACCGGTATTAACTAAAACCCGTATTAAGTCTATTGACATCTCTAATCTTTGACATGCAAATGACACTTACTGGTATAATTTAGTCCATGGTTTAAATTGCAATTTTTGTATAAATAGGGGTATAGGTCTAATATTGTAACCTTATAACACTGCCCAACCCGGGAGTCAAACCTAGGACATCATGCTCAGCTACCTGCCCTTGCGAAACATTAGACAAACGAAGCTTTCATCTACTGACTACCATTTTAACGCAAAAAAGATAAATAACTTCGGGATTGTGATTGTGACATCAAAATAAAAGAAATAAAAGGTATTTCCTGTATCTTTTAAAATGTTATTACACACAAACATTGAGGAAATGAGATCAAACAAAAGTAAGATTTGTTTGGAGTTGTTTTCCGTAATTTCATCGAGTTGTGTTATGTACGATGTTACCAGTAACAGCCGCGTGATGAGCAGAGGTGTTGCTGACACTTTTAAATTGTTTATTTTTGAGAAGTAGGTATGTATGTACATGTTTTATTGCGGGCGTAAGGACCAGATTTCCGTATATAAAGGCTGCAAGTTCACAAAACTGTTGGCATATATTTAGAATGCAGGCTTATGTTTTATTATTTTAAGTTATTATTAACATAGTTTTGGTGTTAATAAAGGAGAGTGGGATGGTTAGTGTCAGGGACTGTACTTCCCTTTTCTGAGGAACGAAGAGTAGTTGAATATATTCTTGACAAATAATCAGTTCTGCTAGCTCACCTGGTATGTGAAACTCGCTCTGCCTACTCCTTCTGGAATTGTAGGCATGTTTGTTTATAGATTCGCGGTTTCACACAATAATACTAGGTATATTGGAAAAGCAAAATTGATATTCTACAGCTTAAAACCTAATCAGTTTTGAGACTGCAAAATAAACAAAATCTAAATAAAAAGGGGAATAATAGCAGTTAATCTAAATAATAACTAATTCAAGACGAAACTGAATGTAAAGGACCAAACCCAAAGGACCAAAAAACATGAACGAGTAATTAAAAAGGTATCGAAACACCGTTTAAGTATTCAGGAGTTTAATAAATAATTACCTGCGACGTCAGAGCTGTTGAATTATGCATGGGACATTCCGAGAAGCTTGCCTGTGATACAAGGTGCCTAATACCGTAATTAGTGCGTTTATCTTACGATTGTATACCTGTAGCTCTTTAAATATTCATTTGATATGGATTAGAACACTAATTGTTTACCTAGACTGATTAAACTTAACTTACAGGACCTTGCTGTTAGTTGAGAGCCTTACAAGCCAGCCATCTACATAACCTTTAAAACCGAGTTCACAGGGGAGGTTTTCCAATCGACTGTATATTTATTTTTGTATGTTTGTATCATGTGACTATTAAGTCGTACCGATACGAAGAAAGGTGTAATTTGATGCCTAAAATTAGATTTATATTAGTCATTAGGAAGCTAGACTTGCTACTTCTATAGCAAGTTTAACAACAAATAACTTATGGTGTCGTTGGGAACTTGGATAGCTAGACCCGATCGGGCTTTGATGATTCTGGCTTTCTCCTAATAGCATCTACCTTGGTATACGTTGGCTAACATCAAAATTCCCTAGTTATACTTTATCTAATTATGTAATACCGTGCTGAATACAATATAAGATAATATTTAGAAAGCAAATATTAACAACAGAACAAGTTAAGCGTAAAAAGCAATCTACGAAATTAAATCGCTTTATTATTAATCAATTCTGTACGCTACATCGAACAAATTGTAAGTAAATCATAAGGACCAAAAACCAGTAACGTCATTTTGATTTCAATTACAAACTTAGTTTCAATCGAATAACGGCCACAGTTTCCAATCGTCTAAAGTAAATATCTGTCTCCATTTCCCCACACCGCTTTTCAGTTTTCCTGCCCGTGTGTATCCGGTCCCAGGGCTGTAGCAGGGAGGGGACAGCTCAGATCGCGTCGAACCGCCGCGAGGGACGGACGCGCGTATAAAATGGTCCTTTGAGCCTCAGTGCCTGTGTCGAGACAATGGTGAAATACAACGTATTATTTGCTGTTACAATCGCCATTTCCCTGGCAGTTGGTAAGTGGTGTATTATTTGTATTTTTTTATTGTGTTCGGAATTAATTGTTGACATTTTTGGTCCTGGGAGTCATACTTTTGGTCCTTTTGTTTTTCTGCGTAAAAACATTTATCATTTTTATGGTATAAAACGTTTAGTGTATGTTTTTAAATAATAAATCATTTCTGTGTGATACCGCGTATCTTTTTCAAGAAATTACCAACGCTCTGAGAGATATTTAAAAAATACTGTTTTTAGGGTCTATTATGTTATTTTTATAATTTCTATGTCATCTGTGTTAATATTGTGACGAAAATATAAAAATATTATTTATGTGCGTATTATTAATGTTTAGTATTAATTTTGGACGGACTTCATATGGTTAGACAAACACAACATTCTTTACGAAAGCTAATGTAGTGACAATTTAATAATCTTCCAAATCACATAAAATATTTTCGTATCAAACTTATACCACCTATTACCTATATACTAGTAAAAACCTCTGTATTAATAAAGTTAGTAATTGTTTTAAAATAGTTCAAGAAATATGTATTATTAACTCGAAAACGGCTTAAAATAACTTCTTAGAAGGCAAACAAACAATATAATTTAGATATAAAAATATTACATTTACTGAATATTATATTATAACTAGCTGCGCCCCGCGGTGTTACCCGCTACATTTTTTCGGGATAAAAAGTAACCTATGTGTGAATCCAGGGTGTCAGCTACCTCCATAAGAAATTTCATTGAAATCCATTCAGTAGTTTTTACGTGAAAGATTAACAAACATCCATCCATACATACAAACTTTCGCGTTTATAAAATTATATTGTAGTAAGGATGAGAATATATAAATTGATCAAAAGAATCAGACACATTACACCAGTTATGTTATAGGTCCCAATGTAATGGGGGGCGAGGCTATAGCCATCAATCGGGCACGATTCCAGACTCCGTGTTGCTATTTAGATTACCTAATGGAAAAATCCAGTAACACTTTGCCCGACCCAGGATTCAAACCCAGGAACTCATGGTCAGCAGTCACGCCTTACACGCTAACTAGGCAATCACGAATTAAGTTAAAAGACTTTATATCACACTAATATTATAAAGGCGAAAGTTTATGCGTGTGTTTGTATGTTTGTTAACACTTCACGCTCAAACGGCTAGACTGATTTCAATGAAATTTCATATGGAGGTAGCTGACCACCTGGATTACCACATAGGCTACTTTTTATCCCGAAAAATGTAGCGGGTAACACCGCGGGGCGCAGCTAGAATCATTAGAAACAAGGGGGAAATGTAACATTATAACTATGTATATTGCCATCTCTAGTTACTGGGTGCACCTCTATCATAGAACACTAGAGTGCTAGAGTGACCCCAATGTCAACGAAAGCATGAAGCCTAAGACGCATGGTTTTTATTTAAAAGTAAAACAGAAAGTATCTCACTTAAGTAATCGTGTACATAATTCTGACGTTATGAATAGTGTAGGGGCGAAATAATAGGCCTGCTGTGACCATTGATAGCCGAGTGGTATGACCGTTGGACTGCCAAGACAAAGGTCGCTAGTTCATACCCCGGTAAGCACCAAAGTCTTCAAATTCATATACGTAAATTAGTTGTCAGTTAATATAAATGATAAAGGAAAACATCGTTAGGAAACCAGCACACCTGAGAGATTTTTCAACGGTGAGTAAAGCCATGTCAGAGGCCTACAGACGATTTGAACTCTGACACCAGGTTGTTCATCAACCATACGATTAGAAGACTAAGTAGGCCTGTTTAGCTATTGGCCTGTTTAGCTATTAACCGGTTTGTTGTCTATTGAAACAAATATATAATTGGCCTAGTCCTCGCTTAGCTCGAATGCTGCGCATGAGGTCCTGAGTCCGAGTCCCGGCAAAGTGTTACTTGTGTACTTCCATTAGATAATTGTGACGGCACGAAGTCTGGATCTGTGCGCGGTTGATGGCAGTAGGCTCGGCCCCTATTATATTGAGACTGTCGAAATGTGGGTGGACTATGTGCACCTCTGCCTACCCCTTCGGCGAATACCAGCCTTCAACTGGTTCCTCTACCGGATAAAGGTCTTTTAACATGCAGACAAAGCACAACATATGATTTTATACCTTCGATTAATTGACTGCATCTTTCGTATCTCTTTACCTACTCGATACTATAATTACTTTATGTAATATTGTATCGATTCTTCCGAGTACCTAATACCATCTAGGAAGAGATATAATATCTCATTGTTATGTAATAGTACCGTCAACACTGAGCCCGTATATATATATATAATTATCTAGGTACGTAGCTCGACGAAGACTGCCTGATTGGTCTAGTGATCGCTAAGCGTAACTACTGGGCATGAGGCTCCTTCGAGTCTTGGGTCGGGCAAAGTGTTACTGGGCTTTTCCATTGGGGATTTCTCAGTAGCAGCAAGTAGTCCTGATTTGTGGCCGGTTGATGCCAATAATTTCCCCAAGTATTACATTGGGACGTATAACAATGTGGTGGATTGTGGGTGTACTATATGTGCAAGCGAGACGAGCTCAAGGCCCGACCACCTGCGGCCTACCATTATAATTATGTCGGAGGGGTGCTGACTTGCAGCGAATGTGGTCGCACATTTACAGCAAAGATCGGATACGTCAGCCACCTGAGAGCACACCATCGAAGCTCTCACCAGTAAAAATCCCAAGTCGCTGTGGCCGAATACGGTCTGGATATATATAATATATATGTGCACCTCTGTATACCCTTCAGGGAATATAGGAGTGAGTGCGAGTGAGGGAATGGAGAATTCACCTGTGTTTGCGCGTATGCTAGTGCACTATAATATCTCCTGCGTATTTGGCGCTTCTCAGCTGATATAGGCCGCCGTAACCGAAATTCGGTCAGGAGAACATTATTCACATCATTCTATACATACAGAACCCGTTTTAAAATGTCATCGTGTCACGAAAAACTGTTTGAATATTCAATGTAGCAATTTCCAGGGCTTTTTGTAACCGCGTAAGCCTAATTGAGTAGTTAGTGGCGTTAGCGGCCGGGAATGGTTTAAAAAAGATTTCCCGTGTTGTACACTTTTTATGACGTCACCAGTTTTGGTTCTATAAAAACCTGTGTGCGTTTTAGTGGTATTGCTGGCTTTACTGTTAATTGACATAAGATCAGGCGCAGGACCACCTTAACGTGCCTTCCCAAGCACGGACGGGTCGCAATATGTGCCATCAAAAGAGACATCGTAGGGAAATCGGCACATCTGAAAGATTTTTCAACGATATGTCAAGCTATGTCAGAGCAGTAAGAAGAAGAAGATGCTATGACTGCTCTCTATTTTGTACCTAGGTGTGAATGAACCTACATTTTGACAGAATTTCATTGTATTTTTTATCCACTATTTAAGAAATAAATGATATACATAATACATATACCTCCTTCACAATAAATAAATACTTCACAATAAATAAACAAAACTGTCAATTTAAACCATAGACTAAATTAAACCCCTCACTGTGGTTTTCATAACAAAGAATAGAGATGTCAATAGACTTAATACGGGGTTTAGTTAATTCCGGTATGATCCGCGTTTATGAAAGTGCACATTATAGATATACAACGTTATTACTCCAAAGACTAATCCACACACCAATCTAATCAAATGTTTGTAATGCTAAGCTTCACTTAAGCTTGGCTTCATTAGCTGCGATTAATCTGCTAATTAGTAGCTACAGCACGTAATCAAGGTTATATGACAGTTAATGAGCTTGACTAAGCACTATTGCGAGCTTTATCGAGATGTACAGATCGTCAATGAATCATGCCAAGTTATTTGTCCTGATTTTAGGAGCTTCTGAGCGGGTATACCATGTATGTAATGTAAAACGGCCTTAGAAAAAATAAGCACAGCTTTGGGACCAATATTTGTGAATCAGACGAATATTTGACCAGCCTTCTTCTACATCACCATCATCAACCGGAAGACGTCCACTGTTTAACAAAGGCCTTAAAACGCCACAATGAAGGACAACATGCCATTGGCATCCACTGGTGGCCAGCAACTCTGACGATATCGCCGGTCCACCTTGTGGGACGCCTGCCAACGCTGCGTCTTCCGTCTGCCTTCTTCTTTACCATAAGGTTATTGTGTCTGGAAACAGGTCATAGTGTGGTGTAGAGATTGTCTATAAAAAAGGATGGTAGCGAGGTTGACCGTCGAGGGTATGCCCCTAAAATTGCGACTTTAATGTACCAGATTACCAATCAACATTTCAAGAACGGCCTGAGAAATAGGACCACAAATTTTGTGATCTCATTTGCAGTTTTTATTATTTATTTATTATTTCAGCCATGATCGTCCCACTGCAGGGCAAAGGCCTCCCTTTCCTTCATTTGCAGTTAGTATGCTTTAATCGTAGCCAACATTAAGACTTGACAACTTCTTTCTGGACGAAATACAAATGTTTACGTAAAGCTTTCTCGGCCACTGCGATATGATTTTGTTTTTAATCCTTAATCTAGTATAATATTGATCAAAGACACTAGCGCATAGCGTGGTGACGTGATGATGATGGTAGGTTTCCAGAATAGCATAGCAGGACGTATTGTCGAGCTCACCGTTCTCTCAATGGTGAAATAGTTACAAATCACGTGGAAATATGATAGTAATTTAATCAGCGGATACAAAGGACCTCTAACAATGGGCACTCACACAAAAGAATTTTCGCTAGCGTTCAGTGGCGGATTTACCAGCAGGCTGAGTAGGCTGGAGCCTAGGGCGGCAAATTTTAAGGGGCGGCAAATTTAGTTCATAATTTTTTTATTTCGATTTACAAATTAAAAATAAATATATACACACACATAATACAAATTTTGAAAATTCGAGAGAAATTAAAATATTTAACAAAAAATCAAAATATTCTCATATACAGTGCTAATTAATAAATATTTCAACATCTCTGCATGAACAATTCTTAAACGCTTTACTAATTATACAATAATGATTATGAACTTTTAGAATATCGCAATAGCGATTCGATATTATAATCGAAATTTAGTAATTTTTACATACATTCTTCACTGATAACTGCTATAATTTTTTCTCCGTGTACCTAATAATTATGAGATCTGCTTACCCAATTCAATCGATATAATATCGATGGTCTAATAAAAATACTGACTAAAATTGACTAATTTTCACTAAATAAAAAACTAGTTCAATATCGTATAGAGATCATATTAATCGAATAACTGATAGTTGAACGACTGTGACTTGACAATAAAAAAATTCCCTCCACAAAATATGAAGTGAGACAATTTGCTCATTAGAAATTGATACATTTTATCAGTTAATTATTATATTTGTAGTAAGAAAAAGTTTGGAAAATCCAAATGAGCAGGCCTTAAGCGCTCATGTCGTACACGAATTATATAAATTAAATGTTTACATCAGTAGATTTAATAACTTTTTCGCAAAGCCAACTTTTTCAAAAAATGCAATCGGAATGAATTAATTATAATAAGATAAAACAATACTCAGCTGCAATTTTTTATTCATCGGCTCCTCTCCAGTTAAACAAATATATTAAAAAAAATTAAGTAAAAAAATGATGTTTTCGAAAGTTATCGTGTTTACTGTGAACACGATCATTCAAAATCTATACGATATGGCATTAAAATTCCTTCCTTTTAAATAAAAAATAATTAATCATAACCGAAAAAATAATTTTTTATGCTCAGCGATCATTTTTCTTTCCGATAAGTTGCTTTTTAAATAATATTCATGTACATCATATTGTATAGTTTTAAGACATACCTTACCTTACTTTAAAAGTGGTATACGATTGAGATATTTTTTCCTTAAAATAATGTTTTTTGATAATTCTTTGCTGTAAAAATAATCAAGGATCTAACACGGTACCATAGTTCTCAATAATAATAACTATATGGGAAAAGTTGATGTAACGAGGATGATGAAGCACAAATTATAAAGTTGGAATTTTATTGATAGAAAAATTGATATGATTGTGGACTAAGATATCAAAATTTAGAGGCGGCAAAAATTGAATAGCCTACGGGCGGCAAATCTATAAATCCGCCACTGCTAGCGTTATAGTGCAGTGTATTAGGGTCACCTAGTAGATATAGATTTATGTATGTCTATATTCTTATAGGAATCAGTGGCGTTTAGGGGAGGAGGCTTATGCCCAGCAGTGGGCCATTTAAAAGCAGATGATGATGATGATATTCTTCTGCCTCGTTGGTCTAGTGGTTGGTAAGCGTGGTTGCTGAACATCGAGTCCTGGGTTCGAATAACTGGTCGGGCAAAGTGCTACTAGGATTTTCCGTCTGATTAATTCAGTGGCAGCACGGAGTCTGGATTTGTGCCGGTTGATGGCAATAGCCCCGCTCCCTATTACACTGGGACGCATGACATAATTGTCGAAGAGTGGGTATGTTTTTTTGGAAATATTAGTTTGTCAAATAACAGTACACATTTTATATTTTTCTCTGAAGCTTTATACCATCAATCTTCGTTGTTACATAAGATATATGTTTGTGTATATAGTTTCGTCTGGCGCCGCTTCTTTCAGTCTAGACATGATCGAAATACAATGTTCTTACAATGTCTTTACGACGCCATTTTAAAATCTTTAAATAAATCTTTTTTAATATTTTCACGTGAAATTGAATTTGGACGTTTGGTAGATAATGTACTATGATTATATATCATTAATATTACGCTCCTTTACGATGTCATTACATCCACATAAATAATGCATGAATATTGAAATAATAATGATACAATTTATTTAGTCGAAGCAACAGTGGCATACATAACAATTTTTTTTATTTTTTTTTTACTAGCCTGGAATGTCCCACTGCTGGGCAAAGGCCTCCCTACTCTCTTTCCAAATCTCTCTGTTACCAGCTGCCAGCGACGAGCCTTGCAATAAATTACAACAATTAGGTAAAATGAGAAACTTATGAACTAAAGAATTATGTCTATATTCGACATAACGACACGCCTGCTTTCCTCAGAGGGGTAGGAAGAGACCACGGATTTTCATTGGCTATGATACATTCAAACATTTAAAACAACTTAATTTTAAAATCTCAGAAGCCCATTGACACCTTTATTCTTTGATATACAAAACGTGAGACATATAGGTATATACATAATAAAACAAGCAGGTAAATACTCTTATATAATAATATAATAACAGCCTATAACTGTCCTAATGCAGGGCATCGGCTTCTTCTCTTATAGAGAAGGATTGAGCATTGATCACCACGCTAGCTCACTGCGGGTTGGCGATTTCAGATAATTAAATCCAGGTTTCCTCGCAATGTTTTCCATCACCGTTAGTGGTGTCTTAGAATATCTAAGTAAGTATTGATAACATTAAAAAAGCCACATTAATACATGCTTGACTTTGAACTTTGTGCATACTACTCCGGTATTTCAACCACAGACCACCAAGACATATACCGCTTCATAATAAACTGTCAACTTAAACCGTGGACTAAATTATACCTGTCACTTGTTTGCACGTCAAAGAATGGAGATGTCAATAGACTTAATACGGGGTTTAGATAATGCCGGTATATTACTCATTTATGATTAAGGCTGTATGTCTGACTGACATACACCCTTAATCATAAATGACAGACTGCCTCGTTGGTCTAGTGGTCGCTAAACGCGACTGCTGAGCACGAGGTCCTGGGTTCGAATCCCGGGTCGGGCAAAGTGTTATTGGGTTTTTCCATTAGGTAATTCTCAGTAGCAGCACGGAGTCTGGATTTGTGCCCGGTTGGTGGCAATAGGCTCGCCCCCTATTACATTGGGACCTAAAACATAACTGGCGAAATGTGGGTGTACTATATGTGCACCTCTGCCTACCCCTTCGGGGAATACAGGCGTGATGTTATGATGATGGGTGTATGTCTTTCCTATATTTTATTTAAAGCAACCCAATATGATACAGTACACTATAAACACAGTACAGTCGAAGGTAAGGGTGATAATATTGTAGGATCTTTGGTCCGATATTATGGCCTCGTTCAGGCCCCCAGGGTTGAGGCGGTTATTTTATTGCGACTTCGCACCCCTATTAAGCGGTAGAGTTATAGCACGGCTTGATATTGTGGTGTTCATAATACGGGGTTGGGAGAAATTCTGTTGCATTGTGACTGAGGCTGTGAATTGTTTATCATAAGAAGATAGAGGTACCTGTAGTCTGGAGTTTGAGGTACTGGTAAAACTGGGTGTTTTGAAACTCAAGTGTGAATAGAAACAAAATTCAAAACAGATTTTATAGTTAAGAGAGAAATTGTAAATAATTAATCTATCTCATCTTATCGTATGGTTGATGAACAACCTGGTGTCAGAGTTTAAACCGCCTGTAGGCCTCTGACATGGCGACACACACCGTTGAAAAATCTCTCAGGTGTGCCAGTTTTAACTGTAATAATTGAATATTAAAATCTATTCAAATTTTTTGTTTCTATTCACCGTTGAATTGAATTTGTCATTACACCACGTAAAAAAAGTAATATATATGGTTTTAGCCGACTCAAATGACCAATACCTACTTATTTTTTTTTATAACATCATTTTTTTTAATTCACGTGAACTAACTAACTAGTGTTAATTTGGAGTTTGATTAAAACAACTTATTCCTGAAACTTCATATATAAGTTCATATAGCCTACATAAAAGGCTTCCCAGAATTTATTGAACAGATATTCGGGTATTGAAGCGAATATCATAGAAATCTGACCCGGTTTAATTAAAACCAATTAATAGGACCGGACGTGTTCCCGGATATGCGTTTAGCGGAAATGCGGATATTTTCGGATATTTGCACAAAAGATACCACTGCGTTGTAACATGTACCTATATATAGTAGGTATGTTAACCTGAAGCTTAGTAATTAAAATGTAGTTTCCAGGTGGTCTCGACATCTGAAGTATCATTCCGATTTATCTATGGTGTGATATCCAAATATGATTTTAAGGGCACTGATATTAGGTTGTAACTCATTATTGATTTTTAATTATCCTTTTTATATCCGACTAGCACACCCGGCAGACGTCGCGTCGTCCTGCCCATGAAAGAAGCATGACGTGAGCTGTCAATTGCAAAAGACGGTGGAGAACCAAACCGATTTTTTTTCCGCGTACCGAATCTAATTTATTTAAAAATTAATTACTTTTGTTGCGTGAATTTCAACATTTTAATAGTTATTCTGATTATCGGGGTGGAGGCGAATCCACAAATCAAAAACCATTAAAATCGGTCCAACAGTTATCGAGTTTTAAGTGTTTTAACAAACCCGCCTTTTTTATATATTTGTAAATAAATATGGTAGAATATGCAGTTGTCGATTAGGTAATTTGAGAAAACAAGTTAGATGTTGTTAATCGTTCTTGAGGTAATGCCAATAAAATTTAATATAACTTAATAAATAGTGAGTTAAGCTATCCAAAGGAACTTATTTAATAAATGATTCAAAAATAATTTTGAAAAAACTTGCTGCATATCCGCGATTTATATCCGTTGAAATATGGCGGCTAATTGAATGTATGTATATCAGTTATCCGGCGTATGACGTGTGTACGTTAGTGGCGGATATTACGGATATATGCGGGTATATGCGGTCACTACATGCGGTCATTTAAATGCCCGTAACGCTGTTATACGACCCACTTACTGGGCCGTTGTATCTATTGTAATTTTGGTGCACTGATAACATAGCAATGTGCTGTAATTGCTTCACGCTAGTTCGCGTTTGGGGTAGGCTAATACTGTATACACGCTTACTGCGATGCTGTTTAGTTTTAGTACTAAGTATTTAGACTCTCCCCCTCCGCCCCTCTATTTAAAGGTTAAAGTATACCTGTCACTGTCGTTTGCATGTCAAAAAATTGTCAAACGTTTTAAAGATTTTATGTTAGTCCGGCTTGAAGGCCAAACCTGCTGTCCAAAGCAAAGAAGGGTCGCAGTACGATATGAATCGACCATCCAAGGGTCGACCTAAGAAAGGGTAGCTTTACCTTGATCTGATCATTATTTTGAGGATCTCATAGCTGTAGCCATAAGACTCGTAATAAATATTAAACTACCAAGTCCAACATACAAAAAAATCCTACGAAATAGGTTGGGAAAAAATTGCCTCTGAACACTTTTAAATCGTAAAATGAGCTTTACTGATACTTGACCTCTAACAAAATTGTTCGCTTTACAAACGGCACGAGTTTCTCCTGGGAAGTTGTTCACTCGCTGCGAAACTAATCGAGAGCTATGATTCTACAACTTTGCCGCTCCAACCAAGGTCCTGAACAACTTTGTTAGCGCTTAGGATATTAAATTGAGTTTTTTTTTATGGCTTACTAGCTGCAGCCCGCGGTGTTACCCGCTACATTTTTTCGGGATAAAAAGATAGCCTGTGTGGCGATCTAGGGTCATCATATATGTAAGCTACCTCCATACCTAATTTTTGTAAAATTGGTCCAGCGGCACGAGCGTGGAGAAGAAACAAACATACTCACAAACTGTGATGTGTGATGTGATATAGCGTGATGTCTGAACCCAGATACAGCGACAGGCCTTTTAAAGGCCCAAAAAATTATGTGAATAATGAAAAAATGTGATTCGTAGCAATAAGTTTAAGTTTCCACCAATCAAATATAACCTATATATTTTTTTTTTACAAGGGACGACGATGAACAAATATCTATGACAGAAAAATCTTGCCGACTTTTGTTTTAAAATGATAAACTAAACTGCATAACCTTCAGCCTCCTGTATGAGACTATAAGTGTGTGTATTCTACTATATTCGTTTAACGATAGAACAATACCTAAAGGTAACTGCGTTGTCTAGTAATTAAGTAAAGATACCGCCCGTGGAGTGGAGTGCCGGGCCAGGATAGCACCTCACAATCTCGTCCCGTTGGATGTCTTAAGAGGCGACTTAGGGAAAATCCAAAAGATGGGCAGCAACGTCTTCTGTGACTTCACCACTAATACTGCGATCCCTAAGCCGCTTGCCAGCCGTGGGTAAATATGGCAAGCGTAAGAGGGAGGCTTCAGCAGTGAACGTCTTCCGGTTGATGATGAGGTAAAGATAAAACAGAGTCGCTGGCAAAAGCTAGTCTTTTCCAACGTAAAACGTGTTAAAAAAATGTCGTTTTAATTAAAATTGAACGCTGCTTCGAATACAGCTGAGCGGGCAATGTGTCCAATTATCTTTTGTAACGCGGTATATTGCGACGCCTGATTGCCATATGGGCTGGGCAGAATGTGTAGTGACGGAAAATTACGCTACTTTGAGATCAAAAAGTTTATGTTTTGTAATACTGTTAGCATATTAAATGCCACGCAGCAGACACAATTAAAAACTATGTTCGCGGACACCGGTAACCGCGATAGAAAGTCCAGTATATAACATAAAATCGGCACAACATGCATGTATTCCACTACCCGGTAGGCAGAGGTGCACATAGTACAGTTATGTTATAGGTCCCAATCTAATAGGGAGCCAACCTATTACCATCAACCGGGCACAAACCCAGACTCCGTACTGCTATTCCGAATTACTTATTGATAAAACCCACTAACACTGTCCGACCCAGGTATAAACCCAGGACCAGCTCATCAGCCGCATTTAGTAACCACAGGACCAAAAGAGCGAGACAGAAACGGTCACCTATTCAAGAAATGACCGCAACGAATGTTGCTTAACATGTTAAATTTACTATCCTGAACAGTAGTCACTAATTATGCAGCCCCCATACTACATAATATATCACTTCCCGATAAAAAATAAATAAAAAACACAATCAAACCATTCGGCTACATAAATCTTCACAGGTTTTCTACCAGAAAAATATACCCGCCTTAAACTGAACCAATTAAACAACACCCGGACGTATTTCCCGGTCATCCGGCTATCCGGGCGTCCGGTTATCCGCGGCGACACGGCGCCACGTGATCGATGGACCCGGGTGTCTGCCAGGCTCTCCATATTTATGTGCTGCCAATACTTGTGACGGATGGCGGGTTAACATGAACTGTGCCCAGTACCTGGGCGCACAATTTATTGTGCCACAGAGAAAAGTAAGATATATCGGTCCTTTGTGACTTATTTTTCGCCTGTACTTTTATAGTACCCTCGTACCATGAACTCTTAACGCAGGACAGTTTAAGATGTGGAAGCGAGACCCCGCTACGTGCAGTGTATTGCGGCGTCCCGCTTCGACAAATCGCATCTGCTTAGTAATGACATAACACCTAATTGCATAGTAAATTTCACGTCACCCCGTATATTTAGCATTTTATTCATGGTAAATATATGGAATATATAAGGCGAGTGTTAGTGGAGTATCGGAAAGGGACCTTGGCGAACCTTGGCGAACATACCTAGACCAAATCGGAGATGTTCTGCAAAAAGGGCAAGTGAGGAGTAACCTCAACCGACGAGCGTGTATGAGGAATCTGATGTGTGAATGAAGAAGTATGTCAAGATCATAGCGAATGGAAATCCGTGGTCTCTGCTTACCCTTCAGGGAAACCAAAAAAACAATGTATGGTATCAAACATGAACCCTGAAGCACTGACACATTCTGTATCTTATATATACTACAATTACATTTATATATGAACTTACATTCTAACTCAGGAACATTTCTAACTTTTCGGGAGAGGGGTAGAGAATGCCCCAGAACTTTAAATCGCCGTATTTCCTTCATTTTTTTATGGAATTTATTTATTTCTTCAGTATTTCCATCCCTTTAGAATCCTTTTTTAGATTATAAATAATAACTACGACTTTTCTTACTAAGTCATCGTACCTAATTGACACACCCATTACCAATACAGACTGCTAATTATTCAATCAATCGACTATCTCTCTGGGAAATCTATAATAAAACGAATCGTGTGTTACTGTAGCTATGCGTGAATAAATTAATGTTCTCCATTTAACAATAGCTCAATTATAATTAGTTCCCGAACGTATGACAAAATTAATGCGATTTTAATTGGAGGTTATGTTTTGTTTTAAATAAGTAGTAGCGATGTTGTTGTATAATTGAATTATAATCCAATTAACTAAATTATATTGTTAGGGTGTCCATGGGTAACATGAATTGACATAAAGTATACTAGCGTTGCCCGTGGGTTTGCTACCGAAATTAATTTCACACAATCCTTGCACTTTTTTGTATATAACTAATACCACTAATTAGCCCACAGACTGCCGTTGGTCTAGCGGTTGCTAAGAGCAACTGCTGAGCATGAGGTTCTGGGTTCGAATCCCGGGTCGGTGTTACTGGGTTTTCCCATTAGGTAATTCTCGGGAGCAACATGGAGTCTGAAATTGTGCCATTTCTTTGTTTTCTTTTTAAAAATGTTGCCCCACTCTAGGAATTTGTCCTGGATCGTAGGTGCGTTAAATCCCAAACATAAAATTACCCAGACTCGGGACACACCCTTGCGGATCACAGGATCACGGATTTTTTTGTCTTGTACGGGAATCGAGCCCGCAACCCTTAGCGCAGCAGTCCAATCGCTTAGCTACTGCGCTAATCAGATCGTCTCCTATAAGCTTCCAAATTATATGTCGACAATTTTTTACTTCACCAACAAAAAAACAATAATTCCCAAGGGTGGCAAAAGGGTAAAAGGGTGATAAAAGCTAACGCAACCCCAAATAAAAATCAGGAAGCTAATACGTATTTAATATTTATTCAACATTGCAGTGCCAATACCCTAATGACAGAGTTCGATCGACACGCAGACAGAACGATTTTACATGAATATTAATGAAATATATACATAAATTGAATGTTTTTTAAATTCTGCCGGCTCGATTGGCGGTGCTCGACATTACGTGCCAACCCTAGTAATATGTGAAAGCTAATGTTTACGTTTTCTGCTAAATTACTGAACCGATTTAGATGGGGTTTGGTGTGGTAATAGCTTCGCATCTGGGTGGACATTTTGTCTCGATAAAGTTGTTGAAAATATTATAAGTATTAACAAGTTGACTTTGAATTCTGGAAGAGGCAGCGTTGGCAGGCCTTCCACCAGGTGGACTGACGATATCGTCAGAGTTGCGGGCAACTGGTGGATGCAAATGGCAAGTTGTCGCTCATTGTGGCGTTCTAAGGAGAGGCCTTTGTTCAACAGTGGACGCCTTCCGGCTGATCATGATGACACTAAAGTTATTGGTCTGATTAAAGCCTGTTTGTTCGGTGGAAACTATGACCTGATGTTGCCTAGCAACCACTAGACATCACGTGCATTACTATGAGCTTGCATTGCCGGTCATTTTTCCTTGTGAAAGCGAGACAACGCACTTCAATGCGTGTAGCGGCGCGGCGTGTCGCTTCCACATGGGAAAATTACCTGAAATGCAAGTTTCTAGAAGCCGTGCAGCCCCCTTACCACGAGTTCACCATACCAGGACATTTTCCCTTGTAGAAGCGAGACCCCGCTACGCGCAGTGTACGGGGCAGTACGCTGTAAACACGGGCAATTCGTGTTGAATTAAAAAAAAACTGAATGCAGGTAAATATACAAAATTCTCTTACTTTACAGTCAGTCCTTTGAGTAATATTATAATATTCTTGATCGAAGTGGGAGCCAACTGAAATCGTATCGATTTCATAAAATTCATGCTCACCCAGTTTTGACACCACTGGGCAGGTGCGACGCAGAAGTTATACTGTTTTTCGGTTTGTTACATTATGGCTTTTTGTTAGAGACAATAACGGTTATTTTACCAATTATAGTCTGGATTCGATGTCATCTTCGTCATCGTCAGCCGGAAGACATCCACTGTTGAACAAAGCCCCCCCCCCCCCTTAGAACGCTACAATGAACAACAACTTGCCATTTGCATAGAAAATTAGTTTTTCTAATGAATTACTTTAAAGTAATATTTCGTTTGCAAGGAGATAGTGCAATCCATACTAATAATAATATTATAAATGTAAAACTGTCTGTTACGCCTTCACGACAAAATCGCTGGATGTATTTTGATGAAATTTGACATGTATAAAGTTTGAGACCCGAGAAAGGACATAAGTAGGTTACTTAACGCGGGCGAAGCCGCGGGCCAAAGCTAGTTTTTATACTTTATAGTTTAACAAGAACCACCAATAACAAGACTATTTTTATTCCTTTTCAATTCTAGACATAATACTTTAATAACCAACCAAAATAACCCAGTTAATTATCTAAGAATAAAGTCTCACACAGCTCTAAAAATAAAGCAGCCAATTAGTAAAGTTGCTGTTTTCCAAACATTAAAACTAATAAACTTTCTAGATAAATACAATAAAAGAAAGCAACTAGCTGTATTTCTGCAATCCACACATTTAGTTTGACTTGTACAGAATGAAACGATAAAATTCAGTGAAATAGGATTTTATTCACTGACCGATTCGTTTGCCGGCCGACTACGCTTCCCCTACCTCCCACCCCGTCCGCCGCCCGTCCGGCGCCCGTCCGGCACTCGTCCGGCACCCGTCCGGCGCCGCACCGACACCCGTCCGGCAACCCCGTCCGAACGTCTGTAAAACGAAATTGGCAGGATTATACGTACCCGTCTCTTGAATTTTCGTTGAGATCTGAAAATGAAAAATCGTTGTAGATTGCGTAATACGATTTTTATGTTAATGAAATACGGATTTTAGTACAGTCGAGCGAAATCTATACGTGGGGCTGACACGAAATGGGTTCTGAAGTGCTTTTTCACACCTGTAATTTCTGAAGAGATTATATAGAGCTATGACGTACGCTCACGTTACATTTAAGTCTAACCATATTTAGTCACCTTTAACTTTATTAAATGTGACCATGCCGTATGGTATCCGGCTTAGAATTGACCACCCCCTTTCCTCGCGTGGGTGTTGTAAGAGGCGACTAAAGGAAAATCCAGAAGATGGGCAGCAGCGTCTTCTGTAACTTCAGCACCAATATTGCGATCCCCAAGCCGCTTGCCAAGCGTGAGGATTATGGCAACCCCTCCCTTTACTTAAGGGGGAGGCCTTTGTTCAACAGTGGATGTCTTCCGGCCGATGATGAATAAAGGACTAGAGTGGATTAAATTTTATTTCTAAGTGAGGCCTCGACGGGAAACCAGCGTATTAGACGCTATGCTGAGTTGGGGACCGCTTTTTGGCTTGTGCAATGCACGTTTGTGTTTTTTAGATGTTCTCTTTAAAACCGCGCTTGAAATTTATAATATTTTCTTGGCCCCTACGTATTTTTGTCTCTGACTGTATTACGTCACATTATTTTTAGTTCTACAAAACGCAGCTTAATGAGAAAACGATGGTTGATGTATCGAAGACTGAATGTCTGTGCCGAAATGAAATATGACAAATATTTTCAAATATATTATTTAACTTTTTGAAAGCTGTTTCATATAAATATTATGTATGTGTTTGTCGAAATGAGAAGTGTTTTCAGTACAGGTTGTCATTGAGTTAGTTTATATCCCTAGTTATATTATCGAAAGATTAATGACTGCTTCGTTGATCTAATGGTCGCTAACCGCGACTGCTGAGCCTGAGGGGCTAGATTACAATCCCAGGCCCGGCAAGGTGGTATGAGGGTTTTTCCGTTAGGTAATTTGTTGTGTTCTTCTCATCCAGGATGAAATATACACACATATTTTCATCCAAAGCGGTTCAGCCGATCTCGAGTTTTAACGGACGGTCGGAGTACCTGACCCGGCAAATTTCGCACAGCTTTCTCATCGTTTAAACCTTCCCTGGATTTCCACGAATATTTCAAAACCAAAATTAGCCAAATCGGTCCAGCCGTTCTCTAGTTTTAGCGAGACTAACGAACAGAAATTTATTTTGAAATACATAGAACGTAGATAGATTACGATAAGCAATACTAATAGATTACTATAAAGTAATTCTAAGGTATCCAACTAAACACCATATAATATTATCATAGCTACCAAAGCTAAACAAACCGTTCTCCCTTCACACCTAATTCCCTTCCAGCGGGAAACGTAACGGTGCCATAAACCGTGATGGAGGAACTGTAGAACATTCCACGAGGAAATCCAGTAACTCAATCAACAACTGGGGTGGGCTTATAGACACGAAAAGCCTCTGTAAGTAATATAATAGAAGCCGAAGATACGTCAGGCCCCTTATCATGAACTCTTGAAACAATTTATTTATTTTATTTATTTATTTATCACAAACACAGCTATCATAACAGGTACATAACTTCCCCAATGCGGTAGTGTGGTAACAAATTTCTCTTCTATCATCTTTCAATGTAACATAATACATACAATGTAGTTTTTGTGAACTCATTCAAAGAGCAGGAAAATAGGTCTATCCTATCAGCAGTGTCATTCAGGGTACGCCAGATAGATTAAGATGTGGAAGCGAGACGCATCTACGTGCAGTGTGATGCAGTGTCTCGCTTGCACAACGTTAACTGTCCTGCTTTAAGAGTTCATGGTAAGGGAGTAGTACTGATAGAGGATAGATATTGGTTTTTGATCGTGGTGGCTTGAAGTATGCGGATTTTTTTGTAATGAACGTCGCCCCACACTAGGTATTTCTCCTTTATCGTGGGTGCTTAAAATAATCTCAGAACCTACTGGTTCGAAATGGAAAAAAAATATTCTAGGATTAACATTATTATTAGTCGAAACAATGTTTGAAGCTTGTGTCTTAGGCATAAAATGCGTGTATTACCTATCACTTGGTCCCCTTTCCCACCCCCATGGGGTCATAAACTCATTATGGAACACCGCCACAGAATATCGCGCATTAATTTTATAGGCGAATAAACGCGGTCCTCGCGAATGGATTAAAGTTGATAGGATGTATCCCAGGGGCGCTGTGAGACGACTTAGGGATCATACCCGGCCTTAACACCCGCCAAAATCGTACCTGGAACATCCCGTACCGATATGGATCACACAAATTTTAGCCCCGTGCGGAAATCGAGCCCGCAACACCTAGTGCAGCAATCCATAACATAACATAACATCACGCCTGTATTCCCCGAAGGGGTAGGCAGAGGTGCACATACAATACACCCACATTTCGCCAGTTATGTTTTTAGGTCCCAATGTAATAGGGGGCGAGCCTATTGCCATTAACCGGGCACAAATCCAGACTCTGTGCTGCTATTAAGCTACCTAATGGAAAAACCTAGTAGCTAGTTTGCCCGACCCGGGATTCGAACCCAGGACCTCGTGCTCAGCAGTCGCGCTTAGCGACCACTAGACCAACGCAGCAAACCAATCGCTTAGCCACTGGGAAATTAGCACCTTCACCATGAACTCTTAAAGCAGGGAAGTTTACAATGTGGGAGCGAGACGTCGCTATGTGCACGCAATGCGACGTGTCGTTTCTACAACGTAAACTGTTCTTCTTTAACATTTCATAGTGAGGGGACAAGTCATCGAAGTCTAGTTTTATCTAGAGCTATTGTGAAAATAGTTTATTATCAGTTTATTATTTAAGCGATAAAAATTACATCTTATTATTGGAATTATACCTATATATAACATTAAATAATTTATTTGCTAAATTTTGATTATAGTTATAGATATGTACTTCCAAAATTACTGCAGACTCAAGTACTCTTTTCATACAGATAAGAAACCAAAATAGATCATTACACTTACTCACTTTGTCTAGACAATTTCAGGCCAAGTGTTGTTTTCTTCGC
Source organism: Abrostola triplasia (assembly GCA_946251915.1). Classification (NCBI taxonomy): domain Eukaryota; kingdom Metazoa; phylum Arthropoda; class Insecta; order Lepidoptera; family Noctuidae; genus Abrostola; species Abrostola triplasia. The sequence goes on from OX276442.1 coordinate 8,331,995, forward strand.
GATGTTTTTGTTTTAGTAAATAGTGTCTTAAATCAACTAAGACAGTACAAATGATATTGAAAAAGTAACATTAGTACTAGAGAGGTTTTTGTACGCTTTGTGCCAAGATAGCTAGTTAGGGAACCTCTTTCAAAGCAACTTTACGAGTTGTTTGTATAATTATAATCACACTAGCTGCGCCCCGCGGTGTTACCCGCTACATTTTTTCGGGATAAAAAGTTGGAGTCCTAAGAATTTAAGTTTAATGCAAATCCTTCAGACGTTGTGAGTACGTGTAGAAAGAGAATTATAAATCGGGCTCACACTTGGCACGTCGCCTCATACGACTTTATTAAAGAAAATATGCATAATACGTCGCCCCATGTTAAACTACAATATGAATATCAAACGATATTAAACCCAAAGCATTTTCAATATAAATGGCCATTGCTCCTGACACGCCGCCACAATTTATTGCCACCTGTGAATATGACTGCCTCGTTGGTCTAGTGGTCGCTAAGCGCGACTGCTGAGCAAGAGGTCCTGGGTTCGAATCCCGGGTCGGGCAAAGTGTTACTGGGTTTTTCCATTAGGTAATTCTCAGTAGCAGCACGGAGTCTGGATTTGTGCCCGGTTGATGGCAATAGGCTCGCCACCTATTACATTGGACCTAAAACATAACCGGCGAAATGTGGGTGTACTATATGTGCACCTCTGCCCACCCCTTCGGGGAATACAGGCGTGATGTTATGTATGTATGTATGTGAATATGACTAAATATTAATGTCGACAGTTAACATTTAAGGTCCGCGAACATAAAATGCTATGTTATCGCTCATTGAATTCCAATACGCATGGTTTTTATTAATATGTGAAGCCGCACGGTACTTTAATAAAGAGATGGTTAACACATGCCATTAAAATCGAACCATCGAACCGTTTGCGGTGTGAAACATGGCGTTTGGTATCGAAAGAGTTTTTGTTGAAGTCCTTTAAAATATTGTCACGTTCGGACAGAGAGTTATCCAGAATTTAAGACCTAGTGAGGGCAGACGTTTTAAAAAAAAACAAAATAAAATGTTTGTTTTCTGTGTGAGTATTATTTCAAATCGGATAGGGGTACCATGTAGGGAACCATGGACATTCATAATCATCTCATCGAATTTATGAAAGCTTGTAGATCTTACAACAAATTGAAGGAAGAAGTCCCAATTTTCGGAAAGTGTTATAAGCCCGCGACACACCCATATGTCCCCACGGTCATTCGGTCCCCAAACTGTAAACAAACCAAAATCCGGATAATCTCATCCTAAAACTCTATAACCATAAACACAAACTCCAACTATCCCATTAGCTGGCGATAAGAGCGCGTCCCGAAGATAACTAACGCTCCCAATATACCCGGTTAAGTTGGCAACGCTTAGACGGTTAATATCCGGGAACAGTGACGTATGCCCGGATGTGTTCTAAACCCGGGTAACTGTTGGCTACGTCACGGTATTGTTGCGGACCCGGATAAAGCTTGACTTAGTGTGTTGGTTTTGAGTGTAGGGTGATCTCAAAATTAAGTATATCCGAGTACAGTCAGTCTACAACCGGATTAACTAATAAATAAAACGGATAAGGCTCACAAATTTTATAACAGTAAGATAAAAAACATGAAAGTACTTAAGTCATATTCATATTCTTTATTGCAGTATAAAAAGTCAGTATTCACATAATGTTGCATGCTTATTTCAAACAAAAAATACCGTGTATAAGGAAACCCATAAAACTTCCCAATTACGAGGAAATTACCCCAACCTGAGCACAGCTGGTATTACCCGGAACAAGACAATCCAAACTACCTCAGCCGTCCATTTTTCATCTTAATACCTAACTGAACAAAAGTACAAAATACATACAGTTTTGGAGTACCGCCAAAGAATTGGTCGGTCCGGTAATCCAATGCACTTCGGTGCTTATTACCCGGGTCAGCGGTTCCGGATATTCGCTCGGATAAGTCTAACCGGGACAATCTTTGCCGGGTATTGGACCGGCTCTTTACATTTCAAATAATTCTGGATTATATTGGTTTATGGCAGTTTTGTTGGCTGGATTATTTGCAGTGGAGAAAAACTTGGAGATGTTAAAAAATACCTACTACTTTTACAATAAGAATAGGTACTTTGTTAGGTAATTATTTTAGAGGAATATTAATTTTAAAGAATAGGGATGATTAAACTTGATTGCTGAGCATGAGGTTTGGGTTCGATTTCCGGGTCGGGAAAACTGATAATAGGTTTTCCTATAAGGTATGTAATTCACAGTAGCAGCACGGTGGCTAGATTTGTGAGTGGTTGATGGCAACAGGCTTGCCCCCTGTTATTTGGGACCAAAATCATAATTTTCAAAATTTTGACAGACGGATTGTGCTGCTGGGTAGTTTGTTGCGTCGTTTCTTCTACCCAGCTATAGCACTAGGAGCGGTGACGGGCGGGCCTTTTTGGGGGCAGTCTTGATGTATTTTGACGTTTAAAAAGTACTTAAAATTAAGTCTATTATTAAGAATTTTATCTTTTTTACCTTTTAAATAATTGACAAAATTTAGGTGTATTACACAGTACATACCTGTGCCTACGCCTTTGGGAAATCAGGGCGTGATGTTATGTTATTATGTACCAAAGTAATTTATAAAACTCAACCTAGTTAAAAACATGACCAACCAAATTATTGTGACACCACTCAGCGACAATTTAAACGCTGGCGAGCGATCACGGCGGGCGGCCCGCATGCTTCAGATATCGATCAACTAAGTTCACTTCGGTCGACACTTCTGACCAACGGTGAGGTAGGGTCACACTGACAGCGGGTCATATGACGAGAGCAATTTATATATATTGGTCAAATACATTTTTGGGTTTTTGTTGAGCTTTTATTTATTTTTATTTTATTTATTTATTTATTTAAATAGAACGGCTAGCCAATTACACTATTCAACATAAACATATAGAAATATAGAACAAAAACACAACACATTAACAATATAAAAATACACATAATAACCCTTTCGTTAAACTCTCTCACAGAACTTCAGACATTCTGACAAGAATAATCCTCTCATACTCGCAAACACGTCACACTCTGGTTTTGAGTCCAGGAATAGGTTCAATAATTTAAGCGTGCGTGGAATGGGGGAGTTTGCTCTACTGACTGTCCTGCATGATGGTATTGCAAAAAGGTGATGTTTTCGATTCCGACAATAATTGTCAGGAGCGAAAATGGAGAGTACCTCAGCATGTAACTCGGGTGCGTCAATTTGTCCGTGAATAATTTTGTATGTAATCAATATTTGCTGCATTACCCGTCTAACTTGAAGTGAGTTATAACCTAGACACCCTAGTAAAAATAAGGTTGGGTACATATAAGGGTAATAACCGTTGACACGCTTGTACAAATATCTTAGAAAAGCTTTCTGTACCTTTTCTATAAGTAATTCATACGTGCTCTCGTGTGAATTCCAGATGGCAGCACTTGATTCTAATTTAGTGCGCACAAGCGTGTTGTACAATAATTTAATAACATGTTGGCTGTGAAAATCATGGGTGTTACGGAGAACAAATCCCAGTCTACGAAAGGATTCCTTAGCCACTACTCTCATATGATCATGGAACGTTAACTTTTGATCAAATGTGACACCCAGGTCTTTTATATTCATCGCTCTTTCAACAATGCTGTCACCTAGTTTGTAATCAGCATAAATTGGGTGCCGCATTCGACCAAAGGTCATTACACGACATTTGTTAAAATTGAATTCCATTTTATTCGCCAGACCCCAATCGTACACTGCATTGATGTCTTCTTGAAGGGCCAAGCAATCGGCTTCGGATTTAATTTCTAAGAATAATTTCAAATCATCAGCATACAAAAGACATTTAGAGTACTTTAGAACGGTAGGGAGGTCGTTTATCATTAATAAAAATAGCAGAGGCCCTAGGATCGATCCCTGACTTACTCCGGAACGTGTGTGGTATGGTTTCGATTCATAGACCCCCAATTTCACAAATTGCTGGCGATCACGGAGGTAGTCAGCAAAGAACCTTAAAAGTTTGGGGGAAAAACCGATATCACTAAGTTTTGAAAGTAATATGTCATTATTGACTCTGTCAAAAGCCTTCTTATAGTCAAAGTATAAAACGTCAACTTGACAGCGGCGATCAATTCTAGATGAGATATAGTCAACAATAGTGAGCAAGTTAGTGTCTACTGATTTTTTGGGCCTAAAGCCGTGTTGTTCAGAGGATAAATAGGTATTGACTTGACTGAAAATGTGTCTATGCAAAATGTTCTCGAAGACTTTAGCCAATGTGGATAAAATAGCTATTGGTCGGTATTCCTCAACATTGGTTTTGTTACTACTTTTGGGTATTGGGGAAATTCTGGAAAGTTTAAACTGTTCGGGATATATTCCACTTTGCAAAGAAAGATTGTAAATATGACAAAGAGGATATATGAGAACTTTTGAAATGTGTTTAACTAAATAAGGTGGTAAATTATCGGGGCCTATGGAACTATCTGGCTTTAGTTTTTTGATACCGTATATTACGTCACTAGGGGAAAGTTTTAAAATATTAATTAAGGAACTATTATTGGTGATATCGGAGTTATTAACAATGTTAATATCAAGGTCAGGTACTTTATCTAAGAATACACTAGAAAAAAATGATGCAAAAGCCTCCGCTGCCGCAACACCCGACATTGATTGTCCCTTGTAGCTGACGTTGGGTTCAAATCCACCTTTAGAACGCAGATTGCTAATGTATTTCCAAAACTCACGAGGGTTGGATTTGATGTTTCCTTCGATGCGGTGTAAATATGACTGGTGTGCCGCCGCAATACATAATTTTAAAGCTGATCTGTGATTTGAAAACAAGATATAGTCACCTGAATAATTACTATGCTTCCAAGTAGCGTGAAGTTTAAGTTTAAGTTTTAAATCTTTTATTATTTCATTAGTAAACCAAACGGGATATCGCCTATTCTTATCTTTACTACGTCGTTTTTTAGGTATGCTGGCATCAAATATATCATACAATGTGTTATATAAGTGAGTAGTAGCAGACTGCGTATTGTGAGATTCGAGAACACAATCCCAAGAAGCATTAGTTGAAAGTTGAAAAAATTGTTCCAAATCGCACTTACGAAAATTCCAATCACGGCTTGGATTCATGTTACTCGGTTCAGAGACATCCGAACATCGAAAATGCACCGAATTTACTGTAATGTCCAAGGCTGGATGATATGCGTCAGGGGGTACTACACCTTCAGTTTCTGTAATGTCGGTAGAAGTAATTTTTCCATCCTCCCGGACCAAAACCACATCTAACACACCTCCATTCGAATTCACCACTTCATTCTTCTCAGACAGATTACAAAACGATAAGAAGTAACAATAATAATTTCTTATACTTAAAGAAGCACTATTTAGGTTGAGGTCACCTAAAATAATTACATTACCTTTTACATTCTGAACAAAACTTTCAACTTTAACAAACCAACTCATATAGTCTTCATCGGTAGCACTTGGCTTTATATAAACAACACAAACACAAAAACTTTGTCCGTCAACTGAGAAGCTGGCCCAGAGGTCTTCCCCATTTTCCGTTTCTAACTCATGGTGTCTTTTAAGCGTAATGGGAGATCGTGCAGCTAGAAGCACACCTCCACATGGTGTTTTCCTGTCTCGTCGTAATATACTCCAATCATTGTAAGTGAGTTCGGAATCTTCTACTGAGTTGTCTAGGAAAGTTTCAGTTGCGGCTATGAAATTATTGTTCAATATTGATAAACTGCTTCTCCATACATTTAATTTAGTTTTTAAGCCACGAACATTCTGATACAGAATACTAATTGCGTTCTTTTTAATACGCTTATTCACGAAAGGACTGCTGTGGGCGAACTGGAATGCCTGAGTTATTCGATCGAGGGAACTTCTTTAGTTCAAACCAAGGTTTTATACGCGCGTTGAGTGGCCATACGTCTTCAGCATAGCATTTATCGTAATGCGCTACAGGTACTCCTATTTTGTAGGATTTATAATTTCCCTTAGGTGTTAATTGTTCTACTGTGCACGTTATATTTGGTAGTAATTGATGAAGATAGGTTTGTATCTCTTCGAGATTGGATTGCATATTCCACAAGTGAAAATGCTTACAAGCTTCCATAGCTTTAAGACTCGTTATACCAGGTCCGGCCATGCCACGCAGGAAGGTAGGGCGGCGTCGTTTCTTTGTTACTTCGATCCATTGTTCACCGACAGAATCCTCGACAGAAACAGCTTGTTCTGTGTTCCGTTCTGGGTTTCTGTATTCACTAGCTATATTGGTCTTTATAGTGGACTCATTTAAAGAGCTCTCAACCTGCAGTTTAGAAGTCATTTTCTGCGCCTTGCCTGATTCTTTGGAACATGCTTGTACAGTGATATAGGCACCTTTGGTCATAATGGCCTCATTTCCTAAAAATCCCGGTGCGGATGTTATGACAGGCTTTTGAGGCTGACTACCTTTCCGTCTTTGTTGTATGTTTAGGTTTGGAGCAGTTTTAAGTGTTTTTTCAGATTCATATATATGCATTCTTTTACTAATGTCTTCAATTTGAGATGCGTATGTCTCAAGGCTCGTCTCATATTTGGAAATGAGGCTTACAGCATTAGAGAGTTGGTCCCTTAGCATTGCCATCTCCTGCCACCAAGCACTGAATTCTACAGAAAGCTGACATTTACAATCTAGTTGTGTTTTGGTTTTGCGGAGTGTAATGTTTCGGTCGCAAGTTTCCTCAGATAGAATTGAAGGAGTTGAGCAACCGTCCATTCCAGTTTGAGTTAAGCAACGACATTCAGTACAAATCCAAGTAGAAGGAATAACAGTGTTTTTATCTGTTATGCAATGTACATGATATCGTTTATGACACTTGTTTACAGTGCATATTAATACTTCTTCCTCATCCACTATAATACAGCAACAAGCGGCACAATTCATTTTGGTTAGTAAAAAGCTCTAGCCGTGCAGTGCAAAAGGTTAATATAGCGCTCTTAGCAAGCGTGCGTTTACTAAGCTTATTATTATCTAGTGCTGCAGCGTTGCAATGCTATGTAAACAACTCGCAGGTGTCCGGCGCGGCGCGCGGTATCGCGTCGGCGGTAGGTAGGTACCTACTCAAGATGCACGTGTGCACTAATGTTCAAAGCCACGCACACTGACAGTTATTTAAATGTTTTAAACAGTTTTTCACTTATAACTTCTGTGTCTCTGTATGGATTTGGTATTTGTTAACTTTATTAGAAAGTCCACTTTACCCTTCACACGCACATATAAGTTTTATTGTTGAAAACATACATTTGAACCGCTTTTATAAAAATATTTAAGGAGCAAAACAATGCGGCGTCCGTTTGCCCCCGCGCCCGCGCTGTCACTGCTTACGCTGCTTCAATCAGTAAATGATTACGCTTCATAAAAAGATAAATCAAAAGTATACCAACCAATAGGTGACAACTTCTACTGAGTAGGACACTATCAAAATACAATGATAATTATGTTTGACTGACCCTAACGTGGTGTCGTAAATATTTTTATTTATTTTGCTGCAATAAATAAAAAATCAAAGAAAAGATAATTTTGTTACATTTAGTTGTCAAAACTATGATGTTGTAATTGGGCCTTCAATTAATTTCACTTAGATTTTGAAAAAAAATATTTTAAATTTTATTTAACAATCAGCACAATTGAGTCAATCGTCAAACACAGAAAGTTAGTACGTTCTTGGTTTGATTAACCAAGAACGTACTAACTTTCTGTGTTTAAAACACATGATCATAAAACTAAAATATAACTCCGCTGCTACTGGAACCCCACCTCTAATCCCAATAGCCGCTAGCTCGTTTGCAGTGAGGCCACTACAAAAGCAAAGTTTCTACAATAATTTGCAAGTTACGGCCATAACGACCGTTGCAGTTGCAAAATTCTGGATTCAATTGCTTTTCCATTCAATAGAGAATAGTTCGATAAAAGGCTTTTTTAGAAACCCAGTTAACGGAGTAAAGTTTTGAACTGAAATATATTTAACAATGAAAGTTAAATTGTAAAAGGTAGAAATTGGAAACAAGCCAAGCGGTGTTGAGTTGGGAAGAAATATAATTTGTATAGTTTTAGATTGTGTAGTGAGAAAATTGGTGTACTAGATATCCTGGTCTCAATTTAGATAGTGCTTATCTCTTTGGATATCCGCGCAGCAGACACAATAGGTAAACAATCAACATGCACTATATATGGCTCATCGGACTGGGAAAGGGTTAACAGCCACACCAGCCATTAATCTAAATAAGGGTCAATTATGTTCTCAAAGTCCTTAGATAATAACTTTTGTGAGTGTTATCCTTATTTACTGTATATTCCTGTTATACTCACGTATGTATTCAGTAATATCCGATTAGTTTCGAACTCGAACGGAGCCCTTATTCATGAGCTGGTTACGGGGTAGAGTCGCGAGAATACAAACTTAGATGTTAAATCAACAGAGTCTCAGAGTCTTTTATGCACTGAAATCCAAGTTAGATTAATTTTAGATCTAATACTGGTGAAATTACATTTTTGAGTCAACCATTTTGAGATATCACGATATTTGTACGACTTCAAATGAGGCTGTAAGACTCATCTCCCATGTGTGTTACAATAGTAGAAGGAAAGAAATAACAATGGCGGATCACTACACCAGAAAAGTCCTATTCTGAACTCAAAGTTCGACGTCAGTCTATTTTTTTAAATGTCCCTCACACTAGGAACTTCTCCTGTATCGTGGGTGCGTTTCACAAAGATGAAATTTCACATACGCATACACCCAGACTCGGGACAAACATCCGCGGGTGACACAATTTTTTGTCCCGGGCAGTAATCGAACTAACAGCTCCAATCGCTTAGCCACTGCGCCAATCAGGTCGTCATCTAAACACTTTCCACATTTGCCTTCGCTGGAAGGCCGCGTTTAACTAACCCACACAGTACAAAGGCTCACGTCTCTCTATGATTTGAAAGCTGTCAGCGTACATGCGGGTAGGAAAACTGTTTGCATCGAATATTCAGAGTTCAGCGAATTGTATTTGTAGGTATCGCACGTTTATGGTTTCTGGTACCGCTTTGAGTTAAAGGTTTAACTGGGATTACATAATATGTCTGTTAACTACGTGAGTAGTTATAATGTAAACTACATTTTCAAACGATTTAAAATGTTTGTGCTTTTTAATAGTCTAAAGTCTTGTTTTTGTGATCCTGTATTTCTGTTGATGTTTATCTCACAGCTAGCAGATTTGATAGTATTTTAAAGTTTTCTGAAATATAAAGATATAACCACCACTATAGTCATCATCTACAAGGCTCTTTATGTGTTCGAAAGTTATTTTCGTCGCAGTAGCCCCTTAAACTTTATATGAATGATACCCATGTTTTATTGCCATAATATGTTTAACATAGATGGCGATCTCAATAGCGAGTCTTAAACAGCCTGGTTGTAAGAAATCTTTGATTAACAACCATTATAGTTCAGAAAATAATCTTCAAATCTTGCAACCAACCACACCCAAAAGTTAAAGCGAAAACTTCATTAACACCTTACTAAAACGCTGTCAGTGGGGCCGCACCCCAAATCGCTTACAACTCAAAGCAAACTCTGTATATTTGCGACTCACTAACTAACGACTGTGCTGCCCTCTACACGGGTTATGCATTCAATGCGCGGATAGTTCGACAAATTGCTGTGTTTGTAGCTGGAGAATATTTTACTGAGAATCTTTGAGAGTCGGAAAACTCACTTTGATTACTAAATAGGGATAAGCATTTTATTTCTTTGAAGCTTTTAGTTTGTACCTCCTTTTATTTTAGCTTAATGTAGTGCACTGAGTTGCACTGATAGCCGAGTGGTAAGACCGTTGGTCTGCTAAGTCAAAAATCGCAAGTTCAAACCCCGACACGTAACAATGTCTTTCTAATTTATGTGCGTACTTAGTTATCAGCTAAAAACGGTGAAGGAAAACAGCGCGAGGAGACCGGCACACCTGAGAGATTTTTCAACGGTGTGTAAAGCCATGTCAGAGGCCTACAAGCGGTTTAAATTCTGACACCAGGTTGTTGGTACGTACGTACCGGTGGTTGTTATAAGTTGTCGTTAATTGTGGCGTTCTAAGGGGGAGGTCTTTGTTCAACGGTGGACGTCTTACTGAGTGATTTTTATCCATTCATCCCTTCTTTTCATCTTTAATAGTCTAAATACATACGCTGATGCGATATCCGTCTACTGTAAATTCCTAACAGATACACCGAATATTTTGCATGCTGGTCCTAACGACCAAGCCGCTCCAGTGTACATTTTGGATTCAATGCGCGGATAAACCCACAAATTGCCATGTTCTAAAGTTTCGACAGACTAAAATGTTCCGCCATTGTCGTTGGATAATAGAGATAGTTTGTAGTACATAGTGTGTGGCGTTTTATGTATATTTGTGTCGTGTGCAACTATTGAGAGTCATTTTGACGTTTAACATGTTTTTAAATGAGGGTTTCACACAAGTGATAAATTATGCATATGATTTATATAGAGATATGGAAAATACAGAAAAGTAGTGGTGGCCTAGTGGTTAACATACCGGATTTGTATGTACAAGGTTACAGGTCCAAACCCGGGCAAGTATCAATGTGACTTTTTCAATGTTATAAGTACTTTCTTAGTTATTCTAAGACACCACTGACTAACGGCGACGGAAAACATCGTGAGGAAACCTGGATTAAATTATTTGAAATCGCCAACCCGTAGTGAGCTAGCGTGGTGATCAATGCTCAATCCCTGCAGTGGGACATTCCAGGCTGACAATAGTAATAATAATTAAATATTTCAGAACTTTTATGCGGTTCTAAGGGAGAGGCCTTTGTTCAACAGTGGACGTCTTCTAGCTGAACCAAATTGAAGCCTGTCATTTTACATGGCCAATCTGGCCCATATAAACTACTTATTTTCTTAAAAATACGTTTATCCTTTACTTTTTTTTTGAGCCGTTACTGCAAGCTGTCCAGCACCTCGGCGTTAGGCGTGTGGCAGTGATTCACATGTATACATGGTTAGGATAAGTAATTAGAATAGGAAACTAACATAGGGGTAGAAACATTGTTACTAACACATTTGAGTCACGTTACTTATTAAATATATTATTATTAATAGCTGCGCCCCGCGGTGTTACCCGCTACATTTTTTCGAGATAAAACCTAGTAGCCTATGGGTTAATCCAGGGTGTCAGCTATCTCTGTACGAAATTTCATCAAAATCGGTCCAGCCGTTTCAGTGTGAAGAAGTAACAAACATACTCACAAACTTTCGCCTTTATAATATTAAGTGTGATTATTTTTCCGACCCAAATATCGACCAATAGAATTGCACCATTCGACGTCACGTGGTACAACCTACATGGTATTATACTGATAATTTTTTGATTATTTTTAGGTTGTACCACGTGACGTCGAATGGTGCAATTCTATTGGCCGACATTTGGGACGGAAAAATAATCCCCCGAATACCACACGAGCTTCAAAATTATCTGGCATTTCCCTCAAGGTTCCCTGCAAACAAATAAAGTCCTCAAGTTTTTTAGGAAAAATCACGAGCGCGAAGCGCGAGTGATTTTTTAACCTGAAAAACGTGACTCCTTCATTTGTTTGCAACGAACCTATCGGGAAATACCCGATAATTTTGAAGCTCTTGTGGTATTATAAGTGATTATTTACTCACTGGAGAGAATAAAAAAAAACTTTTACATAGGTAAGTAGGTTATCAAATTATTACATACATACATAAAGTCACGCCTGTTTCCGTGAGGGGTAGGCAGAGACCACGACTTTCCATTTGCTACGATCCTGGCATTTCATAATATTAGGATATTTCCATTTTAGAATCGGATTAGCCAGAACTTCTATAGAGAGACACTTACGAATTCATCCATTTCCTTTTTCATTAACCAAAAACAATTGTAGCAATCAGAATTCAGAATATGGATGTTATTACCCTGTATTTTATCTGTTGATTCACTCGGGTGGACGTTAAGTTAGTTTATTTAGGATCCGAAGCTAATACGAACCTTAAATATATTATTTTGAAGCTTTTTAGTGAGCCGACTGCTGAGCACGAGGTCCTGGGTTCGAATCCTGGATCGGCCAAGGTGTTACTGGGTTTTGCCATTAGGTAATTCTTAGTAGCAGCATGGAGTCTGGATTTGTGCTCGGTTAATGGCAATAGGCTCGCTCCCTATTACATTGGGACCTAAAACATAACTGGCGAAATGTGGGTGTACTGTATGTGCACCTCTGCCTACCCCTTCGGGGAATACAAGCGTGATGTTATGTATAATTAATGCTTCCTGATCAAATAGTATAACCTGTATAGAAAACAACCCTTTCCCAGCGTTTATAAATTGCTTTTTAACCCTTCGATGATCACATATTTACGATGTTATCGCCCACGATAGTTTTATGACGTGTTGATGGTCAGCGTTATCCGACGCCCACGCCGGCGCCCACGCCCAGCGCTGGGCGGGTATTGGACCGTCTCGGGTTGGGTGATTAACATAGAAATGACCGCGTCGACGTCACGGCCGCTTTTACACCGAAGTGTAAATGTTTAGTCTGAAATAATCACTCGGATTATATTATGACGAACACATAGACACCATAACCATAGCAAAAAAACCGTGTTTAACAGTGGACTTCTCTGGCTGATGATGATGAACATTTCTAAAATCCTTGAGCCAGATGTAAGCCAGTCTGAATTTGAAAAGAACGAAATACTTTAACAAAACCTGCTCCACAATTTGTTTTCTTAAATTCTGCCAATTTTTTGCAAGCGAGCAATGTTAAACTTTTCTGGTGCCTATAACATTCTGTGTCAGTGTGTTCTGTGTACACTACGGTGTAAGAGGGTGTCCCGTCCTAGACCAGACCGCATCTACATACGGATTGTGCTGACCCTCCATGTTTTATGCAAGGGCACGTTTAATGTCTTAGTAAGATACTGGCGGGGGTGTGCGAAGCTCTTCAGGCGTATGATTTTCTAGTATTGATATAAGCGTCCCCTATTAAATGATATCCAAATAATTGTTTACTGCTGAGCATGACGTTCTGGGTTCGAATTAAGGGTCTAGCAAGTGATACTGGAATTTTTCTTTATCACGCAATCAGCATGGAGAGATTTGCCTGGTTAATGGCAATAGGCTCGCCGCCTATTACAATGGGACCTTCACCATAACTGACGAAATATATATACGGATATACGAATAGGAACATGTCTGCCTCCCCTTCGAGGAATACAGGCGAGATGTTATGTGGATGTTATTAGCAGAAATAGCGACCTATTAAACCTATTTTTAGGGAACCTTTATACTTATGTTCAACGAAATAAAATTTTAATTTTATTTGATCTACGCACCTTTACAGCTTACCACTGATACTATTAACTTGCTATAACTTCAGGTTCAAACCTGCAAACTAGTGTCTACAAAACCAACCAGTCTACCACTTTCCTTCGACATAAAATGTACCCATGTAGAACAAAGACAACCCAAAATGTAACATCACCAAAGTTTATCCCAAGAAAACTTTAATCAGAACAAAAACAAAGATTAAACACGGCCTCAAAGCCGTCACCAGTTGATCGCGTCATACTTCCACCAACTTTACAGCGAGATAAGCCGGCTATATACCTGCTATGTGCCTCGTATCTAGTACATACTCTTATGTACAATGTCCTCTTATAAAGCGGTTTATGATCTGAAAACGACAGCTACGGATGCGGTGATAAAAGGATGTTTCATTCTCAGAATTTTTGAATCAAAATCGTTTCGAAGAATAACTGAATGACTGAGAAGTTGGTTTTCTGTATGAGGAGCAGGGATCTTAATCCGATTATAATCTCTGAAGAGGTGTACCTCTTTATATAACATAAAAGACATAACATCTCGCCCGTATCCTGAAGGGGTAGCCAGAGCTGTACGCATAGATTGTACACTTATAATGGGGACACACATTTCGCCAGTTATGTTATAGGTCCCAATCCAATAGAGGGCGAGCCTATTGCAAATAAGAAAGATTCTCGAATGGCGACCACGAAGTGAAAGACGCAGCGTTAGCAGGCTACCCATAATATAGACCGACGATATCGTCAGAGTTGTGGGCAACTGGTGGACGCAAATGGCAAGTTGTCGTTTATTGTTGCGTTCTAAGAGCGGAGGAGCGAGGGAGCCTTTGTTCAACAGTGGACGTCTTCCGGCTGATGATGATGATGACTAAGACATCGTTCAACATTATCCATGTTCTTCTTAAACACGAGGCAGCAATACACCGTTCGGATCATCAAAAACAACACCGAATATTGAAATTATTTGATTCGGTTGCAATTAAAACGTTGATATACGAATCATGGCGCACGTTCGATCATTAGCAACATTAGCCGCACTCGGTGGTAATCGAATAGAATAAACATACGTAATATCGTTTGTGAAAGCCGCGGATAAATGTCGAATACACGCGGTTGTGCTTCGACAAGGAAGGCAGAAGTACAACTTTGATAGAAGCTTTTTAATCTTCTTCGTATAAATCTCCTGACTGCCTCGTTGGTCTAGTGGTTGCTAAGCACTCTGCTGAGCACGAGGTCCTGAGTTCTAATCCTGGGACGGGAAAAGTGTTACTGTGTTTTTCCATTAGGTAATTCTCGGTAGCGGCACGGAGTCTGGATTTGTGCCTGGTTGATGGCAATATTCTCGCCTCCTATTACATTGGGACCTAAAAACATAACTGGCGAAATGTTGGTGTACTATATGTGTCCTACCTAATATACAGGCGTGATGTTATGTTTTTTATTTTCGGGACCTGATTCTTCTGCTTCCACCTGTACTATGCCTCTGTTGATTCCACAATACACCAACGAAGCATGATGGATGGCGTTTACCAAGCCCCATATTTCCGCACCGCGGTGAAGAGCAGAATTCAAATGATGTATTGTCTGAGTAAAATATGAGGAAATGTTACGTCGAATGGGACGTGAGGGTTGAAGAGTTCGATGCCTTTGCATTATTCTTTAAGAAATAACTTCGTTAGTCTAGCGGTAGCTAAACGCGGCTGTTCAGCATGAGGTCCTGTGTTCGAACCCCGGGTCGACCAAAGTGTTATTATGGATTTTTCATATTCATTTTTTATACATTTCGCTAATTATGTTATTAGACCCAATGTAATAAGGAACGAGCCTATTGCAATAAATAGGGTACGAATCCAGACTCTATGCTCAGTGAGTTTTAATTAGCCTGTAATATTTCCCTCTGCTGGGCAAAGGCCTCCCCTTTATTTCTCCACATCTCGACTGAGAATTACCTAATGGAAAAACCCAGTAACACTTTGCCTGACCCGGGATTCTAACCCAGGAGCGCTTAGCAACCACTAGATCAACGGAGCAGGAAGGTATAATAGACCTAAATCTGAATTAAAAGAACAAGCACAAACATTTTAACTTTAATTTCAAATCTTGATACAATTGAAGTCTCACATAAAGATATACACTTAAGTACTACAATACATTTTCCTGCTGTCTGTCTGTTTCGCAACACTTAGGAAGTGGGCACAAGAAGCGAACAATACGACTTAAATGTATTACGACCGCGGCCGTGGGAGCCTGGCTGTATTGTGGCTTCGTTATGCCTGTGATGTAACAGCTCAATTGTCTTGATTTTTCCCGTTTTTTGTTCGAATCATGTGACTTAGATGAGTGTATAGCCGTCTAGCGTGTTTGTCCAATTTTTTTTTTAAGAAGACTGTGGATCTGTGGCGTTTCTCTTATATCGTGCTGGCTTCATATTATGTACCCGATTCGAGGAGAAAGATCAAATGGTTTTATATACTTAGTCTGTAGTACACTTGGTAAGACACACCTGAGAGATTTTTCAACGGTGTACAAAAGCCTTGTCAGAAGCCTACAGGCGGTTTAAACTCCGACACCAGGTTGTTCATCAACCATACGATAAGAAAATAAGTACCTAGTTAGGTACTATATAGCCGTCTTTGTACTCAAACGATAAAAGTTATTTGTGAAATAAAAATGTGTTGCAGACATCTTGTGTATACGTTTATATGTGTCAGGACAAAATGGAAACTTCACGCGATAATCGTCTTGTCGCAGACTCACTGTTGACGACGATTCAGAACGGGAGACTGGGAATATATGTTAGAAATAAACCGTTTTACAAAATGTATTGTTGTTTCTAGAACAGAAGAATACTAGTTCTCGTCCGCGACTTCGTTTGTGTAGTAAAACTACGATTTTTCCTAGAATTTATTATTGCTTAAGTTGTGTGTGAGGTGACAGTTTTGGTGGCATAGTGGTTGAAAAACCGGGTTTGTATCTACAAGGTTGCAGGCTTAAACCTAGGCAAGTATTGATGTGATAGATTAATTTTTTCTATGTCATAAACACTTTCTTAGTTATTCTAAGACACCACTGACTAACGGTGACGGGTGATGGAAACATGGTAAGGCAACCTAGATTAAATTATCTGAAATCGCCCGCAGTGAGCTAGCGTGGTGATCAATGTTCAATCCTTCTCTATACGAGAAGAGGCCTTTGCCTTGCAGTGGTAACAAAAGAGTAAATAAATCAAATCTTATGACAGTAATAATATCTATATTTACTATTATTATAAAGAGGTATAATTGTGAGTATGGATTTTCGGGTTAAACTCCGCTACTACTGATCCGATTTTAAAAATTCTTTCTCGGTAAGAAAGGTATGTTATAACAGAGTGCTCAAACACCTTTATATTTTGGTAAATACATATTTTTAATAATTTAAACGTAATTGAACTGCTACCGTGGGCAGCGGGGCCGGTCGCAACTAATTAAACAGCTAGAAAAAAATAATATATGAGTAAAGGAAATTGATGAAACCTGGATTCAATGGTGAGATATCACCAATCCGCAGTGACCCAGCGTGGTGATCTATTTTACTATAATAAATTTCGTGAGTGTTATCCATATTTGCTGTATATTCCGGTTGCATTCACGGGTTGTATTCGGGAATGCCCGACTAGTTTCGAACTCGAACGGAGCCCTTATTCATGAGCTGGTTACGCGGCAGAGTGTCTGTGATAACCGGAATATATAGTAAATAATCTATGTACTAGTTATGTGAAAGTATATTTTTTATTATTACCAGCCTGTGATCACTACTATATCTGTTTATTATCATAATACAAGTTGGTTCTGGCCATTAACCAAATTCGCTAGACACCAACAATTTTGTGGCCCGATAATCGATACCCAGTGCGCGCACATCGCAAAACCAACCTTAACACTTCGCAACAACGTTTGTTTTTCAGTAAACACACAACAGCGGTTTCATACCAATTTATCATTTTGAGCACATAACTCAGGCTGATCATATCTGATAGTTGATAAGGGGAGCATGGCTGTGTAATTTTATAACGAACAGTATATCTCTACCTATATTCCATGAGGGTATGAGGGTTGCAAAAGATTTTAAAAGTTCCTCGTATTAAAAAAAAGGTTTTTTTGCGTCGCATAACGATATCTTGAGCTTGAACTTATAAAAAGCTAGAATTATGTTGTTATCTCAGTTATTATTTACTAGCTGCGCCCCGCGGTGTTACCCACTACATTTTTTCGCGATAAAATATAACTTATGAGTTAATCCAGGGTGTCAGCTACCTCCATATAAAATTTCATTAAAATCCATTCTGTAGTTTTTATGTGAAAGAGTAACAAACATCCATCCATACTTACTCTTCACGCTCAAACGGCTTGACCGATTTTGATGAAATTTGTAATGGAGGTAGCTGACACCCTGGATTAACACATAGGCTACTTTTTATCCCGAAAAAATGTAGCAGGCAACACCGCGGGGCGCAGCTAGTACGAAATAAATAAAATACTGAAAGTTTTTCTTCATCAAACTTTCCACTTTTCATCAGTAAACTTTTAAAAAGCAACCCTTTTCATCCCCAAAGAATAGCCGAGCACTTACCCCGAAGTATTACAGTGATTCTTGAGACATTCACGATTCACCGCTCATTGTATCCTCCCCTATATTTCACCATGAGTGTGGCGGCCCTCAACCCGAACCGGCCTTGGCCTAAATAGCCAGATCTAAGATTATGGATACAAGAGATATGGGGGGCTTTGTCGTGAATTGCTTTAGATAGGCATCACGCTTATATTAGTAAAGGGGTTAGCAGATTGTGCTTACAAACCTTTCTTCAGAAAGATTTGTAGACAGCTTATAGTCAAAGTTACTTTCGAAGTACAATAGACGACCTTATTGGCGCAGTGGCTAAGCGATTGGACTGCTCCGCTAGTGATCGTGGGTTCGATTGCCGCACGGGGCAAAAATTTGTGCGAACCTCTAAGTCCGAGTGTTTGTGTATGTGATATTTCATGTTTGTGACCCCTCCCCCTCCCCTCGTCATCCCTACTAATATTATGGACGCGAAAGTTTGTAAGTATGGATGGATGTTTGTTACTCTTTCACGTAAAAATTACTAAATGGATTTTAATGAAATTTCATATGGAGGTAGCTGACACCCTTGTTTAACACATAGGCTACTTTTTATCCCGAAAAATGCTGGTAACACCGCGGGGCGCAATTAATGAGCCTAGCATCTGCAATTGGTTTATATGTATATTTTTAAACATTTAGAATTTAAATTTACTTACTGCAGTACTACCTCCTCCGAATTCATGGATCAGTTCCGAAAACCTTGTGCAGGTTATTTTTTAATTTCATTTAGTAAAAACATATCATAACATCACGCCTGTATTCCCCGAAGTTAGAGGCAGAGGTACACATGTTATAGTACAGCCACATTTCGCTAGTTATGTTTTTAGGTCCCGATGTAATTGGGGGCCAGCCTATTGCCATCAACCGGGCCCAAATCTAGATTCCGTGCAACTGAGAATTACCCAATGGAAAAACCCAGTAACACTTTGCCCGACCCGAGATTCCAACCCTCGTGCTCAGCAGTCGCGCTTAGCAACCACTAGACCAACGAGGCAGTCAAATTTCACGTTGTATCGCCCATTGAATAAAGTTGACTGTCAACATACGCTCCCTGGCCACTGGGTGCCGGCTAATTACTTTGTTTGAACTTCAGCGTTTAAAACATTCTGGAGTGAGTTGTCGGCAATTAGTTCTTGTTTGTCTTCTCAGGGGTTGAGTTTATGAGGGACGTAAATATTGAGATGTTTTTTTGGAAATTAGCTTCTGTTATATTTTTTTCGTTTTTGTAGGTTTATTATACTTTCGAGCTCGTGTTTTATTTCTGATAGAGTGGTATAGGTGTTTTTTTTATAACGGAAGTATAAATTAATATATCGTGTGGGATTTTAAATTTAACGAGGTTATTGCCAATTATTGAGCCCCGGCGTTCATCGCATTTCTGGCGAGGGAGAGGAATTGTAGTTTTAATTGGGTTATAATTATTACAAGCCAACCTGCGATCTGCTAGGTGATGAATGGATGAAGATTTTGTCAGTATGTCTGAATTATTGTGAGAAGAAGGCATGAATGCTATTATTTATTTATTGTATTATTATTTAATTGTTGTCAATTATTTTTGTGTTCTTTAATTATATTTTTGGTGTACACCATTTTATTAAAGTAAAATAAATAAATAATGTTAAGGGGGCTTGATTAAATACTTCTACCTACATGTTCAAATTAACAAAGAAAATTTGAAAGACGTCCTGTTTTAAGAGCTCCTGGTAAGAGGTAGGCTGATAGGAAGTAGACACGAATCCTGATAAGTCTGTAGAATATAGAAATGTACATAATTAGTAGCCACTAACTATGATCACGGAAACGGCTTGTGTTTAAGTATGTGGCTGTTACATCAGTGTGTATACACGCAACACGTCAATGATCTATAAAAAATGCGCTTTTAACTGACGGGACAATACGCTTGATTTATTACGAGTGGAGCTATGTATGTTTTAGTGGCAGATTTATTAGTACTGGTAGCCTATGAAGTGTCAAATTCGACACTAGAGTTACTTTCACATCCCTACTAATATTATAAACGCGTAAAGATGGATGTTTGTCACTCTTTCACGTAAAAACTACTGAATGGATTTTAATGAAATTCCATATGGAGGTAGCTGACACCCTGGATTAACACATAGGCTACTTTTTATCCCGAAAAAATGTAGCGGGTAACACCGCGGAGCGCAGCTAGTTTATAATATTAGTATGGAGGGGTGTACCTATTACATAGGTACATAGTGTCTGCATCCCCGTTCCCCAGCGGATGGTATCAGAACTCCTTCCGCTAAACCAACGAGCGGTATCGGGTGTTCCGGTAAAAGTGCGCGCTCTAATGACTGCGCAGGCGCCGGCCACCGAGACAGGCGGAGCGGGAAGCGGTTGTGATAATTATTTATCAGACAATTATTATAAATCTATTGAAAGGTAAATACACTTATTCAACAGTGTCGCTATAGGCACTTTAATTTTAAAGCATAATAAACAATGTTTAGTTAATTATGTCCTATGTTCGACTCCCGGGTCGGGCTAATTGTTATTGGGATTTTCCATTACTACTATTTTTTAGTAGTGATAGGCTCACCCCTACTTACTTTGGGACCTATAACATAACGGGCCCCATGTACTACATTCTTCTGCCTAACCCTTCAGAAAATGCCGGCGTGATGTTATATCAAGATATTTTGTTTTTAATTGTGTGATCTGCAGATTTTTGTCCCGAGTCTGGGTGTTTGTGTGTAAATCCTAATGTATATCTACTAACCTAAATAATAAAAACAACAGAATCAAGTGATTTAATTTTTTACTTTCTGCGCCCCGCGGTGTTAGCCCCCACATATCCTATGTGTTAGTCCAAGGTATCATCAGCTATCTCCATACCAAATTTGATCTAAATCGGTCTAGCCGTTTAAACGTGAAGAAGTAACAAACACACACTCAGAAACTTTCCCTTTATAAATGTGATGTGATGTAGAGGAAATACTATTTTTTTCAACCTACCTATGGTCGAATTTCTGCACTTCACAGCCTACCACTAATAAATCTGCTACTAAAACATACATAGCTCCGCTCGTAATAATCAAGCGTATTGCCTTTATGTATTTATTTAATTTTAAAGAAAGCTTACTACAGACTAATAACAATTTTGTATAAAACGATATGTTTATGGACAATTGCTAATTACAATCTTCCACCTGTATGTTAGCATTAGCCATTAAACAAACAAGAAAGAAGAACAAGATTAAAAATAAATAAAAAATTGTGACAAGTCGTGCTATTTTCTTATAATATATCTTTAAAGTATTCCGCACTTAGAATTTTGTTTCTAATTTTATGATAGTAGTGTGTAATTAATAATATTAGTGTGATGTGGTTCTATGCTTCGCGTTTCTCAGCCCTCTATCTTAACGATAGCGTGAGTGCCGGCGACACGAACCGCCGACGTAGCTTCAGACTATTATCGTCAATTTGTGTCTAGCTATGTTAAATTTCCGAATCGCCTTTCTTTTTATGTTCGCATGTAAACATGCTGAAGTTACATGTAGGTGGTAGGTTCAGTGTTTTATGTAGGGCTCCTTAAGTTCCATAACATACGTATTTTCTTTGAAAGAGGTATACAACAAATTAGAAGGGTAGCAATAGTATTTACTGATGATTAAGAAGTGTGCCAGGATGGTAGCAAATGGAAATCCGTGGTCTCTGCCTACCCCTCAGGGAAACAGGCGTAACTTTATGTATGTAAGAAGTAGCAAATCAAAACTATCGATGGACCAATGTTGTATTTACTTGGGAAAAAACCGATATAAAATTCGAATTAAAAAATAATAATATGCAAATTATACCCTACATAATAATATCCAAAGAAATTTCTACATTTTTATATATTTTCGCCAAACTAGAGCAGTTGTTTGTGCTTCGTGCTTCTAAAGGCACGTTAAGCTGTCGGTCCTGTGCCGTCTCTTCCATCTCTCTCCGGTCGTGCCGGTCTACCGTCCCATCGGACTATGAGAGTAAGGGAATAGGGAGTGCACCTGTGTTTGCGCGCATACTTGTGTACTATAATATCTTCTGCGTAGTTGGCTAGTCTCGAAAGACCGAAGTGGCCAAAATGTGGTTATGAGAATAAATGAGATGTCTTTTTAAATTTCTATTCGGTGAATTATATTTGTTACCCTTTTACAAGAAATTCAGCAACTTCTTTTGTAAAATTGTATTAAGTGAAATTGATAGTGTTGTAAATCTAAGTATATGTTCACGTAGGAAGAGCGAGGTTTTCCCAACACAAGTATCTTTTGATTACTTTCTGGGAAGCCCCGGCAACTTATTTGTAAAGATTTACTGAAATAAAAACTTTTTTTTTTTTTTTTTTTCTTTTGGGAAAATTTCCGTCCAACGCTTTCCGAAATAAACAGGCACACTGCCAACCTATATCGTTATATGTCTACTCATATATAAGAGGCTCTTACAAGAGAAGCAGACGTCAACACTTGTCCTAATGTAACTAAAGATTAATAGCCTGTGTTCGCTCGCATTGTGGAACTTGTCCGGATAAACGGCACTTTGTCTAATTCCTAATGAAACAAGAAAACGACGCGTCAGCAGGGACTTACTAGTTTCAGTTAGGTGGATAGAATATACATCATTGTCATTAGGTAACACAACTGACTGCCTCGTTGGTCTAGTGGTCGCTAAGCGTGCCTGCTGAGCACGAGGTCCTGGATTCGAATCCCGGGTCGGGAAAAGTGTTACTGGGTTTTTCCATTAGGTAACTCTCAGTGGCAGCACGTAGTCTGGATTTGTGCCCGGTTGATGGCAATAGGCTAGCCCCCTATTACATTGGGACCTAAAAAACATAACTGGCGAAATGTGGGTTTACTATATGTGCACCTCTGCCTCCCCCTTAGGGGAATACTGACGTGATGTTATGTGTTATGTGGTAACACAAATCAAGTAAAATTAACTTACAATTAGGGCACAATGGCAGTCTTATTAAAGAACAACAGCTATATATACATAAATGACCCAAATTAGGTAGTCACAAACACTTACATACAGAAAAAAGTCAGACTATTTCTTGTAGTGATAGCCGACTTGTATGGCCGTTCGACAGCCATGTGGAAGGGCGCAAGGTTAAAACTCGGCACGCACCAATATCTTTTCGAATTCATGTGCGTTTTATAATTAGTTATTAGTTGCTAAAAATAGTCAAGGAAAACATCACGAGGAAACCGGCACATCTGAGACATTTTTCAACGTGTAAAGCCATGTCAGAGGCCTACAGGCGGTTTGAACTCTGACACCAGGTTCATCAACCACACGATAAGAATAAGTGCATTTTCTAAATGTAAACCGACTTAACCCTTCAAACGCGAGCTGTGATAAACTATCGAGACTGTAATACCCCCGGTCCCCGGGGCCCGACTCTATCCCAACTCGTTGTAAGTGTTTAATACATAATTAGGCACTCAATCCTGGCATCGCGGGCTAATCTGTTGGGACTGCGGCCAATATGGTATGTTTTGATCCCAGGGGGTCTACGGCCGGAATTTGGGGCATATCTCGTTATTTTTTGTTTCTATAACGTAGACCATAGGTCTTGTGGTTAGTAGGATAGCGCAGTGGCCGAAAGGTCGGAGTGCAAGGGTTGCGGAAATCAAATACAGGACAATTAATAATTGTGTGATACCCGATCCTTCATATTTACATATTTCAAGTGTCTTTGTCCATGTGGTATTGTATGGTTCTATGGTTTCAACAGCAACATCATTCAAGCCCAACACTTTAAGGTTCAATTGCCTTGCTATGTAAAAGTATGGCCCTTTAAGAAGGGTTGAGGGTTGCCATAATCCCTACGCCTGGCAAGCGGTTTGCGGATCGCAGTATTGGAGGTGAAGTTTCAGAAGATGCTGCTGCCCATCTTCTGGAGTTTCCGTTAGTCGCCTCTTATGGCACCCAATGGGAGATGGGAAGGTGCTTTTCTGGCCCCGCACTCCACGGGGGTACTATATACATAGCTTTAGTTAATTACAATTACCACTGTACCTAGTTCGTTCTTACAGAGACCATTATTCAGTCAGTTAATTTACTCTCCCCAATTTACGGTAAACAAGACCAACCATGGCGATGTTTACAATGATTACATACGAGTAGACTAACTTGGTAAGGCTTAATCTTCTATCCTTGTTCCGCGCTTATAATTAAAAAGGGATGTCTTTCGGTTGTGAGCTGCTAGTCCATTTCTCCTTAGGAGTCAAGCTCCTCCCGCCATCTTCTTCTGGGCCTGTCGTGTCGCTTTTTGCCCTTATCTCACCTGACATGCGGCTGATGAGACCAGCCCTCAGACCTAGTAGGAACTAATTTGATTCAAAATCTATGGACCAGCCGAATTCCACTTCAAATCCTTAGTCAACTTCATTCGAATAACAAGAAAATCGATTTAAATTCCCAGGTACAGCTAATGTCACCAGAAACACATCAATTCAAATAAGAAAGTAATTACTCCCGTCTGTTTCGAAGCCTCATTATCTAATTAACGATCCCTTGTCATTAAGCTCACTGCGAGCGAATTAGATTAGGCAGACAATGAGAACATGTGGTTTTCACGTTAATTATAGTAATCACTGTAATGTAACCTGAATTTTCCTGGAAAAGACGCCTCTCTGGAGGTTTGAGAGATAAATTACAGAGATATTATATCCCGCTGCATATTCTGGCCGTTTTTTCTTGTTTCAAATGCACAGTTCCATCTAAAAATGGCGGTGGAGATTTTAATTTCGTTTTTTGATTTTAGACTGTGGTTTTTAGTCGGAATCTTTTTGAGTAACTAGCTTTTGCTCGCGGCTTTGTCCGCGTTGAGTAGCCTAATATCCTTTCTCGGCTTTTAAACTTTGTACATGCAAAATTTCATAAAAATCCGTCCAGTTTAGTCGTGAAGGCATAACAGACAGACAGAGTTACTTTCACATTTAAAATAATAGTATGGAGTATAGAAGTATGGATTGATTCTTAGGCAATTGTTTTGAGAAATTGACTATAGTCTTAAGGTTTTTTTCGTGCTTGTTACAAAATATTACACAAAAATGTTGATCTGTAATGTCCGCAACAATTCAGTAAGTTAATTAACATTCAGCGTCTTACGTCTCGCTTATCCGATGACGGAAGCATAAATCCTTAATTAGTTTCGCTACAGACACACTTAAATTAATACTTATTTATTTATCTAGTATTGTACCTATGAAGGGCTCCTAGCTATGTGGTTAACCGCGCTGATCGAAGTCTTTTTGATTTTAAAGTAACATTGATACTTGTCGGAGTTTGAACCTGCAATCTTGTGCATACAAACATAACATAACATCACGCCTGTATTCCCCGAAGGGGTAGGCAGCAGTGCACATATAGTACACGGACATTTCGCCAGTTATGTTTTTGGGTCCCAATGTAATAGGGGGCGAGCCTATTGCCATCAACCGGGCACAAATCCAGACTCCGTGCTGCTACTGAGAAAAACCTAATGGAAAAACCCAATAACACTTTGCCCGACCCGGGATTCGAACCCAGGACCTCGTGCTCAGCAGTCGCGCTTAGTAACCACTAGACCAACGAGGCAGTCTACATAAAAATTCAGTATGTTATCCACAAGGACACCTCGACTTCCTCGTCTGATACAATCAACATCATCAGCTTTTATGGGCAAACTGTGAGCTGGGCATAAGCCATATTTAAACGCCATTGTTCCCTTTTGTCTGAATCAATATTTACAGCTAAAGGATCTAAATTAGATAAAAGTAAATAATTTTTATTATATTATTTCAGTATCATCCCTGCCAAGCCCAACAGCCGCCGATGATGATGATGACGAAGACGAAACGACGCAGCAAAGCCGCGCAGACGCAGATGACGACGGCAGGATCTACAAAAACCCGCGCAACTCGCCGTCTGCGCAGTGCCCCCGGGACGAAGAACAGGCTACGTTGCTGGTACGTAGAATAGAATAGAATAGAATATACCTTATTAGGTAGGTACACAACAAAAAATATAGTGTTACTGATGCCAGACAATAAATTCACACATGCCTACTAGTACCAACATTTGAAGAAGTCGTATAATTTTTGGCCAACTTTAAAAAACGAGGAATTAATTTTCAATTTGTCTTAATGTTTTTGATAATTTGCACTTACATAAACTTTATTCTTTTTTTTATGGGTATTCTTTTGTGTTGCTTTGTTCCATATATTTTTTTGAGGATCTAAAGAAAGGCCTTTACACATTATCATCATCAACCAGAATATGTCCACTATCCACAAACGTCTTAGAGCACCTCAATGATCGGCAACTTGCCATTTGCACCCATCGGTCGCCTGCAACTCTTACACATTTATACCTCTACATATAAGCATATACATATAGACGGAGTACAGAGTACCAGGTAGGTACTAAAGATATTTCTTCTTTCAGGGTCAAAAGTGTCTCCGCAAATGCTCCTCAGACGAAGACTGCAAGAGTAAAAAGAAGAAGTGTCTCTGTGACGGAGCATGTGGCATGTCCTGCATCAAGCCAGGTCAGTGGGGTCACAGCTTTTAGATCATGTGTAACAGAAAGATAAAGATTTTTTTTTGGGTCAATACATGAGTTAATGTACAGTCGTGTTATAGCTGGTAAATCTAGTAACTACATGTTTATTGATATAACCTTCTGTGATGTTTAGGTCATTATCATAGTCCATAGCCTGATATCACCCTCTACTGGGTATAGACCTCTTTTCTAGTCCCATTCTCCATGCTTCTGTGCCAGCTTTATCCAGGTTCCACCTACTGTACCAATCTTGTTGGTGGACGGCCGACATTTCTTACTTCAGACCTTGGATGCCATTCGGTCACAGCCTTACTCCCACTATCACCATGAATCTTGGCAGGAGTCTTGTCGAAGTCCTTTTGAGTTGTTTAACATTGATGTTTAGGTAGTTAACTTAATATTTGTCTAGATGATGTCCGAGTGTCCAATTCTTTTCTTCTGCGATATTGGATTAGATGATAATCTTTCAAATGATATAAAATTGTGCCTGCTCTCAACCATTGTTTATACTAAGTGTTAGCAATGTGATTGTCTGTATAAAGAAGATTTTATGTATCTATATTTTATTTATTGTATCTTTCATATAGTATCTGATTCCCGTAACTTCGACTATTTCGAAGTTTCTTCATGGTTTTCCAAGATCAAAACTACTTAGCTTAACTTATGTCGTTCCTATGCGATAAGGCTATTTTCTTACCAAATAAATAGACAGTGAGTCTATACTTTTGTAAGGAAAGACAAAAGGACAGTAAGACAGCCTCATTCTAGATTCTAGAGTCAATCTACTAATACTAATAATTTCAGTATTTCTAATAGTAACCACATACAAACGAACATTATTACAGCACTAGCATTCAGTTTCATGTCGTAATAAACTACATCTAAATAAACTTACATAAATGTAACTTCATTTTCAAATACAAAATACAGTGAAATTTTCCAGTCTTCACCTTTATAACGTACGAACTGCATAGCAGGGTCACGCTGTTCTGAGTCTTATTGTTAGTGTCGGACTGGCTGTTATTGCCTCTCCGGTCCTCAAGTGGTGCAGAGGTACGCGAATCGGTAATAATATAGTTCTTAACGCCAGCTTATTCTTACAATGAGCGGGTAAATGCTCCCTGCTGGATATGGCCCACTTATAGTATAACGATCGGTCGATGGTGTAGCTGTTATCATCACGGATTAAGAATGGAGTAGTATTGGCAAAAGAAAAAAGAATGAATTAAAGTTTTGGCATATTATTTGCTTAGACATAACATCACGCCTGTATTCCCCTAAGGGGTAGGCACATAGTACACCCACATTTCGCCAGTTATGTTTTAGGTCCCAATGTAATAGGGGGCGAGTCTACTGCCATCAACCGGGCACATATCCAGACTCCGTGCTGCTGAGAATTACCTAATGGAAAAACCCAGTAAGACTTTGTCCGACCCGGGATTCGAACCCAGGACCTCGTGCTCAGCAGTCGCGCTTAGCAACCACTAGACCAACGAGGCTCGTTGTAGAATTACAAGACTAACATAGAGAGACTGTATTTAGAAAAATCATTTGGTATATAATTTGCTAAAGGACATCGAAGTGCGCCATTTTTTAAACAGTTTAAGCAATCAGATGTTTTCATATTCTTTTCACAGTATTTTGCCATGTAAAGTAGAAAATGTTAACTATTCTATGTTTCAAATTCCGTAGCATACAATAAACTGAGAGAAAATTCTGGTCCTTTCATACGCGTCTCTCAAAATCCGAACAAATTGCATAGTTATTGTGTTCTGTCGTTCTCCTGCCAGCATCTGGCATTTATTGCCACTACTTTACAAGTTGGAGCAAGTGGGGGGTTAGTACTGCTATTTATGTACGAAAAGCAATTTTATGTTATAGTATCCAAGCAGAAGATGAATGACTTAGGTATCAAACCAATAAAAATACAAAATGTAGAGTATGTTTCTTTTTTCATCCAATCAACGTTCTTATCCTTAGCGTATGGTTGATGATCAACCTTGTGTTAGGGCTTAAACCGCCTGTAGGCATCTGACATGGCTTTACACACAGTTGAAAAATGTCTCAGGTGTGCCGGTTTCCTCACGATGTTTTCCTTCACTGTTTTTAGCAACAAAAAACTAATTTATACTACGCACATGAATTCGAAAAGGCATTGGTGCGTGCCGAGGTTTGAACTTGCCACCTTTGACACGGCAGTCAAATGATATTACCACTCGGCTATCAGTGCTTATTAAAATGCTGATTACATCAACGATAATTGTAATGGTATTTCCTATTTTAATATAATAACTTTCGTGAGTGTTATCCATATTATTTACTATATATTCCGTTTATACTCACGGGTGTATTCGGGAATGCCCGACTAGTTTCGGACTCGACCGGAGCCCTTATTCATGAGCTGGTTACGCGGCAGAGTCGCGAGCCGAAACGGGCATTCCCGAATACACCCGTGAGTATAACCGGAATATATAGTAAATAATATGGTATTTCCTTGCAAAAGTTTTATTTATGTTCCATCTCTTTGCATGTTTTTTAATCCTGAAGCCACAGTCTACAGTCCATGCAGCTCCAAAAGGTTCTATTTATACAGAGCAACCGCTAACGAAATGTAAATTCAAGTGGTCCATTCCAAATGTCATTGTGTCCGCAATCCCAGTGCTAATACAATATGAATACAAGGTTTAGAACTAATTAAGGCTGGTCCTGGGAGACATGCTTATGGTAATTTAATCAGTAGTAATTACATTGCTGCAATGTTGTAGTGCTTTGGGTAATGACTGGTGTTTATTTACTTACCTACTTTAATTATAAGCTTAACATTATATCACTCGTGTATTCCCTAAAGGTGTAGGCAGAGGTTTATAGTAAACATTTCACGAGGGGACGAGCCTATTTTCATTATTAGATACAAATCCAGACTCCGTTCTACTATTGAGAATTTCCTTATAGAAGAATCCAGTAACATTTTTCTTTACCTAGGATTCGAACCCAGGACAGTGCTCAGTCGCGCTTATCGATCAAAAGACCAACAAGGCAGTCAAATATAATGAGAGAAATACCTGAATTAGAAAATTGTTTTAGAATCTGATTACACTAACTATAATTAACACAGCTGTTATTTATTGAAGTTGTTAAAGAATTATTTGTAGCTGTTACGCTATGTTTATTTATTGTTATAATAGTTTACACACGCAACAAATAATAATTATTATAACGCTGTCTATTCAAATCAAACGTCCAACGAAAAAATACCGATTTTAATTATTTCAAAACCAATTAAAGTTATGTGTGCCTCGATGGCAAAAACAGGAGAGCGGGCCTTGTGGTGTACCCTGGGGGACGCCTGCGTCCAGCCGTGGACAGCAATCGGCTGACGTGATGAATATGTCAGATTAGTTATGTCTAAGGAATATAAACGATTTGTCAAAAATTCTAATGTGAAAAGCAATATTATTGACTTGGTATTTATGGCAGTTTTACTGATGTGTATGTTCAGGAATGCCTGACTAGTTTGATTCGCGTCCCCGCCGCGTCATCAACTCATGTATAAGGGCTATGCTTGAATCTAGAATGACTGGTAGAAAATGCTTAAGGCATTAAGTCCGCCTTGTACACAACTGTACTTAAGTATTAAATAAATAAATCTGAAACGAGTCACACATTTCCTAATAAACAGATGGATTAAACTGAAAACAGTAAATAATAAGGAAAACAATAAAAATAAAACAGTAATAATTTATTCAAAATAGACTTAAAAAGCTACCTTTTGCACGTCTAGTTACATACAGATAACCGTCAACACCCGCCCGTCACCGCTTCCTAGTGCTATAGCTGAGTAGAAAAAACAGCGCAACAAACTACCCAGCAGCACAATTTGTCTGTACATAATAAAATATTACACATGTCATACAGCAACTGTCCCTAACAATACCAGCACGTGTAACTTCAAGACTCATTGAAATACAGAAAGACAACAGTTTTGAAACATTATAATTTAATTAAGGCCAAACTTGCGTAGCGTTGACGCGAACAACTTGCTAATTTGAAGACTTAAAATGAGTTACTGCTTCCAGTTGTCTCTTATATAACTTGTACTTGCATGAGTAAATTATGAAACCCAATTAAATAAGACCTTGAAGGATGGAGGGACAATCTGGACACCTTTGCGCGAAAGACATGGCACAGAATTGTGGAGCAATAAAGAGGTGGCCGGTGGATGCCATTGGCAAGCTGTGGCATTGTGGCGTTCTAATGGGGAGGCCTTTGTTTAACAGTGGACGTCTTTCGGCTAATGATGATGATGAAAGAATGGCCTTTGCCCAGCAGAGGAACACAATACAGGCTAATTAAAGAAAAAAATCAGATCTTTTTCTAGGTATCCTCTTTAGAACCAGGCTCTAATTGGTAAAGCAGGTCTGTACCATCCTAGCCTGTTCAGTGCTTGTCTTTATCTCCTTGTACCTTTTACCGCTATTTTTTTCCTTTATATAGTTTTATGAACTAAATCCTTGGTCTTTCTCCTTTTTCTTCAATTTCTTAACAATAAAATTTGCAACGTCCTTCGTGTGGACACTATTAAATTATTCTTAGTATCAGCATAATCTAATTGTCGCTTGGAAATAGGTCATGCCGTGGTGTAGAGATTGGCCAGTCAACAAGGATGGTAGTGAGGTGGACAGTCCACTTATCGTCGTTCGTGGAGGCTTTGTACTTGAACCCCAACACGGAAAGCTCCATAAATATATAGATGTTATACTATTTAAGATTCTTTGACACATATGCAAATAATTTCTCCATGATTTTTGTGCCTTCGGTCCGCACGTAGGACTCAGGTGTGAATTTATCATTAATATGCCTTTAAAATCGTTCTCCTTTATCCATTGGCATCTGAATTACAATGTGACAATAAGGTGCGCATATTGTGACTTAACAAGCTTATTTTTGAACCTTTTGAAGAACTGACGACCTGATTAGCGCAGTGGCTAAGCGATTGGACTGCTGCGCTACGGGTTGCGGGTTCGATTCCCGCACGGGGCAAAACTTTGTGCGAACAGATGTTTGTCCCGAGTCTGGGTGTTTGTGTATGTGAATATTTCATGTTTGTGAAACGCACCTACGATACAGTAGTGTGGGGCGACGTTTTTTTTTTTAAAAAAAAAAAAGAACTTGTATCGTACAATTTTACTTAACCGACTTCATAGAAAGAATGTTCTTCATTAAGTTGTATTTTTGATGATTACTTGCCAACTCTAATATTTATTTGTCGATTTGGAAAAATATTGTTACGTAATATACTTCCCGATTGGTCTTTTGGAGGGATTTTTGTATCAAAATAAGAAGCCTTCAGTTACCTTCTTCTTATCGTGTGGTTGATGAACAACCTGGTGTCAGAGTTTTAACCGCCTGTAAGCCTCTGACATAGCATTACACACCGTTGAAAAATCTATCAGGTGTGCCGGTTTCGTCGTTTTTAGCAACTCATTGACTAATTTATAGAACGCATATGAATTCAAAAAGACATTGATGCGTAACATGGGTTTAAATTACTACCTTTGACTTAGCAGTCCAACGGTCATATCACTCGGTTATCACGGCTCCCAGCTACCAAAAGCCGGCAAGACGGTTACTAAGATAATGTACTATAGATTATATACTAGCTCAAAGTAAGAGCGAGCTTGATACCCCTCCGAGGCGACAGACAACTTGTAGAGCTTTACTCAAAGGATTGTTGGAGCTTTGAACATAATTCTATACATAATTAAATACTAAGGAGAGACCTCGACTGTTCTAACTAGATTCGAAATGTTCTAGAAGGCCAGGAGTTAAACCAAAGCATGTATGAAGAATGCTACGAGCTAAATGAAAAATTATAGTTTTTCTAAACAATCTTCGTTAAGTCCGCCTTTGTACAGTAACTTTTTGCATAAAGTATTAAATAAATAAATAAATCTTTTACCAATTTTCTCTGCAGTTTTTTAACCCATTGAGCGCCACGGTCTTCTATAGAAGACAACGTTTCTGCGCCCTTCACAACCAGGAGACAATTTCAAATAGTAACGTTTGTATAGATAATGGATTGACAAACATTAGTCATAATAAATTTTACAATCAGTCATCTAATAAAGTGCCGAGTGGTATCCGGCCTAGAATTGACCACCCCTTTTCCTCCCGTGGATGTCGTAAGAGGCGACTAAGGGGAAATCCAGAAGATGGGCTGCAGCGTCTTCTGTAACTTCACCACCAATACTGCGATCCCAAGCCGCTTGCCAAGCGTGGGAATTATGACAACCCCTCCCTTTACTTGTTGAGGAGGCCTTTGTTCAACAGTGGACGTCTTCCGGCTGATGAGCTATCTACTAAAATCAATAAAAGATAAATATTTGAAAAAATCCATCCAATTTCTAAATTCCACGACCTGTTTGGCGCATTGGCTAACCTATTGGACTGCTGCTTCGTTCCGAGTCTGGGTGTTTGTGTAAAATTATCAAAATATAATCAAGTTAATATTTTAATGGAAGAAGGAAAGGGAGGCCTTTGCCCAGCAGTGGGACAAAACAGGCTGCTAAAAAAAAAAAAAAATTAATGAAACGCACGATCAGGACAAAATTGTAGTGACATGTTAAAAAATATGTATCACCAATAATTAAAATTGTCCTTCAACAATGTTTTTTATGAAGTCCAACTTAAAGTTGTGTTGAGTACAAAAGTTAACAACACAATAAATTGAAACATCACATATAACACTCCCATTCCATAGCTGTGCCGTAGAGGTGTCCAGAGCAGTTCAGGTCAAATTGATGTGGTATTTATATAAAGAGGCACGGAAGTCGACCTACATTGTTCGCACGTAATATTGATTGTCGGGCAATAAGGGACACGTTGACCTCCGAGGCCCTTTAGTCGATTTTCTCGAAGGTTGTCAAATAAGACATTCCGGTGCCTATTTTTCGACGGAAATTAGAAATAGTTTATTTTGTATTTACTGAATAAACTACGTCTGTCGCAAAAGTAGGTTTGTAAATGTTTGCTTATAGATGTCTCATTGGTTTAGTGGTAGCAAGTGTGACTGCTTATCTGGTCCTGGGTTCAATTCCCGGGTCAGGTTGTGTTCGGGTTTGCCTATCAGGAATTTTCTCATTAGCAGTCCTCTTAGTACATGGCAACTGGCGAAATATGAGTCACCTAATTGAAGCGTCTCTTAAATTGGACAGTACTAAATATCAAGTCTAACAGACACAGATATAGACAACACTGGTAGCCAAGAGGTATCACCGTTGGACTGCCAAGTCAAAGGTCGCAAGATCAAACCCCGGCACGCGCCGACAACTTTCCTATGTGCGTATATAAATTAGTCATCAGTTGCTAAAAACTGTCAAGAAAAACATCGTGAGGAAACCGGCAAACCTGAGAGATTGTTCAACGGTATGTGAAGGCATGTCAGAGGCCTACAGGCGGTTTAAACTCTGACACCAGGCTGTTTATCAACCATACGATAAGAAGTAACAGGTATAATTTATTTTATATCATGGAGTGTTACAGTATAAACATTAATAACTATGCAAGTAATAAGAGCGTTCTCTGTTATAAAGCGTAGTTTTCCAAGGCGCTAAGATATTTGCACTGTCGCCTTCTACGACATATGAAAGAGGAGATGAAGTGTCGCCATGCCTCGCCCCGGCAGCGACACTGGAGTCTAAATAATATGACTCTTGTTATATACAAGTTATTTATCATGAAGTACACTTTGTTGCCAGTTTCTTCGCGTTCTTCTTCGTGGAAATAAGAGTTAGTTTTTCTAGGCATCTTCCGGAATGGCAGGCATCGTGATTATAATATATAGAAATGACAATTTGGATAGTGCTAAAAATGACATTTTTAAATGCTTGTTTGTAAAGATCATAATGTTTCTTTGATGATAACAGTGCTTTAATTGCAACGATCACCGTAATATTATTCAATTTTAGCATTATTCTTTTACTTTGATATTTTTTATCAGTAGTCACAATACTGCAATCAATCAGCCATACCAGTAACCCCCAAGGAGAAAGAAAAGTATAGGCAGACGTGTAGATACCTTTAGTACACCCACATTTCGCCAAGTATGTCAGAGTCCGTGTTGCTACTAAGAATTACCCAGTGGAGAAACCCGATAACACCTTACCCAACTCGGGATTCGAACTTAGGACCTCGTGCTCAGCTCAATAGTCATAACTAGTTTTTTTTAATTGAAATATTTTTGGACAATCTGGTTATTCTCCTTCGGAAGGACAGTTTGAAAGCATACTACTTTAATTATTTTTATTGCAGCTCTAATTCATTGAGAATCGTTTCAAACTTCACATAGCTAGTTAATACTCTTTCCAAGGTACCAGAAGATTGTCTTTTGTTGACTGCTAATTAGATTGTAATTAAACAAAATGGTTTATTGTCTCTTTACGTAACATTCGAAGTCGTGTCCTGTTCAGACAATCCTTAATTAAACAAGACTACTAAATCTTATTAGGCTGAGATCTTACAGGCTTATTTATTGCTAGCTTTGTTACATTGTAGTAATTTTGCTGCTTTTAGTAAACTACTATAATTTTTTTTAAGGGTTCAGAAGAAATTGAAGAAGATTTAGCAATTGAACATAATAATGATGACTGATTATCCTGTAGTAGGCAGACCTTCACAATTAAAGGAGAAAGCAGAAGTTATGGACGATGTTTCCTGAAGAAGGCAGTGGAGTGTTATTACATCTATATTTCGCCAGTTATAGGTCCCATGTAAATGGAGGTGATACTCTTGCTATTCATCATCAGCCAGGACACGTCCACTGTTGAACAAAGCCCCCTCCCCTTGGAGTGGGATTGTGGTGCCATAATCGTCACGGTTTGCAAGCGGCTTGAGGACTGTTGCCATTAACAAGGCACAAGGCACAATCTTGACTCCATGACTCTAGACAGATAATTACCCAATGCAAAAATCTATAAGAAAAAGGTATGCTTGCTAGAACAGTGGCAAGAAAATCCGTGGTCTTCCCTTCCCCTTTGAGAAACAGGCGAGACTTTATGTATGTATAAAAGACCTAAAAACACCCATCCAAACAAAAATAATTTTATTTATTATTTATTTCAGCCATGATCGTCCCACTGCAGGGCAAAGACCTCCCTTTCCTTCCTCCATTCCTCTCGGTTGTGAGCTGCAATAGACCAATTTACTTTAAAGGAGTCCAGCTCGTCCCGCTATCTCCTTCTGGGCCTACCGCGACGCCATTTCATGTTGTATGGCATCCACTCCAAAAATAAGAGTTCATAAAATCTCGCCAGTTTTCCATAGAGTATTTTTATATAGAAAATTTCAAGTAACGCCTCTGACGCCACGAAAAACGCTGACAAACTTTAAATGGACTTGGGCACGCAGCAAAAAATAACAAGTCATAGTCCCGCGCCCTTTAATCAAAACTTCAATGGCTTTTAATTATAACTAACCCAATATAACTCCGTCACAACGAACCAGTTTGTGTCGTCTAGTTTATAACCGACTGCGGCGAACCAAAAGGCTTTACACACTTTTGAGGTCAAGTGGCTTGCTGGAACTTTTGCTTTTAATATTTCCACGTTCATGGGATTTAGCTACCGGTTAAGCAGCTTGCCACGGTCAATTTTTGGATGGGTTACCGTCCTTAATACATCGAGACTTTATACGTCTTGCAGACTAATAGCCGTTGGCCATTAACTTGTTAACTTTAAGCATTATTAAATAATATGATTCTGTTACCATGAACCAAGTCCATTTTTTTCTTATCGTATGGTTGATGAACAATCTGATGTCAGAGTTTAAACCGCCTGTAGGCCTCTGACATGGCTTTTCACGCCATTGTAGGATCGCTTAGGTATTCCGGTTTTAGCAAAAGCAACTGATAACAAATTTATAGTACGCATATGAATTCTTAAAGATATTGGTGCGTGGAAAATCCACTCGTTCTATGCCTGTTCTTTTTCTGTCTATTGACCTACTGGACATACAAACATACATAAAGTCAAAGTTTCCCTGAGGGGTAGGCAGAGACCACAGATTTCCATTTGCTACGATCCTGGCATACTTCTTTTGCTTCATCCACACGCATCACATTCCTCATATACGCTCTTCGGTTGAGGGTACTCCTCACTTGCCCTTTTTTCACCTACTGGACAGTTATTATTAAGCTAGGCAGAGGCACGTTTGCACTTGTGCACTGCAATTAAGTATGTTAAGCGTGGTTGGTTAGCCAGTTGAGTTTGACCGCACATAGAGGGCATATTAGGCTTGAATTTTAATGTAATTGCTAGATCTATTTTGCATATAGCTAGGGTTCTGGAACAACGATCACTAGTTAGTTTCTACAATACAGAATAACTAATAAGAGTAGTTGTATTAATAGTGGCAAGTAAAGAGCCTCCACGACAGATGATACCTAAGTACGTCCGTAATACCTTCCACAAACAACATCAGCCCGTATTCCAAGACGGGCTAGACAGAGATGTAGATAACACCGACATTTCACCAGTCATTATAGCTCCCAATGTATCCTAATACATTGGGAGCTATATAGTCTTATTTAATAGGCTTGCATTGAATAAAACCAAACTCAGTGCAGTTGCAAAAAAATCAATGACACTGCTCGACCTGGAATTCAAAACCAGGACCACATACCACTAGACAGACGAGGCAGTCCTTCCACAACACCAAAATTAATTAAATACAATCCGTTACAGTGTAATGGACGGCCACACTATAATTCTCTTCCAACTAAATTAAATACCACTGTAGCCAGTGACTAACGACTAGTAAATTTGCTGGCTTTTCTAGTGCTTTACATGAGCCATTATATATCCCATGCACAAACGCCCAAAATAGGCACAAACATGACTGAGCTCCAACAGATAAAAATAAGATGACTGAACTTACAATCCTCCTCCATTCTCATCATCATCAGCCAGAAGACGTCGACTGTTGAAAAAGGCCTCCCCCTTAGAACGCCACAATGAACGACAATTTGCCATTTGCATCCACCGGTTGCCCGCAACTCTGACGACATCGTCGGTCCACCGTCATCCTTCAGTTCGGACATCATAGGACATCTTATTAAAACGATATAATTTACCAGCCTATATCTGCTGTCACTCCTTGTCCTGTCTAGTGGTCGCTAAGTGCGGCACAGCATTTAGACTTGTTCGGTTGACGGCAATAGGCTCGCCCCCTACCACATTGGGCCCTATAACTTGACTGGGGAAATGTAGGTGTATACAGATTAAGAACAAGCACTGATTTAGAGCCAATTAAAAGGTACTACTACTGCGCGGCAAAATATGGGTCTACCTGATAAAGAACTCATCTGCCTATTTCTTCAGCCATTACATATCATATTTATCCTACTTAATATTATAAATGTGAAAGTTTGTGAGTATGGATGTATGGATGTGTGGATGTTTGTTACTCTTTCACGCATAAACGGCTGGACCGATTTGGTTGAAATTTGGTATGTAGATAGGTTATACCCTGGATTAACATATAGGCTGCTTTTTATCCCGAAAAAATGTAGCGGGTAACACCGCGGGGCGCAGCTAGTATAATATACGTGTGTTAGAAAATGTGAAGCTTATACTCACACACAATAAAACATTAAAACCTACGTTTTAATGCCAAAAAGTCGTGTCATCTGTCACCGCAGCGCTGAAACGAACGAGCTCGCTTATTGCACAAATAAATCAGTCTAACACTGCAGCGCTTTAAAATTACAGCGTCTAGTGACAAGGCGCTGCAGCGGATTTGTTTTATACACATTGTACTTGTTATGTATGGTATTAAAATGTTTTGGTTATTTATTATTGTTTTTTTTTTATTGTTTTTTTTTAAAAACGTCGCCCCACACTAGGAATTTCTCCTGTGTCGTGGGTGCGTTTCACAAACATGAAATATCACATACACTAACACCCAGACTCGGGACAAACACCTGTTCGCACAAAGTTTTGCCCCGTGCGGGAATCGAACCCGCGACCCTTAGCGCAGCAGTCCAATCGCTTAGCCACTGCGCTAATCAGGTCGTCATTAATGGAAAAGGATTTATGGCCAATGACGTAGTAGGAGGGGGAAGGAATTGAGGATAAAATTCTCCTTTGTCACCGAGAAAATTGGTCCTAAAAGATGAATTCCTGGGTGATGCATAGTATATAATTTAATTTAAAAACATTAGAGGTAGGCAGAGGTATCAGAGTTCTATCATCATCATTACCATCATCAGTCGGAAGACGTCCACTGAAGAACAAAGACCCTTTGAACGCCACAATGAACGACAGCTTGCCATTTGCATCCATCGGTTGCCCGCAAATCTCATACCCACATTTCTCTCTCTTCTGTAGCTAGCGAGTCTATTGCCATTAATTAAGGCTAACACCTAGCCCATCGCCTTATACTCTTTGCTTTCCCAACGTGTAAGAATTAAGTTCTTAATCCGTACCCCATGAATAAAATATTTCATAAGTCAGTACAGGGAATTTGAATAACGCTAGTAGATATATCAAATATATATTTAGATTTTTGAATAATTCATGTGCGCTTATCTTGGTTTATGTAAACGACATGGGCCCGAGACGGCCGCGCGACGGGAATCACACGATTATACTAACTGAATATTTATACTTGGCTTAAGATAGTGAATATTCTCAAAAATTTCAGATTCATCCCGTCTAAGCGTAGGATTGACGGCTGGGTAGTCTAGCGGAACTGCTTTATTTAAATGAAATCCATACTAATATTATAGATGTGAAAGTAACTCTGTCTGTTACGACTTCACTACTAAACCGCTGGACGGATTTTGATGAAATTTGGCATGTAGAAAGTGTAAGATCCGAGAAAGGACATAGGTTACTTGACGCGGGCGAAGTGGCGGGCAAAAGCTAGTGCTACAAGCGAATGCTGTTTGAGAGGATCTTGGGTCAGCAAAGAATGGGTTTCTCCATCAGTTGTTCTTAGTAGCAGGAGTTTGATTTAGTGTTCGGTTGATGGTAAGATCCGCCACTGTCGCATTGGGAACCGTAGCATAACTGGCGGCTTTTTGATTAAAATTAATTCGCCCCACACAAGGATGTTTTCCTGTATCGTGGGTGCGTTTCACAAACATGTGTATGTGATATTTCAAACACTCGGGACAAACATCTGCGGATCACACAAATTTTCGTTCCGTGCGGGAATCGAAGCTGCAACCCCTAGCGCAGCAGTCCAATCGCTACTGCGCCAATCAGGTCGTCAAGTTTTGATGTACCTACTGTACCTGATGTACCACTTCCGCCTACTTCTTTGGAGAATATAACATAACATCACGCCTGTTTTCCCCGAAGTGGTAGGCAGAGGTGCACATTTAGTAAACCCACTTTTCGCCAGTTATGTTTTTTAGGTCCTAATGTAATATTAGGATTAGGGGGCGAGCCTATTGCCATCAAACGGGCACAAATCCAGACTCCGTGCTGCTAATCAGAATGACCTAATGGAAAAACTTAGTAACACTTTGCCCGACCCGGGACTCGAACCCAGGACCTCGTGCGCAGCAGTCGCGCTTAGCAACCACTAGACCAACGAGGCAGTCTTTGGAGAACACAGTGTATTTTTACCAGCGATTCAACGTTTATTTGTTGGGTCATTCCCAAATAAACACAAGACTACAACCGGAGTTAATAAATAATTAGGTAAAATAATTAAAACGTCTATATAATATAGCTCATGTTAACCATAAATGTATAATGCAGACTCTTCGCCACAAAAAAATACAGGTTTCCACTCATGTGGCTTCAAACTGCATATTTAAACCACCCAGCGATGTAGGTTACCAACATAATGAAGCTACATGAATCCATGTCAAAAGATGTTTTTTAGCCAAAAGAGTTCTGACACGGTGCGGGTGGCCGCATTAAGAATGCAGGAGGTCAAGCGTAGGGTTGAAACGGTTTGGAATTAGATGGTCGTTTAAAAACATATACATATATCTAATGTGAATTCTTATCGTATGGTTGATGAAAAACCTGGTGTCAGAGTTTAAACCGCCTGTAGGTCTCTGACATGGCTTTACACATCAAGAAAATCTCTCAAGTGTGCCAGTTTCCTCACGATGTTCTCCTTCACCGTTTTCAGCAACTGATAACAAATTTATAGTAGTAAATGCAATAACTTGAAGAGGTCCAATTTCAACCCTGGTTTCTACTAAGAATCACACTAATATTATAAAGGCGAAAGTTTAAGTGTGTTTGTATGTACCTCTTCACGCTCAAACGGCTTGACCGATTTTGATGAAATTTCACATGGAGGTAGCTGACAACCTAGATTAACACATAAGCTACTTTTTATCCCGAAAATATGTAGCGGGTAACACCGCGGGGCGCAGCTTTTAACTAAAACACTCTGTGTGACCCAAGAATCGACACAAAAATCTGAAACTTATCCAGATTTACGAACAAAAGAATAAGCAATAGCAGTAGGTACCTACCAAACGAATAGCTCCCAATTAAAAACGCATTCACATAAACGTATTTCAGGATTTACGAAGTCAAGTCAAGTCGCCCCTTCTTAATGGTATTCCGATGGAGAATAACGGGCGAGCCACTTCGATAACTCGCAAAAATCTCCATATTTTACAAGAATACCGAGTTACATAACTCTTGTGCTAAATGGTAGCAAGGACATTTAAAAGACAAAGCAAAGTTTTATTACTTACATTAATGGCAAGACAGTCCTATTTTTTTATTCGTACAATATAGGATCTGTAGTGTTCATGTAACACTCATGTTTTAGTCTATTATGGATCTCACTGCTGAGCAAAAACCTCCCCACTTCTTCAAAACCTTTAAAATTTAGATCATTATATGACTTTTTGTATATTTTTTGCATGTTGCCATGCTAGGCTTAAATTTTAAATTGATAAATGACACGGTTGCTCAGTTGGCAGAGCGGCGCCACGGTACGGCGATTGTCGCCGGTTCGAGTCCCGCTCGTGTCCATCATTTTTCAAGTTACCCCTTTATCAATTT
Organism: Abrostola triplasia; assembly: GCA_946251915.1. Classification (NCBI taxonomy): domain Eukaryota; kingdom Metazoa; phylum Arthropoda; class Insecta; order Lepidoptera; family Noctuidae; genus Abrostola; species Abrostola triplasia. Next base: position 8,373,688 of record OX276442.1, read on the forward strand.
AAAATTTAGATCATTTTCAACTTCCGTACACGTGGGCGTGTACCGATCTTTGCGCAAACGCATTTGGCCAACGCACGTCCCTGATTGGTCCTGTGACTACTAACCTATTGTTATTTTTTGGCACAATAATCCCAAATTATTGATTTTTGGGACTTAAAGGTTACAGATTCAAATATCTGTAACCTTAAGCTTGTGAGTCCATATTAAACTTCAAAGCTACTACGGGATACGTGTTTTTCTTAATATTGACAAACGTAATTCTTGTTTATATTGGCGGACAGTGGGTCACCAAATTTAATTAACCTTTAAACGAAAGCACCTTTTGAAATCAAACAAGAGGTCCTTAAAACACAATTATAATTAAAGAAGTAAATCTAATTTGAAAGAGGTCTGTTTTACAAGGAGTGAATTCAACCTCTTTAAATTGCTCTTTGATCTAGGTAACATTTGGGTCACCCTTAATTGTATTAAGAACACCTATCGCTTTGTCGTTTTAGGGAGACCAGCCCCCGTACCATGATCTCTTAAAGTAGGACAGTTTATGATGTGGACGCGAGACGTCGCTATGTGCAGTGTAATACGGCCTCTCGCTTCCGCAACGTAATCTGTCCTGTTTTAAGCGTTCATGGTAAGGGGGTAGGTCACCAAAACCAACTAAAAATCATAGAGTCAAAAAGTTTGCACGATAACTACATATATCTGATGTTATCATAAAATGCAAAGTAAAAATTGATATACGTTTTGGAATTTACAATAACGAACTATGAATGCACAAGGCTAGATAAAGATGACAAAAAACATTTCTTTTTATTAAACCCACGACGGTTATAAACGTTTTAGTATAAAAATTGTTATGAATGATAGCTAAGAACCATCTCTAATGAACTATATACCCGTTACCGAAAACCGCATGAAAATCGGTCAACCCAATTTTGAGAAAATTGGCAACAGTCATTTGTGCACATACAAACCAACAAACAACCCCTCACCTTAAACGCATATACCTTTTCTGTCCCGTCGTGGGTAATAAAACTAGGACAAGTTGATCGTTATATGAGATGCATTATTAACGCAGATAATTCAGACAGCATACTCTTTAGAAACGTTATTAAAAACTCAGAAGAATTTACTTTCTTCCATTAAATCGTCTAGACGCGTCTATCATATGCAAAGTAAACCATAATCACGTCTGGATGGAGAATTTCAAAAGATTAAAACGCAGTCTATGGTCTTACGGATTCAAATGACTGCTGGGAGTGCTGGGTAACTTTCGTATCAACTACTTTTCGTGAGTCGTAGTGGCATGTGGTTAAAATACCGGATTTGTATGCACAAGGTTGCAGGTTTATACCCAGGCAGGAATCAATGTGGCTTTAACAATATCATAAATACTTTCTTAGATGCATAATTATTAGTTTAATTTTTTTATTTTGTATTCATTTATTTTTAAGAAGTGTAAATAACCTTGTAAATAAATCTATAAAACTATTTACACTTTCTTAGATATTCTAAGACACCACTGACTAACGGTGACGGAGAACATCGTGAGGAAACCTGGATTTAATTATCTGAAATCGCCAACCCGCAGTGAGCTAGCGTGGTGATCAATGCTCAATCCTTCTCTATACGAGAAGAGGCCTTTGTCCTGCAGTGGGAGTTGGGACAGTTATAGGCTGTTATTATTATACCTATATTATTATATTTTAAATGTGGGTTAAAGACCAAGAACAAATAATGTAGGAGAGAGATTTCATGATGATGAAATCAGAAAAACCCGTTAACCAATTTTAGGATACTGCTTTTTAATAATATAAAGCAAAGTACATTAAATTAATTGTTTCCATTCAACAATCTTCTTGTCATCTCAAAAGAAAATCCCTTTACATACCTAAAAAGATATAAAAATTCTTAAAAAAATAAATTTGTATAACTTCACACTGGCTTAAAAAATCTTTTTCATTCGCGGCAACCCTATTTAAATGAGTTTCATAATGAGCTGAGGCCTGATTTCATAATAAACATCATTCACGCGTCTCATGTTACGCAGAATTTCATGAATTACCTCAAATATACAAAATAATATTAGATTTTAGGTATAATATGTCTAATTATATCATACTACATGATTATTGATACATATATATTCAAATGTGAGATCTTCAGACTTCAAAGTTGGTGCTAATCGGACTAAAAAGTAATTAGCGGTTTTGATGTACAAGTTACGTGACATCTCGAATACATAGGAAGCGTTACAATTGCTGATAGATCTACTACGAATGATGCCTGGAGCAAAAAAATATCACATGAGCTTATAATAAATGAAATAAATATAATATAAAAAAATGAATATAATAGATATATTTATACGTAACGTAACATCACGCCTGTATTCCCCGAAGGGGTAGGCAGAGGTGCACATATAGTACACCCACATTTCGCCAGTTATCTTTTTCGGTCCCAATGTAATAGGGGGCAAGCCTATTGCCATCATCCGGGCACAAATCCAGACTCCGTGCTGCTACTGAAAATTACCTAATGGAAGAACCCAGTTACACTTTGTCCGACCCGGGATTCGAACCCAGGACCTCGTGCTCAGTGGTCACGCTTAACAACCACTAGACCAACAAGGCAGTCTGTATGTATACCTCTCTGTAATATATATATAAGCTCTTAACCAATGTATCAATGTCCATTAGCATTCCGAATCTCAGAAAAGCACTAATTTATGCCATATTACTGTTTTTATTCTCACCTTCAAGACATAAGTCTCTACTAATCTCTCACGTTAGCGAAAAACCTTCAGCATAAAGTAAAAAAATCCAGAAAAATCTCACTACAATAGAATTTTAAATAGGATTTCCCCAAAGAAAACTCCGTGATAAACCACACTTAGGACCGCTTTCGTTTCCGAGCGCAAAAATTTTAACGTAAAACTAAACAAAGATGGTAGCACCATAAATTTCCCGTAGAAAAGCTATAGGAAGGAAACCGCGGAAGAGACTTGCTGTAAATTTCAAGTGGGCGAATGTTTATCATTAGGATTGCGTGTTACTATCTAGGTTATAAAGCTCTAGTACTTTTAGCTATTTAACTTGCATTTGGGTCGACTTGGGGTCGGCAGGTTTATTTACCGTGGTAGTCTTTTGGTACGCAGGGGAATTTTTGTGGAACTGTATTCTTGCGCAACTCAATCGATAACTGGGTTTTAAATGTAACAGTCGTAATATCAGCTATATATATAATGCCTTGTTGGTCTAGTGGTTGCTTAGCGCGATTGCTGAACACGAGGTACTCGGTTCGAATTGGTCGAGCAAAGTGTTATATATTTTTTTCCATTAAGTAATTCTCAGTAGCAGCACGGAGTCTGAATTGGTGCCCGGTTAATGGTAATAGGCTCGTCCCCTATTACATTGATACCTATGTAACTGGTGAAATGTGGGCGGGCTATATGTGCACCTCTGCCTAACCCTTCGGGGAATACATGCGTGATTAAAGTCTTAATTAAGCTCAATCCGTTACATACAATGCATCATGCCTTATCTACTGCTAAAACTAAATGTTATTTAGGTATATAACTCTTGATTCATGTATTTTAAAATAAACATTTCATTTATATCTGACAAGCAAGCTATGAATATTAATATCCTAAAGCTCCTTTATCATTCTTTTTGTTCGCCGTTAGTTATCCATAAATTAACGTCAATATACACAAAACAATAACCAACTAGGTATATTAAAATGCTGATGGTAGGCATCGTACTAATTTATTCGTCTGTATTTGACTGTCTGGAAGGGAACAACGAAATAACCGAAAAAAGCTACCAATGTATCTAGATACAAATGAATTGTTTTCCACCGACGTACATTTTATTGCGGACCCAAAAGGACCAAAACAAAGGACCAAACCCCAGCTTCATAATAGGCCAAAAACTTCTCCACAATTATGTAGTTTATAACAGATTATCGCCAAGTCGTTGAGGGTCAACTAATTTGTACTGTGGGCCCAAACCTGGCCGTGATTAATTGGGGGTTGCAAAGATGAAATGGTACGTTTGTGGTGCAGATACTGATGTACTTGACCCTTGTTTTTACTGACTTTGAAGTTATCCTGTCATTATTCTGTCGTAGTTGTTTATTGACGGTTTATTTAGCTGTAGGATTAGAAATTATACGAACTAACACGTCTGATCGGTAAAGAGATTCTCTGTTAAATACAATAATATGATCAAAGATTATTATCCATACTAATATTATAGATGTGAAAGTAACTCTGTCTGTTACGCCTTCACGATTAAACCGATGGACGGATTTTGATGCAATTTGGCATGTAGAAAATTTGGGAACCGAGGCATAGGCTAATAAGGCTTAACGTGGGCGAAGCCGCGGGCAAAACCTAGTAGTTTATAATATCTAAAAGTCAAAATTAAATATGACAGAAGGCTTGCCATATTTTAATAGCATTGGCGTTGAAACACCAGACTCCTAATTAATTACGCTTAATTATAGACTCCTAAAACAAAGAACCCGCAAAAAAAATGTTCTAGTTATATTGTTTGTTGTTGTATTTGTTGATGACATACATATTATTATATTGACTAATCCCCTTACTTATAAAAATGCCGATTGAGCCCAGCTTCGAATGAAGACTGCAACGTTTGTCATTGGCTTCGTGGAACCATGATTTAAATTTTCAATCATATGTCAATAGACTTAATACGGGGTTTAGTTAATGCCGGTATGATCCTCCTTTATGAATAAGAGCCTTTAGGTCTATTGACATCTCTATTCTTTGACATGCAAACGACAGTGACAGGTATAATTTAATCACTTGTTAAACATTGTAAATTTTTATGGCTAGTGTCTACGCACAGTAGCCCAATCACTAATTCCGATCGGGTCACCAAACAAACATACTGAAGTCATCTTTACCTCCCAGAGGGGTAGGAAGAGACCACGTCTACGATCCCAAAACACCATCGCTTCAATCTCTCATCAATCAAAGATATTAGCTAATCAATCATGCTACCGTCAAAAAAGATTAGGATTCCGTTAACAAGGGTTCAATGTACGGAGAGATGTTACATTCTGTTTAAGAGCTAGGCTTAAATGTATAAGTACTATCGTTCTCTTATACTTCGTAGAAACCGTCCAAGACATGACGTGTTATGGCAATAGGCTCGCCCCCTTACACTGCCAAAGACTGGGTGTATTATATGTACATCTCTGCCTACCAATTCGGGGAATACAGGCGTGATGTTACATATGTTGAGGGGCTTGTAGCTTATGACTGCCGTGCAGATCTCTCGATCTGCGAGGTTAAGCCGTGCTCGCTGCGGTCAGTCTTGTGATGAGTGTTCTTTTCACATGTCGAGAACCCTCCGTGCTTTGGAAGGCACGGTAAAACGTTGGTCCTGCGCTTGATCGCTGTCCGGTCGTGTCGGTCTACCGTCCCATCGAACTATGAGAATGAGGGAATAGGGAGTGGACCTGTGTTCGCGCATACTTGTGCATTATATCTTCTGCGTCAGTCTCAGCTAAGGCCGGAATTCGGTTAGGGGAGAAGTTTATTATATTTTAGTGGGTAGGCTGAAGTGTTTTTATGATCAAGAGCGTGCTATATAGTACCGACCTACCCATACACCTAAATATCAAATACTTTGAATCATTAACGCCTACACCCACGATGTTGTGCTTCTATTTTTACCACACTTTACAAAGGAGGTACTTCTTATACATTTTTCAAGAGCAATTCTTCTTGTAGGTAGATTACGCGGGGGTGTATCTCAAGGTTTTCGAATTAAACGGAAATATAAGTCGCTTTGTCGCAAATCAAATGGTAATTGTATTTTTATGTTACCTGTTTTTAGATGTACCTAAAAGCAGGATAACTAAAAGATGTCCTCTTTTGTCGCTTTAAAACATGACGTCACGCCTGTATTCCCTAAAGGGGTCGGCAGAGGTGAACATATGTATAGTACACCCACATCTCGCCAGTTAAGGTTTTAGGTCCCAATGTGGGGGCGAGCCTATTGCCATCATCATCATCATCATCAGCCGGAAGACGTCCACTGCTGAACAAAGGCCTCCCCCTTAGAACGCAAACGCAACAAATCCTGACTCCGTATGCTACTTTTGTCGCCTTATTTACTATTTATTGGCGTAATATTGTACTTTTTAGTACGTTTTTTTTACGAATAATATCTATTGATTATATTTTTTCGTGTTATTTATTCATTTGATATTAATTTGATTAGTTCTATGACAAAAACAGACATAATAATGTATCTTTAAATTAACTTATAGTCATTCCTAAAGTTTACAAACAAATAACTTCACCATCATTAACACGTCCCACGAACTTCTAAAACATTCCCAATAAGCTGCATTTGAAGATTTTTTATAAACCAACCCCACAATTATTTAACAGTAACTTTGTCACAAAGCCACCCCTCTTACAACGGGGTATTGTTCGATACAGTCGTGTTTTAACCCCCTCCCCCTTCCACACCCACTCACAGCCTCCCAGGCAAGACAAATCAAATAATATAAAATAGGTCATTGCTTTGCAGGTGACTCGTGTGGCCAGCGTTTGCGTAAATATTGAGACATTTCTCGGATATAAAATTGAAGTTGATGAACGAAAGACAAAAATTGTTATATCATAATTTTCGGCCAGATTAACGCGCTTCGATAGATTATAACCGAAAAATATTGCGTTAAATAGAAAACACTATGTTTCGGTTTACAATCTTTCGATAGTTTACAATCTCGCGAGATACATTATAGTCTAACGGTATTTACAATTTTACGGTGACATATATAAAGGGATGCTGGAAAATGTCCTTTAGGAATTCCAGGATGATTGTCTTGTTTGTTCGATAATTAATTATTTTACTTTTATTGAGATATACGATGGAGGATAATATTGAATCGTAACTGAGGTCCAATCACGTAGCCACTGCGTCACTCTTGTGGTCTTGTATGACACTTTCGTTAATACAACTGATGACACAGATTAAGAAAAATCGTGTAGACTTGCAAAGAAAATTATGTTATAGGCAATATATATTTTTAAGATTGCATAGGCAAAACAGCTGGCCAACCTAAGTGGAATTGGGATGGTTACGTCTTTCGCATGTCGGACGAGCTTTGGACAAAACTACCTCTCAGTGGATTAATGACTTTCCGGCAGGGAAAGAAAAGCATGACGTGACAAGTTAGACTCCTACCTAGACTGGCGTTGTGTGGTGGCAGACAGGGACCAATGAAAGGACTAAAAGGAAGGCATTTGCCCGACAGTGGAACAGTCATCTTTAACATCGGGAGACGTCCACTGTTGAACAAAGACCACCCTCTTAGGTATGTGGATGTGCCATAATCCCCACGCTTGGCAAGCGGCTTGGGCATCGCAGTATTGGTGGTAAAGTTATAGAAGACTCTGCTGCCCATCTTCTGGATTTTCCCATAATTACCTCTTCCGATACCCACGGGAAGAAATGGGGTGGTCACCTCTAGGCCGAATACCACTCAGGACAGTACAAGCCGATAATATCTTATATTTATTTTGATGATGTCCCACTAATATCCCGACTCATGGACGCCCTAGCTTCCGTCGCTCGCATCAAGAGTTCGCTTGTATTTCATTACACTGAATACTCCATAAATATAAATATATATATATATATAATATAAAACGGGCCGGAGTGGTGCGAACAGATATAAATGTAGCCAACAATCTGTAATTATTACCTTTGTCGATTCGACAATGGCTTTTCAATACATTTTTAGAGTAATTAAAATTAACTACGGCTTAAAGGAGAACAATATAATATGAGGTGAATTTGATTGGATATGATATCGAAAGAACAGTTAAGGGCAGCGTGTGAAGTAGCTGACGACTTAATTGGCGTAGTAGCTAAGCGATTATGCTGCGCTAAGGGCTATGGGTTTCGTTCCCGCACGGGGCAAAAATTTGTGCGATCCGTCGATGTTTGTCCCGAGTAGTGTTTGTAATATTGCATGTGTGTGATACGCACCCACGATACACCATTCCCATTTCCAGGTATAACCAACAGTTATCAAAAGGTTTCTTGGAACACCTTAGCCAACCTACAAATACAAGCTATAGATAACAAATTCTCGGTAAATAAATAAAACATTTTTCTTTGTTAAGTACCTAGCTAATAATATTTTAATTGCATCTTGTTTATCTCATAACAAACAGACTATCATCTCTGCTACAGCATCCCGTATTTAATTAATAAAATACTTTGAGATGAAATATGAATTGAAAACAATGGGAATTCATCTCAATTTATATTTATTTACTACGTTTTCACTGTGTTTTAGGGACGAGATACGTATGGGTACTATTAAATAAATACACATAAACAATCACGCCTCGATTTCACGGAGAGGTAGGCAGACATTATCCGCTCTGTGATATACTTACATTTTCCAACAAATCATAACTAAGTAATAAGCCTATTTGTTAGATACATAATTATTTATTACTAACTGCCTCCCGCGGTGTTACCTGCTACATTTTTTCGGGATAAAAAGTAGCATATGTGTTAATCTAGGGTGTTATCTACCTCCATATTATATTTCATTAAAATCCATTCAGTAGTTATTAATTGAAAGAGTAACAAACATCCATCCATAGTCACAAACTTTTGCGTTTATAATATTATATACCTAGTAGGGATTATTCTATGTTTTAATAACCATTATAATGTGTTTGGCGTTTTCTACCTACGCCTTTTTAAATACTAGCGTGATTATGTGTAGGTATATACATACATAAAGTCACACCTGTTTCCCAGAGAGGTAGGTAGAGACCACGGATTTCCATTTGCTACGTTCCTGACATACTTCTTTTTTCCATTTCGTAGATAAATATAGGTTTGACATAACATTTTTTTTAATTATTAAGTTTCAAATGTAGGTATTTAGTTAAAGGAATACTCAACGACAACTCAACTCAAGCTTAGGTAAAACAATAGTCCAGCCCCCTTACCATGAGCTCTAAAAGCAGGACAGTTTAAATGTGGAAAGGAAACACCACATTACACTGCACGTAGGCCGCGTCTCACCTCCACAACGTAAACTGTCTTGCTTTAAGTGTCCATGGTAAGGGGGCTGATAACATGAGTGCTCGCCAAACTAAGCTTCGTCTCTTACAAAGTCCAAGTTTAAGTTAAATAATTGCATCCGCAACAAAAAAGAAACTTTGAAAACAAAACAAAATCGGAGCTCACCTGTTTTGCAAGAAGTTCTGAAAGTTGGGAGGATGCTGTATCTCAAAGTTCTGCAAACTTAGCGGAGTGGCCAAGTGATGCCAAGTCGCCGAGATTTAAAAAGCAATGGCTGTAAAAGTTTTGTCAATAAGAAATAAGATTTTTTTGTTTTGAGAGCTTTTGTTCCCGTCTTCAGGGTTCAGTTAAAAAGGATAATGAAAACGATATCTCACTATATAAAGGCGTAAGTTTGTGAGTGTGTTTGTATGTTTGTTGCCTCTTCACGCTCAAACAGCTTGACCGATTTTTATGACATTTCATATGGAGGTAGCTGACACCCTGACACATGGGCACTTTATAGCGAAAAATGTAGCGGGTAAAACCGCGGGCGCAGATAATAAATAATAATACAAACGCATAACATTGTAAGAATGGATGCATGTTTGATACTCCTTCACGCAAAACCTACCAGACGCATTTCGATAAAACTTTAGAGTAAAACTGCTTATACATTAGAATAACACGTAAATTTGTAAAATAATTATTAAAAAATGTTGTGAATAACACGTGCTATAATTTATATCGATACCTCGGGGCACCTCTAGTCTCCAATAACCCAATAAATAAAAGACAAAACGTTTTATTTATAAATGTCTATGAATGAAGATATTTATTGAAACTTCGGCCCGTTGGCTCGGAATTGTTCGGCCCTTTGGGACCCACGGGAGTTTCCTAGCTCCATCCTAAGGTCAGAAGGGTGTATTGGAATTCTTGGCATGTGGGTCGAAGTTGTCTAGACATATTGAATGAATGACACAGCTGAAAAGGTGCACATGTTACTAGAATAAAAAGGGATTTAAATATTGATGTAGTTTTAATAGTGATGTCGTAGTGGCTGTGTAGTTGGTAGACTGGGTTTGTATTCCCTGAAGGGGTAGGCAGAGGTGTTATAGTACACCCACTTTTCGCTAGTTATGTTCTAAGCCCCTATGAAAAAAGGAGCGATCCTATTGCCATCAACCAGGCACAAATCCAGACTCCGTCCTGCTGCTGAGAATTACCTATAGGAAAACCCAAGTAAAATTTGGCCTAGCCCGGGATTCGGACCCTGGACCTCTACTCAGCAGTCACGTTAGGCTACTAGACTGGCAGTTGAACTTCTAATTCCTTCTATTTCTTTTTTTAACCCTAGACCAGAGACATTTCCACAATATCATACTCTATCTCAATATCAGTATGATATCATTATGCCTAATCAAATAGTAACAAAACTGGTATCGTATCAAAAGGAAAACACAAAGGAAAAGATTCCTAGAAGCTTTCTTTTAGAGAACCTTTTAAGGTATTACCTTGAAATTTTTACGAAACAAATCACTAAAAGATTTCGTTTTGGGGTTCCACTTCGATAAGGGACCACTGATTGGCTGACCTCTCTCCAGTCGTGACTTACCGACATCGAACTAGAGTATGAGAGAATAAAGAGTGTACCTGTGTTCACACACACTTTTACACTATTATAGTAATCATCATCATCAGCCGGAAGACATCAACTGTTGAACAAAGGCTCCCTTAGAACGCCATTTGTTTCATCGCCCAATGAGTTTAAATGTTTCAGAGGCACAAAAGTTTCTCGATTTGTGGAGGATTATAACGCCAAGGACTAGACTTAGTAAGCTATGCTTAAACTCGAAGTTGGTCTGATCTGACAGTACTTACAAACCTACAAACCCTCAGTGATTCAAGCAAACACACAAAGTTCTGTAGTCACTGAACCGTCTTACGAACTTAATTCGCACTTGACCGGTTTTTTCATGTAAACTAAATGGATAGCATCTCTGGAATCTATTTACCTACTATTTGTCCTTTTTTAGGGAATGGAAACATACGGCTGGATAAGTTGTTCGCGAACTTTGTACATGGCAAAAGATTCATTTGTTTTTCTAAACTTTTCCAACAATTTGATTATCTCTTGAGCTTTTTTGCAGAGAAAAAAACATGATTCTTGTAAATATTAGGTACGTATATTTCTTAACAAAATAATACATGTAAAAAAGTTCTTCCTTTTTTTCCTTCAATTCTGACAAGCTTGCTGGTAGTAACGTACGGTCCTCGTTTTGTTTTTATACCATACTATATACCAATATCAAAGCCATCTACATCCACTCAGTTCGACTGCATAGAAGACAGTATGCTGTGAGGCCACCAGCCATAAATCGCATAGCATACAGGATTTTGAACAGGGGAAAAGAGAGAGGGGAAAGAGCCTATACCCAGCAAAGTCACCCAGCCCTAGTTCTCATCGTCAATGTACCAAAAAGTCGTAGTAAAACTGAGCATATTTATTTAATCCAATACATTTTCTAATTATTAATTTACGCACATAAGTAACAATAAATAAATAAATACATAAACTGACCAAAAAAGCAATCTGTGAATCCATTTCCATACCCAATCGACGGCAACAGGCCAGCAATACACGTCAAAAAAGATGTTCCAAATTCATAACTTACTGTAATTTATTTCTCAGTCGGAAACCCATCGATGAACTGTTCGCGTGTACATAACTTTCTAGAGTTATCATCATCAGCCGGAAGACGTCCACTGTTGAACAAAGGCCTCGCCCCTTAGAATGCCACAGTGAACGACAGCTTGCCAATTGCACCTCCTAGAGTACGCGCGCACAATATAACACCGTGTTGTCTGTGAGCAGTGCTCCGTATATTAGCGTTTGGAGACCCAATCCACGTCGCAGGAGACCTTTGTTTTATTTATTTTTTATGCAACTACCTCCCCCGGCAAGGGTTTTAGGATAGTGTTTCAAATAGATTCTCGGGATTGGAATGAGATATTCTTTTCAGAGTGTTTTCTTATGTTTAGGTTAGATACGGCTCGATGTTTTGATTAGGACCTTTGCCTTTTGGCTAAAGATTTTACTGATTTAGTTTAGGAACCTATCGGGTAGTAACGAAACCATTGCATCTATATTGCTTCAGTTTGATAAATCAATGTACACAAAGTATAGATACGTCATATCAACGAAATGAACGAGAAAATTGTTTTGAACCGCGCACATATAATATGTTTCTGGTGGTCCCACATGGCGACTGCTGACCATGAGGACCTAGTTTTGATTCCCGGGCCGGGCAAAGTATTATTGCGTTTTTCCATTATTAATTCGCAGTAGCGGCTTGGAGTCTGGATTTGTGCCCAGTTGACGGCAGTACCTTCGCCCCCCAATACATTGGGACCTATAACATAACTGGCGAAAATATGGCTCTACACACCACTGCCTTTCAGGGAATACAGGCGTGATATTATGTTTTACGTTTTAAAATATGGTTTTGCCTCCATTTTAGCATAATTAAGTATATCATGACCTTAATATTCCCTAAGTGTTTTAGGTTAAGTGAAACGGAAAAATGTTCCGAAATATCTTGAAACAGAAAGTTTTGCTGTCACGAGAGACTCGACCCTCCGAACGATAAAAGTTTTAATTCGACAAGTTATACCAGCTAGGTATATTTGTTCTACTTATTTTAATACAAGCTTTTCGTTATTATTATATGCTCTGTAATCGTGTAATGGACTGTCGAGTATTATTCTAATTGGACTCGAATCTCTAGCTGGAGAAATTGGAGATTTTTTCTGTCAGAAATTTCGGATATCTGTTACTGCTATTTCTAGTTTTTTTTTAAACTTCTCCCCACAGTCTTACCCTTGTATCGTGGGTACGTTTGACCAAAATGAAATATCATATATACAAGGATCTAGACTCGGGACATCCCGTCCGGGAAACCTGTAACCCTCAGCGCAGTAGTCCAATCACTGTGAACCGGGTCGTAAATTTCAAAGGATTAATATACCTACTTACTTACATAACATATTTGCCACAATATACTGTAAAGCAGTAATAGACTGTCTTGAACTGAGCGGATAATGTTTTTTTCTTTCCTTCAAAACGTGGAAATGGAAATAAAATGCCAATGCCTTGCCATCGAGAAGACGCAGCGTCGGCTGGCCTCCCACCAGGTGGACCGACGATATAGTCAGAGTTGCGGGCAACCGGTAGATGCAAATGGCAAGTTACCGTTCATTGTGGCGTTCTAAGGGGGAGGCCTTTGTTCAACAGTGGACGTCTTCCAGCTGATGATGATGTTGCTCAGCCATACAAACCTCCCCTTCAGTACAAACAAAACCAGCTGATTAAAATTACACCCCCATACACCAAACCCCAACCCACACGTCACACTTATCAGTTAGATAAGTTGGATCCAGTTAAGAGTGTAATCCGACATGATTAGTCGCAACGGGACCCAACCAAATATCTCCGAATGTAGGTATTAGTGTCCAGGGAGACGACCCGTGTCGGTGCGTCCCAGTGTTACGTGACATCCGCGCGGAGGACAAGCGGACATGATTTACAGACTTAAGGGACGGATCTGCGGATGTGGACTAATGAGTTTAGAAATTGGCCGGTCTTTCGGTTTATGGCGCTAGTTTTGTCTTGTGTGTGGTTTGTTGGAATTTGAGGGGTTAACTCATTTGTTTTCTCATTCTGTATTCATTTGATAAATTTATTTGTGCTTGTTGCACTTGTTTTATTTAAATATATAATATACAATAAACGGTGTTAGGATTTAGCAAGGTAATATTTGATTGTCTTTTCTTCAATTTTATTTTTGTACCATGTATAAGTGTTCATTTCATAATCAAACGAACCAGAAGACGCAGCGTTGGCAGGCCTTCCACCAGGTGGACCGACGATATCGTCAGAATTGCGGGCAACCGGTGGATGCAATTGGCAAGCTGTCGTTCATTGTGGCGTTCTAAGGGAGAGGCCTTTGTTTAACAGTGGACGTCTTCCGGCTGATGATGATGATTTCATAATCTTTGTAACTACTTATTAAAATATTACTGACCACAACTATTTAAATACCTAATAAACATGCATACATAGAGTAGTACCTTGTCGGCGCGCCGCTGACAAGGGAATCAGCTGTCAACATCTGTCGTTCACAGAAGGGGCGTGTCACGCACAACATAACGCCTCCTGACTTCGTCTCCCCAGGCATAAACACGCGCTCGAGCAGTCAGCACTATTTAGAGTAATTGATCGGCATTACTTATAACTTGATACTAGATTAGATGTACATGGGTACGTTTCATAAAGCTTGTGTTACTTAAATAGATAGGCAGAGGAGTAACACTGCACTTACAGGTTCAAACACAGGCATTAATGTGACTTTTTCAATGTCAAAATACTTTTGATACAGACACGATTGACCAACGGTAAAGAAAAACATCGCCAACAGTCTACACCTTTAGACGTAAATACTAAAAGGAAACTTGGAATTTGATGAGTGCGAGTAGCGACACGACGCACGTTCAAGCCACGCTCGAGCCCATCATTTTTCAAATGTCCTTTTTCAATTTTTTATATACCTTATCTCTCTAGCGTACGAAATATATAAAAAAATTCTGCTTAAGCATCTTTTTTTTTACAAGACCACACAGACAATGACAAAGCAAAACATTTCATTCTATTAGCCCTAAGAAAGGATTCACAGATTTATGTCTCAACCTCTGCCTACCATCAATCCTTTATAGGGACATGTTCCAGCCATCTATCAGGCCTCCGCTAATAAATATAAAAACAATGTCACATGTCGGCCGACCCTTTTTGGACGACATCGTGATTCTCCGACTACGTGATTTGACTGCGACACGCGTTCAATTGACGAATTCGCTTCTATATTTTTATTTTGGAGTCCATTTTTGTAGGATTTCTAGTAGGTTTTTGATTTAACGTTCCTTTGAAGTTACAATTTTAATTTCATACACTTGTAGATAAACGACTTGATTGGCGCAGTGGCTAAGTGGTTAGCCTGCTGCGCTAACGCTTGCGAGTTTAATTCCCGCAGGGACATTCGCGGGACAAAAATTTGGGCGATTCGCATATGTTTCTCCCGAGTCTGTGTGTTTGTGTATGTGATATTTCATTAGGAAAAACACTCATGATACAGAAAAAAAATCTAGTGTGAGGTGACATTAAAACAAAGAAAAAAAATGCAATCTCACATACACAAACTCCTCAGCAATAATCGAACCATATATCTCGCGCAACTTAATAATATGGGGTCTCTCCAAAACATGGTAAATCCTCCGACAGCATGCAGCTCCGGATAAAAACTTTCCATTCGCATTTGTCCTCACAAACAATTTACTATCGCAACAACCAGCATAAAACTCCCACAAAATAAGTTACTTGACAAATCTGTGCTATCAAAACTTTTGGAGCTGCACTTCAGCCTGACAGAACACATGTAAATGGATAAAGTCTGTTTGTATTCAGTTCTCGTCCAACAAGAGGCTGGTTGGAGCGGCCACGAAAATGGCGGACAACGGGGGTAGATATTTTTTATCTAGCCTTCGTTTTTCTTCTTGTTTTCGTGTCAATGATCTAGACACTTTTCGACTTAAGTCTTAAAGGTGAGAATAAAAACAGTTATTATGGCATAAATTAGTGCTTTTCTTAGATGCGGAATGCTAATGGACATTGATACATTGGCTAAGAGCTTATATATATATTACAGACAGGTAATATATATATATATAAGCTCTATATGGATATGTATGTATAATATATAATTATACAGACTGCCTCGTTGGTCTAGTGTTCGCTAAGCGCGACTGCTGAGCACGAGGTCCTCGGTGCAAATTCCGGGTCGGGCAACGTGTTAAAGTTTTTCCATTAGGTAATTCTCAGTAGCAGCACGGAGTCTGAATTTGTACCCGGTTGATGGCAATAGGCTCGCCCCCTATTACATTGGGACCTAAAAACATAACTGGCGAAATGTGGGTGTACTATATGTGCATCTCTACCTAACCTTTCGGGGAATACAGTTGCCATGTTATTTTTATGCTCATCATCATCATTATCAGCTTTTAAATGACCCACTGCTGGGCATAAGCCTCCTCCCCTAAAGCCACTGATTCCTGTTTTAGGCCTTTTGCATCCAGTTTTATGCTATTTTTTTATTATTACTTTTCCCATCAAACAAAACCTTCAATCGCCTGTTTCGTGGCCCCACGTCAACTGAAAGCGGGCAGCTCTCCCATCCAATGCAACAACGCAGTAGGGCAGTGGTGTACCTTTGAACGTCAATACGTCACATCCGAGCATGTTGTACATAAATCTAGTTATGTATGCGCGTCTGAATAAATCAATGAGATGCGGTCTCTGTGGATTTGGTGGTGCAGTGGGAAGATAACACGATTGGATGATAAAAGATAAATCTTAATATAAATTTATGTCATTCTTTGTACGTGTATTTGTCACTTAACTCCTCCTAAACGGCCGGACCGATTAGGATGTAATTTTGTGTGAATATTTCAATGGGTTTCTGGATGGTTTAAAAATATTGTCAGCAGACAGCAGCAAAAAAAATGTAATGAAATATCACAAGTAATAATCGGAATAAATATCTGCAGATCACTCAAAATAATGTGTCTCATCATACCATGGTTTTCAAATTAACAAACAATACCTTAATTATTTATCTAAAACCAGTAAACGTAGATTAAAATGATCTCACTGTAGTTCACCCCTACCATTGCTAGTACAGTAGAACCACCACTCAACTATTCACATAAAACCCAGGCATGAAAATACTCGCTCGTTTCTCTCGACCAAAGTCGGCGAAGGGCTATTATGTTGCCGGCCGAGGGCTCTCCAGCCACCTTTGTGTTCAAGGTCAAGATCAGCAGAGAGAGAACTGAAAAATGCCAGCTCAAGCCTTCCACAGAATGCGTAGCTAGAAAAGGCTTGTTGTTAAAGATATTTGGGGCAAGTGGTGAGGCATATTCGGGTACAGTTAGCCAAGAAATTGGTCTACCATTTTTGATAAAAGTTTCTGTGAGATCGATTATCGAGAACAATCAAAATCACTTTGAAACCTATAGTAACTTTATCCGTTTTTGAATTTACTATAATAACTTTCGTGAGTGTTATTCATATTATCTACTAATACCTAGTCGGGCATTCCCGAATATCGACGTGAGTATAACCGGTATATATAGTAGATAATACGTTTTTGAATTGACCAATTCAATTTGAAATAACGGTTAGACAAGGAGGTGAGTTGTTGTTATCTGTGATAATTTAAACTTGACACATGACATGACGTCATAATGTTATTGCTAAGGGAAAATCGACCTTGTTGTTGCGACCATGACGTTCAAATGAACCTTAACCGTAGGGTGGTTGACCATATTTTTGGTCAATTGTACATGCTTCGATATGATGGTAGCACCTATCTTAACAATAATTAAACAGTTAGTTTAGTTTTAATACGACGCGCCACACTAGGAATATCTCATGTGTCGTGGGTACGTTTCACAAACATAAATTATCACATACACAAACACCGAGGCTTGGGACAAACATCGGTAGTTCGCACCAATTAGCGCAGCAGTCCAATCGCTTAGCCACTGCGCCAATCTGGTCGAAACGTTTATCGTTTGTAAAATTGATCAAATACAATAATTTGTTAAGCTTTTCTATTACTCTCAAAATAACCAACTTCTTTTAACAGGCAACCATAAATCATGGCGCATCGTCATTCTTCATCATTTTTCATCATCATCATTCTTCATTTCTCATCGTAATTAGGTGTACTTAAAAGACCAAGAATTATACTTTTTAGGTCACCTAATATAGCAGCTATAAATCATAAAACCACAGGCAACAAAAAGTATTAATAGAATGTCCTTGAGGGTTGGCATTTCGTTCTTTGATAAATTTAAAAGAATAAATTACGCCAAAAAGCTTTTTTACTAAAACAAGATAATTATTAAGACGAGCTATTACTGAGGCAGTTTTAGAAAACTCGGCTTTGGCGTAACGCGTATAATTTGGACCTCAAAAATGAAATGATTTTTCAGAGTGACTCTGAAAATATGCTTTCCTATTAGGTGTAAGGTAACTTGGAGTTTTAGGCTTTCTGCCTGTGAAATTACATGTTTATATCCCGGTTTATTTCCTTATTTTTAACCGACAAAAGAGAGGAAATGTCGACTTAACTTTTTTATGTTGGTAATGTTGATTTATAACTTGAACAACATTGTAAAATTTAAATGGATGCTGTGTTAGTTCTGTAACAATTCTGGTGCACAATCTTCTTCTATCGTATGGTTGACTGACCGTTAAAAACTCTCTCAGGTGTGCCGGCTTCCTCACATGACATTGGTGCGTGCCGGGGTTTTAAACTTGCGACCATTGACTTGGCAGTTCAACGGTCATACCACTTGGCTATCAGTGATACAGTGGTGTACCGTAAAGCATATATTATCTATCGTTTTCGTTATTAATTACTAGCTGCGCCCCGCGGTGTTACCCGCTACATTTTTTCGAGTACAGTAGCCTATGTGTTAATCCAGGGTTTCAGCTACTTCCATTCCATGTGAAATTTTATTGAAATCCATTCAGTAATTTTCACGTGAAAGAGTAACAAACATCCATCCATACTTACAAACTTTCGCGTTTATAATATTAGTAGGGATGTAGAATGGCTAAGAAAGTCCTTTATGATGACATTCAAATATAACTATTGATAACATAGTTTAAATTACAATATCCATACACAATATAATATACTCTTGAGGATCAGAAGCTGATTCAATATTTTTTTAAGAAAATACAATACGACCTATCAACAATTTAATTATCAATTACATTGATTACAAATATGCAAAGTGTTTGGGATCTAACCTATTAGGACTCCCGTGGAATGAAACTATACTACGTAGACTGTATAAAATCATATAATAAATGTGTAGAACAAAGAATAGGATGTAATGTCGTTGACGTGGTAAGATGTGAAGTGCGTGCCGGCTCGCCCCGCGCGCCGCAGCCGTCGCCCCCGTCCGGGCCACAGATAATACATGCCGTGCGTAGACATGCTCCCCGGGTTGAAGGTTCTGCTTCAAAGAGGTAGTGGGCAAATATTGTTAAAGGCGCGCCGAATTGTTCCTCTCTTCGTCTTGAGCTCAGCGACTCTCGTAACACCATCGCTGCCAGGGTACACCTGCACAACGCGTCCCAGCAACCAGCAGAAAGGTGGCAGCGCCCTGTCCTTTACAAGGACAAGCGATCCCAACGCCAAATCGTTGTTGGAAGAAAACCATTTCGTTTTCTGCTGGAGGTTAGAAATATATTCGAGATTAAATCGTTTCCAAAAATGCTGTTTGATGTATTCTACACGCTGATAGCGCTCCAAGCGGTTGATGTTGGCGTCAGTGATCTGAGGATTTGGAACAGACATAAGTGAGCGTCCAATAAGGAAGTGAGAAGGTGTAAGCGCAGAGTAGTCAATAGGGTTAGTGGAGAGAGGAGTAAGGGGTCTAGAATTTAAAATTGCCTCTATTTGAGTTAGGCACGTAGCCATTTCCTCATAAGTAAAATGAGTAAGCTGTAGTAGCCTTTTTAAGTGGTGTTTCGTCGAACGAACTGCAGCCTCAGCTAGGCCGTTGAAGTGTGGCGAGTAAGCAGGTGCAAACTTGAATTCTATGCCTTCCTGAGCTATTTCAGACGCAACATGTGATCCCTGTAAAAATGTGTAAAATTCACTACAAGCGCCAACGAAATTTGTTCCGTTATCGGACAATATAGTACGTGGTTTGCCACGACGTGCGACAAATCTATTTAGAGCGGCCTTACAAGCCTCTTTGGAAAGATCCGTAACAAGCTCGAGATGCACAGCTTTCGTAGCCATGCATACAAAAATGCACAAGTAGGACTTTATTAATCTACTACCACGACCCTTCCGGTCAGAAATCAATACCGGCCCAGCATAGTCGACACTACTATTAAAAAAAGGAAATTCTAAAGTACTTCTAGTATCGGGTAGTTGCCCCATGATTGGCTGAACATTTTTGGCTTTAAATCTGAAGCACTTAAAACACTTGTTTGCTACTTGCTTAGAGAGGTTTCTGCCCCCTAAGGGCCAATAAGTTTGTCTAATGTTTGCTAACAGTAACTGCGGACCAGCATGTAGTAATTTTTTATGTTGCATATGAAACAAGATTTTTGTTAAATGATGCTTACTACAAAGTAAAATTGGATGTTTTACATCATAGTCGTATGGGGAATTATCGAGTCTGCCCCCGACACGAATTATGTTGTCACTGTCTAAAAAAGGAGTTAACGAGATTAGTCTATTCTTACGTGACAGTGGTTTTCCTGACAAAAGGCTCGCGTATTCTTCTGGGAACATTTCACATTGAGCTACACGTAAAATACAATTTAAGGCATTTTTAAATTCCAGGATAGAAATGGAACCTGTTAACCTAGAGTCCCTATGGCTTAAATTATAAATAAACCTTAGAACATAAGCTACAATTCTTTGTAAGTAATTAAAATCGGAATATTTATAAATAAGTTGTTGTATAATTGTATTGTATTCTAGGGATTGTTTAGAATTATTTTTATCTACCAAATTACTATGTACTAAATTATTATCTACGAAATTACTATCTACTAAATTAGAAATCACTTCAGGTAGATCCTGTTTCACGCTTTTATTGGGCTGTTGCGGCCAATCATTTTTGTTATTGATAAGAAATGAGGGGCCTGACCACCACAGTTCAGACTCAGGGCCACAGATAATACATGCCGTGCGTAGACACAAAGAACATTTAACAACGCAACCATTTCTTTCTATCTTTCAAATGTGTTTCATAGACAATTCGCGCCATTTTCTTCATCACCGCAATGTTGCCGCCTCTTTGGCTGACCAATCTTCTAAGACGGCCGTTCCTGACAGCTGAACGTCCTCGTCAGCTTGACAGCTCTGCTCGCTTGTCCGTTCTTCGCTCGGTTGTTCCTCCGCAGGAGGATCGCCATATACCTGGTCCGCATCGGTTGGGTCGTCATCTAGGAAATAATAAACTTAAGGAAATGTCCGATAGTCTTCAGCTACCCATTGTAATAGTATCACCAACGTTTTTCTCAAGCGATCATATTAAAACAGGTAGCAATTAGCAAATTGTATCAACAATGAATGGGTTCTCAACCTCAGTCATTAGTGAAACAATAAAACGTCTAGCAACCACTATCGGGGTTACAGTACTACAATGTCGAGTACCACAATGTCGGGGTACGAGTAAGCCACAATGTCGGGGCTGCGAGTACCACAATGTCGGGGTACGAGTACCACAATGTCGGGGTACGAGTACCACAATGTCGGGGCTGCGAGTACCACAATGTCGGGGTACGAGTACCACAATGTCGGGGCTGCGAGTACCACAATGTCGGGGTACGAGTACCACAATGTCGGGGTACGAGTACCACAATGTCGGGGCTGCGAGTACCACAATGTCGGGGTACGAGTACCACAATGTCGGGGCTGCGAGTACCACAATGTCGGGGTACGAGTACCACAATGTCGGGGCTGCGAGTACCACAATGTCGGGGTACGAGATAGCCACAATGTCGGGGCTGCGAGTACCACAATGTCGGGGTACGAGATAGCCACAATGTCGGGGCTGCGAGTACCACAATGTCGGGGTACGAGATAGCCACAATGTCGGGGTACGAGATAGCCACAATGTCGGGGCTGCGAGTACCACAATGTCGGGGTACGAGTAAGCCACAATGTCGGGGTACGAGATAGCCACAATGTCGGGGCTGCGAGTACCACAATGTCGGGGTACGAGTAAGCCACAATGTCGGGGTACGAGATAGCCACAATGTCGGGGCTGCGAGTACCACAACATCGGGGCTGCGAGTACCACAATGTCGGGGTACGAGATAGCCACAATGTCGGGGCTGCGAGTACCACAATGTCGGGGTACGAGATAGCCACAATGTCGGGGCTGCGAGTACCACAATGTCGGGGTACGAGTACCACAATGTCGGGGTACGAGATAGCCACAATGTCGGGGCTGCGAGTACCACAATGTCGGGGTACGAGTACCACAATGTCGGGGTACGAGATAGCCACAATGTCGGGGCTGCGAGTACCACAATGTCGGGGTACGAGTACCACAATGTCGGGGTACGAGATAGCCACAATGTCGGGGCTGCGAGTACCACAATGTCGGGGTACGAGTACCACAATGTCGGGGTACGAGATAGCCACAATGTCGGGGCTGCGAGTACCACAATGTCGGGGTACGAGTACCACAATGTCGGGGTACGAGATAGCCACAATGTCGGGGCACGAGATAGCCACAATGTCGGGGCTGCGAGTACCACAATGTCGGGGTACGAGATAGCCACAATGTCGGGGCACGAGATAGCCACAATGTCGGGGCTGCGAGTACCACAATGTCGGGGTACGAGTACCACAATGTCGGGGTACGAGATAGCCACAATGTCGGGGCTGCGAGTACCACAATGTCGGGGTACGAGATAGCGTAGCGATAGAGCTTCGATCGTCTGGTAGCGCCCGCGCCACCTTGTAGGGGCCGCGCATCCCGGAGACCAGCTTCCCAGTGCTTTGGCAACCTTGTAGGGGCCGCACATCCCGGAGTCCAGCTTTCCAGTGCTTTGGCAACCCTTGCTGACGAACACAAAACTGCCAACAGAAAATGTACGTGGCTGTCGCCGTCGCACGTTAACATAAGCATTTTGTCGCTGTTGATTTTCAGCGAGCCATCCGGATACTTGTCTCTTGGTTGAAATGCGCTTTACTGAGAGCCACATCTCGCACAAGGAATCTTAAAGTCAGAGTTCTTCGGCACCAGTCAGGAGCTGCAGGGGTGACGTGCGAATCGTTACTATAATGTTAAAAGTTAGTTAGCACTTTAAATAAAATTTCGGACCACTGGGCACTCCTATAGTTCACTTCTATTAGTAGCATGTTGAGAACCGTCCAGCAGTATCGCTCAACCTGTCCGATCTCACGATACATCTCCGGCGTGATAAAATGTATGTCACAACCCAGTTCTAAAGACTTTAAGCTAAGTCTATGTCCCTTAGGAATGAAATAAAGAAGGCAAAAAACTTCACCAGTTAGTATGTACAACAAATCGTTCTTAATAAAAAGCGTGTCACATGCATTGCTCGCCTCTCCTGAGGAGTATCGCAATACTAGTAGTTTTAGAGGCATAGCCTGCAATTTATCTTTGAAAATAACCAGCCAACCCCAGAAACTGACGAACCTCTTTTATATTAGACGGCTCTGTAAACTTAATCAAAGCTTCAGTCTTACTTCGACTCGGCCTAACCTGACCATGTACAATGAGCCTAAGTATTCAAGTTCAATATCCTAAAACACGCACAGTTTTTAAGGTAAACTAAAAATCATAAACAAATAAATCCCGCGTTTTCTTATAATGGAAGCAAAGCAGTTTACAATTGGATTAGTCGTACAGTTAAAACGTTATTTACACACGGCGTTTTGATTAAACAATGCCAATCATTTGTTCGAATATAGTTACCTCAGTACGTTTTAAAACATCAATGCTTACTAAAATCGACCGGTCACAGTTAATCAGGAGACAACATACAAATCTACCCGTACTAATAACACAACTATGTGTTTCTCGGCAACGGTCACTACGCTTATCATTGCGACTTCTGCGAGAATCGTTACATTTTTCACGTAACGTACGATTTACAACACGTTATTTAATTTCTTTAATCACGATTCAAATATGAATCAACAGTAATTTACGTTAAGGCTCACACAAAAGAAAAATAACTAACACGTGATATTTACTTTTAAAAAAAAACAAATGAAAATAAATAATCAGTTCGCGGTAATTTTACTTACAGAAACGCATTGTCCAATAGTCGAAAGAAATACATACAAAACGTGTTAAATCCACTGTAATAAACACAAAATAAAAGCGTATTATTAACCAAACAAGAACAAAAAATATTAGAACACATGATTGTTTATATCGCGAACAAAACTTATTTGCTGTTACAGAGATGGCGAACGATCAAAGTCGCGTGTTTTTAAGCGAATCCCACTTCTGATCTTGAGGATCAGAAGCTGATTCAATATTTTTTTAAGAAAATACAATACGACATATCAACAATTTAATTATCAATTACATTGATTACAAATATGCAAAGAACATTTAACAACGCAACCATTTCTTTCTATCTTTCAAATGTGTTTCATAGACAATTCGCGCCATTTTCTTCATCACCGCAATGTTGCCGCCTCTTTGGCTGACCAATCTTCTAAGAATACCTATAATAATTATAATCCGTAGAACCATAAACCAAGCCTCGCTTCCCGCGCTCACAATTAATGACGTCCCACAAACGATGACGTATTTCATATTTGGCTATTCATCAGTCAGTTTAATTAAAATCTTTGTTTCGAGAAGGTTCTCGAATAAGTCGGAGTGCTTCGATCCATTTGGTCATAATGGAGATGGAAGATTAATGGGAATTATTAATTAATTATTTGTTTTTTTGAAGACTGCCTGGTTGGTTTAGAGCTGCTAAGCGCGACTGCTAAGCACTAAGTCCTGGGTTCAAATCGCGGGTAGGTCAAAGTGTTATTGGGTTTTCCATTAAGAAGTTCTGGGGTAAGTTAAGCTTTTCGACGGATGGCTATTTGTTATTTGACTATAGCGCATCCATTCTTTTATGGTTCTACACCAATACGAGAAAAGCAGGCGTAATGTTACATTTCTGTAAGCTTCCAAGGCAGAAATAAATGGTCCAAAGTCAAAAGCATTTTTATCAATAGAAGTTACTACCCTAGCTTTTTACCCCTTATCTTTTTCAGACCTGCACATATTTCAAAAAGCCCTATAATGCCCCATAATGCCGTATAATGCTCCATAATGCCCCATAAGTGAGCGCCAGGAATCAAATACAATTTGCCCTAAGATTTAAAGCTTACTGATTTATCTCCATACACACGTTGGGCTTAAGGCCGTGTGATGAAGAGCTCCATCCATATCCATTGAGTGCCTCTTAGTTATTAGGACAGTGGTGCCATCTAGTAGCGGATTCTGGCGATACAGTTGCAGATTTATTACCCGTACGTTCGATTTTGGAATGTGTGTTACGCGATCGCGAATATTTATGTTGTTTGCTACTAAGCCAATTTAAATGAAATTTGGTTTGGAGATAGGTGATCCATTCAGCATCATAAGTAGCTTAACGTGTTAAGAAACGTTGTCATATACGTTATAACATACAAATCGGTATGTTAACCACTAGGCCACCACGCCATATCATCGATCACGAAACGTCCAAATGATGATCTGAAAATATTCAAGACTTTTTGAAAAAATATATTATGTACATTTACGTATATACTGACAGTACCTAGGGAAGTATATGCTAGGCTATTAATCATTGAAAAGTCCTTGTAAGTTGTTCACACAGGCGAAACGGCAGGATCAGGCTAGTCTTACTAATGTAAATTGTGAAGGTAACCTATTTCTCTATAACGCTTTCACGGCAAATTCGCTGAATCGATTAAACTAAAACTCAGTTTTGGGGCAGCTTAAACCTACCAGCTTAACCTGGGGAAGGACATAAACTACTTTTATCCTGGTTAAGACGCTTAAAGTTTCCACACAGGCAAAGTGGCGGGAGCAAGCTAGTTAATAATAACTTTAGTTTTATGCTCCTTTTTATGTCCTCGCCGACTGAGCACTTTGCTAGTTTTTCCTTAGTTTTTATTTCACTTCATGTTTTTCTGCTGTAAAATTATTATGAAATGGCCGTAATAATTTTACTTGAGTTGACAATTGTTTTCATTTGAAACCGTAGTGGAAGACGCCGCGTATTATAAAAGAGATATTTATTATGCAACTCTAGCGTAAAAATGTTTGTATAATAGCAATTTATTATTCACTTTATTGTTTTTTATATACCTACTGTTTTGAACTTAGCTCTGGGGGTGATATAAAAAATTCATGGCGTAAGCCTCTTAAGAGCGCTGGAATAATCTAACGCCTACAAAAAGGTGTGTAGCAAACACTTACATGGATGTATATTCAGACAAGCGCAAGTCCAGAATTTATTTTCTTGCTGAGACAAGAACATACGTTTGGAATTGTCCTGACTTATGTTTGTGTATTTGTCTTCTTAAATGAGAAAGAAAAGACCTGTCTATTTACGTCACAACACAATGAATTAAGTCAATTAAAATACCAGGTAGCTCTTGTACATTTGGTTGTTAAGACCTGTCAGTTTTTCCGGATCAAACTTGTTGAAATGAAAGGAAGTGGAAACTGAATTACCACACACATACAACCACATTTTTATAAGTCTTCCGACCTGGAATCCTTTCTTCTTACCGTATGGTAGATGAACAACCTGATGTCAGCGTTTAAATGGGATAAGAATCCTTTGAAAAGTCAGGATAGATGGCAGTATTTGATCAAATACATAATATGTATTTGATCAAATACTTGTTAATTAATTTAATTAATTTAATTTAAGCCTTTAATTGTGACGATATTATCGTCACAATTAAAGGCTTTTTAAGGTACTTCTAAAGATAGTGCAGTTTCGATTTACGTATTATAATTTAGACATTGTATCGGCAAGGCATTACCTGTAGTTTATACACCACTGAGTTCGCAAATGTAAATCCAATCGGAGCAGCCATTAGCCGCTACGCCGCCACCGTTCTCGGACCACAAACCTAATCACCCTATTGTTACGTATCAAATTAATTATACATAAATGAATACCGTCGTGTAATCTGTAGTATAATACATAGGTAGTGACTGTTCCATCAGATGGCTTGATTTGAATTGAAATTATATTGGTAATTAATGGGTCTAAGCTACTGTTGATCAGTGAGGTTCAACAAATCTGTCTATGATCAGTTTCTTGATGAGTGAGCCTCAGTTCACGTTAAGCCGTTGGTCCGGTGCCTGATCTCCAGTCATGTCGGTCTACAGTCCTATCGGACTATGAGAGCGAAGGTATAGGGAGTGCACCTGTGTTTACGCGCATACTTGTGCATTGCAATATCTCCTGAGAATCGCCTTGATCGAAATTCGGTCAGGAGAACAATAGTTTATACCTATTCGTATATAAGTCATAATAAATCTATTATTTAACTAAAATTTAACTAACCAGTACAGTGTACCAATCAACTAAACCGCATCATTCTCTGAACTACCTTCCTCAGAATTTAATTAATACAGAAATACAATTAATATTAACAAAGTGAAACCGCCGCAATTAACGTTTACCTAATACAAATTGTATAACTTATTGGTGCGAGCGAATACACCCATGGATGTTGATACCAACTGATTATTATAATTAACTAGATGAGTCCGAGTAACTATTGATTTTAATCATGGTACAGCAGTGATAGCAGACGACCTGATTGGGGCAGTGGCTAAGGGATTGAACTGCGGCGCTATGGGTTGCGAGCTCGATTCCCGCACGGGTCGGAAATTTGTGCGAACGGCAGATGTTTGGGTGTTCGTGTATGTGATATTTCATGTTTGTGAAACGCACCCACGACACAGGAGTAATCCCTAGTAGGGGGCGAGGTTTTAAATAAAAAAAATAAACTATTGTTAGTAACAACTACACTCACAAATAAATATGATATTGTTATATAGGTACATATAATAGAAATAAAATATATTGGATGCCCGTATAATGACTTAGAGCCGACCTGTGTGTGCAAAGTCATCCACGGCCAACCATGGGGCAGTCCCATCGGTTAATCAATGTCTTCAACATGCTGTGAGAATGCCACATGTACTTTAAATAACTATAACACTAATTTGTGTTCATCATTATCAGCCGGAAGACGTCCACTGTTGAACAAAGGCCTCTCCCTTACGCCACAATGAACGACAACTTACCAATTATGTTAGCAATAATACTGGGAAGCGGTGGAAGGCGGGCGTTTTGGAGACTGCCTTTAAAGACATTTACAAAGTTTCTGATGGGCTGATCTAAACAAATTAATTGTATGTTTAGTTAATTATAGTCTGCTTCAAATAAATAATGGTTGTGTTACCTTTGGTTGTTTCAGACCGCGAGTGTCCTGAACCAACGCAACCTGAAATCGGCAAGGTGACTCTTACTGGAAGGCTGTTTGGTGATAAGTAAGTATGTCTACATACCTTTGTCTTCGCTTCTCTTCTTCTGCCTTTATAAAATACACATAACATCACGCCTGTATTCCCTGAAGGGTTAGGCAGAGGTGCACATATAGTACACCCACATTTCGCCAGTTATGTTTCTAGGTCCCAATGTAATAGGGGGCGAGCTTATTGCCATCAACTGAGAACTACCTAATAGAAAAATCTAGTAACACTTTGCCCGACCCGGGATTCGAACCCAGAACCTCGTGCTAGGTTCAAGGAATGCTTTAATACGAAACAGCTCTCTTATAAATCTACCTTTCATCCAGGGCCGTGTACTCCTGTCCTCACGGCTACCACGTAGTAGGATTGCAGAGCAGGAGCTGCCAGGCGGACGGCAAGTGGGCAGGGCAGCCTCCAGCGTGCAAGGAGAATAGTATGTATCAATAGTTGTTACAAACACGATTATGAAGTGAGTTTTAAATATTTGACTTGGCAATTATGTGGACTAAGCATTGAATGTGATGTCAAAGTAAAACTATTAGATTAAGTATTGAGACAACGATTACTTTTTGAAATGTTGAATTTGAACCCACTGTTTAGACACGAATACAAAAGTACAGACCTCTTACCATAAGCTCTTAAAGCAGGACAGTTTAAGATGTGGAAGCGAGACGCCGATACTTGCAATGCGGCGTCACCCTTCCACAACGTAAAGTATCCTGCTTTAGGTGTTCATGGTAAGGGGGCTGGTATCTCAATAGCATAACTACAAAGAATAATATGACCTTACATAATGGATCAATAACAGGTTAAGTCTAACTAGACTTTGCCCTTGAATCTAGACTTATTTCTTACATACCCCTCCATTTACCCTCCCCAGTCTACTGCCTCCAGCCTCCGACTATTGAACATGCTCGCCACTCGGCGCTGCCCGAACAAGCGACCTTTGACCTCGACGCGACAGTGCAGTACAACTGCCACACCGGCTACGTCACCAACGGCTTCCCGAGAGCCAAGTGCCTGGCTATCGATGGCCAAGCCTCTTGGTATGGACCTGATATCAGCTGCGAACGTGAGTATGCCATGATTAAGTAGTTGGAGATTCCAAGATAGAAACTGATTGGCGTTTGAACTGGTCCCCTAAGGGTTGATCGGGGGGATCGATAAGGGGTTGGATATTGCATTCCAGGATGCGACGAAAAGATGTGTGATGGCCGATGTTTGTCTCTAGTCTGAGTGTTTATGATAAGCGATATTGCATGTTTGTAAAACGCACCCACGATATAGGAAAAAATCCTAGTGTAACGAGTGAAGTTAAGAGTTTCTATTGATAATAGTTTTTTAGTTTTGACGACAACTTTAACACATCATTCTACCTTAGAATAAACTTAACAACAAGGTGACCATTGGCAGAAACAGAATACAGCTCCTAGGAAGAAAGTTGTTGAATAGTGACGGGTAGTATATCTGTCTGTATATACTTAATTATAAAGACAGAAAATGTTTCTAGCTAGTAGCCTAGTGTCTGGCAGGATTCCAACGAAGAGATTACTCAGTCCTCATCCAAACATATTGGAAGCGCATTTTACAGGGTTCACTTCTATAATAACAGCAAAGCTAGCAATGACTTGTGAAATAAGTAGATAATGTAATTCAAATCTTGCAACCACTGACGTCATCATGTTCAATAAGCAGTTCCTATAATCATCAGCTCGATCTTGCGGCGAGCCCGGCGACGTCCCCCACGGGTGGGTGACGGCCGACTGCCACACGTTCGGCTGCCGTGCTGTCGTCCAGTGCGGGCAAGGCTTCGAGCTGGTGGGCAAGGCAGAGCGCTACTGCCAGGCTGATGGCGCTTGGGCACCCAAGGAACTACCAACCTGCGTCCGTGAGTAAACTTTGAATTTATATTTTGAGGAGTTTTGATGATGAGTCGCTTTTAAGGTTCTTTGATATAAAATAGTTTATTGCCATTTTTAATTCAAGAACGTTTATTAGGGGGTTTTCAATTTAGGTGGCAGAATTTTTAAAACTTAACTATAGTAGCTTTGGTAAAACAATTTAATTATCTTCCACAGTACATGAGCTAACATTAAGTCTTACATATTTTGGAATTCAATTACAAGAGTATACAGTTTTCTCTCTCTATCTCTCGCACATACTTTGAGTGAAAAATTAATAGGCAATTTTAGAACGAAGACTCATCATCAAGATCCAAATAATTTTCCAAATTCTCATGTGGTCTTGCTTCGTGACAATGTAGTTGCCGATTTCAGTGTTGTCCTTCATTTTGGAATGTTGCATGGTACCGGTACTCGACTCTAACTTACATATAACATCGGTATAGTTCGCATGACGCTTAAACAAATGATTATCATGGCTATCATCGGAGCAATTTCATTGTCATGACGCAAAATATGGAAATCCCACTTTTATATTGATTTTATCGCAGTTTGGTCAAGATTGGATAGTTATTTGATA
The DNA here is from genome assembly GCA_946251915.1 of Abrostola triplasia. Classification (NCBI taxonomy): domain Eukaryota; kingdom Metazoa; phylum Arthropoda; class Insecta; order Lepidoptera; family Noctuidae; genus Abrostola; species Abrostola triplasia. Next base: position 8,404,455 of record OX276442.1, read on the forward strand.
TTTGTTTTTTCTGGGATTATTAAACTGTTAACTGGTTTATTTAGGGTTCAAATATAACCAAGATTTGAGTAGCGTTTCGAACAGGTGGGATGTTATCGTCAAAAGTGGGAATTCCTCTGAAATTTGCCCAAAAATGGATTTTTCTGATTGTTTTTTCTCCTTTTAATGCTGCTTAGAAGGAGATGCCGGGACAGTTTGAGCATCCATTACATTACGTAGTATATCAAAAGTAATGTTATTATAGAAACGTTGTCACCTTCAAATTCTATAAAGCTATCGTTTTCCGCAACTTCAAAAGTTGTTTCTTTCTGTGGCCATGATAAAAAATTGTCGTTAACTGCCTATCTGACTATTAGATGATATAGCAATGTTAGTAGTACTCGATGTTTATTGTAAATTTCTATCTTATAACGCTGTAGTGAAATAAATGTACAACAAAAACAAAATTTGTTTTATTTTTGCATGTTTTTGCACGTGAATATTTTTGATCAATTTTGATAATAACGCCATCTATGTTCTAGTCGGGTATTGTTAAAGCGACGCGTGTCGCCATCTAGTGGTAACACAGGTGCAGTGCCCGCCGCCAGAGGCGCCGCGCCACGGCAAGGCAGTGTACACATCGTGCGCGTACAATTCCGTGGTGTCGTATGAGTGCAAGTACGGGTACCGGCTCGTGGGAGACGCGACCCGGCGCTGTGGTGCCGATAAGAAATGGTCCGGAACGCAGCCTATGTGTAAAGGTAAATAAAATCGCCTATATTGAAACTTAAGAAAATGTCCACTCTTATAAAAACAAATGTTGATAAATTTGAGATGAAAGGATGTATCTATAAAAAAGTTTCTAAGAAAATATTTGCGCATGAGACGATACATACCTACAGTACAAGTATCATATAGCCAAAACCTTCAAAAGCACTTTTGGAAAAATATCAAAACTTTACCTAAACAACATTATCCTGCTTCCAGAAATCAACTGCGGCCACCCTGGTCAACTCTGGAATGGGTGGCTGGAGAACATCTCCTCGGGGACGGGGCTGGGCGCGTCCATCATCTTCAGATGCCAGGATGGCATGAAGATGGAGGGCAATGGCTCCGCGATATGCCAGAGTGATGGCACTTGGAGTCATCCGCTGCCTATGTGTTTGGGTTAGTACTAATTGTCCTAATAATGAGACTATTCTACTTTTCATTGCTAGATTTTTCTCAATGTCTTTCCACCATATTTTTGGTAATTTTACAGTCCACAACTGCCACCTGCCAAAACTCCCCTTCCTTCAAGATACTTCCATGATATTAAAATTAAGCAAAAATGGCGAGGTTGATATCAGCATTTTTCAATATGAAACAAAATCGTTGTTGCTTGTAAATCTAATGGGGATGCTAAGACCTCCGACGTTAGCCCATCTGTCTAAAGTTCTGAAACATTATTTCCATAGCACGATTTTTAAGATGTCCTTTATACTCTTGCAGCACCGTGTGTGGTACCCCATGTATCACAAGGCAGGGTGGTGCTGGTGGAGAACAAGACGGGCGACAACAGCACTCAGGAGGCCAACACCCAGATCGTTGGCAGTTCCACCATGGTGCAGCATGGTGAGTTCCGACCACGCGGTCAGGATTATATCAAACGCCTTAACTTTCTTCTTCTTAATTGGATTTAAAATCATTGTCTGTATTATTCAAATCAAATGGATTAAATCTAGCCAGCTCTTTTCTTTCTCATGTCAATCATAAGTAGGTAAGTAGGTATATCTTTTATTATGTTTTTAACCAATCTAATTTTTTGAAAGCCCTTATTACTCTATTCAAATCTGAATTTTACTTCACCTTCTACTATTTTTGAATATTTAGATCTATAGAGTGGTAAAATGTCAACATTTTCAGTTTTCCTTGTATTTCAGGTGAAATAATTGTGGTGGATTGTGAGAAAAACTACGAGTTTCCATCTAACAATGCAGCCGTGACGTGTAACAATGGAACTTGGACTCAGATACCGAGGTGTCAACCGGCCAGGTAACTTCAACATACAATATTCCTTTTGCCAAAATGCCGGATGGCCAAAAAGCCGTATCTAAAGTGGCGTTTATCTTCCGCGTTCTCACTAGAGCTCGCTGAATTGAGTAATATATTTTCATGTTTTATAATTATATCCTATCTTTCTTGTTTTAGATGTAAGAAAATGCCAAAGTTCCCCCGCAGCGGTATGGTTATAGCTCCTAAGACCGAGCACGGCATGAAGGCACGTTTTCGCTGCAAGGATGGATTCGAGCTAAAGGGGAACCCTATTGTGGTGTGCTCGTTTGGAGTCTGGAGTGGAGAGACACCGAAGTGTGAAGAAGGTAACGTGTATTATTGATTACTATCAATTAATATTGAAAAAGCAGGACTTGCTTATAAATCAAATTATATAAAACAAAAAGCCCATTTTCATTCTTAACTATTGATGAATGAATAATGAGGTTTCTTAAATCAATGAAGAAACTGCTTCTTTTGACTAAGTAAACATAAAATTACATAAAATATTTTTGTTTTATTTGGTTTCAGTATTCTGCCCCTTCCCGGGGTACATCGAAAATGGCAAAGTTCTTCTTGTTGGAAACATGGGGTTATACGATTATCGACCATACGTGAAAAAGGTAACTTTATGGACGCTTTTAGACGTCTGGCAAAAAACTTCAGAATTATTTAATTTATTTTTACCATGATTAAAATTAATGTTTTCCAGGTAGTAAATAACAAACAAATAATGTACGAGTGTGAAAAAGGCTACGTGTTGTCTGAGGGTCCGCCGGGAGCCACCTGTGTCGGTGGCCACTGGAGCCCTAGAGAGTTGCCCAAGTAAGTTCAGCAACTCCAATACATAATGTAGAAGGAACTACTGTAGGATAAAAATAACATTACAGTAGAGAAGTTAAAAGTATTCGAATACAGTACGTTAGTAGTGTAGGTTCTGTGTACCGACTGATAATGTATCAATTTTATGCTAATGTTCTTTACAAATTTTCAGGTGCACACTCTACCAGCATCCGCGCATCCGTTGGAGCCGCAGACGACGTTCCATTGCAGATCCAGAAATCCGTCACCGCAGATCAACTTACCTCCGCCAGTACTACAACAATCTCCGTCGTCAGACAGATCCGTCCCAACAATACTTAGACCAGCTCTACAATAAATATAATCACGGAACATCAAAACCAACACTAAGACACGCGAACTTCAAAATCATGAAGAAGTTTGATTTTGATGAAGAAGTCGAACCGCCCACTAGTGGAGAAAATAATGAAGAGAACTTTCCGACTGCTGTGTATACTATATACAATGTGCATGGAGAACCAATAGGTCATAGATTGTATTCGTATCAACCCGTATACGAGCCTGAAGATGAAGATATAGTTCAGCATGAAGAAACGTCGGAATACGAAGATTCTGGTGATGGAGAAGATGAACTCTCTCATGTTACTGTGCTCAAAGGAGGAATGTTTGGAGATCATAGTCTCAGCGCAGATAACACCGATAACATCAACAAGTTGAAACACGAATACTTTGAACGATACGTTGACAAACGACGTAAAAGATTCTCGACAAAAAATTTAGAAGGAATGACAAAAGAATTGGACTCGGAATCCGAAGAAGATGATGCCAAAAAACAGCCAGATTTCGAAATGGAAATGGATGATTTAAAGAAAGAGGGGGATTTAGAATTGGAAGGAGATGAAAGCAAGATTCATTCAGTAACAGAAATACCTACCGACACTAGTACTAAAAAAAGGATCAAACGTGGCGTAAATACTGAAGAGTTTGATACAAACAATTGGACTTTAAAGCCAACGGTGGAAGAGCCAGAATTCAATAATGAAATCCATCATAATTTACTCAAAGTAATTCCTTTGACAACTAAACTGAGAGAGCAGGATTGTAAGGACAGTAAAGAAATGTCTGTAATACCTCTAAAAGACATCTTTAACAGTGACATCAAAGATTACAGCAAAGAAATGGCGGTGGTTCCTTTACAGTACAATAATACGAATTCTACTGAAGTCGATAATATACTAGACAAACGGGAAAAAAGGACAAGTAGGAAAACTGATAGGTTAAACCAGACTACAGCTACTATTCCTAAAACGTAAGTGTTCACAATTGTATAACAAAATCGAATCAACTAAAGAATTGTCTAGTAAACACTAAGACCAAAACAGAATAAAACTATATAAAGCATGATAAAAATGATTAACCGATATACACTTTTATTGTTTGCAGGGGAAGAGAAGGCAAAGGCGGTAGGACTCGACAACAGACTTCAACAGGAGACGATCAAGATTTGGATGTCAAAGACTTGACTGAAGGTGGCAGCCCTCAGAATACCACTGAGAAGGGCAAGAAGGGACGCCCGAAAAGCCCTTGTGAACCTATCGAGAGCGAACCTTACGTTAACATTGAAATTGTCAAGTTTGGACGAGACCCTAATAATACTTTTAGTTCAGGTAATACATAAGATTTTCTGTCTGTTTGTAAATATTTCGACAAAATATCAATAAAATGAAGAATCTTATTTTCGAAGGCTATGCAACAATTCTAGTTTTTTTTCTATAAATCAAATCGTTGTAAATAGTCGTCTGTTCATACTATAGACAGTGAAAGTAAATATAAGAAAAATATATTTTATTTCAGGAACAATAGTGCGTGTTGCCTGCGGAAAAGGCTACGGCCTAAACTTAGAACAAAACGCTACGGCCAAATGTGTGCGAGGGCGATGGAAACCTGAGAAACCTAAATGTGAAATATGTAAGTAGACTCTCTGGCGCATACATGATTTATGAACCTTTGTTGGTAGAGCAATTATGACGGATTTGTGTCTGTCATCTTCTACTTAACCTTTAACCCACTGTCTAGTGCATTACATAATTATGCTACACGTTGATTGTTTAACTACTGCGTCTACTTAGCGGTCAGTCAATGTAATAATACATCATTCGAGTCTATCTTTATTCATCATCCACAGCCTTTAACATCCCACTGCTGGGTATAAGCCTATCTTTATTATTCCTTTGGTCTTTCTAGCTAGCAGTCGTTTCTTCGTTTTGCTCTCCACTACCATTTTAACCTCCTTCCCCCCCTACTCCGCAAACCCCAGTTTATCAAACAACTTCGTGTAATAAGTATTCTAAATCTCCCATCATGATGATTAAGCATGCACAAACTATCCACAGTACCTTGTCACGTGCCATCCACGGAGTACGGCATCTACACTATGGCATCTGACGCTGGCCATCCGATGACCGCCAGCCAAGTGTTAGGGTCCAGCTTGCAAGATGAGAAGGAGCTGAATGAGACGGACCCCGTGCCCAACGGGCAAGTCGTGCACTTCTCCTGTGAATATGGGTAAGCAGATCATACATTATATTCAACTAAAAAACTAGCGGACCGGGCGTTGTTCTGCCCGAAACCATTCATGAAACCATTAAAATATACTCACAAAATTTCATGCAAATCGGTCCAGCCGTTTAGGAGTTAGGTGACAAACATACGTACAGACGTGTGTCCGTCTCCAAACACCAGTGCATAATATTTATTTTATTTTATTATCTTAAGAAAACTTACAGCTAATAGTTACAATATATAGGTACACTGTGCAAAATATGGCCAATTACAAGTTTCCATAAATATCTGTAAAATCAGTGAAGTAACTCTAAAGCGTAAACAGCGTTAAGGTAAGTTAAAACTTTAAAAACTAAGAAACAAATACACAAACTAAATATAATGTATTCGCAAAAACTAAACACAGGCGATTAATTAGAATCAAAAAAACGTTTAGTGAAGCTCCTTTTTAGTTTCAGAATGCTTGTACTAAACAAATCCAGGTCGAGCTCCCGACACGCCACATTATACGTTCGGCAAACCCTTACAACATAAGAATTTTGTCTGTAGGTAGATCTAACCACAGGTATATGAAGGAGATTAGAACTTCGTAGAAAAGCAGAGGGCACACGAAGTCCGATCTTGCCAACCAACTCAGGGACGTCTATCAATCCAGTCATGACACTAAATAAGAAAGCCAGATCTGCAATTTTCCTTCGCTCGTGCAACGGAAGAATATGGTATTTCTTACACCGACTTATGTAGTTTGGGAGATAGGTATTTGAACGATATTGAACGTACCTTAAAAAACGTTTTTGTATGCCTTCGATACGGTTAATATAAATATTATAGTTTGGATTCCAAATTTGAGAAGCATATTCAAGATGGCTACGGACAAACGCACAATAAAGAACTTTCATTGTTTTAATATTCTTAAAGTCACATGAGATCCTAAAAATAAAACCCAATGCCTTAGAAGCCTTGCTGACAATATTATTAATGTGCGCATCAAACAAAAGCTTTGAGTCAAATGTTACACCAAGATCTCTGATAGTATTAACTCTGGTTATTATCGTATTCGATAGTTTGTAATCATACTTGATAGGATTCGGTTTTCGCGTAAACGAACAAACATAACATTTAGACACATTCAAATCCAACATGTTAGTAACGCAATACCTACAAAACCGCTCCAGGTCATCCTGTAATAGGCATGCATCATTCCATGTTGATACCTGACCAAGAATCTTCATGTCATCAGCATACAATAGAATTTTGGAATTGTGGAAACAAGTATCGATGTCATTAATAAAGATGTTGAATAAAAGGGGTCCCAATAGGGATCCTTGGGGAACTCCCGAGGGAATGTACTTAGCTCTTGACGAGTAACCGTTGAGCACTACTGTTTGGCATCTATTGTCAACGTATGATGCAAACCATCTGAACAAGTTGCCCCTTACACCAACCGACAACAGTTTGCGCATAAGCAGTGCATGATCTATTCGATCGAAACACTTGCTGTAGTCAGTGTATATAACGTCGACCTGAGACCTCAAAGACATATACTCTGTGAGGTAGTCACTACATAGCAATAGATTGGATGTAGTGGAGCGACCTTTTAAAAACCCATGTTACTGTTCAGAGAAACTTAACTTAAGAGATGAGTAAAGTTGATTGTGAGTTATTTTATATACGTTCTATTTACTGGGTTCTAATTTTGGTCAGAATCCTGTCTATCATTCGTCTATGTGAAAGGAGTCTGTATAATTAATGCAGTCGGTAATGTTTGGCCTTCTGGTTTAAAACTTGCGTGTTCAATGCACATAATATTTGTGCCACTTCATATTACTTCCGAGTATTCCGTACATGTATAGACGTATGTAATCGTAGCAATAGGGAAATTCGTATGCACCAACCGAAAATAAATATAGTTATAATTATTTTTGTTTCAGATACAACGTGCAAGGACCAACGAACTTACGATGCTGGCTAGGAGAGTGGGCGGTGACAAGCATGCCTGAATGTGTCGCAGGTATGTTAAAAAGCTTTAAGATAATGAAGTGGGGTTTGCACCAAAACATATTTAGAAGTAGGTATTATTACCAACCACCAACTCTAAGCAGCAGCAACCAACTATTTTGGGACTCTAGTAGTACCTTTATTTGTTGTTTTTTCTTAAGATACCAAGTAAATAAATATTATCCTATATTATGCCTGTAATAAATCTAACGTTACTAAAAGTCCAATGTTATCAGTTCTGTCATATATAAGAAAGAAATGCAATTTATCACTTGATTGACATGTCTACAGCACCCTGCGAACTACCCTTACTTCACGGAGCCACCTATGAGGCTGGGTACCGAGCTGGACTCACAGTAGCCCACGCCTCTTCTGTCAACATCGCCTGTGATCTAGGCAGGTCACCACCAGCCACGCTCAACTGCCATCTAGGAAGATTGCAGCCGACTGTCCATGATTTCTGCAGACCTTTAGGTGATTTCCAGATTACTTACTACATAATATGCTGACATTTAGCTGATCCATGTTATTATGAATGTGTTATTACATACAGAATTCAACTAGAAATGCATTTTGTTCACACCAAATAGATTCATAAAATATTTAGAATTATGTAGCTTAAGATTTTAAAAGATCTCATACTTACTGTAATTGGCATTCTTAATAAATAATTTTTTTATCTCGCTGACCAAAAATATTACATTTGACAGTCATTTTTTAACAAAATACCTGAGAAACCAAACCGTAGATTTCTTACGATTAATTCAGAATAACACTCCCTGAATTTTCCCCTCAGCCAACCTGTCTCGTCCACGGCCGACGTCAGAATTCCAGAGCGGCTCCGACATCGTTCGGGAGGATATTTCGGAGCTGGAGCCTGACATTGACGGCAGCACCAGCACGGACTGCGGCCCTCCCGCGAGGTAACATAGACATGATTATGATACGAGGAGAAAGAGCTAAGCACATGTTATCAGAACGAAGCTTCAGTAAATCCCATAGGATCTGGCTTAGGAATTTAGTCGTTAATAGCCATCGATTTTTAAGAAGGAATTCTCCATTAAACATCTTCTGCGCTTTAACTGTTATTTACAGTTTTAGAGCGTTTTTTCAATATAAAGGATTCTATAAATATTTCTTTACATTGCTACTGGTATTTTTGTGAAACACAACCTGATCACAAAGGTGAAGACTTCAATCGATAAGATATTTTGGTTAATACCCTACCAATTGTTAGACTAGGTGATCAATTTCCATAAACACCCGATAGAATGAATCAAATGAATATAAATAAAAGAGAAACAGTGAGTAGACACTTCAATAGGGATAAAAAATCTGTCAGATGTAAGATTTTTAAACTTTGTAATTTTTTGTGCAGGAATCCACAAGAAGTCAGGTAATGTGTGTTTAGCTCTGAACAAGCATAAAGCTGAGATAACTCGTTTAACAATGACGTCATTAGTTTGTGAGATCAACGTTCGTTTGTTTTATTTGTCCAAACGCTTTCATTGTAGCTTCAATGTGGTTTTGTTTACCGTCATGTCAGTTTACGTCATATTTGCTAATTAAAACTAATTTAACTAATTAAATTATCAACTAAGTACGATGACTGTTGTTAAGTAACTACAGTTTATCAAAATTAAAAAGAATAGTTCAATATTTTAAAATCCAAAAGTACAATCATTCGGTATACCGCAGGGAACTATATTTGGTCCGAGCTTTTCAGTACAGAGATTAACAGATGGAAAGTTATAAATTAAAATACTGCATATTGCAGTTAAGTAAAAATATAATTATAAATAATAATTTGATTAGTAATGAAAACTTAAAACTATATCTTAGACAGATGATGTGGTAAAAATATTACCGTATGATGAAATATGATGTATAGACATGGCATTACAGTGAAGATTTATTTTCTCACTCATCCAAATCACGTTAAAGGATCGAACATAGCAATTGTCATAGAAAGATAGTCAAACATTAAAATAACTATTAAACGTTTAGAAACGAAATGTTAGATCCTTACGCTTTGGAGCATTTTGTTTGGTTCATTTTATTTTAGTTTTCTCTTTTCGTTTGCTGTTGTATAATGTGATTTAAGCAAGTTTTGGAGTAAGTTGTGTTCAAAACTGTGCATCCATTAAGTGGACTCTAAGATCTTTAGATTCATATTAATATAGCTCGGTCCATATTCTGAGTAAAAGTAATGAAAAAGCAGCTACAACACAACTTTCTTCATCAAATCACTGTCATCCAAAAGAGGATGAATTGAGCCGCGATAAAAAGAAGTAATGTGTTTGCAAAGATATGCGTTTCTTATTTGCTCGCTGAAGACTGAAGGGAACCCAGGCGGTCAGGGATGCCAAGCCCTGGTGAGAGCCTTATAGGTTCGAAATTTTGCTTCTTTAACTACCTCACGTCATCACCACCTTCTCTCATCGATGATCATGCTCATCAACGTACAATACTTCATGTTTTAACATTTTTCGGTGATGTCTTGTGTGGCCACGGTGTGGGTTTGACTAAGATAGGTTCGATGAAGAACTGAGTTGAAAATTTCAATGACTCCTATACACTTTCGATGAATTATTGTTGTTTCTAAATCTTCTTGAGACACATTCTCTCACTTATAATAATTAGTTTCACGAGTACTTTCTGGCTAGGCACAAAATTGTCAAATTAGGTGTTTTTGAAATTCATCATGTAAAATTGTTTTAATTTTTTGCAAAACAAATATCTTAGTTTTGTCAGCCTCAAGAAATTAAGTATAACAAGGGGAATCTCGACCCTTCCCTAAGTATTTTAACCTGATCCCTTAGATCTTAGTCATTCCCAGCTCATCACTTCTTTTCTCATTATTTCAAGGGTCTAAGGTCTCATTATCATGGTACAAATCCTCGGAAGGCAGGGCTTAGTATACGTTGAAAAATATACTTTTTCTATATGTTAATAAGAACGCTATTTGTATGGCCGTAACCTGGCTTCTTATGTCTTGGCCAAGCTTCAGTTTGGTTGCTAATTGTTTGAGATTTCGAATTATAGTGCATGTTTAACTGTAATAAAAATAAATTTATTTTTTAAATATTTTAAGATTTGAAAGTTCTTTCTGATTTACATTTTAATATTTTGATTATGGCCACTGATAAAGGATTAATAAGAGCATACATTTAATATAGTGTGTCTTTTATCAATTATTGATTCCAAGGGCTTTTTTAATGTTTCTTATAATAATTACTTAATTATGCATTCTTTAAGTAACGCTCTTAATTGAGTATTTTAAGATTCTTACATTATATCAGTGGCCAAAATATTCAATGTCCGATACCCCAGTATCGTGGAATAATTGCTTGAAGGGTCCAGGGTACGCTGATATACCGGGACGGGGCTGAAGTGAACAGCTCTCTTGGGATGGAAGGGTATCCTCACGGAACAGAAATTACGTTCAGATGCATAGCATCCATCATGGGTGAGAAGACGACGTGGAAACTAATCTGCGAGCAAGGAAACTGGGTTGGGAAGAGTTTTAACTGTGGTGAGTTTTGCGACTTTATCTATGGTCTTAAAAACAAGTTTTCAACCAGTAAATGCAATTCAAAGACAGTTGTTTATTTTAGACATTTGCCAGGCATACAGTCAGGTAACGATTAAACTATGACTACTGCTTATATGCCACTTCCAATTATAAACAAACATTCCTTGTCATTATTTCTTATATGAGTTATCATTAGAGACGTATTTGCACACGTGCAAACAGTCGAACTATAATGGGCATCAAATAAATTATCATGTTTATGTACTTGGATGTTCTTTTAATATATTTCAGAGGAGCTAGAAGCCCAGAACGAAGAGTTGATGAACAACAACAGCTGTACCTTCCAGAATGAAGAACCAAACGTGGTAGCCTTCTATAACGACATGCAGATCACCGAGGTGGTTGACTTCCCTGCAGGAGCTATGATAACATCAAGGTATAATAAATAACAATACTTGTGAGATCCCGTAAAAAAAATATGAGTATAATTTGGTTTTACTAAAAGATAGTTACCAAACATGTACTATCTGCATGTGCTTACGAATAGAACTTCAATCTAATAAAATATTACTAAACTGTTAACCATTACAGATGTAGTGACATCGGTAAATACGCTATGACAGGATCACAAACGCGCAAATGTATTGGCGGTACATGGGATGGAGTCAAACCTACCTGCTTCGGCCTTAATCAGCAGAATGACTATGCCAGTAAGTATCTAAAACCATTGTTTTTATTAAACCTTCACAGCCATTCCATCAACACTTTTTCACAGGGGTCGCAAACCAGGATCTCAAATACCGGATATCGAATAAAAATCACCCAAATACCGAGCGAATACAGGAATTTTAGGTATTTTTGCGACCCCTACTTTTTAAAATGTACTTTTAAAGTGACAAACACTATTTAATTATTATTGTAAATAGATATCTAAAAGTTTTCAGAGCAAGGTGATGTAATACCCTGATGATGATGATGTAAATATCCTTTCATTTACAGTGGAGAAGCCGCCAACGATACTGTTCCGGCATTCCCAGGGTCCCATAGCACAAACGAATGATGGGAAGCTGCTGGTGTACCCTGGCACCGTGCTGCATATGGAGTGTCTGTGGATGAGGAGATTCGGGAACCCCAAGTGGAATGTCACTCATAATAATCCCGAGTGAGTCTTTGCCGCCATTACTAACTATTCAATAATGCGAGTATTCAATATTAGTACCTAGTTATGTATTTAAAAACCAGTTTAATCTGCATCATGAGTCGTCATAAAAACAATCAATCAATAACTACATTTGCCCTTACGATATCAGAAAAAACATAGTCAAAGTTAATCGTTAATAATTAATCCTTCATTATTCACCCAGAAAATACCACTGTCATCTTCTTGGCTGCTTCAATTTCAATTTGTTATTTAGATCCGAGCGCAAGTACCCAGAGGGCTGGACGACTGACCCTGGCCGAGACAGCGCGCTAGAGTTCAGGCTGAGCATCATCAACGCTGAAAAGGAAGATTCGGGGATTTACCGGTGTGAGACACCAGCAAGACAGAGTCACCAGGTTGAGATCATCGTTGAAGGTTAGTAGTTGAAAGTGAACTATGGAATAAATATTCACATTGTTTGTAACTTTTTAACTAAGCATTTGTAAACATAACATAACATCACGCCTGTATTCCTCGAAGGGGTAGGCAGAGGTGCACATATAGTACACCCACATTTCGCCAGTTATGTTTTTAGGTCCCAATGTAATAGGGGGCGAGCCTATTGGCATCAACCGGGCACAAATCCAGACTCCGTGCTGCTACTGAGAATTACCTAATGGAAAAACCCAGTAACACTTTGCCCGACCCGGGATTCAAACCCAGGACCTTTTAGCAACCACTAGACCAACGAGGCAGTCATCATAAAACAAATATTCATATAATTTGTAACTTCTAACTTTTTAACTAAAGATTTGTATTCGCATGAAACTTTGCTAAAAATGTTCTAAACACTGGAAGAATCTGAGGAATCTGCATCTTGGCGAGCTCATTTATTAAATAACTTTGATATAAGTTATGGGGCGTAAAGAACGGCGTATATCAAATTGAATCCACTTCTCAAGATTGCCTCTTTTACAGATGTTCACTGTCCACCGTTACCGATTCGTCGCGGCTTAGTCGCGAGCGGTCTGAGCACTAAACTAGGCGCAGAGATAAGGTTCCACTGCGCCAATGGTAACGCGTTACTCGGTGCGCACACGCTCTATTGCCGAGCGTCGGGTAACTGGAGCGCGCCTTTACCTGTCTGCGAGAGTAAGTTCAAATTAAAGTACAATCGTTTTGGATAGGTTAGCTTTAGTCTCATTGGAACTTAAATTCCAGTAGGCTTCAAATACTTTATATTGTTCGATCGAGACTTGTACTATTTTTTGTTTATTTAAACAATTCAATATAATAAATACGGCAAGTCACATGGCCTTAGCCCTAAGTTTCCACTGATCTGTTAATGGTAATGGAAATTTTCTCTTAATCATTTCCACAGGCGTAGAGTGCGGTGAAGTGATTCATGACACGGCATTAGGTGAGGGAGAGCGTCGTCCTCGGGTATCTGTGGTGTCACGTGGTGTTGGCGGGCGAGCGGCGTTCTCCTGCGCCCCGGGCTGGGCTCTCCGTGGAGCCCCCGAGACGGTGTGCCTGCCCGCCGCTGACTGGGCGAAACCTTTCCCAGTGTGCAAAGGTGAAGATTGACTATGGAAACCGCAACGTACATTAAAAAGCGATATCTCTCGCGATTTTTTCCACAAATCTTCTCCTTCTCTATTTTGACCCCGTAGTATATATACTATATATACTACTATATATAATATATACTATATATACTACGGGGGTATATATTATATACCAGTTCGATGAATAATCCATAATGTTACAATATTGAGAGTTAAATAAAACTAAAATATCTTAGTACCTAAAACACTTACAGTAATAATAAATATAAATTTCGTCTACGCTGCAGTTGCTAACAGTCTTCAGTTAAAGTTAGAAGCTGTTCAATATTGATATTTCTTCTTAATCACCTCAATACTGCTTCTAGAGGTGTCCTGCCCGGCGCTCCCGCCGCCGACCTCAGGCTACGTGCTGGGCCGCGCGCCGTACCGGGCCGGCGACGTGCTGCAGTTCCACTGCAACCCGGAACACACGCTGCACGGCAGACCCATACTGGTGTGCCAGGACAGCGGCCGGTGGAGCGATAAGCCACCTACTTGTAAGAGCAAGCCTTTTTTCTTACAATGGCCATAGGTCAAACATACCATTTAAGGTTTCTCTTCATCATTTAGTCAACCAAAAGGTCCTTTACATACCCATTTTTGGTTTTAAACAAATTTTAATACAGTTTCTGTAGAAGTTGGATTTACATTGACTGCATCTCAGATTCACATCATGAATCACATAATAATTAGGACATAGATGGAAAATTCCACGTAATATAATTACTTAAAATGTGGTATTTTCTTCCAGGTGCTCAAGCGTGTACGTACCCTGGCACCACGATATCCGGGCGCATGTCTTCAGTCAAGTTCTACTACAAGATTGGCGAGACCATTACGTTCACCTGCGAGCCTGGTTACCGGCTGAAAGGAGCACCTATGCTACGGTGCTTGAAGTAAGTACCTACCTTCTAATTCTATACTAGAGTTATATTATGATTGTATATAGATATCTTACGGCTGGAAAAGACAGAATTTGCCAATTGGCTACTGAGCAGCTCATAAAGATGAAGTTAAAAACAGATATGTTTAGGAGGATCGATATTTCAGTAGTCAGGCTTCGTGGGCCAGGTAATTCTCGGAATTTTAAAGCAACGTTACATGATTTGCTGAAACAACTTCGATATTTTCTTACAGAAACAGAAAATGGTCCAACGCCATCCCTCTTTGCGCGCCAAACACAAACTACACGTCGACCGACACAGTCGCCATGCTGAACGGCGATATAGACGCCATGTTGTCCGACGCGCCGGCCGACGTACTGCGCACGCGCGAAACTCCCGCCATTTTGTCACCAGAGAGCTACAAAGTAGCTGTCACTAGGGCTGCAGTGTCAAGGTTACTACGAAGAGGTCCCATAGAGAATTATAGGAATAGAGTATATAGAGTGAACAGGCTACTGAGGAGGGACACTGAGAGATAATTTTTGGGTATTTTTCGGTTTTGTGTGCGGTAATCTAGTGGGAATGGCGAGGGAAAGCATGAGGTGGGTGATAATGATAATATTATCCTTATTTTTGTGAAACATGGTCTTTTGGGAAGTAAAAAGGATAAGCTAGACCATAGTTGTGTGCTTATACTTTTTTTTATTTTGTGGAGAAAATATCAAGTTAGTCAATTATAAGTAAAGTTTTTAAAGAGACGAATATAAGGGGAATTGAAACGTGATTATGAGAAATGTGGTTTATTGAGAGTGTTAAATGCAATTTATTTGCTCTGTGATTTATCAATAATTACCGGTTTTTATCGACCTAAATATTACCGCATGCAGAAATATATTAATAGTTTGTGTTACATACACCTTCGTTATATAATAGATATGTATTTAATATTGTTAAGTTTTAATTTACTTATCCAAATTTTACACGAGAGAAAACGCGAAAAAATGTTAGGTTATAAAAAAAAATTATTCGATCTCAAATAAAAAAATAATTGATAAAACATGGATTTGAGAAAAACTAATGAGACTTTAAAAATTTATAATTAATTAGATATTGTAGTAAATTATTATTTATTTATATTTTCCTTTGAAGACTGTTTAATTATAGTAAACTAATTAAATGCATTCGAAATGTTGCCAAAATTATATCACGTACTTAATCATTTTTTTCAGAATATTATTTTTTTAACCATTTTTACAATTTGTAAATAATAATGCTTCGCCAAAGAAATTTAGAATACTCTTATAAATATTAGTTACAATTTTGTAGATAAAACTATTATTGTAATAGTGTAGTCGTAAGTTTATTACGAAAATGTACCGATTGAAACAACTGACTAAACTAAATTCGAAATAAAGTTGGAAATTTTGGCAAACCTTATTTATCGCTCATGCATTCGATTTTGACTTCTATTGCTTTCGTATTAAGACACATGACAGCTGCAGTAAACACTTGGTATTGTAAATACGTTTTTTCACTATTTATAGACTGTGAAAAAAAGCCAAAATGGTAATGTTAATTAAACAGTAAATACTTAGTTTGTTTATCTAACAATAATTTAAATCGATTTATAAATTCTATACTGACCTAATCGCTCAACTAAAACAATCGACTAAACGTCTCGACTATTAAATAGTCGATTCCTATGTTGTTAGTCGGTACATTTTATATTTTAAAAAGTCGTAATTTTAAATGTAAGTAATTTTGAATATTGCGCTAGACTAATAACACGCACAAATATTTGGACAAACTTTTGATCATTATCTCTCTTTAATGCGAATTGGACTTAAGTATAGTTTCTATACTTAGAACAAAATCTATACTTTGTAAATTCCACAATATACAATAAAAATTAACAACCATCTGTAATGTTTTGTTGTAAATATTAATTAAAATAAACATTTCTGAATAATAAAAAGTAATAGTAATCAATAATACAATTTCTAATTATAAGAATCTGAATAAAAATACAATTTCCTATAAAACCTCTTTACTTAACGGCTATACTTATCATAAGTGTATACTTATTTAAGTTTTTTTTTCTTTTAATAGCTATACTTGAGTTTAAGGTTATTCCACATGGGTGCAGTACTATAAATACGATGTAGATAAATTGAATCGTAGCCTAACACCTTAATAAACATACAGCAAATATTAATATATTATAATAATTATAAATTCTCCAAGGATATTGAACAATACATAATACAAAAAGTTTAAATTCCCGAGCGCAAACTGCACTTTGCACAATGCGCGCGCATTCGCTCAAATACTAAAATATTAAAAGCTCCAAGCAAATTAGGACTTTACTAACAATGTAGATAGTTCAATGTCGATTACCGTCGTATTTAAATGTATCGGTAAAAATGTGAAATAGAAATCCGTGGTCTCTGCCTACCCCTATGGGAAACAGGCGTGACTTTATGTAAGGATATCAAAATGTTACGTATTATGTCAGACCAGCCGTGTTCTAAAGACATCACTTTCCAACTCACTTCTAAAACCGCGGTGAGATTTGACACGAGTACAAGGTGACGTGCGAGATGAATCCCGAGATCATAGTGATTCAGAATGGCATAGCAGATATACGAAAGTACTTGGCATTTTAAATCTATGCGTATTATGGAGATATGGCGTTTTTTATATTGTTCGACGCCTAAATAACAATAATACATGTAGATAAATAATTTAACTATTTCTCTACATGCAGCTTTTAACTACACTCATGTCAGCAACCAATTATTTCGTCACTTCCTTGTTGCTATTTCAAATAGGCATACACAGTTTCTATTTAAAAATAAACTTGTACGTCTGCTAAACTTAGGTATACCTTTTTTTGTTTTCCGTTGGAAATCCCACCGGCAACATGGGGGTAGGAACCGGGGAGTGTGGGATTTCTACCTCAGTAAAACCACTCCGGTGGTCACCATCTGCACGAACAAGGGAGGTCCCGGGACCTCTAAAAAAACTAACTCCGGAACCTTCCCATGAAACGCCTTGGATAGGAGTTAGGATAACGGAAGCCTAAATACTTTATTAAGCACATAACTATATAAGGAACCAAACCACATTTTCCGTTATACCTTGTGTAGGTACTAACTGTCATTTTGACAATTCTCTCATAAATTATGCCATACTAGCTGCGCCCCGCGGTGTTACCCGCAACATGTTTTCGGGATAAAAAGCCTATATGTTAATCCAGGGTATAATCTATCTACATACCAAATTTCAACCAAATCGGTCCAGCCGTTTATGTGTGAAAGAGTAACAAACATCCACACATCCATACTCACAAACTTTCACATTTATAATATTAGTAGGATTAGACAATTTTGACACAAAATCTACACAATAAACCTTATTTTTAACGTACGACAATTGGGGTTATTGTATTGCACCAGTGTGGAAAAGCCTTAGGCGTGCTCGCACCAACAAATTAACTATTTCATTAATTTTAACTTACATTTACCTGACAAAGCTCACATAGGTCTAAAATTGTTTAATAAATGTGTCTAGCAAAACTCTGTTAAGTATATAACACTGGGAATACACATATCAACTCGGAAAAGGATCGTCGTCACTGTATTAACTCGATCCGTCCAGTATTCTTTATAAGAAACTCTACTGCAACGCACACTAATCGGAATCGTAACGCAATCGCTTCGCATCGGGTTGAAGCCTGTTTTACAGCGAGGACATACGGCGGCGATCCCTTTCCGAGTTAATATGTGTATTCCGAGTGTTATATACTTAACAGAGTTTTCTATTGTTATGTTATGTATTTCTATGTTTATGTTTTTTATTTTCCGAGTTATTAAGTGTGATGTAACCTTAAATCAGAATTAAACGCAAATCTTAACTTAGTTGGTGCCAGCAAGCTTAAATTCGCATAAAAAGTTTACGCATATCGAATGAACAAAATTGCATATCTTAATAGATATAATGATGTATATAAACGATCCGATCTACTTATCAATAGTTGTGTACTTTTTCAGACATACGAACTATGTTACTCTGTCCCATTCAAGAAAAATAAACTAATAAATAAATCGTGAACAGAACATGTGTTTTATTTGGATTACATTGAGATACCTTTTTTTCCAGTCGCTCCACACTAGGACATTCTCATGTATCGTGGGTGCGTTTCACAAACATGAAACATCACATACACAAACACCCAGACTCGGGACAAACATCTGCGGTTCGCACAATTTTTTGTCTCATGCGGGAATCGAACCACCAACCTTTAATGCAGCAGAACATTCGCGTAGCCACTGCGCCAATCAAATCATAAAGAAGTGTTTAGTTTTCCTGAAAATGTCGATAATACCCAAAGTTCAGCTCAAAGATTTTGCTAGACATATTATTAATATTCCTATTATATAAACCTATAATTATAAAATATAAAAAACTGCCTCGTTGGTCTAGTGGTCGCTAAGCGCGACTGCTGAGCACGAGGTCCTGGGTTCGAATCCCGGGTCGGGCAAAGTGTCACTGGGTTTTTCCATTAGGTAATTCTCAGTGGCAGCACGGAGTCTGGATTTGTGCCCGGTTGATGGCAATAGGCTCGCCCCCTATTACATTGGGACCTATAAACATAACTGGCGAAATGTGGGTGTAGGTACTATACGTGCACCTCTGCCTACCCCTTCGGGGAATACAGGCGTGATGTTATGTATGTTAAAAAACGATTTAAGTGCGTCCTGCGCAGTGCATTGAACAAAATTTTAAGATCAAAAATATGAGCCGGTCCAAAAAGGTGTAAGATTGTATTAAATGCGATTTACATAAAACATTAGCTATTAGGCCAAACCTTTCTGGGTTGCTCAATTAGTCGATTTAATGAAGTATAACAATAGTGAAATATTTTAATTACAATTCAAATTATATCCAGAAAGCAGCAAGCAATGTAAACTTACAAAACGACCTGCATAAAGTTTAAGGTGAAGTAATTTCCACGTTTATTAGTTACAAGACATTACCCAACATTATAGTTATTTATAAAACAAATTACATTACACATCAACTTAGAGAAAACTCATTAATCAATCTACAAAATGACGCAATGTACTACGCTTGTCC
Organism: Abrostola triplasia; assembly: GCA_946251915.1. Lineage (NCBI taxonomy): Eukaryota > Metazoa > Arthropoda > Insecta > Lepidoptera > Noctuidae > Abrostola > Abrostola triplasia. The sequence goes on from OX276442.1 coordinate 8,424,135, forward strand.
GTGATTCAATCTTGATTGATTTGCACTCACATTTCTCAGCAACTTTAATATCAAAACTGCATACATTACAGCGTTTGATTTACACACTTATAAAATGTGTATACAAAGTCAGTAATGGAGCGTGAATCTAACGATACAACTCAAAGAAAGTGACAATCACTTAAGAACATGGTACGCATTCGAAAACCGAAGATTTTCAAGTCAGTCAAGCGCTCGCTGCGCTGCGTGAGTGACGTGTGGTGAGTCGCGCGTTTTCGCGGCAAAACGCGTGTTACTTCTCGACTGTCGAAAAAGTTCGAATATCGAAAAAGGTTCCATTGTTTTTTTCTCATCTAATCCAAGATGGCGGTGATATAAATATGGGATTAATGTCATTGTTTAAATAATAAATACGTGTGAGTGATTTTGTGATAGTGTTTTTTCCAATGGTGTTTCTACGGCGCAGTGGGGACGATAAACAGCGATAACTCATAGGTAATACTTAAACGATCGACTACTTATGTTAATATTAGTCGTAATTAAGATAGTGAGGTGCGCAGTTGACCTGCATAGCTGCATAGCTTGCTTACCCTCACATTTACAAATATTTTAGTCACTTAATGCAATATTAAGGTACCTACTTAAAACTTGGATTAAGTAATGGAAAAAAAACCTATTAAGTTACTAATTACTTATTAATTTGATCATAATTATACTTACAAGTACGACCGCAAACATATACCTACTACATATAAAAAAAGTTTAATTTGACACTTAAATAATTTAGCATTTAAACGCAATAAACCTTCAGAGCTAAAAAACACATAAATTTATGGAAATCCCCATATTTATAATTATGTTCTAAACGATGACAACCATAGGGATTTTATTTTATATCGCCACTCACAAGTGGTATACACAGCTTAACCTTCCCATCTCCTTAGACAAATAACAACTAATTACCATGACAGCAGATGTTACCATGTTACCATAACAACCCTACTGTTACAGATCCGTGATCAGTTAGGATTACCAGAAACCTTCCCTGGTTTAGGAATGGTACACTAAGGGACTAACTATCCTTATTCAACACAATTAAGAGCTTGTCTATCTCGTAGTACTGAGTATGAGGACCTGGGTTCAAATTCCAGGGCAAGTAAAATTAGTTACTCTATCACGTAATTCTCAGTAGCAGCACGGAGTCTGGATTTGTGCCCGGTTGATGCCAATAATCTCGTCCCCTATTACATTGGGACCTAAAACATAACTGGCGAAATGTGGGTGTACTACATGTGCACCTCTGCCTACCCCTTCGGGGAATACAGGCGTGATGTTATGTTAAGTAAAAACGTTCAAAAGTCCCTAATAATAATTTTACAGACATAAGTTTCCTATTTCTTAAACACTGCAAAAAATCTTACAAATCTGATCGCAATAGTCTAGTTTGAATAAATTACTTTTTATTTTTTATCTAGATTTGTGGGTAATATACCGTACAACCATGCAATGTTCACGGTAAGTCTCGAGAGGGTAGGCACGAGGTACCACTTCAAGACATCCTTCATATAAAGTGGTACTTGGTATGCAGTTACCCGATTAGCTCAGCTGCAATGTTCTTGGGCCTGGTGTTAATTGACGAGGGTTCGAACTTCGATCCTTACCACAACTTTTTCTATAATTACTTTGCGTATTTCAAAACCTAGTAGTAAATAAAATAATATTGTCTTCAAAGTAAATGAATATCTAATTATAAGAACCCCTTTTTACCAACTTCAAAAAAAAGGAGAAGGTTCTCAATCCGTCGGAATCTTTTTTGTCAAGTACCGGGTATTTGAGAAAAATCTGCGTTTCACACAATATTTTTTCCGAAACAAACTGGAGTCAGAACCTTTAAATCCAACCACAGTTCTAACCAGGTCTTCTACCTATACCTTTGACGCAAACAGGCAGGAAAATATATTATATTACATTACCTCAAAATATGCTACATGCAAGGCCTATCCAAAGATTAATCACCAAACCGCTGTATCGGTTATTCGATTGCGATTGTAAGTGTATCAAAAGTAGATCGATAAAATGTTCTCAATTGTTTCCTAGCGTGCTGAGTTTGCGGCCCGATAATGCACCGTATCCACAGAAATGTTACAAATTACAACATTTATTATTTTTACACACGACGCGGCGCCGCTTCCTAGCTTGTGAACTAGATTTTGGTGATTGGTTATGTTAATGGTTTGTGCGTGGTGATCTATGCTCGTGTGTATACCCTTTATTTTTTTGGAGCCTGTAATGTTACTCTGAATTGGCAAGCTGTCGTTCATTGTGGCGTCCTAAGGGGGAGGCCTTTGTTCAACAGTGGACGTCTTCCGGCTGATGATGATGAATGTCCCACTGCAGGGCAAAAGCCTTCATACTCTCTTTCCATTTGTCCCAGTCAAGGACTGTTACTGACCAGTCCTTCATAAAGGAGTCCAGTTCATCTCGCCATCTCCGTTTGGGTGTATTTCGCTGACGTCTACCTTGCTGAGGGGTCCGTTTGGGTAGATTTTTTTTTAATGTCGCCCTACACTAGGAATTTGTCCTATAACGTCGGTGCGTTTCACAAACATGAAATATCACATACATAAATACCCAGACTTGGGACAAACATCTGCGAATTACTCAAATTTTTGTCCCGTGCGGGAATCAAACCCGCAACCCTTAGCGCAGTGTCTAATCGTTCAGCTGCTGCGCCAATCGGAACGCCAAATTGCCAATCCATTGCAATCGCCACATCCAAAGGTATCTCTTCAGTGGTTTATTTTTGAATTCTCTACATTTAAGCGTCTTCTTCCTATCGTATGGTTCATGAACAACCTGGTGTCAGATTTTAAACCGCCTGTAGGCCTCTGACATGTCTTTACACACCGTTTAAAATTCTCAGGTGTGCCAGTTTTCTCACAATGTTTTCCTTCACCGGTTTAAGCAATATATAACTTATTTATTATACGCACATGAATTCGAAACGACACTCTTCATGGGCCCGATGTAGACCTATCGTTTGCCTCCTGGCTACACTTTGGTGATCTCTTTGAAAGGTTTGAACTAGCGAACTTTGACTTGGCAGTCCAACGGCCATACCACTCGGCTATTAGTGTCCATATAATAAGCTATTAATTACTTATCAAACCAAAACCTTAACGACAGGATTAACCTGTAAAGGAAGCGGCAGAAACCATATAGGATCAATGGCGGCTCTTCCGGATGTTACGCGTTGTGTTTACAAATCATTACCACACGTGCACGTGTCTAGTTCTTGGTTGACGGCTTGACTTTCTGCCCTGAGGGTCGCAGGTTTGATGCCCGTTAAAATAAATTCACTTTACTTAGTACCTTACGTTTTGGATTTGTTTAGGTAGACTGGCTGTATGCCAATTATATGGAATGATGATATTGATATGGTAAAATGTGGACGTTGAATAAAAAGCTAATAAAAGAGACTTCTCTGTCTATCTCTTCTAGGTTAACACACAAAAGTATCTTCTTCTTCTTCTTTGTAGCAGCATGAGCCAATAGCGACATAGAATACGTCATGCCATGGTGTAGAGATTGGTCAATCAACAAGGATGGTAGCGAGGTTGACCGTCCTGGGTGCGCCGGACGTACTTAAGCATCATCACTCATGGAGGCTTCTCCACTTGCACCCTATACAAGGCTATATAGGATCGATTTCTAGACGGTCTACCTTACTACTAACCCTGACTGCCCAATCTCTACATGACCTGTCACAATGTGACGAAGAAGATTAAAAATAAAAAGACTTACGTCTTAAATACCATCTTCAACAGAGTATAAAACGTTAACACTAAAACAAATAATTATTTAACTTAATAGCGTTTGCACTCCAATGAGAATGTACACAGAAGGTTTACTCATCACAACATGTTTAATAATATTCTGTTCTAAATGGAAAGGTAAGTATACACCTAATTCAGTGTAATAGGAAGCGAGCATAACTTCTAATCAGACTTCACACTAATATTATAAAGGCGAAAGTTTGAGTGTGTTTGTATGTTTGTTACCTCTTCACGCTCAAACGGCTAGACCGATTTTGATGAAATTTCATATGGAGGTAGCTGAGACCCTGGATTACTTTTTGTCCCAAAAAGGGTACGAAATAACACCGCGGGGCGCAGCTATTTTTTGGGCCTGAAGAAGCGCGGTGGTTCGAGTCCTATAAATCATTCATGGTCATAGGCTGACTGAGAATTCACTCCTATTTATACCTTCTGCTATTTCTTGTATTCTCTCAGCATGTTTGCCAAGTCAGCCAAGTGTCTGCCTCTATGCCAAGGTCACCCGGTTCTCCGGGCACTAGGCAGCATTGTTTGTGTAATTATAATCGTCTTACTTGACGTTTGAAAAGCAAATACTTTTGTTCGTTTTGTTTTCAATCATTTAGAGTTTAATTAATGTTGTGCTGTGACGTCAAAGCTTAGTATTTTGGGTATTTCCTAATCGTTTAGAGCATTCAGATCACGATAATTATAAAGTAGAAGTTATGTAATTGTTATTGGAGTGCTGCGATTAGAGTTTCAGATGGTACAAGTATTTGTATGATCCGGAGATATTTTGCCTTAGTCTGGGCGATTCTGTACCTATGTAATTCTACTGTAAGCAACGTACGTTCCTACGTACAAAATTTATATTATCATAAAATAGTCTATAACTGTCCCTCTGAAGGATACAGGCCTCTCGTCGTATAGAGAAGGATAGAGCATTGATTACCACGCTAGCTCACTGCGGGTTGGTGATTTCAGCTATTTAAATCCAAGTTTCCTTACGAGGTTTTCCGTCCCCGTGTCAGTGGTGTCTTAGAATATCTAAAAAGTATTTATAATATTTTGGTATTGATGGTTTGAAGCTGCAACCTAGTGCATACCAATGCTTTATGTTAATCACTCAGCCACCACGACATATTGCAATACCGCGTACTTGAAAAATAGCTACTAGATACTTAAATGAGTCGATCTAGTGAAACTGCCTATCCCTTTAACAGCTACAAGCGTTGTGATACACAGATAAGAAACATTACTGTACTGTATAAGAGAAAACTGTGAAACATTACTGTTCATGCATTTATAAACACGACACAAGCGACTACAATTCACGCCACCTTTTGTATTTCTATTTGAGTGGAAAGATAAGAATTACATATTTACTATAAAAGTAAGCAGGTAGGCCTGTACTGAATTTTCAAATTCAAGGCCTGATTGGCGCAGTGGATAAGTGATTAGACTGCTGTGCTAAGGGTTGCGGGTTACATTCCCGCATGAAACAAAAATTTGTGCGATCCGCAGTTTGTCCCGAGTCTGGGTGTTTTGTGTATGTACACAAAACATAACAAAAAAAACACATAACATCACGCCTGTATTCCCCGAAGGGGTGGGCAGAGGTGTACATAATATAGTACACCCTCATTTCGCCAGTTATGTTTTAAGTCCCAATGTAATAGGGGGCGAGCCTATTGCCATCAACCGGGCACTCACACAATCCAGACTCCGTGCTGCTACTGAGAATGACCTAATGGAAAAACCCAGTAACACTTTGCCCGACCCGGGATTCGAACCCAGGACCTCGTGCTCAGCAGTCGCGCTTAGCAACCACTAGACCAACGAGGCAGTCTATGTGTGTGTTTTGTGTATGTGTTATGTGATATTTCATGTTTGTGAAACGCACCCACGATACAAGAGAAATTCTTGATTCAAATAGATATTGTAAGTGACGTTTATAGAACAAAAAGTAAAGTAAACTAGGATGAAGACTTAAAACCGCAGTCTATAACCACATCAAGACAGCGACGTCTGAAGCTCTTGTCTGTGCGCAGGGGTCTGTGGTTTTGTTCGCTGGTGTCGAACATGTACTGTCTACGGATATAATTATTGTAGGTACTAAGACAGACTGTGACCTGATAGTTTTTGGTTCGTCAGTGTATAATACAACCTGCAAGACTACTTAATTTCTAACTTTATATTCAACTACTGACTAAAACTAAGTATGTATACTACTTTTAAAATTTCAATTATTTCTAAACTACGGAAGTTAGAGATTTAAAATAAATAACATTTTGTAGCAAATTTTATGAGCTTTCTTTGAAACTATAGTAATCTATACATTACTTTTTATTTCGAATTTTTATTGGCGTAAAAAGTTATGGCAATTTTAAAATTGTGATACTAAGTTTTGAGGCCAGTATAGACAGTCAGCCGTGCTATGAGCCGGTTGACAGGCAATTTTTACCATTTTGTAAGCATAATTAATATATAGCTTATGATGATACGATAGGGAAGTAATTTATCTTACAGAAACATACCTACATAAAGTTCTTTTACTGTTCAAAATCGTTGCCTAACTCAAAAAATTACACCTGTATCAAGGGTCTCTTTCTCAGGCAAAAAGTCAGACACTAATACTCAGATTCGGTACCCAATAGTCATAATTTCCAGACACAATACATGAACTGTCAAGGTTGTCGCGGTTACGTATTGTATAAACAACACTCCCAAAGCAAAGTAGGTACGTTTGTCAGTAAAAAACAAAAAAGTGCTTTTCAATATGAAAAAGTTGTTTACATGTGTGTAAGTACCTTAGTAATGACACGCGCATGCTAATTGGCTGCTTATATACCCTTTGTGAACGAGCACAGTCGGTGAAGTGTTAATTTTTAACGTAAAATGTGTTAATAAACATACCTCGTGTATTAAATAAAGATATACTGCTCTGTAAAGTTGCCTTGAATCCATGACAAAATGTCTTATGAAGTATGCTTACGACCAATATCTTCTATGATTAAAACCTATAGATTTAAATTGATAAAGAAAATTTGAAAAATGATTTACACGAGCGGGATTTGGACCCGCGACCTTCGCCGTACCGTGACGCTGCTCTAACCAACTGAGCCACCGTGTCGCTGCTCGCATCCATCAAATTTCAAGTTCCCTTTTTAGCATTTACGTGTTAAGGCTGACCTATAGATTTCTTCTTCTTTCGCATTTGTGTAGGGTATTTATATATTTTCCTTCTCTCTAGTCTGACCTGAAGACCCTCACGTTTGTCATCGTTTTCTACGCAGTAAACATTCGCTTGGTCGGTTGTAAATCTTATTAATTATTGTAGTATATTAATTGTATAAGCACGTCGTGGTGGCTTTGTTTTACAGCTCTAAGACAATAACATAATGGGATACAATTTTATTAATTAAGTCTTTCTAACTAATTGTTTCATGGGCGGTCAATTGCACCATAATCTTGCAAAACGCAGAATTAGTGACCGTTTTATATCGAGCCCTCTCCGTGCTTCAGAAAGGACACTAAGCCGTTGGTCCTGCGCCTAATCTGTCTCCGGTTGTGTCGGTTTATCCCATCGGGCTGAGGGTAAGGGAATAGAGAGTCCACCCATATTTGTGCCCACTTGTGAACTATAATCTTCAGCGTAGTAGTCTCCGTTGAGATATGGCGTCTCGAACAGAAACTCAGCATGGCGAAAAGTATTATCTATACTTATAATATTATAAAGCTGAAGAGTTTGTTTGCTTGAACGCGCTAATCTCAGGAACTACCAGTCCGATTTGAAAAATTCTTTCAGTGTTAGACAGCCCATTTATGAGGAAGGCTTTAGGCTATAAAACATTCGAAATCCACGCGGACGGAGTCGCGGGCGGTAGCTAGTTTATTATAAACTACTACATGATAATCCAAGTTACGTTGCTAACTACTAACCAGTAATAACTAAATTAATCTTTGATTAGTGCGAAACTTGCAAAGTGAGATAAAAAAACAACTTATAAGTATTTAATGTAAAAACCCCTCACTCAAGATATAAGTTAAATGCTAATTCTCCAGTACGAAGTCCAACAAAGCAATTATAAAATTAATATTCTTGTCTGGCGCCAAAACAATGCGTCTTATGTAACTATACCTACATAATTCGACGCATGCGCACAATAGATGGAAACAGGCCTGACAGAGTAACACAGATTATAATTATCTCAGATCAAAGTAAGTCGTTGTGTAACCATGGCAGCCTATAATTGTCTCAGTGTAGGGCCAAGGCAGAAAGAGTTTAACATTAATTAGCACGCTCGCTAATAGGTCATTGTGTTTTAGTTTTAAACGTTTAGACCAGTATCCATCAATGGAGTCCAAATGTGTAAAAACCAGGAGTAGTTTATAACTATCTTGTGAAGGCCAGGTAGGCAGAACTCCCTTACCATGAACTCTTAAAGCAGGACAGTTCATGTTATGGAAGCGAACGCCGCATTATATTGCACGTAGCAGCGTGTCGCTTCCACTTCGTAAACTATCCTGGTGTAAGAGTACATGGTAAGGGGGTAGGTCTAAGTAGAATAGTGGTATTACCTGCATCTGGCTAGACTAGAACCGACTCACCTAATAGGAAATATCTAGGCACACGATAATGAAAACCCTAGCTTAGGCACATTACGATGCTGTAAGAATCCAATCGCCGTTTTACAAATTTGAAAATCTCATGTACGAACGCCATTTCTCTTTGTAGCTGGAATCGTACCCAAAACTTTTAGCAGCCACAGCTTCCCTAGTCCCCTAAGCCAATTGGATCTTCAAACGCATGTCCCTCTTTTGCCTAGTCTAAGAAAAATAAACGACTTCAGCGTTACGAAAATTGGCGTCACCATAAAACAAGGCAGTGGTGTACAACTGGAAAGCGGAATAATGGCACACCATAAATAATCGTTTAATTAACTGACAATAATCTTAACTATACCGTAACATTGATGGAAACCATGGTTAATCCCGTGGAAGAATTAGTTATGGTGATATATTGGCAGGACAAATTTGATGGGCAAGGCCCCTATAACGCGGACCTTGCATATACCGAATGAAGTGGCTGAGTGCATAGATATTTTTACCTGCTTCCTGAGTGAATTTTCAAGAATCACGATGTATGTAATAAGTTTTAAATATTAAGGTGACCACACTATCGCATTAGGTATAACCTGTAATGATAGGGGTGTTGAGATAGATAAATAAAGGTATTAATGGAATTGAGAAAGAATATGGAAGGAGAATTTAAACGTAGGGGGCCTTTGTTCAACAATAGGACGATTTGAGCATAAAATAATACTAGTCGTTCGTCGGTATGATCTATGCGTCGCCGAGAAAAAAAGAGACGTTGACATTTAGCTCACAATAATAACTATTAGTGTGATAAATGGCATAGGAACCTAATTTCGGATCTTGTCGCAAAACACGTCGCGCGATAGAACGCGATATTCTCGCGGTGTAACGATAAATAGATGATTTTTTTACTCCAGGGTTAAGTTTCCTTAGCTGACGAGCATGTATGAGGAATGTGGTTGGAGGGTATCAGGCAAAAGGGGTATAGAATGGAAATCCGAAATCCTTGCTCCCTTCTTCAGAAAAGAAGGCGTGACTTTATAATAATGTTCTTCTTTTCTTATATGTTAGAATGAATTGCTGTTCGTTAGTCTCGGTAAAACTCGGGGAAGGCTGGACCGATTTGGCTAATTTTGGTCTTGAAATATTCTCGGAAGTCCAGAAAAGGTTTAAAAGGTAAGATGGCGGTACGAAGTTCGCCGGGTCTGCTAGTACTATGTATATGTATATAAATGTAGGTAGTTAATATAAAAGGTTACCCATTGTTTATGTAGAGATTAATATAGTACTATTATTTCAAGAAACATTACCATGCAAGAGCACATCTTTTACATCGTAAACAAAAGTGCTTCGAATGACGTCACACCCTTGAACTATCCACGAATGAAGAACTAAGACATCTTACTCAAAAGAAATACAATAATTAGATAGACAACCTCTGTAATCACCCGGATATGAGTTTTTGTTACTGTATTTATTATGCTCATTCGTTGAACATAATTTAGCTGTTAAATACATACACACGTTGTTTTTAAATCAACGGATTTCAAGATGGCGTCCACTTCATAAATATTAATGGAGTTTTATGGCAGCTTATTTAATTTAATTTAATGTACAATTTATTTTGTTGTTACTGTGAAGACGTTGTTTTTTCTCTGTCACGTGTTTTGAAGTTGAGTATTTTATTTATTTTTAACAGCACTTTGAGGCGTAATTTTGAACCAGGAATATGCAATATTACCTACATAAACACCCAGGCTCGGGACAAACATCTACGGATCACGCAAATTTATGTCCCGTCGATGAATGATTGGCCACTTGATACGTCACGACGACTTCCTTAAGAGAAGTTATAGAGAAGGTAGGGGTTAAGACATACCGAGCGGTCAAATCGAAGGCTGAATAGAGAACAGAGACGTTTGCTCCACCGACAAGAGCAAAGCTCTTAAATTTAAGGAGAAGAAATGAGGGTGGGAATCGAAATAACAACACTTAGCGCAGCAGTTCAATCGCTCAGACACTGTGCCAGGCACGACCTAATAGGCACAGAAAACTGTTAGTAATAATTAGTTAGTAAAAAATTTAACAAAAAAAAAACCGACTTCAAAACAAAACTATTTCACAACAAATTAAAAAGCACTAGAAAGTAAAAAAACCGCAGAAATCGGAGAACAATCATAGAAAAATGAAGTAGAGAACGTGAAAAAAAACAGCATTATTAAGAATTACTGAAAAAGTACTGATCGGATCTTAATCAAATTGCAATGGGACCAAACGGGAGGCACCAGCTTTCAAATAAATAAAAAATCATCAAAATCGGTGCACCCAAGCGAAAGTTATGAGGTAACAAACATAAAAAAAAACAGTCGAATTGAGAACCTCCTCCATTTTTGAAGTCGGTTAAAAAGAAAATATCTCATAAGATAATCAATTGACAAGCAAGTTATCTTAGATGAGCTCGTCACCTAATTATAAAGTGTTCGGTCTATCAAACTCTTCTTGCGCATTTCATCTCCCACGCTCGTACGTGCAACGCGAAACGTTTACGAAAGTTCTGGAAGTTTTGGACAGCTGCCCAGAAACCATGCCACCCATTAACTTGGTCAATTAGCTGCAGCTAACGGATTAAATGGAAATTGGTATCGACGAGTGAAATGCCTGCAAGTGATGCCAGGTGCTGAGGGCCAAGAATTGTTTCTTTTCTTTTCTTAATACTTTATTGTACACAAAAACATACAGATATATTTTAATCAAGACATTGGATGTATAGAGTTTTGTTGAAGTTTGGTTACTGATCTACCAAAATGTTGATTTATCTATTACTTGATGTTGATTTTAAACGTAGGACATAGTTGGCTATGGACTGCAATTGTAATCTTCTTGAATCCACCTATATATCTTAAGCTATGGTTCGTTTACTTTATTCTCAGCGGGACCTGGCGCTAATATAAGGAGCGCCCGATTAGGACTCAACAAATTTTTGAAATATTTTTAGTTTAGGTCTCTTAAACTAATTATAATTGTTACATCACCTACCAAATTTGTCATTTTCGAAGTTTCGACATCGAATTATCTGTAATTTAAAATCATTATTTTATGTCTAGGCTGACAAACTAACCATATCAACATTTTAAAGACAAGAATTGGTCTTATGCGCCTGATCTCCAACTGAAAAATGTACTCTCATAAGTCATTAAATCCTAACTAATATTATAAACGCGAAAGTTTGTAAGTATGGATGGATGTTTGTTACTCTTTCACGTAAAAAGTACAGAATGGATTTTAATGAAATTACATATGGAGGTAGCTGACACCCTGGATTAACACATTGGCTTTTTATCCCGAAAAAAATTAGCAGGTAACACCGCGGGGCGCAGCTAGTATGTTATATTTAACGATTTATGAGAGTACATTTTTGTCTCCACCTTCAAGAATAACAGGTGTATCCTAGACAGGTCCTAGAGGTGGCAAAACGCTAAAAGAATAGAATGAAAAGTAGATAGGTATATGCCATAGATTATAGTCAAAACATTATGTCACCCCATACATTTACCATTCTATTCGATATCCATTTGCCACTATTCTTGGGCCCGTGATACCATCTACCTACACTACACCATAGCGTAATCATGGTTGACATAAAACATGGCGTGCGTCTGAACGAGGCCAGTATAATTCTGCGGCGACGAACCGTGACGTGATCGCAGGCTTATTATGATCATTAAATTATATGATGTACCGATGTCCCCCGCTAACCGGTTGCGGTATTGTTTTGATCTCTGAACTGCAATTATTGCGATTAGAACGTGTGCGGAAATTCAAGTTCAAAATGTTTTTATTTCACGTAAACCTAACAGGCGATTATGAAACGTTAGGATGCTAGTTGCACGGTTCCAAAATGTCATTCCAATGGAGAAGAACCGGCAAGAAACTCCAGAAAGTGTTGAATAATATTCGACATCACTTAGAAACATTAATATTACCCCTCTCCCAGTGTAATGACCCACCGATGGGGCTATATTGGGGCTATATTATATATAGCTATTGTATCTGCTTCACGAACAGTCAAAGTGCTAGAATAGATGAAACCTTTCTCATGGTCAATTGAGGCGGGTTCAGCCGTTGGTCCTGCGCTTTATCTCTCCGGTCGTGTTGGTCTACCGTCACTACTATCTGCTGCGTTTTTGGCTAGTTTCAGCTGAGAAAGGCAGCCGTAACCGAAATTCGGTCAGAGCATTATTATTGTCATTAGATTTAGGTATTTACTTCATACTCATAAGTTAACTACTTCATTCTCGGGTCTACTTCTCTTTTTCTTTTTGTCGCCCCACACTAGGAGTTTCTCACGTATTAGGTGCGTGTCACAAACATGGAATACTACAAACACCCAGACTCAGGACAATACGCGGATCGCACAATTTTATACATGATACAGGAGAAAGAACAAGTGTGGAGATGTTTTTAAAAGAGAAAAGAAAAAAGTTATGAAAAATCTTACTTTTTTGACGAAGGGATATAATTGATTTTTACCCTCACCTTGCACATACTATGACTGATATCTTCAGAATAAGTCCCTCCGCCAACAAAAACTCAACATTTTAGAAGGAGTACACTGTACGCTGTACGTTTCTCGACGAGCGTCACGCTTGGCGGACGACCTCACACCGACCTTGGTGGGTCAGTGTCGATTCTAACGCGGTTGTACACATGACCCTACTAACGAAGATGGCTTTGTTTGAGTTATGTAATACAATAGTTAATTGTGTTAATGAAAAGTTTAGCTCGATGGGCGCAGCGAGGCTGCTGAGCATGAGGTACTGGGTTTGATTCCCAGATGGAGGAGTGTTATTTTATTTTTCTATAACTTTTTTAGAATTCTTAAAGACTATTCGGCTATTAGCCTAGTAGACCTAAAATGGCAATAGCAAAATTCAAAAGATGGGCAGTAGCATCTTCTATGCCCCCCCCCCTTTCATCTAAGGGAGAGGTCTTTGTTCAACAGTGAACGCCTTCCTAATAATGATATTAGGGACTTACAGATACCGATAAGCAGAAGACTAACACTTTTTTTTTTAACTCCAAATACTCTCCAATTGAAACTAATTTTCGTGCGTTATTACAATTTCAACTTCTAGGAAACAGTAAACTCAATAACCAATAATTGTGAGTATAAAGCTTGAAACATGAACTAGTTGTTATGGGAAGCGATCGCTAGCTATTGTGTTGTTGGAAAGCTGATTACAACAACACCCGCTTTCATTGTCAACGTTACTGTATGTTACTGTTTTCACTTGGAGTGGTAAGCAGAACTGCTGGTATCAATAACTAGTGCGTGTTGTTAACTTGGTATGTCTACCCAGTGTTTCATTATCACTCCTGTATTGCCGATGAGGTAAGCAGGGGATAAAGTTGAACAGCAGAAAAACCTTTAAAAAGTTTAGATAGATAGATTTTTTTTAAAGTTATACATAAAAATGAATTTTTGTTGGTTAGTCTCGCTAAAACTTAAAAACGGCTGGACCGATTTGGCTAATTTTGACCTTAAACACTCATCGAAGTCTAGGAAAAGTTTAAATGTCGGTATATAAGAGAAATCAAAAACCTTATAGTTATCCTACCGTGTTGGTCTAGTGGTCGAAAAGCGTGAGGTGCTGGGCTCGAAGCCTGGGTCGGGCAAAGTGTTTTTCGGTTTTTCTACTAGGCAATTTTCAGTAGCAACACGAGGTCCCTGTTACTGACAACAGGCTCTCCCCCTATTACATAAGGCGTGTACATAATACCCTTAGGGGAATGTAAGCTTGATATTATTTTATTATTTATGTCATAGTAGGTATCTACACAATGTATAACAATAAAACAAAACCTTGTCCATATCAATTCGGTTCGCAAACTTCAGAGACACCGCGGTATAAGTAAATGCATGCGGTTTCAGTCGATTTTATCGATTATGATTGCAAGAAATCGCGACATCGATATTGTAAGTTGAATACATCGATAGCTACTTATACATTAAAAAAAATATCGCAAGCGGTGACTTCTGTCATCTAGATAATCTATAGATTGTTATCGGTTGAATATGTAATTATAATAATTGTCGCATGCGTCTTGGCAAATATAAGCCACGTGCGAGAACCAAACCGGTTTCCAGCCACGTTGAAGAGTTATTACTTAGGTATATAACTTTTATTTACATAACATCACGTCAAGCCTACATACATACATACATAAAGTCACGCCTGTTTCCTTGAGGGGTAGGCAGAGACCACGGATTTCGATTTGCTTCGATCCTGGCATACTTCACGACAAGCCTGTATTCCCCAAAGGGGTAGGCAGAGGTAAAGGTCCCAATGTAATAGGGGCCTAGCCTACTCCCATCAACTGGGCACAAATCTTGACTCCGTGCTGCTACTCAGAACTTCCTAATGAAAACCCAGTAACACTTAGCCCGATCCGGGATTGGAACCCAGGAACGAACGTTTACATAAGGAGAAAAGAAAAACAAACACTTCATTCAGTAAAAAAAAATCAGCAGCTATACAGAATTCTTGAAAAGCTCAAGTACCAGTCAATACTCAATGTCCCATAGAACAAGCAGAAACGCATACAAAGAAATCATGCAGTACCAAGCAAGTCCCATAAAACAAGAGCCGTACCATAAGGGGACACCATAAATGTACAGGAAGTTGCGCGCGCGCATGTGTGCAAGTGTGTCTGTGTGTGCGATGCGTCATGCACGATCAAGTTTAAACGTCAGGGCTGGCAGATAAAGTTAAGCCCATTTATAAAAATTGACAATGTTGAACATTAAAAGATTTAAATTATACCTACCTGTCACTGTCGTTTGCATGTCAAAAAATAGAGATGACAGAAGACATAAGACGAGTTTGAATTAATTTATCCTCTATTTAATCTGTAAATGAGAATATCTTTACCAAGATTTTGTCCATCCGTGATTTTCTTCGGGTACCCGAATGTAATTTAAATTATCAGAGTTACATCGCGGGTCTTTTATTATATTAATAATTTTGTAATACGTTTATTTTTCTGTGTTAGTTACCATAATTTTAAAAATCCCCTTATTTACCTCGTACTAAAATCATTTAAGTATCAAAGCAATAACTTGAAAGCGACAACCCTAACAAAACGTCACACTCCACTTGCGCATGCACAAATTGATCGCTTATATCTCTGTCCTTATCCCTCTCGCTGGCATACCATACGCCCGTCCCTTTCCCACCTAACTGTGGACTGCATACAGTTAGCTGGCTCCGTGATGGACGTTCGTGATTCTCGGCTTTAATGCCTTTTGGGGATGATTAGAAACAATAGAGAGGTTATTAATGATATGGGAATAGTATAGCATAGCATACCAGTGATACTGGGACATATACCTAGTAAGACGAAAGGCAGTTGTTCCTAGGACTATGAAGAAATATGAAATTCAAACACAATGAAAATTGTTTAATAAATACAAACATGTGTTAGAGAAATCACAGATCTGATTATGTGGTAGAGACTGCATCTTAGATATAAGATAGGGGTTATTTCTTTTTATCGTATGGTTGATAAACAACCTGGTGTCAGTTTCAGCCGCCTATCTCCGCCCGCAGACCTCTGACATGGCTTTACACACCTTTGAAAAATCTCTCCGGTGTGCCGGTTTCCTCGCGAAGTTTTCCTTCACCGTATTAAGCAACTGATAACTAATTTATAATACGCACATGAATTCGAAAAGACATTGGTGCACAGGGTTTGAGCTTACGACTTTGACTTGGCAGTCCAACGGTCATAGCACTCGGCTTCAACTGACCTAAGGTGGATGAAAAATGAAAATCAACCCCGCAGCTTTGCGGCAGTAGCATTATGCTCAGTTGGGGACCTATTTTAGTCTCGTACAAGCAATTATTTTATCCTTGTTTTGTGTTCAAACTATTTTCCTTTTTTAGGCCACCGATCCTAATAACCAGAATTAACACACAGCCATTTGTGCCCGGTTGATGGCAATAGGCGCGTCCCCTATTACATTAGGACCTATAAACATAACTGGCGAAATGTGGGTGTACTATATGTGCACCTCTGCGTACTCCTTCGGGGAATACAGGCGTGATATTATGTTAGGTAACACGCAGCCAACAATTGTGGTGATCAATGCTCGTTCCTTCTGTGTGTGGGGCCTTTCAGTGCGACAGTTGCAGGTTAACTTATAATGTGCCATTGTACCACGGCATCAATCCATTTCTTAGAACGATACCTAACAGTGTAAGCTGAGATTTTGAGAATGCAAAGCGATATGACACCTATCGTATCTTTCCATGGTGGTATGGTGTAGCCAATGGTCTATGGCTCGTGCGACCAATGGCCATTCTTGAGGTTATGTTCATAATTCAATGATAATTATGGTTCATGTTTAATGTGTCATAATCATTATACTATTATGTACTTAAGTTTAGTATTTTGTGTCGTTTTTAGTATTTTGGATTCCAGTGGAATAGAGGGCGAGCCTATTGCCATTAACCGGGCACAAATCTAGAAAATCTAGACTCTATGCTGCTACTATGAATTTAGAATTACCTACCTAATGGAAAAACCCAGTAACACTTCGACTTTAGCTAGTGTAGGTCTTTAAGTCATTTAAAATTCAAAATCCAGATTTATTGCTATATAACGGCGACGCAGTAATCGTAAGTACTCCTATGGAATGTCAATGGCGTTCAGTAATATATGCCATAGTTCTACGTGAGCAGTTGAGCACGTGCCATTTTGCCATTAATTTATGTTCAGCGTGACACGTGCTCAGCCGAGCGTCGGTTGTACTCGCCGCGACCGCAGTGTTGTTTTATGAATCAAGATTATACTGCTGAATGGCTTTAACTATTTGATATTGTGTAACCTACTGGGTTTATAATAATATATTTGATGGAATCTTCCATATAGAGGAGGTTTTAAGTTTATTTTTTTCTTTCGTGTAGGTTATAGTGTGTAAATAAGTTAAGCTTAAATTTCTTATAATTAAATAAATAATTAAAAAGAGGAGGTGTTGACTCTTGAGAAAAGAAATCCTTTGTCGCCGGAAAAACTTGATTAATGTAACTTTTTCAATGTCATAAATACTTTATTAGATATTCTAAGACACTAGACTAACGTTGACGGGAAAAGTCGTGAGGAAACCTGGATTTAATTATCTGAAATCGCCAACCCGCAGTGAGCCAGCGTGGTGATCAATACTCAATCTTTCTCTATACGAGAAAAGGCCTTTGTCCTGCAGTGGGAGAGTTTTAGGCTGTATTATTATATTTATTCCGAAGCGTAGATGTCTCGTCATGTAAAACGGTCACCCATCACAAGTCAGGCCGCAGTGATCACGGAGTGTTCGCATATCGAACGATATGCGGCAACCACGTAGCTATGAGCTATTTAATATTATACATGGAAAGTTAACCTTACAAAACCAAAGAAACTTAACAAATGCAACATTGTGTAGTGACGCATCTAATCCGGTGAAACCGTAGACCTAAGACAGCGCTATGTGTGGCTTCATGCTATTTCAAAACTATCGATTTAAAACACTATAATTAAATAAAACAGCTTTATAAATAGAAACCTTGTAAGTTTTGTCATTGAACTACATAGTAATCACTAATTACTGATTACTAATTACTATTAAACAGACATAATGCCTCCTTTTATGGGGTAATTGGATGCTAAATCATTATGCCAATAGCAATTTTATAAATTGAATTCTTAGTATTGGCGAGTACTTCAATTGTAAATGTTTAAATGAAGTATTAATTATCATTTTAAAACATGCTCTTGAGTGTGACCTTATAGGTTAGGTGGCCTTCTGTGAGTTGAGTTCGATTACTGGTTGTTGCAAATTGTTGACTACATTTTTGGACGATACTTTAGTGCCTCGTAAAGTAAGCCGTTGGTCCTGCGCCTGATCTCTCTCCGGTCGTGTTTTACTCTTACTATGAGAGTGAAGGGATAGAGATTGTACCTGCGGTAACGCAATCATTTTTCCACTTAATATCTTTGTTAGTCTTCGTTGAGATCCTAATTTAGCTACCGTCACTAGAATTCTGTTAGGACGACGATGATTTATTCATTTTAAAAAGAACGGCCGAATCCAATTACGCTATATATAAATATAATTTGATTAGCACAGTCATGCATTCTCACAAATAACCAAACATTCTGATAGTATCTTCGTCCATTCATTCGCAAACATATCAAATATTGTGTTTAAATTAAGGAGAGAGTTAATAATGGCTGGAGTCCGAGGAGTGCACAATAGCCGTTCGAAATTCAAACGTTATCATGCCGTACTCTCAAGGTCTATGACGTCACGGCATAGATAACACAAGGTTGTATTTAGTTACCTTCAACCATGCTAAAGAAAGGTACGTGAGCTGAATTTATGGTTTTTATTTCCGTGTTTCTTCATTGTGAGCCTATCTCATTCCACTGCTGGTGTTAAGCCTCTCCTATGGCATGACACTGAGCTTGATCATCGGCCTTCCGCTTCCAACCGCTGCCAGCCATTTTGCGTGTTTACATACATAAAGTCACGCCTGTTTCCCTGAGGGGTAGGCGGAGACCACGGATTTCTATTTGCTACGATCCTGGCATACTTCTTTCGCTTCATTCATCATATTGACGAATGGAAATTCAAAGAAAAATCTCGAACCAAGATTTTGAAAACTTTTAAATTCAAAACATAACAAAAGCTGTATTGGAAGGAATACACACTCCGCCAGTTCTGTTCTTGAGCCAATGTAAGAGAGATCCTATTATAGTTGCCACAAATGCAGACTCCGTGCTTCTACTATAAAATTGCCTAACTGACCCTTACGTTCTGCATTCACGTTTAAGACCTCCGCCACTCTCAGAGTCGTTAATAATTACTTAAACTGACACTAAGTTACGATTTCATGAAGAAAACGTGAGTTCGGAGGCAGTATGTCGTACACAAACATAGATACCTATTAACTGTAACTAAGTTAACTTTAAAGTCAAAGTTACGGTGTCGATGACTGTTCAAAATCATTGACGACGTGATTGGCGCAGTGGCTAAGCGATTGGACTGCTGCGCTAAGGGTTGCGGGTTCGATTCCCGCACGGGGCAAAATTTTGTGCGACACAGATGTTTGTCCCGATACTGGTTGTTATGTATGTGATATTTCATGTTTGTGAAACGCACCCACGACACAGGAGAAATTCCTAGCGTTGGGCGACGTTTAAAAAAAAATCGCAAGTCATGAATCCTATGTATTGTGATGTATTTATTCCTTTGCCCAGCTTCTGACTACTTGCTAGGCAACCTTTTCCATTGATAATACCACACAGTTTTCCTCAACCGAAGAAGACAGTCTAAATCAACAAGTCTATTCATTTGTTTTTAAAAAACCTTATGAGGTCATCTAAGAACATTGATTAGAAAAAATATATTTTTTGTTCTTGTATTTCGTTATGCACTACTAAACGTGGGCTAACGAAGACTCCGAGGCTCGGAAATGAAGTTAACTTGAATATCATCTTGATTTATACAAATCGATATTCTATACTATACTATGTATAGTATACTTCGGCTTAAAGACATTTAATATTTTCTTCTTTATAATATTAAAATAAATAACTATACGAATATATTAATATTAACTAATACTTAAGAATATCGGTATTACCCTAACTTTCCTTGTATGTCAGTGGGTGCGCACGCGCAGGTAGGCGGTGCGTACAAATCCGTTTAATTATAATTATACAGCCTTGAACCAGTGCGGCGCGACCTCGCGTAGAAATGCTCACAATCAGAGCGTGGTGTTGCGGGGCAAGTTCGAACTTCGACAGATTGTAAAGTTACTGGGGAAAAGTTGATAATTACACATAATAGGAATCGACGAACTATACACGTCATCTAAATCAAAACTTTTTCTTTCTTTCTATACTATTCTTTTTTTACGAAAAGTTATTTTGCTTTAGATATTTCCTTGGCTTGGATTGTTCCTTCAACCATTGGTGCTGGACCGGATTTGTCATTGGTTGTGACCGAATAAAGAGTGACCAAGTGAAAACGTGCGCACTGTTTAACTCCTGAGTTGTCTGTCCTGGCCCTGTATCTCAGGTGAAATTAGGCGCTGTGGCCAAAATTTAGTCAAATCTTTATATGTATGTATATTTTTAATCTATATTTATTTAGGGGCTTTTTTCAAGGATATGTCAGCCCCATATCTTTATATTTTAAATTGACCGATAAATACACAGAATCATTTACAAATAAAGCAATAAAAACATTCATCCCCATCGATGTCAACCGGTAACGTGCCCAAAAGACTGATAGCAATGCTAAGTCAAAAAAATGCACCAGCCCTAAAACAACAAACTTTAATGTATCATCTAGACATATTATCTACTATATATACCGGTTATACTCACGTCGATATTCGGGAATGCCCGACTAGTTTCGGACTCTAACGGAGCCCTTATTCATGAGCAGGTGACGCGGCGGGGTCGCGAGCCGAACTGTTAGAGTCCGAAACTAGTCGGGCGTTCCCGAATATCGACGTGAGTACAACCGGTATATATAGTAGAAGATAATATGGATAACACTCACGAAAGTTATTATATAGGTAATATATCATCTAGACAGTTTATAATATGTCCATCTCCACACTGCACCGTAACAACATAATAAGCGTCTTTCTCTAGCTGTTAGGCGCAACTAAACACATGTTCCCGCGTCCATTACACTGGTAACTAGCTTAATATGTATGAATGGCCACTCTGATTTAATGCGAAGCTGCCTATAACTGTACACTCATCAGATACTATGTATGATGTGTGTATAATAAGTTTCTGTATAAGAAACTAGTTGGACGTTGTCTACGAGGAATGTTTTGTAACCTTTTTTAGGGTTATAGCTGTCTTTAAGAAATGCATATGGACTTTTGATCTTTGTAATACATTATAAGGGTTTTGTTCAAAAGTGGACGACTTCTAGGGATCATGATGATGATGGAAGGCATCGTATTGTAGATTTATTGTAGGTTACCCTAAAAATTAAGTACCCACAATGAATTAAATCTAATATAATTACACTATAATATTATAAAGGCGAAAGTTTATGACTGTGTTTGTATATTTGGTACCTCTTCACGCACAAACGGCTTGACCGATTTTGATGACATTTCATATGGAGGTACCTGACACCCTGGATTAACACACATGAACACACATAGGCTACTTTTTAAATA
The DNA here is from genome assembly GCA_946251915.1 of Abrostola triplasia. Lineage (NCBI taxonomy): Eukaryota > Metazoa > Arthropoda > Insecta > Lepidoptera > Noctuidae > Abrostola > Abrostola triplasia. Next base: position 8,445,778 of record OX276442.1, read on the forward strand.
CTACGAAAAAGATTTAAAAACCCTATATTTTAACCTTTACAGGATTTAAAATTTAAATGAATATTTCTAGTTAATATTATTACAGTCTAATCGATTAAACTAAAACTTTTCTCGGAATAATTCTTATCGATACACATACCTACAGATAATTGTTCACACACATTGGTATCACATCTACCTGCAGTTTTGCACAATAATTATGAATCACTGATGACTTATAACTAAACACATCGCGTGTTTGGAACATGAGTTGCCCTTTTATTAGGTGCACTGCACAAAGTACTCGCAGAAGTACAATAATATAACCATAAATTAATGAGTGCAACACAATTTAAAATAATTTTAATAAAATTATATAGTCTCTTTCATTCTTTTATAATAGTCGTTAGAAATGTAATGCGTCAAAAATCGCGTACATGTATTAATCAATAAGTTTATATTAAAAATATATTTTAAACCCAAGCTTTTAAATTAGCTAGGCTCAAAGTACTTAGACAAATCAAACAAGCCCAAACACGTCACGTCACGTCACACGTCATTTCGTTACAGTGTGCCTATGGGCTATGACCACCTTCGACTCCATCATCAGACCAGCTCAAAAGTACCATAATATTGTATTGTCACTAAACTTACATATGTATGCAAAATATCATTTTAATAGGATGTCAAGAAGTAGTTCTAATTTAGATGGCAAGATTTGACCTAAATAAGCTCACATACATACTTACATGCAAACATTGCAAGTTAAATAAAAGCTTGTAATAATAATAAAAACAAATCACGTGATATTAAAGTGTCCACAATATCCACAATTCCGTATCGAGGTTAGGGTATTTATTTTAACGTAATTGCTACATAACAGTAAAAAAATATTTTTTTACACATATCAAGTGCAAAACACGTAACTTAAGTAGGTCATACAAATTAATGTCCTGGCTCCTGCGATGTAATCGTACAACGCCCTCTGTGGAGACTAAGTGATAACTTAGCGTCTGCGCATTTAGATTGTCCAATCAACAATGAATAAACAAGTCCGAAACAGATTAGTTGTAATGTCACAGCCCTACACCGTGTGGGTGTTAGAACTGAAAGATTACGATGAAATTGTATGATAAAACCAATCTATAGCCACTATCCCTTACCGTGTCGGTACTAAAGTAATTAATGTCTTGTGAGGGAAATTTCTTGTGAGTTCAAATCCCTAATCTCAGTGGCCGAAATAATCATCATCAGCCAGAAGACGTCCACTGTTGAACAAAGGCCTCCCCCTTAGTACGCCAAAACGAACGACACCTTGCCAATTCCGTCCACAGGTTGGCCGTTACTCTGACGATATCGTTGGTCCACCTGGTGGCCGAAATAATACTAAGGTAAAACTTTTTAGTATTTGGAATCATGTCAACTGGCAACCTCCAGAAAGGTGAACTTCTTAATTACGCAAATAAACAAAATTATTATCAGTACATAGGGGTCTAGTGATGGCACTATTCTGTAAACAACATTCTCAGACTTGAATTACTGTTTCCTGTTTGCACAGTGACGGTGCAGGATAACTCATAATTGTATGCAGTCGTGCCGGACGAGGGTCGAAGACATTGATGGTTGCTAACAAACCGATGTGTTTATACCTGGGGTTTCCGTGTGATGATAAACCTTCATGGAAGTTTAGTCAACAATAACATGGAATTTAGTCTCATGTTGATTTTTTTTAGATATGGTCTTCCGCAGCTAGTCCTAGGAAGACTTTATGTACATTACCGAACTCTTTGGAGACCCAAAACCCTTCAGCCATGGCTATTTTACTTAATCAAATTACTGTTTCAAATATAGAAACGTCTAAATAATCTGAGAATAAATCCGATACGATAGGCCATAAATCGACACGACTGGAGACATACCAGGCGCAGAGCCATCGGCTGAACCTGCTCTTGAAGGCTTAGCGAGGTGATGTCAAGAACTGCCACCAAAGACTGACCTCAGCAAACCCAATCATCATCAGCCGAAAGATGTCCACTGTTGAACTAAGGCCTCCCCCTTAGGTAAGGGGGTGGATGCTATAATCCCCACGCTTGGCAAGCGGCTTGGGGATCGCAGTATTGGTGGTGAAGTTACAGAAGAGGATACTGCCCATCTTCTGGATTTTCCCTTAGTCGGATCTTAAGACAACCGCGGGAGGGAAGGGGGTGGTCAATTCTAGGCCAGATACCACTGCAAGCTCAATATCCCGATCAATTGACCTGCTAGCCATGCATCTCCAAGCCTCTGTACAAGATCGAACAGTAACTTTACATAAGAATGAGCTAAGGGAATCACGCAGGCACTTAGAATACAATTCACAAACTGTCTCTTGTTACGCAATGCGCATTGTTATATATTTTACTTAACTCCATAGCTCTGTTGTAATAACTTGGGAACTTAGCTTCACCATATATTGTTTAAAATAATTTACTACGCCCACTCTGAGATAAATCTCGGCTTGATGACTATTGATTGTGTGGTGTTGACAGTTTTACAAGTTTTGAGATTGGATTGAGGAATTAGTTGACTAAAGATAATATCAACTCGGAAAGGGATCGTCACTATATCAAATCGAGCCGTTCCGTACTCTTTCTTAAATTTCTAGGATGCCTGGCCAGGTTAGGATTATCTTTAATTGACAAGCAAATAAACTATTCTATTCTATTGTATTCTAAGCTTGTTGAAATCAAATCATCTTATCGAATCAATAGAAGTCCTTTCAGAATTATGCTACAAACACTGCTTTTAAATTGCTTCATCATTCACTGAAGTAACTATAATACCAATTATCGGTAAAAGTAAAATAAAACACCAGAACACAATTTAGTTATCTGTCAAATGATTGCTAGACTAGTAACAATTAACCAGCTATAAAACCTTAGATAAAGCAATTTCACAGACAATTTTAACTAAATAAATAGAGTTGCCCAAACGTTGAACGTGCCTTGAAATATCGCTGTCGGAATGTAACCTGCCGGCTACAGTCCGTGGGTGTAAACCTGTACTAACCATTAATTAACCATACTTCTACTCAATGAGATAACTAAGATATTTCAACACCCGTATCTAGCGATTATTTGTGCAGATAACGCTATCTGTCCCGTACAAACAATATGTAACTTGGACCAAGCGACATCAATATGACACATTACTCATTATCTTATGGCGTAATTAATCTAGTTTCCAATTATTACAGGTACTCTGTGGACGAGTGCGCACGCGCCGGATTAAAGTGTGACAACAAAAGTGGAATATTAAAAATTCAAGTGATACTGTGACCTGAATTTCAAATTCGAATTGTTATTTTTCTGAATTTCGAATTGAATTTATCGTTTAAAGGAATTCTTAATTCGAATTATTTTTAAATAAGTGTTAAAAGTATTCGAAATTTGAAATAAAGCGGTAGTGTTGTGTCTCTGAGTCACCTGAACTTCTGGAGTGGATGAAAGTGAAGTGTGAGTAGTGTATCAGTGTATAATGAGTGGCGGGTATGGATGAGCCCCAGACGATACACAAGACCTGCGTGAGGGTTAACTCCGCAGAGGATGAGGACGAGTCGAGGGACGAAGTCGACCATGAGTTACCAAAGAAGAATCCATTTGTTAGGGTAAGTTTACACATGTTTTTCATTTTGCAGGTTATATTGAGGCTTCTGTTCTAAAACTATCTTAAGCAGTTCTTGGTTGGAAATTAACTAAACTCAAAACGAAAATATCTAGACCAAACTATGCGTTTGACTCGTGGTCTTGAAATTTTATAGAAAATTCCAAATGATGACAGTTTTAAGCAACTTTCTAACTTGCTCAAAGTGTTTGAAATTCAGCCCGATTGGTAGGTATATCCCATTTTACCAGACCAAATACAAAAGTGTACAGAGCCGTTATATTATTATGGACGTCTCCAGGTTTATTATACTACGGATTGCCTCATTTGTTCGCTAACCATGACTGCTCAGCACCAGGCCCTGGGTTCGAATTCACGGGGTCTGGATTGTGCCTGCTTAATGCCAATACGCTCACCCCCTATTTCATTGGGACCACATGACTGTACACCTCTGCCCACCCCTTCGGGGAAGACAGGCGTGATGTTATGTTTTGTAGGATTATTTCTAACCTTGTAATGGAAAATTATTTATGTAATGAATAAATCCATTCTTCTGTATATAACTGGTTTATGCGCGTGATAAGGTTGGTATGTATATTACGTCAGTACCTACTAACTAGGTACTATTTGATAGCCAGTTATGTTTCTACGTCTTATTAAAAGAAAAAGTTAATGTAGAAATCAGCAGACATGGAGTTTTGGTACGTACTGTAAGAGGACTCGAATTCTGGAGATGTGGAATTTATGTACTCGTACTGTGGTAGGATTCAATTTTGGAAATGTTACTAATCCGGTGGAGCATTGATAGCCGAGTGGTATGACCGTTGGACTGCCAAGTCAACGATCATAAGTTAAAAGCCACGCACTAATGTATTTTTGAATTAACCTGCGTATTAAAAATTTGTTATTAGTTGCTAAAAACGGTGAAGGAAAACATCGTGAGGAAACCCGCACACCTAATTTTTCAACGGTGTGTAAAGCCATGTCAGAGGCTTACAGGCGGTTTAAACTCTGACACCAGGTTGTTCATCAACCATACGATAAGAAGAAGACTAATTCGGTGATTGTTTATAGTGACTGTATGTGTAACTTTCTGAGTCATTCTAAAACACCAACTGAGTCATTACATATTGTGATTAAAGCTAACATGAAGGATATTTTTTTGGATAAAATATTTTTTAATTTTTGTATATATTGTTTTTATTTTGTATTAGAATTAAGTTGTAAATATTTGTAATATATAAACGTTCTAAAATTGGATAAAATCGTTTTGATATTTGAAATTTAAATCCCGTAATCAGTCATTAACACAAGCGTGAGTAATTAAAACAAATTTCTCCAAACATCTATTAGTCCATGACACATCCAAAAAAAAATATATATAAGACATTATTACTCCTCAGGAGTATCTAGTTAGGGATTAGATGACCTTGTGTGAGCTGTCTATGTAATATTGTTATGTCAATATAATATCGTTATTTGTCAATCATCAGCTAGAAGACGTCCACTGCTGAACAAAGGCCTCTCCCTTAAAGGGGGGGTAGGTACCATAATCCCCACGCTTGGCAAGCGGCTTGGTCATCGCAGTATTAGTTGTGAAATTACCGAAGTCGCTGCTGCCCATCCTCTGGATTTTCCCTTAGTCATTATTATTAGTATCTCAGAATAAATAAGAAAATAGGTAGGTACAATACGACTGTATGACCTAACAAGTGTCACTTTGTTACCTGTCTGGATTGGAACCCAGTCGGTTCGATGACCTCAAGGCTACCACGACACACGAATCGTCGATCATCGGTGCAATATGACTTTCTTAAAGTTATATTTATACCCAGGCATTGAACTCCAGACATCTGTTAAGAAACCGGTCTCCCACGATTATCATATTATAGACATATGATTACCTACTTATTTAAAACATGTGTATTGGTGCCAATTATCATTGGAAACAACTGAAGGTGCCTTTTGTTAACGACTGGTAATGACAACCACTTAAGATAAATTAGGCTGCAGTTTTTAAGAGTAGGTTGAGTACTGACTTAGTAGCGAGCTGTCAGCGTCGATTTTTGGTAATATTTTTTTCATATTTAATTGAAATTGTTTGTTTAAAAAGTTTTGCTAAGGTTAAGTTATGTAAATATATCGTGATTTTAAGTTAAATGTGTGTGACGTATGACATGTAATATGACTTCAAAATAAACATAAACACACTGAAGGATTTTTGAATATTTATTTTGGTTTAAATCTAGACTACCTTACCTTATACATAAATTATGTTCATATAGATTAAGTCGAACATTTACTACATAACAACATACATGAAACTTATTAAAATACTTTAAAAAGCGTCATTGGCAGCTCGCCACCTAGTAAACCTTGTAAATGAATGATGTCAGACAAAATTATACTTACATCTTACAATAATATTTTTCGATAAGTCTCGCGTTTATTTTTGCAAAAGGATTTTTCTTTTATTTTAAACGTTAGCAGCACTTAAATATTAAGTATCTTAAATTGTAAAACGGATAACTCTTGCTCACACGCTCACCAGGAATAAAAACCTGCGCATTATACTAAAATCAAAAATGTATGTAGTAAGTGAACCCACAAACTTTGCGCAGACAACTGCCTGGTGGCTAATGGCCACTTTGCACCACAATAATTATTTTTCTTTTTTTTTCATAGCCTGTTTTGTTTTCCACTGCTGGGCAAAGGCCTCCCCTTTCTCCTTCCCAACCACTTATTATGTTAGCAACTTTATTTGTTTTAAAGTAAATTGTTAATTCTGTGATCTAAATGATGCACGTTTTCAATAAGTGAAGTTGATAAACCTATTATAATAATTATGTATATTTAATCATTGTCATTCATTTGACTGCCTCGTTAGGCTAGTGGTTGGTAAGCGTGACTGTTAAACACGAGGTCCTGGGTTCAAATCCTGGGTCGGAAAATGTGTTATTGGGTTTTTTCATTAGGCAATTCTCAGTAGCAGTACCACGAAGTCTGGCTTTGTGCTCGGTTGATGGCAATAGGCTCACCCCTCAGACTATAACATAACAGGCGAAATGTGGGTGTACTATAGTTACCCACACCTCCGCCTACCCCTTTGGGGAATACAGGCGTGATGTTATGTACATATGTATATTCAAACTGTAATATTAGCCGATCTTTTTGAAACTGTAGTGCTGTTTCTCCAAAATGTATAGCGATTAAACGATATTCTTTTAGAAGACTCGGTAATCTCAGCGCCACGTAATTCGCAAGCACATGGCATTATGGCGCACCACTGTTCTCAGTACATTAAGTGGGACAAATGATTGTCAGTCTGAAACTCGACAAAAAGTATAGCAAGTGGGCCAACGACCTCTCGCGATCGTTGTATCGCGATGTTACTTACACGGTGTCTTTGTAGGTACTGTCTATATAGGTAGCTAATTATTACCTGCCTGTAAGTACAAAATCTTAAATATCCTTACTTAAATTATAAATCTTATCGTATGGTTGATTAGATGGCCACAGTTCGCTACACATGGCTTTGAACGCCATTGTTAGGGACCATCACAAGGTCGGTTATATCAGGCAAAACTGCTCTGAGGTATCCAAAACCAATAATTTCTGTTAATCTAATAGTAACTGCTTAAAATTAACCAATAATTACTGGTCATGTAACTGCAAGTAGAGGAATAAAGATCACGTGTGATAATGAGAAAATAATTAGGTCTTCTTCTTATCGTATGGTTGATGAACAACCCGGTGTCAGAGTTACCGCCTGTAGGCCTCTGACATGGCTTTACACACCGTTGGAAAATCAGGTGTGCCGGTTTCCTCACGATGTTTTTCTTCACCGTTTTAGCAACTGATCACTAATTTGAAAATATATTGGTGCGTGCCGGGGTTTGAACTTGCGAACTTCGACTTGGCAGTCCTACGGTCATACCTCTCGGCTATCAGTGCTGATTTTTGTCGTCACCAAAAGTTTTACAATTGGCAGTCATCATCATCATCATCATCAGCTTTTAAATGGCCCACTGCTGGGCATAAGCCTCCTCCCCTAAACGCCACTGATTCCTATTTTGGGTCTTTTGCAATTGGCAGTAGTAAGCAATAGTAAATTTGTTACGTAAACACTAAAAATTGTAATTTCAATATTTAGTAAATGCTTAAATGCTGGTTGTGGGCAAAGCTGACAATGCCTACTTGGGCTGGTTTTCTGGACACATTACTAGCTTCATTAATTATCCCCGATATGGACTAATAAGAACATAATACTGTTGATACTCAGAATGTATTCCGCCATGCATATTTCATGTATGAATATATCATTTTAAACGAGCAAAGCCTACGCACACTAATAATATAAAGCAGAAAGTTAATTGCAAAGTAAAAATAACCTCATATAATTACGTCCCGCCTTAGGATAAGATATCCAATAATTTCCTCATTATCCCAATAAGGAAATCCCGTGATATGTCTCGGCTCTTAGTTCCCGGTATCTCACGCCGGTATGCGAGTAAACGTGGCCGTATCGACAAATAGACAGGCGTTAGGCTTGATTTACACTTGTGAGTTTCAGATGTATCGATAAGAGAATCAAACATTGGTCCAAATATGGTACCCTGAGGCATCCTTTTGTTGTTTTATCCTCAATTTATGATTTTAGCCTACTGACGTATTTAAGGTGAATGCGAAGCATAACAATGACAATAATTAAGCACCATGTTCACAGTTTATATTTTTCTAATCCGCATTTTTGTGATTTTTTAATTAACATAAAATTATCAACTTTATCGAAAGCCTATTCGTCGTGTCTGAGTTGAATAGGCACCACTTAGTAGTACGTGTCGTAATTTGGTCAATGAATGTTATCTATGTGTGTCAATGAACGATGTGATTTATTGCGTTCACTTGACGCAATTTTATCGATCGATACAACGTACAGTAGCACCTTCTGTTTCTCTATTAAATTATCGAGGATTACCTGTAGTTAAGATTATTTTTTTAAGGAAAAATTCCATTTACTTTGACACGGTAAGTAGCAAACAGAATACGAGTTGGTACATTGGCGCACCCAAATTCCAAAGAAATCCTTGTGCCTACAAAGCTCTTTTCTGCAAAGCTATTAATTGAAATTCTTAACTAATAATCTTAAAACTACCTTTATACATATCATAAAATTCATAAAAACTATATTCAAACTATTATGACTTGTATAGGTAGGTAACTTCCATTAGTTACAAAGGTAAATATGTCACTATTTTCAAAGAAGTTACAAAAGTTTGAGAATATTTGTACTGGAAAATGTGTCATAGAACGTCCCGTTTTTGGCATACTACAGAGAAATAACAAACATGTTCGATAGTTAGTTAAAAAGGTATGAAAACGCAACAACTATTCATTAAAAAATTAATATTTATACAAACAACTGCCCTAAGCCCATCTCATTTCTATCTCCACTGATGCAGGTATGCACTATTCCGCCTTCTCCCTGGCGGTTCGTTTATAATTCCTAGCAGTGACATTTAACCTGACAGCGACGCATCTTTACGTGCATTTCACAAGGGGCCAGGAAAGTGGCCCGGCTCGACCCGCCCAACATGTTCTTGCCTAACTTGAAGGTAGGGCGAGGTGCCACTGCGAGTTGAACGAGTGAGAAGACTCCTTCACATGAGCAACTAGATCTTAATAGTTCAAGATGGAGAGAAGAGAGTACTTCTAATAAGTGCGTACGGTAAATACCTTATTTTGTGGAGAGAAACAATTGCTAATATGTACGTAACGTAAATTGCTAAACCATATTTTTATGACTTTTTGTATCTTTTTCGCATGTTGCCATGCTAGGCTTAAATCTAAATTGATAAAGGAAACTTGAAAAATGATGGACACGAGCGGGAGTCGAACCCGCGACTTTCGCCGTACCGTGGCGCCGCTCTGCCAACTGAGCCACCGTGTCACTGCTCGCATCCATCGAATTTCCGCCCGTGTCCATCATTTTTCAAGTTTACTTTATCAATTTAGAAACCATATTTTTTTTTATTTTAGGTCATATCCTAAATTAGCCTTTCAGATGGTTGGTAGCCAGGTAGCGAGCTGGATTGCTAATATGTACCGAACGTATCTGATTTAGTAATCTATCACTCGTGGAGGTTCTTCAATGCTCCCTTATAAAGACCGTAAGAACTTTCTAGCACGTTCTCTTGAGTTCTAAAATGTCATTACCATAAAAACTGATGACGGACGACAGAAATATAATTAGATTAATAATTTAATTAATTAATTCTGTTTCTATAAATTATGCTAACTTGACTATGGTGCGATAGTGCTATCGCTAGATAAATTTTATTTGAATGATAATCTTGACAGATTTTGAAAAACTATTCTACTAATAAAATATAGTTATTTGCCTATTAAGAAGCCAGTTTCTAGTGTTGTAATGGACTGGTATCAAAATCCCGACCACGCAACTGTAAGTCCGATGCCTTAGCCGTTCATACCTTAGTTTATTTACACGGTTATCTGGTTTATAACGATAGTGCGGTACTTAGTTATTATTTAAATTATCAAGAAATCCGCTAGTAGCTATCACCGATAGTATATTTAATTTAATCGACATTTAATTATCTGTAATCTCGCAACTTATTTTATTTTACATCTTAATTTTGTCTTGACTATCTCTTTACTATAGTCCTGGTGGTAGAGGTCCTGGGTCGATTCCCTGGCCGGGTAAGGGTTATTGGACTTTTCCATTACGTAATTTTCAGTAGCAGCACGGAGTCGGGATTTGTGCCCCGTCGATGGCAATAGGCTCACCCTCTATTACATGACTTATAACGCAACTGTGAAATTTGAGTGTACTATACCTTCACCTCTGCCTACCACTTTGGGGAATACAGACTTGATAATATGAGTATATTTGTTTATCATCTTTCCTCGCTCATTTCTGCCCTCGCTTCGCTACCGCTACAACCTCGCTGAAGCTCGGACAAATTTGTCCATACCACTATACCTGTTGCAGTTAACTTAACCATAAGTTTAACTTGACTTTATTTATCGCTAGTGAGTGACCGCCGCATGTCCTACGTAATACATAACATGACCATGTATAAACATAATTTGACGCTTATTGAAAAGCGGGTAGAGAACAGTTTTTTTCAACATACCATTAATTAAAGAACAACTTCGTATACATTAAAAAGACTTAAATATTCTCAGATCATCATATAGACGTTTCTATAATTTTAACAATAACATTTTTTTTTACGTTGCCCGAATAAAGTAGAAGAATGAAAAAGGCCTTTGCCCTGCAGTGGGGCAACACAGGCTGTTAAAAAAATGTTACAATAACTATTTTACAACTATTTACAACTTAATTCTAATACAAAATAAAAACAATATATACAAAAATAAAAAGTTTAAAACCATCAAAGAATTCATCCCCATCGATGTCAACCGGTAACGTGCCCAAAAGACTGGCAGCATTGCCACGTTGAAAATATTAGTATTTGTTCAATTTTTTGACATAAGGTTTCTTCTTCTCCACAAATCAAGACTCCGTACAGAGAAGTACCTAATGCAAAAACCGGCAACTCTTTGCCCGACACTAAATTCGAACCCAGGGCCTCATGCTCAGCAGTCACGCTTACCCACCTCTAGACCAACGAGGCTTACATACACTTGGACTTAAACTTACAAAGAATAGCTTACACTCCGTTATCAAGAAGCTAAAACATAATTTTAATCAAAGAACGTGATGTAATTAATACACAATCAGCTAGAGAAGCGGTAGAAAGCGACACGTGTTCCCATGCCCCCCATTGTCAATGGTGTTCACAAAATAAGCAATTATTTACATTACACCGAATATCGTGCGTGTGCCTTTGTTTGCAACTTTCTCTGGCTGCAAATATTTGTAAGTAGAATGGCTCTGGCAATCTCCAAAGGCTGGATGAAGCCATATAGTGTAGTTTATCATAAGAGCGATGAAATCGGTGGGAGGGAATTGACATTCATCTAGCCAATACCGGATTCGTCTCTTATTGCGATTCACTTTGCCATAGACTGAAGAAAATTGTATTCATATTTTGTTTACACATAAATAATTTGATAAAGTAGCCATTTGAGGTTTAAATTTAAATACTAGTCTTCTTCTTATCGTATGGTTGATGAACAAGCTGGTGTCAGAGTTTAAACCGCTTGTATGCTTCTCACATGGCTTTAACCCACCGTTAAATACCTCTTAAGTGTGCCGCTTTCTTCACGATGTATTCCTTCACCGTTTTTATCTTATTTTAACAAAAATATGTGTGATAAAATCCAGAAGATGAACAGCAACGTCTTCTGTAACTTTACAACCAATACTGCGATCCCCAAGCCGCTTGCTAAGCATGGAGATTATGCCCCCCCTCCCCCCTATAGAGGTAGCCTTTGTTTAACAGTGGATATTTATCGGTTGAATGATGATGTGAGATAATTCATTGTCAGTATTGTGTGATAGCTACATTTCGATATATTTTCCATACAAATTACAATTAAATATCATTTTGGACATTTGAAAGACCGAACCGGCACGAGATTTAGTCTTGAGAATACCAGCTTATCTGAACATTTCAACAATAAATTCACCAACTTTACCACCGACCTACATACCAAAATGTATTCATTGGCACCAGTGAGCCGATTAACAGTCATCGAAATGAATTTTCTTAAGTAAAAACTGGCAAGTGCAATACTGTTATTTAATTTATATTACACCTCTTTTTGTAAACTTTTCAGAACGTGTTTCATTACCGGTATAAAGCCCGGTAGGGGGCGCTGGCGAAGCATGTCTTACCGATTTTGCTACGAATATTAATATTGTTTTTTTTTAATGGAATTTAAGTTATCCAATTGCAATTAACATGTTTGAGACGTCTACTGCTGGACATAGGCCTCCTCGAGCTTCACCATTGTAGCGACAATACATTATAATTAATAATACGGGACGAGGGATTTAATGGGATAAGAATCCAGATATCAAACACACTCTTAAATTTTGAAGTAGGTTATTAGTAAAATAAATATCAGAAGAGGCTTCAAAATTCGACGACTTGATTGACGCAGTGGCTAAGCGATTGGATTGCTGTGCTAAGAGTTACGGGTTCGATTCCCGCTCGAGACAAAAGCTCTGAGTCCCGCTCGTGTCCGTCATTTTTCAAGTTTCCTTTATCAATTTAGATTTAAGCTTAGCATGGGCAACATACAAAAGTGACACAAAAGACACTAAAACTGTTAGCACTTAGTTCCCGCCCACACAGAGGCTGAATAATTGTAGGCATAATACTTGTTTATAGACTGAATGATTGTAGGTATTAATATACCAGTTTGTTTACTATTTTGGTGGCAGGTAAGCACAGCTATTTATTCCGTGACACCAATACAAGTTGTGTAAGAACTGAGCCTACAGCCTGCACCTTCTTAGAGCATCCGAGCAAAATTCTACTGCATTTCTGTAGCTTAAAGTTGAGTTTCAATTGCAGGTGTTTTGGAGTTAGTATTCTTTGGTGTTGTGGTCTGTGTACTTGCACATCTGAGATTATAGGAAAGAATTTGTCTCATTAAAACTGATTTGCAGTAGGCTCGGACGGGTTTTTATAAGTTTTTATTTATAGTGTACTTGTGAAGGCTACTTAAGTGTAGAAATATGTCAACGATTTTTAAGTTAGTCGCTGTTACTTTAAATTAAGTACATTATAAGAATGTTTACTAAGCTTTAACACTGTGTGCCATAATTCAATTTATTTTTCATAGCAGTGTCAATTTTCAATTAGCAGAAAAGCCTAAGACTTCTTATAATTATAACGTATCTTCTCGACGATCTAATTGGTGCACTGGCTAAACGATTGGACTGCTCCGCTAAGGGTTGCGGGTTCGATTCTCCTGTGTCGTGGGTACATATCACAAATACGAAATATCACAAACACAAACATCCAAACTCGGAACAAACATCACACATATTTTGCCCCGTGCGGGAATAAACCCGCAACATATCAGCAGGCCAATTTGCCTATGTCCTCCTTGTAGCTGCGACATAAACTTATAACCAACAAGACACAGTGTAGCATATTTCACGTAGATTCTCATACAGTACTAGTGCATCGTATGTAGACAACGTGTCCAATTACCGGCTACTAGCTTCACCCTCGTTCCCACGGAGCATAATCAGATCAGCTAGAACAAAGCTGCGTGCTTGTAGCGTGAGCTAGCTGTCGCTGTCGGTAACACCTGGGAAGACGCCACGATGTTTACATGAATGAAATGTCGATGATCTGTCGAAGGATGTTGATAATACGTTGGAATTAATTGAAAAAAAAAACATCTAAAAAAAGGTTTAAAAAGAGTCTAAAAACTGGATTTTTTAGTAAATCCATGGAAATACAAAGGATATGCGGGGTATTTAAGTATGTGGACGGGGCATTCTCTATCCTACTTGCGCAAAGCGCTTAATGTACGGGGTGGTGCGAAATTTACTATGCAACTATGGGGTATTGACGTCATCATCCTATAGTGCCATCTCAGTCTAATAAATGACTTTGTAGCCATATTTAGTTTTTGTTTACAGTTCCCATGTTAATTCGAATCCCTTTTTCAGAACTCATAAAAAATCGTACTAAACATCCCTATCTCTCTAGTTGTTCAAACGTATGGCAATAGGCTCGCCCCCTATTACATTGGGACCTAAAACATAACTGGCGAAATGTGGGTGTACTAAATTTGCACCTCTGCCTACCCCTTCGGGGAATAAAGGCGTGATGTTATGTTATGTATGTCTAGGGATTTTCTATAGGTTCTGTGTACTTAAGTTAATAAACATGCACTGTGTAATGTTTGCTTATGTATACCTAGTAGTGATCTTGCACATGATAATAATGTCCTCGGCAAAATCCTGCGCATATATGTAGGTATTGTAACCACACACTGTGACGACAAAAAATCATTCTACTTAAAAATCGAACTCATAACTACTCATTTACACACCACAGCCACATTTCTACAAAACGAGTTACAACCTTAACGTTGACCTAGTGACTTTGCCTATCCCTTAACGAAAAGGCGATGGAATGTGCTTACAGTACCTAGGTAACTACAAAAGTACTGAAGGTGTATTATACAGCGCGGACCTTAATGATGACCATTCTGCTGTCACCCGTGTGTTATAGGGGGCGTGGTGGCTCATAAGTAACGCTCGAGGGAGTAACGGTAGTGAGAGGTGTGGTACCATCACGCTTGTGTTCTCTGAAAGGGTCAGCAAGATCATGCTCAGATAGTATAGGTTTATAATAATAGGGGGCGGCGCGTTGACTGCTCTTTTTTTACCCGACTGCGCCAGAAGGAGGGTTATTTAACATTATTTTAGACTGCCTCGTTGGTCTAGTGGTCGCTAAGCTCAACTGAGCATGAGGTCCTTGGTTCAAATCCCAGGGCGGGCAGTGTTGTTGGGTGTTTCCAGTAGGTAATTTTTAGTCACACGGAGTCTCGATTTGTTCCCGGTTGACGGCAATAGGCTCACCCCTATTACATTGGGACGTATAACTAGTGAAATATAATTTAAAGTGTCAACTTAAAATCATTGTGGAACAGCACATAATTTGATAATTCAACATCCTACTACGTCACGAGGTTCTTTAAAAGAGATTATGATCTAAAGGCCAACGCAGACCGGGGCGGCATGGCAAGGGATAATTTTTTTTACCAATGGACATTTAAACGTATAGTGATACAAATACGAAATATACTGCTATGCTTTAAAATGATGTTGCATTCCACCACTAGAGCCTGTGGCGGGATGCTTCAGCAATTTATACCGTATTTCTATAACTATACGTTTGAATATCCATTGGTATTAAATTATATCCCTTGCTATGCCGTTCCAGTCTGCGTTGGCCTTAACTGGCCCACTTAACTGCCATGAACATAAGATGAGTAATTGCTGAACGATTAACCGAACAGTTAAAGGCAATCGTTTGCACGCCTCATCGTCGTCTATTGAGATGTCAGTTAAGTATTCATGTGATAGGTGTGGTCTGCGCGCGCATCGATCACTATGAATGGTGATCGAGAATGGGATCCATTGATTACACCTCTGGACTGAACCAAAGAATCAAGATCACGAAGGAAAGTTAGTAGTCATCATCATCATCATACGTCCACTGTTGAACAAAGGCCTCTCCCTTATACAAGCTTAGCCTATGTCCAGCTGTGGACTGCAACGTGCTAGTGATAGTAATGATGGGTAGCATGCTAAAATGAGACCGAAAGCCATCTTTTCCTAGACATCATAACATAACATAACATCACGCCTGTATTCCCCGAAGGGGTAGGCAGAGGTGTACATAATATAGTACACCCTCATTTCGCCAGTTATGTTTTAAGTCCTAGACATCAATTGTGCATATATGAATAGTTGAGAGTATAAAGACGTCAGGCGTATGCCAGCTGAATGGTATACCTCTACTTACCCCTTTAAGTAACACTTGAAATCAATCTTCACCCGTCTATTTAACACACGTAACTTTATATTTGTACGCGTATATTTTCTGAAAAACGTGCCCACATACATAACATCACGCCTGTATTCCCCGAAGGGGTACGCAGAGGTGCACATATAGTACACCCACATTTCGCCAGTTATGTTTTTAGGTCCCAATGTAATAGCCAAGCCTATTGCCATCAACCGGGCACAAATCCAGACTCCGTGCTTCTACTGAGGATTACCAAATGGAAAAACCCAGTAACACTTTGCCCGACCCAGGATTCAAACCAGGACCTCGTGCTTAGCAGACGTGCCCACAATACAAAACATAGCATTACACTAAGACATATCAATATGATAATCTAAATCGCTCTCCTTAAAATGTAACTGGTGAGATTATTAGTTCGGACCGTAAGAGCCAGCCTCACAGAAAGTGATAGCACGTTTACTGCCGTACCCCGCTACGGCCAGTCGTTATCATAACTGTGAGACGAGTCTTGATGGGCAGCCGACCTACATCCACACAGTTTTGACCATGTTTTATTCAGATAGAACAGAGAATGCAGCAGAGATGGTTATGGCTATTTTTATTGGTAAATAATGGTAACATGTATGTCCTGAAGGGATAGGCAGAGGTGTATAGAACACGTACATGTTGCCAGTTACAAATCCAGACTCCGGGCTGTTACTAAGAATGACTTAATGGAAAAGGTGGTGAGAGACTACGCAGATAGTGCCTTGTGCAAAAAGTACGGAAAATGCTAAAACTATAATGGAAGACATTGCTCTACCAACAGCATTATTTTCGTATCAACATGCGGTAAATGTAATTGAAACAGGGTATGCAGTGATGTACATATTGGCCAGAGGACAGTGATGGTAGCGAGGTTGTTGTCACATAGTGTAGAGATAGTCCAGTGTACAAGGATAATGGCGAGGTTTACCACTCAAGCTACGCTAATCGTATAGGTCTGTGGAGGCTCTCTACTTGCACCCCCTCAAAGTAAAAGTCATAAGAACACACCACATTATGATCACCTTCAAACCATCTCTAAGCACCTCCACATTACTAAGCACCTCGAAATCTCGCCAACAGACCAACAGAAAGCAAATTATCAATCACATTGTATGCAAAATAAACCACCCACGCCGATCCTACTTCCCTCCAATGTAAACCTTAACCCGCACTCATAAGGTTCAGAATCCCTTAACAAAATAGTTATACCCATTTAATTGACATGACGTCATTCTAAATTTTCATTGTTAAAATTATAAGGTTGAAAATCAATTGTGATATAACATACAGTTGGATGTGTTGTCTTGCGGTTTGATTAGAAACCTTAAGGTTTGGGGGATAAGGTTGGTAATTAATTCTGTTTAAATGTAGACTGATTTGAATAAATGTCTGATGTCGTGACTGGGAGTAATAGACGTATTTTTAGGACTAGATACAAGATGGCCGATGATCGCATTCTAAGACTAGAATGAACGTTACACGTCAAACAACATGGTAGAAGAAAAAACGTTTAAAATTGGACTATACAGCATACATTAACGGTTTTTACATATGAACGCCCATATATGCCTCACCCTGCGAGGAAGCAAAAAGAAGAGGATAGACGCTCTGAGATGTGGTGCTGGAAAAGTCATTATTGGAAATATCATGGACGGAGGTCCGCACCAACAAGTCTTGGGAGAGGGTTATGTCCGGCAGCGGACTGCAATAGCCTGATGATGTTGATGATGGATGAAGCCCATTCTTGAAGATCTCACCATCAAGCAGCGTCTATCCTCTATAGTATAGTCGCGGATACTAAGTAACGTGTGTCGGCCTCTCCTAAGTTAAGCCACAACACGCAGTAAAGTCTAATTTGTAATTTAATAATTAAAAATATTAAATTGGATTTAGTCTGTAAGGGTATTGTTGGAAATAATATAAACAATTTAAATAATAATACATATTTCACCCTCGGAACAGCGTCCAGTCACTCATTCCATAAAAGGCAACAATCCCGCGTATCAGCTTGTCAATTTGTCAACACCAACACTCCGCATTCCCGCCAGATAGATCGGCTACAACTATAAATCTTCGAGACCTGCCCATCCCACATTCTTGGCGATCCCACCCAAATGCCGAGATGTTAGCGAGGACGGGCCGAGGTCACGAGAAGTAACTACTAATAATATTGTACAAACATATGCATGTATGCCTGTATGTACGATTAATGAGTATAAGGTCCTTGCTTCGGTTTCTGAGCCGTGCTAAGCGTTGTTGGGTTTTTCATTAGGTAATTTTCAGTAGCGGTACGGAGTCTGGATTTGTGCGCGATGAGGTCCTCGGTTCGGTTCCTGAGTATTGTTAACTGTTATTAATGTGGTTGGTCATTTTTATAGCAGTACGGAGTCTGAATTTGTGCGTGGTTAATGCTAATAGCATGGGCCGATCAAGTGAAAGACTCCTTCTCATCCATTCCTCCTTTTTATACAAATCATCTACTTCAAATGCATAATATGGTTGTTTATCAACCATACGATGAGAAGAAGTAACGAAGTACATAAGACAATGAAAATCTTAGCTGGTACTTACCTGGGTAAGTCACCATAGCTATACATAAGTATAGATATTATATACTTGAGCAAGCCGCAAATGCCATATCGCACCAGGAATGCAAAGGTCATTGAACTAAGTTGTGACCTTATAACCTTTATAGATTGACCTCAAACTGACAATATACTATAAAACTTGCAGCTTTGAAGGATAAAACTTATTAGACTGGTAATAGTAATTTTATGACATAATAATTAAAATGTAAGGTAGTTGATAGTAATTTTAAGAATTAGACGTTTAACACCTCCGTCTGCCCGTGACCATGAATGCTGTAAAGGATTCGAAAGAACCAAAAAGCTAATTAAAACCGCGATCAAATCCGTAAAAGCAGTTTCATTTCAACGCCTAATATTCGCGTAAGTGATAGATATCATTAAATAATAATAACTACTCCTTGCTTAAATACGATCGCCAAGTCGGACATTGTTGGAATATTAGAGCAAAGTTTTGGAGATGCATAGTAGCAATCCAGGGTGATTGTAACATCTAACAACGCAGTGCCCTATGAAAATCAAATAATATTTTTACGTTTGTACTAAACCAGTGGTTTCCAACCAGTGGTCTCTCCGTATTCCGAAACAGAAACTCCAAGTGGATTAAAAACTCATACAAAACTATTTTAGCATGGATTCTAGTGAAA
Source organism: Abrostola triplasia (assembly GCA_946251915.1). Taxonomy (NCBI): domain Eukaryota; kingdom Metazoa; phylum Arthropoda; class Insecta; order Lepidoptera; family Noctuidae; genus Abrostola; species Abrostola triplasia. The sequence goes on from OX276442.1 coordinate 8,465,152, forward strand.
TTGTAAAAGAAATACGGCAAGAAGTAATTGAATTTCAAAATTATACAAACCGCAAGGACGCATTTGGATTCATGAGAAGTTTTTATGAAAAAAGCAATTTATCGTGGACCGTTCTAACGATAAAGAAATCAATAGTCCCTGGTCAATAAGAGGTTGGTAACCACTGTGCTAGACTGTTCCCGAACTGACTAAAAGGGTAACCTATTCCAAAAGAGAAAGGCAAGGAACTCCATGGTTACTCTCTTTTAAATCCTTCACTCTATTACCTTACTATTACAAGATATTGACATCCCAATATTTCCGGTAAGTTCCAAAATATCTCCGATATAGCCGGACCCGGTTTTCAAACGATTTTTATGATGACCGGTTCATGCGAGGCGCCGATATCGCGGGTTATAGGTTCAAATCTGTGCCGTAATTTATAGTAAACTGTTATTTTCTGAATACATTATGTATTTAAATTGAAGAATCACCGTTGCGACTATCTTGTTAGCTATAACGGCGGTTACATGTGGGTGTATTGTTATACACAATTAACTGTAGCTATGAGATGTATGGTAAAAGAAAGTATCACTCGCATTTTGATTTACATTTGATTTATGACGACCTGATTGGCGCAGTGGCTGAGCAATTGGACTGCTGCGCTAAGGGTTGCGGGTTCGATTCTTGCACGGGACTAAAATTTGTGCGATCCGCAGATGTTTGTCCCGAGTCTGGGTGTTTGTGTATGTCGCATTTATGTATGTGAAACGCACCCACGATACAGGAAAAATAAAACTAACTTATATTAAGTGAGGTCGTAGCTAATTGACGCGATGTTCTAATGACAACTGTTATTTCAAGCTTGAACGATTTCCTCTGACAAAAAAACAACAAGTAAATATATTTCCTAAAACAAAACTGCACTTACCTCATTGCTACATCTTTAATAGAGCATAGCATAGCGCAGCGCTGTTGCAAAAACTCGCATAGCTCTCAAATTATAAATTTCATAACGCCTGACAAGATAGTTATAGCAAGACATCTTACACGCGAACACGCAACCTGCTATTCGTTATTACGTAGGCGTTATCGCGTGTTGTCATGTTGTGTTTGTGGTTAGTGTTATGTTGTTCAGATGTTTTCTGTAGGCGCTATTCAGTTGCCATTTAGTATTACGGGTTATGGTAAAATAAATGTGGAGGGTTTCAATGTTAGTCTTTAGCAATATTAGTTCTTATTTAATTTTTAAATTTTATTTTCTCCTTATTAAAGATTTCTCCTGTTACTTAGGTGTGTTTGACACATAAAGTATATTTATCAGTTTTAAACCGATTCAATGTTTCTGTATTACCTAAATGTTACAAGAGCAAAGACGCAGGCAAAAACTAGTTATTGACTTAATATAAACATCAAATTCGATATCAGAATGCATATTTCATCATATTTACCTAGTTACATCACTCCTCAATTAATGAATTTCGTGCGAAAACAAGATACCGAACAATCCATGAATAATTAATTATATTTGGGTATAATAAACAAACATTCATTAACACACACCGATAAAAGACATCCACTTGTCAGTGAAATCATCACGACATCCATCATCCAGATTAAGGGTATCTGTGTAAGCAGAAAGCCTCCACAAGTGATACCTTTTTTTTCGGGGTGGGGGGGGGGGGAACGTCCAAAAGGCACCTGGCTCCTTGGGGGTAGAGACCGCGCAGTGTGGGATTTCTACCCCACTAAAACCACCCCAGTGGTCACCATCTGCACAAACAAGGAAGGTTCCGGGACCTCTCAAAAGAACAACTCCAGAACCTCTCCATGCAACGCCTATTAGGCACGTTCCTGGGGAGACTGTAAAAGGGTCTCCCTAAGCACTGCTGTACACAGCAACACGGGGCCACTGTACCACCGTGTTCTCTGACGTCACTAAATAGTCTGACAGAGTCCCCTTCTCTGCCACGAGAGATACCTAAGTACGTCCATCGCACCCTGGGCGATCAGCTTCTGTGCCATCCTTGCTGACTGGATATTTCTACACCACCTAATTTTGGCAGAGAGGTTGTGCTGCTGGGTAGTTTGTTGCGCCGTTTCTTCTACCCAGCTATAGTTCTAGGAAGCGGTGACGGGCATTTTGGGGACTGTCTTGATGTAATTTGACGTTCCAAAAGTTTTATATTATCTACCTTTTATATTCACAGCATGACTTATTCTCCTTGTCGCACCTGGACAAGATTGGCACAGGACCGGGGCGAAGGGCATTGTTTAAGGGAGGCTTATACCCAGCAGTGGGGTATTGAAGGGTGTGGATGATGATGATGACTTATTTTCCGATGATGATAACGATGACCTATTTTCTTGTGACGATTAGTTCATGCCGATCCCTTCAACAACTTCTTCGTGGTGGCGAAACTATCCCAAAATTGTCTACACTACCACAAACCTAAAGCAGTGTATGCACACTATTCCCTGTTTCACTTGTAACACACTTTCATCTTCAGTACAACACCTTTCCACCTTAGATCTACCCTAGACTTCTGCCTCACTCCTCAAAGGTAATTTTCGGTTGTAGTTATACTGTCTGTGTGGCGCAGACTCGCTCCCAGCCACCTTCACGCCTGCGCCCGCGCCGCTAGGGTACCGTTACGCTTGATATAGTGTTTGCCGACCGCTGCCCGCAATCGCTTCCGTATTCAAGCGCATCCTCTTAAGGCCAAGTCACTTCTAATTATAGCTAGTTGTATGATCACGCTGTTTATCATCTGGAGAGGTAAGTAGAGCTGTTATTGCAAACCCATATTTTAGACTTTATAATTATTATACCTAAGTGTTTATTTTATGTGACGGGCATGCCAACATACTAACATCACGCCTGCATTCTCCAAAGCGGTAGGCAGCGGTATATCGGGCACCCGCATTTCGGCAATTATTTTATAAATTCCAATGTAATAGAGGGCGAGACTACTGCCAATATTGCCATCAATCGGGCACAAATCTAGACTCCATAAAGCCAGTACCACTTTTGATTAAAACACCTGGGATTCGAACCTAGGACACTTATTCTCAGCAGTATAAATAGCCTAGTGAGAACCTTAGCATAATGTAAGGAACGTTAACTATTGCTTTTTTTACCACCTTATAAGTCCAGTACTAGTCCGAAAACAATTAAAATTCTACCCATCTTATTTCCTATACTTAGATGGATGCGTTAGAGAGTGATGAAAGATTAAAACGACAAGGCTGTCATAATTAATTAACTAATCATTATCCACACACCTAATTAAGCTTTCTAAATATCATAATTTTCCAAATTTTTCGTAAATAACAACAAAATTGCACAATTATCAACAATTACATCAACTTAGCCTTAACAATCGTTTCGCTGCGCAGGCGCACGCCGCGGCCGCGGACGCGCGCATTCTCTCGTTGACCGTCGTGGGGTACGCACGTACTGCTCACCGTTAACATTTCGAATCGATACCAGTGAAGTGAAGTGAGTGCTGATTAGTGAAAAAAAATGTGAATAATCCCCTTTTTTCATTCAGTGATTTTTTTTAACGTCACCAATATGAAGACGGTCGATATATTAGAGGTAATTTTTTTATTTATCAGAATTTAATTTTACGCGCAACTGATTTTGTTAACGAGGCAGTATTTTGTAAAGATTGGCAAAAGTGCATCGTTAAACTATTTAAATGATGTTGCATTTTTGTGGCGATATGTTGATTGCAATCTAAATAATCTAAATAAATAATACAAGTTAATTTTGTGAGTTTACGCGAGGCGGTTAATTGCTTACTGTAATCTCAAGCATTGCAGTTAGAGATTACTGATTTCACTTCTAGTGGACGAGCGATCGATGGCATTTAAGATCGCAAGAAATCTGCGTGACCAATACTTTAGCATTAAAAAGTTTTACTGCCTAATGAAGTTATACAACAATTAGTATTCTTGCTAATTAAGTGAGCTTAAATAATTTTAACCAGATCAAACCTGATTCAACTTATGGACCACGTCAAATGCCACGGAAAAAGACAAAATACTCAGGCATATCTTTCCAGGTATAGCCAATTGATAACGTGCATCGAAAATCGTGACATTCTGCAAACTCGAAAAGGTTAATGAAAATAAAATTTTCAAAATAAACAAGCATAGCTTTGACAATTGACCTTTACGTGTAGCTAAGGTATTGGCTTCCTGGGTCTCATATAATAGATAATATATATATTTTTAAGTATAGATGATGTCCTTAACACGCAGGAGACACTTATGGAAAGCTAATCCCAACGTATATGTTTTATTGCTAGAAATAGTTGAGTTTGAGCATAAATAATATAGTCTCAACCAGGTGCCTTTAAACTTAATATCAGATCCAAAAAGTGTTGACTGAAGAAAATTATGGCAAACATTCCCCCTTAGCACTTAATTAAAATGAAAATAGGTTTACACTACTCTAAAGAAGCTTAAAACAATAACAAAAACCATTCGCTTTAACACAATGATGGGATCCCTAAACTAAATCCAAAATATTTACAACCAGTATCACTATTTCTTACGGTGACGGAAAACATCGTGAGGAAACCTGGATTTAATTATCTGAAAATTGCCAACCCGCAGTGAGCTATCGTGGTGATCAATGCTCAATCCTTCTCTATACGAGAAGAGGCCTTTGACCTGCAGTGGGACAGTTATAGGCTGTTATTATTATTATCACTATTTCACGTTTCACGTGCCACTAAGATCAGAGACAAGTATGCTGGAATCTCATCACAAACGCCTAGAGCTGCATTAATTACAATAGTCAATGTATTCATAATGCGCATTCTTAAATATTCTTATAATTAGACTATTAAAAATACGTTGTACTTAGCTCTGTTAACATTAAGCCATCGCTCGCCACACCTATAATTATGTTAATTTGTTTCTGCCGTCAGACACCCAAACGTCTGACAACCAGTCTTAGTAAAAGGCTCTGAGGGTGTAGTATTACCAAGCCAGTAGATTGGGGTAGTCGTCTTTGTCAGACACTAGGTTATAAAGGTCAGAACGGCTTGCACTCTGTCCATACTGCTAATCAGCTGGTTCCCTAAAACTGAAAGCCAATTCCAATACACTCGGGAAAACGGCTAAGGATCAGTGTTGGATCATTGTAATTAGAGTTATTATTATTATAAGCAGATATAAATTACGTGGGGACACAGGTCCAACACGCAGAGACCCGTTGAGAACTCTTACTAAAGGGAATGCTTCTGTTTAGCAGAACAGCCAAAGTCCCTAGGAGTAGGACTATTGTGAAATATGGATTCTAAAATGATATCCAAGAAACATCCCAAATGTTTCTTGGTTGAAAATAAACAGATATAAAAACGATACTGTTGGAATGAAAGAAAATAACATATTGTTATATGTATTGATACAATATGGAAATGTTTATGTAACTATAGCGCAATGTAAACAAAAGGACGATCAACAAAATATTTGTTATTTTATTGTTACTAGTGCCAAAAGTTAATGACTGCAATCAATAAAAACATACATCGGTATTCTCCTTATCGTATGGTTGATGAACAACCTGGTGTCAGAGTTTAAACCGCCTGTAGGCCTCTGAGGCTTTACACCCCGTTGAAAAATCTCAGGTGTTCCGGTTTCCTTACGATGTTTTCCTTTACCGTGTTTAGCAACTGATAACTATTTTACTAGAAAAATGTTTGTGAGTGTGATCCGTATTATTGACTGTAGGTATATTCTGGTTATACTCACGGGTGTATTCGGGATTGCCCGCCTATACAGTAAATAAGTGATAACTAATTTATAGTAAACACATGAATTCGAAAATTCATTCATATTGTTAATTTACATATATAAAACTCGGTTAATACTAAAACTTTACTTGAAAACATTATAAAATTATTTGGTTAAGCTGTTACCCAATTGAAAGAGACATTTACTAATTATTTCATATAATATGGAGAACTATCGACCATCCTTGCTTTATACCAATATAGTGTTGTGATTGGCGCAGTGGCTAAGTGACTGGGTGTTTGTTTGTATGTTTGTGAAACGCACCCATGTTACAGGAGAAATTAAATCGGCAACAATGTTTTACAAAAAAAAATTTAACTATGCGTGTTTCAGAGCTAACAAATATTTATAGGTACAAGGATAGATCCAGGCATTTACTATTTCTCAAGCCCCACAACTTTCCGTTCAAATCCATAAAAGGTAAAATTGACCAACGCAAACTGTACTGAAATATTGATCAGGTATTTTGTAACCATCGCTTAATGGTAGCAATTTCACAAAACTGACAAGTCTGGTGAGCTTATTTTAAAATATAATTATGCTAATACCTTGCTAAGGAGCAGGGCTGGGTAATAGTACTTTAACCGGTGTAGGCAGAAGTATATATATCTATATAATAGCTGCTAACAATAGTGGGGAGGTAATTTATGAAATTTTAATGCCTCAAAACATGAATTAGAAAATGAGAAAAGCAACACTGCTGCCCATCTTATGAATTCTCCTTTAGGCCTTCATCATCAGCCGGAAGACGTCCACTGTCGAACAAAGGCCTCCCCCTTAGAAAGCCACAATGAACGACAGCTTGATAATTGCATCCACCGGTTGCCCGCTACTCTGACGATATCGGACGTTAGGGCTTAATCGCCTCTTATGACACCCACGGGAGGAAAGGCGGTGGTCAATTCTGGGCCGGGACCACTCGGCAGATATGTGTTTAATCTACTAATACACGCGCTACTGTCTAATCTATTCGTCATAAGTCTTAGAGAACTTTCATGTCTGTGAAACGCACCAGCGAGAGTACACAATCAAAATGTGTTTCATATTACTTACTTATTGAAGAATCGTTTCATTTACGGCAAGAAATGATGGACTATCACATCATGACTGTCTAAACTTTCAATGGATATAATTATTTTCTATGCGACATATATTTTCCATTTATTTGCAACAACATTAAAGCTGAAAGGAAACTCATTTGATGTTGTGAGCATCTGGTATCAAATATTCCTTTGGAACTCTAATATAGTGAATGTGATTTGAGATATTGTGCAGCAAGATGGAATTTACCAGTAGAAAAAGTACCAGTAGACTATTAAAGTGACTGCCTCGTTGGACTAGAAGTTGCTAAGCGCGACTGCTGAGCACGAGGTCCTGGGTTCGAATCCCGGGTCGGGCAAAGTGATACTGGGTTTTTCCATTAGGTAATTCTCGGTAGCAGCACGGAGTCTGGATTTGTGCCCGGTTGATAGCAATAGGCTTGCCCCCTATTACATTGGGACCTAAATCATAACTGGCGAAATGTGGGTGTACTAAATGTGCACCTCTGCCTACCCCTTCGGGGAATACAAGCGTGATGTTATGTTATGTTGTTGTCCCAAACTTCATGAAGTTGTCCTCAAATACATTAGCCAGCAAAAAGAAAATTAAGTGACTACTCAACACTCATTTATCATCGTGCTAGCTAGAGCTAGCTCATACAGATAATTAATTCTTAGATTAAGCGGTAGATATAAATGCCAGTCAGAATAATATATAGCTCGTAATATAGAAAGGAGACTAGCTAGATGGCAGTTGGGTAGCGATGTTGACTACCCAGGGCGCGCTCAAATCTATTCGATTTTATCGCTGGCGGAAAATAATTGAATGTATTGGAATATAAAAATATTACTGCTAATGAATGGTGATAATATGTTTATGACAATGAAAGACCATCTGAAGTTCCTATGTAGAAAGTTAATTTATTTTCTCTTTTTTATAGGCATTAAATGGCAGAATAATTCTTGTACTATTTGACGTTTGGCTGAAGTGTACTGGCCTATGTAGATTTAAGCCTGTTAATAGCTAACTTAACTATGAATTCCTATTTTTTTCAACAAAAGGGAATCCGGATCAAAAATAATTTTGCTTTTAGTATTCGGTATATTTTTCGCTGAAAAGAAAACGATAATGATAAAAATATTTTAAGGGTTAAATCTCAAGTGAATACAAAACAAAATCTGTCTATAAGCCGACTTATAAATGACTATCCACAACCCAAAACAATTAGGAACCAACTGCCCTCGCCCCCATTCCACATCCTCATCCATAAAACACCATAGAACATGGCTGGGACCATCAGACCTATGTGTAACGGATGACCATATCTTATATGTGCGTTTTTACCCGACTGCGCCGAAGGAGGTTTATGTTCGACACACATAGGAGTCCGGCTTCAGATCCAGATGAATTTAGATAACAGATTGTTGATAGAGTTTGTTTTGGAATGCTTTGCTATGTTCTGTAATAACGACCTAGACGATTCTAAAATTCGGACCCCAAATTGGTATTAAGTGCGTTCGGAATCTAGAAGTGGTAGGAAGCCCACACTCCCCGGTTTTTACCCCCATAAGGTATGGGTAGTTTTAGACGGATTTCCCCCGAAAAAATGGATATAAGAGGACAGTAATTATTATACAAACTATTATACAAACACAGGCAAATCATAATTTATTACTCAAATACAACGGAGATCTCATTTGTGACCGCATTCAGAATTCAAATTGCATAACCATTTTTATTATGAAAAAACTAAAACAGAAAAATAAACATATTATGACTCATGTCATAATTATAATACTGTATGTGTGTCAGTAAATAATTATATTGTCAAGAAGTTGCCAAAACACTGGCAGATTAATTCGCTTATCAGTGTATCCACCGATAAGTTTGAAAAGTAAATAATGAGTTTCCAATATCCGCGGCTCAGTTGACAGTATTTTTGACAATATGTACCGAGAAAAGTGTCATAGAACGTCGCGTTTATCGCGATAGCACATAATCGAAGCTCTCACCAGTAAAAATCCCAAGTCGCTGTGGCCGAATAAGGTCGGGACATATATATATATATATATATATATAATAGGACAGTCTATTGTCATTCCTAGGGCCTACAGCCCCAACAGGCTAGTATTTTTATGATATAAATAGCTGAGAGCATTTCTCCAGTCATATATCAACAGCGGGGAGTCCGGAATGTTCCTTACGTTTCCATTATTTATTCACATGTGTGTCTGTGAGGTGGGTAGGTAAATCTTATAGCATGTCACACTGCAGTTAACGCAAATATTTAATAGGAAAAGCTTTTAATTTGTTTAGCTGTTTAATTGAAGCTACTTTAACGTAAATTTTTAGTAATTTTTTCTCAAGGATGTGACTTTCCAAGGAACCCGCAGTTTGAAATTGGTTTCCGAACAGTTATAGCAATGTTATGATTTAAAAAATAGCATCTCATCTAATTTTGTTTCCCTATAATCGAAACGAGTTAAATTAAGTAAGTTATTTGTAATATCATGTAGTAGTACGCAAACGCATATGTGCAAGAAAGAAATTATATTAAAAACTAGCTGATGCCCGCGACTTTGTCCGCGTGAATTTTGAATAAAAACACCAGTAGACAATAACATTAAAATTAATACAATTTAATTGAATTGGCAACAGAAAACAGATTAGAATCGTGACAAAAGTCCTGGTTCGCCAACGTATTGAGCAAGCGTAATCAACACGTACCTTCTATATGAAAAGAAGAAGCCTTGATCATGTGGTGGGACATTTACAGGACAAATTAATTAATTTCCCTAGCATTACAATCTCTAATCTCAACCTACTTGATCTGTCAAAAGATAGCAACAAGTCTCAGCTTACTTAAAGAAAAAGCCATTTTACATAAAAATAAACGTCGCCTATCCTGCCTACCTATACATATGCAGTAGGGATGAAGCTATAAATACGCCTCTATTAGCTATAACATTGTGCCACTCGCGGAGACACGATGTTGCATTTCCTGCCGATATAAATAAGTACCTGTGAAGAATACGGAATGTATGGAGAGGGTAATAATTATATTTATTGGAAACTAAGCTATTTTTTGTCACTGTGTTTAACCGTGAGCTAAAAAAGCTAAATAACGTGGAGTTAATAAAACGTGGGTCAGCCAATGATATAAAAAAAAATACAAATAATTTATAACTTACGTTTTGAAGACACTTTTTTTCTGACCGATTTGACGTACCTAAGCCTAGTGCAGTTCAGACCCAGAGATCGGAACACTTTTCTCGTTGATTTTGTTAGCATTTGACGTATCTATACTTTTTGATATATCATTGTCAGCTTACAGTATTTTTGACAATAATTGTACTGGAAAGACTAACATAGAACGTTACGTTTTGTGTATAGGTACTATACATTTTAGCTTATCGCGCCAGGGGGCTTTGTGCTTGTAAAAATTCACGTGTATTCCCCATTCCTTCACACTCATACACCGGTGGTTCGGCAAACTGCACGACTGGAGAGAAATCAATCAAAGGACAACGCACTGTCCAAAGCATGAATGGATTTTGTAAAATGTTGTTATGAGAAAATCGGTCACCCATCCAAGGGCTGACCGCTATTAACCTCTCACATTGATGTTGCTATGGGTCCCACATTATCATAATAGTTATTTATTGTTTCCATTTCTGAATCATTGAATAACACAACCTCTGTTGCCTTTCATTGTTAATGTTTAATAACAGCATAGCGGGTGACAGTGGTGTTCGTGTATTGTTTATCGTTTATATAAAGAGTGTTTGCTTGTTACATGACCTTATATACTAGTTCTTGGGAATATCTCGCGAGATCTTATGAAGTTGCTATGCACGTACGTAATAATGTATAATTATGCTTATATATTGTTTTTGGGACATAGACCTCTCCCAATATACGTCACGAAGCCCGGTCTGCTGCTTCAGGCTTCTAGTCCCTGCCGGCCCTTTTATTCAAGTCGTCCTGCCATCTGGCCAAAATCCCACTATGTTACGCTATTTCCAGCAGTGTACTGCAACGGACTGAGGCTGATTGGTTTTTGGTGTTTTAGGCCATACAAAAATGTAAGACGTATTATGCAGTCTAACACAGTGTCGTGATTGAACTGCTTCGCGTTGGGCTGCGATTGCGGTTTCGCTTGTACAGAACACATATTTAAGTAGACCGCGTTTCAAAGAATATCTTTCAACAGTGTGTAAAGCCATGTCAGAGGCCTACAGGCGGTTTAAACTCTGACACCAGGTGGTTCATCAACCATACGATACCAAGAATATACTTACACTTTCCTTTCACCGACCATAATTAACTATCAACATAACACATACATCACAGAGCCACAGGTTTATGTCACACACAACTTTATATAACACGCATAAAGTGGACGCTCCATACATTTTCTGTCCGAGGTCGTCGCTCTGCCAGCGGTTGCATAATAATGTCGCCAAGGATAGGGCTACCATGCTTAAGGCCTTAGGGTCCAGAAATTGGTCCTTTTATACGTGAATGTCATGCCTGGAATACTTGAGGGGTCGGGAGAGAATTTTTAAACAGTTGCAATGTTTTATTTATGAGGGCATGGATAGAATGTAAGTCCTATTTGATGATGGGAAAGTGAGTTTTAAACCCATCGTGGGTTTAATAATATCAATGGACTTGACTGTCTTGACTATTACCTACCTATCTAGAACATGACCAGTGAAAAATATCTATAAAGACTCCAATAAAGGGGGATAATCTCTTCTAAACGCTTTTAGGGATAAAGACCTACATTTCCATTAGAACCGCGCATGTCAATTTTATTTTTTTAAATGTCGCGCCGCCTACTCTGGAAATTTCTTCTGTATCGTGGGTGTGTTTCACAGCCGAAATATGATCTCTTACACGAACACCTAGACTGTACAAGTGTACAATATCAACTCTCCCACCCAGGTTTAGTGCATCTACCCCGCGTGTCTCTGCATCACCCTAAGGTCGACTGGTAGAGAATGCCTTCGGCATTAAGTCCGCCTTTGTACATAAACAAATAAATACCTGTTAGATCTCTCAAAGATTTGTCCGTGCGGGAATCAAAAACAGCTGTCAGATCACTTAGCCACTGCGCCAACCGGGTCTATTTTTTATTATTAATGTGTGACAACATTAGTATGTTATACACGTTTCTCGTTCGGATATATCTGATAGCATCGGGCATTGTTTAACATAACATTTATAGTAAACTACTTGGATTCGCTGCTGCAACACGAGCATCGAATCCGTGTGATGTATAAAGAATCACATTCCCTTTCGTCTCTAGAAAAGCAAGGCGTTTTATCGAACTTTAAGCCCTTATAACTGCAGTAGACCCTTTGGATTTACGACGAATTGTATAAGCAAAGGTCTACACTTCTAAAGATTTCAGTCCTCCAACTTCTGGTTTCGATATTTGGGTAGTCAACTAGATTCAGCTTTCAACTTCGTCTGCGTGGACAACTTTATACTGTCTTTTCTATGTCCACCGTGAAGTTTGAGGCTTGAGGCGGAGGTGTGCCTATATAATATATTCATATAGCCTATATATATCTTATATATTCTCTATATATTCACATTTTGCCATTTACATTATAGGACCCAATGTAGGGGCGAGCTTATTGCCATCAGAATCCGTGCTACCACTGAGAATACATAATGTAAAAACCCAATAACACTGCTAAATCCATGACCTCGTGCTCAACAGACGCGCTTAGCGACCACTAGACCTACTAGGCACTTGTTCTCCAACTGCGCCCGGTTTTGTGCCCGGTTGATGGCAATAGGCTCGCCCCCTATTAGATTGGGTTTAAAAAACATAACTGGCGAAATGTGAGTGTACAAATGTGCACCTCTGCCTACCCCTTCGGGGAATACAGGCTTGATGTTATGTATGTATGTTTATGTTCTCCAATTGATACTTATACATTTCTAATCGAATCTGCTTGCCTTAAGTGTGTATCGTACAAATAACCCAATCTACAGGACTCATGGTGGCCCTAAAGACTGGTCGAAGTCGCCTGCGATCGATTTACGACTGGCACTGAACGTGTTTGCAATGTTATGAAATTCCTATACATACACACATTACATACATACATACATTACATACACACATGTTTATATCAAGTGATAAAATGTTAGTGCCGAGTATATTTCATTTGACAGCTAAGTATTTCCCATTTGAATAATTAAAATCCCTACACTACTGTTGTATTTGTATCTTATTGAAATTACTTCTTATACACAAATAAATAGTATGTCCAAAATCCCAGTCACGATCTACCTCTGTGCTAAATTTTATCTAAATCCTTTCAGCCGTTAAGGCATGTGTTTCAGAAGTTTTTGCTTTACGTATTATGCCTAATAGTTTAAGATCTTCTTATCGTATGTTTGATGAGAAATTTGGTGTCAGAATTTAAACCGCCTGTAGGCCTCTGACATGGCTTTACACACCGTTGAAAAATCTCTCAGGTGTGCTGGTCCCTCACGAGGTTTTCCTTCACCATTTTAGCAACTGATAACTAATTTACAATACGCACATGCACGTTTGAATCTGCAACCTTTCACCAGGCAGTCCACTTGGCTATCACTGATTGTTAATATTTTAAATGAATTAATAAATATTTTAAGATAGGACTCCCTTTTACCTTTCGAGGCGAAAGAAAGTTAATAAAACACCTCACCTTTATCATTTACATTTCTTTTAAACCTCAATATTTCAAGATACTCCCTCATCAATATCACCTTTTATCTTTAAAACAAATGAAAGTCCCACAAAAGCTGTACTTTAAGCCAATGAGTGTCAATGATGAGTGATCTCACTGGCTGTGAACGGTACTTGGGTCGGAACTGGGTCGCGGCAGAACTTGTTGTTTGGTTGTCATGAGTGGTAGGACGCCAGTTCGGATCCCCGACCGAGTTATAATGACCTCGTGAGTTTTGGTAACATTAAAGTTTTGTGACATTTCTTGTTATACTTTTCTATTTAGTACAGAAAACTAGGGCCTTAATGAAATATCTGCGAAACAATTAAAACTTTGTGCTTATCGGGTATCGACACCGCTACGCTTAAGGCAACAGTGCTTTGGTGTACGGAGCCAATAGGGTCATCGACGAATGAGATAACAATAATAAAAAAAATATTTAAAATAGACCTAAAAAAGTACTTTTAGAACGTCAAATTACATCAAGACAGCCCTTAACGCTCGCCCGTCACTGCTTCCTAGTGTTATAGCTGGGTAAAAGAAACAACGCAAAAAAATACCCAGCAGCACAATCTAGCCAATGCAGTTTATACTCATTAATGAAAAAAATATTCTTATAAAACCAATTTAAAATGAATCTATTATTATAAAATAACAAATAGATAAATAAAATTCACAAAAAAAAACCACAATCGAATTCAGACCTCATCCTTCCTTATTTTGAAGTCTGCCAAAATTACGTCAACTTGCCCTACTGATACTGTTTGGCAAAATGTGTGACACGCATTAAGCCTTCTAGGAATAGTAGTCGTGATGATACCATCAACACAAACAGGGAAAATAGTGAATGTTGTAATCTTCATTTCCGAGATGAAACCGGATTATAACCGGAGCCTCCACCGGCCGCCATAACTATTATGATGTTAATTTTGTATTTTCTTGATTATGCTGTTTTTAATATTATAAATTATATCATAAGGCTTGCAGTGGAAACTTTGATTAGGAATAGTCGATGGACAAATGTCGGTCGACGTCGGTTTTGTGTCATGCTTAGAGACAAATAAGGTATTTTAATTAACACGCATTTTATTTTATTTACTTGGCCTTCTGGAGGGGAGGCCTTTGTTCAACAGTGAACGTCTTCGATGATGATTGCTCATGAATAGGCTCCGTTTGAGTTTGAAATTGTTCAGGCATTCCTGAACATTCACGTGAGTAAAATCGCTATTTGTAGGACCTAAATAATATGGATAAAACTCACGAGTTATGATAGTAAAATGGGCAAATCTTTCCTAAGATAAAACACGGCGCTAACACAAAACACATACATTTCACTAACATATACACATGTAAACGTCATTCAGTAAGTAGGCCATACATATATCATGTCGCTTATTCGTAGGCCCATTAATAATCCGATTGGGACCTACCGTTGATCAATAGTAGCTACAACTTGTAATTTATTACATAATTATAATTGAGATATCTTGTTAACTTTGCATATTATGTTTCAAATATTGAGACAGGGTTTGCCCGCGGCGTCGTCGCTGTGAGAAATTGTACATTTTTGCAATTGAAATTGATTTGAAACTTTAATGTGCTATACAGGATACCGTGTTTCCTTTGACAGTTTATCCAATAAACATGTTAATCAATTGAATAGCTAACAACTTTTCTCATTATCTTCACAAATATAATTCCCAGAAATTACTTAGAGCTATAAAATACAAATCGTAATTACATAATACAGTATTGGCATATAAGGACCACTTACAATCTCTCTCTCTCTTAATTTTACACTAGAATTCTAATCATATAAAATTCGAAGTTGTTTGGTCCGACTCTAGGCAATTCATGCCTGTCATATTTTAATTTTACTCTCGCAGAATACCGTCTCTAAATTCTGCCCAGTCCCTTTCTAAGTTACTAATCTGAAGACTATGACATTCAAAAATTAATCTAGAGATATTTGATCCTAGTCTAGGCATTTTTGTGTGTCAGTTTCGTGTATATGACAAAGAATTTCTTAAAACAAACAAAGAATAATTTATTTGCGTACAATAATGTCTCTATTCACTTACTCAACAAACAAACAATCTCACTAAAACAGCCAGTTTCTCTCGCTAAGTACAAAGTTAAAGATGAAACGATAACGTCACGTTAAAGTTAATTAGTGTTATTTTACGCTCTTATTCGCGGCCATGGAAATTAAAAATATCAAGTTCAACTTATTAAATACTAGACTCCGCCCGCGACTTCGTCTGCGTGGAAAAAAATCTTGTCTTTTCCTGGTTTAAGGCACCGTGTCTCCACCCTGATAGTTAATGAGATAAAACTTTTAATAATGGTAAAAGGAGTTTGAATATCGGATGGATAGTTTCAAAGATTACCTTTTTTACAAATATTTTAGGACTCAAAAACATCAAACTTACATTACATTAAATTCTAGGTATGATGGCGGATGCTAAGAGCTACACTCTTAGCTAATACCTAGACTAGTAAGTTTTTAAGATTAAAGAAAGGTATAGATTACCGAACAAGCTAAGTTATACAATATGCTAGGTATCAATTATCTTCTAACTGCACTACATAATACATGGACTATATTACATAATGTGTTTACAAAAACATGTTATAATGTCATGAAATAATCTCTGATAACGATCTTAACTATTACTAGTTACGCAAGTTATCCTGACAGGTATACAAGCGTGATGAACACAAACATTACTGACGGACAGACAGACAACACTTGTTTTTACGCATATTACTGAGATGACACCAAAAACCCGCCTACCTACTGACATCCTATAGCGACTATCATCATCATCAGCCGGAACATGTCTACTGTTGAACAAAGGCCTTAGGAAGGGGGGGATTGCCATAATCCCCACGCTTGGCAAGCGGCTTGGGGATCCCAGTATTAGTGGTGAAGTTACAGAAGACGCTACTGCCTATCTTCTGGATGTTCCCTTAGTCGCCTCTAACGACACCCGCGGGAGGTAGGCGGTGGTCAATTCAAGCCGGATACCACACGACACGCCCCTATAGCGAGTAATACATTGCTTAAAGTAACATGAAATTATTTTGGGAAGAAAAAAATACTCTTCTTCGTTTTAAGAGCTTTTCTCTTGTCGCTGGGGCAAACGTCACTGTTCTCCATTTCCAGCATTCCATTCGACCGCTTTGTACGTCCCAACTCCTGCTCCTTTACTTGCTGAATAAAACTAAGTCTTGGCCTTCCTCTTCTTCTTCTAGGATCGTCTTAAGGAACTTGACGTGAAGTATTAAGTGGCCATTAATTTTTCCTAAGAAAAGTTTCATGTAATCAGTACTTTATTTATTTCTCTTTTGTTCTTAATTAAGCTCAAAAAGCCTATTGTTAATGATTTTTACAACTAAGACTTGATGGTATTCTTCTAACGTTATAAAATTTGTCTGTGTTGAACACTTGATTAAATTATACCTGTCACTGTCATTTGCATGTCAAAGAAAAGGAACTCAATAGACTTAAGAAAAAGTTATCTTAAATCCCATTTTAGCATCTTGTACAAGTAAGTAAATAATTCGTATTGAAAACAATGTGACTCCAAATAAGTACAAGTTTTAAGCTAAGCTCATATAACTTTCGTTTCAAAAGTCACGGCTAAGTACGACCGTTAAAAAAGTAAAAAAGAACCTATCAATACGTTCCATCGCATTATGAGCGAAGATCATAACATTTACGGCCGAAAGAGAAAGGTGGTAAGACTCGGCCGAATTCCAGCCGTAACTAGACCGCAACTCTGTGTTCAACCGAAGAAGGGTTATGCTCTGCGGTTCACATCTGCATTTACAGGTTAAGCCCTAAGTGTGTTACTTTGGTACAGCAAGCCATTGAGCGCACCAACTTGTAGCACTTTAATAGTAGCATTCCACATGGCTCACCCAATATCTTTGCGATTGCATTTCCATTCAGTCTCACTCAGTAGCAGCACTTTGTCTGGATTTGTGCCCAGTTGATGGCAATAGGCACCCCCTGCTACATTAGGACGTATAACATAACTGGCGGAATGTGGCAGTGCTGTACACCTCTGTTAATATATAAACATACTATGTTATGTATAATTTTATCTATTATTATACTCGGCAGCAACAAGATTGTGATAAAAATCGCTATACATTATATTCCTATTGTTTAATTAGCACAAAAACTTTAAAGGCTTATTGAGACAGATATAGTAATAATAAAAGTGAAGTCATAATTAAAAAATATTCAAAAAGAGCCAAGTTATTCACGGAAAAGCCCAGGGAATAAAGCGTGGTTTGAGTTTCGACGTAAGTTTGCCGGGATGTATCAATGGCGGCCGAACACGTAATAGAATAAAAAAATACTACGCGTACTATTTTCTAGTAGCAATTGTAATTCATGTTGACTCAGTTACGATTGTACCAATTCTCACTTATTTTGGTAGACAATTTTGGGACGTCGAGTTTTTTTCTTTTGAATGCTTAAATATAACCAGTAACAGGTACTGAGAGTCTGAGAACCTCTTTCTTTCATTGAATAGCCGTGTATTACCTACCTATACTTGCTATTAGGCGTAAAGTTCAAAACGTCTCAATAACCTGAATACATGATTGCCTATAAACTACGTCTATTGCAGAAAAGCCATACGTTAACTGGTAATGATGAAACACATCATAACCACAGTCTCCAAGCTTCCTGCCTTTCACACCGGTCTATCTAGCCAGTACATTACAACACTATACATACCTACCTACCCTGTTACGCCACCTATGTAAACATGTGTCGTTATCACAAAAGGTTATAAACAAACTCGCAGATCGAGAAAGTGAATTGTTTTGGCTGTCAAGTCGTGTGATTTGACAGTACGTTGTGACCACTATGTAGGTTCGATAGAAAATTCATTCTGCAATTTTTTTTGTTATATATTTATAGTAGTCATAATCAATGTATAGTGTCAACTAAGATAATATTTTTGCAACACCAGGGTTTTGTTGTGCTAAAATAGTTTGAAGTAGCAGAACATCTGGTGTCTCTATCCAGTTGCAATTATCTTATTAAGACTTCTCTATTAATTAATAAAGATAGTTATTATATGATTTTTCTGTCATTCTGATTCCAAACACAATCCATATAGAAATGATGTTATATATCCTCAACTATAAAGCAAAACAGGCAATTTTTTTCATTAAGAACTTTGCTGATGGAAAGTAGCCGTCCGAAACCAAATAAAACCAAAATACTTAGTGGTAGTATTATGCAGAAATCAAATATAATCAGAGTAGAAGCCATGCTCATAGACAAAAAATCTGGTCTTCGAAGTCACGATCCGTGCTTAATCGATGGCTGTCATTCTTCATTTGTGCGTGTTGCGAGTTCAATCATGACTTAGAAATAGTTCATGTCGTGGGGTAGAGATTAGCCAGTTGGCAAGATAGTAGACTGACTGCTCAGCCTAGTACTCTAGCCTTGTTGTTTTTTGTTGCTTGGAGATGCTCTCCACTTGCCAACTCTTCGCTGAAATAAAGAAATCGATTGCGCACGTGTCTTTTCGTAACAAACGACACGTGCTCAATCAATTTCTGAATTTTGTCGTATTTCTCAATAGTTTTAGTGTATTTTAGCCAACATTTGGCAACGCTTTGGAGAAGGACCACGTTAAGATTACTTTTACTGAAGAATGTGGCGAAAGGGATATACACTGGTTGTGATATCCATAGTCGAAACTAATATTATAAAGCTTGTTTGTTTGGTTGAACGCGCTAATCTCAGGAACTACTGCTCCGAATTAAAAAAATATTTTTGTGTTGGGAAGTCCGTTTATCGAGGATAGCAGGCTATAAAACATTCAAAATTCACGCAAACTAAGTCGCGGGCGGTAGCTATGTATATGTGTGTAGTGAACCTTCTGTACAACGACTGTATAGTATTACTTTCCAAAATACAAGTACATGTGATAGAGTATTGTGACGTCATCACAACTGTCCGATCAATACATCAGCATAACTAACGATCGATGGTGCGGGAGAGTGTGACTTAAACTTGTTTAACGTCATGTTACACATGTTTATACATGGTAATGGCTTCCGAGCTCCGTTGGGAACTTGGCGCGGCCAGTTTGTAGGTTTTTACGGGACAAGCCTACCACTCGTACCAATGTAACTCCAGTAAGCCAGGATTATAATGATAACCATTAAGACCCATCGCCAATGAAGCTCGAGGTGTCCCAGAGTAATGACTTTAGTGTCTTGGAACCCGTAACGAAATTAATAATTATATTTTGAATTTGTTTACCTTACGTAGTACGTACAGCACCCGGGCCGGTCGACCTCGCTACCATCCTTTTTGATGACAATTTCTATACCTTCTTCACATCGTGAAGTTGATTCGTATGGTTGTTGAACTTGCGACCTTTGACTTGGCAGTCCAATAGTCATCATCATCATCATTATCAGCCGGAATACATCCACAGTTAAACAAAGGCCTCTCCCATAGATAAATCGAGGGGTTGCCATAATCACCACGCTTGGCAAGCGGTTTGGGGATCGTATTGGTGGTGAAGTTACAGTAGACGCTGCTGCCCATTCTGGATTTTCCCTTAGCGCCTCTTACGACACCTACGGGAGGAAAGGGGGTGGTCAATTCTAGGCCGGATACCACCTCGGCACAGCAACAGTCATACGGAGTCCAGACAGCTATCAGTGCTTATTTGTATACAGCGACATGGCCTGTTCTTATATGAGAATTACCTCATATACGAAGTAAAAGTACCTACGTGTCATATATGTATACTCCGTCACCATATTTTGGGAGGCACACCGACTTTCCGTTCTCGTCCCTCAGCGTGTGAAACGCGAACACAATGTCGCTTATCTCCTGTATTCTGTGAGATACTGGTGGATAAGTCATGTAGGATCAAAGTACTTTCTTTCAAATCGATAAGAGTTTGAAACATGATGGACACAAAAGGGATTCAAATCATGTAAATCTCCATTATTTTTCTAGAAGGTTCGCTCACTTAAATGAGAGTTTCAAGAGAAATGTATCTGTCGGCCACTTCTGCCTACACCTTCGATGGAAGGAAGGATAATAAAACATTATTATCAAGTATCAATATTACCCATTTTCACAATAGTATACACCAGTACGCATTGATATTGCCAACCGCGTGTTACAGCATTCCTATATGAAATTACGCTAAACGCATCGAGTGTCGTAATCTACGTTTTCTAATCCACAAGTTTTCCTTCGCGGAAATTTTATTTAAGCTAAAATGAACCTTATGCCTAAAGTAATAGGGACGGCGCAAAGATATTGTTACGCCTAACCCCCGTTATAGGCAAAATAGTCCGATAACACGCGATGCAGTTGTTTCTATATGAAATCTATTTAATTGCTCTGTTTTGGCCGTTGCCTTGTAATTTCAGTTATTGAGACATTGCCCTAACTTGAATATTTTCTTTCATTTATATATAAGTGTCGTGGTAGCCCAGTGGTTGACATACTTGACTTGTATGCACTAGGTTGCAGGTTCAAACCTAGTATCAAAGTGACTTTTTCAATGTCATAAATACTTTCTTACATATTCTAAGACAACACTGACTGACGGTAACGGAAAACATCGTGAAGAAACCTGGATTTAATAATCTGAGATCGCCCGCAGTGAGCTAGCGTGGTGATCTATCCCCAATCCTTCTCTATACGAGAAAGGCCTTTGCCCTGCAGTGGGACAGTTAAAGGCTGTTACTACCATATACAAGTACGGAGTCCAGATTTAAGGCTTGCCCCCTATTACATAACTGGCGTAATTTGGGTGGAGCACACATGACCCGTCCCTTCGTGCACCATAATAAGATCATAATATTAACCTTCTACCTTAAAACAGTGTGTGTATAGAACATTAATTAATCATTTATAAGTAAGCAGCTCTTACTGTTCTCACAATAAAAAATAATAAAGCAATGTTGTATACCTGGTGATTACTTTGAGAAAGTCATTCAGTATGACCGAGTTCCAGTTCACTGATACATACATATTGTATATTCTATTGTATATAGAGTTATATATACATAGATTTTGCTCACGACTTCACGTGTATATTCTTTGTATAAATCGTCTCTTCACTATAGGAATTTCTCCTGTATCGTGGGTGTGTTCCACAAACATGAAATGTCACCACAAATACCGAGACTCGACACAAACATCTGTGGTTTACACAAATTTTTGTCCCGTGCAGAAATCGAACCCCGAACATGTCTAATTATCAGGTCATGCCTGATAATTAGACATGTTTCTTCTTTCTTCCCTGAAGACTGGGATACC
The DNA here is from genome assembly GCA_946251915.1 of Abrostola triplasia. NCBI lineage: Eukaryota > Metazoa > Arthropoda > Insecta > Lepidoptera > Noctuidae > Abrostola > Abrostola triplasia. The sequence goes on from OX276442.1 coordinate 8,487,046, forward strand.
TACAGTACACTCAATTTCGCTATATGTCTCATTGTATCATATAGGTCCCATGGTAAAAGGGGACGAGCCAATTGCCACCAACGAGACACAAATCCAGACTCCGTGCCGCTACTAAGAATTACCTAATGGAGAAACGCAATAACACTTTGCCCGACCTGGGTTTAGACCCAGGACTTCGTGCTCAACAGTTGCATTTCCCGATCATCAACGAGACAGTCCATCAGGAACCACAAGCACCATTATATTTCTACATTATTAATTACTTTAGTCACAATACATTTCATTGCCAATGTTTTACGACGCTTGCAATAAAATGCAATCGTAAAAAGAAATATTTTAGTAGAATAGCGTCGGAAATGTGTTTAATAATCAATGTTACGGCACATTGATGGAATCATAAAATGAATTACAAATAATGTTGAGCTAGAAATTTTAATGTCTGGATTCATATCCCACAAAGCTTCAAACGATAATAAACGGGTTCAAATCCAACAAAGCTTCTACAGTGGTCTTCTCCTAAATAAAAAAACTGTGTCGGTCTAGAATTGGGTTATACGTCACCAAAAGTGCCTGTCACTGACACTGTTTAAATTGTCTGTACCTAATAGATGCAAGGCCAAACAAAGATGATGCTGTCTAAGCAACAGAGAATAACTGCCTGAATTCCAGGCAGAGGTGTACACCCACCCATATTTAGCCAGTCATGTTAAAGGTCCCGTTGTAATAGGAGGCGAGCCTATTGCCATCTACCGGGCACAAATCCAGACTCCGTACAGCTACTGAGAATCATCTAAAGAAAACCCCCAATAAGTCTGCCCGATCGGGGATTCGAACTCAGTACCTCAGCAGTCGCGTTGATCCACTAATAGACCAACAAGGCAGTCTCGTAGTCATCTCTTATTCATTTATATTTAATACTTAACCATCTAATATATTATCTAATTAATTATATTATTATCGTCTGCAGAATTAATTATTTTTAGATTTAATCCTCCTCTAACTGACAGCTTTGCAAGACCTGAGAAATGCAGAGGCGTGAAAGTTGAATCCCGTTTCCGAAGAAAGCGATAATTCATTACAAAAAATATCTATTGCCCATTTCGTTGCTATCGGTCCCACATCTAAGGGCTATATATGGTACCAGTTGGAAAGCCCAGCACTGGTAATTAACAGCTTCTCACCGCCTGACAACTTCAAATTATTTATTACTTTCACAATACTTGCTCCTTTGACTGCCTCGTTGGTCTAGTGGTCGCTAAGCACGGCTGCTGAGCACGAGGTCCTGGTTTCAAATCCCGGATCGGGCAAAGTGTTACTGGGTTTTCCATTAGGTAATTCTCAGTGGCAGCACGGAGTCTGGATTTGTGCCCGGTTGATGGCAATAGGCTCGCCCCACATTACATTGGGACCTAAAAACATAACTGGCGAAATGCGGGTGTACTATATGTGCACCTCTGCGTACCCCTTCGGGGAATACAGGCGTGATGTTATGTTATGTTTTGCTTGCTCCTGTAATGAACCTGGATTATAAGTCTCTAAATCTAATTCATACGTCAAATGAGATAAAGTCTTGGGATTTGACTTGTAGTTCTTAATTGATAGCTCAGTGGTACGACCGTTGGACTGCTAAATCAAAAGTTAAAGTCAAACACCAGCACGCAATGTCTTTTCGAATTCGTGTGCATACTATTAATTAGTTATCAGTTGCTTAAATTGGTGAAGGAAAACGTCGTGAGGAAAACGGCACAACAGAGATTTTTCAACGGTATGTAAAGCCATGTCAGAGGCCTACAGGCGGTTTAAACTCCGACACCGGGTTGTTCATCAACTATACGATAAGGAAAAGACCTAATTATTTCCTCATTATCACACGTGACCCTTATTCCTCCACAAGCAGTTACATTACCAGTAATTATTGGTTAATTTCAAGCAATAACTTTTAGATTACCAGAAATTATCGGTTTTGGATACCTCAGAGCAGTCTTGCCTGGTGTAATCGACCTTGTGTTGGTCCCTAACAATGGCGTTAAAAGCCATGTGTAGCGAACTGTGGCCATCTAATCAAGTGATCACATTTATGTACCATCAGCAATATAGCTGCAAAGTCTGTAGGTAGGTAAAAGAAACTGTTAGCTAGAATTCTTCTTAAGATTAGATCACCAAGTTTTAATCCATTCTTTGTCACTTAAACTACCTCTGTTTATAACCGTTGTGTGAAGGACAAACTTTCAAACGCGCATTTTTAATTATTTTAAAATAACGTTATTAGTTCTCCACGACTGGGCAAATGCCTCTTCTCTCGGAAAGGGGAAGACCTAGGCAAACATACCTAGACCAAATCGGAGATGTTCTGCAAAAAGGGCAAGTGAGGAGTACCCTCAACCGACGAGCGTGTATGAGGAATGTGATGCGTGTGAATGAGGCAAAAGAAGTACGTATTTGTAATGGTGACCAAATCTCTGAATCAAGTAAGCCACGTAATATGATTACCAAATTCTCACAATATCCCATTTGTTCTAACGAGCGATGTTTTGCCGACCGTAGCTAGGAGAGGCCGAGTCCTATTGTCGGCAACGATGGATGCAACACCTATTGTTCTTAACAAATTGCTCGTTTCGGTAAAAGCCGATGTATTAGCTTTATTTAATTTAGAATTGGGTAATAGGAGTATTGAGTGAGATATGTCTATTGTTGTGTCATCACGTTGAATATGGATGACATACTTGTTGAATTTCAGACTTTGCCTGCTGTACTTCCTACATTTTAAACCAATTAGGAAACAAGGCCAATAATTGCTTGCCATAGAATCATTCCGACAACTGGGCACATACTATTTCCCAAGTAGGGCCGGAATGTGCATTGGCAAAAGAGTACAATTGTGCAATCCAGGTTACCACGAGATTACCAGGAGAACTTACCACGATATTCTCCTCCACGGTTACCAAGAATACCATTAATTGGTGGCCGTGTCTTTTGCCACCTATCGAGCACGACTTCAGACTTCGGCTGAACATTACCAGTAGTGACTTTCAGGTTTAGATCATGAGTCCTGCCCCTTTACCATGAACACTTATAGCAGGACAGGTTACGTTGTGAAAGCGAGCCGCACGCCGCTATGAGAAGTGTAATGCGGCGTCTCGCTCACACAGCGTAAATTGTCCTGCTTTAAGAGTTCATGGTAAGGGGGCTGTACCAGAAAGTTACTAGTATAACTAAAATAATAGCCCAAGAACACCTCATCTTCACTGAAAATCGTACCCAAGACTAAACACGGCAATATCAACTGACGACCTTAATGTAAAAGTCGGTTTATAAATTCGTCTTGAGATCAATTTGGTGAAGATCTGAAGACCTTTGGAGGTACACAATGATATGCTATCAAGATAATCTGCCTTCAAAATATAATTATTGATATTGATTTTCGATACTAACATAACGTGCTAGGTATCTAAACAAATTATAAACATCAGATTTCGCAAACATCCCGGCTTATGGCCTTGTCGTGCGCGGTTTATAGTAATTTGTCTGAACAACGATCACGAAAGGGCTTGCATGTAGCAATCTTGATATGCATGTTAGTATTGTTGAGAAATATTAGCATATACGAAGCGAGAACGGCTTGGAATTGGTGTGAACTGTAGATCAGTATTTTTTGTTACAACTAAGGCCTAGAGCTAGATTGAAGATAAAAGTCATTTGACTATTTAAGTACCTACCTCTTTGAATGTCAAAATTACTCCTTCCTTCCCTTCTTCTTTCTTATCGTATGGTTGATGAACAACCTGGTGTCAGTGTTGAACCTGCTTGTAGGCCTCTGACATAGCTTCACACGCCGTAGAATAGCTCCAAGGTGTGCCGTTTTCCTTACAATGTTTTCCTTCACCGTTTTAGCAACTGATAACTAATTTATAGTACGCACATGAATGTGAATGCCATACATTGCTAGGTATTGCCAAGACATAATTTTTAACCAAAAATTGCCAATAATCGCGCTATTAACTGTCCGTGTAAGCGCACCTTTTCACAGCATTGTTTTCACACTACGAGAACAACAATACCTACCTACATAAAACAGTTCATCGTTGAAACTATAATCGGTAATAATCTAAAATCGATCTACATCCGTTGTAGCGATGTTACATAAAGAAATCACGTCAAATAGTTACGTAAACGAATCGAGTTGCCGGATCGATTCAGAATCGATTGTCCGTGACAGTTTCCGATTGGAATCGCTACAAGCCTACAACCTTTGTACCGGTGATGCGATTGTGCGTATTTTCTACTGGATTTATTAGGTTTCTGCTGGGTTCACGAGTATAGCAATAATACTATGAATTACGTAGAGTTGGGATATTGTTTAGTGAGTGCAGTTCTCTGGTAATGTAATAATAATAGCCTATAACTGTCCCACAGCAGGACAAAGGCCTCTTATAGAAAAGGATTGATCACCACGCCAGCTTACTGCGGGTTGGCGATTCCAGATAATTCAATCCCGGTTTCCTCACGATTCCGTCACCGTCCGTCAGTTAGTGGTGTATAGTTAATGAACAACATGGTGTCAGAGTTTAAACCGCCTGCAGGCCTCTGTCATTACTTTACACATCATTGAAAAATCTCTCAGGTGTACCGGTTTCCTCCCGATGTTGTCCTTCACCGTTTTTAGCAACAATTCGAAAAGACAATGGCAAGTGGGTTTGAACTTGCGACCTTAGATTTGGCAGTCGGACGGTCACACCAATCGCCTAGTAATTGTAAAATAATTATCGCCTATTAATCAAAGTTAACTTTAAAGCTACAAACAAAGGCTAACGAACCCACAATCAATATAAACTGCACTTAACGGTTAACCAATTAGAATATTTTAAACCTTCAAAGTAGTTCAGTCTGTGTCCGGATATTTAACCGGTGAGATTATATGCCGCGGAAATAATGAACTATAAATGGTTTAATTGTTTTAACTGTGCCGTGGGATTGACCATTAAAAGTGGAGTTAGTGCATTGTGAGGAGTTTAACAAGAATACGGCAGGCACAACTAACATTGTCAGTGTAACTCTAGACTACAAACTAACGAACAAGCATTCATAAAACTCATAAATAATTACACCTTTTTTTGAGAAAGGTGGCTTTAGTCCCCTTTATTTATTTTTTTACTTAGATTTTTATTTGTTTATTTTACAACATACTATTTTACAAATATTTACAACTTAATTCTAATACAAAATAAAAACAATATATACAAAAATAAAAAGTTAAAAAGCATCAAAGAATTCATCCCCATCGATGTCAACCGGTAACGTGCCCAAAAGACTGGCAGCATTGCCACGCTGAATGGCAATGCTAATTCTTTGGCCAAAAAATGAACCAGCCCTTTGGTCACGTGTGGAGTCGACTAAGCGCTTTAAACAAATTCTAACTCTTTAAACAAATTATAAACAAACACTTTATTGATTCAAAAAATGACAATTTAATCCACGAACTAAATTACACCCGTCACTGTCGTTTGCATCGTCAAAGAATAGAGATATCAATATACTAATACAGAGTTTAGTTAATGCCGGTAACATCCTAGTTCATGAACAAGAGGGTAAAACTATTTCACAGACTATATACCCAAGGTATTATAGTCCACACCAAATAAACATGTCTTGTATATAATCTTATTGTTGAAGACATCGTTAAGTATATATCCAAAAACACAGTCGATGTGAAACCTCCATATTTTAATCGACTTCTTTTACATCAGTTAAACATGTGCTAGATCTTATCATTAAATACCTCCTTCTTATCACTGTCAACTTGTAACATTTCTAAAAGTGACATCGCATTGCAGTTCTGTTTTTTCTGACAAGTATTTAAAGGAAAGTAACTTTATCAGGCATTGCATGTCGTTGTTGATAATGCAATACCACGGAACTTACAATATTTATATTCAAAACCGCGAATGTAGTAAAAGCTAAAATTAGATGTTGTAAATAAACTATTAAGAGTATTGTCTTTATAAATAATACAATTGACTATGAAAAATGACACGGTCCTATACTCAAGTTCGTCCAAAATTCGGCAGAATAATTTTTCAGAAACTTAGTTTTTTGGCCCTCCGGTTAAATCAACAAAAGCGTACATACGGTATTTAAGAATGTTAGTAAGACAGAGTTGGACTATCAATAACGATATTGCCTTTCAATAAATAAACGTATTTATTTTCTATCCGCTATAGTACATTCCAAAGGTATAATCGATCGATTACACCCAGAGATATTTCCTCAGATTACAAGCAATCGTAATGTAAATAAGAATGTAAACATAACAGGTTGCGTGTTTTCCAATATGGCGTCACAGAATGTATTTTATCAAATATCCCGTTACTGAAGCTAATAGAATTCACAATAAATCATAGCGCAGACTAACCGGGAAGCAGTGGACTGTAATCCGCGGTCATAATACTTAATTGCTTTACAATCCGGAGTGCAAACTAGTGATGGGTAATGGACTAATGGTAGTCGATTGACTGTTGTGTGGGAAGGGAATCGACTTGATTAAATGTAGTGATGTTTAGAAATTATATAGGTATGTTAATGGTATTAAATATTAATGTTTTTGTAGATTTTAATATGATATGATATGCAGTTTTAGATTGTCAATTATTCAAAAAGAAATGCACCAACTTAAACGTTTGCAGCATTTCAAACTCTATTTACTGTTTATGCTTGGGAACACTGTATGCTCCTGTAAAAATACCTTATTTATTTATTTATTACCTTAGTTAACTAAGTACAAGAAGACAAAACTGATAATGCTATTCTAATTATAACACGACAAAAGTTCTTGTAATCGATATATAATTTACCAAAACTCGATTACATTTGTGCGCATCACTAGGGCATGCGCAAATGTATGCGCGGCGGCCGGCGCGCGCTAGGGCAATGTAACGGTATTTCTCTTCCTAGTACTGACTCATTATAACTCGTGTTCACTGCAAATTATTGAACTTATAGTCAGGGATCCGCGGACCATTTTTAAAATTGATTGTTATCAAGCTAATTTTCTTTTAGTAGCTTCATTTTGATGAGACGTACAACTTTTTCTCTTGCAAAAATTCTCGATTGTGGAAGGTAACAGATGTAGCACATAACACTACAACTTTTGAGCGTGGAACCGGGATAATGTACCACGCAATTTGTAAGACAGTGTGGCTGTTAAATTATATAAATATTAACTAAGCAAGAGTAAAAAATCTGCTACTTAGAAATCATTTTTGATGACCTAGTCATCGATATATGTTAAATAATGAGGACATCAAAATTTATTTGGTCCGTGGATCCCAGACTATCAGCTTTGTTCCTCTCGAGTTTACTCATATTATAAAGTCGAACCTATTGTTTAGTCGGCCCGTTTTAGATGAGAAAGTTGTGTAGTCTATGCTGCGGTAACGTCGATACTCGATTACTCGATTGAGGTTTAAAACAATCGATTTTGTACCCTCATTTCATACTAAGTGCATTATTTTAGTTTATGTGCATGCCTACCTATTTTACTGATTAACTATTACTACAGTACCCTACTGTGTTTTACACTGGCTCTTGCCCAGTTTATTTACTGATGCAAGGAATTAATACCTGTTCCAGGAAGGGGATATTCCACGAATGGGATATTATGCTACCAGTAGTCATTTTGAGAACTGGTCCGTCTGGGACTGAGCCATCTATTTGAGCTACATAAATAACTAATACCAAAGTGTTTTTGCGTATTACCTTTAGGTAATTCTCAGTCACATCACGGAGCCTGGATTTATGCCCAGTTGGTGGCAATAGCCCCGTCCCGTATTACATTGGGACTTATAACTGTCGAAATGTGGGAGTACTATTTGGCCTCTGCCTACCCGTCCAGGGAATACAGGCGTGATGTTGTCATGTTAAAAAAATCCGATATTTAAAGTTCGTTCAATTCTATGTTATTTCAAATTAAATCGGTAAGTATCTACATGGAACTAGTTTTATGAGATATCTTTAAGTAATTTCTTTTGAATGATATGGCTATAATCGTCATGCGTACAAAACTGCTCTTATTTATAAAGAAAGAATGGTTGCACGATGTTATCAAGCTTAACTTGACGTGGTGTTCCAGTAATTATCAAATGTCATATCTGAGATGAGTGTGACAAATTAAGAACATGCTCTGCGAAAGACCAATTATGGGTTAAGCTGACATGAGACACTTGGAGTTACTTTTAAACGAATTTTTGACATACTTCATTTGTTTGTTGTCTGACTTTGATTGGCTGTTTTGTTTTATTGTTTATTTGTTTTGTGTATAGCATTTTATATCGTATAACTGTAAATACAATTGCAAGGTGAGACTCTAGAGAATATTCTGGAAAGGGGAATTGTAGATGGTTAGAAATTTATAAAATACGCGCTTCGACTTCGAGTTTTCTTTGATTGTCTAAAGTTATTATATTATATCCATAATTCTGTAACAAATACTTTGGATCAATTTCTAATTGAATAGTCTTCTTCTTTTTATCGTATGGTTGATGAACAACCTGGTATCAGAGTTTAAACCGCTTGTAGGCCTCTGACATGGCTTTACACACCGCTGAAAAATCTCTCAGGTGTGCTGGTTTCTTTACGATGTTTACCTTCACGGATTTTAACAACTGATAAATCGTTTTTATCAGTTGAATCAGCACATGAATTTGAAAAGACATTGGTGCGTGCCGGAGCTTGAACTTGCGACCTTTGACTTGACTTTTCAACGGTCATACCACTCGGCTATGACTGTGTGATTCACATACTTAATTGTTCACTTGTTGTTTCTTTTCATTAACACCCAGACTTGGAATTAACTCTCATATTGCTTGTTTTAATGAGGTGTTCAAAAAGTCTGGCACTGGTGTGTAATTTCTTCTACAAGTCCAGCATTTCAATCATAGTATTTAACTGGGGTTTCTACTTTAACTATAAGTCACACAGACTAACTACCATATTAGGGACTAGCTAAATATTCATTGAAACATGGTTTTAACATGCCATGCGTCCAACTTTCCTTAGTGAAATGAAGAGAAAATGGCGGACGCGCGCCAATGAATTCAAAATGTATGTTTGACGTTCCACTGTTAAATTATCCATTGACAGAGTGTAGGCAGAATTAATGGGCTACTTCCTAAGGTTATGTAACTTAATGCATTATTTAATTGGTGTATGAGAGTTCTAGTCTGATGGCTGATATAAGGTTTTGTTTGCTAATCTCCTATCTTTGGACATAAGCTATTTACTATACATAAGCTATCTCATGTCGTCGTCGTGGTACAAAGTTCCCCCAGTATGTCTAGGCGAACTGCTCACACTGCAGAGAAAGATGTACAATCAATTGTGTTCCTATCCTCCAATACCGGCACTTATTTATGTTTTTGATAGTTTTGAGTATGTTTGTGTGTTGCCCACAACTCTGGCGGTTTTCTTCGTTAGTCATGAGTAGAGTAGTAATTCTTGTTAGCATGTTAGAAGCCCAATTAAATCTTGGTAGCCTGCAGGTCACCACGATGCCTAAAGATGATTCACCGTAAGAATCAATTGTTTTGCACATTCATGATCTCTAAGCACCGTATTTATTTCAAACCAACATTGCTATGATACTTCTACATTCTCGCTAACAGTGCAATCTAAATAAACAAGAAATTAATCATTTTAGCATTCATTAATCATTGTTTTTCCGTCACTGACAGACGTGTCCATTGAGGCGGAGAATACAAAAACACAATTGACTATACAAAGAGCACAGTAATTGAATATGTTAAAAAATGGAGCCGCTTGATTGGAGATAACAGTTTTAGACTAGCAGAACAAGCTTTATACTAGAACTGATTCTCAAAGCGAAGGTAATAATATGTCTGCTGAGCCAGGTCTTGGTTTGCCAGCCAGGTTTGATATACGGGTGCTTCACGTTAAGCAGTTGGTCCTGCGCCTTATCTATCTCCGGTCGCCGGTCGTGTCGGTCTACCGTCCCATCGGACTATGAGAGAGAGGGAATAGGGAGTGCACCTGTGTTTGCGGATGCTACTTTTTGTGCACTAATATCTCCTGCGTAGTTGGCTAGTCTCAGATGAGATAGGCCGCGGGAACCAAAAGTCGGGGTCGGGCGGAAATTTTTTCGTCAGGTAATTCTCAGTAGCAGAACGCAGTCTGTATTTGTATCCAATTAATGGTTCGTTGTAAAGATAAAATACGCGAAGTGTGCAATCCCTTTGTCAGATCAAATGCATGCCCTAGAAAAGAGGGAAAAAGCAACGAATACCATAATAAATGTATGAGAAAGACTTAGTTCGTCATGATAATATATAAAATCCCATATAACTTTCTATCTATTCTTCAGTGTTTTGCCACTTCCTAGGGCCCCCGATAATACTAATATTTGGCTGAAGCTGTACATAGCAGCAGGCGTAATTTCTTCATTTCTTAAATCGGATCTTCCAATAATAAATCAGAATATCCTAAATAACAATAAAAAGATAATAACGTCATGTACCAGTGTACCGAACCATGCTAGAGACAAACAAAGACTACGCATATCGTTCCATTCTTGAATTACCCGACGGGGCATATCGACCAATCCCGTTAGAGTATTCAGGTTTGAACGCACGCGCATTGGTTTCTCGTTAACTGTTTAGTCTGTTTGCTTGCGGCAGTTTATTTCTAAACCATTGATTAATTAATTACAAGTAGACAAACGATAATATATCATTGTGTCTAATATACATCCACATTCCACCAGTTATGTTATAGGTCCCAAAGTAATAGGGGTCGAGCCTATTGCCATCAACTGGGCAACAAATCCAGAATCCGTACTGCTACTGAAAATTACCAAATGGGAAAACACAATAACACTTTTAGCGACCCGGGAATCGAAACTAAGACCTCACGCTCAGCAGTCGCTCTATCTTTATAAAGAGGCAGTTTAAGTAGGTGATACCTAAAATTGGTACTTCAAGCGTATTATCAGTTTGGTAGTAAGCAGAGGTAAAAGTCTGGCTAATGTTAATTCCACTTACAGTAATGTTCTACAATTAGCTACGTTAATTAAGGGAAACGCATTAATTACCGACTTTCTAGAAGCTTCTCTTTACGGCTAATATACTTAACGTAAAGTACTGCTATACTGGCGACCATAATACGTGAAATGTTGCGCAAGAGTTGACAGTGAAGTCATCGATTAGGGTCAATTCACACTTCAGTGTGATGCAGCCTTTACTTTCTAGCTGTTTATTATTATTAACTCCATTACGATGTAATAGTGTTAATTCTGTTTTTTATGTAATTGTAAGTTGCTGTAGTAATATTGGAGACTAAGGTCCGTTATCTACAAGCGGAGACAAGGCGCTATGTGTGCCAATAAATGTAAAAAAAAAAATTGTTTTCTACATAAGACCATGACGCTTTATCATCATCAGCCGGAAGACGTCCACTGTTGAACAAAAGCCTCCCCCTTAGAACGCCACAATGGCCGACAACTTTTTGGCAAGTGGCGCTTAATGGTTAAATGTTAATTTTAACATACACCAATAGCATGTAATATGTACATACATCAATCAACTCCAAAAACAAAAAACTTCGGACATTTCAAATTGCCCTTAAGCCAAGTAAAAACTCCTTACAAAACACATTGCCTAAGGGTGTATACTGTATGGTGTGTTCCAATAAAACGCCTTCTGCGCAGCTTGCCGCGCAACACACATAATTACTATAATCACGGCCTGGTGTTCAACTGACCTTATTTCTACCAGCTGGGATGATGGTGCTCGACCTATTGGGAGCAATTATGTTGGTTCGTTATTGCTAGTTATCTACCTAAATTGCTAAGCTATTTACGATAGAGTTTCACTTTTATAACTTCCCTGATTAAGTCCTTTTTTATCGGGAATTTTCTCGAGAAATGCCAAGTTAAAAGTACTCTACAAAGACAAGAATAAAGAAGAATGTGATGAAAACGAGTGAAAACTTCGTAGTCTTTGCCTGACTCTTTTGGAAACTGTCATGACTATAATACGTATGCATCTAATAAGGTGGAGAAACAACTTGGTGTCTCAATTGCATAGATTATATATATGCATACAAAATCAATTGTCCAGATATCCAGGGTGCGTACGTCGGACCAGTTTCTACATTTATGCTTATTGCGCCCCCTAATTCATAAAATACTGTCCATTTTAAACCAAGGATTCAATTATACCTATAAAACTACCTACTTACAGTTGCGGTAGGATATGATCGAAAATAGGAATTTCCTCAGTCTGCAAACAATTTAGTTATTATTCTTTTGAGTGCAAAACATTATCCTTGCTCTAATTTCACGCTCATAAAAAGCAATTAACAGACAAGTTCCTCTTTATTTCCTACATTAAAAACTTACAAAAAACGTATTTCCCAATGTTTATTTCATCTTTAAGTTATTTTAATTTCGCATGAATGTATTCAGTCTTACACAAAATATAAAGAAATACTTAAATGTCGAATATAATATTTATGACGTTGCTGTCGTAGGCCATGACAAAATATTATTGTAAGAGTAGTTATTTTTATAGTAAACTTCATTAACACCTTGACTTCCGCGTAGCAGACACAATAGATTCCTTTAAAAAAAAAGCATCTCCCCACACAATTTCTCCTGTACCGTAGATGTGTTTCACAAACATGAAATATCATACACAAACACCTAGACTCAAGACAAACATCTGCGGATTGCGCAAATTTTTGTCCCGTGCAGGTATCGAACCTGCAACCCTTACCCAGAAGTCCAAGCGGTATTATAAGTTTGCAGTGTCCGTCTGTGGCATCGTAGCTCCTAAATTAATTGACTGATTATGATACTTTTTATTTCTTTGGAAGCAGTTAGATCGTGTCGGAGATTACTTAAAATATTGAATATAATATTCCGAAAATTTATGTGTTAATAAGCGATACTCGGTTAGGTTTCTTCTTCATTGTATAGTCATTAACCAAATCTCAAATGAAATTGCGTAGTGACTTTTGTAGAAACTTCCTAGTCAACAAGCCATATTATAGTCTACCAGCACCCCTAAATATAAAAAAATGCACCAAAATGTTTAGAAACAAATTAATTGTACCTAACAAAGTAATCAAAGTTATTTCTTAATTATGAAATGCCGCTAAAATTCTGTTGTGGCTTTTCCCGAACAAAAACTATGTTCCTTCTCAGCGGTACTCGTGAGAACGTAACGAACGGACAGACAGAGCTATATACTTATGTAAGAGAGGTACGTTGAGTTATTCTTGCAAGATAACCTATCCAGTCTATTTTGTTTTGACTTTACTACATCAAAATATGCATATCGCAATTCGGTATCTATTTTAATTCTCAATGCTACTTGCAATCAATGCATCGATTATATTATTGACTAAACTCGTCAACTAAACGGATTCGTATTCAATCTTCTTATATATAAAATTCTCGTGTCACAATGTTCGTTCCCGTACTCCTCCGAAACGGCTTGACCGACTCTCATGAAATTTTGTGAGCATATTGAGTAGGTCTGAGAATCGGCCAACATCTATTTTTCATACCCCGGGTCAGCTAGTATTTCTATATAAACATTGTTTATTCGGATATATTGTTAAAAACCTCATTAAATTCAAAACACGTAGTTATACTTACTTAATTATTTAGTTACACATACTTAAATACAATCCAGACTGGATTATGAAATTATATTTTATTGCATCATAAAACTTTATTTTTGTTTTTAATTAAGTCATTTGAAGTCAAGTCTATCCTTATCATAGTAACGGGGCTTTAATGTGTGATCTACAGACATAGATATGCTTAGATAACGCAAGAGAACGTAGGTACTTCGCGAATGTTTAACATGGCCACAGCTGAACTTATAGCAAGTTGCCTATGTTTAGCTTTGCCAGCCGGAAGACGTCCACTGTTGAACAAAGGCCTCTCCCTCCCCCATATAGACATCATAGTAGACGATGAAAACGAAATGTCACGCTTACCAAGAACTCTTAACCCATGACAGTTCCCCTTGTGGAAGCAATATGCCTTACTGCATGTTATAGGTATCTCGCTTCCACAACTGAAACTTTCCTGCTTTTAGAGTTCATGGTAAGGAGCTAATACTTGGGTTATCTATGTATGTTTATATCTATGGTGTAATCCAATATGGCCGCCGAACTGTCAACTTATTTTATCTGTCTCCCGTCTTTACGCACCGCATATAGCGATAATTGATTTTTAATGTAAATCGTATATTTTCTCACCATATTAATGAAGAGATTGAGAGGAAATGTCAACATTAATACTAATATTATCTATGTCTAAGTAGCTTATGAGACTTCTTATAGTTAAGCCCGAAAATTACTCAGCATGGAAAATTTTATCGCTTTTATCCGGGATGACAAGTAAAACGATTGGGATCTGGGTTCGTCCCGGGTCGGGACGTATTATTGGGGGTATCCATTAGGTAATTCTCAGTAGCAGCACGGAGTCTGATTTGTGCCTGGTTGATTGCAATAAATTAGCTCCCTATTATATTGGGACCCATAACATAACTGGCGAAATGTGACATCCACCTACTCCTTTGGGGACACAGGCGTGATGTTATGTTATGTTTAAAAAGTCTCCTACATCGTTTTTTATGTTTCAATCTATCATTGAATCAAACTGCATCATGATCAGTCCAGCTGTTTACAATGCTGATGAGATAAAACAGACAGATTTGCAGCGCATTTCTATTAGTAAGGATTACTACCTCTTAGACTACTATCGTATCGAGCAGAATCAAAACTGCTTACGCAACTTTATAAAATCGTTTTAATGTTTGTTTTTAATGCTATTACTGCAAAAATACCTCGTGTTTGCTCGCCTTCAACTAATAGACGCGATCTAATGGTCATTAGCTAGATAATGTTCATCCGATGGACCGGCTGCGTCTGCGCAAGAATTTTTTTGTTTATCAGTTATGGGATGACGTGTTTCAAAGTACCTAACTCTTGGCTTATAATTATAGTCATGTTAGATATCAAGTTATTTAAACATTTGAATGCTGCATGATTTGGTACTTTTTTATGGGTGCGTTTTTACAAACATGAAATATCACATACACAAACACCCAGACTGGACAAACATCTGGGGATCGCACAATTATTTTATCCCGTGCTGGAATCTAACCCGCAACCCCTAAAGCAGCAGTCCAATCGCTTAGCCACTGCGCCAATCAGGTCGTCGTTGTCTTTGGGTGACATTTCCTATAAATTTGAGGAAACTATAAAAAATATAATATTATATTCATTTTCTTTACTGATCCTCAATAATTATATGTTTATCTATTATGACATTACACAATATAGGTATACTTAATGAGAACTTATACTGAAAAAGGTCAAGAAAGGGTACTTAACAAAGTAATGACGATTTCAAAATATTAATGTTAATAAACATTTAACGATTTGGCGCCATTTAATTTGTGCACACATCACTAGCTAACCTTTTAGTAACCATAGATAAAATGAACTATTTCAAAACGTCATGTTAGCAAATAACAAATTATCTGCGGTCAGACATACGCTTCGCGAATGATCATTAGCTACATTGCGTTCGTAATTCGTGTGACTTATAACATTCTCCATGCATTACAAATAGAGGTGGGACTTCACTTGATCATTAGTCGATTATTAGGGTTGTCATGTGAAAATAAACTGCATACTTAGAGAGCTTATTTGATAAATGTAAAAACTGTACTTCATGTATTAGTATAAATCTGTCAATATTAGATCTACTTTTCTATGATTTAGTAAGACATTTGCTAAATTTGCACTGTGTTTATAAGACGATGGTTTTAAAGACGATCAATGAACGTCGATGACGCTTTTAAGTAGACTGTAAAAGTATATTTTGATGCATTCATAGACTCGCACAAACTTAACAATGCTTTGGGTACAAACTATTTAATCAGCCAACCATCTACGTAGAGTACTTGCCCTTTACTATTTAGTCATGTTTTAAAACATCTTACGTTACATTCGAGAACGCATGCGCGACTGATATAAGTTTACCAGTAATTCTGCTGACCTCGTTAGCTAAAGTAGCGTGAAATATGGACATTAACCTGTTGTTTTGAGCCGTTTAGCGTTGTGACAGTGCAACTTTACGTCAATACACACTGATTTTTCCTGTAGTCCTAGTAATATTTAAGTTGGTATTTACATAAACTCAATGTTTATTATATCCATACTATAGGGAAATATTTAATGTTGAAGTGGACCTAGATTTGTAAGGATTGCGGCAGATAAATTGGTCTAACAGCTGAGAGCACTGAAGGACGGGTTTTGTCTATATACTAGGTCTTCTTTCTATCGTATGGTTGATAAACAACCTGGGGTCAAGACTTTAAACCGCCTGTAGGCCTCTGACATGGCTTTACACACCGTTGAAAATTCTCAGGTGTGCCCTCACGATGTTTTCATTCACCGTTTCTAGCAACTGATAACTAATGTAATACTCACATGAATTCGAAAAGATATTGGGTTTGGACTAGCGACCTTTGACTTGGCAGTCCAATGGACATACTCGGCTAGCATAGCTTATGAAAGCTATAGAAATGGAGGTCATGTAGAGTAGAGATTGTCCAGTCAATAAGAATGGTAGCGAGGTTGACCGCCCAGGGTGCGCGCGATGTTTGTATAGAATAGATACATGGTCTGGATACTCCCCGTCTTTCCGAGTAAATGCTTGTGTGTGCGACGTCTGTATGTTATCAATTCAGCCGTTTAGATGAGAAGTTGTTATGATATTGTATCTAATGGATGTATGAACTGAAGAATGTTTGGATCGGCTTCGATCGGCAGCTAAGATGGCTTTCTGGGCATGTGTTTCGAGTTCCACTTTATACTAGAACAATATTTGTGAATATTACTGATAATTTTATCTCTACATTATGGAAATATGTCTATGTATTATAATAATAATAATAATAATATATTTATTTGCCAGAAACACGGTACAGAAAGTTGGTATATCATAAGGTACAGTTCATCATGTCTCGCCGACACAGCGGCATGCAAATTAAACAGCTACCTAATTAAGGTTTAATATGTTTAAAAGCAATTTGCGTATTAATAATTATTAAATTAAATAAGAAATTAGCATAATACATAACAAGTTACAACATTATATACTAAATTTAACAAATTACAAATATATAAATTAATATGAGCAATCACTTATGCCTGTATTTTGATGCAAGGTCAAGAGAATAAAATTTACAGGGACATTTTACAAAAAACTCCTGAATTGAGTAGAAACATTCCTGCAACAACCACTTCCGTAATACAAAACAGAATTTTTTGTAGGGTAATTGGGTAATTGACTTCGGCAAAGCATTGTAAATTAATGGAGCCATGTAAACACAACTCTTTCGAAATAGTTCCAGCTTAGGGACAGGCATCTCGAAATCGAGAAATACGGCTTTCCGTTTATTTGAATTATCCCTTCGTTTGAATAGTTCAAGATTGGATCTTAAAAACTTTGCAATTTCAAATATATATATACAGGGTACAGTTAACAGGTTATGTGTCTTAAATATTGGCTTGCATGAATCAGACCAGTCCATGTTAAAAATAGCACGGACACATTTTTTCTGAGCAATGAAAATTCTATCTATTTCCGAGGAGTTTCCCCACACAACTATACCATAGCGAATTACTGAGCAGACATAGGCATGGTACACCATTATGGAAGTTTCCCTAGACGTAACATTTTTGACCTTCTTTAGTGCAAATACAAATTGATTGATCTTCTTGCAGAGTATATCAATATGGTTTTTCCATGTTAAATGCTCATCAAGTGTTACTCCTAGAAACTTTGTATTATGTACCTGCTTTACATTTATTTTATTATACGTGACGTGGAGATGCATAGGGTTATTTTTCCATGTTTTAAAGTGTAGTACGTTAGTTTTAGCTATGTTTATTTTTAGTTTATTAATATCTAACCATTTTATTATGTCATTCAATGTTTGGTTAATTTCATTATCATAGTTTTGTTGATCTTTACATTTAATAATAATTGTGGTGTCATCAGCAAACAAGACACACTGATGTTTTATTAATTTGGGTAGGTCGTTTATATAAAGGAGGAACAACAAGGGTCCCAGAATGCTTCCCTGAGGGACACCACAATGGTTAATTCTTGGTTCAGACTCAAAGTTATTCATACTATTTTCCAATTCGTTGAACTTAGTTATTTTTGTTATTTGTTTCCTATCACGTAAATACGATTGAAACCATTTCATAGCTGGACCCCTTATTCCGTATCTTTCCATTTTTTCTAAAAGTCTCACATGATCAACTAGATCAAACGCCTTACTTAAATCTAAAAATAGTGCACAGGAAGGGATTTTGTTATTGATACTATTCATAATTTCTTTTATCAAGGTATAAATTGCTAAAGTAGTTGATTTATTTTGTCTAAATCCATATTGCTGAGTGACTAGAATGCTGTACTTATCTAAGAACTTTAACAACCGCTTGTAAATTACTCTTTCAAATACTTTTGAAAGTATGGGAGTTAATGCAATAGGTCTATAGTTGTCGACGTTAGATTGGGATCCTTTTTTATGCAGTGGCTTAATTAATGAACATTTCAATCTGTCAGGAAAACATCCTTGCTCCAAGGATAGATTAATAATGTATGCTAAAGGCGATGCGATATGTTTTGATATTCTCTTAAGGAGATCAGTTGTGATATTATCATAACCTGCTGATTTGGTATTTTTTAAGGACATTATGATACGTTCAACTTCCGAAGCATTTGTAGGTTCTAAAAATATACTGTTATCATGAATTTCTATGTTGCGCATGTCAAATTTATCAGTGGTAAAATTAGAGGAATTATTAATAGCGATATCAATGAAGTGATTATTAAATCTATTAGCGATTTCTGTTCCGGAGGTAAGTATCATACTATTGTATTCAATTTTACAAATGTTATCCCTAGGCAGCTCGGTACCCATATTGCACTTAACAATATCCCATGTAGCTTTAATTTTGTTTCGTGAATAATTAATATGTCTTTGGTTACATAAACATTGCAGGCTATTCATACAACTTCTTAACAGTTTAGAATATGTTTTAAATTTATTCTTATTTTCTTCATTTCTATTCAAATAAAATTGATGTCTTAATGATCTTTTAGTGATGCAGCTTTTTTTTATTCCTTTTGTTATCCATTTTTGTTTATTTGTAGTATATTTTCTTTTAATTTTTATACACGGAAAACATAGATTATACATCAATGTTAATAGATCATGAAATTCATCAAAGGCTGCATTAGTATCTAAAATGTCATAAATATCACTAAAACTTAAGCAACCAATGTAATCAATAAATTTAGTAACATTATCTTTATTTAAATCATTAATATTCACATAAAAGAAATCCATTTTGTTATTAATTTGTTGATGAACTGTGACGATTTGAGCTGTATTATGATCGGAAAGGAAAAAATTATACGTTTCACCTATTGCATTTGTAATATTACCAATTATATTGTCTATACACTTCTTAAGCCTAGTCGGCTCATGTATATAGTATTGCATTCCATAATTAAGCAGTAACTCTTTAAATTTAGTACTGTTTTTATCTGATGTTAGAAAATCGATATTAAAATCGCCACATATTAATATTTTGTATTTTTTTTGTTGAAGTTTTCGTAATGTTTCAGATAAGTTTTGGAAAAATATATTTATATCTGAATTTGGCGTTCTATATATACAGACTACAATCAATTTAATTTGTTCAATTTCAACACCGCAGATTTCAAAGTGTTTCTCCACTGCAAGATCCTTCACGAAACTTAGTTCAGTACTAACGTAGCCTTTTTGACATAATATACACGTGCCTCCGCGTTTTTGTTCTTGGCGTGAGTAAATGGCTCCAATGTTGAAATTATTTATGCGTAAATATTTTTCATCACCTTTTTTTATGAAATGTTCACTGAGACATACTACTGCTATATTTTTATTTAATTCATGTAGCTCATTTAATACTAATTCAAAATCCTGGGTTTTATTTAGGGCACCAGCAATATTTTGGTGTAATATTGCAAAAGAATGTTTAGGATCGAAAAAAGTTTTTGTTGGATACTATTTGTTTTGAATCAATTTGTGGTATTTTCTTGCGAATTGGAAAATAAAACGGTATTGTACCCTTTAAGGGTTCTACGTTCTTATTCGAGCAAGACTTTAGATCATTTTTGGCATTATTTTTGGAGTTATTCTGAAAATAATAGGGTATTGTTCCCTTTTTTAGTTCAGCATTTTTATCTAAATTACAAATTTTTTGCCAATCGTTAGTATCTTTCTTAACAGAGATATTCTTATGGATACGGTTGTTGTACGAAAGGAAGTTATTGCAGTAATGTTTCACATTGATTTGATAAATTATTTGTTTTAAAACATCCTTTGTTCCTGTTTCTATAAATGTACAGTTATTATAATTACGAGTAAGAAGCTTTAACTGGTCATTCAATTTGCGTTCATTAAGGATATGATTGTAAAGTACATTGACTACAAATACATTGCAACTTTTTAGAAAATGTAATGCTATCGACATCTCAGACATAAATTCAGTTGGATTGGAGTCATTACTACCTGTCATTATAATAACACTATCAGTTTTAGACAATGATTTAGCAATGTTGCAACAATCACTTAACACAAACGTTGTTTTTGCATTTGGTTTTGTTACAGACTGTATATTATAATCTTTGCATATAAATTTATTTTTACTTTGTATTAACATCTGAACTACACCTTTGCCTTGATTGTCTGATAGAACCAATATTTTTGGAACTTTACCGTATTGGTCTTTCGTTTCTTCCGTGTGTTGATGCTGTTTAGTTGTTCTTGTAGTATTGTTGCCTTCAGAAGAGCAGCTATCTGTGGTATTTGTAAATTCTGCTACATTTTGAGAACTCGGTTTGTCGATGGTGACCTTGTACTCCACACTAAAGCTATCTCCGTTATTCCGTTCATGTTGATAGCGTTCAGCGTTAGGTTTTGAACTGCTGTCATATCTTTGTGGTTTAACAGGTGAGTTTACTTGAGAAGAATTTGGAGTGTGAAATTCTAAGTCCAGGTTTATTTTTCTTGTTAAGTAATTACTTCTTCTTGCGTTGCTATGCGACTTATCAGTTTTCCTGGCGCTTAGGCTTATTTCCTTAAGTCGCTCATTTTTCTGTACTTCTTTCGCTAATTGTTCTTTTAGTACAGTATTCTCTGAATTTAAGCATTCAATCTCCGCGTGCGCACTTAATAATTGCTCCCTAAGTGTTTTTATTAAGTTTTGTAAATCTAGCACTTCATCATTGATGACATGAGTAGATAAGTCCATCATACTCTTAATACTTAAATTCGAAGACGATGATGTATCTAGTTGCTCAATAGATGTAACTGAATGAGATCGCAGTATACGACGGTTCCTCATAGTGATGTTATTATCTTCAAAAACCATTTTGGATAAGTTTGCACAATTATCCGATAGCATATAAATCTGTTTATTTAAATTCGGCGCTTGGATGCGATATTCACAAAAGTAATCGTGTTGTCTATCCCAAAGGTTGTATAAATTCTACCAAAAAATACTCAATTTTGACGCTGGCAACTTTTGTAGTTCCGCTATTCTCCGCTTGGATTGTGAATGGCGCTAGTAGTATATAATTTTAATATACTATTTTTAATGTTTTTAATGTGTGGCAACTCCAGTAGTTCTGCTATTCGCCGCACTATGAGTAGACTTGGCGCTAGTTGTCAAGCGATTGTTCTGCTATTCGTCACCAGTCGCAGTGTTAGCGCTAGTTGTGTGCACCAGTTTGAAATAAACGGTTTCTTTTACTATTTTTATTGTTCTATATTACTGTGTATGCACATATCACTTCTTTTTTAACGTTAATATTTGTTTTTTATTTGTCTAGAATTGTTTTTATATCACATTGAGTGTCAATACATCTCTTTAATAGATTATTTAGTTGTTGCACATAAAGTTTGTTTATATAGTTTTCCACTTGAAATAGCTTTCACAAATATTGTCACATATACACAATAGTTTTAGCAGTCTTTTGATACACTTTTTATATCCTTAAAGTCACTTTTATATTAATTTACGAATTTAAATTACGAGATCGATGTAAACAAAACCAGTGTTGCCACTTCTCATTTCTTTTTTCTCATTCATTTCTTTTTTCATTTTCTCTTTCTTGTAATTTATTGTAAAAATATATTTCATACATACATAATATTACTCCTGTATTCCCCAAACGGGTAGGCAGAGGTATAAATATAGTACGCACGTTTGCCAGCCATGTCATGGGACCCAATGTAATACGGTGCGAGCCTATTTCCATCAACCGAGGATTAGCTTTTAATTCCTTCTTACAACTATACTGTGCCAATTTTTAATAAATTCGGTGAATATAATGTAATTATCTGGGGTGATAAAACGGAGAACTAATTAAGAGGTCTAAAAATCAGATTTACAGCATTTTTAACAACTTCAGATTAGAAGTCACATCACAGCCCACAAATCCATTAATACCCATACCCACCTGACTAATTAAAAATATACTTATTAATACCAGTCTATTACCGTCTGCGGTAGCGAAGGAAACCAAACCGGCAACGATTTAAACTAAATCAATGCAAAAGAATTCACAGCTTGATAAATGTCCGTTTAGTCATTAGTGTTACGAAACCGCTCTAAATTCAACCTTTTAGGCATTTAGACTATGATAAATAATTACAAAACCTAACCTTGGAAGCTAACAGAATGTATAATAAAGTAATTAGTCAAAAGTTACTAATTATTTAATTAAAATTCTGAAACTAAATGTTAATATTCTCTCATGGGTATCGTTTACATAAATCAAGAGTTATCATGTTTTGATTCATTAAAAATACGTATTTTGATACACAAGTCAAACGAGGTAATAAAGGATTAAAGAATGGATTCGTCTCTTAATTACGTTTTTACCATTTTTGTCATACATTTATATATATTTGACAGGAAACGTCAATCATTGTAAATGTCACTGTCAGAATTGTTTTTAATCAAGATGGCGGATATGAAGGTGTTTATTTAAATTATCGAAACCATTTTTGTTGGTATAAATGCTTTTTGACAAATACTTTTAATTTCCTTATTTATTACCTTAAAGCAGATGATTTTTGAGGTGATTTTTTACGGTCTACTGTTATGACTTGCTGATGTTCTTTAAATCAAAGCTTCGACATTATACGGTCAATTGAATTTTGAAAGGATATATCTGTTTAGAAAAGATAGGTCTACTCAGACCTGTTACCCGTAGACCGAGACAGGAGGCAAAACACATAAATATACGTCATAAATTACACAGTCAAACCATAATGTTATCCCTGTACATTTTTTATTCTATTGATTCTATTCGTCAAGTACTTTGCCACTTGTCTAAGATTTTTAACCGTCTCAAAAGGTCTTAAAGACCGAACCAGCGTCTATGAGCTTTGCTTATGAGTATGTGCAAGTGTACAAACAAAGTTCCAGTTATTTTTTTTTAAAACGTCGCCCCACACTAGAAATTTCTCCTGTGTCGTTGGTGCGTTTCACAAACATGAAATATCACATACACAAACACCCAGATTCGGGACAAACATCTGTGGTTCGCACAAATTTTTGCCCCGTGCGGGAATCGAACCCGCAACCCTTAGCGCAGCAATCCAATCGCTTAGCCACTGCGCCAATCGGGTCGTCACAGTTATTGGAACTCAAACTCAACTAACCCTTCCCCTGCTAAGTGTATCACTTGCCACACTTCGCGATACTGAACCTATTGTATCAGTTTCGCGGGCATTCAACCAGGTAACAGCATATCGCAATTGAAGTCTAAAATCTAGATATTTAAACAAATTTTCTGGTAATTACACATTACCTAGAAATGTTAGTAAATAACAAAGAACTTTTACTTTTTTATTGCAGCACATCCAAGGCAAGCGGGCGGACATTAACTCCCGGCTTATTTGTCAGCCATGACATTAAACTGACACTGTGTTTCATAACATGCTAATAACGGCGACTTCAATGGAATTGACGCGTTTTATAACTGCTATTTCATGCTTTCTTGAGTCAGAAAAAGATTTATGGAACAGTCGGTTATTTTTATTCAGAGTTTTATCAAATCTTTAGATATGAAACCAACATTTTCATATGTAAATGATGCGGGAAATAACTTTATGAGTTAGTACTGCGAAAGCGCCCGAGTAGGCGGCGCGCGGTCGTGTCCGTTAGGAGGACATCCTGGGGTTTCGCCGGTAAGAATCAGGCATACCCCGACGCCCGGGACGGAGGAAGTCCTTGAGGATTTCCTCAGAAAATAAAAAAGTACTTTGAAAGCACTACTGGTGGTAAAGAGAAATAATTCCGCCGCGGGAAAGCCATAACAATTTTAGAGTGTATATAATCAATGCTCATTACAGCTTAATTAACTATAGGATTGAAGTGCAACGCTAGAGGTTAAAAAATCGACCCCTGCAACAGACAAATAAATACAATGACATGCAATACTCAATACTTTATTGCATTCCATAAAAGTAAATAGATGGACTTATAATAGTACAGATCTTTATGGACATCGCATCTCGTGTCTGAATTTGTGCATTTGATATTTCATGACTGTAAAACACACACGAGGCAAAATGGACATTACGAGTCTTTAAAAAACATAGTTTAAATAACACTATGTACAAATAACTTGCTGCACTAAAAGATAGAGACTGCAATAGTGCAGAACGAAAATATATGTCATTACCATACAGTGTTCGTGATTGCGTAGCGGGCCGTCTCGATCGGCGCAAACGCAACGCACACGCGGAAATGCAAATCACTAACGCAAATATTTTGCATACGAACGCTCATGCAACTTGTTTGGCAATATAGGAATTTCCTTTACAAGTAGATATGTTGGGTTTGTGAAAGAATTAAACAGATAGACGGGATCTTCTTTGTTGGCAGGCATTTATTCTACCTACTGGTAATGGTGTCCGTTCTTCGCGACAACAGTTTGTTGGGAAGCTAGTCCTAAATAATCTTAAACGCCTAAAATGAACTAGGTAGATATATAAATTACATTTATTTACTGTTTTTGTCGTATACAGCAGATGACGACCTGACTAGTGCAGTGGCTAAGCGATTGGACTGCTGCACTAAGGGTTGCGAGTCCGATTCCCGCACGGGACGAAAATTGCGATACGAAGACGTTTGTCCCGAGTGTGTTTGGGGTGTTTGTGTTTTTGAAAAGCACCCACGGTACAGGAGAAATATCTAATATATTATAGATAGGTTTACTATAAAGTTTAGCCATCAACAAGGTCATTATCAGAAAGCCTGGGAAATACAGAGGTACAAGATTTTTATTTTTGTTGGTAATTCAAGTTTTTCGGATCTGGGTGACGCTGACGTATGGTTCTAATAACCTTCATGTTTTAAACGTGTAAAAATGATATTAACTACAAAATTATTTATCAGATCATATATGAATATTTATGTATGAAACCGCATGAATATTTCAAAACATCTGTGACATTTCGTGAATGACTAAGATTGGTCTGCGTAGCTGCAGTATCTAGCTGAAGAATGCGTTCCGCAACGATATGTTTTACTGTTCTAAACTGTTGGTAAATAACGTCTCCGTATGGTAATGAGATGCTGTTTCTGCATCATTGCTTCGTTCCGTGCGTAGATGAATATTTTACTGTAACATATTTGTGTGAGATGTGGAGCTTAATGACGATTTGTATGTTTTAAATGGACGACAGAGCAAAACAACAAAGAAATGTTTTTTATTAACTTATAACTAGTTTAAGTTGTGTACTTTAACTTAAACAAAAGTTTGCCACAAATTAATAATCAATTTTTTCTTTTGTAAGTATATATTAATTTTTAAGGAGTGTAAATAACCTTGTAAATAAAGTTTTTAATAATGCCACAAATAAGTAGTAGAGATTTTTAAATTATAGTACAAACACATCTTTAATGCAAGAACTATTATAAAGAAGTACTTTTTACATGACAATCTTCGAGTAGAAAAAATCCCGCTCAGCGATCACACAATTTCAGGAAACCACGAACCAAACTGGCAATCCCAGCAAATACCCACTGCGCTATCAGGTAGTCAATGTATACCGTCTTATTTTACATTATAAAAGTGAAAAGAACCGCCATTATAATTGATGTTGCCACAACACGCTCCCGCCGGTGCATATAAAACGCGTTCATTTAAATTCTACCCTCGATGACATCAGTATGCTGGGACACGCCTGTAACGTGTGAATTTGACTTTTAGTTTTATTTATTTAAAGGTAAATAACGTTTTTATTTATTTGTCGTCGGTAAATAAAGGACGATGCCAGGATTTGATAGGACTTTGGTCCTACCCTCCAATGGCACGTGTTATATCGTTCGTTATTGTCGAATAGGTATCATCGTTGGATAGGTATTTTAGTGCTTAGCAAAATTTTAAAAAGCTCTACTCCACGCTACCATACAAAACTCTTTACGACTGGTAATAACGGTATATAATACTAGTATTCATCATCATCATCAGCCGGAAGACGTCCACTGTTGAACAAAGGCCTTCCCCTTAGAACGCCATGTACGACAGCTTGCCGATTGCATCCACCGGCTGCCCGCAATTCTGACGATATCGTGGGTCCACCTGGTGGGAGGCTTGTACTACTAGTATTAATTCAATAAGTAGAGGGAGGAGGAGTGCAACTAGAGAGCCTCCACGAGTGATACTTAGTACGTCTAACGCACCCTGGACGGTCTTTGCGATGGGAGACCTTTCTCCATACCTTAGTGATTCCTCTATAACAACAATTGCTAATACGGTCAATAATTCTATCTAGTGTTAGTAGTGAGGTATTGACTAGGCAGGGCACCACGAACTTACAGTTCTTTAATTTAACTACTATTAAAAAATTTTGGTATAGCACTATAAAAATCCATAGGTATCTAAAGTTTTTCAACTATATCAGCCTATATATATAGGCCTCTCATTTTGTGAGCCTATAATATATTTGGTTGCAATAAGACCTCGACACGTGGCCACGTTTACACATCATACAACCACCGTCCATATTATTCTAGTCACATAATTATTATATCAATTATATCGCTCTCATTGCGCTGGCCGGCGTATCATCACGCCCTGCAGTTAGGTAACCAGCAGTAGTTATGGCGACCGTGTCATAATTGTAAACGAACTGAATTGTTGATTAATTAAGTTACGTGGAAACTTAATTAGATTCCGAAATGTCGCCACGACTTTGTTCAGTATACTTGCTTTTATTTTTGGACATTTGATTGTAGAAATTTAGTTGTGCCAAGTAATGTAGACAGGCATGTTATAAAATAGCATTTATGACAATAATGTGTGTAGTCATTATTATATTTTCTTAATACTAACCCTCTTATCCTCAAACGAGGATCATAACTAAACCCCGTATTAATAAGTCTATTGATATCCTCTAGTCTTTGACATGCAAACGACAGTAACGGGTATAATTTAGTCCCTGGTTTAAATATTTTTTATGAATAATGAGTGTAAGTATATATTTTCTGTTAGAAAATTCTCGGTAATTACTATTACCTACTACTGTAGTAACTACTAAGAGTTATTAATGCTAAAACTCGATAACACTTTGCCAAAATTACCGCCGGGATTCGAACCTAGAACCTTGTGCTGAACAGTCATACTTAGCGACCACTAGACCACGAGACAGTCCAGTTCACCATTTATAATACTAGAACTTTAGAAATGTTTCTACTTTTTCACTTCGTAAACACCAACCAAGTCTAACCACCTTCTCCCTTGCTCCAGGGCTCAGACCCTCGCGTGGCGACCTGCCGCGGCCGGCTGCAGACGCGGCGCTGCCAGCTCAACCAGGAGATCAACAAGGAGCTGCGCCTGCGCGCCGGAGCAGAGAACTTGTTTAAGGTAACTTACACCCTTTCATTATAGTTTTTACTACAATTACAATTATGTAAGTTTAATATAGGTCGGAGTTGCGGGCAACCGGTGGAAGCAATTTGCAAGTTGTCGTTCATTGTAGCGTTCTAAGGGGGAGGCCTTTATTCAACAGTGGACGTCTACCAGCTGATGATGATGAAGTTTAACAATTCAAGGCTGGGTAGACTACTGGACGTACAAAATAAGAATAGTTGGTATTACATAAACTCTATCATGCTTGTAATTCCCGGTGTAAGCAGTGCTGTTCTCCTTTCTCAAGGTACAGAAGTCCATTGACTCACATTTTCCATCTCATCTTAAGTCCTTTATCATCGATTGCCGTTACCTTTCATTTTCCAAAACATTTTCTGGCATATTATTTTTGGTAGTGCGCCTAATCATTGGTCATATTGGGGAACGCAATGAAGACACGAGTACTGAATATTCGGTAACTCCACATGTATTTCCTTCTCATTTCTAATACTCACACGGAAATGTATACCTAATACCACTTCTTCACTAGCTCATATAAAAACCCATTTCTCGTATTTCCTGCTGCACTACAAATCGCCGCACTTTACCGCAATCACAATAATCGCCATCGCGGCGTGACGTCACGTGCGATTGACACTTTCCCTGCGCCCGCGCATTGCAACGCGACGCCGATGTTTTGTAGCGTTTATTATAGATTGGTTCCATGTTATTGAGAAGTTGTATTGGATACTAAGATGATATGATTTGTGAGTTCAATAACATACTACTTTATATCGATCCGTGGTGAGACAGTTTGCATTTTTACAACTTTAGAAATAAGTTATCAATTCTACGCCTATTTTATACTGTGTTGCATTCTCAGCGATATTTTCGCCGTTAGTAATTTAATTTTGCTTAGGTATTAAACTTTTTTTCCGTTAGAACAGTATTCTTCAAATGCACCTTCGGGTACAGGCAAGTCAATTGTCACTTTTTCCAAAAATATGTATTACATTTTTAGGAATACTTACTACATACTAGTAAAAACAAGACGTGGGAACTATATCAAAGTACTATGGCAATAGGCTCGCCGGCTATTACCTACGTTGAGAGTTGAGACCTATATCATAAAGGCAAATTGGGTTTACTATATAGTAAGCACCTACATAATATGTTTTGACTTCGGGGTATATTATATATACAGGCGTGATGTTACCTTTTATTACCTATACAAATAACGCAAAAACATCAAAAACACAAGTAAAGGAACCTATAAACCGAGTCACATACCTTCAAGCGTACTTCCTCACCGATCCTTCCTAAGACAAAGACATCGTGATGTATACATGAGTACATCGACCCACTATTGTGGCAGTACCCACGACGCGTGACGCCCTACGGTCCGTGACCTCTGACCTTGGGGTCCAAGGGGCACGGTCAAGTGAGCACGCAAGGAGTATGGAAGGAATGACAAGTGCAACTTGTTTTTTGTGGACGGGTTAGCAATTACAGGGTTAGCGAGGCGGAAAAGGTAATGAACCCCGAGTTTGCCAGTTACCTAATGAATGGCAATAGGCCACCTATTGATAATGATGTGCGTTAGGTAAACTTCAAAACAGGATAGGCACCTAACCTATCCTATCCTCCTATCTATTAGATGAGCGGCGAAATGTGGGTGTTTAGACATATTTTATAGGACAATTGAACAACCTACATACCCCATACACGTTAGTGAACATAATGTTAATGTTTTTATTTCATTGCTTATCTTCCTTGGTTCTTAATTATACAAAGCACAGATTTCGCATAAACAATACCAGAAGGGTCTCTGGCAGATTTCACAAATATTTTGTTATAGATTAGCTATATTAGATTGCTTATTTATGTTATCTATCTTGATACCTCACTAAACCAAGAATGCTATCAAAATCCTTCGCGATTCTTTTTACTAATAAATCCGTCCGTTATTGGTCGACAAACACCAGGAAATAGTAATTTAATAACATAGTGTAGCCGCTGCCTTTCTCAGAAGTTACACACAATAGGTTTTTTGCCGCGACCGTGTGAGTTCGATGTCCTTAGGTTTTCATTCAGTGGTCGAAGTTTTTTAGTGCACTTTACTTCGAATTTCAACCAAAATATGTTTGTGTCTTGTCTTTCTTTAAGACTTGATTAGCTGAGGATTAGCTAAACCTATACTAACTGTGTAACAATAAGGTCCTAGACTTTGAAAAAAGTATATTTCCCATATTTTTCTCGCGAGATTATAGAAGTGATTTTATGGAGTATGGAGTGATAAGAATATTTCTCTCCTTAAATGATTCTCGCCGAATATTCAATAGCTACTTACTATATATATTTCGATTGTTATGTATTACTAATCTCGTATTTTTATCTACTTACAAGTTTTTATTTTACGAGCGACTGTCGTCTGCTTCACTTCCTAAATTATTTCAGTCTTTATTAATTAAGTAATTAACGGAGGAAATAACACTCATGTTTACGTACCTACTAGTTAAATTAAATTATCTCTTAATCTCAATAACATAATAATTATATTATTATTTTGTACTACAATTCTTGCTTAGATAATTTCGGATTCCCTTCAAGAATGGCGCACAGTCAAAGTTTATATGCGGAAGCTTACTTTTTTAATAAGGTTCTATTCCGATTACTGTGGGACCACTGTATTTACTCTCCTAATACAATCATAGTTTCTTGCCGGTTTCCTCCGCAGAAACAGCAGTTTTAAGCGTACTTGATTTGAAGTTTTAGTAGTGCTCTTTTGTACATACATACATACATACATAACATGACGTCTGTATTCCCCGAAAGGATAGGCAGAGGTGCAAATATAGTACACCCACATTTCGCCAGTTATGCTCTTTTGTAGCCTATTTGAAATAAAATCACTGATAACCAAGTGGCATAGTCTTCGTCAATCTTCGTCAACTTCGTGATCATTCGTCTCAATCCTTCCCCGTTTGTTCTCCAGGCTACCACCAACAGGAAGCTGCGGGAGACGGTGGCGCTGGAGCTGAGCTTCGTGAACTCCAACCTGCAGCTTCTGAAGGAACAGCTCGCCGAGCTCAACTCGTCGGTGGAACTCTACCAGAGTGACGGGTATGTTGCATTATCCTTGTTTTGGCAACAATAACACAGTCCTTGACTAGCACGGGAGGTAAAGAACTTTTCTCTGTATACCTTCATATATAGAAAATAAAAATGTTTATGTTTATGTTATGTTAATACTAGATAAGATAATAATGTCATTAATTCAAAAATGACTCTTTAAACAGTACATTTTGAACGTCAATGTATGTTAAGGTATAGCTACATGAAGACAGCGTTCAATACTACCCCTCACTGCTTTCCATAACTATAGAAGAAGAAACGGCATAACTAACTCCCTTGCAGCACAATCTATCTCACAGAAATGCATTATTCACGAAAAAACTACGCCTCTGGCAATACAGACTATTCTAAAAAATCATTTAGTCTAGGTAGGTACTTAATTCTTTTGACATATTAAGTGGAAACTGCCTTATATAACGAGTGATTAATCTCAACATATATGTAAATGAGTTTAATCTGTTCTTTATATTGCGCCAATAAATTGTGGTTTAGCTAATGATATCCAACAGTTTGACGTGTAGTGTGTAGGTTGCCGAATATATAGGGCTGGCGCGAAGATATTTGAAAGGGCAAAGTTTATCAAGGCTAAAAGTGGGAACGTTTACTAGCAAAGTTTTGCATCAATAAACAGATATGAAATGTCTGCCAAAACCCGTTTTTTGTCAAGTTTATGATGCTGTCACTGAAATTATACTAGAATTTATATGAACGACATTCAATAAATGTGCAAACGATTAGCTTGTGGAGTAAAACAAAAATCGTCAATTCAATCAAGTTGATAACTTCACACACTTAACCATTAATTACTTAGATTGCAGAAAAACACTGACATTATTTCTCTTTTTATCTAATTTCAATCGGAGACTGCCTCGTTGGTCGAGTCACTAATGGTAGCTAAGTGCGACTGCTGAGCATGAGGTCATAGGTTCGAATCCCAGGTCAAGTAAAGTGGTATTTAGGTTTTTGTCAATAGCAACACGGAGTAATTTGTGCCCGGTTGATGGCAATAAGCTCGCCTCCTTACATTGGGACATAACATAATTATCTGGCGAAATGTCGGTGTGCTGGAATGCTATACACCTCTACCTACCCTTTCGGGTAAAACAGGCGTGATGTTCAGTAATGTTTTTCAATGGTAGCCAGCCCTACCCATAAGCCATAGATTAAATATTTAATATTCCACATTTGGCCCTGACTCGTACCTATCTCGTGTACCACATAATTAGCGGTCCACCTACCTCTCTGCCGCGCCTCCAGCGCTCAAGTAACACAACTTGTCGCACCTAACTTTCACACTATTAGGTACTTTAAGTTATACTCTTCACACTTTCCTTCAGAAACGGGTTATTAGATCTTTTTGGTTCGTTTGCATTTGTTTTGTGGTTTGTGCGGGACGGATTCAGTATGTTACTGTATTTTGTCGACGGAAAAACAATAAAACCCTTAGTTGACAAAAGGCTCTCTACCTGTCTACCTACCACATCATGATAGGATATCACATCCTATTCCTAGCTCTACTAATTATAGGCATGATAGTGTGAAAATAAAATAACTTGTTCAAAGACTTACAAAAAGTCGTATTGGCTGAATATTTAGCAAACAAAGACGCGTTTGATAAACAAAATTCATGCTTCTCTTACATAATAATGATATAATTACTGAATTTCAATAATATATATTTCCTTTACGAGAAACAAGGGTTACACGATTTATAATCAAAACGATTTATAATATTCTAAATAGATATTTATTATTTATACAGATGTGTACAAGGCGGCCTTAGGCAAACCTTTGGATACAATTAGTTTATTTACCAAGTTCTGTGAAATCCAATCTTACTGGTGAACAAAATATTTAAATAATACATACAAATGAACCTCCATTTTGTAGTCAGTTAAAAATTAAAACATTGCTTCTTGCTATCTATAACAAGCCTTCAATATCTCACAAGCTTTTATTGTAATTACACACATTCACATTACAATTATAAATAAGATAAAACCTTTTACACTTCAACCAAATATAGCGGCCATTAACTACGTGCAATATGCATAATGAAGAAATTTCTCTCACACCATAATAATAAGAAAGCCTAAAGCTAACTACATAATACTTAATTTAAAAGTCGTGCTTTCACTGGCGACGCCGCAGGACAAATAGCGCGATCATATACACGTACAATGTCCAAATATTAATAAGAACCGTGATAGTATAGGATAGTAATGTCCGGATTATGCAATTAATAGATATTTGAATTCGCGGGGTGGGGTCCCACTAAACGCGGTAGCGGTATCATTGTATTAAGTAGTAAAAGTAGGTACTTATATTGCTTTTTTGCATACATTGTCGTTTACTTTACTTTCTCTGATTGATCTAGAAGGTTTGATGGAATGAGATCTAGTAGCTAAAACATGTGTCTTATAGGCGTGCCTAATATTTCTAGCACAGCATTTATACACCCAAAATGAACTTTTCCAAGCTCCAACTGTACAAGATAAAATACCTTATTTGGACATTGCATATTACGGCTGAAAGTAGGTTTAAAGGGTTTGCCAGAGTTAAAAGGAATAAGGGAGATAATGGGCTGCCTGGATTTAAAACACCACTAAAGATGGCCATAATCATTTCGGACCTCAGGACCAAAGCAATTTGTGACAACAAATACAAGAAGAAACAAAGTTTGCTGCACGTGGAGCCCCAACTCATTCCACAAAGCGATGATAGACAGGAAAAGTATGTCGTAACACGCTCCAATTAGCAACCCAACCAGTTTGTGTTCTATGACAACAAATATTGTCTATGTCTGTGCATCGAACATAATGAATCGATTTAAATCGATACCGGATCGACTTTTATCGATGCTTGGGATTCTCGATGGCCGGAATTTGTGCGAGATTTGCATAATTGTATGCTGATGTAATATTTGTATGGCAAGGCCGTTGCTAGAAAGGTGTTGTACTTTTCTTATCTTTATTTTATTGACGTAATTAATATTCCGTGGCACAACTGTTTGACTGTGAAAAATAAATATTTATTTATTTGTCTAAAGCTCGAATTTTGTCGGTACATTAGGTACTTTGTACATAATATATACCTACACTCAATTACGCCTGTAATTTTCTACGGGGTATACAGAGGTGTTTTCCTTAATCAAAAGTCAATATTAAGTGCACCAACATTTCAACACTTCTTCGTCTCGTGTAGTCGTGTAGTTACAGTGATGAGCCATTTAAGATTTCTCGGGCCCACAATGGGCTCGTTGCCTCTACAGTCTAGCTTTTTTGTCGACGGAAGCGACTTATATTCTTAATGTACTCTACAAATAAAACAAATCACCAGTAAGATAACATTTGAATACGACTGTTTACTACTTTCTCCAAAAACAAAAATTAAGGCACAGACAAAGTCTCAAACAGCCACAGACGATAAAAAAAGTCTTAAAACAGGTTGCTCGCCGTATCATCATACCATAACACTTAAGGGGCCGACACAAAACGACAAAGCCGTTTAAAGTGTAAAATTCTAGATAATAGTTGTGATTATATGAAAAAAGTGAGCGCGAGTTAAAAGGTTGGAAGACAAAAACTGAATGGAGGATAATGGGACGCGTCGCGGTTACATAGTGGTGATTAGTGGCCGCCAGTGGCCACACTGTAATGCATGAAATACCTTGAGAAAACAAATATCTTGAATTAATTTGAATAAATATAGAGTATTAAAGGATTACCAATTATATTAATTTATTAATATTATAATCATAGATTTCTTAGCTAAATACGAAAGATTAGTTTCTCAATCTGAATATTTTCGTTTTTGTGGACATTCTTATATTATAATTACAAAAATGCCAATTCGGAATAAATATTATCAGATTACACAAACATTTGTACCATAGAGTAAAAATATGATTATAATTTTATATCCAAAATAGCATAAAGGCGTTCGTTTATTAGTTAAAATAAATAAAACTTATTATAATACCATTTTTACTCTGATTATTTGTAAAAAAATTAAGAAAAAATCATTAATAACAATAAGAAGAGATTTTCTTACATACTTTTCCCATTTAATTAATGCGTAACAAATATCGGGACAATTCAATTTACCAATTAAAGTTAAAACGGAGTCATTAAAAACAGTTTCCGCCATTGTTGCATTTTCCCGCGCTCCGCCATATTGTAACCATAGACTAATAGAGTGGAATGCTCGCGCTAATCTACGTTCTTTTGCGAGGAATGCGAACTTTTATAAAAGTCCATGTTGTTAGAGTAATGAAGCATTTCCACTTACTCCTTGTTTGAAATTATAAATACGATTAAATTCCTTTGCTTCCAAACGAAAATAACTATGACAAATGCCCGGCACGCTCGCTAAAAAATATTAAGCTGTTGACTCCTAAAAAAAGAAAATATTTGTAATAGTTACCTACCTACGCCAATAATACTACCTGATAAGCTACGCCAATCGTCTGTTACATTACATTATATGCAATAAAGTGTACAATGCTTTGTGGTTTGTCCCGTGGGATGGCTAGAATAGCACTTTCCATCTCGTCCCGTTGGGTGTCATAGGAGGCGACTAAGAGAAAATCCAGAAGCTGAGCAGCAGCGTCTACTCTAACTTCACCACTAATAATACGACCCCAAGCCGCTTGCCAAGCGTGGGGATTATGCCTCCTAAGGGGAGGCCTTTGTTTAACAGTGGATGTCTTCAGGCTGATGATCTATACTCTGTGGTTAGGCTTGCAGCAGGCCTAAATAGACTAATTGGCACAAATAATGTGTGTCAAATATTATTAGCGATGAACTAGTGTAAAGTTACATATTTAAATTACAGCGTGCAAATTATCATGCAGTAGGTACCTGTCAATTGAAACCACTTGTAAAAGTCGTTTACTGAGAGAAATGAGGTTTAGGCCTGGAGGCCATACTTCAGCCGCCATAATTGTTACATTTAAATGTAACGTATTATTACATTTTATTGAGCACGCTAGAACTTTCTTTCACGAGATGGTTTGGTAGGTAATGTATAACATATTGAATAAACTGCTTCTCAGCTCACTTAGAAGTTATCGTGAGTGCGTTTTGTAGACTTGGACATCACATGCGTTAGGTATCTAAGGCCTAAGGACGCGGAGGCCGCGTGCGAGCCGGTCTAGCTCTAGCCGAGCGAGCTCTTCATCCTAGAATCGTAACAAATTTCTTCAGGTACTTTTGAGCCAAAAGTCTAACTCTAAATCAATATTTTCCAATTTTCTTAACTCTATCTAGGTAAAAACTTGATTCAGAGACCTAACAAAAACTTAAAAGTACCTAATTTCATTTAAATAATAAACACGTGTCAGAATTGTTTATACCCTGACTTAATCATTAACTTAAATGTTCTCATTCTCTTGACAGCGGCAAAGAATGCGTGATGCCGATGATCCCGCTGGGCCTGAAGGAGACGAAGGAGGTGGACTTCAGAGAGCCCTTCAAAGACTTCATCTTGGAGCACTACAGCGAAGACGCCGCTGCCTACGAAGACGCCATATCAGACTTCATGGACATGAGACAGGTACTCTCTTAGTGATTCTATTTGAAGTTGAGGGATGTAGGCAATTATCTTACCTACATATCTATATTATTTACTGTAAAGTATACGAGTTGGACAGCGCATCACAGCTCTCGTAAACACGATCTAAGAATACTGGTATCCTCCTTGAAAGATATGGTACAGGAGGCGATTTTATCGTTACCAAAATAAAGATATATTCTGCCAAATAGAAACACATGCAAGAAAGACTTAAAAAGCAGCTGAAAATCCACCATAAACGGTCCCTAGCTCATTGTATAGCTCCGCTCATGTGAGCGTTTTGTGTCGTTACTGTGTGTGCTCATGTCTGCCACGTTGACCAGGCGATGCGCACGCCGGTGCGGTCCAGCGCGGGAGTCGCGTTGCTCTTCAAGTACTACAACCAGCTGTACTTCATTGAGCGGCGGTTCTTCCCGCCGGACAGGTCGCTCGGGGTCTACTTTGAGTGGTTCGATTCTTTAACAGGTTTGTACACTATGTAATTTTTTTATCTTATGTTATTACCTCTGTAAGGTACCTATAGAAACCTCTAAAACCCCTGGACCGCCTTGTTCCGTAGTTCTTTTAAATAGTAATACCACTGACTGACGCTAGATGGCGTAAGCGGACTTTATTTTCATGTTACTATTTTCACAGGAGTCCCGTCTTGCCAGCGAACAGTGGCTTTCGAGAAAGCTTGTGTCTTGTTCAACATAGCTGGCATCTACACACAGATCGGCGCTAAACAGGTACAACTTCTATCTTAAATATAAAAACGCAAATAACTTTAATCGACTTCATACTTGGTACGGATAAAAAAAAAGATTAGGATTGGCCCGCATTAGACTCAGGGAAATTCGTAGAGGGAGATTTTTGCACTATAGTAAAAACTACCTATTGGAATCTACTGTACGTGTACCTATATTATTTGTGTATTTAAGATAAGTAATGATGAGTGTCTGTCCGCAGGAGCGCGGCACGTGCGCGGGTCTGGACGGCGGCGTGGAGGCGTGGTTGCGGGCGGCGGGCGCGCTGCGCTACGTGCTCGACAACTTCACCAACGCGCCCTCCGTCGACCTCGCCGCCGACACGCTGCTCGTGCTGGCCGCGCTTATGACGGTTGGTGCTTACATTGTGTTGAAAAGCTTTACAAAATAAAACAACCCACTTTACCTTTGGATTTTTGCCTGAAAAATGGCCATATATATATAGTAAATTATGATCGATATTTTTCATCGACAATTTTATTCACTAATTTGTACTTTGGCAAAATCGTTAAAAACAAAATTTAAAGTGAAGTGTTAAAAATAGAAACATTGATTATGAAGCTTTATTTCGTGTATTTGACAGGCGCAAGCTCGTGAATGCCTGTTCGAGAAGCTGCAGGTGCAAGCGGGGGATCTGCGGCGCGCGCCCGACCTCAGCCTCGACCTCGCGCACGAGAGCGCGCATCTCGCGCACACCTACCGACAGCTCTATGAGAAGGTAACATTACAAGTTTCTCCAAAATATAGGTGGAAAGTAAAATTATGTTCCTTTCCAAAAGTTCAGTAAAGATGTATTGTAGACACATAACTACAAACACTGACAAATGAGATCAATCTCCAGCTAAAAGTTTGCTTTTGAATGCAGTAAAATGGAGAGAAAATTATAATACGTGAAGGTTTATGAGGATATAAATAATTTCAGATGCAATCGGAGGGTGTGTTCAACTACGTGCCATACTCGTGGGTCTCCCTGGTCCACGTTAAGACCGAGTTTTATAAAGGTAAGAGACATTAATTGTCCATTTAAGCTTAAACAATAAGTGCAAAACGCAGATTCAGTCAGGTTTCTATTATTTATGTAAAAATGTATTCAGTATTAGACAGCTTATACAGGAAAGTGAAGGAAATTGAAGTTTACAGCTTAACGTACATTTCTTACTCGTAATAATATGATTAAAATTGGTTATGTCCTCAGCTTTGGCGCACCAGTACTGCGCGACGGGTCTGCTGAACATGCCACCCGCAAGCCGGACTCCTAGCCGCCTCGCATCGCTATACGATGCTGACACACATCTCGACAACGGTAATATGATCGGCACTATTAACTAACTGGCATACGATGGGATGACATTTCTTTACTTTAGTAGTTTCAACAATTCTTTATTCCTTCATCTAAAGATACCTTCTAAAGGCGTGATGCCATTGTTTTACTATTGGGTCTGCAAAAGGTGACAAGCAAAAGGACATCCTTATAAATGCTTCACCTTTGAGCGATGGTACTTAAATATATCTGAGTCATCCAGGACGACCAACCGACAACCTCGCTATCATCCTTTTCGAGAGGACTATCTATTCAGGATGGCATTACGTGGAAACAGGTTTCCATCTATTTGTATGAAAAATATTATTAGCAGTGAGATCCTTTTATATATATCTTTAAATTCTGCTTGTCTCTAGGATCATCCATAACGCCAGCGTTAAAAGACGCGGACGTGGACTGGACGGCGCTGGGCCGCGCGCACCTGGCTGAAGCTCTCACACTGTACGAGGAGGCGCTAAGGCTGCAGAGAATGTGTCGGTTAGTTATCAACTTTATTACACTTAATTAACGCCTGCAAATTTATATTATGAATATTAACCGCTGTTTAGTTGTTAACACTGATCTATTGTTCTTTCTTGGGTTAAAGCTTTGTGTGGACATATACAAAAGTTAATTTCGCATCTAAGAAATTTCGTGTAGGATAGTTAATAGTAAAGTTAAATGTCGAAGCACTTGATAAATATCAATTATTTTTATTGCGGACAGCATCTAAGTGATAACATTATTATCCCCCAGCGAGCTGCGCGGTAAGGAGGCGATCTCGGTGGTGGTCCGCGCGCAGCGGGAGCGAGCCGCGCGCGCCGGCGCCGCGCACCCCGAGCACGACGCCAACGACTTCGCCGACCTCATCGACGCGCCCAACGTGCTGCGTGAGTCACACACACACACAACATATCCATTGACCATAGTTATAAGCACATATTTCCCTTTTTTTAAGGGAAACTTTGAACTTTTTTATATTATAATCTAAATTCATCTTAATCATCCACAGCATCATCAAAATTCCAACTGGCCCTAACACAGCCGGACTTCGCCCAACACCGAGTGGAAGATCTATTCAAGTCACTCGGGCCTATCGCCATATTCTCCGCCAAACGCCATTGGAGCGCCCCCCGACTAGTACAGCTCCAGAAATACAGGGACGGGTCAAGACGTATAGAAAGACCACGGAACGGACAAACAGAAGAATACGATGAGACAAGAAACAGTAAGCACAGGAGTGAGAAACGAGACAGATCTGAAGACAACAGCACTTACTACAACCAAATAATCAGAAGCGACGAGAAATACACCAACGATTACGAGAAAAAGAAACTTCACAGGGTAACCAAACAAAATGGCGTGTACATAAATAGCTACAATAATAATAATAACTACGAATATCATCCGAAAATATTGGATTATGACTCTCAAAATGAGTATAAGAATAAGGGTGAAACTAACGTAGAGAATGGTGTCAATGGGATCAATGGGGTGAAGGAGAGTAATGGCAAGGTGAAGACGGGGAGGAGGAAAGACCCTCTGAGGAGGGCCGCGAGCGAATACAACGTGTCTAACGCGAAGACGGAGGATGAGGGCTTTGGGTTCTCAGTCAGAGGGGATGCGCCGGTCGTTATAGCGGGGGTTGAACCCAACTCTTTGGCTGATGTGAGTACCAAAATTATGCTATATTAAGTAATTTTAAGATATTTTTGCTAATAATGTAACCGGTATTAAATTGCAGATTTTATATCAATAGCTGGTGCCTGGCCAGCTGATTTGTATACCTAATGTTTACATAGTTCAGTCAGAAGTAATTTGTAACATTATTAGATCTTTCAATCAAATCAGCCTTCACCAATATTACTTCTCTTAACATTTACAAGATTCATTGCAGTTTCTAGAAAAAATAACTAAGACCTTTTTTCTGGACTTAGATCGGTGGCATGCGCGAAGGCGACTTCATCATTAGCATCGGCGATACGGACGTGAAGTGGAGCTCCCACGACGAGGTGGTGCGGCTCATACAGCAGGCCGGCGACACGCTCACCATGAAGCTGGCCACGCCCATGGATAAGAGTAGTCAAAAGGTAACTAATGTCAATATTTACTTAATAGTAGGTGAAGGCTAATGTTATACATTTTAGTACTACGCGCTCAAAGGAGTGTGTGATAATGATGTTGAAGTTAGTTTACATGGAGAAAACGTGCAAAAAGGACGACCATTAACTTGGTATAAAAACTTGACTATAACGAGTTATTTTTTCTCTAGTTTCTACCCAGCTAACGTCCTTATTCCTAATTAATTTACGTGAAATATTTACCTCTTACCAATAAAAAAACTAGAAACAGGAAAGTCTCTATTGTATGATAATGTATTCTTTAAATCATTTTCAGGCGTCACCGGAAACTCCGCGCCAGTCTAACTCCAACCAAGGCTCGGTGTCAGCCGCGTCAACAGCATCGAGCGGCTCCACAGCCGTGACCGCGCGCTCGTCAGCCCGACGCGCGCCATCTTGGAACCCCTTCCGACGTCACACCACTAGAGACAACAGTTCACACCGTGGCTCTCACACCAGCAATATTATATTCAGATAATTTAATATTCAAAACACGCCATCTATCGGACACCTTGTGAAACTTACAGTGACATCTGCTAGTGTGTTACGTTATTTCATCAGCGATAAGTTTGTTATAACGCCATCTATTGGATTTTGTTGTTATTGTTTTTGGTGTAGTCTTCTTTAATGAATTGTGATTAACTTGTCGGCTTGGTAAGATATAGTGTTGAAAATTCCTGGTCATAGTTAGCAAAGGTATATTTTTACACTTATTTTAATGGACACCAAGTTATATAGTGTTTAATGTCACAAATTCCATTATGAATGTTAAAAAGTGCAAGTCACAACACTAGATGGTCGTTCTTATTAGTAGCGCCATCTAGTTATGTTAAGTCGGAAACTAATTTAAGCATCAAAACTAAATTGTAAATCAACGCCATCTATTGTCAATTTCTGTGCTACCTTATAAGTTATCGGTGGAGTGGTGGAGATATTTATAAAAGCTACTTCGGGCAGGGCGGCATTCGCTACTATTATATATTTAGGTTCCTAAATATATAGATAGATATGGGGACCTATATATCGGCTATGATGTTCCAAAGTTATTTCTTTATTATTTAAGTTTTCTAATTGGCAAATACCAACCTAACATGAACTTTAAAAAAATATATTTACTTATCTATAAGTAATACTTATTCTTTTTTATAATCTTTATGTTCTTTTTTAATCATATAAAACCTCTTCGTAGATTTGCCAAGTATACTTCTTTATATTCTTAAACTTATTTTATCTAATTTAGTCGATTATCAAAAATAACAATTAAATAGAATTCTCGATTTTTAATATCTTACTTAACAGGCCATATAATATATTTTTTTAATATATATTCATTTTTAAATTAAATCGAGTTGAAATCGATAAATCTCGAATTCAAAATCATCGTTTTCTTGCACCTAGATTAATTAGAAATCCGTGTATACTTTTAAATTATTAAAATACAGTAACTTTACATTTTTAAGCATAAATATTTAAAAAAGCATTTCATTCTAATATCCTTACAACTGATGTACTGTCACATCTTTATTTCGTATAAAAGACGTGCGCAGTCGCAGGAAAGCGTCTACCTACACTTAAAAAAAGAATAGATAATTATTCCTTTTTTAAACTTCCTTCCATAGAGCGCGAAGATCTTTCAAAAAATCACGTAAAAATGTAATAGTTTAGAGCAGATATTTTTAATACCTAATAAAAAGGAATCATTG
The DNA here is from genome assembly GCA_946251915.1 of Abrostola triplasia. Classification (NCBI taxonomy): domain Eukaryota; kingdom Metazoa; phylum Arthropoda; class Insecta; order Lepidoptera; family Noctuidae; genus Abrostola; species Abrostola triplasia. The sequence continues at coordinate 8,529,654 of OX276442.1, forward strand.
TTTATGGTTTAAGCGTGTAAAAATTCTACCAACAAAATAGGAATATTGACTGAAACAGGTTAACGATACGATTTTAATATATGTATATGTTGATAATTTTAATTATTATGTTAATTATTTAACATTTTATATGTATCCATAATAGATAGAAGGTATATGTCACAATTATTTTTAAATACATTTGTAATTACAGTATTTGTAGTGAATATAAAATAATATATTATAAATATTTTGGAGGTGATCGATATAAAGTTTGGACAAACTTTAAGGAACATTGATCGCGTCCAAAAATTAAAATTTTAGATTGATTATAACAATTTAAAATGTTTAATTCGATTTACTATAGATTTTTGTATAATATTGTAGTGTTAACTGTATATCAATGTATAAACTTGTATAAGATGAAAATGTATAAAGTTGTTGCGGTTACTTTTGAACAATAAAGGTTATTTAAAGGCAGGTTTTTTTATTTTTTTCTTCTAGAACCTTGTAATTCTAGGAGACTTCATTAATTAAATCATTTTACTTGAAAAGATTTACCTGTCATAATTTAAAAACATTTTTTTTTAATATTTTACTTTTGTCTATAAATAAATATAATAATTATTATTTTTATACAATCTACTTCATTCTACTATGATAAATCTACGTTTAGCATTCGTTACCTACATATACATTTTAACAAGTGCGTATTAAGGGTTTAAAAAAAAACCATCTATATATATTAATGAACTCTGCAACCTTAGAAACAGTGGGGGCAAAATCTTCTCCTATGCGGATGACACGGCCATTATCTACTCTGGGGACACGTGGGAAGCAGTGCGCACTAATGCTGAACAAGGACTAGTTAATATAGATAGATGGCTCAAAGATAATCTGCTAACCCTTAGTGTTCCTAAAACCAATTTCATTTGTTTTTCTCCCAGTATAAGGTCTAAACCAGGCCCTGATTTTAGAATACGAATCCACACGTGTGCAGCCTACTCGAAACAAAGCTGTAATTGCCTGGCCATTAAGCATATAACGTCCACAAAGTACTTGGGAGTTAGTATTGACGCGTGTTTAACTTGGCATTCGCATATTGAGACTGTTATGTCAAGAGTGCGAAAATACATATGGATTTTTAAAAACCTACGACATGTGATGCCTCCGAAGACTCTAAATAGCATCTACATTGCGCTAACGCAATCTGTTGTCACATACTGTTTACCAGTCTGGGGAGGAGCCACTAAAATTAAACTCCTTGAATTGGAAAGAGCCCAAAGATCACTTATAAAGGTTATGTACTATAAGCCTCGCAGATACCCCACAGTTGATTTATACAGAATCAGTACCTTGCTCTCAATCCGGAAACTATATTACTTAATTACAACCCTATATTTAAAAAAATCTATTCCAATTAACCAAGGCAGACAGGAGAAAAGACGCAAGGATATAGTGGCTTACTCCCCAAAGGTCCGAACTGCTTTTGCACGGCGTCAGTATGCAACCCAATCAGCTTACATTTACAATAAAATAAATTCAAAATTAAGGTTCCACTTTGAGGCCTCACAGGTGTGCAAAAAGGTGATAACCGAATGGCTAAAAACGTTGTCATACGAGGAAACTGAGCAAATTCTAGATCGACTTTGCTAAATAAAAGCGCTTAGAAGGAACACATGGGCACTTCGAATATTTCACAAACAAGCACACACTAAAACACACACATACATCCATACACACACACTCTCTCACACACACATACATCCATACACACACACTCTCTCACACACACACAAACACACACCCACACCCACACGCCCACACACACACAAACTGTTTAAAAACATGGCTCACATGCATGTATTACATTTACATACAACTACTTATCACAAAGAGCTGAAAATTAGTTTATAAGTCCACTATTCGTTTGATTTCTTTTAATTTTTCTAAAATATAATTTTATTATTGTAACTCAGATATGTCAAAAATCTCAATACTGTTAGTAGACAACTAAGGGAAAGAGCGAGACAACCCCAACACAAGTATTTTCAATTACTTACTGGGGTTGACTCATTTATAAAACATGTAACTGTTTTGAGACAAATAAAACATTTTCATTTTTTTCATAATTAAAATATGTTTATTCAAAAAATCACAGTACTACATACTTATGTACATAACTATATCTAAACTAACATAAATTGTGTATACACGATTTTTGGTAGGTTTAGCAACTAATTGACCGGCGAAACTTTTAGCCTTACCATGAGGTATTAACCACCCCATAAGACCCCTCTCGGGATTGGTGGCATAATAAAGGCCCAAAAAAAAACAATTCGAATATAACTTAATCAAGAGGAGATCTGGACTAAGAGACCTTGACCCCTGAGTTTGTTTCGGCATTTCTTCTCAGAGGTAGTCAGTTAGGAAATGCCGATGCCATCTAGTTTAAAAAAAAATGACGTGTAAAAGTGTTTTTTGAAACCTATTAAAGAAATAAAATCATTTATCATTTATCAAGAACGCCAAAACGGCTCAACCGATTTGAGCGAAATTTTGCATGCAGGAAGGTCAGGCAAATAGGACATAGGAATAGTAGATATTATAACATTCATTGAGCACAAGAGTCCTCATTGATATTGAATACTAGTGGAATAAAACTAAAAAAAACATAATTCTAAACAAGTAGGTAACATTTAGCTATGTCTAAATTAATATTAAAAACTATTAACAAAAACAATGCACTGAACAACTACAATTTGCGCTAAATAAAATAATTATAAATAATATTCAAACAATAACGTTATTTTAAACCTGTATTTAAAAAGTTTTCTGTCAGAAAATCTTAAAAATGAACAAAAATGTTTTGAAAACATTTTTCATAATATTTCTACCTAATTTTATCGCGGTTTATAATTAAATAATAAGTTTCAATATAAATAAAATTAAAAAACAGAAAATAAAATTCGTAAACATGGTATCATTTCTATCTCAGGAATTCGCACAAGTGTCAAAGATCCTTATAATTCTTCAAATTTTTTTTGTCCTTGTTGTTATAAATTGGCAACACCTTTAAAATTAAAATACCGTCTTATTTCATTAGGTGACTCGCATGCAACCTTGTATTGATATATTTCGTTTTCTGTCAGTAAAAAATCCACATCTCATCACGACTTACCTATGTATAGTGTATGCTATACCAACACCAACTATCTCCCATCAAAATACTTCTCGATATACTTCTTGGAGTCATCGTAAACCCCGAAGAACACGAACCCTCCGATCATGAAGCCGGTCATGCGCGGCGTGACGCCCGCGAACAGGCCGCGCAGGCCCGCCTCGCCGTAGATGGTGGAGAGCACAGGCCGGATGCGCATGCGCCGGTCGCCGCCGCAGTCCTCGGCCAGCATGATGCGCGTCTTGGCCAGGTCCAGCGGGGTGGTCACGGCTGCCGCGAACCCCCCGGCTACTGAGCCGCACAGTGCGCTCTGTATAACAATATTTTTTTTACTGGCGGCTATTTGCTACTTTTTATTGTTATATTTTCCTGTTTTTATACTCAATAATATAATTATATTGAAAAATATAGTTTATTAAAGGAGTATAAAATGTCATAATATATGGGTAGAAAGTGTTATTTTTACTAAATATCCAAATATTTTTTAAGCGTTAGATATCAATCATTCTTTCGCTATTTTTTTTAATCTTAACCCTTTTTACTTTCATCAATCAAATACCTCATTTTTATAACCCTACGCTAATCAACAATTACCGAATCCAATTATTTTTTAACAAACGCATCCATGTTACGTTAAGATTTATACATAAATAATTACCGCATCGAATCCAGCCACTTAACTCCGCGTAGTCATTCGCGGTATCCCGAAGGAGATCGACACTCAGTCGGTCTTAAGCGATCTTAAATCGCAAAATATCCCCGCGTCCGAAGTACACCGAATGCACCGTGGTCGCACCCACGAGCCATTCGATATGGTGTTAGTCGTTTGCGAGCCTCTAGAGGCCGCAAAAGCCATTTTCAATATAAAAACTCTGTGCCATCTGTCCGGCATACGAATAGAATCCCCTTTCAAAAAAGGCCCTCCCGGCCAATGTCACCGATGCCAACTCTATGGCCACTCTCAGCGAAATTGTTTCGCAAAACCCAGGTGCGTAAAGTGCCTCAAGGATCACGGAACGGCGGAATGCGATCGGCCCAAAGACAGATCGCTGTGCACCGAACCACCAGGCTGTGTTCTGTGCGGAGGCTTGGGCCACCCGGCGAACTATCGCGGGTGCCCCAAGGCCCCGCCCACGGACAAGAGGGTGGCGAAGCGTGCAGCGGCCCGTCAGAGGAGGAACGCGCGCATCCCGCCGTACCAACCTCCTGTCACCGCCAACACTTGGCTAGGTCCCTATAGGCCCCCAAACAATCCCTGGAATATGCTGAATCACCAGCAGTCATTCCCAGCTCTCAGGCCTTCAGCCGCTCACTTCCAACCCCAACCCCAACCCCATTATCCTCTCATCCCCTCTTTGATGGCGCTCCCGACCCAACCGCCGCCCGGTTTCCCACTGGTGCCGCAAAATCTCCCAGTCCCTCAGACTCCCCAGCAGCCGAGTCCCGCCTCACGAGACCCCCGGCTTGCACAGCAACCCTCCCAGGCCCCGCGGCCACGGATCTCCCTACAATCCTCCGACGAGGAAAAAATCCTTTTCGGGAACAATCTGCTTCGTGAATATCACGAGCAGATTAATAACAACCGACTTATCGCGTTGACTAACCGCGCGTTGGTCCTCCGCGGAAACCCCCACGCTGCTTCCATCTTACACAGCGAGTTCATGGATGTCCATAGGGCATACCATAACCTTTCCGAATCCCTTTTCAATGGCAGTCCATAATTCCCCTAGATTCAAACCCCGATCCCTCAAAGTAGGCTTCTTTAATGCAAATAGCATTAAAAAACAGAAAGATCAAATCGCCCAATTCCTCCGCGATCATGATCTAGACGTGTTTCTTATCCAAGAAACACTACTCAAACCTAGCATGCGTAACCCTCGAATTGCGAACTATAATATAGTTCGTAACGACAGGACTCGCAACCGCGGAGGCGGCACTCTCATTTATTACAAGAGGTCACTGTACTGCATACCTCTAGACACCCCTTCCCTGTCCCACATCGAAGCGTCAGTCTGTCGGCTAGGCATGAACGGCCATCAGCCGATCGTAGTCATCTCCGCGTACATAGCCCCGAACGTCAACGCCGATTCCATGGCGTCTGACCTCGCGATCCTCCTCGAACTAGGTGACTCCGTCCTTCTGGCGGGTGACCTACATTCTAAAAACACAGCGTGGAATTGCCAGTCCACAAATTCCAAAGGTAGGCGCTTAGAGTCCCTGAGTTCTAAACTCAATTTCGACGTCATCGCCCCGATGCGTCCCACTCACTTCCCCGATATAGTAGGTCACTCCCCGGACGTGCTCGATGTTGCGCTTCTGAAGAACGTAAGCCTCAGCCTGCGCTCGTTAGAAGCGCACCAAGAGCTCGACTCCGACCATAGGCCGGTGATTCTCGAGCTAGGTCCCCGCACCGGCCTTCCCGACCCGGGTACGCCCGTTCCCCACAAAACGATCACGGACTGGAGGAAACTCGAGGAACGCCTCAAGCGTACTTCATCCGTGCATCTAGACGCTATCCCCGAACATATCGTAACCCTTCCGGATACGATCCGCGCAGTAGAGTCCCTGACCGAGCACGTTCAATCCGCGGTGGACGAAAGTTCACGTAGCGTACCGGTGACGAGCGATCGTCGCTGGCAGCTACCGGATGACGTGCGCGCCCTCATCACCGAGAAGAACGCAGCCATACGCGCGTTCGACTCTTTCCCTTCCGAACCGAATCGTCTCTTTTTACGTTCTTTGCAGCGCTCTGTAAAGCAACGTGTAAAAGAATTCCGCGAAGCTCGTTGGGATAAAACCCTGAGCGACATCAAACCCTCCCATCTCGCGTTCTGGCAGCTGGCCAGGGTCCTCAATTCCGACCAACAATCCGTTATGCCTCCCCTAGTCCGACCACACGGTCAAAGCCCCGCTTTTGACGATGACGAAAAGGCGGAATGCCTAGCCGACAGTCTGGAGGCCCAATGCACTCCCAGCACTCAGCCAGTAGACCAAGCTCACCTCGACGAGGTCGACGCGGAAGTCGAACGCCGAGCTGCGCTACCTCCTCCTCCCCCTATCGTAGTAGTAGAGTCCGACCTAGACGCAAATGACGATTTAGCCGATGACCCTTCCGCGATTCCTCCGGTCACGGTCGTCGAGGTCCAGACGTTCGTAAAAGCCCTGAAAAACAGGAAAGCACCCGGTTCCGACGGCATCACCAATAGGGTGGTCCGTCTATTCCCTTCCACGCTTCTCGTGCTCATGACCGCCATCTTTAACGCGGCCCTTAACAATAACGTCTTTCCGCAAATGTGGAAAGAGGCTATCGTTATAGGTATCCCCAAACCCGGCAAACCCCCTTCCGACCCCACTAGTTATCGCCCCATAAGTCTCCTCAATGTTATTGCGAAGATTTACGAGAGAGTCATTTACAGTAGGCTACGGCGCTTTGCCGAATCCCATCATCTCATTCCCGACGAACAGTTTGGCTTTCGCACCAAGCACTGTTGCGTCCATCAGTTACACCGCATCGTCGAGCATATTTGCACTGGTTTTCACACCAAGACGATGACCGGTGCCCTCTTTTTCGATATCGCGAAGGCGTTCGACAAGGTCTGGCACAACGGCTTGATTTACAAGCTCTATCGCATGGGTGTGCCAGATCGTCTCGTGCTCATCATTCGAGACTTTTTGTCGAATCGCTCCTTTCGCTACCGCATAGTAGGCGCGTTATCCTCCCCTCACCCTATCCGAGCCGGGGTCCCTCAGGGCTCCGTGCTGTCCCCTCTCTTGTTTGCGCTGTACACCAGCGACATCCCCAAGACCAAAAAGGCCCATCTGGCCCTATTCGCCGAAGACACTGCTATCTACTCTTCCGGTAGAAGCAGTGAAGTCATTACCAAAACCCTCCAATCCGCGGCCGACGCGCTAGGCGCTTGGTTTCGGAAGTGGAGGATTGAGGTAAATCCCACTAAGAGCGCAGCCGTGCTCTTCATCCGACACGGCGAGGCTCACTCCACCGCCCGCCCCATCCAAATGTTCGGTCGGCCGATCCCTTGGGAGACGTCGACTAAATATTTGGGTGTGATCTTAGATCACAACCTCTCCTTCAGAGAACACATAAAGAGGGTGCGCTCTCGCGCAGCCTTCGCTCTAAACCGTCTTCATCCTCTCGTAAATCAGCGCAGTAAGTTGAATCTCAGACTCAAAGTGAGGCTTTTCCTCACTTGTATCCGCCCCATCATGACCTTTGCGAGCGTAACGTTCGCTCACGTCGAAAACTATAAGCTCAAGAAGCTTCAGACCCTCCAGAATAGGTTCATGCGTCGAGCCACGGGAGCCCCGTGGTTCGTTCGCAACGAGCAACTCCATGTCGATCTCAAAATGCCCACTATCAGGCAATTCATGAAGTTAGCGTCCGTTCGCTACTTCAAGTCCGTCCCCGCTCATTCCAATCCCCTGATCGTATCGGCCGCCCGATACACGGCTTTCGTCCGCGCCAAACGGCGCCGTCCCCGTCATGTTCTCTCGGATCCGGACGATCCCATCACCGTCCTTCAGGCGGAGGTGAAAGCTAGGTTAGATGCCGAACGGCGGCAACTACACATCGACAACGCCACACGACGACGACGACACACCGCCCGACCATCGTATCGACCTCGCCGGCGAGGTCCGTCGCGACGCCCCTCTAGAGCTATTCCCGCGCCGCCGGCTCGTGCCGTGCGAGAAAACTCGATCATGTCCCCAAAAACCCCAAATAATCCGATCCAGCAGCTCCCCCCCAGTAGTGGTAGCTTCTCCTCCCCCAGCGACGCCCTGAGCCGAGGTCCGAACCCCTCGCGGGGGTGCCCTTAGGCGCTGTCGCTTAGTTTGTAGTTTTTAATTTATAAGCCTGGCTGGAGGCCTTTTATTAGGTCTCGCCAAACGACCGGTTAAGCAGTAAGAGCTCCCTCAGAGCTAACTGCGAGAGACAAGTTCGAAAAAAAAAAAAAAAAAAAAAAAAAAAAAAATCCAGCCACTTCTACTTCTTAATATAAAGTTAACTACACACTATAAGCTCTCACCTGAAAGCTGGTAATCTCTCCGTTGTTGTGGTTCTTGACGGCGGTCTTCAGCATCTCCCAGACGGGCAGCTCGATGAAGCTGAAGGGCAGATCCCGCAGCACGGTGGAGCCGAACCCGCGGTACACGCCGCGGAACATACCCTCCGTCTTGTACGCCTGGGGGTACATTAGAAACTGCATCACTATGTGTTCGGTGCAGTGGCTAAGCGATTAGACTGCTGCGCTACGGACTGCGACTTCAATTGCCGCACGGGACAAAAGTTTGTGCGATACATAGATAGTGTAATTGGCTAGCCGTTCTATTTAAATAAATAAATAAATAGATGTTTGTCCCGAGTCTTGGCGTTTGTGTATGTGATATTTCATGTTTGTGAAATGTACCCACAATACCGGAGAAATTCCTTGTGTACCTACACTTACAAAAAGTCAAATCTAGTTTCTCGGTACCTAAATGTCAAATATATTGAAAAGAACCGGCAAGAAACTTCCTAGAAACTCTTTAAAAAAACATGTTGTAGGTATATTTAACAATCATTTAAAGTACGAGATAATAATGAGCTACACAATCTGACTAATCTTAATCTTTGATCTTACTCACATCCATGAGTATAGTAATACTGCTTCTAGTCTTAGTGCCCACGAACGTCTGTTTCCGCTGCTTCGCTATCTCTGTCGGTACCCGTATCAAGCACGCCAACTGTAAACATGGTTTATTGTATAATAAAGATAATTATATCATATTAGCTGATGCGGCGAACTTCGTACCGCCTTCTCACCATTGAAACATTCCCTGGAGTTCCACGAATATATCAAAACCAAAATTGGCAAAATCGGTCCAGCCGTTCTCGAGTTTGAGACAGACTAACGAACAGCAATTCATTTTTTATAATAAAGAAGGTAGAAAAGTCACGGCAGATGGTTTTAGATTTATTGATTACTAGCTGCGCTCCGCGGTGTTACCCGCTACATTTTTTCGTGATAAAATGTAGCCTATGTATAAACCAGGGTGTTAGCTACCTCCATAATATGAAATTTCATCAAAATCGGTCCAACCGTTTGTGATTGAAGAGGTAACTAACATACAAACACACAAACACACTCACAAACTTTTGCCTTTTTTATTGTGACAACCCTCCCCCCACACTCCAAGGAAGTCACCTTTGTTCAACAGTGGATGTGTCCGGCTAATGATAATGATGTTATATTATACTCACAACTTCAGCGATACTGGCAGAAAACATATGGACTAGGGGAGCATACTCTGGAGCCACGAGCGGCAGACAGAGGTACTTGGTGGCTTCATATGATCCGAAGAACAGGGCCGTTGTGGGCATAGAACTGGTGGCTACTGTTAATAGGCCTGAAAGAGAATATGATTTGTTAAATTGCTTGCGGACTGCCTCGTTGCTCTAGTGGTTGCTAAGCGCGACTGCTGAGCACGAGGTCCTGGGTTCGAATCCCGGGTCGGGCAAAGTGTTATTGGGTTTTTCCATTAGGTAATTCTCAGTAACAGCACGGAGTCTGGATTTGTGCTCGGTTGATGGCATTAGGCTCGCCCCCTATTACATTGGGACCTAAAACATAACTGGCGAAATGTGGGTGTACTATATGTGCACCTCTGCCTACCTCTTCGGGGAATACAGGCGTGATGTTATGTTTTATTTTTTATGCTTGCGGACAACCAATGGATGCAAATGGCAAGTTGTTGTTCGTTGTGGTGTTGTAAGCTCCGTTTTTGTAACAGTGGACCTTTATTTGGCTGATAATGATGATGATGAATCACTTAAAATAAAGGTGTTTACAGATGGAGTTATTATTAGAGCAAGCTTACATATTCTGCTTACTTTTTTCGGCGTGCCATAATAAAGTACACATTTAAACTATAACTATAAGATAATTATTACATTCGTTATTAACGATAAAGATATATTTATTGGCTTCAAACATGTGTTATATGAGTAATTTGTGTCCAGTTGATGGCAATAGGCTCGCCCCCTATTACAGTGGGACCTAAAAAAACATATCTGGCGAAATGTGGGTGTACTGTATGTGCACCTCTGCCTACCCCTTCGGCGAATACAGGTGTGATGTTATGATGATGATGAAACATGTGTAGTATACAGGAAATGCATCCTATAACAGTTCAACAGGTTGGTTGTTATAAATCAACTTGTTTTATCATGTATAGTGTACATGATGACAATGGTAATATAACTAAATTAATCAATGTAATACTACATGAGTACAAAAAGTGTGATTTTATGTTATTTAATTACAAATGTTGTAAATATATAGACATTTTGCTAATAACTTAATGCATACTTGTGTAATATAACAATCTGTATAGTATGAAGTTAGTAAGTAATGTAATATACCTATATATAAAACCTGTTTGCTACATCTATAAAGTTTAAGATCCTACAATGTACCTGTCTCCGAACAACACAAAAAAAGATGTAGAACAATTATATACTTAATATTATGTTAATCAAGCAAGAAAGTGTGACGTGTAGCCAACAGGTGAATAAATAAGAATTTTGGCTTCAAGTTCTCATACCTCTATAAACTCCTTTGAAGCCTCCGGCTTTGTGGAAGCCCTGAGAGCTCTGCAGCCGAGTCTTTAGCGTATCTAGAGGGTACAAGGCCACATCTACTGATAAACCAGCCGTAGCTCCCGCCTAAAGTAAACATTGGCAAATGCAATACAAGATTTCATCAGATTTTATTATGTTTACATAGAAATAAATATTACTTACAAACAGGGGCGGTAAATACACAGATTTTCTAGATTTAATACCCTCTACCGTTGCCACACTCGCCATTTTACTTGTAATTATTATTTTTTAGCACCAAATCATAAACATTAATATTAGTTATGTAAAATAAGCATGAAATAACCTCAAATATATATATTTTTTTAGTAAATACATTTATTATTGTACATGTGTAATGTAGTCAGTCAATAATGTACGCAATTATTGTAATAACTTAATAACCAAAACGTGAGCCCATTTTTTTACAATATATATTGTGCAATTGGAAGAATTCAAGAATATTTCAAATATTTCCCGGGTTCTAGACATTTGTTTAACAATATAATATTTTGAGCATACAATGTACAAAAATAGTGGGTAGTTATGCTACAAATTACAACTTTTACTGAATTTTTATTTTGACAGTGACATTTACCTCATTTTGACATGTGACTGGTCGATTGCGCCAATAAAATCCTGGTGTTGCCAATTATTTATGGGTGTACCTTTTCACAGTTTATCTTCCTCAGCTTAGCCACATAGCACAATATGATAAGGGCAGATTCCTTTTTTTACTAATAAATTCACTACCGCTAGTCACACCTAAAACGCAATTTTTCGACGAGTAAATAACTCTTAGAGTCCACAAACGACCACCTAGTACACTAATAAGGCTAATTCATAAATTTTTATATATTTTATATTTTGTTCTTTCTCTTTAGATAATTAACAAGGCAATTTAAATAGGCAAAAAGTAACAATCATTGACTGCTTCTTAAATAAAAACATTTATAACGCCATTAACTTTAAATAAACAAAATAACAGTTGCTAAGCAGCAGTTAACAAGTGTATAAAACTGAGCGACCTTTCATCACATTTTTAGATTATTATTTATAAATTTTACAATGCCGAAAGTATGCAAAACACCCCATGAAGGCATAACTTACCATACTGTGAGGTTTGGAGAAGAACCGGGCTGTTATCAGTTGCACAGGTAGTTCCTACATAATTCTCTAAGAACTGTTTACCTTACGGTCTGTATCCTGGTTAGGCGCTGGTTAATGGGTTAACCTAGCGATGACTCCTTTGTTAAAAAATTTAGGCAAACAAGTTTCTGACAGCTGTCCAATTTAACAAAGCTCGTAAAAGTTATCATCATTACATTATCTTGGTATTTTTTGTAATAGACCATCACAATGCCGTCTCAAGTTCCCTATAACCAAGCGCCCGATCCACAAGTGCGAGCAACCGAAGAAGGAGATAATCCAAGTCCCAGAGATGGGGTCTTTTCGAAAGCTCCTCGTACCCAAGCAGAGTCCAAACTTCTACCCAGCCGTAATACATAAAGAAGAGTTTGATCGGCTGAAGAAACAAGCCACGGTAAGATATTGGTTATACTGTTTTAACACCTTTCTTTTTTTGGATCTTTGTTTTCTGTTTCTGTGCTTTCTTTATTGAATGTTTCTTCGGCATAAAAGAAGCAGTGCTGGAATGGGACAGCATAGTGTAGGAGCACCAGTAAACAGCCTTCACACATAGCATAGCTCTCTCCCCATAGCTAGTTGAGTGACTCTGAGCCTCTCCAAAAGGCTAACCGTTAGGGCTCCGTCTAATAATCCCTAAAGGTTATGGGCACTGTTTGCCGTTGCGCAGAAAACGCATTTCATATATCTCATGTTTTCGATACAAAGGCAACCTATTTACTTCAACGCTTCGGTGTCCTATAGATAGTTTCGCAAGAGGAGCAGCTAGCAGCCATGCACGCCCAGGAGGCTGCCGTACAGAAAGCTGCGAAACAGTCGGAGAAAAGAAAGCAAAATCTGAAGAAATGCCTTCTACCGCAACCGGGAGCCGAGGCCGCGACTGGCACAGCAGACCCGGAGCTTGAGGGGCCTGACCAGGCCGCGCATACCTTGTCAAGAGCTGAAAGTATGTCGTCATGATAAAATATAATTAAAAATAAATAGTATTTAAAGAGATAGTGCGAAATATTCTGTTTGTGCGACTGTAGAGGGTAATTCTTTCGGAAAAATTTTAAATTCCAGATGGACAAAGGCTTATTTAGTGTGTACCTACTTATACATATTCTTATTCTCTCATCTTCAATAAATTTTCTTGTCTTTACCATTAACATATTAAAAATCTCCAACCGGGCCGCAATTGGCTTGGTCTATTAGTGTACTTATTAACAAGTGTTTTATTAAATTGTGTGGTGGATTTAGGTTGATAATTTCGTACTTTTTATTCAGCGATCCGTGCGGACAACATGCAAGGTCCTCGTCTATGCAACCGCATCATTCTGGCTTCCAAATGCCACGCCATACGAGACGCGCAGATCACTGAGAAGGAGCTCATCCAAAAAGAACTGGATGAAGAACAGAGACGGTCAGCAACCAGTATTCTTTGTATTTATTTTTTGCCTAATCATATTTCTATGTTTGTCTAATGCATATAATAACTATATACCTTAATTACGTTGATAATGATCAGACTGGACGCTATCATGGAGGAGAACCGCGTGGCTGCAGTGAATCGCGCCGAGGCGGAGGAGGACCGCCGTCACCAGCTGCGGCTCCAGAACCTGGCCGCGCTCAAGGAACAGATACAAGCCCACGAGACAGCTAAGGTCAGCCGTCAAGTACCATTTATATAGCATACCATGAACTCTTGGATCAGGACATTTTCCGCAGTGGAAGAGAAACACCGCTACGTGCTGTGTAGTACGGTATTTTGCTTTCACGACGGAAAATGTCCTGCTTTGAGAGCTCATGGTATGGGGGCTGGACATAAGACTCTTTATATAAATGCGGTGCTCGTAGCTACATAGCACACAGATCAATCGATCCGCGTGATGGCTTATGGATCCATTTTTACTTTCTGAAACACTGGCCAGTCTTTTACCTTTGACTTACGTTGTTAAGAGACAAATAGCTCATGCTATTAAAAAGATATGAAAACCGCGCCGAATTTTACACGCCGACTAATTTATTTACCTTATTTATATATACCTTAACTATTTAATTATATTACCTTATAAGACCCTTTCGCTCTAGATAATGGAGGCAGAACGCATCGAAGAGGAGAGCATTCGCGTGAACCAGGCGAACATAGCTATGCAGATCGACGAGGCTCAGAAGTTGAAGGAGAAGAATAATAGACAGCACAAACTGAAAGAGATGCTGGACCAGGGTGCGTATAGTAGGAGTACACTACTACATGTGTGGTGAGGCTTACCACACAAGTAAGGTCACATTTAATTTATTTTATATCGGCGATAAAAGGGTATTAGTTTAATGTCATTTTTTGTCTCCAGTTCCATTGAAGTACTAGAAATCCCAAAGGGAAAACTTGATCTCATTAAAATGTGATGAGCATGTTCGTCGCCAAAGGATAGAATGTAGTCCCTATGGAATTTTGGACTTCCATTATCCCTGTTCCTATCACACATTAAAAAGCCTTAGGTAGGTTTCCCTGTTTCTTAGAACTGAAAAGCAAAATCATCCAATTTTCATCTTAGTATTTTCGTCCAGGTAACGCCGAACTGCTATACTACAAGCAGCTTCAGAACGAAGAGGAGCGCATCATGGACCTCCGAATCGCTAACTTCCTCAAACAGAAGCAGGAGAGGGAGTCCAAGAACAAAGCGGAAGCCGAGGCCGTGAAAGCCGCCAAACAGAAGGGGATCGACCACATCTCTAAAGCTCAGAAGGTAATGTTCTACGGACGAGATTGTAAAAGACCCGCGAAGCTTAGATTTTCTGTATCGTGACCCTACACTAGGTATGGCTCCTGTACCACGGATGCGTTCCACCACCCCCAGACTCAAGACAAACATCTGCAGATCACACAATTTTTTACAAAGAATTTTTAGAAGAATTTTTTACAATTTTAGACAAACTACTATGTATGGAATATGAAATTATGCATGAACTCATTAAGTGAAAATGAATTTTCCAAAAAAATCTCAACTAAGTTATAATAATCGTATAATTTTTATAGTGAATCAAGTTACGTAAGAACGATCTATAGCGGTCATCGACATTTTGAACAAAAATCCCAGCTGCTCAAGTACGAAACTAGACTAATAACTATTTTAGCTACTACTATTACTTAGGAACTATATCTCTGGCAAAAGTGCCTAAATTATAAGCCCACTTCTAAATACACCATATATCTACATCAGGCCGAACAAGAGTTAAAAGAAGAACTAGACCGCATCCGAAACTTGAAGATACAAGAGGATGTGGAGCGAGAGTACCGCCGGCGCGAGAGGGACGCAGCTATCAAGAGGAACAAGGAGATGAAACAGCTGCATGAGGCCAGGGTCCAACAGGTGAGTGGCAAAAGACTGACTGCAGAAGTATATGGAAGGTTATGGTTATGGCATCGACTATAGGAACTTTCTGTATTATGTGGGTAGTTGTGGATATAAAATGCTACATGCCAAGACTCGAAAAAATATTAGACAAATTTTATTTTCCTTGCGAAAACAAAAGATATTTGGCACTTCGTCGATTATTATTATCAATGGGGTTTTTACTGTCTATAACTTCTGACAAACCAATTGAAAGATTCTAGTTTTTGTCTTTTCGTTTTTAGAAGCTTTAGCTTTCTGTTAGTCAAAACTCTCTAAAAATTATCAAGTGCACTACCATAGTTCTATAAGACTATAAATTTACCACCATGAACCAAATCCGGCCAGGAAAGCGTTACTAAAGTAGTTTAACTTTCCCAGATCAACGACATCCACCGCCTCATAGCCCGGGAGATAGCCAAGGACGAGCAGAGCTTCAACAACGCCGCGCGGCAGAATGAGGAGTTCATACGTAAGGAGAAGGAGGTGAGACAAGTCGTAAACAGAACTTAAAGCGAGTTCATAAAGCTTATTGACAATTTACCGACCACGTGACCAGCTTAGGGCTCCTAAAATTAGGCCAGCCTTGCCGAAATTCGGGAGTATGTCGCAGGTACCTGCCGGAGTCAGTAGTAGCAAAGTGTAAAATTCTAGCTTACCTAATATCTTTACGCCTGTGAAAGGGGTAAGGAGGGTTCTATCAGTTGAACTAAGTATATTATCATTAAGCTTATGTACATGAATGGTTTCAGTTGGAAGACAAGCGCAAGAATCGCGTGGAGCAGCATCGCCAAGCGATTATGAAGCAGATCAATAATAAGGAGCGAGCCAGGTAGCAATAATATTTATTTGTATGATGATGGCTACATAATAACACCTTGTGACTGTTTATTTGCTACTATTTCTATTTTTATAAGTGTTTACGGAGTTTCAGTTGTATTCTTTATATCGTGCTAGGGCTGAGCTTCGAGAGAAGATCCACAACGAGGGTGTAGCTCTGCGCATGGAGCAGGAGCAGCAAGAGAAGTATGAGCGGACCGTCATTAAAGACAAGGTAATGTTACAACTAACAAAAATGCTATATACCAACAATTAGCAGGGTTTACGAATTTTCATGTTACTTGTCTCAACTGCCTGTATAATATGATGTTTATTATTAAATAGAAAATGTTGCTCTATACAATGTAGATCATACTAATTAATATTTGACCCATAATATATGAAGACAAGGTATACCGCAGTAGGTATAGCGTGTCAGTATACTACTCGTCACGTATTGTAAATTTTAATCCGACTCAATCATTTGAAGACACTGAAGTCAGTGCTAAAAAAATACGCGCCGAAGATATAACATTTGAATACACACTTCTCCCCTTTTTTAAGTCGGTTAAAAATACTCCCTGTAATAGTTAGGAATAGGTTATCTAATAAATACATGTTAATTGGTATGTAACTAATTCTGCTAACTAGTATTATTTTCGTAGGTGGCCGCGATGAGACAACAGAAGGTGGCTGAGAAGTACGTGAAGGAGGTGGAACAGACCCTCACCAAACATGGATACAACCAATAGGATACTCTATTGCGTAGTTATAGCTAATACTGCGTGTTTAACTATAGTTTTAGTCGCCAGTGAAGTGCTGGTTTATTGTCAGGGTTTGTATATTCAGGAAATTGGTCCTGCGCCTGATCTCTCTCCGGTCGTGTCGGTCTACCGTCCTATCGCACTATGTGAGTGAGGGAATAGGGAGTGCACCTGTGTTTGCGCGCATACTTGTGCACTATAATATCTCCTGCGTAGTTGGCTAGTCTCAGATGAGACAGGCCGAAATTCGGTCAGGAGAACTTTATTTATTTATTTTATTCAGGAAGTAAGGTTTGTCTTGTGTAGTGCTATCTATGCACGTGTGAGGTACATTTATCTCGCTATACAATGTTAATTAAACGGTATAATAGCTAGCTTTAGATACGGCCATAGGTGTTAGCCATTTGACTAATCCAATTGAAAAGTTTTGCCAATCTTTTTAGATTTTACATCAAAGGTAGGTATATATTTACACTTTTGACTAAGCCATTATCTTAGACAATGTAATGGGTATAATTTTGAACGCAGTAACAGTTAATGTTTGTTATTATATGAAGAAATAACGATATCGCTTTGAACGCAGTTACTTTTAACGTTAACACCAAATACAACGAACGGAGGTATGAAAAAGTTGCTTGAACAACTAATACTGAAAGTCGTAAAATATGTGGTTACGTTTTAGCATATTAGTTTTCATTGATTTCCATATTACCAGCCAAATAACAATAGCTGTAATCAGGAATATCAATATACCAATGTGTATCAGTTCACTGTGTTTCTAAGTTCTTTATTAAAAACACAATCATGAACTTTTAAAACAGGGCAGTTAACGTTGTGGAAGCGAGAAGCATTTCACTGCACGTAGACTTTACTGTGGACAACTAATAATTATCCCTATTGTCTTAAAACAACATCTACCTCTAAAAGTATTGATTTCTTATTATAATGTAATATTTAATTTGATATTATGTTTGTGTGATATGAACGTGTGATTAAATTGTTTTCTCATTATATTCGTAAGTTATTTATTTACTAGTACGTGCGTACGACCCTTGTAACTTTAATTGAATGAATCACAAAGAATCTAAAACAAATTTAACGCTTGACCTAAGATGTCAAATGAAGACTTTTTGTTTTGCGATAGGTTTACGATTTTCTAACATCCGAAATATTTTCAATAGACCTAAAAAAATAAGGTATACGTCAATATAAACTAGGGTATGCCCTCATGAATAACAACGACTATTTTCGTCAAAGTCAAGATTTTAATACTATAGTTATCAATAAAAAGGTACACAATTATACACAAGTCAGCCATAACATTAAGAATTAATTCATAAACAATAAAACATTCACACTCATAAAACTAATATTTCCTATCTGTACCACGTAATGGGAATTTTCCCAATCACTGGAATACACTAGTAATTACAGGTAAACGGTTAAAAACAGGCCATTGTATGTATGCAGACCAGTAAACAGGGATGAAAATAATTTCCCAATCCCTGGAAATTAACTATAGAATATTCCCAATGGTAGGAATGTTCCCAACGACTACATTACTGCTATGTGTCACTTGATGGCTTTCTCGCCGAGTTTCACCACTTTGTCCAAGTTGTCCTTGAGCGTTTTCAGCTGGCCTAGCACTTTGGAGTCCATGAGTGAGAAGGGTATGTATGCTTGTGATTGGCGCAGTTGCTTTGGTTGGAGCGACAGCATCGTGCCGTCTTGGAGGAGAATGTTGCAGTTTGCCATCTCATCAGGTTTCAATCTGTAAAAAGTTATATTATAATGGTAAATGAACTTCAATTTAAAGATGTTTTATTACGCCCCCAACCCACCACTGAGCACACAAGAGTGTTGAGGGGCACACGAAATTTGGTCCCAAACCTCCGTCCGTCACATGTTTTGCAGAACCGGCAACCGTCGGGTGAAACATGTTCTGGAGTAAAGTAACAGTCATGAGAAGCTATAAATTTTGTAAACAAGTGTTCAGGAGTTCACAACTTTTGGACCAACAAAAAAAATGAATTTGTTTCAGATTTAATAAATTATTAAGTAACAAATATTAATTAACATATATTATTTAAGAATAATTATTCGTCAGATTTAGATGTTTCCACTTCTGTGTCAGAATCAGTGACATGTATCACGAAGCTGTCTACAGCTTTATCAATCATCTCATCGATTTTGGAATAAAAATTATCTTCTTCCTTGATACACAATAACAAAATTAACAATAACAACCAGATCTGCGATATATGCAAAGCAATGAAACAAACTCGATTCGTATTACTTACTTACTATAATACTCGCATTCGAAACTCGAATGACGCGTTTATTTTAAAATGGCGTCCCGATAGTTTACAATCCCTGCGACGGACGCGTTCCGGTACCAAGAAATACAAACGATAGCGCTTTGCGTCGTTAAAATATGATCCGACTAAATTAAATAGGTTGTTAATTTCATATAACCCGTCTATATTTCATGTCGATTGAATATGGTCAATTTATTATTATCTCGCAGTAAAAAATGTTTACGTAGTAAAAGATGTTTGTTTACATAATTTATAGCTTCTCGTGACGGGTACTTTAGAGAAACGTAGTGTAGGACGCCTTGCAACTACGTGAGGCGACGATATATATCGAGCTCAGTAGCGTGCCATGGGAGGCTTATGTCCAGCAGTGGACTGAGATAGGCTGATGATAGTTATCAAGGTTACGTTGGCAAGTCGGGAGGTTGCAGTGTGCTAGAACTAGGGATTATAAGGCACACACGCTAGTTTCATAAATAAAGTGTAAAGCACTTACGTATAACAAGAAGGCACCATGACAGGCGAGCCGGACATGGACACGACCATCTCCCCCTGCCGCGGCTGTCGCAGCACCGTCAGTGGGGTTTGTGGTGTCACCTGAAACATATAAATTTACATTATTATATGTCCTTATCACTCCGACTCCACTCATTATAATAAAGCAAACAGTTTATAATTAAATGTAGGCATAGTTGTTACATGTTATTACCTACTCTAGGCTTTGCGATTCAATCACGCCTACAATCCCCCAAGAGTTTAGTTAGCAATAGTTCTCATTTCTCCTAGCATGACGCTCATGCGCTCGCACATGGCTTGTGAAACCAATCGTCTCCTAGTATGCTTGTTAGTGAGTGCTTATTAGTTATTAAGTTTATAATTTTACTTCTGGACCCCTCACCATAAACTCAGCTGGACACTTAGTTGTGGAAGCATAACGACGCTACTCAGTGTAGAGTGGCGTCTCGTTTTCACAACAAAAAATGTCCTACTTTCAGAGTTCATGGTATGGGGGGCAGAATCGATGTACATTTGTCATCCTACTGGCACATGTCTTACCTTGGGCGTGATAGCAGGGTAGTTGACCTGCGCATTCTTGTTGTACGCGGGCGTGCGGTACACGGAGCGCGAGCGGCGGCGCTGCACCGTCTTGCTGGCCGTCGGCGGCAGCTTGCGGCACGACGCATCCGCAGAGCGGGAGCGGCGCGCCGCCGCTGTTGAGCGGCTAGCCGATGGAGGGACCGCTGGGGGGGAGGAGCGAGTATTTAGCAGGGTTGATATAGTAGGAAGTGATCAAAGTTATTACGAATTACATTCTTAGTTCCGAAATCAATGTAAAATGGAACTGTATCTATGTATGTGAAAAAAATTATATATACCTAACGTAATACATAGTCTATAGAGATTAAAATTTGTCGGCAAAAAATAATAAAAGTATGATTACTTTTAAAAGCTGTTTATGGTTTTAAGCACAACAAAATAATATGTAAATATATATAATATAATGACCTTACCTTGTTAAAAAAATTATCTTAGATATTAATTATCACCTAAATGATGACAGAAGAGACAGAAAATGTATAACTGTAACAATCAAGTCTATGAGCGTGACCAAATGAGATAACTGGCTGCAGTCTATAAGCGTGGTACTTACCCAGGTACTTCTTCGAGTGTCCGCCGGAGCCTTGCGACGAGTTCTCCGTCAGATACCCTGCCCCAAGAAGCGCCCCGTTAGTGGAAACATTGTGATTGAAGGGTTAGTTCATGGCAACATACCAATGAGAGGAATACAATGTAGTTCTAAAGAATTTCATACAATGGTTGTTATAATATGTTGTTCTAACTATTATTAAAGTTAGCATCCTAAATTGTACTTTAAATCTGGGGTTCCCAAACTTGGATAGTCGACCCACCAAATAACTTTTATTTTATGGAATCAGATATCAATAGATTACAAATCAAAGGCAGTTGGTCAGTTCCTAGTTTCAAAATAATATTTGTACCTTCTTTATAACTTTAGTATTCAATCATTTGAACCCCGGTGACTTTTCTACAAAACTCACTTTAGGAATCGCTGTTTTAAATCATATGCATGTGAATTGATCATTTGGTGTTTTAAAACATTCACTCATTTAACATAACAATATGCCTGTATTCCTCAAAGGGGTAGGCAAAGTTTTATAGTAAACCCACATTTCACCAGTTATGTTATAGGTCCCTTTGTAATAGGGGGCAAGCGTATTGACATCAACCGGGCACAAGTCCAAACTATGTGCTGCTACTGAGATCAGTATTTAGATTCCAGATAATTATCAGTAGGAAACAGTTTTTATTATTACCCATTATAAAATATTATTCATCCAAATTTAGATAACATTGCCAAATATGTGGCATATTATGATAAAGTGTAATTATCATTATATTAATAATTTTCATCTACAAAGCAACAACTAAATACAGTGTGATTGATAAACTACAATAAAAATAAATCTATCAAGGATATCTTCAAACCTAATTACACTAATACAACATCAACCCATAAAGAGATGGTAGAAAGAAGTTGATGATGAAACCCAAGGTGTAAGGAAGAGTTGAGAGGAGTTACCATCATCATGAGACGCTGAGCGGCTTGAGTTGCGTGTCCTCCTTGTGTTTGTTACTTCTTTTAGATGTAGTTCTGTTTTCTGTTGGAAGACAAACATTTTTTTATAATGTAGTAACAGTTATTTACTTATAGTACAAAATAAAACCATAATATGGTAATTGTGAGTTCAAAATAAGATGGTTCTTGGTGAATATGAATTTTGATATAAAATATTTTTATTATTATATATTTTATGAACAAAAATGCAGTGATACATCTAGTTGTATAACAGTTGGACTGCCAAGTCAAAGGTCGCGAGTTAAAACCAATGTAATTTCAAAACCATATGCATACTATAAACTAGGTATCAGTAGTATCATATAACTGATACCTAGCTAATGTCCGACCTCAAGTAATTGGAGAGGAACAGAAAGAAGAAACACTGCAGGAAAACATCGTGAGGAAACCTGACACCAGGTTGTTCATCAACCCTATGAAGAAAACTTTATGAATAATTATGGTGCATAGTCCTTACGAACTTATTTACTATAATAACTTCCTTACCAACTGTCCAACGGTTTTCTGCAGATATACATTGCTGATAGACCCGAGCAATATCTTGAACGCAAGCTCAACGTTTCTGAGTTCCATGTGAGCCCGAGAGTCAATCTTGTTCTTTTGATCTATCACTGCAAAATATAAACAAGTTCCAATGTATCATTTTGGCAACTTTTAGGAATAGTAAGATTTAGATAACGCAGCGGGCGCACGAGTTGCTGGACGAAATTTAATTTATAGTATAAAACTGAACCCAAAGTTGACTTTTTGAAGTGTAAACAAGGATCAATGAAAATCGGTTGACGAATTATGTTACAGATATAGTGGCCAAGATTGCGTGCTTACCAAGTTTATTAAGTTTTTTCAATGCATCGTCGTCCTCAGAACTCTTTTCCTGTTTTCTTACAGGCCGTTTAGTTCGCGGCATTATCACTAAACAGGTATATCAACAACTTAACTACACTATATCAATTATAAGACACTGATAAGGTGATTAATTCAAAGTTTTAACACTAACAAAACTACATTTAAATAATAAATAAATCCTAAGAAAATTCAAAGGTGAAACTAAAACTAAAACAAAACACAAACGGCCATTTTTAAATAACGCGTTCGGATACTTCAGCTAGGTGAGCTAGGTACTTTACGGCTAACTTCATCAACAAGTCAGCAACCACAGATTATAATTTATGACAACTGCCGATATAAACTGCAGAGAAAAATCCTTTACACCTTTGAGATAACTACTATGCATACACTCTTGCTACTAATTCAATTTAAAACCAAAAATAATAATTATAGAATAAAACAATTATTGTTTTAACTTTTACAGTTTGTTTGCTGCGTATCCAAATACAGTTTTGGTTCGGAAACTTACAAGATGAAAATATTTCATGATAGTTTATATTTTGTTTTTGTATCAGTATTTTAATTTTAAGTTATAAATTTTAAATAATAAAACTGTACATGTGGTGAAGTTGAAAAATATTTAGGTTCGTTCAAATAAAAGTTCTGAATAAAAATATACTGTTCGGAAACTAGAAGAAGTTTATCAAAAGTTTATCCAAAAGGGAAGTCGACACTCCAAAGGATGTAGATGATATAGTTAACTCAACTACTTTTAACTAGAATTGTACCAAACAAAGTATTTTAATATTTTATTACCAATAAATAAAAATAAAATAATTATTTGTAGTCAAATTCTAAAATTGATCAATGTGCTATGTTTTTTTCAATGTTTATAAGTTACTATGCTGATTTCAGTAGTGCATTGTTATGATGAACGAAGAATGGCGGACGTTGTCATATTACGATATTTGTTCACATTTTTATTGATAAATGCTTGCTGTGGTAAGTTTTTTTAAGTATGATATTGAAAAACTATCCCCCAAAGTGTTAAGCAGCGTTACGTATAGTTATTAAAAATATCAAACATAACAAAGGGCAAGAAATCTTAATATAAAAGTGGCTTCCGTATTCCAATATTTCTATTATTGTTTTCTAACAGAATTCACTGATTTGTTAATATTTCTGATGTATTATCTTTGAGATACACTAACAAGACCTTAATACTATTAAACTACATGAGCTTATAATGTAAATACTGTCAATATTTATAAAATCTGTACAATCGTAATCAGAAGTCCTAACTGGAGCAGCTAGGGTACAAACTCATTCCATGACACGAGCTTTAAGTGCTATGACTAAAGATAATGCAGTGAATTGATGTAATTTTTACCAAGTGAATAAACTAGTTACTCTATCTAAAACATTTTGATGACATTTGTAAGGAATTACAAACATTTAGTAAACAATAAACATTAACATTTTGTATAAAAAGCATTATAATTCAGTACTTGTAAGTATCTAATTCTTCTTAACAGTATTTATTATTATGTATTACTAAATAGTACAGCAAACAATCAGAAGTGTTAAGGAACTCCTAGTCACTGCATACTTGAATCATTATATAGGCCAAAAACATTTATAGCTCATCAAACATTGAACTTATTTTGTTACTAAAACTTACTTTGATGTTGTTTCTATTTAAAATTGTATGTTTCTGAGTAAAATGTCATTAATGTAATATCCAACCTTGCCTTGAAGATATTCAATTATTTATCTGTTTATTCAAAACTGCAGATAAGAAATTTATTATTGTCAAGGTCAGCATCCAAAGAGGTCCTTTTAAAATTTTGTGATAAATTCAGTTGTATTCATCATCAGCTGAAAGAAGTCCACTGTTGAACAAAGGCTTCTCCCTTAGAATGCCACAATGAACAAAAACTTGCCATCTGTTATATTACTTGGTCTATTTATAGTGTGTTTTATTAGCTTACTCTCTTGTTTATAAAAATTCAAAACATAACACTTGTATTCCCCGAAAAGGTAGGTACTGGAGTGTTGTACATGGTACACCCACATTTCACCAGCTATATTAAAGGTCCCAATATATTGAGGGTTGAGCTTATTGCCATCAACAGGCAATGCAATACATACATAAAGTCACGCCTGTTTCCCAGAGGGGTAAGCAGATGCCATGGATTTTGATTTCCTACGATCCTGGCATACTTCTTTCTCCTTCTTCACACGCATCACAGTCCTACACACTTGTTGGTTAAGGGTTATGTTATATGAAGTGAACTATATCTATACCACTATCTATATAGTCATGTTACTAATTCAGTTTTACTATAATAACTTTCGTGTAGTCAAGAAAAAAGTTTTGTGTAGTTTCAAGTAGTAAATTATCCATATTATTTACTATACAATTCCGGTTATACTCGGGTGTATTCGGGAATGCCCGACTAGTTTCGGTCTCGACCGGAGCCCTTATTCATGAGCTGGTTACGCGAGCCGAACATTATATATAAATAATACTAATTCAGTTACCTAAAAAGTTGGTGACATAGTCCATAATCTTTCAGCAGGTCTACCTGGACTCGATGAAGATGGAGTTTCTGGCAGCACACAGGGTCCTGATGCACAGAGGATTGATGACACTATCCCCATTGAAAAGATGATGGTACAACCACCCAGGTAACTGACTTCTACCATATGGTTACTTCAAAGAAGGATAGGTAAACAAGTTGGAATAGAAAAATCTGCCTTTTAAGAAAGAGTAATTATAGATTAATAAATATTTATATTACAGATTTTCATTTAGAAGATCTCTCTTATTTTATGTGACATGTCCCAACTTATTATCTAGATCATTTTCTATTCAGATAGATTGCTTTGTAAAGGCGAAGGTAGGGGTTGAGACGTACCAAGCAGTCAAATTAAATGCTGAAAATAGAACACAGTGGAGCTTACTTCACTACAGCAAAGCTCTTAAATTTAAGAAAATAGCTTTTTAATTAATCAGGAGGATATAGATTACAAAGCATTGAAAATCAAATGTACTGCAATTAAATAAAATATATACAAGTTAAATACTTTATAATAGTGTGCAGAGCAATTTTTAAGTCTCTAATATAATTATTTTAGTATCCCATACGTAATATGCTAGAAATAGTTCCCTATATCATAATTATACTATTAATTAATAATACTTATTGTTTACCCGCTAACCAAAGAAGGAGGAAGTTTCAAAAAAGGTAATTATTCACATATTAGCCATAAACAATATGCCATTCATTCATAAACAGAGATAAGGTTATCGGCAGCCTGATTCATGAATGGATTTATCTGCTGTCCAAGATGATTTATCATTTTGTTATCAACAATAGTAGGATGTGTCTGTTTTGTGATTAGGAAATAATTATATTATTGTTGTGCAATCTATGTTATACATTACTGGCTAGATATTTAATCATATGAGTTTTAAACTCCATTTGAAATAAACATTAAGAAGCCCATAGTTTCAATTTTTTCTTTTGTATATATTTATTTTTAAGGAGTGTAAATAACCTTGCCCATACTTATATTAACTTTAATAATGACAGTCTCCCGGCGTAAGGTCCTGGGTCCGATATCAGGATCGGGCTGAGTGTTATTGGGTTTTTCTACTGGGTAATTCTTAGTAACGAATCGGGAATTGTGCGGCAAGCCTAATTACATTGAGACCTATAACATGATTGGCAAGACGGTATGCTGTACCCTTCCTCCTACCTAGGACTTAAAATTTATAAATTCAATTTAATACATAACCAATCGAAATAAAGTGTATCTTTAAATGACGGTAAGGCGCTAGACGATTTTAGAAATTTCCTTTACAACTTGAAATGATAGATGTGGTCATATATAAACAAAACAAAACGTGACGATATTTTTTGTTTATTGACCATCTTGCATGGTTTATCTGTATACTCATGTTTGCACAAATAAAATTTCTTGATTCTTGATATTCTATCATAATCATCGCTCCATAGATACAAGTGCCATCAATGCGAGCCGCCTGAGTGCGGTTCTTCGCCGGACGAGGTGTGTCACGACGCGCTGTACTGCTTCAAGTCGTCCGTGCGAGCCTCGGACGGCGAGCTGAGGCACTCCCGAGGGTGCTCCACCAGGAGAGACCACTACCAGTTCACCTGTAGGACTAACACGCCGCAACAGGGGTGAGCGTGAAACTAGTAATTCTTATTGCAGGATACCCGAAATGTAAGGAAAATTCTAAGGATCCAACTCTATGTAGCTCCTGGGTACGTATTCTGGATCGGGTAAAATGTTACTGCGTTTTCCCATTAGGTAATTCGCAGTAGCAGCACGGAGTCTGGATTTGTGGCAAGTTGATGGCAATAGGCTCGTCCCCTATTACAATCGGACCGAAAACATAATTGGCGAAATGTGGGTGTACTGCCTCTGCTTACCCTTTTGGGTAACATATTGCCAGGCAGACCGCACACACTCATACATACACTCAATTTTCTATAACCTACATTTCCCTGTCCAGTCTCCGCAAGCGGCACGCAGGCCTGCACAACATAACATGCTGCCAAGGCGACATGTGCAACGACGGCAGCTTCCCCGAGCTGCCGCCTCTCGCCGACACGGCCATCGAGCCACTGCCGTCCAACGTGTGGAAGCTGTGGGCCAGCGTGGGTGCCTCTGTCCTCATCGTCAGTGTTATTGGCGCTATGGCCATATTTGTGCTGCGAAGGAGTCACAGGTAATATTACGTATACATAACTGAAGTAAGATAGCATATTGTAGGAGACTGGTGCCTAAGCTAGGCTTTAGCCCTGTATTTCAGGACACCAAGTTCTCTTAACATTTTCATTTCCTAGATTATGTACTAAAGTGCTGACTACGTAGCAAGATATTCAATACTTATATAAAGTTTCTAATGCCATATTACTTTTTTGATAACACCAATGGATGTGAAGTACTTATTCCTAATCATAATTATGTATCTTCCTGTAGTAGCATACCATTCAGTCTAATTATCTAATAAAAGGGTATCACTGAACTAAAACCTCTAACTGTACCCTCAAGTTTCATAGTTTAATAATTTTTGACTTTGGCAATACTTCTCATTTCATTTCAACGACAAAAAGCCATAATGAGACCTTATATATCGTTATCCACAGGTTACGAGTATCCCGAGCCGCGCTACACAAGTTGGGCGCAGACTCCAACTACTTCTCGTCCAACATGTACAGCCCACACGTCACCAGTGCGTTCTATGAAGGTATGATCACATGAAGAGACGGAAGAGAGCAGCAGTAGCAAAATGAGCCTTATATCTAGCAGTGAAAGGTTCAGATCCGATGTCCAAATCTACTGATTAATTTCTGTTTGATCTTATTCCCATTACCAAAGTATTCACATCAGACCACTAGAGAATAGAAGGAAGGCTAGTGTGATATGACGTGTATAGTGAAAATAGCTGATGGTATGGATAGGATAACTCGGTCAGCTGGTTTACTGTGCAAGGTGCAATATATCGGTACTCGGGGTTCTTATCATGGATTTTTTCCTGTGTGTAGCTGGTATGTTTAGAGTGCTATCCCCCTGTCGTAGGTGTGGAGGGTTCGCAGACAGGCGGCTGCGTGCGCGCGACGGCGGCGGGGGACTCCACGCTGCGCGAGTACCTGGAGAGCTCCGTCACCAGCGGCTCGGGCTCCGGCCTGCCGCTCATGGTGCAGCGCACGCTCGCCAAGCAGGTCACGCTCGTCGACTGCGTCGGGAAGGTAACACACACACACCAACCATCTACACACACACGTACACACACAAACACCTACATTCGCAACACACGCATACATGAATATATTCGCACACAGCACACACTTATGTCTGCATATAATGTTCATTCGGACACGCACACACACTGATTTACATCAGTACACATACTCATATTCCTACACAGCAAGTTATCCCGGGACTGGGTGTTATACATGTAATCCTATCCTACTAATATTATAAATGTGAAAGTTTGTGAGTATGGATGTATGGATGTATGGATGTGTGGATGTTTGTTACTCTTTCACGCATAAACGGCTGGACCGATTTGGTTGAAATTTGGTATGTAGATAGGTTATACCCTGGATTAACATATAGGCTACTTTTTATTCCGAAAAAATGTAGCGGGTAACACCGCGGGGCGCAGCCAGTACTTTACTATTGTAAAATACATCCACAATAATCGAGGAGAAATTGTACTGTTACCCAATAGTAAAACAAAGTTTTGCACAAAATTACTTTAGTATTTATAGACCATCTTAGATAATGTTATTGTAATCAATATATTGTTTAAAAGTATCGCTAAATAGTGATCACGTGTCCCTCCCCAGGGCCGCTACGGCGAGGTGTGGCGCGGCTCGTGGTACGCGGACAGCGTGGCGGTGAAGATCTTCTTCTCCCGCGACGAGGCCAGCTGGCGGCGCGAGACGGAGATCTACTCCACCGTGCTGCTGCGGCACGAGAACATCCTGGCCTACATCGGCAGCGACATGACCAGCAGGGGCAGCTGTACGCAAGTATGTGGGAGACAGTGACTAGGTCGCTCCGTAAAAGAACTTCGACTAGTACTCGTGCTTGTATATCAATTTTATTTTATTTTTTACCAATTTCCAATGGAAATGGAGCTAAAATTACTGGAAAATTTCCATGTTCATCTCTAAAGTTATAAATGGCACAATAAAACACACCTGAGAAATTTTTAGCAGTGTGTAGAGTCATGTCAGAGGCCTACGGGGGGCTTAACACTTTGATTATCTGGTTTTTCATCAATCATACGATAAAAAGAATCTTTCTGTCGAACCGATCGAAATACTCACCGCAGCAACAGCTGCTTTACCTATGTAGCTACAGCCAGTTCAACCGACACCTTTATCAACAAAGAACAGCTGAAAGTAAGGCTAAGGTACTTTTACATAAATCATAAACATCTACATCCGAACTAGGCAGCTGTCTTACCTGCAGCTGTTGTAATGTCACAAATTTGTAATTGTTCTTAAAAATATAAATAATATATTATTTATTTATTATTAACAGCTGTGGCTGATCACCCACTTCCATCCTCTGGGCTCGCTGTACGAGCACCTGAACCGCACCACGCTGACGCGTCACCAGATGATGGCCATCTGTCTCTCCACCATCAATGGCTTGCTGCATCTACACACTGAGATACATGGCACACAGGTATATAACTGTGTACTAACTAAAAAGCTTTTATACATAATTTTGACATACAATTTTATTGTTTTGTTAAAACCTATTTGTCTTTCTCATTTTTATGAATATATTTTATGGTTGGCAATTTTCTTGATCGATAATAAAAAAAAAATAGAAAAAAAAAATAAAAAAGCCTTATATTTCCAGTTTAACAAATTAACTTACAATTATGTTGTTTCTTACCTAAACTTAATTAACTAGGATTAAAAAAAATGGAGAAACTAATATAGATTTAACTTTTAAAAAAAATTCATATTATAGGTAGGTACATAGGCAGTAGCATTTTACTGTACTGGAACCCCCCTCAGGTAAAGGCCTCCTCCAAAGCTTTCCATTTCTCTCTGTCATGGGCTATTTGTTGCCATTTTGGGCCAGCAATTTTTTTAATATCGTCGTCCCATCTAGTGAACGGTCTACCTCTACATCGTTTGCCCGGTGGGCCTTTCCATGACGTGACTTTTTTAGTCCATCTATTATCTTTAAGGCGAGCTACATGACCGCCCCATTTCCACTTCAACGTTTGGCTGTATTTGAGAGCATCTATTGCTTTTGTTTTTGACCGAATTTTTTTGTGGTTTATTTTTTGTATTTTCTTAATATTTAGCATACTGCGTTCCATTCCTCGCTGACATGTGTTTATTTTATTCTTTACTTTGTTGGTATACTTCCATGTTTGACATGCATAGGTCAGACAAGGGATGAGACACGTGTCTATGACTTTTTTCTTCAATATGATAGGCATTTTGCTTTTAAATATTTCCTTATAACTCCAATACTTTTTCCAAGTTTGTTTCACTCTTCTCTCTACTTCCAGTTCGTTGCTTTCTCTGTGGAATCCAATTTGTTTTCCTAAATATATATACTGATCCACATAATCTAATAGCACATTTTCGATAGTTATTTTTGATTTTTTGAAGTTGGTCATGAGTTTGGTCTTTGTGATATTCATTTCTAATCCCACTTTACAGCTCGCTGTATGTAGAGTATCTATCATATATTGCAACTGTAGGCTCGATTCAGATAATAAAACCAAGTCATCAGCAAATCGTAAATGGTTTAGGTATTTACCCTGGATATATAAGCCACAATTTTTCCAGTCTAATTTGTTTATGGTAGATTCCAATATCGCAATGAAAATTTTTGGGGATAAGGGATCTCCTTGCCTGACTCCTCTCTTGACTGGAAACATTGGGCCAATGGTTTCCAGTTTGACTCTGCTTGAGCAATTGCTATATAGGTGTTTGAGTATCGTTATGTATTGTTGCTCTACATTTTGAGCTTTTAGCGTGTCCCATATACTTTCGTGTGAGATTGTGTCAAACGCTTTCTGGTAATCAATGAATATGATATACAGCGGTCTCTGTTGTTCTTGGTATTTTTCAATTATCAGTTCTAAAGTGTGTATGTGGTCTATAGTGGAAAAATTTCTCCTAAATCCTGCTTGTTCAATCGGCTGATTTTCTTCCAGTGTTGTACTAATTCTTTGATTTATTATTGTAGAGAAAAGTTTATAAATACTAGGTAAAAGACTTATCGGTCGGTAGTTGTTGATGTCTTTTGGGTCTCCTTTCTTGTATAGCAAGATAATATTAGATTCAGACCATTGTGAAGGTGTGACACCAGTTTCAAAAATTAAATTAAATAATTTGGTTAGTGAAGCAACTAGTATCAAGCAGGCGATTTTTATGGCGTCGTTAGTGATGTTATCCGATCCTGGGCTTTTGTCTGGTTTTAGTCTATTTATTGTTTCAATTATTTCTGTACATTCTATTGATTCTATGTGGGATTTAGAGTTTTCAGTGTCAATGTGATCATTTCCATAGTGGTTCGTGTCTCTTGCCATGTCCGGTGTACTATATAGTTTTTTATAAAAATTTGTAGCGATGTTAATTATGTCTTTTCGGTTATAAGCAATGTCTTCTGACTCCTTCAAACAATCAATCCATGTTTTTTCTGTCCGCAGGTCTTTATATCCCTTTTTTAGACTTCCACTGTTTTCTAAATGTTTTTGAAGGATATTAATTCTATAGTTTTTATAATCATTTTTAATATATTTGCTTAACAACTTATAAAGTGCTTTGAGTTCATTTTTCATTGCTCGCGTTTTATTTTTAGTTCTTTGTAACTCTTGTCTTCGTTTTAAAAGTCTTTCTGTATTTTCTGTAAGTACACTGCGAACTTTTGTTGAATGTGACGTTCGTGCAACTTGTAAACTGTCTGTTATATTGTTTATTATTTTATCATAGTAGTCCTGTACTGTCGTATTAGTTCCGGTGTTAAGTAAAGATATTATTTTTGTTTGCAGATTTTCCTTATAAATTTGTATTTCTTCTTCGCTTTTGAGTGTACTGTTATGTCTGTTTGCAAACCTGGTTCGTGTTTTCACAGGCTTAGTGAGTGATATTTTGCCTCTGAGTGGTCGGTGGTCAGATGTGAAGTTTATACTGAGTGTTTCAATGTTTTGAAATAAATAAGGACGATTTGACAGTATGAAATCTATTTCATTTTTATGGCCGTTCGGAGACTGCCATGTCCATTTTCTTTTATCTTTTTTCTTATAAAAGGTGTTGATGATAGCTAGCTTGTTTTCCATCGCAAAGTCTATAAGTCTTTGACCTCGTGCGTTTCTTGTTCCATATCCATACTGTTTCATAACTAAGTATTCATCTAGTTGTGGTTTACCAATTTTGGCATTAAAATCACCCATCAAAATAAAATCTTTGTATGCTTTATCCATTGCCTCATATATGGTTTCATAGAAAGTATTTACCTGTTCTTCGTCAGCTGCTTCCGTTGGGGCGTACACTTGTATGACGGTGAATTTATTTCCTGGTATATTCAGATTTAGCAAGGCTACGCGTTCCGAGACCCCGATGTAACTTTCTACATATTGTTTTAGATATTTTTTTATTATGAAACCGACTCCATGTTTGCCCTGTGTTTGTCCTGTACTACAGATAATAAATTCTTTGTATTCTTTTATGTTATTTCCAAGGCGCCTAACTTCTGATATACCTATTATGTCATATTTTATATGTGCTAACGCTTTTTCCAGTTCTATTATTCGTTCGTGAGACAGCAGAGTTCTAACATTATAGGTTGCTATGTACAGTTCTTCTTTGTTTCTTTTTGATTTTTCTTCATGCTCTTTTTGTGATCTCTTTGGAGGGTTGTGGTCATATTCTTCCACGGGGACCAGCCGGCTTGGAAGATGTTTCGTTTTTGGTTTATTTTTAATGTAGTTTTGCGTGTGAGAGGGGGGCTGTAATTGTTATATGTTATTAGTTTTGTTTTCTTGATTTTTCGATGTGTTAGACGGTTGCTTATGGAAGAAATTCATTATGCCCGGTTTTATTGGCCCCTCTGATAGACTGGATGTTCTTTGTAAGGAAGTCTCTGTTTTATTTTTCTTATTGGCCTGTGTTTTGTGTTCTTCGCAAGGGTTTATGCATGTGGTAATACTTTCAGGAGAGTTAGAAAGCATTCTTTTACTTTGACTTGATGTATAATTTGATTTCTTATTCATAATTATTAATTTATCATATTTGATTTTAACAGAGTTTCCTTTCTCTTTTTCAATTCGAACTTGCTCTTGTAGCTCCTTGATCGATAATAGTAGACATTAATAATTATTTTCTGTAAAAAATGAAACCAAAACGTAATATATTTTTCCGTACTTCCTCCTAGCAATATTTACTGATATTATTATCACAAATACCTGTTTGTAATTTCATAAATCCATTAAAAAGTCTTCAAAATGTACCAATATATTGTTGTACTCGCAGGGCAAGCCGGCCATAGCGCACCGCGACATCAAGACGAAGAACATCCTGGTGAAGGTGAACGGCGAGTGCTGCATCGCGGACCTGGGGCTGGCCGTGACGCGCGCGCACGCGGCCGCCGGCCTGCACCACAACCCGCGCCAGGGGACCAAGCGCTACATGAGCCCCGAGATGCTGGACCAGACGTGAGACACATAAGCTGTTTTCTTTTTAAAGTTTTAAGGCGTCATTTCTAAGATAAAAAGTCAGGTTATGAACTATTTAAATGTCATATTTCATGAAAATCCGTTCAGTCAATTTTGCGTGGTTGAAAAACAGACGTCTAAATTCGCAATTTTTTTCATTCTTAATAAAATACAGGTAAAGAAATGTTGATTTTTTTGTTGTATGCAATAGATATTGGCTATAGGATGTAACAGATAAAATTGTCGTGAATTTAGTAGTGTTGTTAATTACGTGGCTCGCTAATGAAGTCCCCCTCGTCCCCGCAGCATGAACACGTCGTGCCTGGAGTCGTTCCTGCGCTGCGACGTGTACGCGCTGTCGCTGGTGCTGTGGGAGGTGTGCCGGCGCGTGCGGCCCGCGGCCCGCGAGGCGCGCGCGCCCTTCGCCGAGCTGGCGCCGCCCGACCCCAGCTTCGACGACATGCGCAAGATAGTCTGCGTGGACGGCGCGAGGCCCGAGCCGCCCGCCGACCCGCACCCGGTACGTGCTGCCTACTGCCCGACGCGTTAATACTATTTACTGTATATTCCGGTTATACTCACGGTTATATTCATGAGCTGGTTACGCGGCAAAATCGCGAGCCGAACTGCCAGGCATTTCCGAATACACCCGTGAGTATAACCGGAATATACAGTAAATAATATGGATAATACTCGCGTTAATACTACCAAAAAAAAAATCTTATACAACATTTTCGTTCCAGACAATGGTGGGCATGGCAAACCTAATGCGCGAATGCTGGCATCAGAACCCGTCAGTGCGCCTGCCTGCGCTGCGCATCAAGAAGACACTCCTCAAGCTAGCAGCCAACGACAACAGCATACGACTCAACGATGACAACGAGGTGTCGGTATAGTACACCTATAGTCAGCCTGACGAACGGTGACAATTACTTTACTATTGTACAATTTGTTTGCAGTCGCTATGATTTTATACAGAATAAGCTACAAATTGAGTCCAATTTCGCACTTCCATTTTTTAAAATCATAATCAGTGATGTCAGAGAAACTGTATAAACATTTTAATTTTGTAAACATTTTTAGCACTGATTGCGCCTAAAATATCTGTCTAAACCTCCGAGAGATCTTGAATACTTCATGAAATCAAATCACCGAGGTTTGAGACATAAACTCTTCAGAAATTTTATGAAGGAAATAGTGTCTGAACAATAATATTGCCATGTACTAAAAATCCGGTATAGATCTTGATGGTAGAAACTCATAACTTAAAGTCGTCTAAATCTAATTAATTTCTGTGCTTCATAACTAAATATTTTTTAAATTTCAAAGCCTAATAATACAAGATCATCGTACTAAAAAACCTGCGTGACGTGAAACGTAAAAATGACGTCATATTTCGCTGCTTGTAGGACTAAGTAGTCCTTCCTAATGACTTAAAAATGCTTCCTAATGACGTCACCAGCGGCACAAACTGACAATTTTAAACCTATAATATTATGCCATAGATGTATAACAATAATTTGCAGACAGTAGGTCAATTCTTGTAAATGAAGACGTTCGCAAGCAGTGCAGTAGCGATATCATTTCCATCTTCTTATCGTATGGTTGAGATGAACAACCTGGTGTCAGTTTAAACCGCCTTTAGGCCTCTATCATGGCTTTACATACCGTTGAAAAATGTCTTAGGTGTCTTAGGCAATTGATAACTAAATTACAATGCGCACATGAATTCGAAAAGACAATGGTGGCAGGATTGGAACTTACGACCTTTAACTTCTTAGTCCAAATTTCATACCGCTCGGCTATCAGTGCTTAATTGCATGATTTTAATAAAAACCGAAGGTAGTCAATTCAAAAATCGTTATTATTTATCGAAATCTCGATCGATATTGCACTGCTCTAAGACGTCTTAAGTTACAAGAATTGACTTACAGAACGTTTTAAATAGAAAGTTCCAGATGTTTAAATTGTTGTCGAATGGTGGCCGTGTGTAAACTGTACACGAAAGCTTTATTTTAAAGTTAAATACTATATTGTTGCTTATTATTTATAGCGTAGATAACGTTTTAATGGCGGACGTAAACTAATCTTTAGTTTTTTAGAACCGGACTTGGATTATACTGGGTGACTTTAACTGACTTCATAAGAAGGCGGTTATGTATACAGGGCGTATGTTTGTATAATATGCATTAATTATTTCCGTTTATTCAAATTGATATACCGGGCATAAAATAATTTGAGTTTTGGTCTACTATCAAACCTGCAGAAAAAAGAAAAAAATATAACAGGTTTTCGAACAGTGCTCTCTGCAAGCTATTACCAGAAAACTGATCGAGAAGCTAATGTTTTAACAATTGATAATTGATTGATATTTCCATTTGTAATGTAGCAGTGAGAGAGTATGTACATAATTATATACAACATGATTGATTCCCGAAAGTTTATAAAACATGGAGATGTTTTCGCCTTTATAAAGAAGACATTTCGCCAGTTTCGCCATGTTGAGTCCCAATGTAATAAGGAACGAGCCTACTGTCATCAACCGGGCACAATTCCAGACTCCGTGCTGCTACTGAGAATTACCTAATACCAAAACCCAATAACACTACCCGACCCGGGATTCGTACCCAGGACCTCGTGCTCAGCAGCCGCCCTTAACAACCACTAGACCAACTAGGCAAACAGGCTACATTAATAGAGCCATAACAAGTGACATATTACAGTAATTAAAAACAAAGTCACCCAGTATAATGCTGGCCTAATTAGTGACTTAACATGAAGTGCCGAATAGTATTTGTAATTAGATGTTAAGATGTAAAATATATATTATATTGTACATATTGATAACGTAAGATTAACACGCTGTATATAACTGTGGATTTTAAGAACGACTTAGTAAGGCAAGCAAAGTTAACATTGAAAGCTAAGCTGTGAATAACAAATTTGTAAATGAATTATCTGTTTTGAATCAAAGATTCTTATATATCTTAGGGATACTGGGATGAACATGAGAATACAAAGTGTATTTTACTTAATAATAATAACTGTCCCATTGCAGGGCAAAGGCCTCGTCTCTTATGGAGAAGGATTTAGCATTTTACTTAAGTCAATCAAAACTCGATACAAAGTATACAAGTTGTCTTTTAATAAAAAATCGTCTTCAAAATCCACAGTTCACATAAACTTCCCTCCTCATAAAAATATTTAATCAATAATACTGTGTCCTGTCACTATCCGTCATGTTACTATCGTCAAATGATTGGGAAGGACAGAGAAATGTATGTTGCCTAAACATTTTTATAAGAAGACATTTGATTAGTAAGTAAATGCCAATATGTTTGGTGTTAGATCGCTTCGAGGTAAGGCTTTATCAACAATTCTGTTGCCATAATGTTTTGTATTACACTGATTTATTAGCATTTGTTGTGTTTAAGTTACTGAAAGACAATTCTCAATAAATATATATACACTTCTTTGTCCATCGAAAGATTGTTAAAGATAAACCATCTTACTAAAAACTTAAACGTCTGTAAGTTATCCTCTTTAGTCTATTGATAACAATTCACTAGTTAAACAATTCTACAACTTAATCAATTGTTCAACATTGTCAAAGGGGGCTTACTGTCTTTGTACACTTAAGTTAACTAAATTAGTGCAACATGATGTGGTGTATATTGAAGTGTTATTATGTCATATATCTGGTCTGGTTTCAATATTGACATTGATTCAAATTGCATGACAACAATGTCAAAATGTGACATTTTAGACATTGAATAGTTTCAATGTCCTAAATGTCACATGATTTTTATTTTTGAGAATTGTCCCTCAGATGTTTGACAGTTACTTGATATGACAATTATAAAATAATGTTATTGTCTGATATAGTTTAGTGTCGGATTTTTAATGGTCTTGGTAGTGTTGTTCAAGGAATTTGTTTAGTTATGTTTGTATTGTTAAACGGAAGGCAGAATGCTTAATATTAGAAGTCCTATATATTTTAGTGCCATTATTGAGGAAACAGCAGCCATTACTTAGGTATTTTTTATGGAATATTATGATGTAAATTTTATTATGTTTTGTCATTCATTATTATGTGTGTAGGTATCTAATGGCAGCCTAAATAAAATTATTAAGTTTTATTCATCTTGAACAGCGCTGACAAGCAAAAAGCTTTATCAAAATTAAAATTTTAAGAATCTCTGTTTGTAAAATGAGAATAAATTAACAAAATTTCACTCGTTGATATTACACTGAATGTAAGTAAATAGTGTGTAAGTTATGTATAAGTTACAGGCACGCATTTATGTTGGTTCCTTTTTAAAATACTCGAAAAGACAATAACGCATGTGTTTTAGAGCCGTTTTGGAAAGATATGAGTATTTAACCTATGAGTTAAAATGAGGCGTTAATTGGCAAATACTAGTAATATTTAAAATGGGAATGGGCGCATACTATAGTCATACAACTTATCTAATCCTATCACAGTCTACTGCTGGACGTAGACCTTCCCCAGGGTACGCCAGAAGACTCGCTCTGTTTTTGTACGGTATGCTATGCACGAGGTCTATATGGTAGAGATTTATCTTACGATTGTAAAGATATTTCCATTTAAAATACCCTACATACGGTTCTATTTAGTTGGATCTAACTAATTATATAGACATTACTATATTTCCTTTAGTTACAGCTGTTGAATGCAGGGTAAAGTGATACGTTTGATACGATAGGAATTAGAATATCAGATGTGGATTTATAAGTGATAGTAACAGTAACAGAAGAGATGAGGATGACGTTTGTCGTTATATGGGGGGTGGAGGGATGGTTGAATGAATGAGTGTATGTGGTGAGTGAGTGAGGTGTAAGGGGTATGCTAGGTAGCAAGTGGAAATCTGTTGTCTGCCTACTGTTTTGGGAAACAGCCCCTTTACCATGAACTCTTAAAGCAGGCCAGTTCATGGTAGGGGGGCAGGTCAGACTAAGTATGTATATAAATGTTAATAGGTATTTTTATATGGTTGTATGACTTGCTGTAATTACTCGAAGTATAGTCATGGGTAACGGACAGGTCTATAAAGTTTGGAATTAAATGGTATGTTAAAAAAGAGGGTTTTGTATGTAATAATGGCTCTAATACTCATAGTATTTACTTAATCAGTTTTAAATGCAGTGCGGTACTGAAAAGAATTAAATTAATTTCAAATCTGGCATTAAATATTGTAATATGTGTTGTAAGTACATTACATTAAGGTTCAATTTCGACTACTTCGCGAGTACTAGTTACTTTGTGTAGGTACTGCACTGCATCTCCTATTTACTTCAGTTATATACACGGAAGGATCCTAAGCCAGATGTTCTGTAAAACTATTGTGTTCATGTATTGTAAATATCTAGTACATATGCCTAGAGTAAGTCTTATGATAGGCGCGATGCGTCACAGTTATGAAGAGAAATAAATATTTGTCTAAATTTTGTGTTTTCTTGTATACTTGCTTCTGCCTGCGACTTCACTTGGTAATTTTATTGCCTTTTTCTAGGGTTTAAAGTGGTCTGTCTGTCCCTATAGTTCTAGCTATCTCCGTTAATATTTTTGTGGATTAATTTAGTAGTTTTGTCTTGATAACGTAACAAACAGATAGGGGTTACTTTCAGTTGAGTTACTACTTAATTTTGTCGTAAATTTATGTCAACCGCTTGCTTTTACCATTCTATTCTATTCGCCTAAGTGCCACTTGTCCAAGGCACCTTAATATGAGCGGTCAATTGGTACTTTTTGGTGAACATACAAATCATTTAAGTAAAACAACACAATAAATTTAAAACATTTATTATAAATTAATATAATAAAAAGCATACAAGACAATAACTTAAGCTAAGAAATGCACAAGTTGGTACGTTTCTTATAAAGTTTCCACTTATTCTAATTAGTATTCAAATAAAACAGACTTCGAATAATACTATCATTCAATTATAATAAAATTCATGTAACACACGATGCGTCAATACCGTTGACGGGTCTGTGTCGATCTCTGAAGAATTCGGAAGAAGTTTCGTTGGTCCACGCGGACGCTTTGGTAATAAATGCACGCGACTTAGCCTCTACAATCAGTTGGAGATATAAAAAGTGGTAAAAAACTGGTCCAGCGGGGATAGGGTAGGGGTAGGCCCTTACATAATTATTATAACATGTACCACGACACAGGGAACTGATAGGTTTTACTTAGGGATAGGTAGTGAAAAATATTGGTTGTTTCCTTGTGTGGTGGTAGCCTCACAGTGTACGGAGACTGAGTGCGGGGCTCTAGTCGTGGTGCTCGTCCTGCTGCAGCTCCTCCAGGTCCTCCTGGTCGAACTCCGTGTCGTCCTCGGCTGTCGCCTCCTGGTACTGCTGGTACTCCGACACCAGGTCGTTCACGTTGCTCTCCGCCTCGTTAAACTCCATCTCGTCCATGCCCTCTCCAGTGTACCAATGCAAGAAAGCCTTGCGCCTGAACATAGCAGTGAACTGCTCGGATATTCTCTTGAACAACTCCTGAATAGCTGTAGTGTTACCAATAAACGTGGAGGACATCTTCAGACCCTTGGGCGGGATGTCGCACACGGCAGTCTTCACGTTGTTCGGGATCCATTCCACAAAGAAGCTGCTGTTCTTGTTCTGAATGGAGAGCATCTGCTCGTCGACCTCCTTCATGGACATGCGTCCACGGAAGATGGCGGCCACGGTCAGGTAGCGGCCGTGGCGCGGGTCGCACGCCGCCATCATGTTCTTGGCGTCGAACATCTGCTGGGTGAGCTCGGGCACGGTCAGGGCGCGGTACTGCTGGCTGCCGCGAGACGTCAGGGGAGCGAAGCCGGGCATGAAGAAGTGGAGACGCGGGAACGGCACCATGTTGACGGCCAGCTTGCGGAGATCCGCATTCAGCTGACCGGGGAACCGCAGACACGTCGTCACGCCGGACATGGTGAGCGACACCAGGTGGTTGAGGTCGCCGTACGTGGGGTTGGGCACTTTGAGGGTTCTGTAGCAGATGTCGTAGAGAGCTTCGTTGTCTATGCAGTAGGTTTCATCTGTGTTTTCGACTAGTTGATGAATAGAGAGCACTGCGTTGTAGGGTTCCACCACTGTGTCCGACACTTTGGGCGAGGGCACCACGGAGTATGTGTTCATGATCCTGTCGGGGTACTCCTCTCTGATTTTGGAGATGAGGAGCGTGCCCATACCGGAGCCGGTGCCGCCGCCGAGCGAGTGTGTCAGCTGGAAGCCCTGCAGGCAGTCGCAGTTCTCGCACTCCTTGCGGACTACATCGAGCACTGCGTCGACGAGTTCGGCGCCCTCGGTGTAGTGTCCCTTGGCCCAGTTGTTGCCGGCGCCGGACTGTCCAAACACGAAGTTGTCCGGCCGGAAGAGTTGGCCGTACGCGCCTGAGCGGACGGCGTCCATGGTGCCTGGCTCGAGGTCGAGGAGGATTGCGCGGGGGACGTACTTGCCCCCGTTCTCCGCCGTCGCAACTGTGGACAAGGAGACGGAATCATTAGTTTAACTCCAGACAAACAAAATCATATAAACCTATGAATAAACAAAAAATATATAACAGCGATAATTATTGCCAATCACACAACTGATATTCTCATCAAAACGAAGCAGGAAAATGCAGCAATCTTAATTAAACATTTTTGAAAGTTCTTCGTCGAATCATGACTATCAAGATATTATATATTGATAAGTTTTTCTAGCTGGCTCCGACAGTGGCGCGTAATGCTAGACGTAATGCCTACGTCAGTTCCATTTACCACTTAACGAAGGCAATTTAGCGTGACAGCAAAATGACTGATGAAAAAATATTAGTCACCACCGGGCACAGAACAACCCAGACAAACTGTTTTAAAAACGGACCTTTTGTTTAAGAAAAAGTCCAAAATTAGCTTTATTTTTAGGACGAACAATCTTATCGCGTCTATCCTTAACTCCAGTTACGATAAGAGTCATGAGGGTTGCAATACAATATATTCTCTTTTGATTCTTTTAGAGCTCAATGCTTTTATTGATTTTGGAATTGTCTGTACTCCAATATATTTTGGATTAGACTCTTCTTCTGTATTATTTTAATATCATTCGTATCAGTACGAAGCTGGAAAGAGTTCAAACATTCTTGCGGATTAAACTAGTTTCTCTAACTGCAGTCTGGATAATTGTATTTTAATGGTTCCTTCGTTCTCGTCGTTCGTTCGGTCATCAGCCATTTTGAAAATTCGACTCAAATTGCACTGGAGTGCGAGTCTAAATCGTACCTAGACAAAGATCATTCGGTCACAGTCCGCGGTTCCAATACCGAGTTCATTCACCCCCGTCAAGCGGTTATCGTAACTTGAACTTAGCTATACTTACAAGCTCTTTGTTTTACATTGAAATGATGTTTTAGACGAGGTAATGATGATAATGTGTACAATTTGATATGACTAATGATGGACTACGAGTTTTTTGGTTGTCTCATAACTGTTATGTTTTTGTAAGACCTCGTTACCCTAAGACTATAATTTGGATAGACTTGGAAGAACATGCATACTGTCATTATATGCGTATCATTTTCCCAACTATTTTGCAGTCTGTCTTCGAGCTAGTTGCAGATGGTGCCGCAGCGACAAGGATACAGGGAACGACTATCATTTAGATTATATTGGCCTCCACAACTCAGTATAACAAGGATAGGGGTTCCGGATTCCGTATTCTTTGCTGATAAACTGGTGAGGGCAGGAAATAAAACTCGTGTTTTGGAAATTACAACATATCTGTCTGCTGCCCTGCCTTGGGGTGCAAGCAGAGAGCTTCTACGAGTGAAGATACTTAAGTACGTCCGGCGCACCTTGGACGGTGTACCTCACTACCATCCTTGTTGACTGGTCAATCTCTACACTATCCATGACCTATTCATGTGGCTATTGGCTCATGCTGATACGAAGAAGAAGAAGCCCTGACCCTGTAAGATCGTAAAAGTTTATTCTTTACCAATAACCGTATCAAGAGCATATCAATCTGTTAACATCGTCCCAGAGTAACATTAACTTAACAATACAACGAGTGCAATAAAACATTTCGGTTGGTGGTGCGCAGGCGCATCGAACTGTCTCGGCCAGTATGAATAATAACCGTTAACAGTTACGGCACTGTTAGGCGGCGGCCGAGCGTGCGGTGCGCCGCAGATATCAAGTGTACGGATTCACGTAACTATGAGGTCGGACGAGGGCTTTAGATCGATTTCCTGGCACTTATAGGTGTGCAAATACTTTGTTATATCTGTATGCCTATATAGACAAAATATAGTGCTCTGTATTTTCCTATTTCCAAACAAATGTTTTACAAATAGATATAGATAGATAATTTGATTTTTATTGACTATCTTTCTTCCTAATCTGACTGTATATTGCCAGTCTAAAGAAATCATGATGCCTTTAATATGAAAGTGTATAAAATGTTTAATTTATCTATCGTCGCATGCAGATACAGTGACATCGATGTATCAGAGCTATAATCGAATAAAAAGGTAACTGATTTTTCAAAAAGAAATGACGTATTAAGAAGCCTGTGGAAATCAATGAAAAGGCATAGGTTAGCAAAAGAATATTCTTATTAACTATGCTAGGCAAAGAATGCTTGGATGTACAGTCAAACTGCTCAAATTATCTAGGACTTGAAGCTTTCGTATAAATATGCTGGTCTCGAGAAAGAAAATTATGCGAATCATCGAAATGTTAGCAAAAAAATATCAAGTCAAAATTGTGTCTTGTAAATTTGGAAGTTTTAGCTTAGTTTCCTGCGGATTAGCGTTGCATGAGGGGGTCAATGCCCGCATTATTGAGACAATCGTGTGGTGGTTTTAATTGTTGTAAATCACTTTAATTGACGAGAATGTCAGACGTGACAGTTGTTAACTAATATGGTGACGATTGTATTCTCTTCCGGGTTATATGATCATATTGTCTGTTTGAACATTGAATATTAAGGTTTATTGTAAATAAATAAATAAAAATGTTTTATTGGCATAAAAATGAGGTACAATTATATTGGAAGCCCTGGCTCCTGAGGTAGGTGAGACCTGTGTTACAGGAGCCAGTGTCTTATTCTGCCGATATCATGTACTTTAATATTCGAAGGTATGTAAGTAATTAGGTATAGCACTTGCATCACCCAAAAGGGTAAGCAGAGATGTGCATTACATAGAAACTCATATTTTGTCTGACATTATTTCTGTATTCAAGTTGGGACGAGCCTTCTTGATCGTAGTAATGAATAAGAGGTATTCGCTTAGTTAGACCTGCAGCACCCTTGTGCATATAATTTAACAAGCTGGTTACACACGACTAAAAAAATTGTACATTTATTTATACTTAATGCATATTTGTACAAAGGCGGACTTAATGCCATTAGGCATTTTCTACCAGTCAACCTTACCGTGTTGCAGATGATGTTTTTTTTCCCAAATCATAGATTTTTGTATAAAAAAAATAATTTATCTGAAATGTTCCACTACAGAGCAA
Source organism: Abrostola triplasia (assembly GCA_946251915.1). Lineage (NCBI taxonomy): Eukaryota > Metazoa > Arthropoda > Insecta > Lepidoptera > Noctuidae > Abrostola > Abrostola triplasia. The sequence goes on from OX276442.1 coordinate 8,574,121, forward strand.
AAAGCATCCATTTGAAGTCACCTTTCACTTCATGCCGATAAAAACATTAATATAATCTCAACATCTTAAAACACTTTGTTAGAACAAAGATATTTTATAATTACGCGCTTATTAGCGACTGTCACCATTTTGTATTTTCACTTGACTTTAACTTTCTATTCCATTATTTATAATTGGAGTGAACGAGTGAACGGATTAATCAAACATTTTTAATCTGTAATAAATGAGACTGGCACTGTATGATAATAATTTGCTTCAAATAAAATTTATTTTGTTTTATATTAATAGAGCGCCTTATGTTTTTATTTTATGATTGTAAGATAGCGAAATGAATTTGAAAGTTAATTAAATGATAACGGTAAGGGGCTGATTAAGTCACAATATTTTATGTTTATTTGTGACGTTTGTAATAGGTTTTGCGCCTTGATCCATTCGGTAGAGTAAAGAAGCAAAATAAATCTCGCACCCCTGTGTAAGTCTAGGTTTTTTAAAGAACGTCGGCCCACACTATCGTATATGCATGAAATATCAATTACACAAACACCCAGACACAGGACAAACATCTGCGGATCGCACAATTTTTAGTCTCGTGCGGGAATCAAACCCGCAACCCTTAGCGCAACAAATTGTTCAATGGTTTACAATTTTTGTCCAACCAATTTTCCTTTATATATCTTGGAAAAATAAATATTTTCCACATAGTCTTTCTATTCTACAAGGCAAAGGAATCTTCTTATACAGACAAGGAACGAGCGCAGAATAAAGAAAAAGTTCAATACTTTTTGTCACAGCTGATCTTATGAAGTTTTGTAAAAAATAACCTTGAGACATTGAGACGGAATGTGGAGTATTTCCGATGACAGGCGCAGGGCGCAAGTCACAAGATGGCGGCAAGTTTTTATTTGTTCTGTGGTCCTTGCATTTTTTTGACTGCACTTTTTGCGCAGATGTTTATCTTGTAAGTGTGATAGTAGGAACAGTTGTTTTTGCAGGAAATCAATATACATTGTACTGATTTGACCAAATCTACAATATGGTAGTGGGCCTAAGTCTGTTTGTCAGCATGGTAAGACTTAATCAAAAAAGGTTTTATTTAACAAGAACCTTTTCAATATTATTTTTGATTGTCCTTTTTTCTTAATTTTATAAAAATATGTTTATTTTGTATGGATGTGAGTTTAATATAATCCTGTATACTGTATATATATTAATAGTTGGTACTGACCAGAGGCCTCATTGTAGTAGACAGAGATGCGCTCGAGTTGTAGGTCGCTGGTGCCGCGGTACACGCCGGTGGGGTCGATGCCGTGCTCCTCCGATATGATCTCCCAGAACTGAGGACAAATAACACCATCGTTAGTATTAACTTAGAAAGAAATTTAGATAGTACGTAGGCGCTATAAAATTACTGCAAGGAAAACAAGGAATGGACAATACTGGGTCGCAATCAGGATAAATGAAGAAGATAAAAAAGCTTTGTCAGCTGTAGGACGATTATAGCTGAAATACTCCGGGTTCAAAACTTAGAGAATTATATTCTTAACCTATGACGACAATTTAGCAGCAGCAGCATCCAACAGTCATTGCTTTTTGCTTTAGGGCTCATAATGTATATGCTCCGTATAATAATTTAAGATGCCTAACACCTTTGTAAAGTCACTTTGGACACAAGAATAATTACCTGCCCCTTCAAAAACTTTTATCGTTAATTTTGTAATTAAATTACTTTAATGTATTCAAATCAAAGTCACATACTCGAAGCGCCGCGGAACCAAAATGTTTGTCTTCCCAACAACATGGCCGCTCCCCCTTCGTTCGTTCTTTGTCATTCATCTTTTATTTAAATATGGAACAGCTGGCTGCGATCATGTCTGCACATGTCTGGACTTGTCTTTACGTTTAAAATAATATTTGCGAGATAAAAACAACCGTTATATTATCAACACACTATTAGTCATTCTATTTTAAAAAGGTCAGAGTTTGAGATAATATTATTGCTGTTAATGATCAGTACAAAAGACAATGGCTGTTTGTTTCATGGTCTTGGCCGATCGTGACACAATAGATAGTTTTGGAAGCATAAAGATACGTTATACCCAGTTATACCTATCACAGTTGCAGATATTATTTATCCGCTTATTATAGGTTTCTTTAATCAAGGTTGTAGCGTTTATAGACTATCAGTTAGCGGGAATAAGGTTAAGGACAAACTGGGCAACGTTTCTACCAGTAGGGTGGCAATTGGAGACGACACATTTTTTTTTTTAAAATGACACATGTGACATTAAGAAAATTAACCCTTTTAGTTAACTTGCAATGTTTGTATGTATGTGAGTTTGTTTAAATAGGTTTGGTGACTATAGAATATCATGGTACTTTAGAACTGATCTGATAATGGAGTCAGAAGATGGTCATAGGAACTCTGTGACGAAATGAGGCAATCCCACCGTGTTGGGTTTGTTAAATCAATTTTCACTAGTATTTTGAGCCTAGTATTTGGGTTGGTTTAAAAGCATGTGTTTAAAATATATTTTTAATATTAAATTATCGCTTCAAAGAGGCACAGAAAACATGACATTATAAAAGTTTTGGATACTTTTTAATGCTTTACAACTGTCTAACTTCTTGCGTTTGTATTGCTTCTAGTAAGATCTTAATGTATTTCTCAAGTAGTCGTGTGCCTGCACTGCGCGTCACCCAGCACCAATTGCATCCAATCGACGACTATTGACTCTCCATTACAGACAATAAGCAGTGCCAGCATCCTAAATTATTGTTGGTTGAGACGACAGTGACTTACAATCTGTTGTAGGTGTTACATGTCATCTGCTTTATTAATTTATTTGATCTACGGTTGATAGGTTAATGGCAATGGCTTATGTTATAGTTATAATGTTAAGTCCTTTAGTTATACTTGTAGTTTTACTCTAATCTATCCTTCTTAGAACGAATTTAGTAGTTAAAGATACTAGCTAAACATTGTGATGAGAGATGTTTCGCGTCAATTGTAAAGCTTTGTATAGTTCCTAATTTCTATGTTTTGATTGGTGCGGTTGCTGTTGCAGCCTCATTGGATAATGGAGTCAAAGTTAACAGTTATACTTAAACTTTTAAAGCTGCGTGTTAAATAAAATAAAAAAATCTAAAAGTTGTATAAAAATAAATCTTTTTTTGGGAGTTGAAAGTTGTTCTAGATCAACGATCTTAGCGTTCTCAAAGATTCGATTCTAAAGAAGAACTAGAAGTTGTTTATCCAAGATTCCTACAGTGTGAACAAATACATCAGGTCAAAACACCCACTACAGTATTTCTGACCTCTGAATTTAACATGACGATGTCACAGACCTAACTTCATTTTCTATTCAGTAACTACCATCACAGAGTACCTAGGTGGCAATTATCTGTAACTCCTAGAAGCAGGTCATCGGCCCCATCAAGTACATCGTAAAGTTTGGGGGATCGCGTGCGTCCTCATGTAGCTGATGTGAGGTCCACCAGCCGTTGACCCATGCATAAGTAATGGCTTCAGATTCCTATATGAGGAAAAGGACGTTGACATTCGATTGATTTTATAATTTGGTTCACAAGATAGAAAAATCTATTGATCGATGTGTGCTTCATTTGAAGGTCTAATCACATTAGTTTCTTTTAAATACAGCTGAAGTGAAAGAGAAATAAAGTTGGACATGGGATTTTTGGGCTGAAAAGAGAGAAAGACAAGGCCTGTTGAATGAATGAATGAATGAATGAAACATAACTTTGTAACTTGTGAATCTTATGATGTACAGGAAAATATGAGCGCAAAGACTTGATAAAATAGACCACCTTTCCGTTCAAGGATTTTATGTACGTGTGACTTATACCCGAGCATGTCTAGTCTACGTTTGCTAATACATGTCTATTTCTATCCCAGTGCATCCACCTCGTAATGTACGTCAAGTAAGACACAACATTTACTGTCACTGCGGATTTAATGTGACGTTTTAATGACACAGCCTGACGTGCGACGTCCAGTCTAGACAGCATCGATCTGTCTAGGTTAGCGGGTTTACCCCAATATGGTACTCATGCGACATAAACTGGCAACACCGCTTGCATTTTTAAACTGCCTTTGGCACTTCGAATCAATTTTCTTGTCATTTTAATTAAGTGACTGCCTCGTTGGTCTAGTGGTTGCCAAACGCATCTGCTGAGCACTAGATCCTGGAGACCTGGAGTCGAACCCCAGATCGGGCAAAGTGTTACTGGGTTTTTCAATGCCTTTAATTCTTAGTATTGGCACATAGTCTGGATTTGTCCCCACTTGATGGCAATAGGCTCGCCCCCTATTACACTGGGGCTAAAAAACATAACTGGAGAAATGTGGGTGTACTGTATGTGCACCTCTGCCTACCCCTTCGGGGAATACAGGCGTGATGTTATGTTATGTTTAAATACGTTTTGAACATTTAAGAACCCAGTTGCGTTCAAGGCACCGTCTAATATTTAAATATTCAGGGTTGTATCTCGGAATAAGCAGCCACGCATTCTGATCGTAGGTACTTTTTAAAATTAGCAAGCGTGCAAAGATTTCCTCCTCACAATTTGACTATTAACCCCTATTTATTCTGTCAGACGTCCAGTAATTTGATCATGATTTGATTTTAAAAGTTTACATAGTTTTTTCAGTCACTAAAGGAATGGATGGAAAGACGCATTCTATAGTTACAATCCAGTGATGTTTTTCATTATTAGTTTCCAAAAATACACTTACATCCGCGTGTACGTGTATACACGTCCTAAAAACTTATCAGACTGTGACAGACACCATACGGCGAAAAGCTCTTCCACGTCTGCACTCTGCACTGCAGATATCGATTTTCCAATTAGCAACCCTATCGATAGGTAGGCGGGTGTCCGGTAACAATTCCTGGTATAAAGTACTACCCAGTGCATCGAGCGGGTTTCCCTAATTAACAGTAGGCTTTTACCGGTAGCGGAGAATGCATCGCATGAGGGGTTCATATGTGCAATATTGATTTTTTATGTTTTGTTGTGACTGGGCCTTTATTAGTGTGCCTTGTGAAGATAAAATCGGGTGTACGATGTTTATGTATTTTCGAAATTGAAGTCATTTAGAAATAGTGGGTTTTTACGCTGTTCTGTAGCCTTAAATTAGCCTTTAGCCTGCTTTAATACACAAGTCATAAACGCTGCGATATACTTTGAATAACAGTTAACACTTATTAAGACTCCGAAGGGAATTTCTAAGTACTTATTTCGTATGCATGTGTGTTAGATTTTAATGTCTAACGTGCATACAACAGTAGTAAATTATTCTGTAGGCTATGAATCATGGTAGGTATATGGAAAAAGTGCTCCTAAATACCGCAATACGTAATTAAGTTTCAGGCTAAAAGGTTTTCCATTATTTGAGGGTAGTTTGTAGCAATTACCTTTATAGTACTTAGTGGTAACATGATTGTTGTTATTTCAGGTCTATAATTATGTCTCGTTTTTGGTAAAGTTGTCGCGTGGCTTTGATGTTATTTTTAAGCGGCTTTACATTTAAAGTTCCAAGAAGGTATAATGTTATAGTGTGCTATTTATATTTGTACGACATATTTTCAAATATCACTTTTCTTCTAGTAAGTCCATGTCCTGCCTGACAAAAATTGACATCAAGACCTCTCACTGGACGGTTGAACAAAATAAACAAAAAGGTATAAAAAACTAAGCTAACATCAAACGTTTTTATTCCAAACATGACAAGCGAACAATGAATAACTGATCGAAATATTTAAGAACCACATTACCAAACAACGGTAAACCCATTTTCCGGCAATAAAAATCGTGATAATAAAAAGGTTAGCACAAATCAATAGCTACATCAAAGTGAAAGTACTTACTGTAACATGAGATACAATAAAAATTAATTCTCCCATAAAACGTCAGAAAGACAAGGCTGGCAACATCATTGAACTGCGCTACCATAGATAACTGTAATTTGCGAGTCTCACTAAAAAGTTTAGGTGTAATTAATTGATGGCTATGGCGCGATGACTCGTCAAGTTGAGATGCATTAAGTCAAAGATTAAAGAAGATATTAAGAGCATGGGCAAAGCGAACAGATGGTATCAAACGGACGATTGTTTATGTAACAGTCTACTAAAATGGGTTTATTTTACATTTCCGTATTCGCGACTACAAATAACTTTATTGCACGAGACAGACTTTATGGACCTATATAACTGCATGTTTATTTCTGAAAGACGCGAATACCTAAACACAACATGAAACTTATAAAATATTGCAAATTTAATATTTGATTTCGCCATTTTGATCACCATTTCCCAAACCCTAGGTTCTGCGGGTTCTGCGTCACTGAATTGATAGACGAATTCAGTGTTTGAACACTCACATTCCGGCTCAGCAAATTCTCCCACGGAGATTTAAAGTACCTAATCTCATTCTTGATGCAACACGACCGCAGCGTTGAATAATTTAAAACTATTTCCAAGATATTTGTTTGTTATGCATTCAAAGTTAAGTCCATCCTAATCGTTGCTTTGACAGTTTACGCAGTGAAATCTCTAAACTTGATTCTAAACCATTCTGAATGTCGCGCATCAAACTGTAGTCTGTATCTCTGTATTTCTGTAACCTTTTTTGTGTCGCGCCATCTTGGAGACGCTCTCCACTGCAATTTGAAAATAGAACGTATAATTTTTTTTCTTGTTGCATCGCGAGTTGGTCGTTGACATCACAGTCAGACTGCATTTTATTTTTGGCCAGCCACCGGGAGTGTTGCCATAAATGGAATACTAAGAATACACCTTGTAAGATGACACTGTGCGGACTTAAACCAACATGCGTGTGTTAGCACTGAAATACATTAATCGTGGGGTAGGTTGGTGATTATATTCGGCATCAAATTGTACGCTTGTGCCGTCGGATGGGTATAAAAAGTAACACGTCCCTAACTTACAGGAAACCCTAATTCCAGTTTCCTTAATTTGAACATTACAACCGGATGACGAGCATCTGAATCACACACTCCTATTTCTTCTCACATCGAGATGTGTTTTTTTTTTACAGTGTAAACACTGGCGATTAATAACTCCTCAAGCTGCCATAAACATTAAAAGAAAAAAGTTTGATAGCCATAAAAGGCAAAGATCACGCGTTATACGTACACATAAAAATAAAGAGGTTTAATACGTCAAAAACAGATGGTGTTGACGTACAATAAACTGCCAAGCACACTCTAATTAAAATAACTAAATTTATTACAAACAAGATTTTAAAAGAAGTATAAACAGTAGTGCATACTAATTAGAAAATTAAGTCAGAATATATTAATTGCAATGTAAGGGATGCCGTGTCTTAGTGTTTCCTGTGATAAAAAGATCGAGTCTTATACATTTTCACTGTTTTTAATGTCATTGAATAGCTTGTATACAAACTGGTCGTGCGCGGGTTCTATTTCAAATACCTAGGTTGATTTCCCGCGTGGGATTCAGATTTTATAGTCAAGATGGAGCTTTTTCACTGCGTTTTTGCAAAAATATCGTACCTAAAATACAATAGACTTCTTTAATAATTATGAAAGCCAAGATTAGTGTGCTGAATAAACCCTTAACGTGTCCAAGAGCCCTGAAATTTTCCTTACCAAGTAGAGTACCTGCATAGCCATAAAACTTGACGCTATAAATACACACCTCAATTATTTACCATTTACGAAATAAAACCGTGGAGAACGTCGGCTTATTTTTAAAATATCAAACATAAACAACTTGCACCGTGAGTGTGTTGAAATAAGCTGAATGTAAACATTCCTTAGCCACTTGCTTCGAGTAAAAAAAGTAACGGAAACAGCCATGTTGAAATAAAATGTAATGAAGTGAGATATTTATTGTTTTCTAGCAAAATAAATCGACGTGAAATATATGTATTTAGTTTGTAATTAAAGGAAAATTAATGTTTTGTGGTATATTGTAAATAAGGTGTCCAAACAGGACAATTCGATAATAAATACTTGCATTAAAGCCTAACACTTCTATTTATATGGTGTGATAACCTAAACACTTTACCTGATGCATTATTATTTTACCTTATTCGGATTATAAATAGACGACAGACGTATTTATTAATCAATTTAATGGACACTAATCAACAGAGAGTTCAGTTATCGTTTTAATTGAATATAGCAAACTCAAAAACTGTTACCAAAGACACTCATTCATTGTTTGAAAAATATTATCATATTGAGTCTTCCAACAAAATAGTGATATTTAAACCTATCTAAACATATTCACGGCTTAAAAAAATACTAGGTACTAAAATAAGTATCTAGTATACTTTTTAATGTCAAATATGCAATGCTGCCTACCTTTATAGTATGAAGATATCGTGACCAATAGGTACGCAGTTGCAGACCGATTAGCGACTCAGCGCCACGGGGGCAATGACCTAAACCGACGCAGAAAAAGTGGAGTCATGTATTGTGTGCTTCAAGTCTGGAAGTTGGGGGTGACGCAGAAGGTAATGATTACCAGGAAAAGGGGATCATTAGCTACGAGTTGATACTATCTTGATTTTGGTCTGCATGGTACTGGGTTGAAAGTTAAAGACTGAAGGGTTTGTGGTATCTCGGAAAGTTCATCGAGTATTTTAATTCATTTCGGTCTGGAACGGTAGGTTACTATAAAACAATATAGTTAGCTACCTAAATTAGTTACTTTTTAATTATAAGGTATTCTATTTTATGTCATACAAATCTTGTTCTGAAAATGTAGGTAATGAACTGGATTATAAAAGAAATAATTGGGTATGTATTTCAATTGCTTATTTATCAGGAAGTCTACTTTTACTACATGTATGCTTGGACTGGGCACTATCCGATATGAGTGTGTCGTCATAAATAAGTAAGGACAGAGTTTGGGAAACATAGACAAAGTTTGTTCACCAAACCATATGCATTATGAATCCGGCAGACAGTCTAGGTGAGGGATGACCAACCAATAGCACGTGTGCTATTGATGGCACGAGACAAAACATTCTGGGTATGTCTTTTACTTCTCAATATTCACAAAGTCAACATTATTTAATGGCACATCTTTGGCTTCAGTAAACATTTGTTTCGAAGAAATGGCACGTCGGTCCTAAAAGATTCGCCATCCCTGAACTAGGTCAATTTAACTTTTATCATAACCTAAGTATAATGTTTTAAATTTTATGGCCTTCGACCAAATGAAGACTTCCATCTATGGCGGGAGAACAGCGTCCCGTGTCAAATTAATACGAATTATTCAATTATAGGATTACGCACGACTCCACTGGATCATCAATTTAACTTTGGCAATTGTTGTCGGACTTTTAAAGTCCGCCATGTTTTTTTATTTGCTAGTTATTGAGCTAAAGTTAAAATAATGACGTAAGAAGGAATCCTTGATACCTAAAGTTGTTTGTTGTGACTTTTGCAATTCCCGTGATTGTTATTCTCAGCAACGTTTTAAAATCTTGTGCGCTGATTGTCATCCTGGGAATCCTGGTGTGGGATCTAGGGCCCAATCAACATAAACTTACTATTATTATAAATATAGCTACGTCATTAGAATAACAGTTTTCCATTATTTACTAAACAACGGGTTTGCGCAAACGTGGAAACTTTTGTATTGGACAAGCCAAGCCAATGTATATTTGATCTCAGTATGAAATCAGTCACTCGCAGACGTAAATCGCCGCTGCAAGACACAACAACTACAGATTCCTGTGAGTGCGTCGTATCGGAAACAAAAAGTGTCTACGTTTGCGCAAGCCCTTATTAAACCACTGCACCTAGCCACGTGTTTTGGAGATACTTCAAACTTTAAACCCTAGAAAGACAGTGTGTGAGTTTTCTTTTCTTCTCCTTATCATATTATGGTTGATGAACAACCCGGTGTCGAAGTTTAAACTGTAGGCCTCTGATATGGCTTTACACACTGTTAAAAAATCACTCAGATGTACCAGTTCCCTCACAATGTTTTCCTTTACCGTTTGTAGCAACTGATAACTAATTTATAAATTCACACACGAATTCTATAAGATATTGGCACGTGCCGGTGTGTGAACCTGCGATCTTTGACTTGACAGTCCAACGGTCATGCCACTCGGCTACCAGTGCTCATAATGTTCTTTTAATAACTTATTTTCAGTGAATCAGTGTTTTATTTATCATCTAAACGGCGCCAGTCTCTTCTATATTCAGTTAATTCTATGAAACTGGAGTCATGACGAATTGTAGATAAAAAATGTCACCAACCAAATATTTGCGAAAATGCAATACGATCTATGAATCAGAAATGTCTAATAATATTACAGTGAGTCATTATGTACCTACTGGCGTAAACCGACAACCTGAGAGATTTTTCAACGGAGTGTAAAGCCATGTCAGAGGCCTACAGGCGGTTTAAACTCTGACACCAGCTTGTTCATTAACTCACAAGAAGAATGCGTTAACCGCCGTCTGTAACCTATAGTGTATTTCAGTCTGAAAATACAACGTAATTTACATCCAATTATATGGTAATTAAGTAAATAATAATTAACATTTAATTTAGCTAGATTGTGTACAGTATAAATAAGGAAAACGTTTTGTTTTTGTGTTGTTAGTTACTTGAATATTCTAAGGTTGGAGCAATGACAATAGTTATTTGACGATCGCACTAATATTATAAAGGCGAAAGTTTGTGAGTGTGTTTGTATGTTTGTTACCTCTTCACGCTCAAACGGCTAGACCGATTTCGATGAAATTTCATATGGAGGTAGCCGACACCCTGGATTAACACATAGGCCACTTTTAATCCCGAAAAAATGTAGCGGATAACACCGCGGGGCGCAGCTATTATTAAATAAACATTATTACTTACTTTGTTAAAACAATATTTACAGTGAGTAAACATGTATGAAGTACAGCCAATTCACCTTGAAAGGTGTCTACATACCTAGATTTAACATGTAAATCTTCGTACCCGGGATATGCGAATGATACTCGATAACTCGAACGAACTACGTATATCCTTGGCATTGAAATGGTCAGTACACTCGGGCCAAACAAACAGCTGAGACCGGCTACAGAGACAGGGTAATGTGTCAAGGATGGTAAACAGATAATTGGGAGACACATATAAGTAAGTGTAGCTAATAACTTTTAAGATACGTCGACTTCAACGCAAACTTTCCTCCGGTATCGTGGTTGTTTCTCTGTTTTTTAAGACTTAAATCTATATGACTTTCTGTACCTTTTTTGCATGTTGCCGTGCTAGGTTTAAATCTAAGTTGATAAAGGAAACTTGAAAAACTTCAATGGATGCGAGCAGTGACACGGTGGCTCAGTTGGCAGAGCGGCGCCACGGTAGGGCGAAAGTCGCGGGTTTAAGTCCCGCTCGTGTCCATCATTTTTCAAGTTTTCTTTATCAATTTCGACATAAATCTATGTTTAGGACATTTGCCAATCCTGTGCCAATCAGATCGTATAATATTTTGTAATCAATATGGGTAAGATAAGTCAAGAAATTCGTTCCTATTTTTTTAATACATCTAGTCTGTCTAAATAAGGGATTGAAAAGACATTACTTTTATATAAAAACATCGATATTTTACGTAGATAAGTAAATAGAATTGGATAAGCTTTATAGTCACAGTTACTTTAGAAACGAGATGCTTAAGATGTCGCTTAGGACCGAAGGTATCGAGGTACGTGCTTAGATAAAGTGAGCAAGTAAGTGCACGCCGATAGCCGTAATTCCAGATAAGTTTATGGTTACGAGTTCTACGATACCTTAGGGACGTCCAGGCCACGTCCACGGCTACAGAGATCGTTATTCCTTGACAGTCTAGACTGCCCATCCTATCCTAAACAGTACTATATTGTATGCTATTTCTATGGCGTTTTATTAGAAGGTTTGTAGACTAGTCTACGACTCTCAACAGCGTTAATTGTTATGCTTGATGCAATATTAGTGGCTTTAATTTCCTTCGTTATCGTCATCATCATCAGCTTTTAAATGGCCCACTGCTGGGTATAAGCCTCCTCATTTTATAAGGAAGAGTAAAACATCGTTCATATTATTGTCATTTGTCGCAGTGGTAGAGGAATCGTGGAAAATCAGGCAGGCAGTAATATGACTTTTGCATAAGCTACGTTCATAGCATTAACTTTTAAAGCAAGAGATTTTCTGTTGTGGAAGCGGGACGCCGTACTACACTGCACGTAGCGGCGTCTCGCTTCAACAACGGAAAATGTCCTGCTTTAAGAGTTTATGGTAAGGGTTCTGTATATTGAAATCATTGACAAAATAAGCAATACGGCGAACTTAGATGTGACAGTTGATAGAGGGAAGATTATGTGGCGTAATTTTGGCTAAATTGGAGTTGCAGTCAGAATAGCCCAGCAATACCATAAACCGAAAAACATGTAGCAGGATGACAGTGGCTACAGTGTTACTGTCACGATTGTACCCAATGGGAATTCTGTGGTCTACCTTTCTAGGAAACAGGCATGACTTAACGACCAATCATCAAGCATTAAGCTCACATCGAACATTTTCCTTGACCAGCAACTTGGTTCGCCAGCAATAAAACAACATGGCCACTTATATCTTGATAATCTATTCAGTATTCGCTCCGAGACTCGTCCGTACATCGGCAATAACACAATGAATACCAGTCGGATCGCAAAGTATTTATACGTAAATATTTTGCATATAAAACGTCTGTGTAAACATCGGGAAACGCCCACATCTGAAGAGAATTCTGCATTGTTTTGAACAAAGGAGGTTGATTTGAATAAGTGGAGTGCAAATCTTACTCTGTATTCCTTAAATGGTAGGAGAACGAAGCATCGGAAGCCTGAATAAAGAGGTTCAAAAACCTTCAAAATTCATGGTTGTACCTGGGTTCGAATGACTATAATGACTTCCAATTTTATTGCCAAATTATCAGTGAAAGTGAGACACATTAATATTTTTCAATTTGAAGAACAAGTGAGAGAGCTTTCAAATAGAAACTTTCTCTAATCCAAATTTTGGTAATTTTGGAGGAGTCTATTGACCTTTTGGCGTTGAAAAATGTGCATTGTGTTGACATAAGACTGCATCGTTCATAGGTAAACAATACCAAAGAAGCGAGACTTTATTATCCTCGATAAATCAATAGCTAGTCTACCAGGACCTGCTCAAACCTGTTTCTTTGAGGAAAAATTATATAAACTGTTTCCATAAGTAGTGGTGGGGCATTTTAAGGCACTAATTATCATTTTCTTCTGCACAGTAAGTTTAACACACGTAATATAACGTACATGTACGTCACGTAATAGTGCACGTGTACCTGACATGAATTTAGAATTCAATTTTGAACTCAAGTACATTCTGCCATCAGTGCCAATCTTACAGAATGTAACTGCACCATGTAGGCCAAAGTCCTCGTGTTCATAGAGAAGATACAAGCATTGACAACCACACTGCCTGTTAGGGACTTCAGACTGTTTAAGTACAGCTTTCACACGGTTTCCCTCATCGCCAGTTTGACAATGTGTCATCTAGCCTAGCGGTTTCCCTTTCAATGTAGGATCAGGTTTTTGGCAGCACGAATCAATGCAGCTGCACATACTTCCCACTGCTCAATACCTATATATTGAATCAAATTCTGTTCTAAGAGACCATGTAACTAACTGTAGTTTGATGTAGTCTTATGATAACGAAGGTATTACTTCTGTAGCTATCTCTAACGATTCAAGGCAAAGGATTCACTTAAGAATAATTGCCATAAACTGCTTTTGGATCATTTCAATATCTGCGAATCATAATCCGAACCCGTTTGATATCCCTATATTTTATTCATATCATTTTGGTACATATTTGTTTAGGTCAGTATAAATACATGAAGTATTACCTACTGATTTGAAACTATAGTTTATATAAGCTTGATAGATATAGAATAGTGTCTATCGCTCAGTCCAGTGCATTCTTCACCAAAACCTGCGTTAACTCGTCTAAATCAGTAACGATTAGCAGCACTTAAATATAACTGTGTAGGTCATTAAAAAATAAACAGAACTGCCCCACATACACGTGCATTAAGGTCGAGTTACAACAGCAGACCCGTTGCGTCAGAACTCAAGTGAAAAGTTCAGAAGAAACACGAAAATACATAATTCCGTTCATTATTTTGAGTATATATTGGAAAATCAGCGTGAAATTAAAAGGTGAAATGCAATTATAATTTAAATCCCATAAACTGTACAACGCATGTTTTATGCCATTGTTAGCTGTATGAGTGTCATCTTTGCCTTACAAACACAACAATATGGCTGTCATTGGTGCCATTTTATCAGTGTTTATTAAAAAGGTGACTCACTGAATCGCATAAAGTCCTGCTTTTATTTTATCGAATGTCCTAACTACTTTTAGTTATACCATGACAACTGTTACACCAAATTAATCCTAATTAAACCAGCTATATTTTGATGTTAACTATATTACAAACGGAAGTCTTATTTACAAGAAAAACGCAAAACAAACACAAAGTCGCTACATTTAAAACAAAACCAGATATTTTTACTCACAGTTTTCCAATGAGGATGAAACACAAGGCACGTCTGACTCAATAGCAGGTAAAATTATAACTAAACGCGTGTAAACACATCAATACATACACAGACATACAGCCGCCTTTAGAATTAATTCGCACTTCTCAAGGGCGTGTATGGGTGCGATATGAGAATTCTCTTGGAATACTTTTAGGAAGTTCGAACAGATAAGACCTCGACTTTGAAAGGCCTAAGAAAACTAAACTAAAGAGTAATTTCAAGCATTGTATATGCAAAAGTAGATGTTATACGTGACTGATAAAGGATATTATAATTCGCTTGCAAGCGAGTCGTAAGAGGCGAACCGAAATCGGCTTTTGGTGAAAACCAGCGCCGTGTTTATGCTCCTCTGTGAATGTGCATAGGCACAGCATTATGCTGATCGACAACCGTTTTGCGCGGAGGTGACGGATATTGTCCTTCCATCTTTTTTTGCGTTTTGTTTTCTTTTTCTTGTGTCATATTTACCTCCGCGCAAATACATGCGATTTCTTTCTTTCTAACCTTGGCGGGGCCCTAGGAATGGCGATAGGCAAGTCTTTCTCCCTATTACATGGGATATGGGACCGAGCGGTGAAATTTGAGTAACATACTCCTCCTTATAAGCGTGATCCAGTTTCATTACACACGTATGTTATTTACAGAAATATGTTAAACCTATTGACTTGTATACTCTGTGATAATGAGTCGCAAACATCATGTTATCGTTCTCTATGACTCGATTAACATCTGTTTCTAATGTTAACAAACTCAGTACTGTTGCCAGTTCTCGTTAGAACATTTGTGCTGAGCTGGTGTGAATAGTATCACAAGATAGGTACATAATAGAAATACTGGTGACGTCATAAAATGAAAATTGCACGGTTATACCAGTGACGTATTGAAGACGTCATATTTTACAAACACGTAGCTCTCGTTGATAAGTAAGCAAGCATATTATAATCATTTGCCGAGTGGTATCCCGCCTAGAATTGAACACCCCTTTCCTCCCGTGGGTGTCGTAAGAGGCGACTAAGAGATAATCCAGAAGATGGGCAGCAGCGTCTTCTGTAACTTTACTACCTATACTGCAATCCCCAAGTCGCTTGTCTAGCGTATGGATTATGGCAATTATAAAACTTAGAATATAGAACAAACTTATTAAAGTCCGTTTTCGGACTCCTGCGCTAGACACTTGTAGTGACGCGCAACTTTTATGTAGACATAAAACACTGGATATGGAAATTGAGTAACGCTATTGTTGTAAACATCTAAAAGGCAGCTATTTAGATAGCTGTTAACTTAACTTGGCGACTAGTTGCCAATTCGTCTTAAGATAACCTAAAAAGCAACGTTATTGTCCCAGCATGGGCACAAAATCCCTTATTTTGCAAATCAAGTCGTCAAACGTCCAAATAAGATCGCTGCCATAAAAGCAAGACAAAAACAGGCCGGATATTCGTCAGCTGTGCACCGTAGGACAATGCTCGTCAATAAGGCGCCCGCCATTATTAGCAGCTAATGACATATTCAGCGCATGCGCTCAACTTCCCAGCGCTATCGTGATTCACGGTCGGGCATGGAGCGATTTTTGAATTTCGAATGATCTTGTTTGATTTATTGTTTTTATTGTCTTTGGAAGCTATTTATTTGTATGGAAAGCGAGTTTGTTTTAAAGTCCAATGAATAATTAATGTAATTTTCCATAACAGTAGGAGGACAAGGTAGAAACTTTTGAAGAACAATTAAGTGAATTATTCCCCAAAACTTATTTGTATGAGTGTACAGACAGACAATTGTGTGTGACGAAAGCTTACGTGTTCAAAACAAAATATAAGTAATTGGAAGAAAAATCATGACTAATCTCGAAACAAAAAGTGATTAATCACAAACTTCCCGAAACAGTATCTTATTTTCCTCAACTTGATTAAGATTGAGACGTATGTTCGCTGAAATCTATCTACTACTTTCAAGAAAAGACCATTAATATTTTTCAACAAGCCGTGACAAATGGAATTGTGTTGAAATTGTTATAATAAACACGTATACCTTTAATGATGATATACGTTTGTAATTGGATAGATCATGATGCCGCAAATAAGGCGATAGTATGAACAATCAAGTCGTATTAGTTTCATGTTACGCGGTTATAAATGATCTTGTCATGACTGGACATTCTTAAAATGAATAGAATGGCTTTTTTATATTAAAATCTCCGTGGTGGTATAATTTATAGGATCTCTCTATGGTTTATTATTTTTATAAAATGTTCCCGCCAAAAATAACGTCAAAATAGCTATTGTCTTTTTTTCGTTTTATAAATTTGTTTAGATCGTTTAAAAGATAAAAGTCCAATTAATTATTAAGTAGTTATTTTTTGTTAGCAGTTATCAATGGATGATCTAAATTCTAGAAATTACATAGCCTCATTTAGTACTTACCTAAGAAGTCGATAAGGAAAAAATATATATCTAGGTACTCGTCATACTGATTGTGTGTGGCAAAGAGGCAAATAAAAAGCAAAAAAAATCTTCCCATCAAGGGGAAACAGGCCTGGCATTATGTACGTAAATTGTTGATATGGATTGCTATTTCTAAGCTGATCTTCATTTCTTAGCCAACAAAAACAATTTTGCCTGGTCTAGACAGAATGTCATTATGCCCAGAGAAAGTACGTACGCATATTATTTACGAAGGCAGTAAGTCAAAAACGTTTATAATATTGTATATTGTCTTCAACATTTAACCAACAACTTGAATAAGAAAATTCTAGAATCATAAACAACTTGTACGTCCTAACTGTTAGCTATAGACAAAATAAATAAGTATATTTCTCCATGCTATAGACAATGATTTTTTAAATATTTTCTAAACCACCAGCATGGCGGATAGATACTGTATGCTTAGATTTAGGATGGCCATTTTAATAATAATTTAATAATGCGAAAATTGGCATTTCTAATCTATACATTAAATTTTAACACTTCCGAACGTTGGCCGAAGATAATTTTAATTGAATGAACGTTACTAATCAGATTTATTTTTATTGTCTGGTTATAAATGTTAAGAGTTAGTGTTGTCGACAGTTGCAGTATTTTTCCTTAATTTTTGCATAGGTTAGGTTATTTCAGGAAATTTCCTCTCTGATATGGATAAGCCTATAAACATTTAAATTATCTGTAAGTAGGTAGGAAAATGAACATGATTTCATATTATTTTATAAATACATGTAAAATATGGTTAATTTTGAAACAATGGTTACCTAAGTGGTTACCTATTAAAATACTAATGCAAATTTCAATTTACTTGCGATTTTGTTGACAAACAAGTTGTAAATAGTTGTAAAATATATATTTTTCTATTGTTAACATTGAATAACTTCTTAGAATCAGTTCAGTAGGTACCCATTAAAAATTTAACAGTGTTTGATAGACACTCATCACTTTTTATAAGGCCGTACGATCAGCCGCGTTGGGTTTGATTTAACCGAACATATTGTAACTGTCTATAATAACGGTTGGCTCGTCATATTTCTGGTAATAATAGCTGTAATGACAGTACGAATAGACTATCGTACGCAAGAAACAATTATCTACAAAATGCCTGAGGTTTTGGGACAGGGAAGTAGCCGCCATTTTTAAATTTTCTGAAGAAAGTTTTACTGCTTTGTATTTTTTTTTAAACTAACGTATTTAAAGTATTTTGTTTGCAAATATAAATATTGACGTTGGTTAGACACGGAAAAAACCTTGAAAAATAAATTCAAAATCTTAATTATACTTATTAGTGGTAACTCGTGGTAACCTACCGCCTATCATCATTTTTGGATAGATACATTATAACTGCCATAAAGATTACCTATAGGAAAAGGTAAAGAACATTGTGCCAAGGAATTTACCATTGTGCCGTGTTGAGGTGTCGTTTGTCATATTAATAATTTAATTGGTATATTGTTACACAGATAGACTTGAGTACAGGTACGCGTCGCTTTGTTAATAGTCTACTAAGGATGCATCAATTTGGGAATAAATTTTTTTTCTTTTCTAAAAACGTCGCGCCACACTAGGAATTTTTCCTGTGTCGTGGGTGCGTTTTACAAATATGCAATATCACAAACACCAACACCCAGATTCGAAACAAACATCTGTGGGTCGCACAAAGTTTTGCCCCGTGCGGGAATCAAACCAGCAACCCTTAGCGCAGCAGTCTAATCGCTTAGCCACTGCGCTAATCAGGTCGTCAAACATGGGTATATACATACAACATTTTGGAGCCGAGCTGCTAGATTTGTCGTTTTGTAAGTGCTATTTTTAGCCTATAAGGAATAAAAACGTTATAACCAAGACAGCATACTAATACATAAGCAAATAACTGCTGGCACCGGTCTTAAAAGTGAGCCCAAAATGGAAAGAAACGTGACCGCCTAAATCACCATTATAATTACCACTGCGTACTAGAAGCAGTCCTATTTACAGGAGTAATAAACTTTAGCAGTTTATTACAGCTTACTTCGTGTTCTTAGCCTATTAGTAATCCCGCTTTTGTATTTGTTGCCCAACGAAGGAAATTAATACAGACCAAACCGCGAGAAAAACCTTGAATAAATAAAGTTTTGGAAAGAATTAATAAGCCCCAAGTTCTAATTAAATTAGCGCTGAGATTAGAATAATATTTAATTAAGCGTATAATCAAGTTTCGGAGCAGCATAACGAATAAGTTAGATACTGTTATTTTTATAGTCTAGAAATAGCTGCTAAATTTATTATAACCGTTATCTCGTTATAACACAACGATCGCAGTTATTTGTATAATTTAAGCTGACGGGCGTAAGCCCACAGAACGTCACTGAAACCGAAAAATTGTTCAAAGCAACCATTTTACGTTAGAAAGCATATCGTTTTGCTTTGCTCCAATAAAAAGTTGTAAAAGCGTAGCATAGAGACCGTTACTTAGGAGAACGAAAGCAGGCAGTATAATAATAGATCTTTGCTCTTTGAAAAAAGTGCTTTCTATCTGACACAGACACAATAAACTTTTGAGGTAGAACTTTAACTTGTCTATGAATCAGTCAAATGTATTCGAATTATGAAAATTTATTTCTATCGTCTGTAAGTCTATAAACCGTCTTTGTAAAACCCATTAATAATATTTTAATTAGTTCATTATTTAGGTCAATTCTCACGCAACACAAGTAAAAAGCCATAACGAATAAAAGTCGGTGTTAAAAATGATCGTTTTCCGTGAAACACCTTTAGGCCTGGTTTAGTTTTTGTTGAAGCGTCGCCGACAGCAATCACACGCAATAGTGGCCATAGATAACATCACTACGTTAACTGTTGTTGGAACATTCTAAGTAAATTTTAGGTGATTTTCATTCATTTTGTTACTGTTTTATTATACTTTATAGTACTTAAGCTTACGGCAATTAATTTCGGTCTTGTTAGTTCTACTAGGCCGGTAATTAATTACTTTTAGTTAACCAACTATTCCAGTATTCAGTTAGTTACTGTTCGAAATGTAAATAACGGGTTTAGCGGCGATCCGCAGGTATTTGTCCCGAGTCTGGGTATTTGTGTGTGCGATATTTCATGTTTGTGGAACGCACCCACGATGCAAAAGAAATTGCTAGATTAGAGCGACGAATTTCTTTTAATAAATAGAAGACGGACTTACGGAGGCTGCCAAATGATTGCTGCATGGGTAAGAATGACGACAGTTGACAAATATTTGTAAAATGTATACATAAGAGTCCGAAAAAGTCTCAGTTTTAGAAAGGTAAAGGGTTCCTTGGAACTGAAAACAACCCAAGACTGAAAATAGCCTTCACTAGAAGAGACTTTACTAAATGTACTTGAACATCTATTAACATTGATGTTACAGATGCCAATACAGTCGAGTTGTGAACTCGTATCGGTAACAAGCGTCACAATGTATATTGCCACTTTAATGCACTTTAGAGTCAGGCTTTGTAATATTTATATTAGTTTCACAATGACGTAAGTGATCGCAATTTGTTAATATCGAAACCTTGAGGTGATAGCCTATCGATCAATTTATACAATTTTTTATTGAATCTTCATTAGACTTGTCAATTCAAAACCTAGCCGGTAATACTATGTATTGTGATTCATTCTAATATTATAAATGTGAAAGTAACTCTATCTGTCTGTCTGTCTGTTACGCCTTAACGACTAAACCGCTGGACGGATTTTGATGAAATTAGGCATATAGCAAGTTAAAGACCCGAGAAAGGACATAGGCTACTCAACGCGAGCAAAGCCACGGACAAAAGCTAGTTTTAAATATTTTACCAATGGCAAAGCCAAGTGTGAAGAATGGCCGAGTCACTGATCAAGGGCTCTTTTGAACTCCATAAATAAGTGTGAACATGAATATAGACTCCAATCCCTTACTAAAAACATTGTTTAGTTCCACCATGCTTCGTCCTCTTCTTTCCAATGTCAAATAACAATGAAAGAAACAAAACGGTCTGTTATTACACAAACAATGACTAGTTAGGTCGTTCGAGGGAATTTGGACTAATGTGAGATAACAAAGTCAAGAGTTGATTACCCGAATCGTATCGAATGTCGATAAGAGCGATTCTCTATGCTATAGGGTGTGTTTATGGTAATGACTCATGTCACCTCTGTAGAAAGCAATGCATTCACCAAACGTATTGATATTTCTGTTTTTTATCATCAACTACTACTATCATGCTTGTATTATTTAAAGAGATAGGCAGTAGTACTGTTGCTACTAGCTACACTTTTTTACATTGGGAAATCCGGGACTTTCTCCGTCTTGTAGCGGGCGGAGGGCTATGCCGGCCTCCTACCGGCTAAAACCCCAGGGTGTCCTACAAACTTGACTATAGGTACACACATAAGACCCAAACTGCATCTAAATGTAACATAACATCACGCCTGTATTCTCCGAGGGTTAGGCAGAGGTAGACCCACATATCGACAGGTATGTTATTGGTCCCTATATAATATGGGCCAAGCCTATTGCCATTAACCGCGCACAAACTTAGACTGTGCTGCTACTGAGAATTTCCGATTAGAAAGACTTAGTAACATTGCCTGACCTGGGATTTGAACCCTCATACTCAGCAGTCGCGCATAGCGACTACTAGACCAACGGGGAAGTCATATTAGTACCTATTTAACAATTATCAATATATTTTTGTAAACACTAGATTAAATTCTAATTTATCTTAATGATAAAACTACCTATTTTTCTAGCTAAGTATTTCTTAGAATCAAATAATCTATTAATGAATGATAAACATATTTACTTGTACATAATTGTTGTACCTAATTAATGAGGCCATGGCGAGTTTCAAATGATTTTTTAACCCGTCAGCAATGGAATTTCGTATAAGTCAGCATTCCTACTGTTTTATTATGCTTTCGTGTACTTAAGTTATTTCTAATACGTGATTAGTAACAGAATTAGGTTTTAGGCATATTTGATATTTTTCAAGAGCAATTTAAAATACACTTCTTCTTCAGAATATCCACTTATGAAATTCTCGATAACGCATTTGAATATTTTGAATACAGCCAATAGGTGGTAGGTAGGTAAATAAATTTAAGGCGAAAACAAAACACTAATTCAAAATCCTAACAAGAACCTTCCGTCATCACAAATTCACAAACACCGTGCGAATCTGATAAGAAATATCAAACAATAAATAAAAATTTAAATTTTATTAATGAACACAATTTTAATTAAGATTAAAATCACCCTGCCATTGTCAGTCTAAAAAACAAACTCCAACTTTGACATAACTGCAACTGTCAAAAGGAACGTTGTAATTCGAAATTTAAATAATAATGTGTACTCACTTTGGCTCCAATCTGGTTACCGCATTGTCCGGCTTGCAGGTGCACTATTTCCCTCATATTTTCTGTGATATAAATTAAATAATCAACTAAATAATAGTTTGCTTCAAGCGCGGTCCCGTCACACGCACGGACGGACTGCCCGAATGAAATGAAATGAAAAAGGAACGGTGAACGGCGAACGAATCGGTTCTGGTCGGGGTGTGTGTGTGGCCATGTGGTGGAAATCTCCCCGAGTTTGAGGTAAATAAATTATTTTTTTTGATGTCGTTGTCAGTGTATTGCAATACGAATTGAGGATATAACGGTATTATAATATACCTAACTTACTAAATTTAAATGCCGCTTAGTAGGTTAAGATAAGCGACTGATTATACATAATTCTATTATATTCAATCATATTGTAATTCATAGTAGTAAAATAAAATAGTTACTCAGATCCACATAATTAAATTGTTTTTTTTTTAGTAAAGTAAAATATTAGTTATTAAAACTTGAATATTATAACTGTTTTTTGTTCTATAATATTTTATTTGGCTCGCGATCCAGCTTATGAATAAAAACTCCGTTCGAGTTCGAAACTAGTCGGGCATTCCCGAATACACACGTGGGTAAAACTGGTTTAAATATGTATAGTGAGTAATATATAATTGTTATGTACAAATTCAAAGTAATATAATCACATTCTCGTTTTAAATAGTGGTTGCAATTAAATAATTAAATAACCGTCTATACCACAGAGTTGAGAGCATTAAAAAATGTCATACGTAGTCAAATTATGTCAAACATTTGTAAGGGTAATTTAGGGATTGTATATGGCAACACAGCGGTATGATTCACCGAGCGGACGCAAGTTCAGGCCGACAATGAAACCATAAATTAATTCAAACACTAATTACATTCTGTAAGCCGTCGACCTATGACGAGTGACGATCGAACAGAAAAAGTTAACGCTAGAAATCTATGGACGGAAGTAATAATAAAACACTATAGTGCCTGTGTTGATTGTAGATGTATACACGCTGGCATTGTGAATAGGGGTAAGCTGAGTATTATAAAGACACAATGGTAAATGGATGTTGACATGACGTTAGGTTATTTTTGTAGGATTTGTGGATTAACTATTTTTATTAGTAAAAAACCTACCTCTGCAGTTAATTGGTTTTCATTTTCAGTTTTTTTACGTTGTGAGAAGCGTGTTATTGGCTGCCTCGTTGGTTTAGTGGAGGCGACTGCTGAACTTGAGGTCCCGGGTTCGAGTCCCGGGTCGGGAAAATTTACTGGGTTTTTCTATAAGGTCATTTTCAGATTCCTCTGGCCAGATGGCGGGGCGACTTGCATAAATTGGACGGTAGTGACTGGATGCATAAAACAGCAGACCGAGCACGAAGAGACCTTGAGAGAGGCCTATGTCCAGTGGACTATGTACTGCAACGGGCTGATGTTGATGATGAATTTTCAGTAGCAGCACGGAGTCTGGATTTGTGTCTGGTTGGTGGCAATAGGCTAGCCTCCTGTAACATTGGGACCTATATCATAACTGGTGAAATGTGGGTGTAAGTACTATTCATACACCCCTGCCTACCGACGAGATATACAGGCGTGATGTTACTTGACGATAAGTAAGTAATAAACAAAATAGACAAATTAATAACGTCACTCTACTTGTATTTATTACATTTGACACCTGTAGAGTTGTCACAATTTGACAGAACGCAATCTGTCGGTGGCAGGTTGAACCGGTATTAGACCATATGACATTACAGTAGAGAGCACACCAGTTACCAATAAGGAGATCCTATAAAAAGAGTTCAGCTTACTGTCTTTAAGTGACCTACAAGGCAAGTAATTTTTTTTTTAAAACGTCGCCCCACACTAGGAATTTCTCCTGTATCGCAGGTGCGTTTCACAAACATGAAATATTCACATACACAAACACCCAGACTCGGGACAAACATCTGTGGTTCGCACAAAGTTTTGCCCCGTGCGGGAATCGAACCCGCAACCCTTAGCGCAGCAGTCCAATCGCTTAGCCACTGCGCCAATCAGGTCGTCAAAGTAATGGCAGACTAGTTTAACAAGTAAGACAAAAACTATGAGCTTACCGCAAAATTACTTCTCTCTACAGAAAGACAAAGCAGGACAGTTTAAAATGTGGAAGCGAGACGCCGCTACGTGAAGTGTAATGCGACGTCTCGCTTCCACATCTTAAATTGCTCTGCTTTAAGAGTTCATGGTAAGGAGCTGTTCTCAGTTTCGTATCGCTGGAGAATTTTGCGGTAAGTTTGTAGTTTTGCCTTACCAGTCAAGGTGCGTGTTTAGTCCAGTATGTGCAGTAATATAATATCAACATATAGCCACACAAATATTTGTGTGTGCAGGAATACACGAACCACAGATAAAACATAGCACAAAGTTTTGAATCCAAGCAAGTATTAATGACTTTTTCAAAGCTTAAATAGGTAGTCTAAGACGCCATTGAGTAACGGTAAATGAAACCATTGCCTCGTGATAAAACCTGGATATAATTGGTTAAAATCACAAACCCGCATCTCATAACCGATGCTTCTCCCTTCTCTGTAAAAGAAGGGGTCTTTATCTTATAAGTGTCTTATTAACTAACGCAATTTAAACAAGTCAGCCAACGAAGCACGCGACGAGCTAGCCTATTAGTTTTGCCAAAAGTCCGAACCAATTATGGCAAAAAATTGCTTACATTTGAAGGAGCACAACTATACAATAAACTATCCTCATCCATAAGAAATGTACACACATTCAATGCATTTAAAACCCAACTTAGAAAGTACCTACTAGAGGATAAATCACTTTTGGAGAAATAAGTGCACTGGATGTTTACATTGGATCTGATGATGGCGAACATAATGTTATATTTAAAATAAGTAAGTGACATATTGTAAGTCTTTATTGAGAATAAAGTTTCTTAAACCATATTATAAGCTGGTTTTAATATCAACTTACATAGCGTATTACTTCAACATGTCATATTCTAACTCAGTGCAAAGCACGTCATAATTTTCAGTCAGTCCGCACTTTTATTAGTGAGACTGAGTGAATGCTGACTCATACATTCCGTTATTACATACACGACTTTCTCACAAGTGCAGTTATTGTGCAGTTTATTGATTTAAGTTAATGACAGGGAATACAGCGTCTCCAAAGCATCAACTATTCACAAGTTTTGTTTTAGCCTCAAAAGCAACTAGTGTATTAACTTATTGGCTTGGTTCCAAATCTTGGATGCTTTCTTACCCCTTTGAAGTATATAAATATGGTAATAGGCACTCCATTATTATAGACAAAATAGACTAAGATACAGAAGAGATACAAGTAAGAACGTGCACGTGTATCGGTGACTCAAGGGACTGTATTTATATCCAAGATGGCGGGGTCAATTCCAGGCAATAACGTAGTATGTTACATTTATTATGCACAAGTTGGCTGGCTAGATGCCTCTCTATCTGTAATATTTATTTGTGTTTAAACATCTTTAAATCATTACGTTTTTAAACATGTATTTAATCTAAAATTAATGTCAAGAATTGATACAATGCAGTTTGCAGTCCGCTGTGTGGCTGTGTATCTATAATATATGTAATAGGTACCTATATATCGTTAATTCATTAGTCCCGTATTCCTATAAAGAACTAACACTCTTCTTCTTGTATTGTATTCCTAAAAAGATAGCCAAAACTTCTTTTCTCAATGTTTCAGCTTCTTATTTTTTCACTGTTTCTCTTCTCATCGTTTCATTTGGCTTTTGTGTGACATTGTTTAATAAATATACCAGTTTAGTCGTGATATATGACTAACAGATAAAGTTCCATTTGCATTTATAATATTAGTTTGAATAAGTATTAATAGTCTGGCAAGCAGTGTCTAGACGGGACGCCATTACGAAATGCTGCATTCAAATCATCGCAGTCATAGGGCTCTCTAGGGCCTTTCTAATTAATGATAAACAAGGA
Source organism: Abrostola triplasia (assembly GCA_946251915.1). Lineage (NCBI taxonomy): Eukaryota > Metazoa > Arthropoda > Insecta > Lepidoptera > Noctuidae > Abrostola > Abrostola triplasia. The sequence continues at coordinate 8,600,547 of OX276442.1, forward strand.
GATAGGGAATCGGGTCACTGCTAATTAGGCCGATAATTATAGTTTATACAGTTAACATGAATACGCTTGCTTTACGGAAAAACGCAGTCGATTTTATCGTGATGTTATTACCATGTAAATAACCTAATTTTGAATAATTATCCATAAACTTTGGTTAATTAAAGGTTAGTTTTTGCATCCTTAAACCAAAGCGGAAGACGCAGCATTGGCAGGCCTCCCACCAGGTGGACTGACGATATCGTCAGAATTGCGGGCAACTGGTGGATGCAATTGGCAAGCTGTCGTTCATTGTGGCTTTCTAAGGGTGAGGCCTTTGTTCAACAGTGGACGTCTTCCGGCTGATGATGATGAAACCTTATTAGTTACAATACAATTTCTGTTAACCCAAAAGAGGGTGCCATCACAGGCCCCGCGTTCAACCATTTTTCCTTTGCGTACACTGTGTCCATCAACATGGCGTACGCTCCTCCCTCCCGCCACTTCACACCCGCTTAATGTTGCTAGGCTAGAAGTGGAATACCGCTTCTGGGGTAAATGGCGATGTTTTGGTTGTGATTATTAAAGATTTGTATAAAAAGATTTTTAATTAACAAATGTTATATTATAATGTAATAGTTTTTAGTTCTAATACTATTGCCATTGACCGAATAAGCACAAATAATTATAGACTCCGTGTTACTACCTAATTATACTGCCCAGACCGGTAATCAAACTCCACACCTTACGCATATAAAACATAATTCTTCCTCCTTTTAGCATTTTTACAAATAAAAATATTAACAAATCACGGGGTAATATTTCACCTAAATACTTGCAACACTGACAAAATGGACGCTTAGTTTCATTGTCAAATAATTACGATAAAAAATATTCGACATTTAAATAAAGAGACGTATTTATGTGAAACGTACACATGAAATGTAATCCTATTATATTTTTATATATTTCCGACTGCAGTTTTCGTCATTAGCATTACGCAGGTCGGCATAATTGAATTAAATTCGCAGCGTATAAAACGTTCTCGCGATGCACGCGCTTTTTAAAAATGAAATGTCAAAATTTCCAACTACTCCATTTTGGAGTAGTTGGCATACTTACATTATTTTGCGCGGTCACGCCTTCTGGTTTGTTCTATATTCTAAGGGTGCCATGTACGAAATTGCAAAGTTTAAAAAAATAACTAAATTTTAGCAGACTAAGCAATGTTTTATTTATGTTTTAGCAATACCGTAGGCATATTATTGCATGAAGATAATCCCGCCATACTTTCCCATTCACATTACAGTATTTTGTGCAATGGCCGACTAACAGTTTCTGTGTTAATACACCCGCACGAATCTAATGGCTGCCAAACAATAGCCCGCCAATCTCCCGCCATTTTTACTGTCAATTTGACAGCTAGACATACAATTATGGACGCCAGTAGTGGCCAGTAGTTATATTGATATTAGCTTTTTAAACTGTAAATCCATAAACGTAATATTAATCTCAATTAAATTGCTTTTAGGAAATCTAATGGGTCAAGTGTGATTTCAAGTAAATTTGGGTTCTGTAATACTAATGGTTTAAACAATTTTCTGTGTGTTTTTTACTATATTATAAGCTTGGCTTATCTCATTATGTGCTAATGAGTTGGTAAAGTTAAAATGCTATATTCTTAACCCTTTAAATAGTCATAAAAACTTCACTTTAAACCGTGGATTAAATCTCTGTACTTTGCATGTCAGAAATAGAGATGTCAACCTTCTAAGGGTGGGTTTAAAGTAATACGGGTATAATACTTATAAAATACAGTATATCTAGGTTATATAGGTTATCAAATAAAACCTGTGTTTTTATAGGTTTTTCGTAAATGTTTGGCGCAGGACTAGCCGACTATTATGACCGAATGGCATATGGTAGGTAGCACCTAATTACTGTAGCAAGTTTACAGAACTCTAAAATCATACTTTAATATCTATAACGAATCGTTAGCTAGACTAATTTACACCTAAATGTATCTTAAACTAGTTGTAAATCAATACCTAGCCATCTATAAATCATTTCTGTTTGACACCAGACGCGTCTTTCAAAATACAATTAATTACAAATGTTAAAAATACGAATGTAGTTCATCCAAATACTAATTTATTAACATTAGCAAGGATTAAGACTTGTAATTTAGTTATGGAGATCGATATTATAATTTTTTATTGTATATTTAATTAAAAAGTGTAGATTAAAGTATGAAAAGTGGCTATGATGAAGAAAACTAATGTATGTAACAAATCTTACTCCTTGTACGATCTTAGACTTGTACAGTCGACAACAAAAAGACCATTGCCATTTCGAGACTTTTTTAATACATAGTTTTACATTTTCTTGGATATATGAGGACCTGATTGGCGCAGTGGCTAAGCGATTTGACTGCTGCGCTAGGGGTTGCGGGCTCGAGCTCCGCGCGATTCTGGGTGTTAGTGTATGTGCTATTTCATGTTTGTAAAAAGCACCTACAAAACAGGAGAAATTCCTTGAGTAAAATTAAGATATATAATTTTTATAAATAACATCCCCCACTCTATGAATTTCTCCTGTATTGTAGGTGCGTTCTTACCACGCGTAACCACATTAAACCAAAAGAAAAAACAAAATACGGTATTTACCGTCCATCATCTTCTAACGTGTCGATATGAACTTCAGGATAATACATCTCATGTCGTGGCGAGATGATGAGCTTGAGTCTACTTACTGTATTAGGATTATAATATGGTAGCCATCTTGTAATCGACACCAATACTCAATATCTATATAATCTCATCTTGACGCCTCAACACAGATACCTCTTTGTTTTACGTCAATGCATCTGTGTTGTACTTATTTAGAAATAATAAAAACTTATTGAGTCAAAGTGGGTATGGTTCGGCAAGTCTTGTGTGTTCTATTGGTCACTAATACGAATTTGCTGAAATCACCAAAACTGGATTCGTTTGCATAGCTAAATAAGCCTGGTCGCTGCATATAAGTATGTCAGGACTCAGTAATGTCTAGACTAGTTAAAACTATCATTATGCACGACAGTCACAAATCAAGATTACGGGTAACACTAAAAACTAGACCGGAACAATGTAATTTGCATTTGCTGTGCTTGCTGAAGAAAGTAAAGATTTCTAGCTAATCAGTAACGTTGTCTTGCATGATAAGGAACCTAAGAATTGTCTGTACAAGGACTTTAGATGCCCTATAGTTATTAAGAAAGCGAGTCCTAACTCTAAAGATACTATTTCAGTTTAGCTACGATTAAAGGTACTCGCAGTCTATTACCATAGTCTAGCTAGTAATTAGACTGTGATACCTACATGGGACTTAAGTAGGTAAAATGTGGGTATTTAGTCTCCTAAATATAGGAGAACGCCATGTAATAATTATCGTTTTTAGCAATCAAACATGTCACAATACAAAAGGAGGTCTGTCTCCTGAACTAGGAAGCCTGTATCTCTGGGAACAGTGCCTACATGTAATTGGTGATTGCACCATACATAGCTGTTTATATTATCTCCTCGTTTTACTGTGTCCTTACAAGGTCTCTGAAACATCTAATTACAATAAGTTAACCACCTAGGTATAAGTACACACTGTGGAATGAAACTGTCCTTCTGTCGAAGCACCGATGGCCGTTGGAGAAGACGAGTCCTTGAGTAGAGACCGCGAATTAGCAAACGTAGGACGACCCCCTCCCAGCCCAATGGTCGGACGACCTGGAGACGGTAGCTGGGTCGGACTGGATGCGGAAGGCGGAGGACCGGGTGTTGTGGCGCTACTTGGGAGAGGCTTATATCCAGCAGTGGTTACCCAGCAGGTAGGCTGAGAAAGAGTTGAATAAAATTTGTGATTAGGCATTGAGTATTTCCCTAAAATAATTATGTTGTATTTATGATCAAATTATTTTGTTTATGATCGTAAACTTTCTTGTAAATTAAATACCGAATCTAACGTCCCACGACCCACTTGGTTGTCCTACTTTATGAGACCTTGACCCCTGTCTCTTCTGATATTTATTTTCAATAATACACAGACAGAAGAGACAACGCCATCTAGTAGCATAGACACGTACAAACAACTTGAGCCAACTATACCCGGCAGTGAAGTCGGGCTGTGAATGATGATGATTATGCTCAGAGCCTGTGTCTAGAAATCAGAAGCAAGTTAAGACGCATGGTCCTGCATCAGCCCCCTTACACCTCTTAAAGGCAGGACAGTTGACGTTGTGGAAGCGAGACGCGACACGTCGGAAAATGTCCTGGTTTAAGTGTTCATGGTAAGGGACTGATATTTTGGACTATGAGTGTTAAAGAATGGAGAGTGCACCTAACCTCTTTTGCGTGCAAATGTGCGCTACAATGTTTCCATTGTTGTCTGTGACCGAAATTCAATCAGGAGGAAAATAATGCAAATGAATAAATGAATATGTATCATTTGATCTGTCATAACTTATTGCTTTTTAATTTATATACAGCCATGATCAAACTCAATGTTATTCGAAATTCAAACATGATACGTTATTGTTATTTGACGTTTTAATTTACACTTTCTTTGCAACATATTGAAATTCGAATTCTATCAGCGTCTGTGACCATAGACAATTTGTTTTACTTTTTTACTACTTTGCATTCGCTCAGCTTGATTGTAGTGTGTCCGTTGGGAATTGGCGTCGATGTTATTACGGTGGAAAGTGATTCCCTTGTGATTAATATTATAATTAGAGTTTGTGTTAATTTTCTAACTGAATGTTTTCTTTTTTAATATTCGATTTGTAAACTGAGTTTCTTGCTCTTTTGTTAAATAATTATAATCTACTAGTTTTTACCCGCGGCTTCCTGACCTTTCTCGGGTCTTAATCCGTTCAGCGGTTTTGTCGCGAAGGTGTAACAGACAGACAGAGTTACTTACACATTTATAATATTAGTATGGATAATACTAGTTTAGTACCTACTAGATAATTTTTATTAGAAGCCGTAGGCTTCTATCTCGTCATAAATATTCGCCCAACAAACAAAACCTGAAAAGTACCCATCTACAAAATCAAGTGCAGCTTCACACACGCATCCCATACATCGCTGTTCAACAAATAAAACAACAAAACACAGGCCACTGCTGGTGATCACGACTACACTACCGTTAGTCTCAGACGTTGCAAATCGCGCAAAAAGTGCGGTGGTGCGCAGGCGCAGTGTCGGGACGAAGCGAGGTGTTAGCTATAACATGCACGAAGATTACTTACTTGTGCATGTCTTTGTTTTTTTGTGTATGACGTAGTGTATAGTCTGCAGGATTTTGAATGTTGTGGATGAAGATGTATGTCTATGTTTGTTTTAAAAGGATTCTGTGCATTGCCTCGTTGGTCTAGTAGTCGCTTAGCGTGACTGCTGAGCATGAGGTCCTGAGTTCTAAGCCCGAGTCGGGTAAAATTTTAATAGGTTTTGCCATTAGTAGCAACACGGAGTCTGGATTTGTGCCCTGTTAATGGCAATAGGCTCGCCCCCTATTACATTGGGACCTATAACTACTGGCGAAATGTGTGCAGTCCAACGATCATACCACTCGGTTATTACTGCTCTATTGCACTGCAAAAAACAGTTGATTTGCCGTCTATTAAATTAGATTTAAACACTGTCTTTGTCGATATGTGGGTGTGGTGTAATATGCACACCTTTGCCTACCCTACTGAGTAATACAGGCGTGACGATACGCCATTAAACCAAGTGCACATACTTCTAAGAAGTGTCAGATAAAAACCTCTTTTGAAAGCTGCTGTAACTTCTCAGATTATCTCCAAAAGGTTCTTTATGATGTCGACACGACACGAAGGTGGAATTTCGTCGCGTATTTTATCGTCCGTTGTAAAAAAGCATTCCAAGATTTGTCGTAGAGATTAGAAAAAAAATCTTTTTATTTCACATTAAATTACAGGCAATATAAGAAGACTGCCTCGTTGGTCTAATGGTCGTAATTTGCTGAGTTCGACTGCTGAACATTAGGTCTTGGGTTAGAATCCCAGGTCGGGCAGAGTCACTCGGTTTTTCCATTAAGTAATTCTCAGTAGCAGCACGATGTCTGGATTTGTGTCTGAATTAATAGAAATGGGCTCACTCCTATTACATTGGGGCCTATAACATAACTTGGGAAATGTGCGTGTACTAAACAAGTATACACCTCTGCATACTCCTTCGGGGAATACAGGCGTGATGTTATGGATCACGGTTTGCACGGTTACAAAATGTATTTGCTACCGAGAAAAATAGGAAGTTCTAAATAGGTACTAGGTATATTGATCTAATGAAGTACCTATAGTTCTATTTCCAGGTTAGCTGTTAAATTTACGGAAGGTAAATAACACAGAGGTCAAGCAAACAGAGCCCTACACATATCAACGACCCCTTAGGGCGTTTGACCTGAATCATCAAATATGTAACGCACTGTGTTTTATTGATGAATGAGAAGTGTACTGCCCCTTGACAACACACCGGGCCGTATGTCAGATATTTAACCGACTTCAAATAATGAAGGTGTTTTCAATTTGTATTTTTTGTTTGTGAATTCTGTGATAATTTGAATAAAACTTAATCTGCGATAGGCTTTTTTGATTTAATTAATGTTCCAAGATGGTTTTATAGTGAAGATCGGATGATAACCTGTGGGTATAGTATAGACATGGAATACTTTGACGACGTAATTGGCACAGTGGCTAAGCTATTGAACTGCTGCGCTAAGGGTTGTGATTCGATCTCCGCAAAGGTCAAAAATAGTGCGGTCCGGAGATTTTTGTCCCGAATCTGGGTGTTTGTGTGTTATATTACATTTTTGAAACGCACCCACGATGCAAGAGGAAACCCTAGTGTGGGGAGTAAAAATTATACTTATCTGATGTTATGCTGCAATTATCTCGCTTCTTTGTTTTATTAAACTGAGAGAAATAAATGATTATATTATACTACTGTTCAGTGGTCATTACTTTTAAAATACATCTACACTTTTAAAGTTATTTACTTTAAATAGTTTCCACAAAATTTAAATACTATGGAACATTAAATCCTGTCTATGAAAAACTATAAAAAAATTTATGACAAAGAAGTCAAATAATTTACCAACTAACTGAGGAAGCAAAGGATTCTGGCATTCTGCCAGTAATGTCATTGACTGGCAGGTACCGGCGCCAAGCGGGAGTCGCAGGAAACTACACATTTTTTATTTTGTACTTTAGAGAGATCTGTGTATTTATAGTGTAAGTAGTTTGGTTAACAGTTTCTGAAAGGGATTGGTAACAAAGCTTGTGTGGTTTTTATGGCTTTCAGTTATGAGTTGATAGTTTGTTATGGTGACCTGTTGGTTGTATACACATACATAACATCACGCCTGTATTCCCCGAATGAGTAGGCAAGGTTCACATTTAGTACACCCACATTTCGCCAGTTATGTCCCAATGTAAATGGGGGACGAGCCTTGCAATTTACCGGGTACAAATCCAGACTCTCTCTGTGGAAGAACCTAGTAACACTTTTCCCGGCCATGGAAAAGTAGGTTTCAACCCAGGACCTTAGTTCAGTAGTCGCGCGATCACTAGACTACTTGGCTTATCAGACACAAATGTCAGTTATAAATTAGTCTACATAAACAGTAGGTGATCAGATGTGTCTATGCCGCGATAAGTCTTGATAACAAACATACCTACGGTGCGCGGTGACCTTTGGAGTTAATAACGAAGCTAAATGTCCAGCCGTTATCTTATCTACCTAGTTGTTAGCTTGTTATCAAACTGGACATTAGTTGTGCCAAGTTCAAAAACACTGCCATTATCTAGCCAGTAGAACAACATCTTCTCAATTGTGGTATTTACAATAAAACGTCGCCCCACATTAGGCATTTCTCCTGTATCGTGGGTGCGTTTCACAAATATGAAATATCACATACACAAACGCTCGGGACAAACACCTGCAGATTGCACAAATGTTTGTCACGTGCGGGAATCGAACCCGCAACCCTTAGCGTTGCAGTCCAATCACTTGGCTACCCCACCAACCAGGCCGTCAGGTATGAAATAGTTAAACACTGTAAACCCGAAAACGATAATCGGGGTTTTAGTCATCTCATTTCGCCGCTCAACATACATAAGTCTTATAAAGAAGAAGACAAGTAAATAGCCATTTTTCAAGTCCACGCTGGTTTGGTCGCCATTTCTGACTAGTTTCCCCGTCAAAGAAGGAGAAAACATAACATAACATCACACCTGTATTCCCCTAAGGGGTAGACAAGGTGCACATATAGTACACCCACATATCGCCAGTTATATTGCCATCAACCGGGCACAAATCAAGACTCCATGCTGCTACTAAGAATTACCTTATGTAAAAACCCAGTAGCACTGCCTAACCCGGGATTCAAACCCCAGACCTCATGCTGAGCAGTCTCTAGACCAACGAGGTAGTCTAAAATGATAAAGAGAACTGTATTCTTAATCTCCTTTCTTTTACCATAGAAGGATGTGTACTATTTCATCCATACTTTTACTAAACCACAAACTTCACGAATAATCCTTCTACGGCTTATAACCGGCCAGTAACAAAGGCGCGGCGCCTAAAAGTACGTTTACCTAAAAAAAAGATTGCGCCATTGTCGATGGACGTTGCGCAGTAGTATTGCAAGTATGGCGGCTGTTTGTTGTTCTATCGTGGTCTATCTCCGCGATCCGTGGATGTTTACGACGGGCAGGCCGTTACCCCGCCCCGGGTTCCGTGCCCGATACATGAGAACATTTATTTTTGTTTTATGAAGTTTTGACAGAGTTTTCGGACGTCAATAGTTCGGACGTCAGTTATTTAGTGGTGTGAATGTACTCGATATTTTATCAATGAATCTGTGTTGTGACTATGCTTGTATAGTAGGGTAGGCAGACATACTGATGCTACAAGGAGAGGTCTACAGATCTTTTTTCTTTCGTCAGATGCGTACGGCAGGTAGCGTACCTTTGCCTATTGTATATCCATGCAATTATAAGTGCGAAACGGCGAGCCCGTTTAAGACGATATTATCACTCCCTAAATGTAGGATTTCGATTTGGTTTTACACGAAGGAGATGGGGGATGCATAGATATGTGATTACATGTATTTTCTTCTATCTGAAATCATCTGAAATTTTACGTTCTACAACCCTAAGAGCACAAAAGCTTAAAAATTACTTACAGCTTTTGCCTACAAAATAATTAAAGATTAATTTATCGTATGGAGTATAACATAAATGCTTTTACTGTTTTCAATCAAAGTTTTGACATTAGACATAGGCACTGCTATTGTTATTTAGTTCCCAATTCACCACGAACGCTCAAAACGCTATTAAACTACAAGTAATGTCGGAGAAAGTCTAGCATTAGCTACTACTGACTTATACACGTGCTCTCCGAAACTGTCTGATCTTCAACCTGCCACGTCTAGCACGTGTAGTGGGCTGCTTACCCTACAAAATAAATAGGGCGTAAAGTTGTGTCTGCTGTGTTCCTATAGCGTTGGCACGTAGTGCGCAGTGTGTGACATAGATGGCGCTGTTTTAAACGTTATTTGAATAGTGTATTCAGTTATTATTTATTAAATATAAGAGAGTGTTTTTATTACTATATATTATACTCGTTAACAGTCATAGTTTTAAGTATTATATCACATGAATACGAAAAATAAGCCCGTTTTGAATATATTACTTAGCTTTTAAAAATCATATCCGTTCTTTTTACTGACGCTTTAAAAATTATTGCCATATCAATGACAAATAGAAAGCGGTAGGCCGTTAACTACAAAACTAAATGAATACAGAAACGTCTACATTTCTGAAAATAGCAACAAATCCCCGACGACGCAGACGAAATAAATAAAACAAAAACCTTGCCACGTTTGCTCTCAAAACTTAAAACTAACTTATATTATACATCTTATGTTCATCTCCATAAGGTTCAAAATGAAAACAAATTGCAGTCTAAATGGTATTTTGTTAATTTGTGATTGAACTTAGGAATGTATTATCTATTCTTGTAACGGATGAATGACAAAATGAAGTGTTTGAACATCCAAATTTTAGTAAATCCACGTTCGTCACACGTGAAGTTAGACTGGTATGTCTAGATATTAATAGCCAATCATGACTAGGTATATTCACAACTCACTTACACTTTTACAAATAGATAAATTAACCTAATTTACATTTTATTCGGCAATCTTTGACACTGACATTAAAGATGGGGATGTGCTGAAATAGTGCAACCTAGGTCAGTCTCTAAATATACGTAGATACAAAAGAATTGCAATACAAAGAGTGAAAACCGAACCTCTTAACATTCTTCTAAACAACATAGATCATCAATTTGGTCTGACAAGTCACATAAGGGCTCATGGTAGGCGATAATGCAAAGGGTTCGCCATAGTCGACATCGACTAGGAAGACATTAGCCAGAAGACGTCCACAGTTGAACAAAGGCCTCTCCTTTAGAACGCCACAATGAACGACAGCTTGCCATTTGCATCCACCGGTTGCAGCAACTCGGCCGATCTGATGGGAGGCCTACCCAGTGCGTCTTCTCAAGAATATTATTGAACTTAATACCTATCCAAATAATTTGGAAAATATTTGTCCCAGAACTTAGTTATATTGATCTCATCTCTAAGCTTTTAATTATGCTTTACCTTACGATAGCTGTTTAAAGTTACATTATTGATTCGTTAAGGTTTTTGGAAAGCTGCTCAGGGACTTTCTCTTACACCCAATAAAGGATCATAATAAAATTCTAGACATAATTCTAGCTTATTAATCCTTCTTTATACTTTTAGACTTTGCCAAGGTCGAGTATTAACTTCCCACGGTGAACATAGCTCTAAAACATGATCTTATCTGATGTTATCGGAACTAAATGAATAAGAATTGGTATTTATACTGTTGCTAGGATACCTACTACATATATAGATATATATATACTATGCATTAAGAACATCCTTGACATTCGTGTGATAATTTATTCTGTTACTGCAATTTGTTTTAGAACAAGAAACGAATTTGTATCGAGCATCGATCAAAAGCAGGATGCTTTCTCCTCAAATATGACGGCAACATAACCTGAAACTTATTTTAAATAACTTAATATTAAAAATATATTTTAACACAAGCTTTTAAATCAAAAGTTATTTAATATTTTATTGTCATCAGACCTATTTAAATATGCAAAGATTCATTTCAATCGAATGTCAAAAAGTGGTTCTAATTTAGATTGCAAGACTTGACCTAAACAAACTCACATACATACATACATTACAAGTTAAATAAAAGCTTGTAAAAACACAGGCACAACACTGATACATCAAAATACTAAAAATAATCGCAGAAATAAAACAAGTAAGTACAACTGTCTTGTGATAATCTTTCTTAGAAAATGTTGTTATTATTCCGTCGATAAATAGATGCACTAATAAACTCAAATCGCTATTTAATTATTTTAAAATGAACTTAGCGGTTAATTATCTTTGTTATATCAGTCTACTGTTATGTTACGTTATTTTATTATGCTCTCTAGTACTTCTTCTTCTTATCGTATGGTTGATGAACAACCTGTCAGAGTTTAAATCACCTGTAAGCCTCTGGCATGGCTTTACACATCGTACTCTCTAGTACTGTGATCGTATAAAGAAAACTTAACTTTACTTTTCAAAATATTAGGAAAAACAGATTGTCTGATGTTAGAAAATCTTCATCACCATCCAAAAGACTCCCACTGTTGAACAAAGGCCTCCATAGAACGCCACAATGAACAACAGCTTGCCATTAGCATCCACCAGTTGCCCGCAACTCGGACAATATCGTCGGCCTGCTACACAGTTTCATCCGGTTCGTGGTTTGTGCGATGTGGCCTGGTGGTAGAAATTCTTGCTTATTCCCAATCAAAGGTAGACTCCTTATTCTTATCCTTCCTCATTTGAAGAACTGAATCTGTGTGTTCGTTTATCATCATTATCAGGCCGAAGGCGTCCACTGTTAAACAAAGGCCTCCCCCTTAGTACGCCACGTGTGTTTGTACTAAAATAGTACACAAATCTTTCTGATTAATAATTATTCTGTAAGAACCGGATAGAAGGACATAATTATGAAGTTTTAATCTGACAAGAAGCCAAAATATTCCACACAAACGCACTCTTTAGTCCAAAATAATTACAGCTTAGAAGGCTAGGCTTATCTTAGTCTTATAGTTTTAAAAGTCCAGCACAATAAATATGGAACAGCACTAACTTGGAAGTTACGAACCTAAGTTAATTAAAGGCCAATGCGCATGCCCATTGTCACAGATCAACCTTCAAATCGATCGAATAGCTTCATAAGTTCATATGTTGACTGAGTCACTCACTTATCGGAGAGTGTGAATTATTATTACATGGCCGAGACACTGTTTAATAATATAGAGAAATGTGTGATTATGTAGAAATTGTAATTTGTACATGTGTACCTAATTGGTAGGGTACATGTGTACTTAATTGGTAGGGTACATGTGTAATTTTCTCATTCAGCTTTTAAATTTGAGCCTAAAGTTGACTGCCCCTTATATTGTGGAAGCGAGAAGCCCTATTTCACTGTACATCGCGGCGTCTCGCTTCCACATCGTAAACTGTCCTGCTTTAAGTGTTCATGGTAAGGGGGAAGGTCTATTTGTAACAAGATTGACTGCTGAACATGAGATCCTGGGTTTGATTTCCGAGTCGGGCAAAGTGTTACGGAGTTTTTCTATTAAGTAATTCTCCGTAGCAGCACGGAGTCTGGATTTGTGCCTGGTTGATGGCAATATGCTCGCGCCCTATTATATTGGGACCTATTGCATAACTGGTGAAATGTGGCGAATACGTACACCTCTGCCTACCCCTTAGGAGAATTCAATCTAGTTGCAATGTTATGATTCTACATTTTTTTTAAATCCCACAGACAGATGGTCATAGGTAAGATTTTAAATGTTGTATCTATCATAAAGGTTAGATATCTAACAAAAACTAGTTCTTACTAACCACAAAGCAGGTTTTCTAAATAGTGGCCAACAAAAAATTAACGAGCGAGTCCACGTGCAAAAACTATGCAACTTCAAGGAACTTATTACTTTGTTGTATTGAAGTAGACTTGTTTACAATCACTACGTCTCCCCGATAGCCGGCGAATACATGTGTGTTCAAAATAATAATCAAATACATTCGCCATTTTGAAAATTCTTTTCATAGATGTGTAATGATTGACAGGTAAAGAATCGTGGCTATTACATAATCGGTTTTAATTATTGTGCAATGTGATTGGAAATAAGTGGTTTTGTCTGCGGACTTTTAAAAAAACGGGTACGTTATTTATTTAGTACTTACTAAGCTGCGCCCCGCGGTGTTACCCGCTACATTTTTTCGGGATAAAAAGTAGTCTATGTTAATTCAGGGTGTCAGCTACCTCCATATGAAATTTCATTAAAATCCATTCAGTAGTTTTTACGAGAAAGTAACAAATATCCATCCATACTCACAAACTATCGCATATACAATATTAGTAGGGATCTTTTTTTTCATTAGTAGGAAAATTTTACACTTTTCATTAAACAGGTAAACAAAAAAAATAATTAAAAGACTACAAATCCATCAAACGTCAATTCATCAGTCTACAAGTCTTCACTTTTACAGAACTGAATAGACTATGGACACTTGGACAGTACTACTTACAAAATAATTATAATTATATACCTATGTAAGTTTCTTATCTGCATCATATATTAAGATATTTTAAATTATATATTTACACGTTAAATTAAAAAGTTAAAGTTAAGCTCCTTCTAGCCGACAACACACTTGTTGCCATCAAAATCATATAGTTCAATTATCTTATTAAAGTTTTTGCTTTTAGTTATGTTTTAATATTTAATAGATATTAATGTTATTATTCTTGTTCGTCGCGTTGCGGAAGTATTTGGCTATTTGACTAGTGTTTGATGGAGGGAAATGGGTCGTTTGTACAAGACAGGGGTCGGACCGGTCAGTATTGCACCATAACAGTTCTAAATTCAAATCGTTACAGCCGCGAGTGCCTTAGAACTGTGTTGACGTCCATAGTGTTACGGTTGTTTTTTTAAATCATTGATTAACGTAGGTAAGTTATTTTAGAGTTTATAATTAAAATGTAAAGTGTCATTTAACAGTTGTTTATGTTTTTACGCAAGTTGTTTGCTATATCGTCGTAATTGAGGGAGAAGGACTATGGCAGAAAATGTAATAAATTATTAGTTTTTAGGTTCTAATATATAATATGGTTTAGTGACAGTAAAATCTCCTTCACTAGGATGGATTTGAGGAGATTCTAATCTCATGTACATGAGCGTTTTATATACGTTGCGTATGGTTTTTGATCGTGAGGAGCTGAGTTCGATTTTCGCAGAAAATTAATGTACCTATTTTATGTTACAGTTTTAACTGTTTAAATACGCGTTTACTAATTAATAATCACTATTTAATGTACTAACCATATTCACACAATGTAGATAAAATAAATAAAATATGAAGAAAATTAATGTTTCAATTAAACCTCTTTATCACCAAATCGTTTAAATAACAACTTTTCTAAAAATAATGATAAATACCTAACATAAGCAACATAAGCTTAAATATTTAAATTACTGATGTAGGACCATTTAAATTATTCATTGACATTTTAATTTGAATGTTTAACTAATCAAGTGACATTGAACTTGACATGCTTATTAATGCAACTATTGTTTTAGGAATTAATAAAAACTACAAAAATCACTAATTACATTATAAAACGACGTTATTGATAAGAGAACAACGGCACTTTGTTAAAATGTATGTAGTTACAACCTCGATTTTACAATAACTCTTTCAGGACTAGAAACAAAAAATAATTGTAGCTTATTTTTTTATCGTTTCCCCACATTAGTTTGAATTTGCCGTAAGTTGTGTGCGTAAAAAAAGTAAGTGTCATATTCAAATAAAGAATCAATTAAAAAATCATTTGGCTGGTGTTTAAAAATTAATTCTTTTTTAATCGTTTACGACATTTAAATTCTATAAATACTATAATAAACAATTAACATTAATGATTCTAATTAAAACATCTATTGTCTTAAATGATATCTGGATATTATAACATATTTTTATACTTTATAGGAAAATCCAGCCATTTTTTCTTTGCTTTGATGACAGCATCAAATAACGCGGTGTTTAACCCACATAAAGAAGGAGCTTGTGTATTCGGGGCGTATTTATCATTTATTTAAAGTACGCGTAGTTTTTCTGACAACAATCATTCGTGAGGATGTTCATCAGCACGTACTATATAAGCGTATTACTTCTAAGTCAATGCTGAAATCAAACTCGACCAAAGCAAGAGGGTCATTCTGCCGTCTTACCGCGAAAAAATACATAAATACCATCAGCCGGAAGACGTCCACTGTTGAACAAAGGCCTCCCCCTTAGAACGCCACAATGAACGACAATTATATTATTATGTAATTGAAAAATATTATGAAACTTCCAACCCGGCTTTAGCAAGGCCATAGCGCTTGTGTCTCGTTGGAGATCAGCAGAGCTCCTCGTGATCTAATTTATGTCACTCACGTGGGGGGACACGATGTTCGAACAGAACACAACGTGAGGGATCTAGCTACATCTAGAAACTAATGTTTTATTCATTGTTGTTGTTTGTCTTGCATGCTTAATGGGGGCAAAGGATCAAGGTTATAAGGTTCGATGGCAATGAGGGCTATAACGCATGAATTCGCCGCTAGAGGCGCTAGTGTAGCAGATCTCCGAAATGTCAAATGTCACCACTGCTTTTGTATAGTCATTCCCCCCTGAGTATGCTGCAGTTCATAGAAAGGGCCATAATAATACGATGACAAATACAAAGGACAAGTCACACTGAAAACACGAAAGCATTATCAAATATATATTTCAGCTATACCTCAGATAATGATTTCGTTTATAATGAAAAATGTTTATGAGACGAGTAACAGCAAGTACTACTTAAATAATAAGTTACATTAACTTATATTTCTGTCTTCTATAAATAGGAATTGCTATTAACATCTAGATGAAGTTACTTTTTTGTTTCGTGTCTCACCCAGTTTTTTCTTGACATCTTGACCGAGTTTTTTCTGCGATTATGCTAAATCATCAACAGACTGTCTCGTTGGTCTGGTAGCCGCTAAGCGCGACTGCTGAGCATGAGGTGCTGGGTCCAAATCTGG
The DNA here is from genome assembly GCA_946251915.1 of Abrostola triplasia. Taxonomy (NCBI): domain Eukaryota; kingdom Metazoa; phylum Arthropoda; class Insecta; order Lepidoptera; family Noctuidae; genus Abrostola; species Abrostola triplasia. Next base: position 8,616,827 of record OX276442.1, read on the forward strand.
GTAGTGTTACTAGGCCATTTTATAACTACGGAGTCCTTGGGTTTTCCCCCACGAAGTCCTTCGGGGAATACAGGCGTGAGGCATGATGCCATTGGTTTGATGAAAAATACTAAGTGCCTTAATTATGATGCACACCGGTGCGCATACATTTGTTTACCCCTTCTGAGAATACAAGCGTGATGATATTATTTTGTGAGAGCTCTCTTAACAGCCACCTAGTTAGTGGCAAAACGCATGAAGAATAAAAATTGAACAAAATGAAAAGTATGGGTTTGAATATATATTATGTGTATGTCATATAGTATATATGATTGATAACGGAGTCGGAACATTATTTCATCTATACATACATACATACATACATAAAGTCACGCCTGTTTCCCTGAGGGGTAGGCAGAGACCACAGATTTCCATTTGCTACGATCCTGGCATACTTCTTTTGCTTCATTATTTCATCTATATACCTGTATAATTCTAATTTCTATTCGACAAGCTCCTTCACTAATTTTAGGTTTTTTTGTGTATTTAGTCAGACGACCATCATCAATAAAATTATTCTTGCGCAATCCATGCTCTATGTCATCTAGTTATTTTTAACTAACCGACCTCAAATAGGCATAATTTAACCGGTTCACAATCATGGAACTTTTTTACCATCACATTAATAATGTACAAACTTAGTGATATCAAATCGTATTTTTTTGTAATATTTTACGAGTTATCATTCAATTCGTTTAAATTTATTTTTTAAGTACGTATACAAGCCCTGTTCGTTTAATCTAGAAAAAACCTAGTAACACTGTCCGACCCGGGAATCAAACTAGGACTTCCAGCTCAATAGCCGCGCGCATGTGACTGCTAGAGCAACACAGCTATAACTTCTTTTAATTTAGCTAATAAATAGTGATGTATTTTCCAGATGATGCTATCTCTGAAGGAGCTGGCGGTACACCTGTTCGATGCCGGGGCGGTGCGGCTCGGGGACATCGAGGCCAAGGTCGGCCGCCGCACACCCATCTACTTCGACCTCCGCGTGGTCGTGTCGCACCCTCAGATCATGGTACGGTTTTCAAAACTTGGATTTTCTGCAGAAAATTGCTTCTGAAGTTTATTAAAAGATGTCTTGAAAGGGTACTTATAAAAGTGAGCCTCGACATTAAAAAACCTAATGGACTAATAGACAGGTCTAGTTACTTAAGACAAGTTAGGACAACTGAAACTACTCAGTAATTTCCAGGTTATTAAGCCAATAATTAATTAACGTTAATTCGTTATTCTGTGCTGTTATCAAGATTGTAAGATGAAGTTTTATAAATATCTTTAATACAATATAATTTATGCCATAACATAGTCTTTGAACAGGCTTGACTGTACCTAAATATCCCTTATAATTATACCGTGTTCTATAATCTGAGATTATACCTAACAGATATCCCAAAAAGCTCAAAACGAATAACTTAATGTGGCTTAATTTTCAGATTTCAGTCGCACAGCAATTACAAAAACTAGCTAAGGAAGTGAACCACGACATACTGTGTGGCGTGCCGTACGCCGCCCTGCCGCTGGCCGCCGTCATGTCCGTCAACACAAACACGCCAATGATCATGAAGAGAAAGGAAACCAAAATGTACGCCACCAAGAAAATTCTAGAAGGAAAATTCGAGAAAAACCAGAGATGTTTAGTAGTCGAGGACGTAGTGACATCTGGTGGCAGCCTCATGGAAACGGTTTGTACGCTGCGCGCCGAAGGCTTGAGAGTCACGGACGCCGTAGTAGTTCTCGACCGCGACCAAGGTGGCGCTAGCGTGCTGAGAGACAACGGAATTATTGTTAGATCAATATTCACGCTGACTGAATTATTGAAAATATTAAATGAAGCTGGCAAAATAAACGACGAAACTGTTGAAGTGATATTAGAACATATAAAAGAATGTCAGTTTAGCGATTTGGATTTCATGAAGGATAATTTGGAAATTGTATAACCTATGAATTGTAGTTTTGTGTTCACATGAAAACTATAACTTCAAGATATTTCTACAGGTGATACGTTAATTTTAAATAGTTTATAGCCCGTAGTATAGGTGGTTGACCTTAGTTTTAATTAAATATGTGTTCATATTATATTATCCATATAATTATTAAGATTAAGGTTATCTCTACTCATAAATCATTTGCTCGCATACCATGAATAGCTCGCATAGCGTATTGAATACATACTAATGTGTGTGTATGTTACCTGCAATTTATATAATTTAGGTATTCTATATAATACCTAGGCAATGTACAGAAAATCTGGGACGTTCAGGCAAGGTATGAAATATTATGGACCATTATCATTGAGGAAAAATTGTCTATACCATTAGGTATATACTTGACCCTGGTAATATACCGCTGGACCGCCGACAATGTGTAAATAGACTTTTGTCTGTATTTATCAATATTAATATTGTATAGAATATGTGTTCTGTATTTTTAAAGAATATATACCTAGGCAAAGCGCCCTTATTATTGAATACATTAATTGAAATATAATAAGGATTCCACACATTGCCTAGGTAATATATAATATACTGGATTACACAGATAGCTGGGAACATGTATACTTAGTGTAATAAAGGTAAGCAGTGTTTTCTCTGTTAACATTATATCAATATTCTATTGAATAGAACCTAACTATTTAGGCGTTGAAGTATGATATTATTATAATAGGTATACCACATTAATATTGTTTTATTTCACTCATTAACATAACATCAGGCTTGTATTCCCCGAAGGGATAGGCAGAGGTAACTGTAAAGTACACCCACATTTCTCCAAAAATGAAATAGGGGGCGAGCCTACTGCTATCGACCGGGCACAAATTAGCTTCCGTGCTGCTACTGAGTATTGCCAAGGCTTGTAACACTGCCCGACCCAGGATTCAAACCAGGACCTAGCTCTGTACTCGCGCTTAGCGACCACTAGACTAAGGCAGTCTTTCTCACTTATTATTTATACATGATCAATTACATACACATGACTCATCAGTCATCACCTATTCGCGTTGGTCATCAACTTACGCCGCGCCGTGGTGTAGGGGCGATAGACGAGTTCACGAGCTTTTCCGAACGCTTATGCATGACGAAAGTACGATCCTACACCAAACAGTGGGTAATGATGAAGTAGCTTTAATATTGAATGAGCCCAGTAATGTTATGCAGTGGTAATTGAGAGCTGTCCGGGCCAACAAAGCGACCGACGAGCACGAGCAAGGAGCGTGACGCCTTCACACGCGCACCGTATCGCCTTCATTACCGGACTGCGATCCAATCATTATCAAATGACAATAGACACGCCCGTGTACTCACCAACGTGGTAGACAGAGGTTCACCTTTGCATCAGTCTGTATTGATCAATCTTTTCGAAGTTTTATGATTAGGTATATTTTGCCTTGCTGCGGAGTGTGACCATAGAACCAAAGTACATATGTAAATAATAGGTAGGTACACCAGTTCTTCAATAATATTATAAACATGTGTTTTAAGATTTACCTACTACCTTTATCAACCACCTATTTATAACATTCTCGCCTATTTTCCTGTTTTTAGCTTTGGTATAATACCCGCTAATGACTATGTGTACCTATGCACCGTTATAGTTGATGAGGAAGCGCCCACGTCCGGCGAACGCATATTATGCAGAGGTACTGTTGCTATGTACCTACCTGGTTTCACTGCTGTGTTGACACCAATACAATGTTCTGTTGGGCCTACTGGTAAGGTGCCTAGTAAACACGAAAGGATATAGATCGTGTATGGTACCTACCTACTTGGCTAAGATAATATTCTCTAGACCAAATTACAACAGAATAGCAAACTAGTAAGCAGCAGACACCCATTATGTAAGCCTTGTGTATGCGTTTCCACAGGTGCACTTTACTACCCTGATAGCATCTCATCAGAGATGTTAAAAGGGACATCAGACCAGGGCCAGGCGCACGCAGGGCTTTCAGAGGTAGACATAGCACGGTATAGCAACCTATACCGTGTGCTACATACAACTATTTTATAGTGTACATGGTGCATCAGTGTCGTGTAATTCAGTGATTATGAAGAATTTAATATAATAATCAAATTTAAATTGTTATCTACAGTACCTATAAAATGGAGATACCTCAAGTAGGAAAAAAATATCAATTAGTTGTTTGTATATTTGATTCAAATCTTACATTATGTAGATTCTCATGTCTGAAAAGTCATGTAAAACATTTTCATTATGTTCAGTGTCAATTATATTTGTGTAGAGGTAAGTGGAATTTGTAAATAAAACAATAGAATAAAATCATTGTATGTAGTTTTTATTACTCACTGGAATATAATAATTAAAAACCTTTGATCGATTTCGAAATGTTGTACGAGCTTTTTAGTAAAAAAAGCCAATCAATAACACATTATTATCTGAACAGTATCAAACGAAGTATTAAAATTAAACTTAGGCATTAAAAATAGTTCAGCCTTATCAAAAAAAAGATCTTTTCCTTTGTGTTATCAGTGTGTTGACAGCACTGCAGGTGGTCAGGCGAAGGGCCCACGTCGCTGGGGGAACCTGTTTACAGCCATAAACATCCGAGAGTCGCCCTTCGGTCAAGGAAAACACACGGGAATGTAGACGCGACGTCACCAACGTATAGGTACGTCCTACGTAACTCAAATAAGTCGACGACGGTACAGTTACACGGAAATACTAATGCAAATCATAAGACGTCCCGTGCGACGCGCCGGACGCTCGGCTCGGGAGCAGGGGGGGCATGGTGTTAGGGACAGCGGGAGAGGGGCGGGGCGGGTGTGAGTGCTTAGTTGTCCTCGATCTCCTGCTCCTGCTCCTCGTCGAACTCGGCGTCCTCGTCGGCGGTGGCCTCCTGGTACTGCTGGTACTCAGACACCAAGTCGTTCATGTTGCTCTCGGCCTCAGTGAACTCCATCTCGTCCATGCCCTCGCCAGTGTACCAATGCAAGAAAGCCTTGCGCCTGAACATAGCGGTGAACTGCTCAGAGATGCGCTTGAACAGCTCCTGGATCGCGGTCGAGTTACCGATGAACGTGGCGGCCATCTTGAGGCCACGGGGTGGGATGTCGCACACGGCGGTCTTCACGTTGTTCGGGATCCATTCCACGAAGTAGGACGAGTTCTTGTTCTGGATGTTGAGCATCTGCTCGTCGACCTCCTTCATGGACATGCGGCCACGGAAGATGGCGGCCACGGTCAGGTAGCGGCCGTGGCGCGGGTCGCACGCCGCCATCATGTTCTTGGCGTCGAACATCTGCTGGGTGAGCTCGGGCACGGTCAGGGCGCGGTACTGCTGGCTGCCGCGAGACGTCAGGGGAGCGAAGCCGGGCATGAAGAAGTGGAGACGCGGGAACGGCACCATGTTGACGGCCAGCTTGCGGAGATCCGCATTCAGCTGACCGGGGAACCGCAGACACGTCGTCACGCCGGACATGGTGAGCGACACCAGGTGGTTGAGGTCGCCGTACGTGGGTGTGGATAGTTTAAGCGTGCGGAAGCAGATGTCGTATAATGCCTCGTTGTCAATACAGTAGGTTTCGTCTGTGTTTTCTACTAACTGGTGGACTGATAGTGTGGCGTTGTAAGGTTCTACTACTGTGTCTGACACTTTGGGCGAAGGTACAACTGAGTATGTGTTCATAATTCTGTCGGGATATTCCTCTCTGATTTTGGAGATAAGAAGTGTGCCCATGCCGGATCCAGTGCCGCCGCCGAGCGAGTGTGTGAGCTGGAATCCCTGAAGGCAGTCACATGACTCTGCTTCCTTGCGTACGACGTCTAATACTGAATCGACTAGCTCAGCGCCCTCGGTGTAGTGACCCTTGGCCCAGTTGTTACCGGCCCCGGACTGTCCGAACACGAAGTTATCGGGTCGGAAGATCTGTCCGAAGGGTCCCGAGCGCACGGAGTCCATGGTGCCGGGCTCGAGGTCGACGAGGATGGCGCGGGGCACGTACTTGCCTCCGGAGGCCTCATTGTAGTACACGTTGATGCGCTCCAGCTGCAGGTCCGAGTCGCCATGGTAGGCGCCGGTGGGGTCGATGCCGTGCTCGTCGGAGATGATCTCCCAGAACTGGAACAAAGATAACAATACTTATTATTATGAACATTATATCATGGTTAAATGTACAAGATGCACAAGGCGGTGAGCCTGTGTGCGTAGGATAACACGGAGTCACGGTTGCCTAGACGACGGGGGTTTGCAACAAACGAAGGCACGTTCAAGGCGTCGCGGGAAATTAACATATTTACGAGGTCGACGGTATCGATCCAACCCACTACCATAAAGGTACAACGATTGAAATCATGTCTTAAATCGATGAATAAGCATAATTGCAGCAAAAACATTACGGCCGCCCACTTTCGTGTTTATGTCATGTTGCCTTAAAAGAGGAGAGCGCGGAGCAAGTTTCTCGATTTGTCCGACAACATGTCGAACAATAAATCACTCGGGTCGGGGTTGCCGCGCGCACACGTCAATGTGGCATTTTTAGGACGCGCGAGCATAGTTCTTTGTAAAACACAAGTCATCCATTAACATAGCACTGAGATTTTATCGCGAATCAATTGAGAGGCTTTCTAGGTAAATGAAACTCGGCGAATAGAGAACGGCCGATAATATCGTTGTTGACTCATTCGTGGCGAGATTAGTTTAAAGAAATATTTTTTAACTAGTATAGTCACGTAGCATGTTTTATCATGACTATGCTTTTCACAGGTTTATAAAGAGAACAATAGGTAGTATTTTCGTCTGAAAAAGGACAAGCTGCGCTAACTGGGAATGACTCGCAACCATCCGCCATTTTATATGGATTTCGTATTACTTAACTATTTCTTGACAATATCATTTGTGTTGGAAATACAATATGCCATTTATCTTTCATATCTGTCCGCGTTGTTATAAATATTATGAAGATAACTTAATCTTCAGTTATCTTTGACGTTAAAAGTACAGGAACTGGCACATTTCGTGGAAAAACAGTACAAAATAAAATGTATCGTTATATTGGTGGACACAGTGCGATAGCCACACCTGTCTTCATCTTTACGTATTATTCTAGCGCCCTGTTGGTAGGCAAATATGCAGGGCACACATATGCCTTCATTGAAGCGCATAACTATAAGGTTTGACAATTAACTGCCCAATAAATTCAATTTAGTACCAATTTCGGAGGTTTTATCGTCGGTAAGACACGAGTCGTATCGGCATGATCACGCGACAAAAAGCAGGTCAATGCGGAAGACGTCGGGGGATCGGCGCAGCTCGTAAAATCACAGACTGGCACGGAGACAGTCGCGTGTCGCGGGCAATTACCATCAGTGACATGCAAATAACTATGAAAGTTGTGAAAAGTACGTCTTATTAGTTTGGCTATAGGTAATAAGTGGAGAATGTTTTCTAATTTGCTTATACATGTTGCAGATATACGTACATTGTTTCAAATGGGCCTGACAAGTGATAAATGGCAATAGGCTTACCACATCGGACTAATGATAACAGCGAAATGGGAGTGTATTAACTGATAAAGATAATATATTTCGTGAAAGAGAAAAGCTTCCCGTTGCAAGATAGCTATTCGAAGAGGACTGGCGTTGTGCCAAACGCTGGAAAAAATCTCTTCCTGAAAGATTGACTGGCTCAATTTCAAAGGAGGGTAACCACTTTGAAATGTTAAGATGATTTTGATCCAGAATCAAGCTGACTATTATTTTTAGATACGACTATGATATGTATAATCGAAATAATAAAGAAAGGGATACTCAAAATTTCAGGTACATTGAATCATTGATACAGCATGATTCGTATTTAGAATTATCATCATACTTAGGTATCAGTATACATATAAAAAAGAGTTCGTAGAAATGAGTATATACTATTATACGTACTCGGTAATTAGGAAATGTGATTCATCGTGTAATGTTTGCATTGTCTATTGTAGTAGGGAGTGTCATTTTCCTAACTTTGTTTAAACTGATATTCATACTATTATCGATTTTCCTTCACACTAAAAATAATAATGCAGTCATACTTCAGTGGTATCTATATCTACTTTCAAATAATAGATAAGATAACCTGACTAAATTAATATTATGCACTTATTAAAACGAATGAACTTTGTTTCTATAACAATATGACGTGGTTAGTGACAATTCTACACGTACATTTCATTTCAAAACTAATTGAATGGAATCCTCATTGTTTAGTCTATAGAATTACCTATGTACGCTGCTAGTTAACTATTTGTAATCATTCAATTACCGTTGATCAAATAATTGGTAGATTTATTCAATTAGTCCTATCAAACGAATGATATTACCGCTATCATTGCGTAGTTAACTTCTAACGGTGTGGACAGATTAAGGTTACTTCAGATGATCATTGAATTGGACCAATTTCGTTAATCTTTCCTGACTGTAGGTGGCACTAACGCGTGCGTACCTAGCTAGTAACATACTGTGTCAAGTCTATAACAAATCCGATGACCTAGTATTATGTAATCAATACTTTTGTTATAGGTCTACCATGGTATTTTTACATGATTTGAAAGAGATTGAAATGAATTACTGGAATTTTGCCTGTACTTAGAAGGTACATCCTTGCAATTTTTTGTAGTCTATTCAAGGAAGACTACACAAAACCTATAGAAACGAGCTCTAGCTTTTACAGCCCTATTGTAAAAGCAATAAGGTCGCTATTATGTTTCTATTGTCTTCCCCAGTATTTGGACATCAAAGAGAGTTAACCATCATGTTTCCAACGTCACAGGATAGTAATCCCCTCGTAAAGTTGTTTCGAACGAACATGTGCTAAGCCGTGCTATTTCGGCTAACGCGGAAGAACGTCGGTCAACGAACCGCTGGCGATATTGCGGAAACAACCTCAGCCTATTTAGAAATTCATTAATTTTTTACAAGTTCGCGCTTGACGCGTGTAAACTTGCAATTATCTATGATGCGAGATTATTTTTCGATTTGAAATCTTTGTTCCCCTAGAGAAATGGAAATAAAACGTGATGATTTTAAAACGGATTCGTGTTATTAGTTCTTTTTACAAGTTACGTCTTCTTATCATAAGTTAAATTATATCAATAACTGGATTTTAACCTAAAAATCTTGATATATTATAAAAATATAACAAAAGACCGAATCTTTTTTATTCTATCTTTACATCTGTGTTTAGCGGACATTAAAAATCGTTATTATTACTTTTTTTCGCGGCCCTAGCACCTGGCGTCCGACATCTGTTGATGAAACGGTTCGGACTCAAATTGTGAACGTTATAAATGACGCCATCCTATTGGCCGTCCCTTATCATAGGACGCGGTAGGCGCAGCCTTGAGCGGGACCCAAAACATGCGTGCCCTTTAACGGTTTTTATATGGCGGGAACATAGCTGTAATAATAATCCATTAACGCTCCATTGTAATACGCACCCATTGTTATCAAAGGTAGAAATCAAGATAAAAGTAGGTAATACTTGAATGAATTCCTTTGTCCATAGGACTAACGTAACGGCAATGCCGCCCCGTATTTACTGGCCTACATAGAATTCATAAAACCTACCACACACCAAGTTTGAAAATCAACCTAATCGTTAGAATAAGCTCCTTACTCAGTGATCTGAATCATTAATACATCCGCCAACTGGTAACATAGGTACACGTGGAACAAGGCGACCGACTACTTCCGAAGTCCCTGCCTACGTATCGATCGATAGCCGCCGGATTATGTACGTTGGGCGCGGCTTTCACCAAAAGTTGACTTTTACATAATATTTACATGTAAAATGATGACGCGACACTATAAATGCACGTATAACGGTAACAATTTCACGATACATGGAACGTTAGGCCGAAAAGCCAATACTTAACGACCACACCCACTAACTCAACATTACAATAAACACTTGACAAACGTTAATTGAACACAATTTGGACCATATTCGCGCGAATTAAAAAGGAAACAGTTGTCAATTGTTTCACTTTTTGAGTCGTGGCGTGAGGCCGGCGTCACAAAATGCCGGCCGCTATGCCCACGTTCGAAATTTGAACGGTGAAAAACAAAAGATTCGCTTACCTTGGCTCCAATCTGGTTACCGCATTGTCCGGCCTGAATGTGCACGATTTCCCTCATTTTGTTTAGTATGAACTTATTATTTTACTTAGTTTCTATAAAAATTGTTTTCCGCTCCGCACGCACCACGTACTCTCGTGGTCGCTTGAAGAATAATTTTGTACAGTTTCGTCCGATCGACCTAAGCTTCGGATCGAATAGTGTTGTAGCTAGACTAGTGGCGTAATATATCGATAAACTTTGTCGCATTGCGACATACTTTAAAATGTATGAATACATAGTACTATAGGCAAGAATAATATTAAATTGTTATGTGTATTTGATGTTATATGTATATGAGAAAGTAATAATATATCAAATTGATAGTTCATCTAGAACATTAAAATATGATTCCGGAAAAGAAAAATACTGTTATTTACTAAGTAATGATTATAATGATGCGTGGTCATTTTTGATGTGGGTGCCATTAATTTATTACGTAGAACTATTATTGCGAGTTTTTGGAATAATAAGAATAGGCCGACCCCCTGAATAATATTTCTTACTTAAGAATCAAAAGAAAAAATGAATGCTCGTTTGGTAATATTTTTTTTTTCCAAAGTAATATTTTTAGCAATATTTATTTGTATTTACAAATGGACATGTGATTTTTATTTTTGGTAGTAATAGTCTTTGGCTTTAGTTTGATTGCGCATTTTTGTGACCATATTATGTTAGAACTATTGAGACTCCCTCCCACCCCCTTGTAATATTATATAAACATTTATCAAGTACGACGATTTAAGACGATGGGGAAGAGGGTACACCATGTCTTATTTTTTCTTACTTTGGTGGGAAAAATACTAAAATGCAATACACCAAACGTGTATTATTTTTTCCTTTAGATTCATACGTAATAAATATTCAATAAGGGGAATTAAATAATGGTAGGCCCATTCAGTTATTTTCTTGGATACGGGAGGACTGGGTCAAGAAATAGTAAAAATAGTCTTACGTAATTCATGAAAAAACATAACATAACATCACGCCTGTATTTTCCGAAGGGGTAGGCAGAGGTGCACATATAGTAAACCCACATTTCGCCAGTAATTCATGAATAGTACCTCTAATGTGGTCATTTGTGACAATACCAATTTCCCTATAGGGGAATACTATATATTTATTGTATAATATACTGATAAAAGGTCGTGGTGGCCTAGTGTTTAAATACTGGATTTGTATGCACATAGTTGCAGGTTTAAACCCGGGCAAGTATCAATGTGACTTTTTCAATGTTATGAATACCTTTTTAGTTATTCTAAGACACCACTGATGGGAAACATCGTGACGAAACCTGGATTACATTTATCTGAAATCGCCAACCCGCAGTGAGCTAGCATGGTGATCAATACTCAATCCCTCTCTATACGAGAAGAGGCCTTTGCCCTGCAGTGGGACTGTTATAGGCTGTTATTATTACTATATATTTTTTATTTATATACTGATAAGATTTCATAAATTATCGTTAATATGACCAATACTATAATTATGGCTATTATATCCCGCATAATGAAATTAAAAATTAACACCTAAGCTGACTAACGGATTTTATCGCGGGTTTAATTTGTTTGTTGGTACCAACTACGAAATAATAGGAATTTCTTTACATTTCATCCCTATGTATAAACAGTTAAAGTAGAGCACAAACATCGATAAGATGTGTCGATACGCGAACAGCCCAATTATTCTACCAGCTTCCCTATTGGTCGGCTGACGCCACTCTGCGATCATGGCTGCCAACTTAACAGAAATAATTGGCGTCCTATTTTAGCGTTGATTAACGTATTTCTATATTTTATAACGTTAATTATACGCCTAAATACATATACCAATAAATTATAAGATGGTGCATTTGATAGAAGTTAATGTTTAGTATTCTAGAATTATTTAAATACCATATTTTAAATTCTGAGTCACAGATGTATAAGTTTTCTGATGTTGGTATAACATTGGTGATGCATGGCACGTCATGGCGCCGGCCGGCGAAAAAGCAAAACAAAAAACTCTATTAGATTACCATTATAATTTAAACGTGGCTATAAGCTTTATATGAAATGTAATATATGTTTGTTTTGATACATTATGGATAGCGGTAAAGCGCCTAACGCAATAATGAAAGCATCTTTAGGAATATACCTAAATGTCACGGACATGATGATTTCCACAGCGTAGGCCAATTAAATACCACCCATAGCCACTATAATACCATGTTATTTAAGTGTCGATAATATTATTATTCAGCATTATTATAACTTCCTTCCTCTTACATCTAGCTTAGTTATTTATTGTTTATTTTAGTACAATGTATAAATCTTTATTTAAGTACTTATTGCCTAGGTACATATTCTATTTCTGCAACAAATATTAAATAACCCAATATGTTCTTACACTTCCTATCTATATAATTATGTTTCTACCTAGTTACATAATCATTAATCAAGAGCTTATTTGAAACATAAAACCTAACAGAATTAAATGCCCTGTGAGTCTGCAAGTGTAATTACCGGTGACAGCTGGGAACTAATTAATGGCTGTGATATTTTATAAACATTTAGTCCTAAATTCTCTATTGGACCTTACCTTTTTTAGCGCACCGAGTTGATATTGGAGCAGCCCTGAGGAGCGTTAAAAAACTTGGGTTCATTTTGTTCGACTATTTCATTGATAATTTTTTGCATTAATTTGTACTTTTTATTGTCTCGTGGCGTGAGTCACGTATATTCCTTCTAGTTGTAATATCAATTAACAGTAGGTAATCAGAAAAGATCGATCGTTTAAGCCAGATAAGTGAATAAGAATAAAAAGAAATACTTTATCCATATCCAGGTATTCATTTACTATAATTAATAAAATATAACTAATACTTAGAGATTTTTAAAAGTTTTGATTAAATTTACTTTTATGTTAGAAGATGAATTTATAAATTACTTAATGTAGATTCTACCAGAGACTTTAGTCAGGTGATTGGCGAGTGGTTTGGTGGTCATCAATCCATAACTATACTAGAGGCTAGAGCTAGCGTGATACAAAGTAGAAAAAACTAGGTACTTCTCTAGGCGTTAGTGCATGACAGAATCATTTATCATCGTAATTTTATTTTAATACAGTGGAAGAAATTATTTGTATAAGTGTGTAGTCGTTTTAATTTTAGAACAACCCCAGTTCACGAAATATACGTAGGTACTAGATCACGAATTTGCTAATTCAAAATGTAGGCCGAGACTACTTATATTATCTGTACCTGTATCAGAATTTATTAATTTTAAAAACACCTACTCTATTATAATGACGTCAACAAACAATCACCAGCTGATAAGCATACTTTCACCAACAAGATTAACAAAATTAATAATCAAGAAACTTTAAAATGACAAGTGCAAAATAAATTAAAATGGTGACCTATAATTTTGTCGGCATTCTCGCCGTCCGCAATTTAACGGGTGTGTTCTATGAGTCGATACTCGGGTGCCGCAGTGACGTAACACCCGGCGTCCGGTCGTTGACATGCACTTTTAAAATAAGAATGTTTTTGTAGGTGCTGCATGTTTCTAATCACAACATTAAATTAGGTGTTATTACGAGTCTGTTTTGTTAAATAATAACCAACTAATTAAGTGTTCTTAATTTCTTCTTTTCTTAGAAAGAAGAGCATTAATAATAATTAATTATAGTCATGGCATCTTAGATTTAATATTAGGTATTCATTCCTTCATTCACAAATGAGGAGCAAAGGAAAAGTACATACAGCCGCAAGGGTCGAACGATCAAGGCTAAATTGCATTGTTGCGTTCGGTATGTGGTTGGGTGCACTCTGTACTATGTATATCCGAGACTGTTCAGCTTGAGAAACTTCATGGAACAAATGGACAGAAGAGAAATAATTCAACTGTCTACCAGTCTCTATATTAATTATCTGTGGACTGTCAAATGCAATTTCAAAACTTTTTTTCTTACTTTCACGTACTCAAGCACCGGTGACCGGATCAACATCCGATTCTGTAATGCAGTGCTCAATGAGTTTCTCCTGCACTGTAGATGTCTTCATTATCATACAATTAATCACATATTATGATTTTTTTTAACGTTCCCCACTATCTCCTGTATCGTAGGTGTGTATCATGAACATTAAATATCACATACACAAACACCTAGATTTAGGACAAACGTCTGCGGATCGCACTACTTTTTGTCCCGTACGGGAATCGAACCCGTAACCCTTAGCGCAGCAGTCCAATCGCTCAGCCACTGCGCCTATCAGGTCATTGAAACTGAACTATGTATATTGCATGTTCTATCAATGAGTCACAATTTTTTTGTTAAAAAAATTTGCGTGCGTGCTTTACTGTTTTACTAGGTAACAACTTAATAATTATAAAATTAGTTTTTAGAAACTATGTAGTCGTCCTACGCACTTCGTGTCACCGACAAGAAGTATCAAATGCCTAAGAACGTGATAAATAAATGCCGACCATACTAATATTTGTCACGTTTCGGAATATTTTCACACAATTTACGTGAAGTTCTTGTTAGCTATTTATTATCTATACTTCAGTACCTATATCCATAAAGTCTTGGACCCAAAATATCGAAAGCTAACTTCCTTCACGACAGCGGAACTTGAAGATAAAGCCAAGGTGTGTTTACCTTAGTATCCGTGCCCATTGAATCCACATTAGGTGGTCTTTTGCCAATATCATTATCAGCCGATGTTGTAAAATAACCTGTAAACTGACCATTATAGTACCTACATTTACTTATTTGTTTCCGTCTCAGAAAAAAAGGTGAGTAAATGCTTAGAACTGCGATATTGCACACTCCTAACTACAGTTTCGTGTATTATCGGAAAACAATTGAAGTAAATAGTTCCTAATGAATTAAACAATGTCAAATGCGTAGTTTTTTAATTTATTAACATACCTACTAGACATTTTGTCGCGTCTGTAAAAAAAGGAGGTTAGTAGACTCAGCGCAGTGCGCAATGCGTCAGTCGCCGGCTGACCATCTGTTCGTTCCGCACTGGTATTGTTTGAATTTCTCCACTCTGTGGCGCCGGCCGGTGTCTGGCGGACATTGCGGGTTGGACGATGTACATTGACCGTTTTATGATGTTTTAAGTATAATATGTAGGATTTAGAATGTTTGTCGCTCCGGCTTAACGGTACTATGTGGAGAGGTAGGTTTTAAAAGAAAGACAAGTTTTATTTGAATATAGAATATCTTACAGATAAAATTAAATAGAAATAATTAGGTATTCGAAATTGGTAATTTTTGTAAGATCATTTTACTAAGATGTTTTTTTTCCTCAGCCTGTGTTGTCCCACTGCAGGGCAAAGCCTTCCTTTCATTACTTCACTTAATTCGGTCGTTTGCTAAATTGGACCAGTCTCTCCTGTATGCAAGCAGCTCGTCATGCCACCGTCATCTGAATATTAATTACTATCTACATATAGAATATAAGTGATACACTCCGCGAATTGACCTCACCTACCCAACATGTCCAATAATGCCCATTGCATGCACCCAGCATCAGCCAGAGATGTATCTCCCCCTCTCTGCACACAGTCCGTACAATTTCGTAAACTCGCAATGATTCACAGCTTTCTACCGGCATCGATCAATGCAATATGGCGGCCGACATGTGTATGTTTGGTAATGCACCGTGTATGGCACACGTCAAATATGATCATGTATTCATAATAAAGATGACTGATAATGTTTAGAGCTGTAAGTGTAGCGCTAGCTACTTCTAGACTTATAGATTGTCTTTTGGTGATGTCATTAATCTGTTATAGTGGCGTCACTATAGTGTAGTAGGTTAGCGCTTGGCTTTCTGATCTACAGGTTACGGCTTCGATAAAAATATATCAGTATGATATATTGTAAAATTTTCAAATTGCAGTCAATTATTATTTTAGATGTCGCTTAAGTTTTTTTCGCTTTCTTACAAAAATATTTAAATTAAATATCAACAAATTAAGATCTGCTTTAGGTAATATTGCTACGATTCTCGTAGATTTGGTATAGCTACCTGCACAAAACCACGAAATTCTAAGGAAGCATTGTGGGTTTGTGGGCCCAGTAAACATACAACTAAAAATACAAAGTAGGCTATTGTGTTTTAGAATAAACAGGACTTCCGCAACCACACGCCATAAAAAGATTCTGATGCAAGAGAGAGTTTCAGTCTAAAAATAATCCTGACGTATTCTATTCAACATGCAGCAATACAAACTTATGTAACCAGACAGTGTCGCTAGCTTACTTACACGAATTGACAAGTAACCATGAAGTTTCTTGTCCATTCTTCTCCAATATAATGACTTTTGTAATAAACACTTAGTCTTAACTACCCGTAAACGCGTTTAAACTGTTTACATGACCAAAAAACTTTGTATTTTTGCGTTTATGGTTGTCATTTTGACGTTTTGATGTTGTGTGTGAATTTAGTTCCAATTTTGACCACCGGCACTTTATCTTGGTAATTTTATACGCGTTTTGATTGACAGTTGAGGTCACCTTAAGGCCGGTGTTGCATTAAGTGATGGTATGCGCTCATTGACGTCATTAGATTACCATTTTAGTGTTTGTTTTCCATATTCTTACTTATAGGTAAAGGGGAAAATAACTGTCTGTCCATGTGTTTGTTTGATTTTTTCTGCTGCAACTGCTGAACCAATTTTGAAGAAATTTGTCGGTAGTCCATACCGTGCGGACCTGCACTGAGACGTTTTCAAACAGCACAGAGTCCTTTCATACATAAAAAACAATTCTAGAAAGTGGTTTTGTATTGTTGTTGTTACATCAAACTTACGCCATTACAATCGTCTAAACAATACTCCAGCGAAAACGAGTGTGATAGTGAGTTAAAAAACATTGAATGGTCGCACGCGCAGCGTAGGTGTCTGCATCGTGGGAGGATGCAGTTTGTAACCTTCGTTTTTTGATAAAGTTTCTTGGTTTTAATATTAGTTTTTATTATGCTCGGACGATCGTAATTTCGTTGGGTTGGACAAGGGACAAAAAATCTGTGATGTTTGACAGGACGGGTATCACCCAAACAGTGGGTGATACCGGTCTGATATGACATGGGGTAGGCAGATCCGTAGGTACAGCACACCTTCGTTACGCATGTATCCTTTAATAAGAGTCGACAATTCTATTATCTAGCCATAAATCCAGACTTCGTGCTGCTACTAAAACTTATATGATAGAAAACTCTAATAACACAATCAGCTAACCAGGGAATCAAATCCACTCAGTAATCACCTCACGAACATTGTTCAAAAACAAATAGATGAATAAGAATGACGCATACTTTAATCCTACAATAATTTTTAAACACAAATAACTGAGATAAATAATAGTCAAAGCCAATTCCAGATGAAACAATATTTCAAAAGACAATACCGTATTTTTTTCATTATTTAGAATTGAGATACATTGGGCGCAGTAATAAAAATAATACCTTGTTGTTTATGGTAGCTATTAGAAACGCATAGGCCGGTGTTGAGACGAATCAATTATGTTACCGTTATTATTTTTATTGTATCTGTTTTAGTGTTGCCTAACTATCGATAGCTGACGTATCGATAGTTGACCTCGAAAAATAACCACAATATCGATAGCCCTATCGATATTATTGAAATTTTACAATACTATCGATATTATCGATAGTATCTATCCAAGAAATTGAATAATACTATTGATATAGTGCAATACTACCGATAGTATCGATACTATTGGTTATATTTAATATCGATAGTATCGATACTATCACTATTATGGCGTATTTTACTGCAATCACTGTCGATACTATCGATACTATTGATAGTATCAATTGTTCTATTACATCGATATTTTGCCAAAACGTAATAGTATCGTGTTGGATTCAAACGTTTATTGACGACTTATGCGAAGAAAATGAAATTAACCATTAAATTTATTAATTTAATATATTCTCTTTGTCAGTGACTGTTTTTATAAATGGGTAAGTAATAATCTGTACAACATTGTATATTTTTACTTACAATACAATAGGCTTTTTACTAAAAAAACTATTGGATACGTATTTTTATTTTATTAAACCAATAAAAAAATACAAAGATAAAACGCAACTACCAACGTCACTTGCCAGTAAAAAGTCTACTTGTATGTGACGTCACACGAGATTTCAACTGACCGATACACCTTATTTTATTGTTAACGTGATAAAAGAAAAAATAATGTTGTCTAAAATTCCGGTGCAATACTATTGAACTTTGGGTAAATATCGATGTAGTAAAACTATTGATAGTATTGATAGTATCGATAGTATCGACAGTGATTGCATTAAAATACGCCATAATAGTGATAGTATCGATACTATCGATATTATCTATACCGATACTATCTATATCGATACTATCGATACTATTGGACTCTATCAATAGAATTGCTCAATTTCTTGGATAGGTACTGTCGATAGTATCGATAGTATTTTAAAATTTCAATGGTATCGATAGGGCTATCGATATTGTGACTATTTTTCGAGGTCACGATACTATTGACAACCTATCGATAGGGAATCGATAGTAAGGCAACACTAGAATCTGTTTAGATCGGCGAGGTAGATAGAATATACTTTAATGTACACAAGTTGGTATTTCTTACTGGCCAGTTACTGTAGTAACCCGTTTTTATCCAGTCTTGTACTAGATAATAAATTAAATTATCATTTCTAGATCTTGTCAGACGGTGTTCATTCGTCTCTTGATCAATCAATAGCAGTAGCCCCATCAGTGAGGGTCCGAAGAAATAAACAATCCTTGGTCTCTGCACTCTCTACCTACCCACCTGGAAATAAGGCGAGTGAGTACCCATCTGGATGGCAGATGTGACTTTATCCCACTTATCAAAATGAATAATGTTAATACATACATAAAGTCACGCCTGTTTACCTGAGGGATAAGCAGAGACCACGGATTTCCATCTGTAAGGTTAATCTGTGCTCGCCGCAGTCGGTCTTGTGATGGGTGACCGTTTTCATATGCCGAGACCCCTACGTGCTTCGGAAGGCACGTTAAGCCGTTGGTCCTGCGCCTGATCTCTCTCCGGTCGTGTCGGTCTACCGTCCCATCGGACCATGAGAATAGGGAGTGCACCTGCGTTTGTGCGCATACTTGTGCACTATACTATCTCCTGCGTAGTTGTCTAGTGCCAGCTGAGGCAGGCCGCCGTGACCGGTCAGGAGAACATTATGTATGTGTAAGTGTATGTATGTATGCCTATGTAACGTATGTATTTGCAGCAGTGGCAATCACGAGGTTAAACCAAGTGAACATAAAACAAAAAGCCTACTATATACATATTTATTATTGTTGCTAGCCTTGTTTCTGCAGAATATACAGTGCCTACTGTACCTAGTTATTAGTGCGTGGGCGCAGACATGACAGTGTCAATGGAAGGCGTCAGTCCAAGGTTGTTGCGGCGGGTGACTGATGGGCCGTGTGCGCCGGCGCATGCCCACGGTGCACACAGTTCCTGCTGTTTCGTTAGAATTAATCATTTTAGAGTTAGAAACATGATGATGTCTTCGAATTGAATAATAACAAGTATGGAGGAAGTAATTTTCTAACAGATTGTTATTTAGAGCCCATTGCGAAATCCTTAGTTTTAGCACTTTGACATTTTGGTGAGTTTACGTTTTAGTTGACATATGGTTATAAAATAAATTAGGTAGTGACAGGAGTAAAACATATTGATTCTAAGTTGACTGTCTAGGGTGAATTCCATTCCATTCTCCTTCAAGTTCTGAAATTATGGTCCTTAAATCACCTATTGAAACTGAGACAAACGCCTTTACTATTGTTATTTTTTCTGCCTAAGAAAAAAACCATAAAAGCCTCCAGCTGAAACTAACATCATTCTATATATATCTAAAAATTGTATTTTGAATACTTTAATGTTCCATTATTTTATTATGAAAACTATCGGAAACATACAATTTAGATAAATGCATTTATCTCAAAGCGATTATTTTTGTAACAACCGTCTACTACAAAACCCGTCAACAACTTTAATTACCAAAAACAAATATATGTTAATTAACGTTTTAACAGTGTCTCGTGAAAGTTTATTTATTAGCAAAAACGTAATTCTTGTAAATAAAATTATACACAGTACCTAAGTGAAAGTGAGTGGCTGAATACCACGCATATTGTCGTTGAATTGGTCACGATACCAAAATTCTGGGATATTACGAGAATTTTATTCAAAATTTGTAGCCTTTTGGACTATTAAGTACTTAGATGTTTTAGGAGGATTTTACGAGCCTTCTTGAGTGATAACATCACGCCTGTACTCCCCGAAGAGGTAGGCAGAGGTTTACTACACCCTCTTTTCCCCAGTTGTGTTACCTATAGGGCCAGTGTAATAGAAGGCGAACCTATTGCTATTAATCGGGCCCAAATCCAGGCTCTGTGCTGACGTTAAGAATAACGTAATAGAAAAATCCAATACCCTAACAGTTTGCTTGGAAATCGAACCATGGCCGGGACCTCACACTCTGCGACCAGTAGAACATTGAGCCTGGTAAATCCTCCTTGACTGGTGATATTTAATAGATTGTAGTGAAACCCACCTAGAGTTAAGGTGTCAGTCGTGGTAGACCAAGCCTGCTGAAAAAACCTGGCCTGTTTTCTGTGGCCCTTCAAAAGCCCGATAAAAAGACAACCTGCGGTTTTGATAAGGGGTACTGATATCCTTACCCAGTGATATCCGGCTAAGAATTGACCACCCCCTTTCCTCCCGTGGGTGCCGTAAGAGGCGACTAAGGGAAAAGCGAGAAGATAGCAGCGTTCTCTGTAGCTTCACCACCAATACTGCGATCCCTAAGCCGCTTGCCAAGTGTGGGGATTATGGTAACCCCTCCCTTTACCTAAGGGGGAGGTCTTTGTTCAACAGTGGACGTCTTCCGGCTGATGATGACCGTTATCCTTATCCAGTAACTGGGTTGTAGATGTCTCATGTCCGTCGCTCCATGTATAATATTGTTACATAATATCCTTATTTGATGAGACTGGGACCCGACCAATACATTTGGGAAAACTCTCAATACATAGTTACAAGTTTAAAAAGTCACGTGTTATTTTTTGTTCTTATAATTTTCATGTACAGTAATTGCTAGTGTCAAGTTCAGTAGTTATCGATAATAATTACATGTTTAACTATTAACGTTCGTACGTGAGCTAATTGCTGCAGAATGCCAGTTATCAGACGCACTCACACTGTATTATTGTAAACCATTTAATGAAAACATTACGCCATATTTATTTTTGGAATAGCGCATTTAACGATTGAACGGGATGGTTGCACTATGGAATACAGTTATTCCTTTTTTGAATTGCTTATTTATTTGTTTGTTTTTTTTTCGTATGCGTTCTTTTTAGACTTATGATTTGTCTTCGAAATATGCAAAATTATCTTCAAAGTATAGTTCCAAAATGACCTGTTAGCCTATCAAATGTAGGTTACTGCCTAATGAGACTTATAAACATTATTTGAACGTTTTAAAAGTAAATGGTCAAGTGATGTTTTATTATGATGGTGATAAGAACGCAAGGAAAAGTTACTTACAGCCATCGTGGACTGTGTGTGGCATAAAAGTTTATTTACATCGTTGTATTAAATTAAAGTATTTATTTTTGAAAACAAAAGTTAATTTCTGAGATATGCGTCATAAATAAAAAAAAACAATGCAATCTCAAAGGTCACAGCCTCCGTAGCAACCATCATTATTATTATTCGTCACAGATAATCTAACTGAAGTTTAATATTAATCCTACGCTGCATCGCATATGGCAGCTGAGCTGGCTCGAAGCGGAAGAATTTAATAATAAATTGTTATTACAAACAGCAATTTCATTTCCATCAACTAAATAAAGCATTAACATTAAATAAAATAGCTCACAAAGTACCGATAAATCATATTTATTTCAATGCAACATTAATAGTATCTTTACTGAACTTGTTTTGAATGTCACACAAACCTAAATGACATAATACATGTTTGTCAAAAGCTATGACATCATTTCAGTATCACCTGACCAATTTAGATTGATACCTCCGGGCCCCTATTAATTCGTTTATTACAAGCAATAGAGACTATAACAGGAATTGATAGGGTCCACTTAAAATGGCCGCCGTGTATATGCATTTCTAAATATAGAAGGCGATGACGTCACGTGTATTCAGCCTATATCTTTTCTGTTGTCAAGTGGTTAAATGAATCGTTAGCCGTTGTCTTACTGGTATTTAAGATAAGTGGGCAATAAGTATTATCTTAATTTGAGTGTCTGTACATTTTAGTTCATGTTTGCTTTAAGTTGGTGTTGTTTTCGGGTTGTAGAACCAGAATACAGAAGGTAGAAAATCTTATCTATGGATTGTCAAGACTTTTAGTGATGTATTGCTATCCAGCGTTGTCGTAAATATTAAAATACTGTTATTCGTAGATAATTTTCATAGATAACGTCAGTTACCTTCAACTGATTCATAACTTGGAATCATGCTGTATTTAAATCATGACGTAAGGCCTGTCAACCTTGATAAATAGGTCTGATACAAAGAAAACAAGTTAATAAATAAAAATCTTTATTATATACATTAAATTATATTGTTGAAAACAATTTTAATCGTAATAAAACTTCGGTTATTGAAGCACTCATATCTTTTATGTATGCCCATGTTTGGAGACATTCTAACTTTATCATAAATACATAAAGAGTGTCTATCAGCCTTTAAAATGTTCAGATCTTGCTTTCAACGAGGCCAGGCATGGAATCACAAGGAATTTATACAATTACATATTATAGGCCCTCGAGTCACGGTATCGTCATGTCCGGGGTTTTAGTCGTGCATTCTGTTAAAAGTTAGAAAGCATGTCTATTCAATACTCATCGTAGGAATCATTAATGTTACTCAAATAAAAAGTAACCAGTAAATACAATGGCAATGTACTACGTCGGTGGCGCGCCGCCCACCGACCCCCGCCCCCCGCGCACCCTCTAGTGGTGCTCGTCGATCTCTTGCTCCTGCTCCTCGTCGAACTCGGCGTCCTCGTCGGCGGTGGCCTCCTGGTACTGCTGGTACTCGGACACCAAGTCGTTCATGTTGCTCTCGGCCTCGGTGAACTCCATCTCGTCCATGCCCTCGCCAGTGTACCAATGCAAGAAAGCCTTGCGCCTGAACATAGCGGTGAACTGCTCAGAGATGCGCTTGAACAGCTCCTGGATCGCGGTCGAGTTACCGATGAACGTGGCGGCCATCTTGAGGCCACGGGGTGGGATGTCGCACACGGCGGTCTTCACGTTGTTCGGGATCCATTCCACGAAGTAGGATGAGTTCTTGTTCTGGATGTTGAGCATCTGCTCGTCGACCTCCTTCATGGACATGCGGCCACGGAAGATGGCGGCCACGGTCAGGTAGCGGCCGTGGCGCGGGTCGCACGCCGCCATCATGTTCTTGGCGTCGAACATCTGCTGGGTGAGCTCAGGGACAGTGAGGGCACGGTATTGTCTGCTTCCGCGGGATGTGAGGGGAGCGAAACCGGGCATGAAGAAGTGGAGACGTGGGAAGGGAACCATGTTGACGGCCAGCTTGCGGAGATCAGCGTTCAGCTGACCGGGGAACCGCAGGCAGGTGGTGACACCGGACATAGTGAGGGACACTAAGTGGTTGAGGTCACCGTATGTGGGAGTGGACAGTTTGAGTGTGCGGAAGCAGATGTCATATAGGGCCTCGTTGTCGATACAGTAGGTTTCGTCTGTGTTTTCTACGAGCTGGTGGACTGAGAGAGTCGCATTGTAGGGTTCGACGACGGTGTCTGATACTTTGGGTGAGGGGACGACTGAGTATGTGTTCATGATTCTGTCGGGGTATTCTTCACGGATCTTTGAGATGAGAAGGGTACCCATACCGGAACCGGTACCACCGCCAAGTGAGTGTGTGAGCTGGAAGCCCTGTAGGCAATCGCAGGATTCAGATTCTTTGCGTACAACGTCAAGGACTGAGTCGACTAGCTCAGCGCCCTCGGTGTAGTGACCCTTGGCCCAGTTGTTACCGGCGCCGGACTGTCCGAACACGAAGTTATCGGGTCGGAAGATCTGTCCGAAGGGTCCCGAGCGCACGGAGTCCATGGTGCCGGGCTCGAGGTCGACGAGGATGGCGCGGGGCACGTACTTGCCTCCGGAGGCCTCATTGTAGTACACGTTGATGCGCTCCAGCTGCAGGTCCGAGTCGCCATGGTAGGCGCCGGTGGGGTCGATGCCGTGCTCGTCGGAGATGATCTCCCAGAACTGGAACAAAAGTGTAACCGTTAGCGGAACGAAAGCAGTTGTGTGGTGAGCGCGGTATAGAATGCAGTCAATTAAGATGCCTACACGAAAGCTCTCGGCGGACTATTTGTAAGTGCGCCGATGCTACTTTCCAACCGGTTTAGTGTCGCGTTAAAATATCACGGGAGAGTCTCGTCCCTAGCGCGTTCGAGTTTCAATGGGCACTTTCGTGAATCTATTTAGATGTTTTCTAAAGGTTATAAAGCTCAATGAACCGTCTTATAAGGTAGACAGGATGCATAATACATCATTAATGAACGCTCAGCATTGGGAAGGGTTACGCAAGACAATGGCATGACTTATGACGGCGTCACAGTACCTCGCCTCGACAACGCCCACGTCCAGCCTTATTTGGTTTATCTTGCCTTATAAGTGGAGAATGTCTCGAACGACTTCGCTTATTAGCATTCAATTTTTCGATGCCCCTAAAATCTGCGACAGATCTGGCTTGGCGGCCATATGGTGGCAATTTCGCAATGAAACAATTACCGTCAGATTATTTTCGAAAATTAATGTGCCAGTGCTTAATGCGCGAATAGTTGGATAAGCGGTATTCTGACGTAACCGGCACGCCTATCAATTAGACGTTCAATAAACTTTTGGAAGTCGTCCGAACTTGTCTCACTTCTAGGTAGCTTACAGGTTTTACAAAGGCTTACCGCATTGTAAATCAATTTTTCTCGCTTACGTAACTGGTGAAAACATACTCAGCAACGCGAGGCTGTATGTTGTAGTTGTAGCAAAAACTGTGTGTATTAACATTCAGCGGTGCGCACACGCCGATCCTAGTGATGTCATCCGAGTGGGTACAACTCGACATGTACATATATGGTAATATGACTAAGATGGCCGTCTTTTTGGTTCAGGGTTTAACAGCTTCGACTCTTGTTTATTTAGTGTGTTTAATATACCGCGCGGCCTTATGAGTGAGGCGACAAGTATTTTTAGAATGAATCGATTTATATTTTGGATGTTGTTTACAGTAAATGGTTCTTTAGCTTTACTAAAAAGGATTTATTCAATTAACTACATTGGCTATTACATTTTCCAAGAATGAAGTTGTTGAGTTTTTGGGAAATTATTATTTGAGCGACTATTTATGGAGTTACATAGAGCATTTTACTAGTTCAAATTGGTGGTCGAGTGGCGTCATTTAATCACTTTATAAAGCTGTTTTACAGACTAAGTATATATTTAATATCCAGCAAAAAAACGATCACCAACCCACCCAAAACGCATATTGCAAAAAAACTACACAAATTCAATCTCGACACGTCAATTCATCAAGCCTTTCATAAGATGACATTGCAATGATTTTTAATAACAGCTAAAAGTGAAAGGCATTCCGTTGGAAAGGCTGGCTTTCATGGTAACTAGATAGAGTAGACAAGTTGAAAGTATCGTGTGAACAGACGAAGGGAAACTATGGCGGGGTAATGCTTTCATGCCCGTATTACTGTTACCATTGTATTCGATTTCACCAACGGCTCATGCTAATATGTCTGACTTTCAAAGTTTTGAATGGTAGAAAGGGAGCGCAAGTTCATTTGAAATGAGAACTGTACATATTTAGAATGATACTCGAGATTCAAATCTGAGAATTCGGCCAGTACCGAATTCATAGACAACATGAATTTGGTTTGTTGAGTTTCAAATGGTTCATTAGGGTTAACGTCAGTAAATTCCGGAGTATTGCTTTCAATAGAACACAGTTTTAGCATCATTGGCATTATTGCTGGCTTCCTGCAGTTAATCCGTTGTATATGTAGGCATTATATTTATATGTTAACGGTACGCGCATGCAACTCTATGGCGGGCCCAGCTATGGCAGCTATTTATAAATGGACATCGACCGGCATCCGACGGGCCGTTGAACTCTGTAATCTATACTCTGTTGCCAAACGTTGATAAGATAAGCTCCCTTGTGAACTCAATTAAGAGTGAGGAACTCCAGAACATCTTGATGTACGAACGGTCTCGAGATGTATCGATTTGGATCGGATTATCGGTTCAATTGCTAAAGTTCGTTGTCTGATTATTGACAGAACGTGAAGTCGCATTTCTGTAATGCATTTAAGGTTCTGAAGAAACTAAATCGACTACATAAGGCAAATTTTAACATTTTCTTTTCGATCATTACCAACATCGTTTTATCTCGGTTTCTTTAAACAAGGTGTAGCTGCTAACAATATGAGCCATATCGAAAAATATTAAAATGACTCACGACTGGTCCTAGCAAAAAGTTTGCCGACAGCGTCGATTATTTCCACCAATTTTCTCGGTCAGTGCTCGGATACATTCGCTCATAGCACTTTGAACTAGGACCAAGTCTGTTGGTACTATAGAGGATGAGTAATACAATGTGTTTTTGTAAGATTATCGTATGTTTATGCCTTAGTGAGGTAACAAGGTTATCAATAATGATGTCATGTATTACGTGGACCTGAACATCATACCTGTGTATCATGACCCAGTTAAACAATTCAATCTGTTAGTTCATTATCAATATTTAGTTTTAAATATATATTTTCCTTACGGCCAAGTATTACACATTTCATCAAGAATAACACAGCTGCTATGCTTGTTAGTAGTGTGTATCTGACTCGCATTCAAATACCAAGACTGCATGATTCACATTCTGAGTATTAAATGAGTTACAGACATAAATAGTCATAAGTGCTGGCTGAATCAATAACAATCCGAGTACTTATTCATTCGATGGGAACTCTTTGGGTGCCCGCAGTTTGTTTTGAAATGTTTCACAGACTGAAATAAAAAGTGCTGCCAACATAAATAGCTTAGTCCATATTCGATTTGTTGCTCTTTTAGGCGTTCTCGGCGTTAGGAGATTTATGTTACTTGTTTTGGTCTGAAGTGTCTTGCGCATGCTCATAATTTAGGTTCGGGACGTTGTGAGTAAGACCTCGAGAATGATAATGTTTCTGGAAAAATACCGTGTTGGTACAATTTACGGAGACGTTTTAGTCTTCTTTGTAACTAATTGAATTCCTTTAACTTGTTTTATACGATTCATTTCGAAAAGCAGTTATTATCAGCGAAGTCTTTTAACATTTTAGCAAAGATTACCCTCTTTTCCGGACTCTAATTATCAATTAAACTCAAACAATACAACGTAGAAATAACTTACTGGAGCGTACAGAAAACGTTAACAGTTAAATCCGATCCGGAATCGTACAATATTTCATTGTCTCGATTGAATTAAAAACGCAAGAGATTGATGACTTATAATTGACCTCAATTCGACACAATTGGCTGATTTGCTGAAACGTATTGATGACACAGCTAAAATATCAATCAGAAATGGAACAAATTGAATCGGGGTGGAAAAATATGTGTGAAATAAGAGTTGTTCTAGTGTGAAGGCGATAGAGCGTCCGATAGCATGTTATTCATGCATCAACGGTGACCAGCGGTAATTTCACTCGTATTTGATAAGAAAGTATATAATTACTGCTTATTTGCAAGGTAATTAGCTGGATATCCGGGTCGCTTATCAGGTTATCGGGAAATGCAGTTTGACATTAAAAATGCCGCAAAATTGAATACCGGAGGAGCCATCTTGCTTGTGTTTTTGCTGCAGCCGTTGTTTTTAAAACAATATCGTAGATGTTTGTACGGAAAGTTTATACTTATAAATTATGCAAATTACTCTTGAAGTCTCGGTTGTAACGAGAAAAGTTTAATTGCATAACCATAAAAATACAAGAAATTGAGAAAGGAGGATTTACATAATCAATTGGACAGATGTGTCTGCTAATAAACTCCTTTCATACTGGCATTTAATACAGATATTTAACTGATTTATGGTTGCAAAACAAGACAATTATGTTTGAAACAAGAATATTATTGAGATTAGTTGTCGATTGGATTTCAAGCCGGTTTCTCATTTCATCTTGATTCTTGT
This sequence comes from Abrostola triplasia, assembly GCA_946251915.1. Classification (NCBI taxonomy): domain Eukaryota; kingdom Metazoa; phylum Arthropoda; class Insecta; order Lepidoptera; family Noctuidae; genus Abrostola; species Abrostola triplasia. The sequence continues at coordinate 8,645,282 of OX276442.1, forward strand.
ACCTATAGATCTGTGAAGTTTGACCAATAGTGTGCTGACAAATACATAGTTAATAGATGACGATGCCTGTAGCCATGATATTCTTAGCTTGTCGACTTAATTAATCCGTAAATTAGTTTTATGGACTTTAATGAAAAGTTGATATAAAATTACTTGACTAGAAATGAATATATTGACAGAAAAAGATGTATATACCGTATCTTACTTGGTTACTATAACAAAACATATCACCTACTTATCTTATTAAAGACTTGCTTGACATTGTGCAATACGATAAAAATAGTATTATTAACCTACGTATATTTAATCGATGCAGTTTTAATGCATGTTCGTTACATTTATCCCCTTTGCCGATGCGTTGAAGCGTGAACTAAACTTTATTGTCTATTCCCGAAATTTGAATGGAGCTATGCGAGAACGGCACGAGTGTTCCAATTTTAAACTGAATAAAAAATTACAGTTTATCGATAGCTTTTGTTTTAATATTGAACTACAAAGCTTAAAACAGTTAACTAATATAATCTAAGTACAATTCCAATTGGATTTCCAGCGAATTCCATGGTAGAGTTAACCGTTAGCGACCGTTACTTGCGGCGTTCCTGAATGTTAACTATACGAAGTAGGAACATACCTTAGCTCCAATCTGGTTTCCGCACTGGCCGGCCTGGAGATGCACGATTTCCCTCATATTTGATTATTTAAATATTTGTAATAAATAACTATAACACTATACGCGACTCTCGCACTACACAACTCGCAGATTTGATCAGCCGGTCGCGCCGGTGGGGATTTTTGAGGCACGCTTCGCCTCCGCGCTGCGGTCGGATCTCGGCCTGTGATTGGTCGATCACGACAGAGCGCTGCCAACTTCACGGTACACGAACGCTTATCAATTCCTAAATGGAATCATCCCACATTTCTATACATGGATATCGTTGCGATTGTGATGGCTGGTTTTAAATCGTCTGTTCTTTTTTTTAGTTATTACTGTACGATAAAAAAAGGATCGTCTGAATTTTCATTGTTTTTGGTTCCGTTTGACATGCATACGTGTCGGGGTGTGATCATGCGTGTATTTATAACTGGATAGCTTTCTGCGAGCATTAAATTCGTTTAGATGGCGTGTCGGCACCCCTGCTTACAGCCCTCAGACACGACACACACATTATTATTTCGATAAAAGCAGCTTGTCGTGTTACGAGACGTAACCAGTTGTATAATTAATAATAATATTTTGCGTTAATGTGTCTACTTCGTGTTCATTTCAATTTTCTCATTGCGAATTATAGCAATTTGCTAAAGAATTTATGGGGCTTTATCTTTAGCTTAGTAATTAACATTAGCATAATGTCTAAGTACCTATAATTTCATTATGACTCTATATATTTTTTTAAATTTTATCATGGTCGTCTATTATTTTATTTATCTTTACAGCAATCAGGCTGAGTAATCAATTCCTGCTACAACAGATATAAAAACATTGACAATATCGTAAACTGTTGTTTCCATCACAACTTTGTGAGTAAATATTTAAATATAAGTAGTAAACTAATAACATTCCACGTGAATATAACTGACAGACATTTATTTCACTTGGCCAACTTTCTTAACATTATCATACGCAATTGATTTGAGTATTTAAATCAATTGGTCAGTTATGAAATCATAAATCTATGGTTATTATTAAAAGTTTATTTTGACGTAATGTTTTTTTTATTACGTATACAACAACATACAACCTATAACTAAGTAAACATAATTATATTGTAATTTATATTCCTTTATTATGAAATAAAATTGCGTAAATATGAATTGAAATAATATTTTAGATACTAGGTCAATCTTGCGTCGTCGTCAGCTTCTGTCACCTGGGCGTGGGTTGGGAAGATGAATGAAAACAAAGAGATCTACAATATGTCATTTGCCGGTTGAGTAGGTATGGCGGCAGTGGCCTGGCTACATCCTTGTCATTCATTGAGGAAGATACCCATCGGGAGTAGCCAGGAATGTACTTTGTGCCATAGAGTAAGAATATCCGTAGTTTATAGGATTATGTTTGTAAGGTATGGCCATGGGTATATGTTATTACTTTTTCTCTGTGTAATGATTGCTGTTACAAATATTAAGTGTCAGAATAACACATGAATGATTGAGACAGAATAGATTACTTACGTCGTATCAGACTATCACACTAATATTATTAAGACATTTGTAAATATCTATATTATATGTTTGTTACTTCTTCACCTAAAAACAGCTAGACCAATTTTGATAAAATTTGGTATAGAGGTAGCTGACACCCTGGATTAACACATAGGCGAATTTACCCCCCGAAAATATGTAGCGGGTGACACTGCAGGGCGCCGCTAGTTTGAAAAATAATGAGTGGACGTGATCAATGAATCCCAAATTCCCGATTTGCATGAGAAGAGGCTTTTGCTATGCAGTGGGGGAGTTTATTAATACGAGTTGAATCCGTTTAATAAAACTATTCCATTAGGTAATTCTCTGTGGCAGCACGGAGTCTGGATTTATGCCCGGTTGATGGCAATAGGCTCGCCCCCTATTACATTGGGACCCAAAAAACATAACTGGCGAAATGTGGGTGTACTATATGTGCACCTCTGCCTACCCCTTCGGGGAATACAGGCGTGATATTATGTTGAATCCCAACCCCGGTGTCAGTTAACAAGCCAATAACACAGCCCGTACTCAGCTCCTGCGCGAATGAAGTCATTAATGGTTATATGATGAAGTCGTGAGCGATTATTACTTTTATGGTCTTACCAGGCTAGCTACAAACATCATTACACTAATTTGCACATAATAGCTAACCTAACTTACCGTGTTAACTATAGTTTATTGAGTACTTTTATCGTCAAGTAGTTCAGCTAAGCCCCCTCCGGATTGATTTTAACATTGATCGTTTTATTCAATTGTAAGAATACCCATTTATCCAATTAATTGACTCTTGTTAGACTGGTTTAATTCCTAGAAACACAATTTTGTAGATTGCAGCCTTAACAACAAAATAGAAGTAGGTCATCCGTGATCTTATTAATTTTTTTACTCTTTTTAAGACCATGAAAGAGGGGAATGCTGATTTTAGAAGTTTCATTCTTTATATGTATATATTGGTTTATGCTAATAAAGTACATGGTACAGATTGACCACTTAACATGGAAAGAACCGAGGTGTTTTGCCAATTTACTGAAATATAAATTAATTTAAAATACAATAACTACCTCGTTGGTCTAGCGGTTGCTACGCGCGACTGCTGAACACGAGCTCCTGGGTTCAAATCCCATGTTATTGGGTTCTTCCATTAGGTCATTCTCAATAGCACCACGGAGTCTGGCTTTGTGTCCGGTTGATGGTAATATGCTCGCCCCCTATATATAACATAACAGCTTTTTATGACAATGTTTGTATAGGTCCCAATATGGCCCTATAACACAACTGACGAAATGTGGGTGTACTACAGGTACACCTCTGCCTACCCCTCTACGGGGAATACGGGCGTGATGTTAGGTTATAAAGGTTTAAACACTGGTCCTAAAGTAGCACCCTGCGAGCTACCACTATGGGGGAGCCTTTAGAAGAGACATCTATACAGTAACTACTAGTAACGTCACTATTTACAACAATATTAATAAGGGTAATAGTGAGATAGTTGCTTTAACCTTTTGAGTAAGAGTCTTGTATGAAATATAAGGATTTTCGTGCCCTCCACGCCACGATGTTATTAGAAGACCGAATCGTAACATCTATTACGATTATTGTTTAACACATTACACAAAACGATTTGATATTGTCTCCTCGTAAACATAGCGTGGAGGGCGCGGAAGGGTTGTCTTCTGTACAAGACGGTCGCGTTCAAAGGGTTAAACTGACATAAATAAGTATTACATAACCAGCTATTTGCTCAATAATCGACCAGTTTTAGCGACTGTGGTCCTGCTCTGTTCAAAACCACAGACACGCCGCAGATCAAGTTATATCAATCAACATGACACTTACTTATCTGTCATCACATGCATGTTTTTAAGGTAACTACTTAGGTATATCATCATGCGTGGATTTCCCAAAAGTGTAGGCAGAATAAGGAGTACGTTAATATAAAATAATAAAGGTAATTTTTAACAAGCTGCGCCCCGCGGTGTTACCCGCTACATTTTTTCGGATAAAAAGTAGCCTATGTGTTAATCCAGGGTGTCAGCTACCTGTTGGCGGTAGAATGCTGCAGCGATCCCGCCTCCCCGCCATCTAAAGCGCAGAGCAGGCAGGTGAGGTTTTTAGTGGGTAGGCCCCCGGATCTTATTGGGTTCAGGGGAGAGTCCCACATACCCCCGTCGTCTACCAACGGCGGGGAATGCGTAACGCATTTCCCTCACGGTAAAAAAAAAAAAAAAAAAAAAAAAAAAAAAAGGGTGTCAGCTACCTCCATATTAAATTTCATTAAAATCCATTCAGTAGTTTATACATGAGAGAGTAACAAACATCCATCCATACTTACAAATTTTCGCGTTTATAATATTAGTAGGGATTGATTCAATATATTCTGTGTACCAATGTTGGGCAAAATCCTTCTTTCTTTATACATTTCAATCCTCTGCCTGTCCCTGCTAAACACTATTTACAAATATATATATAAATCTGTCTTTTGTCAGTTCGCAGACACAATCAGCACTATAAAACAGGCACAAGGTGTATGATAAACGATCTAACGGGACCTAAAGAGGTTCTATAAAGCGAGAATATGACTTAATAGATAGTGTGGCTGTGGGCGTTGGTGACTGAGATTGGATCAAATGTTGGAGCCATTAGACTGACAATGCTAGGGTATTCATTGATAATGTTATATAATGATGAAGTATTACTGCCTGGCTTCCCACGCTGGTTATATAGATGTTAAAGATTGAATCGTTCGTCACATAATCCTGTCGCCTGCTTTCTAAGAGGTAGATCATTACAATATATCGCCAATTTCGATAGTTTTCTTCTGCCCGACAGAAGAACTTCTTAATCCTTTTTTTAATACTGAGCATTACTAAGCAACATTATAAATGATTGGCTATTGCATAGGCTTGAATGTCTCTCTAAAGACCCAAGAATCAAACAAGGCAGTTAAAATCTTGGATGATGGATTCAGATTTATCTTCAAGATGTTAGACGTGTTTTACATCGCGGTATAGAGGTTTTCCGCTAGTACAATCACTAGTGCCTATGTAGATATTAATAAGCAGCTGTGGCAACATTGTGCCATCGACCTACAGGCACTATTTTTTACTTCTAACTAGAATCATGTAATTTTTAGCAAAAACTGTAACTGGGTTTCTCTTTGAGATAATGCTTATGATTACTGAACCTTAGACTAGTGGTCTGATGGAAAGCAGTCTGCCCCCTTACCATGAACTCTTAAAGCAGGACTGTTTACGATGTGAAAGGGAGACGTCGCTACATGCAGTGTGATGTATCTCGCTTCCACAACGTAAACTATCCTTCGTAAGGGGACAGGTATTTTGAATTAGCCCAGAAAGTTTTAAGTACTTCTGCTATATTTTTCCTGTTACAATTGATAAACAGCTGTGACCTGAATAATTTGTTTTGAAGTTAGTTTAAGAGTAAGATCTGACCACAGAGTGACATTATTGGCTGGATTCCGTGAAATACGGCCGATGAGGCACCGATGAGTGGGCGCCCTTGGCACTATAATTAAAATTCGCTTGAAGCTGCTTACATGGTTGTAATTTGCGTGTTTTTCCTTTACAGGGATCACTAGTTAATGTTAATATTACATGTGTTTAACGTGACGTAATCCTAGATTAGCTAATGTTTAAATAAAATAGGTTTTTGCTATCAACATTACTGGTATCTACATAACTACCTATAGTCATACGTAACCATAGGTTACTACATAACTTTACGACTCAGTTTACTTTGAGTCGTATAAGTATGACAATAGAGATGGTGGAACTAGACACCCTTATAACACGAAGTAGTGACTAAATAGGTTTTTCCCATTTCTTTCAAATGTCATTGCAGTGTCTGAAACAGGTCTTATTCCTGGCACACTGAGCTTCATTACATCAGTGAGCTTCGTTTTCGATTATATCTTATTGGTTGCAGTTACAAGCATGTCTAGTAAACTCCAAAATTTAAGATCAAATAGAAAATACATACGTACATAAAGTCACGCCTGTTTCCCTGAGGGGCAGAGACCACGGATTTCCATTTGCTACGATCCTGGCATACTTCCTTTGCTTCATTCACACGCATCACATAATAGAAAATAAATGCTTCTAAATATCAGACAAGTTGTCCTTTATGTCTACGACTCATATTTCATAGTTCATCAAATTAGTTTCCCCGTAAAGGTAGAATAGTATTTTTAATCTGTCCCCCTCGTTCCTAATTTGTTAATCTCGAATGATTTATTAATCGGTTTTTGGTTTATTTCTGTAATAACGTGTCGTTACTTCATTCTTCCGCATTCAGGCAACATGTGAGGTCGTCGACCTGTCTAGATTGCGTCGTGAACCTCATTTAGGTCGGATGTATTGATCCTGCTGCATTGGACGGGCACCGGGAGGTGACTCTTGTGCAAGTCGACTGCGGTTTGCGCATGTCCGTACAATAGCATGCGGAAATGACAGCTGTTTATATGAAGCATAAGGGTTATTATTCCTTGCTGTTATTTTCTGCATTTCCTATATCTACATAGTTTTCTATTTTGTAGGTTTATTAGATTTTATAGCATGTACTATGATAGTCACTTGTTTTCCTGCCACACCCAGCCTTGTTGCACCAGTCGCTATGTTTTTGGTCCTCATTGTAGATCCTGGGTAATAGAAGCTAGTAGATTGGCTGCATGCTTTGTAAGTAATGATAATATGAAGGATCTAATGTGTCAACTGCCGTGTGGTATCCGGCTTAGAATTGACCACCCCCTCTCCTCCCGTGGGTGTCGTAAGAGGCGACTAAGGGAAAAATCCAGTAGATGGGCAGCAGCGTCTTCTGTAACTTAACCACCAATACTGCGATCCCCAAGCCGCTTGCCAAGCGTGGGGATTATGGCAACCCCCCCCCCCTAAGGGGGAGGCCTTTGTTCAGCAGTGGAATCGTCTTCCGGCTGATGATGATGAATGTGTTAACCACCAAACCATTGTGACCGATAAATGGTAAAAGGCTCTCCACTTATATCATGGTACTTACAATGTCTGAACATAAGTATGTAGTTAGTAATTAAATCTAGATAATATTCAATTAATCTTAAGTTTGGCAGATTAATTGAGTATTCTGTTAATTAAATCTTAACTTACAACCTTGAAGTTAATTAATTGATTCCAACTCAGTAGGAGATATATTAGAGATATAAATCAATTGATTATAAGAACCATAAGAGGCTTTATAATGATACGTTTGGATGGGCGTAGAAACGTTATTTATAAACCTCATGTAGCGCCAATCAATAGTTCCGTCTTTGTATATAATTGAAAGGTAAAGAAAGACCTAAAATACGCCTTATTGAACATAATTATTAATATGGACCAATGAGACATAAGATAGATGAGCATCGAAATCTAAGCTTATAGTCTTTAAATAAAGGAGAATACCACTGTCTATACCTTTGGAGATTACAGGCGTAATAGTTTGTCATTTAAAAGGACTTTTATAATAAGTCATTTTCAATTTTTGACTATGGATCCATAGATTTTAAAAGACACGTCTGATATGTCATAAACTAGAGCATCGATTCCCAAAACCATAGATGCTTTTCTATACATCGTATATTTCGTTTGTGTCAAGTTTACCCATGAACTCGAGTACGACGTTGAACTTTATTGTCTATGGTAAACTACTTGACGCCATGTTTAATGGAACAGGGGAAACGAGTTTTTTATTATTCATCATATTAATTATGCAAATGGTCAAATAGCTGTGCTTTATGACGGGCGAAGACGGCGGGTAAACAACAGTGTAGTACCTAACACGTGCCAGCTGTGGCCTCTGTGTAATACCAAAGAAATATTCTAGGTTGTGGTATACTTCGAAGTTTTTGGGACTCGCCGAGGGATGCGGTGCAGCGTACGCAGATACTGCATCTCTCGACCTACGCTAGGAAGTCACCCTGAGGCTTAGCCGGCAAGACAGCGGCATACCTCCCATTCGTGCCAGGACGGTGGAAGACCATGAGGATTTCCTCAGTGAAAAAAAGGGTGCGATTTACTTCTTATCCGACTGCACCAGAAGGAGGGTTTATCATTTCAGCCCGGTATCACCCACTGCTGGGTGATCATCATCATCAGCCGGAAGACGTCCACTGCTGAACAAAGGCCTCCCCCTTAGAACGCCACAAAGAACGACAGCTTGCTGGGTGATACCGGGCTGAAATTATAACCTCCCTTTTACTCTGCCAGTCTTCTTTGCTTTAAGCGTTTCTTATCCAGAAGGGGGGTTATCTTTTCTTCTTTTTCCAAACCTGCATACATGGGTTCGTAAGGAAGATCGTATCAAGACTGGCTGTCCAATTAGTGATGAACGTTAATCTACAGACGTCATATAAAATAGAAATATTATTTTCGGTCAATATCAAGGTTAACTAAAGCAATATCGAGTTTGGAATTAAGTCCAACCAATGAATACGTCGCTGTTCTATGATGGACCTTTTGGGCCTTTTCAAGTCACAAGTCTTTGGCAAAATGTTGGTCTGATTAAACAGTACTGTCCACCCATACACTGATTGTCTAAAGGACACTTATGCTTAAATTGATATAATAGTTAACCTTTTCTTGATAGTATTTTCGCTTTTTCACTATAATTATTATTTCATCAACACTTTAAGACTACCATGACAATTTTATACTTACCTTTGTATTATATTTTGTGACGAATGATGACCCAACTAAAGAATCGCTGCAATTATTTATTGAGTAATCATTATAAATAACTTTAAACCCACAGTACCTAACCTGCTAACTATATTTACTTCATTCATTCATTTTTAATAAATTGTCTCATTCATTTGGCGCCAAAAATGAGTCATAGACAATAACAACATGGTGTCTTTTTGACCGCAATTTATTTTATATTTGTACAGCTAATACCTTTTGAAAAGAATATTTAATGGCCGTGAAATTGTTTTAAATGACCTTCTATTTTGTTTTGGTCGGATTTGTGACGTCATCTAAATGATGTCAAGTATACATGTAATACTGTTTATCATATTCGTAGAAAAACTGCTAAGGTAGCTTAGGCGTACGATTAAATTATAGTTTGAGTACCTCTATCTACTTATTTTATACGTTACTAAGCTCGCTAAGCCGTATTACCTCATTTGAATGAGTATAAATATCTAAAATTATCGTCAACGCGTTGCAAATTCTTTAGATCTTACATATCTTGTATACTTAACTGTAATAATCACTTCAATTCGAGTTACTCCTTATTTGCTTGTTTGGCGTTTTAGATGTAGCCCTATAAAGTATAACATGAATCTAGCCATAGGCCCTACAGGCAAAGTGGCACATTAAAATTACGCATAGAAAGATGAAAGTAGAATCACCTAACCATAGCCAAGTTATGGACCAATGTCACTTGTGAATATGATTTAAAATGCATCAAACCGGTTCCGGTATCACTGTTTATGGTCACACAGCTGCCAAATCATCGCACGGTTCGCGGTAACGCCTACATATAAGATTTTCCTATTGTATATTAAAGGACAGCACCTCTGAAGTCGGATTTATTAATAGCAAACTAAACGAAGACGGTACAACTTTCTTAATGTTGCTAATTTACTTTTAACGTCTTTGCCTTTGCGCCGAACGAGGAGAAAGTATTCAATTTGATATATTTGTTGAAATTATTACAACATGACATGTGATTGAGCGCTTAGGTTCAAGATGTCACGTACTTTCTTAATGCTTTTCAGACATCAGTGATACAATTATAATAATGGTCCAATAGTATGTTTTTTATTCTCAGTTTATATCGTATCGGACTTAAGCGTCTGCTAAAACTCTCAGCTCTGCTTACTCCTACGGGAATAACAAGCGTGATGGAAAACACGCGTACATTTGACATTTAAAACGTCACATTGACACTTGCAAAGTTTTTAACCCGCTGTAGCAAAGGAATTTGGCCTGTCAGCCTAAAACGTCAACAGACTTTTTAATCCTGTATTAACCATCCTTTGGCAAGCTTTCTCCTCTTAGCCATCTTCGATGTAGGTACTGTTTATGTATATTTTTTGCATGTGTATGTATTGGCAGACATTTTCCTCGAGTCTGTATAAGGCTGTGTGCCCAATGGCCGGCTACCTCATACGGTAGGTTGTCGCTACCAATCTGTAAGTGGGTCGGCTGATTTGTGTGCTGCCTTTTATTATTCAATAATATACAAGCTTGGTATTACAGAGGGTATCGTATACCTACCTATAGTTATTGCAGTGCATATTAAAACGCCAATAGTTCAAAAATGGCTAACTTGTAACTAATTAGATAAAGATTCGCCCCTATGTCTACGATACTCGTAATCTAAATGCTCAGTGTAGTAGTTAACACTAAAAATGTCCCTTTTTCTGGTACGAAATGAATTCTACGTCGTATCTACTAAGTACCAATGTAAACTCATTCGTTCTCAGGTTACATCCACCTGGTGTTCTTAGAAACTTGGTTCTAATGTTGATCGATAAAATCGTCTCTTATATTACACTTAAATCACAAGATAAAAATATTATTAGTCACATGAGATACAGACAAAAATAATATATTCAAAATAGACTATAAGTACTTTTTGAACGTCAAATTACAATTACAAAAAAAAAATAGCCTCCAAAAACCGCCCGGCACCGCGTCCTAGTGCTATAGCTGGGTAGAAGAAACAGCCTAACAAACTACCCAGCAGAAAATGAATTTTAATAAGATGGAAAAGGCAAACACTCAGTCACTACGTTAACGTTACAGATCAATAAAATTCTTTCAGTGTTATGTTCCAGAGTGCTGTAATCACGTACCTAGTTATCATCAGATTACTCTCGCCAGCTTAAGTAGCTTGCCTCCTATAACATGAAAACAACCAATATTTCAAATTACTCCCGGCCTTTGGTTAATAGTGTGAATATAATTTATGACTTAACCCTTTTTGCGAAGCTTCTTCATTTAATTTAAATACTGCAACTTGTCAAGACATATTACATTGTTAATTTGAAATAAGGTACGATATCCAGTTGTCGGCGGTGTAATTTTTATTTACAACTTTATTATAAGCCACCTGAGCTTGGTACCTGGGTATCCTAATACTGGAACTTATAACTAACATACATACATAAAGTCACGCCTGATTCCCAGAGAGGTAGGCAGAGACAATGGATTTCCGTTTGCTACGATCCTGGCGAGTTCTTACGCCTCATTCAGTTGCATCACATTCCTCATACACGTTCGTCCGTCAAGGGTACTCCTCATTTCACCGTTTTGCAGAACATCTCCGATTTAGTCTTTTATATAGGTACCTACAAGAATGGACTATCTGCCTATACCATACCTTGTCTTATTATAACATGAATTATAATAGTAGGTAGGAACATTAGAACGAAAAACTAAATAAAACGATATCATAAAGAAACTTATAGCCTTTGTAAGCTGTATAATAATAATAAAAGGAAACTGTTATTATGGTGGCAACTCGTAATGTTCCAGTAAACAGTCGTTAGGAAATCAATATGGCGGACGTCGTATAAGGTCGGCGATTGGTTGTTTATTCATACCTACTTAGTTCGAATGACAAAAATATTTAGTTTTATTTTATGACCTATAAGTTTTTAAAAGAACTAATGTTCTTTTGCTAGTTTTTGTCAAATTTTATTAAGTATACTAAATGCAGTGTTATGTTTTAGCAGTTTCTAGCCTCTTGTTCATAAAAAAAATCACCTTAAAACTATACAACTGAAACTAGTGTAGGCATTTTGTAAATAGGTAGACAGACGTTTACACTAAAAGATGAAAGGTATGAAATTCGTGTTTTTAGTGAAAAAACTACCACTAACTTTGTGAAGACTATAAAGTATCTCGTCTCAATACTCACATCATTGATCATCCCTCGAGAAACAAGACTCGTAATATAAATTTACCTTTCATTCATCCCAGCTGTCAACAGTATCCTCTACCTCACTTAAATATTTTGCCCAAACGTGTAGTTGCAGCTCATGAAGGTCTGGTTTTTGTGAGTGTCGCAACACAGCATTACCTCAGCTGAGATGAATCTGTGATACTTAATATGTTTATGTTTTAAAGTAAGGTCTGTAGCAAGGAAAACTACCGTACTGCCGCAGTGACTGTTGGAGGGATTGTGCTTTCGATGTTTTGTGAAACATTTTAAGGGATGTTTTTGGGGAAAAATAATTTTTAGCGTGTTCATACGTCGTGTGTTTTGGTGTCTGTCTTTATATGTTGCCATAGCAACGAGTTATTGTACAGCAGAAGAGTTCTTGCCCCGGAGTGTAGTTAGAGGCTGGTTTTAAAGTAAAGTACTCAATTCATCTTTCTGTAAGTTTGCTCATCGTGTTGTGACTTTGCAGTCTGCTCCCAGCAATCAAGGCCTGATTATTCTACACTTGCTTGTCGCCTAATAAAGTCGAAGTTATGTTGTGGTTCTGTTTCGTTCTCTCTACAAAATTCCTATTCTCGTCTAAACCACAGAAATAAATACATGTAGCTATCTCAAGTTTCGGCCAATTAGATTATCTCATCCATTCTCGCTATCCTCATATTCAGACGACTTTAAATGATATATGACTTAATTTCTGCAAATGTGTTTTACAAAACATTTTTACACTTTATTTCTTTTAACGAGATGGCATCGGTATTCCTAATTGACTACCTCTGAGAAGAAATGCCGAGACAAAACCGCATCTAGGTCTCTTTTAAAGTTCAGAGAAGCAGAATATGTGAGAACAATGTAGGTGGTCTGAGAAGTGGTCTTTTGGGAAAAGAACCACGGCGAGATTGAGGTCTATCCTGACTTTAGAAAAAGCTTTATTAGGTACGTAAAAGTTACTTTTTACTAGACAACGATACACAAAGCTCACACAAGCTCTCTAAGCCCCACAAAACACCGCATAATAGCGTCCGTGACTATATTCCCACCTCGGTCCCACATTACTTGCCAAAAACAATATTTCCTCCCCCTGTTCGTGTGCATTACCTAAATTACCACGTGTTTGGTTACCCGCGGCGGGGTGCGGTATGACGTCACTATGACTCACCGACCCACCCCTAGGAGATCGAACCCTAACCGGGTTGTTTTGTATTTAATTTACCTTCTACAGGTGTGGCTGTGTAGGTACCATTAAACTACAACATACTGACTTATTTTTTATTAGTTTGTACGCAGAATTTTATTAGCTAACATTTAACATTACGTAATTTATGTAGACTTGAATTTAACCAGTTCTTATTTTAAAAGAGTACCTATCTAAATGATAAATGATTTTATTTTTGCAAATACGTTTTACAAAAACACTTTTACACGTAATTTTTTTTAAACTAGATGGCTTCTAACTAAGCTGCCTGACTCCGTGTCGTCTATAATAACTTAGAATCGCTATTAAAGATTTACCAACATGACTTGTATCTACGTGTAAGATATTTTAGATTAGTGCCCGGTTGATGGCAATTCGCTCGCCCCCTATTACATTGGGGTCTCTTATCTCTGGCGAAAAGTGTGTAGTACACGTCTCTGCCTACGTTCGGGGAATACAGGCGTGATATTATGTTATGTTTACTTACTAGATTAACACCAGCGGTGTCCAATGTACCACTCTTGTTATTTTAGTCCAACCACAGGCAGCAGATAGGCATAGATAATCCTATTATGTATCTGGTTTTCCTAACAGGTAATTAAGCAGATATAAATAGCAGTAAGCTGGGCTTATCCTTATCATTTATCGCGTAATATAATGGAAATAAATAGCTTATTTACATGTTGGTATTATAAAACGCTTCTCAAAGGTTCTGTTAATTTCATGGTAGAATTACCAGAACTTTTTATTTAACAGTCTAACTGTAGAACTGAGCTTATCAGGCTATCAGCCTCCCTAGACAAGCGGCAATACTCACGAATAAAAATACATGGGATTAGAATATTATGTCTAAGAATCATGTCATACCCATACATTTATCATAAGTACTATTTGATTTCTATTTGTCTAGCATTTTGCCTCTTATCTAGGTGGTTAAATATGAAAAACAAAAGACGAATTCGAAGTCGATATTGTAAGTTTATTCAGTTGACAATAACAAAGTAGAATTGTCTGAAGAGTAAATTAATTTCTAATATTCTATAGATAGGTGCTATGATATATTTTCCATCAACCATTTTTGGTGAAACCAAATCATTGTAGATATCACTAACGGTACAGTCCAAGTTCATAACACCATAAGAGTGGTCATTAGCCTATCTCCCACGTACTTAATGTAATTGGCAATTAAATGAGACGTCTTTATAAACGAGGTGTTTTGATGTATAGGCGTAGTGTGATACGTAGATATGCTTTGGGAAATACATTTAGTGAATTATATGTAAAAACAATAGTTTAAGGGTGTTACACAGTACATACCTAAATGAAAATTTGAGTAAATTTGAGCTTGAGTAGGTAGAAATCTTTACTGTCTAGCTGTAGGAAACAGAAGTAACATAGGGTACCAATGTAAAATATGGCAAAATCTTATTATAAACCTATTTATTCGCCATTTTAACATAAAACACCAATGGAGATAACTACAAAAGATGTTTGTAATATAAAGAAAACCGCCAACGTCTTGAAAGGCGAAGTGCTTTTGAATCCGTATTTCCAATTTCCATGTCAGCCCTGTATCGATTCGATGTGATTAATATTACTAACACTTCCAGATATTAAACTCCATTGATTACTCAATCAATAACATTATAAATACCTTCATCTTGTATGTTCATAATAATTATAACGCTAAAGCAATAAATAAACACACAAGTTCTCATAAACACTAAGAGCTAGTCATCAGAAAGCTAGTCTCATCTCAAGCCATATTCTAGTAAAACTCCGCCATGAACACGTGATCCGCCGGCCGCCATATTTGGGTAGCTATCGATCGGCGCCGCGGCACAGGCAGTGGGAGTAAAGAAGTTATTACTTACAGGGAACTCGAATAACAATTAGTTGCGTACATTTGTTTACTGGCTTCTCTGTTGCTAATCACTGAGCTTAATTGTGGCTTTGTGGTTGACATACCGGATTTGTATGCACAACGTTGCAGGTTTAAACCCAGACAAGTATCAACGCCTTGTTTAAATGTCATAAATACTTTCTTAGATATTCCAAGACACCACTGATTAACATCGGAAAATATTGTGAAGAAACCTGGATTTAATTATCTGAAATCGTCCACCCGCACTGAGCTAGCGTGGTGATCAATGCTCAATCCTTCTCTATACGAGAAGAGCCTTTGCCTTGCAGTGGGACAGTGGAGCACAGGGAGCAGTTATAGGCTGTTATTATTATTGTTATGAGAACTTAATACTGTGTTACAATATCTTAGTTACAGTTTAATCTACGTATCTTAAGCTTGTCTCACGGATACTGATCATGACTGTCTTGGTGTAGAAATTGGAGTGTCAAAAAGGAAGGCTGGTTGACTGACTGTCCAGGGTGCATGTAGCTCATATGCCAGTGAGATAAGAGATTTTTCTCAAGATAAGTCGACTGTAGTTTCATTCATAGTGTTACAAATAAAACAGAATGTTTACCTAGCAGCAGAAGATTATTAGTAAGAAATCAATCAATAACTAATATTAGTTCATCTGTGTTCTCTTTATGCCACAAGCAATAAAAACCCAGTTATATTACTTAGGTACAGTTAGCTTAACATAATATTATGAAGAAACCTAATGTCGAATAATTGAACGAAACAAACATCAGTGCAAGTTATTGTTTCAAATTATAGAAGCATCCAAATCATGATCTAAGAATATTTAAAACAATTTACTATGAAAGAATTTGTCTTTCAATTATGTAATGATTTTAAATGTTAAATGTTACTTGTTTTGTAGCTCACTGTATCTAATCATATCCTACACAATAATAATATAGCGTCTATTGAACAGTCGTCTACAATACAATAGTCAAGAATCTAAGAGCACACACCTCATTCACAATGCCCCATTAGTTTTAATAATAAAATTGAAAGTTGATGTTGTTGCTGGTTCGGTGGCGCCATCTGACGGTGAATCATAGGACATTGCGTAGCTAAACAAATGTCTCATGAGATTAACATGCACACTATAGTTCGTAATACAACTAAAGCTTGATAACTAAAACTAGGAATGATAGAAGGTATTGCGAGCACGCTGATTGGCCAGTTTTAATTTAGATATTTAAATTCAAATTCAAAATGTTTTTATTTCATATCTATACGTCCGATTTAGAAGTCACAAACGCTAAACCCTCCTAATTAAAGAAAACGACTAAAGGGAATTATAAATAAATAAAACTAGCCGCCGCTGTCCATCCTAAAGCGAATCTAGATGAACGTTCGTCCCTCTTCGCTTGTACCCACCCCACGGACATAACATACATAGTTAACACTTCTCTCTCTAACCCACCACCACAATTCTCCTGATTACGTACCTTACCCCACGTACCCACGTTTTCCCCACACAAGGGCCGTAAACGTGATTAAGGGCTATAACTGATCCTTTCAAGGTCACACAGTGAAGGTCTGCGTAACCGCCAGCCCTGGAGGGCCGCGGAGGGTTGATTTGTTAGTACCTATAGGCTTATATAAACAGTTGGTGACGTCAGCACTAGTTTAAAGCTTGTGTACGTAAACTGCTATTTATAAATTGTCAGGTTTTACCTTCATAAACACACTAGCTTCCGCCCGCGACTCCGTCCGCGCGGATTTCGAATGTTTTATAGCCTAAAGCTTTCCTCAATAAATGAGCTATCTAACACTGAAAGAATTTTTCAAATTGGACCAGTAGTGCCTGAGATTAGCGCGTTCAAGCAAACAAACAAACTCTTCGGCTTTATAATATTATATTAGTATAGATAGACAATAAGCCTCTGGCAAACCTCCAGGTAGACTGATGGTAATGTTTCTGAACAGGGAAAGACCTCGATGCAAGGTTAGAACAGAACTTTAGTACATACATACATACCATCACGCCTGTATTCCCCTAAGGGGTAGGCAGAGGTGCACATATAGTACACCCACATTTCGCCAGTTATGTTTTTTGGTCCCAATGTAATAGGTGACGAGCCTATTGCCAGAACTTTAGTAGGGCTATTAAATTATGCGGTGCGGCGGTGGATGCAAATGGCAAGTTGCAGTTCACTGAGAGACCTTTGTTCAGTTTACGTCTTCCGGCTGATGATGATATGGGAATGAAACACTATGAGTAAGTCCAGCCGAGGGCCAACTAAAAGCCGATAATGAAAAACACAACTATGCCTATAATAATCTGTTGCAGTTGAAGTATTCTCCTGTATGAGGAGTATATTATATAAAACCTTATTTCGCATATACCCAATGATAAGTAGGTATGTCCCGTGTAGTGAGGCGTCTGTCGTTAAGGCTCATCGTGTGAGTCACCGTCCGGCTAGCTTTCCCGGCGACGGAAGGAAATTACCATTGCCTCTTTGTATACCTGTGTTGTGGATTACTAATGGATAAATGAAATGCTTTGGTTTTACATCCTTTCCACAATAGTTATTATGTGCGGAAGATAAAAAATAACTGTAAAAAAACTTAAGTAGAATCAGCTCGCGACTTTGTGTGTGCGAATAAAAAAACTAGTCTTTTTCTAGACTAAAGTCGCCTATCCTCTAAAGATCATATCTCAGTATTAGTTTAAGAATTCTGGAAATAAGGTGAGTATTTTCGTTTACCACTTTGTGCCGGACAACAATTTCTTTTTAAAAGTAATAAACACGATTACATGGCGATCGGCCCACGTTATGTAACTAGTTTACATTCATTCACTTCGCCTTGAGTTCACAGCCCACAGCGATGACTTCAACTGGCTTCGAACCCGCTACTGACTCATACTCGTCCGCCTACTGACAGTGAACGTACCATATGGGCAAACACTCTTCATTATTGCCTATTTGCTTAGGAAGTATAGTTTAGGACTTGAGATACTGTATTTGGAAAGAGATAAGTCAAGGTTTTGGTTAAAAACTTTTTTATTTTTGCACATTATTGACGATCAATTCTCAATCATTTTCTATACGAGAAGACACCTTTGCACAGCTGTGGGACATTTATAGGCCCGTATTTTTATACATTTCGGTGCGCAAACAGTTCTTTCTATAAACCTTCTAAATAAAAAAAAAGTGTTAATATGTAAAACCATGTATGGTCTAATAAAGAAAATAATTTTGGCAGTACTTTGTAGATTTAAAAGCTAACTTAGGCAGGTGTTATCAGCTTGTGTGCAGCTTTATTGGAGTCATCTTCTCCACATGTATATTTTATACTCACGCCAATATTCCCTATGGGGATGACAGTAGACTGTTGCCACCCTCACCCTCACATAGATCGTCTTTAGGGAAATTTATTGAGTACCTAACTGGAGCTCTTTCTGTACGACCTCTGCACGTAACGGTCGTGAGATAAAACCTTAAAATCAGGCTAAAAATGAAGCAATTAATATACAGTAAGTTGGTCCCTTAGTCGCCATATTGTCGTTAACGATATCCGTATCCGTGGGATAAAGATTATAAAAATGAAATTGTATTTATTCCGATTATTTCGCCCTTACCTTATGAGAATGATATTTACTTGCAAAGTCGTTTGTGCATGTCAGATTTGTAGATTAAATCACACCCACTGGCGCGAAGCAATTCGATTAGTAATCGGTTTTGAAACTAATTTGTGTGATTTTAATTCAGTAATTAATTTATCAGACCTACGCGAATGATTAACTTAATAATCGTTTAGTATGGAAATAAAAACAAAAACACAACATAACATCACGCCTGTATTCCCCGAAGGGGTAGGCAGCGGTGCATATACATATAGTACATCCACATTTCGCCGCAGTCATGTTTTTAGGTCCCAATGTAATAGGGGGCGAGCCTATTGCCATCAACCGGGCACAAATCCAGACTCCGTGCTACTACTGAAAATTACCTAATGGAAAAACCCAGTAACACTTAGCAACCACTAGACCAACGGCAGTCAGAAATGTAGATTTCAAATCGTTGTATAATAATTATTTCCTGCTGATCTACAGTGTTAACTTCTAAGTTTGTACAATGGTCCGTGGCTGGCGACTAGATTGATAAATTACGTCATATTAATGGTAGACATGATGACGGCATTAAGTGCTTCCTATCTGTGCTCGTTGAGTGTCAGCGGAAAAAAAAGTAAACAGAACTGTCAGTTTTTTAGTTTGTTCGATTTATTGTCAAAGATAACATTGAAAGTACATAATTGGGTGTCAATATTTAAATAATATACAATAGAAACCTGACAGATGAATGCTTACTTAGCCTGAAATATGTCTAGGAATATCCCTCTTTCTCTATACTGTGATTTGGCTGATAATAATCTATATCAACTTTGATGCATAATTTTAAGTTTTAATTTTTTGTTTTGTATAAGATATTTATTGTTCAACGTAGGTTATAATGTGTAAATAAGTTAAGCTTAAGTATGTATGTTTTATAATTTTGAAACTTAAATAAAAATATTTAAAAAATATTCTGTATCAACAAGGAACAATTTTGTAAGAGGTAAGTAATTAAAAATAATCAAAATGTTAAATGCCATTTATATTATACCTATCTTAAGGTTTTAGTTACATACACAAGCCATTAAGGCCTTCACTTCAACAGCCATGCTTCTCACTCTGACTGAACTAAACTCCGCTAACTGGGCGTGGTTCTTGACAAGCAATTTTTCCGACTCAACAAGCTTGCTTGACATCACTAGAGTAGCAGAGATCCTGTTTATCCCCACGAAGTACCGTAAACACGTTACAATAATGCCAAAACACGTTTTAATGGAGCCAAGGCTTAAACGTGGGAGTCTAGTAGGCGATTCTTTCCTATTCCTCTTACCTTACTGTGCCGTTCGAACAACATTTATTTTCAGGAAGTTAAAGGTCATTTTCCCTTGCGTTGTGTTTATTACTGAGCTCGTAAATGTCACTCGTGATAGCAATATGTCTCTATTTACGCGGTTGATGGCTGCATGAGCTCTGTGAGTTCTGTCACTCAATGTGGGATAGAGGACAATTTGGATTTATGCCTTGATTGCATTTTCTTTACAAGGCAGTAAGAACTGCAACCAACATTTTATTGGCATTTGACAGTTAAGATCTGACACGATTTCAGTGAGTAGGTATCAAAAAGTGTTGCGTGGTTATGATGTCTGATCGTCCCACTGATATCGTTCTAACTATTATAATGTACCTAAGTATAGATCGTCAATAAATGTGCAGTAGGTGTTTAAGTATGCCTAATGGGCTAAACATTCAAACGCCAAAGCATTCAGGTATAACCTTATTGATCCTATAAATGATAATTAATTATTTGTGTAACACTTAGGTATTCTGTGACATGCCTGCTTGCCTTGTTATTTGGGACCAAAATAAAGTGGAATACAATATAGGTTTCCTTATTTTGACTCAAAATGTAGACACAATTGTGCGAATTAGGTTAGAATTACGCCAAAGTCACCAGACGGGCAAAGACATTACTTTATTCAGCCCAAAGCGGATCATTACGTAACATCGTAAAATATGTCGCATTGCCTGCGAATCTAGAGGCCTGTAGTCTTCTCCGGTTGCCATGACAACCGTACATACCCAAGTACTTACGGCTATAGCACCGTGAGTGGGAGCGAGATGGAGGTATCGCTGTCTCGTTTTAACTTAGGGTTCAGTCGTATTGCAGGCACCCCGCCCACAGCCTAGTCTAGGTCGGGGAATTGGGCCTAACTTAAACATACCAGGATACGTAGGTAGAGCGGCTGATTGCACCGTGTTACTTAACTAGAGTTTAACTAGGCGTTAACTAGGAGTAACACAAGTGATGCGGTGTGAAGGGAATACTTACTTTAACAGAAAGGTTTATTAAAACAATCATTAATTTAAAAGCTAAGCAATTTGTCAGGAAACTTTTACACAATTAATATTCGACCTCCTATTTCATTTGTCACTACAAGATGGCCGCCCACACATGCCTGATACGACGCTGTAAATAAACTGGATAACTGAACGCGTATAATAGGCGTTTAATTACACACATTTGAAAGTCTCTTTGATTTCGGTTACAATTATCTTATTTAGTTAACCAGCTTCAACCCACGTGCATTTGAGCTAATAAACTTGTATAAGCTGTCCTGTGGTTGTAGACTTGCTTAAGTATTATTATTCATTTCAGAAGTGAAAGCACATTACATGTTACGTCAAAAGTTTTTGAGTGGACCACTCATTGATAGCAAATAAAGCCAAGCAAATTCTGATATAACTGTATAAGTATTAAATATTTTTATTTGCAGCAGCTTTTCATTCATCTGTGCCTATAATACATACTTACAAAGTCGATAACCTTCTAAATCTTCATAAGTAGCTAACCAAAGGTATAAAATATTATCACACTAATATTATAAAGCCGAACGTTTGTATGTTTGTTACCTCTTCACGCCCAAACAACTAGACAGATTTTGATGAAATTTCTTATGTAGGTAGCTGACACCCTGGATTAACACAGGCTACTTTTTATACCTAAAAAATGTAGCGGGTAACACCGCAGGGCGCAGCTAGTATTATATATATATTTATTCAATACAATATTAGGTCACTACTCACTCTCCCTTTGAATAACGTATCTTGCTACAGTGTGCTGTGAGATATCTTAATAAAAATTATAAACTAAACAACAATACAATGTAGCTTAATATTACTTTAAAACCTTTTTAAGTCAGCTTATGATCACGCAAACACACGCGAGACTATTCATAACAAATGGCATTTTCTCACGATATCAAAAATTGTTCCAAACTGAGCTGAATTTAAAATGATAACTATGAATTCATAATGTAATGGTTTTTCAGGACTAGATAATAATAATACCTAACAATAATGACATTAACAGGCTAGTCTTTTTAAACAAACTAATTAGAATAAATGTACTTTTCTTTGAAAAATTATAAAACGAACACTAACTACTTAGTTTATTTCTTTGCAAAAAACTATATTAATTGCGAGAAGCCGCGACAACATCAAATAACGAACAAGTAGTAATTCAACCATTTTACAAAAATTAAAAACTGAAAACATAATTCAAGTCGACTGTGATAAATCTTAATCAGAACACACTGAAACTCGTTAACTACCGTTAACACGGTACCATTCGCCCTGGAACAAGCCAGACTGTATTGATTTCGTGGTATAACGACCCGACACACACATACAAGCACACGCACACACACACCGGTGTATGTATAGCTCCGTCTGGGAGTGCATGAGGCCTGGATTTCAGTAAAAAGGTTTTATGTGAGCTATTTTATTTTATGTATGTTTTTATCAGGCTTTTACGCAGGCTAGTGTATTGATTTTTTGTGGCTCGTGCGGTCGGGATGTTGTTTAGTTGAAAAAGAACTGTTTATTTAAAGATGTTAAGGATATAGTAAGTCTACCTGGGTATAATTGTAAAGCTACAGTTGACTGCTTTTTGGAATCTACTGCGAAGGTCTAAGAGGAGATATTCTAAGAGTGGTACCTAAGTATGTCCTGCGTACTTTGGACGGTCAACCTCGTTGCCATCCAATCTACCTCGGCATAATATTATGAGCCTGATTCTCAATATGACAATGAAATGACAAGGTGTCGTTTGTCTTTATGGCGTTCTAAAGGGGAGGCCTATGTTCTACAGTGGACGTCTTCTGGCTGATGATTGCTGAATTGTACCTATTTTTAATCGGCACCTTCTTCAATTGAGTATTTTTAATAATGGTTTATTATATCGGTATTTTGTTTTTGTTCTCATTTTGATTTGTTTTTATTGGATCAGAAAATTACATACTACTTATTTTTTCTTTCTTTCAAAAATCTGAGACGACTCAAAAATATTTCCTAGGTCGAATTCTACCTATTATATTTGTATAACTTTCCACTGCATCATTTTAAACGGCGGCCATTTTACCTTAACTAGCACTTACATATAATATGCCGTGAGCCAGCGCATTGCGGTCACTGCATACATTTAGCATTGTGAATGTACAAGTAGGCTGATTATGCATCCACATGCATTTTATTATATTCCTTATTCCTCCTATTGAATATTAAGTCGTCGAAACGACGATCTAAGGGGGTCGTGGTAAACTACAGTCACGCGGGTCGATCGATGAAGGTTAGGTTAGGAAGGACGGGTGACCATTATTTTTTATACCGACACCCTCCGTGCTTCGGTTAGCCGACGCTCCGGCTGTCATCAATAGATCCCTGACGGTCGTAATAGGAAGTCTGAAATTCTGCCAACCAGTCTTCCCAAGGGTAGAATTGCGAAATTATTGGTAGATAAGATGCAGCAGACGAGAATAATCTTTACGTATATAAATACAGCATAGCTAAATAAATATAATATCTAGCATAACCTATATCATTGACCATTAAACTAAATGAGATCATCAGCCCCTTACCAAGAACAATTAAAGCAGAACAGTTTAGGTTGTGGTAGCGACACATCGCATTACACTGCACAAAGCAGCGTCTCGCTTCCACATGATAAACGGTCCTGCTTTAAGAATTCATGGTAAGGGAGCTGATCACTTCTAATAGATAAGATGCATTACATTAATACACAACGATCTAGTTTAATTCAGAAAATAAGGAAGCCAGTGTGTTCCATGTCATGCACAATATAGGCAATAACAACATCGGTAAGGCATGCATGTTATGTCACCCACATGTATTGCATCTACAGGATTATGTTATCATATCTGCTGATAACAATGTCCGTGATGATGAAATATCGCGGTCTTGATACACGGAGACTGCGTGAGGCGTGAGGTAATCTGCTGTTTCTGTAGACGTGATGGCGATCACGCCTGTTCTCCTTGAAGGGAAAGATAGAGATGAAACAAAAGTACGCGAGGAGGGCCAGCATTCATTAGATACATTAGAAAAACCAAGGACGCGCATTTTCTGAAATTTTCTGATTAGAAAAAAGGTTTTGTTTTAGGTATACTTAGTTTCGTTAGAAATAGAAATTGTATTCAAGGCTCAAAATCTCGCCTCAATAGTCTACATAACCGAGAATATAATACACCACGACCACCCCTGTAAGAAGATTATACACTTTAATTTTAATGTCCTGGCGTAACTAAGAACTCTTGTGTGTTCTTTATTGCTCGGCGTTGCAATGGAACTGTCTTTTTAATTCTTCGGTTGTGTCCCATCTTATTTCCTCTGTCAAAAGAAAAATGCCCAAAATTCATTCCAAACCATCAATCTCGAATGATCCAAAAAAATCGACAAGGTCACAACAAACTGCCGAAATATAATCACAGTCATATTTCATTCGATTGTCTATGGCCAATCGAGTGTGGTGCCGGCCAGAGACAAGGCATTTTTATTTTTATAACGTTGCATCACACGAGCACTGTCGTTAAGGACTTCGGAGCCTATTGTTCACACACGAGATGTAGGAGCATCCTTTATTTTAGACTAAACTCGTAAAAATCTTTATGCTATCGTAAATTTTATTAGTTTTATTTACCTAGTTAGTTCCACTAATATTGTTAGTGCCTAATTGAGAGGCATTACGATATTATTGTAAGCTGAATCGAGGCTAATCTTATTTACGGTAGGATATTAAATCACCCGAATGGCTGCTGTCTGACCTTGATACCCGGAGGAAGTCTGGGAAATATGATACGACGGTTAACGAGTAGAAGCCGTTCGCGTCGTAACGGCTACTAATAAAATTGGCTTGTAATTTAACCCTTTTAGTTAGACACAGAGAAAGACGTGATAAGGTACGTGCCCCAAAATAGACGAGCATGTATGAAAAATGTAATCCTCCTTTTAAAGTGTCTATTTAAGCCATGATTGATTGATAGTCGGGCAAAATTTTATATCTTGGACATCACCAAGGATCGCCATTCGTTTGACTCCCACCTTTCATAATGTCGTTTAAGTAGGTACCCAAAGGGAAAAGGGTAAGTCATACAGGTAACTGAAACTCTGCAGCAGCTTTACAGATTGCTTGAAAGTTTTAAACATTAGAAATTGGAGTCCATTACTGGGCTTCTCCAAGAAAATGAATATTTTAGTGTTCCAACCCTGAACTTTAATATATAATTAAACAAACCACTTACATTTAAAGTTCCTTGAAGTGTCGACCCGTTTCCATGAAAATCGAAGCCATATGACCTCCAAAGGTCAAGTGAAACTGAATGAACTGACTCATCGGCTTCCATAATACTTTACGAGGCTTAATAATGATTGATGTACTTTACTAACACCTTCCTTATTACATTAATCTGTATTGAATATAATTTGGAACCGACGGCTGTAGGTTGATTCTAATCAGTGTAGACTTTAAGCCGAACAAAAGCTTTCCTTTGCTCTTTTGTACCTGACTACATAACATAAAAACATACATAAAATCACGCCTGTATTCCCACATTTCGCCAGTTATGTTTTTAGGTCCCAATGTAATAGGGGGCGAACCTATTGCCATCAACCAAGCAGAAATCCAGACTCCGTGCTGCTTCTGAAAATGACCTAATAGAAACCCAGTAACACTTGCTTGACCCGGGATTCGGACCTAGGACCTCGTGCTCGGCAGTCACGCTTAGCAACCACTAGACCAACGAGGCAGTCTGTACCTAACTTATAGAAGAAATTGACTGCTTTATTCTGAAGCTAAGTGATAGTAAACACACTTAGCGTAATATCAAATGACATGACGTCCCAAATGGAGACTGGTTTCCTCTTTCCATCATATTTCAACCAGGAAGATTTTTGTGACATATTTGTTATGTTTCTGAAAGGCTCCAAATTCTTATGTCGAGTTAAACAACAACATGGTTAATATAAACAGTCAGATGACTACAGATAATAGACAGTCATCATCGTCATCAGGCGGAAAACGTCTAAAAACCTCCTCCTTATATAGATTTATTAAACAATACCTTGGTATTTTATAAAATACTAACTAGAAGCTAATGCTAGGAACCTAAAATACTGTATACAACTTCACAAGTTGACTTTACTTAAATGTCAACTAATAGAACTTAAATGATTTTTATATAAATGAGAGTTCTAAGAGTTCGTTTTCAGAAAAATACATTTATATAGACCCACTTATGTAGTTCCTGGCTTCCAGCCGACAAGCCGCTAGAGACACGATCAATAAACGCATCCTTGCATAGCTACATAGCTATAGTAAAAACGATGTAGCTAGTTCCACTACTGAACAGTCCATTAGATACCGGCGCGGCGCACAGGCAACATTAAAACAGTTCTAAATTAGATAATTGTTTAAACTTACCAAACAATTGCTCTAAATAGACAGGACGACCTTGCAAAGTAAGCTTACTCATCAATACGGACAGCCTACGTGTTATTGGCGTAGGTTTCACGGCGAACAATAAATATGCCGCCATATTGGAAATATGCTAATGACAATATTATTATTTTTTTGTCCTACTTAAAAGCATTGTTGTTGACATTGAATGTTATGCTTCGATATTTACTTATTACTATTATAAGTAAATTACATAACTTAGTACCTAATTACTTTGAAAATATACTGCAGGGCAAATGCCTCCTTTCATACCGAGAAGGATCGAGTTCAGATCACCGCGCATGCTCTTTGATACTCTATTCCAGGCCTAGACATCTATCACATCTATATTGCCCTATCTCGATGAGGCAATTATCAGGTTAAATTAATAATAGCAATCTATTGGTTGAACTACACTGATTTAAAATTTAACACGTTTTAATGTGTCTTAAATTCTTTATCAATGCGAAATATTAGTAAGGACTTGATAAATTCATTCGACACACAGATGCGCCACAACAAATAAATTGACGTGAAGAATATATACCATCACGCCTGTAGCTCACGCACTAAAATTTCTTCGGAAACAGTCAATTCAGTGTAATAATTATTAATTATGATGTGAGCCTATTGCTAGTAAGTGTATCGGGCATATGGCGTGGTTGAGATGATTACAAGGGAATTAATAGGTCAGCAAAGGTAATGCTAAATACTAGATATTAATTGATTGACCTAGAACCCACAATGCATCGGAGCTAGACAACGATGTATTCTTGATATTTTGTTCAATCGATGCATTATTCTTATAGCAGTAAAAACAGTATACACTGTTAGCTTGCCACGGGTAAGATAAGCCAAGTTAACTGTAATATTATGTATCATATCACAAGGAATGATATCTTAAGAATAAGTCGTTTGATATTGAGATAAGATCATGAGACTGGACCTCCTTACGAGTACCTACAAGTATATCTATTTTGTTACAAAAGGTCTTAACTGTAATAGGAAGTGCCGCGAAATATTACTGGCAGCGGGTGGTCTACTTTATGGGTAGACAGGACTAGATAATGGTGTATTAAAAAGACAAAACGAAATAATACAGGCTTGTAACAAATATTATTCTTATTTAGCATTGTCGTCATGGCAGTCGAGAAAAAGATAACGTGGCGAATTAGACTCAATGTTCTGTATTCTGAGCTCCTACCTAAAGGAATGGCTTTGAGTGGCGGCAGACAGGGACCAGTGGAAGGAGCTTTCCTCCTTTGCAGTGGGACAATCGGGCTTATAATAATTATAAGCACTGTCTTAGTAGTTACTTAGGTACCTACTATTGTATGTAGCTGAAGTATGTAGGTACGTATCTACACAGACAAAGCTGCGTACTTCCGCGGCCCGCCCAGCACATCCGGCGCTAGCGTGTGGCGTGTGCCAAGTGAATGATGGAGGTCTACACGAACACAGTGAACGACAGGACGTCTTCCTTTGTAATGCTGTTAGATAACAGTCAGGGAATTGTATGTAGCTACTGCCTAGTGTACTGATTATATGTAGAGAGAACGACAGGGCAAGTAACTATGTTTTCGCACATTTTCTTAAGGTTGTTAAATACTTGTCTGAACTTACAGGTCCTGTATGGATTCAGGAAGCGTTCTCGTAGGTACAATGATCTACATTTGCAGCAGATTTTGTCTTGACCCTAACACAAATGGAAAGCAACAGCCGAAAGACGTCGTGAACTAAAGCCTCCCCCTTAGAACGCCACATGAACGACAACTTGCCAAATTAATAGCCCTTAATTATAGTTACCTACCGTGGAAATATTTGAATAAATAATCATCCTTGGCCCTATACTTAGAATTTCTACGTGGTCTCGTGGGTGCGTTTCACAAACATTAATTATCACATACACAAACACCTATACCCGGGATAAACATCTGCGGATTACACCGTGCCGGATTAAGTATGCCATTACGGGAATCAAACCAGCAATTCCTATCGCAGCAGCCCAATCGCTTAGCCATTGCGACGGTCGTCATAGGTAGTATGTAGGTACTAAAAATACATAAATCAAAATTCTAATCTAGGTCAACGGAATTGTATCATTGTTATTTATTATGCCACGGAATTGAAGACTAATAATTATCTACAATTGTAATACTGTTTAATACATCATATTTACTGTCAGTAGGTCACAGTCACAATAACCTTGTTTATTTAATAACTTAGAACTACCATTTATAAGGGAATTGTCAAAAATCGCTAATCTCAATCTTACACGCGATTACAAAAATAAAAGAGTTTGTACTCTATGGTCATAGAAATATAATCTGTGTACGAAATACGCAATGTTGCGTGATTTCTTCACCTGTTTACGTTTTTGTTTATATTGAAAGGAGACATATTTTTTATGTGGACCGCGTTATGAAAGAGGAAACAATTTTATATGTGTTATTGTCTATATAAAACCCTATAATATTTATTAACCCAATAAGGAAATTACATAACTTTAAACTTTTAAAAGTAATTGCTGTAAACCTCTCCATTTATATACTACAAAAGACTAAAGAATGATGAATGTAGGTAACTGCCTCGTTGGTCTAGTGGTTGCTAAGCGCGACTGCTGTGCACGAGGTCCTGGGTTCGAATCCCGGGCCGGGCAAAATGTTACTGGGTTTTTCCATTAGGTAATTCTCAGTGGCAGCACGAAGTCTGGATTTGTGCCCGGTTGATAGCAATAGGCTCGCCCCCTATAACATTGGGACCTAAAAACATAACTGGCGAAATGTGGGTGTACTGTATGTGCACCTCTGCCTACCCCTTCGGGGAATACAGGCGTGATGTTATATATATATATATGAATGTAGGTAACTAGATAGATAAAGAAAATTCCGTCTCTCCCGGACAGTCAACCTCACTATTTGTCTTGTTGACGTCAATCTTTACATCACGGCATGAGCTCTTTCCTCGTGGCGATTAGCTCATGCCAGTAGGTCATAGGCACAGTGTAATTTCATCATCATCATCTGCCTGTTGCAGTCGACTGCTGGATATAGGCCTCTCCCATTGTACGCCACAAAGCCCGGTCTAAATTTATCTAGGTATCTTTTAACCTGGAAAATGCACCATTATTTGAGTATGAGAATTACCTAATGGAAAAACCCTATAACAATTAGTCTGACCTGGGATTCGAAACCCAAAACCGCTCAGAAGTTACACTTAGCAACCATTAGACAGTAACAAGGCAGTTCTTTTTTAAGCTAGTTTGTTTAAAATCTTGGTTCCGTACTGTACAACGCGGTGTCGTGCATGCGAGGCAGCAATTTGCGAACGATAACATCCAACAAGCGGTACCCGGGACAGCGCTGTGCTCACCGCGCTATTTTTGGTGCGGTGTCACCGAGCCACGGGCGGAGGTCACGAGCTACCCGATGTATGCCTTAGGTAACAAGGATGGAAGCAATAGGTTTGTTTACTCCGCTAGTTTAGTAAACCATCTCAAGATTCATTCATATACATGTTCCATCACGGCTGTAATCTACAAATTTAACAATTTTTCTTTTATTGGGTAGTAAGTACTTAATATAGAGAAGGAGAAGACCTCGGCGAACATACTTGTACCAAATTGGAGATGTTTTACAAAAGGGTCATGTTAGGAGTATCCCTAATCGACGAGCGAGAGCTTGTGAATGAGGCGATTATCAGGATCGTAGCAAATGGAAATCCTTGGTCTATGGCCTACCCCTCTGGGAAATAGGTATGATTGTATGTACAATATGTATGTAAGTACTTAGGCAGATGAATGGTTTATTTTCAGTTGTCTATAAATATTGACATCTAGGTAGATATACTGTGACCTCGTTGGTCTAGTGGTCGCTAAGCGCGACTACTGAACACGAGGTCCTGGGTCGGGTACTGTTACAGTTTTTCCATTAGGTAATCCTCAATAGGAGCACGGAGTCCCGATTTGTACCTGGTTGATAACAAAAACAATACATTGGGATTGGGACTGGCGAAATGTGGGTGTACTATATCCGTACTGAGCCATCGACACGACACGCAAGTGACACAATGGCTCAGTTCGCAGAGCGGCGCCACGGTACGACGAAAGTCGCGGGTTCGAGTCCCGCTCGTGTTCATTATTTTTCAAGTTACCAATAATTCATGTTTGTATGACTTGGTGACATTTTTGCATATACAAAAATGAATTATTTATCAATACGAGTAATTTAACGTCGACGCGTCTGAATAATTTACTGGGCTAGGTAGTTGAAGTTGTGAAGGATCAACAGGCTGGCTCATGGAATTAGAGAACTCGGTAATCTCTCTCTAATCTAGAATATAGGTAGAACTTCAGCATAAGACAACGTTATAATCTCAGCTCGGATATTTTCCACAGCCTTAGGCCGCTGGTGCGAACTAAAGCATGTACCTAACTACAACCAATTCTTCTCACTACCTTTTCTCTTAGTTATCTTAGGACAACATCAGGCATTCCCCCTGGCCATCAATGACAATAAGCTCACTCCTATTACATCTAGGTATGTTACATAATAAATATTATAACATCACGCCTGTATTCCCAGAAGGGGTAGGCAGAGGTGCACATATAGTACACCCACATTCCGCCCGTTGTTTTTCCGACCCCAATGAAACAGGAGGCGGGCCTATTGCCCATCATCCGGGCACCAATCCAGACTTCTGTGCCCGGATGATGGTAATAGGCTCGCTCTATTACATTGGGACCGAAAACCATAACTGGCGAAATGTGTGTGCACCTCTACTCTCATGATATATACCCGGATGATGGGCAATAGGCTCGCCCCGTTTCATTGGGGTCGGAATGTGGGTGTACTATATGTGCACCTCTGCCTATCCCTTCGGGAAATACAGACGTGATGTTATATAGTGTTGCTACTGAAAATTACTTAATAAAAAACCCAGGACCTGGTGCTCAGCAGTCGAGCTTAGGAACCACTAGACCAACGAGGCAGATAAGTGAGAAATTCGTTGAATTGTTTTACCTTAGAAGTTAGAAAAAGGAAATGTGAACAACAGCTTCATCTAAGATTACCTAAATTAATTACTACTAAATAGACAAAAATGAAGAGGAAACCAAAAATATAAATAAAACAACAAAATAGCTTAGTAAAATATATTAGGCAGTTGTGCCTACGCGTCGGCGATGGTGACTTCCACTTCTACGCCCGGCTCGATGTTGATGGACGTGATCTGCTTCACGATCTCCGAGGGGGAGTGCAGGTCGATGACACGCTTGTGGATGCGCATCTGGAACCTGTCCCAGGTCTTGGAACCCTCACCACAAGGGGTCTTACGGGTGGTGATGCGGAGGATCTTGGTTGGCATGCGGACGGGGCCCTGAAATTATTAATGGTCTCTTAGCTTATATATGGGTATGTAGTAGCAATACAGTTGCTATATATTACAATTCAGATATATTATGGTGTCTACTGTAGCACATGATTGTAAATACTAATCTAGACGGACATAGTATCAAGAACATAGATAATTACATTTTATTATCTATATTGTCTAGTTAAGACTTATCTAATGTTGTCTGAGTGACATGCACTATGGATGGTAAAGCCTATACCCAGCAGTCGGTGATACCGGACTGACATGATGATACTGATGAATTGTGGTGATGTAATCATATGCCTCAAAGATACAGGATTAATAAGATTATGTAAAGTATTTGAGTGAAGAATGTTACATGTAAGATAACTTGTGACTCTCTAATGAACAATACACAGTGTGAGGACTTGTATAAAGCACTTTTGAGAGTGGTTTACTTTGGCGCTATGTTGGTGAACACAACAGTATGGAACTTGTTGAGTCTTCATCAAGCGCTGGTTACATATACTGTACTGTCTAGTTGAAGTACAGGTTTAAAGACCAGAGGTTTACATCCTCTGAAGACACATCATCATATTATTATCAACCGGGATCACCTTCTACTCTTCTTGTTTTCTACACTTCTTGTTTTTAGTAAAAGTGTTAGATTATTTTTAAATAAAAGATAGATGTTAAGTTTTGTTTAATTTTGTTCAATGTTTAATTGTAGATACTAGTATATTGTTTAGATTTAAGTTCGTTATGTCATTCATAAAAAATTATAGCATGTAAGCGATTTGGTGTAGAACTGTAAGCTTATATTGTTTTTCAAGTAAATAAATAGCTACAAAATAGCTACTGGGCGACTTCCAATTTTCTTCTATAATTATCTATCTCAATATTATGAATATTTTTAATCATAAGATTCAGACATATAAATGTCTGTTGACTTACATACATAAAAAGGTTACATCTATTAAAGTATTATTTTCAATGTATGTGCATACAACATATTAAATAATTTACTAGTTTTTCAAGTTTAACATACTTATTTAAGAGTTGTCTTAACTACTACCTAGATGTGTAAATAGCTGAAACCCACCTTAACACGGAGCTTCTGTTTCTTGGCACCGTTGATGAGGTCTGCGCACACCTTCTCCAGAGAGCGGACGTTGCGAGACGTCAGAGTGATCCTGATGCGGTGGATGGGCGAGATCTCAGCCTGGGGCTTCTCGATGTCCTTGCCTGACACGACGGCGGCTGCCTGGAAGCAATAGTTGAGAATACTTTAGTTTTAACATCAAGTACTAAAAACCCCTATATGTAAGTTTTTACATGAGAGTACATTTACAATCTGGTCTGTGCTTCGTAGATCATTATATGCAACAGTTGTGCATAGGTATCTATCTTATTTAAAGATTCAACTGTATAATATAGGTAAGAAAACAAAAAACGAGCGGGAATTAGCGTTGACACGTGCATACATAACCTAAAATGGAATTATGCGTCTTTTAGGGAATGGGTACGTACTATGAAAATATTACAATTAGGAGAGTATGAAATCATTATTGCTTACCATTTTGTTGCGATATTCCGGCCGAGATAAACAATTTCCGAAATAAAATTGCTCAGCGCTGAACCGGAGCACAGCTTCACTTCTTGCTGAAAGAAAGAGAAAACACACTAGACGTCAACATTTTATTTTTGGATTCAAACGTCATTGCGTTTAGTTTTATTTAATGTATATTAACAAAAAGAAAGAAGTAATTTACTTTTGCTGAATGCTTCTACGAGTTCTATATATTTTTAGTATAGTTGTTTATAGTATCTTGGAGTAACCTCCAAGATACTATAAACAACTACAAAAACGTGTCGCAACTGTTAACACAGTTGCGACACGTTTTTGTTCCAATAAATGATTATTATTATTAGTTATAAGCTTTGCCAGATCCGTACATAATCAAATGTACCTGTTTGTATTTACTATTTAAATAATGTGTTCATTCAGAGCTGTAACAAAACGTGCTCTTACTTGTTTATGGTTGTTTTACAATGTTACCTATATTAAAATACATTTTGCCACATATTAGAGAAGTATTACAATTTGTACAGTGTAGGTACACTGAGAAAACAACTCTGGGTGGGCATTTAAAATTTCTAAGTAAATTACCCGAGGTCGAGGATTGAGGTCGCAAGTACAATTTAAAATAAGGTTTTTTGTCTTTTATTATAAAATGAAACAACAGAGTAAAACATAATTAGGTTTAATAAAGCATAAAACAGTCAAACATCCTTGATGTGTAATAACTTAAAATTATAATACCAGCAATTAATGGAGAAAAATCATATGGTATTTTACTTAAACATTGGTTTAGCACTTCTACTGATTACAATGATTTAAACGTTGTTCACCATTATATTCTTGACTTGTTTATCGAACTTCCTGCAACATCAATAAATAAAATTAGTAAGAATCATAAGAACATCTATTACTTGTCGGGTTTTGTATTTCCTGGGGATACGATTTTATTATGGGAAAGTACATAAATGTAATTTACAAATAACGTAACGAAGATCCATTATAGAAAAATAATACACACACTTAACAATATATACTTACGGTGAAGTGATTTGATCACCCGGCAAGTGGAATGGGTTACAGATAGCATCCGCGTAGAGAGCGTGAAGGCGGCGGAGCGCCGTCCTCACCTCAGCGTCGCGGATGTTGGAGCCGCTCGGGGAGGTCGAACTGGTCACCAGCACCAGCTTGATGCGAGTGTTGGTCACGTAGCCGTAGCTGTAAAAATAACAATGTCTTTTAGTATAGAATATCTTTAAAATTATAGCCGGTTTCTTAATCTAGTTTAAACATTAATTAATACATGCAATATATACAAAACCGTAAAATTGTGAGTGTACTAGAGCTGGCAATTTTTTGCCGAAACACAACTGTGAATAGAATGCATACAAAATGTTAACATTTCTATTTTTTGTCGAATTGTGACCTATCATATTTTCATTCGAAGAAACTATTAAATATCCTCAAAAGCTAAATTAAACACATACACACGACAAGTTATTACATTTTATGAGTATCAGTTGAATACAGCAGTCCTAAATACAAGTCTCTCAGATCAGTCCGCGAAGAGTTGGCGTTAGCACCGGAGTTGTTGGTGTTGGTTGTTGCAAGTCTCTCCTCTAGAGCATCCAGCGCCGTATGCACGAGCCACTGGCGGGACAGCTCGTTGTCTGTACTTGTGTCATTACCGATACCACCAATATATAGTGGAGAGTTCTGAAAATAATATTTACTGTTTGACTATGATCTATTAACAATAGCTGTTGTAATTTTAGGGGTAATTTAGTTATAAATTAGGCAAGTTGTGAATCCGCCCACTTTGTCTATGGTTTATATTAATATCGCAGCGACAACAAAACAAAACAAATGACGTCATGTAAAAGTGACGTGACAGAAATACATTGAAACTTCACTTGATTATATCTTAATGATTGTGTAATTATATTACTATATGGTGACGCAGAAACTACCGTGACTGAATTATGATCATTTATTGCGAGTGCGTACGTTTAATTGGTAATATTGAGTAAAAAAACTTACATCTTTGCCGATAACTGCTACACAGACGGCCATTGTTGACAAAAATCCAGCGGAAGTGTCATAGAAACACCTAGATTTTGACGTTTTGTTGTAATAAGCGGGAATTTTCAAAATGGCAGTGCGAGGTTTCGCAAAGTGAACTCAGTTCGCGGTAGGTTTACAGTAAAATTATTACGAAATTCTGGTGTAAATATTAAAAATGGCTATAAATGAAGACCTTTTATATGAAGTGAACGAAAAAGGCGAAAGTGTTGTAGTGAAATCGATGGAATCTCGTCATCGTGCTTATCTTCGCTTTACTAATCGGACATCCAGACCTGTGGATGTGTGGTGGCGGGATTTCCAGGGCGTAAAGCGCCATTACGTGCGTCTACAGGTGGGGGCTTTCTATGATATCAATTCATTTTTAACCCATCCATGGGAATTCACCGACGCGTCAACTAATGAGAGTTTCGTGATAAACAACAAATTAATATTTAGAGCACCTAATCACGTGGGAGGAATGATGTACAGAACAAACTGGAACATTTCTGTTGCTGTGCGCACGCTGAGGAGAACAACTATGTTGACTTTGGCGTCACTGCTGCCAAATCCTGAGGCTGCTTCACGGGTGGACTTGCCAGCTGTGCTCAGCAGAGAGTTATCAGAGCTGGTGACCACTCTGCAGACCACGCCGGCTATCATAGGCACTGATTGATGACTGTTTGTGCTGGTGTTTATAGTTTTAATAGCACTGGCCGGTTTTCTGCACATGGTGTGGTATTTCTCTGTTAAAAAGCCTTTTAGACTGATGTATGGTGCGAGATATTAAAGACTTGAATTCAGGAAAGACTGTGTAGGTTATACTGTAGTGAACTGGTGAAATGATTTAGTTGTAAGTGGTGTTCTCTAGTTCTGTATGTTCTCAGAAAACATTTACGGTAGTGATTAAATAAAACATTTAATGTGTTGGTAGTAGGTATAACATATTATGTATATCAAGTAATTGTGTGACTACAAAATTATTAATTTGTTTAGAACATCTATCTGTTGTTGTTATATAAAATTATGAGCATGACCTGTTTGCTAAGACTCTCATGCTGAACAAAGAATATTAAATTATGGTTGTCAATTTACTTATTTCTTCACAAAAATTTAGGGTTTGTTTGTTAATGGCTATATTAAATTTGCCATAACTGATATATTAATTGTAAGCTATGAGATAAACATCTGACTTGAAACCTTATGTGCTTGGGTGATTTTAAACTTTTTGTAAAGGTTATGAACCAAAATTTAAGCATTTGCCAATTAATTATTGCTTGTAAGTTGGATTGTGGTAGGAATGTGACAATAACAAAGACATGTGATATGTATGGTGAGCGACAGAAGCAGCTCACTAGTTAAATTGAAAGATTTAACACCAATTCAAGTTGCAGCCTCAAATTGTAAGAGTCCAATTTGATCTGAGAATAATTAAGACTTTTTACTGTTAAACAAATTGTTTTTCAATTAATGGTAGTTGGTACCTATGTTTAAAATACTTTATATTCAGCTACATTTGTTGCTAGAACTACTGGAGTCTTTTGGAGGCAAATAGTCGCAGGGTTTTATTGTAAATTTATAACATAATCTGTTAGAGAAACGACAACAAACTACTGTGTGTGTGTAATTGTGTATCAAATATGTAAGTATCTAATATCTATTTAATTGTAACATTTTAAAAGGCAAAATTGTGTTGGGTACTTGGTATATGGTGGAGTATGACCTAAATATAAATGTTATATGTATTCTTAACTTTAAGACGTTAGTTAGCGTCTTTCCTTGCGTGCAATGCTTGTCGTTTCTGAGTTTACGATGGACGTCGACCTAAATAACTGCGTGACAAAGCGTCTGTTTTATGCGCTCAGGTCACGGGTTAGATTCCCGGGGCCTTCAGCAACCGATATAAGCGTAGGTATTTGCTGTGCGTATGAACTTTATTACAGTTTTTAGTGGTTTGATTGGCAATATTGGTGTAATAGATAGGCGTTTGTCTTTTCTTTGCAAGTTCTGGGTTTCGTTTCTAAGTTTTTTCGATATTAATACTAAATATTTGTAAATGCAAGTACTTAAATAAATATCTGACTTTTAACTGGCGTAAATGGTAATGGCTCGACTGGCGCAGTGGTTAAGTGATCCGACTGCTTCGCTGTGTCATGCGGTTCGATTCCAACCTGAATCGAGTCGGGAGACATTGACACACAAGTAATTCAATAAACAATATTCTTCCTTTACCTACCTACTTACTTTAAACGATGACACGCTGGTTCTTTAATAAAGAAATATTCCATTCAATAAAAATGTAGGTATGCAATAACATTTGCATGATATATTGATGTCATGTCGGTTGTAATAATTGATAAGGCAGATGGAACTCCCACTCGTTATATTGCCGTTGGTTAGACCTTTAGAAAATACGACACAGTTTATTGTTGATAACGAAATAACGTTATCATCATCTATATATATAAAATTTTCGTGTCACAGTTTTCGTTCCCATACTCCTCCGAAACGGCTAGACCGATTCTCATGAAATTTTGTGAGCGTATTGAGTAGGTCTGAGAATCGGCCAACATCTATTTTTCATCCCACGAAATTCACGCGGACGAAGTCGCGGGCAACAGCTAGTAATATATATAATTATATTTTATTTCGAAGCTTGTTTGTTGGTCATGCCCAAAGAGTCTCATACTTAAATCTCTATAACATATCTTGGTTTAGTGGTCGCTAAGGTCGTCGCCATTAGTTAATTCTCATTAACAGCAAGGATTTGTGTCCGGTTGATGGAAATAGGCTCGCTCTCTATTACATCGGGATCTGTAACTGGCGGAATCTGCGTGTACTATAGGTACATTTCTGCCTAGCTACTCAATGTCAGTTCAGTCAATACCACTTTGTGTTAATATCCCATTCCCGTTTTTTTGGTATGTAAGAGTAAAAAAGTCAGGCTTCTATTGCATTATTGCAAATCTTTTTGTAGAGCATTTTTATAAAAAATATCTAGCGGGACCGTCACCAGGTGACAAACCTCTGAGGCCTAACAATAGAGACTTGATAGTTTTCCAGTGTAGTGCCTGTAAATGTTTGCTTAAATACGCCAAATACTGGCATAAGTTGAATAATTGGTGTTGCTAGTACTTTGATGTTGATAGATAGAAACGTAGGTAGGCATGTACTGCGCAATTTGTTATTGCAATATCATCTACTAATCTATCAGTTTTGTCAAATTAAATTAAGTTTTTCTGTATTTGGAGATTTTTTAAAATTGGCAAATTTCGATATTTAAGTAAATAAAAGAACAACTGTTATACATAATTACGAATTAATAATATGTTATGAATTACACTTTCTAGACGCTAGAGGAACTTATATGTAAAACGATCAAATAATGATTATAATAAAACGCACAGCGGAATTCTTAATATTAATTAATTTAGCTGTCTGCTAACACAAACAATTGTGTCTAGATAATATACTTTTTAAATAGTGTTAGTTAATATTAAACGAATTGTTATTAATTGTGCCAATGCGAATCATTATGAGCTTAGCGAGTCTTTTAGCTTCCTCTATTACAAGTCGTAATTTTCTTAGTGTGTAATTATTATACTGTTGGGCTGTTTCTAATAATACAGGGTCAGTTGAATTTCCAAATTGTACAATGTAGACACACTTTGGTTTGGTCTGGGTGTGTTGTATCTACCTCAACCATACTACCTACTGTGTGTTCAACTCATGTTCATATAAATTCTGTATTATTATACCTAGAAACCATAATAATGTATGTAACACCATGGTCGCCGCCAGGATTTCTTATAAGGGGGTGCATTTGCATTAGTAATAACATACATACTGCTACACAACTAAAACAAAATGTAGAAAATTGACTAGACTTATTGACTTCGTCAAATATATTTGAAAAGATCATGGATAGAAGGGGACTAAAGGTGCATTTCAAACAAAATTAATAAAGAATAAAAAAAACGATGTATTTTCCTGCATGCCGGGTGCAAGTGCACCCCCTTTGCCGGTACCCATGTGTAACACACTAAATATCCTTACTTACTCTTGTCTCCAATTATCATATTTCTTTTACAATTAATATTAATTATTATTACATAATTACTTGCTTTAAGTAACTGTTGAAATACTTTTAAAATTTTTTAAGATATTGTTAACCTTATTTTTTAACAAGATTTTAACATTGTATAATAGTTAAATAATTATTGTATAGTTTGGACACAGTGGCCATATTTTTATATTATATTCATGAGCATTTATTTCAAGTTAATTATTGTATCGTTCAGTTTAATAAGTTAATGTCTGTTAAACTTGTTTCTCCAATGTAACTGTTTAGGTTAAGGAAATTATCATTACAGATGTAAGGTGAGACGTGGGTGAAGCTGTGTGTATAATACATATTTGATGTGATCTTAACTGTTTCATTTACCCTGTGGCTCAGTAACAATAGTTCTAAACACCCAGTTGATGTATCTATGGCCTTTTTTCAAATAATTTTGTAGAAAATTAATGTATTTTGCATGAAGACAATTGAGCATTTATCATTATGGGCTTGAAAATGTGCAACACGGTTGACATATCTTGGCGGTTCTGAAGTTAGCCGATTAGCTGCGCAGTAGACGATTTTGTTCCTAAAGGATCCATTGTGCAGCTAATCGGCTAACTTCAGGACCATAAAGATACGACGGCCGGACTGTAGTGAGTATATAGGTAACACGTTTATATCCAACAATAATACTGTATAAATGAACTTGTTGAGAAATTAAATACAATATACCGGGTATAAAAAATAATTTATTGTAAAAAAAACAAAATGAAGTATTGCAATCACATTACTGGTTATGGCAAGTCAGTGTTTGTTCAGGTGCATGTGGGCCACGGCCGCGAGCGCGCCGCCCGGGATGAAGCGCACGAAGTTGTCGGCCGTGAGCGGGCCCAGCGCGTACATGCCCGGCGGCGCGCTCAGGATCTCGTGGCTGCTCTTGTCTATCGCTATGGGGTTGTTCCGGCCGTCCACGGGCTTCTTCGGGTCGATGCCGAACCCGAGACCCGAGGAATACGGGTTCACAGCGTCACACGTACACTTCACCTTCTCCTCCTCCGAATATGGAATGATTTGACATTTGTCGATCACATCGCTGTCTTTTTCTGTCTTATCGATATTCCGCTTATTGCAGTCGGGGACGACGCATTTCGAGTCAGTATTGCCATTTATTTCGGAATAATTTAAATATCTTGACTTGCAACTTTGAATGCTCTGTCCCAACATAGATTTGATGTAGTGCCAGTGGTTTTTCAGGAAGCATTGCTTCTCTTCGATCTTCCGTTTAACTTTGGATTCGTCAATACATTTGGTGCAGTCGATTTTAATGTTAATGCAGTCTAGAAAGTTGGTCTGTAAGAAGAATAGGTCTGGTTTGGAGCCGATGAAGACTCCGATGAGGCGGACTTGTAGTTCTGTGGTCTGTTTGGTGTTGTGGTTGAGGAGTTTGACCCTCTTGAGCGAGAGGGAGAGGTCGTCGATGTCTTCCAAGTTGAGCTTGCTGCTGGGCTCGGGCAGCGGCGTGACCTCCAGGATGGAGTGCTCGGGGTAGGGCGTGTAGTTCGGGTGGTTGCCGGACGGGCCGTCGCACATCATGTTGTAAATCTGGAAGTTGAAAAAGTTAGATGTGAAATGTTTTGTTGATCTGAAGTTGAGAAGGCAATATAATATTATGAACAGTGAGGATGTTAAGAGTTATGGCGCATCTGTGTATAATGGCTCAGCTGTATGTGCAGCGCTCGTACCTGGCAGTAGTCGGGG
Organism: Abrostola triplasia; assembly: GCA_946251915.1. Lineage (NCBI taxonomy): Eukaryota > Metazoa > Arthropoda > Insecta > Lepidoptera > Noctuidae > Abrostola > Abrostola triplasia. The sequence continues at coordinate 8,686,655 of OX276442.1, forward strand.
TATGCGGCGGGCGCGAGGCGCGCGAGCCCGTCAGCGGGCGCGCGGTGCAGGTGATGCGCGCGCAGCCCGCGCCCGCGGCTCAGCCGCACGCCGTCCGCCGCGCTCACCCCGGAGCCCACCAGCACCACGCCCGAGCCCGGCGCTGAGGGGACACCACATGCTCATGGTCAATATACACGCCATAAAAGGGGCGAATTCGGGAGCTTGCAACTGACCGATTATACATTGCTACATTGAGTGTCACGTGATCTCGCATCGGCCGCACGCCTATATAGCGTGCACAAGTCTCGATAGTGATTTTATTTTAGATTTAAAAATATAGGCTTGTGCGGGAAGCCGCATTGCGGGCAGCTGCTGCTCGTAATTTCTATGCGCACTGAGCGGTCTGTACGGGTGTAAATGCGGGTACCCGCATTGCAGTGCGGTTGCCCGCACAGTGCGTGTAAGCTCTTAAAGCTAGATGTCTTTTCTTTAAAAAAAAAGATATTACGAAATCATGATATGGTGTGCCGTGTATGTGTGTGTGTGTGTGTATGTGTATGTGTGTGTGTGTGTGTGTGTGTGTGTGTGTGTGTGTACTCACCATGCGTGCTAAGCAGCTGCACGGCCTCCTCGAACTTGGCGAGCGAGTGCAGCGCGTGCGGCGTGACGTCAGCGGCGAGCGTGTCGGGCCGGTCGCCGCCCCCGCTGCACACCACCACGCGCGCGCATGCGTAGCGGAAGCCGCGCCCCACTGACGTGTCGTAGCTGAAGGACCAACACGAATATGTTCAAATATGAAGCTATTAGAGTACCTAGGTTAGAAGGGGTCGCGGCTAAATAAAGATTTTAATGGTGAAGGTTAAGGAGCACTTGCCACGGTCATTTAGAGGAGGGGTGAACATCGATGGCTTAGTGTATTTTTTCTGCTTAGACAGCACGTTTAGTCGTCGTTTGCACGGTCAGAAGACGAAGACTGGGTATTTTATTAACGAGCCTTTTTAAAGCTTCCTACTTGTATTTCCCCAGTTAAAGTATTTAGATTTTCCAATAACTAACTATCAGTTTAAGTATCTAGATTTTCCAATAACGCCTTTTTTATAACTCACCCCGCAACGCAGTAGGCGGCAGCTAGCGGGCAGCGCGGGTTGTGGCAGGGAGGGCGCGGGGTGGGGGGCAGCTGCGTCACGCTCGTTACTGTCACACCTGAGCGGAAGAATTGCTGCGGACACAATAAATCAATAATAAATAAAACATATTCAGCACTCTTACTGTACCTAAATTATATCAATTAATATTTGAATATATTTTCAGTGTAAATAGTCATCAAGAGTAATCTTCTTAGCCTTCTGACTATGTTGATGAGTGCTCGTTCTTGTTCTGTATGAGACGAGGTAGTATGTTATAGCAGTAGGTACCTGCAGCTTGCAGGCGCGTACGTAACGGCGGCAGTAGGTGGCCACTGCGCGCGCGCTGAGGCGGCTGGCGCCCAGCGGGGGCGGCGGGGGCGGCGCGGGCGCGGGCGGCGCGTGCGGCGGCAGCCACAGCCAGGCGGCCGGGGACAGCGTGCGCACGCGCGCCGGGAACGTGTGCCACGCGCCGCCCGCCGCGCCGCGACCCAGCACCACGTGCGAGATCTGCGGGGGGCACGTGTTAACACAATACTTCTTCTATCCAGTAATCTGTTACACACCGAACTTAAGATATTTCTGATGGAAATATTACATAATTCTTGCACTAGGACTAGCCTAAGTCCGAAATTGCGTTAACAAGCGAGAAATATAATCTCTGCACCACCCTAAGGTTGACTGGTAGAGAATGCCCCAGGCATTAAGTCCGCCTATGTATACTATTTTTGGTACATGAAGTTTAAATAAATAAATAAAAATAAATAAATATCTATACAGTGTGTTGAGAAAACCCTCTAAACCTTATTTTTGATCAGAGTGTTTTCGGAACAACTGTATAATTCATACATAAGACATAGGTAGATAGGTAATGTATAAAATAATATAGTCAACCTAATGCGAAGCGGCGACACATCGCATTCTTCTAGAAGAGAAACGAATACACTATAAACATATCACTGAAAAACGCGAAATTTTACCAACAAGCCTTGCCAAATAGTTGCTTCTTCACTCAAACTTAGACCTTACTACGTACAGAATAGAATACAATATGCTTTACCACATTTGTCTAGGTCGTATCGTTATCTATGAGAATTGGGCCTTATGTGGATTCAATGTTTATTTCGTAATAGTAGTATATCAGTATGAGTAACACGATAATCCTAGATTACGAGGAAACACTCGCAACACATTAGATCACCAAAACAATTTCGATAAGACTACAATCATGTTCCAAGCATCGATCATTTGCTAAAATAATACTTTTATATACAATCTACTTATACTACCTCCTACATAACAATAGAAAATCCAAAAATTATGTGTCGCAGTATTCCTCCTCATCGCTGTCGATTGGTCGAGTGTCCAACATTTTTTACATAATGCTTCAAGTTAAGTTAGAACTACCAATAGTTTATACAGGGCGGATAGCGCGATAGCGACCCCGCCGCCCCGCCAATTATGCGCTGATGCAGGCAAATTGTGACGTTTTTAGTGGGTATGCCCCTGTGGATCTTATTGGGTTCACGGGGGAGAGTCCCACATATCCCCGCCGCCTCCCAGCGGTGGAGAAAGCGTAACGCATTTCCCTCACGTTAAAAAAAAAAAGAACTAGCAATAGTTGGGTAGTTCATAGATTTTATTCGTTTTGTCCTACAGCCCACATTGATATACATAGGGCTCGTAGTAATGGGCTACCGCGCAAATTAGTCGATTTATCGTCATTTTTGACATTAACATTTGACAGGTGCAAGTAGAGAGCCTCCACGAGTGACGATACCTAAGTAGGTCCGGCGCATCCTGGACGGTCAACCTCGCTACCCTCCTTGGTGACTGACCAATCTCTACACTACTCCATGAGGAAATTGGCTCATGCCGGTACGAAGAAGAAGACAATCGAGCCTAAATAGGAAACGTAACTTATACAGCCTTGAATTATGAACTTTTTGGAACATTATAAAACTGGCTCAAATAAATTAAACCAAGAAATTAATAATACAATAGATTGATATTTTACCTGTTTTTCAGCTTCATATTTCCACTCGATCAGCGAGTCTGCTTGAATGCCCAAGTCTGCGCACGGTCTTAGCAAATTGTCCATCTGAAAGAAACAAACCAAAGAGTCAGTAATCGTATTCGGATAGGTTGTAAATCGCTAAATAACTTACTAACATGTGAATTAAACGATCTTATGTTTGGAAATACCACCCTTACAATAAGCCTTACAACAAAAATCTGATAAATGAGTTCTGTGTTCAGTCATGACAACGCTGGCGTTGTTCTTACCAAATGTTAATTTATTTGGTAGAAGCAAAGATGCATTACACAGTGATTGGTGATACCAGCCTGAAATTGTCATATTCTTTACTACTATTGTAAATAAAATAATAAATAAATAACCCAATATTTCGAAGGAAATTTGTTGATAAAGTAACTTAGCTAATAAATAACAAAATTATTGTCTTACGTGACTCCAACCGATTGACAGATAATTTTTAACCGCTAGCTCTTATTTTAAGAGGCTATTAACTATCACGAGACAATCACTTTAACTGGCTCTCGTAAACTTGAACCATTTTGACTCGTAAAAACGTGATGTACAACAATGTAGTTAAAACTTAATGTTCAAGGACCGAGTGTGGTCTCAATTTCCTTACTTCAAAGATTTATTAATATGATACTTATAAATGACCAGTTTGGTGCCGTGGCTAAGCAATTAGACTGTTACGCTAAGGGTTGCATGTTCGATCGCCACACGGGACAAAATTGTGTGTTCCGCAGATGTTTGTCCCGAGTTTATGTATTAGTGTGTGATGTTTCATGTTTGTGAAACGCATCCACGATAGAGAATTAATTCGAGTGGGGCGCCGTTTTTATAAAAAAATAAATAGTTAGAGGTAATCGATATTAATTAATCTTTGAATAATAATAATTTATATTCACGAAGGTGCTCTATTTTATTACAATATCTATAGGTTTCTACAACATCTCGTATTTTCGCGAAAGGTGATTTTATTATACACTCATCGGTGATAGACGTTATACTGTCCCTAGTATTGTCAGGGAATTTTAAATGAAAAATATTATATATGTACTAGAGTGACACACATACGATTGTACGCATGCGTGATTAAATTGTTATGGTAGGTGACATTCAATTAGGTATCTAGGTACCTATTCAGAATTATGAACAATGGTCTAGGTATGCTCGGGTTACTGTTATGTTTTAAATTAGTTTAATTTGTGATCGCAACGCGTCAGTCTATCGTTAGGTCATGAGTTTGATGTTATCGATGACATAATAATAATATGTCACATCTTTTTAACAAGCTTTTATTTGACTTGCAATGTATGTATGTGAGTTTGTTTAGGTGAAGTCTTGCAATTTAAATTAGAACCACTTTTTGACATCCGATTGAAATAAAATTTTGCATACTTAAATAGGTTTTGTGATAATACAATGTTATAGTACCTTTTAGCAGAAGATGGTCATAGGAACTCTGTGGCGAAATGAGGCCTAGCTGTTTTAAAAGCTTTTGTTAAAAATATATTTTTAATATTGAGTTCTTCATTCAATACGATTTCTATTCGTCAACCATTTCCCCACTTGTCTAGGGGAGCTGTAACCGTACCCCCTACCCTCACGACGGCAAGCCATTGTATTAGCCCCTATGCCACTGGGTCGTCGACTATATTAAAATAAAGTGAAGTATAAACTCCCGCTCGATACATCGACCTCTTATCAAGCAAGTTCACTAGCGAAGGCCGCGAGAAAAAAAGGTTTGTAAAGCTGGGTTCACACGGGCAAGTGGACTTGTAGATGCGATTATTATTATTGAAGCATGTTGAAAGAGATTTATGCTTTAAATTGTAATGTTACAATTATGCGGCGTTCTAAGGGGAGGCCTTTGTTTAATAGTGGACGGCTGATGATGATGATGACAACTATGTCAGGTGTACAATAAAGTATAGATATCATTTATCTAGACGACGACCTGATTGGCGCAGTGGCTAAGCGATTGGACTGCTGCGCTAAGGGTTGCGGGTTCGGTTCCCGCACGGATCAAAATTGTATGCGATTTGCGAATGTTTGTCCCGAGTCTGGATGTGTGTGTGATATTACACGTTTGTGCAACGCATCCACCATACATAAAAGAAATCCCATTGCGGCGCGACATTTTCTAAAATACAAATTAAAAAACAACACATATAATACTGAAAAAGCCATTTTAATTCTTGTCGTGGTTAAAACCCACAATTTGTTAAAATTCTTTACAGAATAGATAATAACCCAATTTTCTCATATACCAAACAGTAAATGTTAAGGACAGTGGTGTTCACTAATATCGTGTGAACCCGGCTGAAGTAACTGTAGCTTGTAACAGGTTCCGTGTTACGAGGTTTACGTTATAACTCGTATTGTGAACTGGACCAACACGTCATGTGCATACATGCCGAGACATATCATGCCGAGTGTCGCATGCCAGTAACAGACGGAACAAGTCAGGTGGATGCGAGGTTGTAGATAGATAGTTATTATTGGTTACTGCACACCTGCAGGTGCTGTAGACAAGCGGTAAAACACGAATAGAAATGGAAAATGAAGTCGGTTAATAAATAAATTAATTTATTTTATGGGATTGACATAATGTTATAGATAACACAGTCGAAACATTATGCTATTCCCATACATTTTTCATTGTATAAGTGGGTAAGAAAACAGAACCAACTTAATACTAAAAACAGTGCGAGTGGCGGTCTTTTGCTTCCAGAAGTCATGGAAATGCAGAAACATAATTCAGTTGCAAAATTTAAACTAAGTAAACTAACATACATACAAACATTATATCGTAAAAATTGTGGGCAGATCGTACTCAAGTGTCTTCGTAGAGAACTGATCATAATATTGTACCTACCGTACTTTTTCTTCAACTTAGAGCGAAATCCAGATTCCTAGGGCCTAAATATAGCGAACACAACCAATTTTCAAATAAACAAAAGTCCCACTAGGAATTTACCCTGTTTCGCGTCTGTTTCGTAGACAAGAATATGACACACGTATTTGTCTCCTACGGTTATCGAACTCACGACCCTTAGCGCAGCAGTCTAAACAATTAGTCACAGCGCGAATCGGGTCGTGAGTCGAGGTAGTTAGTAAAATGTTCAAATAATAATTATGAATTTACGATATTTCGCACGGATTATGAATAATCATTCAGCGAATAGTTCTCAATAAATACAGTACAATAAATGTGGCGACAAGTTTGCCGGTGGAGTGTACTGCGTCTAGCCGCCAGTCTGGCTGCATGCCAGGGAAGTGGTAGAGGGAAGTTATTGACATACATATAGGAGAGACTAATGAACTGATATTTTTTGTTTTTACAAATTATTTTTTGTTTTCCTGCTGTAAGAATGTTGCAAGTTTATATACAAAATTTATATACCGGATTCGTCCGCGTGGAAAATAGTTTTTATAAGTTGTTATAAGTTTATTCCAAGCTAAATTACATCAAAGTCGGTTCAGTAGTTTAGCCGTGAATGTGCCGTGTTCTCAATAGCGTCGCGGATTTGTGCCCGGTTGATGGCTATAGTTTCACCTCCTATTACATTGGGACCTATAACATAACTGGCGGTATGTGGGTGTACAGTTTGCACCGGTGCCTACCCCTTCGAGGTATCCAGGCGTGATATCATTTTAAAGTGTTATTAGCTTATTTTCCGCCACATCTTTTTGTTAATAACTGAATAAGCATAAAAAACGTGGCCAAAAGAGGCGCTTACGCAGACTTTAATAAATGATACGTCTCAACACAGAGCTTGATAAATTGACTCTATGTAGTGATTAATGGTTATGTATGCTTGTAGTTTATGTCTTTGGAGTTTCCAATCAAGATTTATTGATAGCAACTCGGCCCGCGGTTTTTTTTGCGAAATATGTTAATCTGTGTTTCAAAGTTCTATTGTAAAATGGATAAGCAGTGGAGTACTGTACCTGTCAACTATTATAATTGAGGACAAATTTGTACACTAAATATTATTAACACACGGGAAATCTGTCTAAAAAGTTTTTCCATCAGATATAATGGCAGAACGCAGTAACACTTGTCCTGACTGAGGATTCGAACCCAGGACCTCATGCTCGCGCTTAGTGACAATCCTGAACTCTATTATCTACTATATATACCGGTTGTACTCACGTTGATATTCGGGAATGCCCGACTAGTTTCGGACTCTAACGGAGCCCTTATTCATGAGCAGGTGACGCGGCGGGGTCGCGAGCCGAACTCAGTACAACCGGTATATATAGTAGATAATATGGATAACACTCACGAAAGTTATTATAGTAAAAAATCCTGAACTCTGACAAAAATTTACATGTATTTTGTTTAACCCTAAACTGAGAACGAATTATATGCATGTATGTATTGTATGTATAATACACTGAATGGGAGCGTGAAGCATGAGAACATGCACGCCATGCATGGCCGGTCCGCCGGGCGTGTCGCGCCGTGACATGCCGGGCCGAATTGATTGTCGCTGTCTGGTGGGTAGCATTACATACATACAACACTGAGATGTGTGTTGTTGTTTATTTCTTACGTCGATGTCGTATATTTCGACTTTGTTTTAGTCTGCATACGGCTGTCCCTCCATCTGTTCAATACGCTGCTTTACTAAATCTCTATATGTATATCAATTTAATCAAGTCAATTTACTTTAATAAATTGATATATAGAGATTTAATTTGTTTTTTTAAACGTCGCACACTAGGTATTCTCCTGTATCGTGGGTGCGTTTCACAAACCCAAACCATCCAGACTCGAGACAAGCACCTTAATCACACAATTTTATCTCCCATGCGGGAATCGAACCCGAAACTTTTAGCGCAGCAGTCGTCGTAGACCTCGATAGTTTAAACTTTAGGATATAATAGGCTACTTTATCTTTTTCTAGCGGACAATGTCGCGAGGGAAAGCTAGTACACGATACATTGAATTAATGCCACAATCCAGTTACATCCCCACTTCACTATTATATAAATATTAGGTATATGTATATCTGCAACAGTTGGCAACCATTCTAAATATATATATTGAAGCGTGTCGCTTATATCAAGAGCAGACCGTGAACTCTTATATACTCATACATAATACATTATATAAACGGATATCAAGGTTACGCTAATACAAAATGTTAATAAAATCACAAAAAAATATATCATTTTGAATTAATTTGACATTAAATTTGAATTAATAGATACGCTTCCTGATTTCCTAGTAGTTAAAACGCAATTCAAAGATTTTTTTGACATTAGCGAAGTCTGGCGAATATTGGTGATGAATATAGGGTAGGTACATAATATTTGCATATCCTTTGTAACAAGTATATAAGGTAACTAGGAAGCAATGTTATCATGTTTACTATAAACACGACCATTAGGACTATAAATAGTACCACATCCACATGTTTAGTATCATTGTGATTAGCTGTATATTGATACTTAAGTACCTCGCGATATATCGCGATTCCCAAGCCGCTTGCTGACCGTGGGGTTTATAGCACGCCCCCTTACCTAAGGGGGAGGCCTTTGTTTAACAGTGGACGTCTTCTAGCTGATGATAACGATGAAGTACGTACCTACATACTATACTTAATACACAGATATAGTCACTGTAATCCCAAAAGATATAGGCAGAGGTGTTCCTTTATCAGGAGTCCTAGGAGTTATTGTATCTACTTCGCCGCATGTAATCCGTGGCCAGTTAATCACGAGCCTAAACCGGGTCCGTCGCCTTTTACGACCCGATTTCTGGTGAAGGAAGAGAATTTTTATTCTATGTATATATCGACGACCTGATTGGTGCAGTGGTTAAGCGATTTGATTGCTGTGGTAAGGGCTGCGTTTAGTTACCGCACGGAATAAAAAATTGTGCGATTCGCAGTTTGTCCCGAGTCTGTGTGTTTGTGTATGTGATATTATATGTTTGAGGTACGCACACACGATACAGGAGACGGTCGTAGTGTGGGGCGATGGTTTGTTAACATAATCAGTTCTCTAATATTGTGAATGTCACGCATAGTAAATGATTAATCCACTTGTACGCAGATAATCCTATCGGTAATCCTAGTTTAGAATACGCTGTACTGATTCCGATATGATATCTCTTGATAGATAGACGCGCAGGTGTGTGGGTTTAAGTTGTAGTGGCTATTATGTCGGACACAAGGTTACGGGTTCAAACCATGGCTGTACTAATGAGAAAATCATAAAAAGTGAGTACACGAATACGTTTTTGCGAGAGCTTTTTATGGCGGTGAAGCGGCAGAAATGTTTTTATATGCCATTAATGTAATATAGTATTTTTATATGGTAGGTACATATTATAAGTAACACAGAAACAGCTCAATATTTTAAGTTTTGAATGACAAGACGAATCTAAGTTATGCCCGCGACTTTTTAAAAACACTAGAGATAGACCGACTATGAGTTTTGCCGACTAGCCGACTATTCGGCAGCAACTGACAACTAGTCGGCTCGATTAAGTCGGCAAATCCGATGACCGGTCATTGCTTTCGGTTATGTCCGAATTTCACCGGTCATTCCAAAATGTTCGTCTTTCCAGTATTATTTTCGTAAGGGCGGAGTTGTTTTTATATTGTTTCATGTATCTAGTTAAGTTCAAGTATTTGATTTACTTAAATTATCACTTATGGAACATCAACTTAATATCATAATATATACAACATAAGTCAGTAAATTACATACGGCGACTAATCACCGACTACAAATAGTGCTGTCAGTTGGTTTTACCAATTAATTGGATACTAGTCGGCACATCACTAAAATGACTAAATGAAGTCCTACTTATCTTATTAAGTTATCTATACGGTACATGAACATACTATCTTACATAATTTGACCCCACCTCGAATCACAGATTTCACAACCAATGCTAACGAAGTAGCCCACTATCACATCGACTCCCAAAGGAAACCCCAACCGCAGCTGACCCTATTATCAGCGGTCGTGAACATAGTGTGACGTGTTATCAACTTGATAAAATGTTAATTATGTTCAAGTCTTCAAGTCACGATGACTATCAGGCCGGGATAAAAACCTCTTGTACAATGACTCAAAAATTTTCAAACTCGTACATGTACCTTTTTTGGTTTCTTAGTATTATTGGTTTAAACTTTACTTTTCCTGACGTTGTTGTATAATAGGCAGAGGTTTTGAAATTGTGTGAGTTTATATATAACTAGCCGCGGTGTTACCTACTACATATTTCGGGATAAAACGCCTATGTGTTAATCCACGGTGTCAGCAACCACCGTATGAAATTCCATCTAAATTGGTCTAGCCGTTTGAGCGTGAAGAGGTAACAAACACACTCACAAACTTTTGCCTTTATAATATTAGTATGAAGTGTGATAATGAAGAGTTAATTACAAATCTATAGTGCAACGGATTACCTATTCCACTCACGTATCACGTCTTCCGTATTACCACAGCAATAAGGTCCATTTTAGCATGACCAACAACGAATAAAACTACCCATAATTGTTATTAAACTCACCAGCAGAGGTATGGGATTCTGGCTCCTGCCTTCAAGTCCTTCAGCAAGCGCCATAAGGTCTGTCTCGTATAAACTTTGTCCTTTTGGGAGGTTTGATAATCTGGAACATACCAAAACTAGTGTTAGGAGTGTATTAGACGAGTCGTACGAATCTTACTAAGGCACCGGTATATGGAGCAAGGTTTTAAGTTAAGGGTGGAAGGTCTACACTCAAGGAAGTAGCACATAAGACGATATCTGGCCTGTATTCCTCGGAGGGGTAGGATGAGGAGCAGTAGCAAGCAGCAGTGTTTGCCTATGACCAGTAGACCTACGACCCCGATAAGCTGGTATCATCAATACCTGTTTTTTATGTCTAAGAAGAGGCCTGTGCCCTGCAGTGGGTCAGTTATAAGCTGGTATTAAGATGTTTCGTTTACGAAGTTCCTCGTACATTCTCGTTCTACTTTGTTATAGCGACAGAAGCCATATACTACGGGCAATGGCTTCGACTTATGTTACAATTAGATGTTATATAACATTGTGATGGACAGTCATAAAAGAGGTGACTAAAGTACATCCACATTTGGTCAGCCATGTTGTGTCCCAATGTAATAGGGGGCGAACCTGTTGCCATCGACCGGGCACAAATCCAGACTCCGTGCAGCTACTGTGAATTACCTAATGGAAAACCCGGTAAAACTTTGCCCGACCCGGGACCTCATGCTCAGCAGTCACGCTAAGCAACCACTAGACCAACGAGGCAGTCATACATGTTCCCAAAAGACCTGCTAATAAAATATCACTCGTTTTGTTGGCTGGCGTAATCATCACACTTATTTTACCATCACATGATGCACTCTGGTGATAAAGCAGCAAGTTACCTGGCTCTGAGCATATCGTCTATGGGCAGGTCGTCCGGCACCTCCTTCAGGTAGGGCACGTTCCCTGCCAGCATGAACGACGTCACCATGCCGCTCGGCCCGTTACCTGTAAACGAAAATGATTCTTAATAACCTGAAACTTCACTATTAGTAGGAAAAATATAGGCTGGTATAAAAATGCAAGTTATTTCTTTATTATTCAAAGATTTAAATAGGATCTTAAAGAACTAAATGTCTTGAAGCTAATGAAAAGTTAAAATTGGTTTACAATTGGCGACAATATGGTTGAACATTGCCTTCTTATTGAATTGTTGTGAAAGTCTATAATTGACGTAACAATAGTCTTAGTACACCTGAATTGTTTATATATGTTTCTGTTTATATTGTTGATGTGCTTCATTAAGTAAACGATACCTAACATTATACAATAAAAATATCGAAAGAAAATCTTTTTATTGAAGATAAAAATAAAAGACTATTTGAAGGGTTCAAGACAGAGTTGATGCGCTCTATGAGTGTCAGAAACGACGCTGGACAACATGAGTAATGAGTGAGTGGGATTTTGTTGGAGAATGCACCATACAAAACGAATGACGTCACCTAATTTAAAAACACCTGTGCAACATTGAAGAAGGGCGAAACAAACATTAATAATAACACATTCAGTGAATTGACTTTTTAAATGTTATTTTAGCATGTTGCCCGTGATAAGCTTAAATTCAAATTGATAAACGAGAATTGAAAAATTACACGGGACACGAGCTGGATCGGAAACCACGACCTTCGCCGCTTCGCAGCTCTTACCAACTAAACTGCCCCATGCTTGGAGATCGCGGGATTGGTGGTGAAGTTACAAAAGACGCTGCTGCCCATCTTCTGGATTTTCCCTTAGTCGCCTCTTACGACACCCGCGGGAGGAAAGGATGGTCAATTCTAAGCATATATAGTAAATAATATCGATAACTCTCTACCGTAGCCGCAAGACTCTTTATATTAGACAGATTACAATGAGTGTTACGTTTTCAGTGAAGCCATTATTGTTTACGCTTAATCGATATCCATTAATGAATAAACTTCTTTGAAGCGGCCACATTGTTGCCACAGTGATGTAAGGATGTGAGTGCATTGTCGCGGAAATTGGAAGCGAGCCAACACACTGTTTACGTTGAAAAAATGCTTGGAAATTAGTGAAATGTCCACAAAATATAGAAACATAAACTGAGTCATGACACGACTGGCCGAAAATAAGAATGTACCTAATGTATTAAAGATTTTTGCATGAATGTGAGTTTTTTATGCCTGAACCGATTTTGATGCATGGAGTGTTGTTAGAATCGTTACGCCATCGCGAGTAACATAGGTTATAAAAACAAATAAAAAATATGTAATTGATAAATTAAAAAACACGACTGCCATGACGAAAAACTAAATAAAAAGCAGAAACAAGTTCCAGCGCAGTCGGGGGTTCCAGGCAGTTCTGTGGACCACAATCTTATCTAAGAGGTGTGCTGCGACGGAACTTGTCAACTTTTTAGTTCGTTTTTGGACGTGGCAGTCGTATTTTTCAATTTACTTATATTTTTTTGGTTGAAGCGAAGGAAGAATAAATTATACCCGACACTGTTAGGCAAGTCGATGAATGGAGATGACAATATTGCCTAAGAGGCTCTTACTTAAGAGACACTTCAACATCGTTTATAGGGTCTATCTTATCAATTGTTTATTTACTCTAAGTACATAAGGAATATTAAGTTTGTTTATTACTTCGTCATTTTGTCACGTCAATTGAAAATAAAACATCAGGATTATGACTCCCATAACGCAGGATTTTCCTAGCACGAGGGTCATTGATCGACTTTTTTTACCTAATGTAATGATAAATAATAATTATTAAAAAAATCCCAGAAACCATTGTCTGACGCAGGGAATTACAAAGTGATTGTGTATTTAGTAATTAAATTGAATTGTCTATATAGGAAGCTAATAATTGTCTATGTAATGTAAATGAAACGGAACTCACGGTTATAAATGTTCAATTAAAACACTTGTAACGACATATCAATCTGTATAGGAAAATAGTTGTGTCATGTTTTCCTGTCATAATATTTAATTTAAATATAATTCTGTTTCGTGTTCATTTTAATCTTGTTTTTATATATTATTGCAATAAATGAGATTTTAATTTATAATCTAGTTGTACAGGTTGTACAAAGATTCAAGAACCCCGGACTGAGTTAGCTAACAATTTTTTATAATAAAAAAAGTATGTATAGTACCGGATCTTAATATCACTATTTTATTTATTAGTTATGAAATATTACAAAGTTTCAAACGACATGTATCTGTCTTATCTACATTGGAATCGACTATGGTACAGTTACGAGGGTCAAACTGAAAGTTCTTAGAACTGGCCACTTATAAACAATATAATAAAAAAATAATTCTAAAATTTGAAAATAGAACTCTTTGCCAATATTACTGAGTATATATTTCATTAATTTGTCATTTGTTTTACGATTTGGCGGCAAATTGAAAATTGTCTGTGTCACGTCAACATGAATTTAACACGAGAAAATTTTCGTGCAATGATTTTTTATGACTTTCGATGTCATTTAAGTCAACAAGAAAGTTATGATAGACTACGATTGGCCTTTCACGATGAAGCCCCATCTCGTGCGACAGTTTACAACTGGTTTAATGAGTTTAAACGTGGTCGCACTAATCTCACTGATGATTTACGTGAGGGACGGCCTTCTACGGCGACGACTGAAGATAACATCTGTGTTGTGCGGCGTATGATAGAGACTGACAAAAGAGTGACCTATCAGCAGATTCGGACAAGCTTAGGCATCGGTATGAGTCAAGTGCACAAAATCCTCCACGAACATTTAGCAGTCAGGAAGCTTTGCGCCCGGTGGATACCTCATAATTTGACTGAGGCTCAAAAACTCCATCGTGTGGATTGGTGCCGTAAAATGATTGAAAGATTTAACGGAGGTGACTCAAATGCTGTGTTCGACATACTAACAGGTGACGAAAGCTGGATTTACTGTTATGATCCTGAAACCAAAAGACAATCTGCTCAGTGGGTGTTTCCTTTCGAGAGGTTGCCAACTAAAGTGAAGAGAGATCGAAGTGCGGGAAAAAAAATGGTGGCCTCGTTCTTTGGAAGGATAGGTCATTTCGCAACAATTGTGTTAGAGGATCAAAAAACAGTTTCTGCAGAATGGTACACTACCAATTGTTTGCCACTTGTCTTGGAAAAAGTTCGAGAGAAACGACCTCGCAGTAGGATCCTCCTTCACCACGACAACGCCTCGTCGCACACCGCTAAGCGAACGATCGACTATTTGGCGACATCAAACGTTGAATTACTGGGTCACCCGCCGTATAGCCCCGACCTCGCCCCTTGTGATTTTTATTTATTTCCAAAAATTAAAGAAAAACTTAAAGGAAAGCGGTTTATGAATGCTGAAGAAGCGGTGGCTGCGTATCGCGATGCCATTGAAGAGAACCCTAAAGACGAGTGGGCAAAGTGCTTTTCCCAGTGGTTCCATCGCATGCAGCGGTGTATTGACGTGAATGGACAATATTTTGAAAAGATATAATAAAACTAATAACTGGCTAATGTAATCAGTTTTTGATTTTCTAAGAACTTTCAGTTGGACCCTCGTAGCATCATAAGTAGCAGAAGACTTTTTGCGTAATTTTTTACCTACTTTTTATATGGTAATAAGTCTTAAATATTCTCAGATCATAATTTAGACATTTCTATAATTTGAAACAATAATGAATTGATGTTTGTTTCGTTCCTTTATTATTTAAATACAGTTGAGCCATTTATGATGCCGATTGTACTAAAATAAAAGATTATGGAACTTTATTATTTGGAATAACTATATTATTATGGAACGTTTGTGTCAGTAATATTCATTGTGCCTTGTAATCTTAGTAAATTTATAAATTATAATGCTTGGCACATCTCCAATTGCTAATTGAGAACAATTTAGTGTCACTTTTATGACCGCTCTGCCGATGCGTTCGACTTCACCTGACGCACGGCGCTAATTATAGACTGTGTAAATTACAGTCTAATTATAGTAAGACTAGTTAGTATTACATTATATTAAATTTTGCCTTTTATTGCCATCTATTTATTTGAATAAATACTCAGACTAGGAAAAAAACTATCGAAAAAGAAGAAAAGAAAATAGTACGGGAAAAGATAGTGTAACCACAAATATGAGAGTCTAATATTTTGGTCGTTATTTCCATCCCTTTGTAGGTACTTAACATCTATGATATTAATATCGACAAAGGATCGATCGATCGATTGATTTACAAAAGAGATTGCCGTGTAGACCTACCAATTAACCCTTCACTGATATAATGACAGTGCAGATTTTAATGACATTAGCTAGAAAATATTTAATTTCCAGTATTAGAAATTGATTTTTATACGATTGCCTAGGTACTTTATCATGGGTCTATCTAACGAAGGACTAGACAATATCATGCTAGAGATTGACTGTCATGCCATGACTTGCTGATAAAGTAATATTCCATAGACAAATAGAGGAAGAAATTGACCCGGTGATTAGTATCGCGTGTCTCGACGGTTGCGACAGACATAAGGGGCGAAGAGGTCAATTGGCAAGTCTCGGCTGAATTGAGGCGGGTCGGGTCGGCCCGGGTGATGGAAACATACCATTGTTACAAACACATTTAAGCCGATTTATTTAGGAGCCCAACATGCTATGCACAATGGTTAGCGTGGGCCATTGTGTAAAAATTGTGACAATGTTAAGTAAAATAGAGTGACGAAGTTTGTTGCTTTACTGTCCACGATTGTATTACTCAGTGTTGCTGTCGGTTGTTTTACGGCTATAACAACGTTATAGCAAGCACCGGTAAAATGTTCAACCACGTGTGCCTACAAAAATGGAATTAAAAAGATAAAACAAATCAATACTCACCGATAACGACCACTTCTTTATACACGACGCCATCTGATAACGTGTGCTCGCACGACTTCATGGTGTCTTTCATTTTACTTTCCGATTTTATCGTATACAACCTCCTTCGATCCAGCCTTTTACTTAATCTGTTACTTGTGATAACTCTTCCCTTAATCTATGGCTAGTTCTATAATTGGCGGATTTAAATAGCGAATTCTAAATTCTAAATGCAGTCACAATAAATACTTTTTATTTAAATTAATATCACATGCAGTTTTGAGTCTTACGGACTTTTTTAGTCTATGTTTTCTTCTTCGTCGTAATATTTTCGGTCTGTGGTAGGATTTTGATGAAATCAGCGTGGTTTTATCTTGATTTAATGTGAGGTCGTGGGTTCTGCTATCTGTAACAACGTAATAGGTCAAATTAATGCAAAAGCTTATGTAAAATCTACAAGTCACAGTATCTTTGCGTTACATTTAAACATTAAACAAATAAGTAGGCAGAAAAGTATGTAGCAGTGTTTCTTGACTGCCTACTTTAAATAAAAACTTTGTCATGTTACGTACAGTAGTTCGAAAGAAAAAACATCGATAAATGTATAAAATACGAGTAAACCGAGCCAATAGTTGAACGATAGAAACTATTTATGTCATGGACAATCGATCGTACATAATAGGAGTCGTTTCAAACTATGTCCAATAGAGTATTAATCATTTTGACGCTAAGTATTATGTTGATTGAAGTAGACCGATCGGAATCCTGATTTATTGAATGCAGTTTATAGAATTTTACGATGCGACTAACCACTGAAGTCCGCCACTTCATGTCTGATACCTAGATATAAACACCAAGATGTTCAATCGTCAGAATGTTTTTTTGCTTACTGAGACCCCTAACTACGACCATTGATGCCTTTGACACCAAAGGACGGTCAACGAAGGAGCATCTACTAAATAAATGGAAAATTTCTGCCGATCTCCGCCAATCAATAGACTATCATTCATCTGGAATACAATGTATGTATTCAAGTTGAACCATGATCGTAAATCGTTAGCTACTATCGGTACTGATAAGCAGGTATTATAGATAGGGGAATAAGGAATAGATATACTTAGTAGAGTTACAAGGGTTCATTGATGGCAGATGGAGTTAGAAGTTAGTTTGTCTAAAACTAGGTTTCCCGTGTTTCTATAAATCAATACTCTACATATTAAGATTTTAAAAGCAGTGATAACCGAATGGTTTGACCGCTGGACAGCCAAGTCAATAGTCACAAGTTCAAACCCCGGCACGCACCAGTGTCTTTTCGAATTCGTGTGCGTACTATAAATAAGTTATCAGCTGCTAAAAACGGTGAAGGGAAAATAGTGAGGAAGCCGGCTCACCTGAGACATTTTTCAACGGTGTGTAAAGCCATGTCAGAGGCTTAGGCGGTTTAAACTCTGACACCGGGTTGTTCATCAACCATACGAGAAAAAGTGAATTTGAAAGTGAATCTAGGAGTTCTAGGACTACTATGCTTGACATTTTTGATGAGTCTTTAAAAAACTTTAATGTAATAACCGATTTTTAACAAGTTATTTTTGGTAATTGGATACAAAGCATCAGTAGCATGACTTTACATGCTTTTTCGGTCAGAAAACATGTTACAAAGGTTACCCACTTCTACTCGAAGATTTGTTGATATCCGTTAAGTAACTCTATCTCCTAATACCTCTAGATTAGATAATATTGGCGCCATTTATAAAAAACAATTACGTGTTTGTTTTATAAGTTCCACAACTGAAGATCAATGGTTGATCAACATTATCTGTATTGGAACATGTCGTGACAGGCCATGTTAGTATTAATGACGTCACTTTATTTAAGAACGACTTTCTATGCGTCATTACCTATTGATAAGATTGTTTGTATAAGATCACGATGTATGTTATCATACATACAAATTGTTTTACAATTATTACTCTTTCTTTTTGTGTGACCGACTTTTATGTATGAAATGCACCAATTTAGGACATAGATTATATAAAACACTAGCTGCGCCTCGCGGTGTTACCCTTTGTGTTAATCCAGCGTGTCAGCTATCTCCATACCAAATTTTATCAAAATTGGTCCAGCCATTTGAGGAAAAAGGAGTAACAATCTTACAAAGATACACACAAACTTTATCAATGAATGAAAAATGCAGTTCAACTGGTAACCATCTGAAGTTCGGTGACGTCGTTAAATTTTACCACTTTCTCCTAAAGTAGGTTGTGTTTTGAGTCGCTTATCCGTGTAACTTCCATACAGGCATTAATCACCATTAATTACTGGTCGGGCATACCTTTTTACAAAATTTTATCGAAATTGGTATAGCTGTTAAAGAGAGAAGAGGTAACAAATATACAAACGTACTCATAAACTTTCGCCTGTTTAATATTAGTGTGAGAGGGCCCTTGCTTCACTGCGGAAAACTAATACATTAGGACCAGCTATTGGCATGGTATCCAGGGCATACACGCGGTACCTATCACTCGCACATTTGGCACACACTCAATTGACTAAATAAAATTATAATTAGTACGCTTCCGCACGCGACTTCGCCTGTGCGAGTTCTTTTACAACTGTTCTAAGATTAAAAGTGACTTTTATAATAAATTATTTATTTCAGATTCATTCGAAGATAATGTTCATATTTGTTAGTATACTTACGAGCTTACAAACTAGTGATAGTAATCATTAATTTATTGGAATACTAGCTGCGCCCCGCGGTGTTACATTTTTCGGGATAAAAAGTAGCCTATGTGTTAATCCAGGGTGGCAGCTAACTCCATATGAAATTTCATTGAAATCCATTCAGTAGTTTTTACGTGAAAGAGTAACAAACATCCATCCATACTTACAAACTTTCGCGTTTATAATATTAGTAGTGATTCTAGGGTTATTGCCCTAAGCTATCTCTGCCAAAATTTATCATGATTCGTTCAGCAGTTACCAATGAAAACTTAACAAACAGATACTCAGATAGACCGATAGAGGGACAACATAATAGAATATTATTCATTGTACACCTTAGTTACTTATTCGTTACATTACTTTTTATATAATCAAGTTAAAAATATTTCATGTCGGCCATCACAAGATTGACTTTGCAAGTATTGCCTAACATTATCAGCCGATCTGTTGATATCCTACAAGCGACTATCACGGATTCTCCAAACGTAACATTTCATAACATTTTGCCTGTATTAGTAAATATTTTCCTTAAAGAATAGCTTAACAACCGAAACGTGGTGTATATGTTTAAACACCTTATTTATGGTAAATAGGATCGTAAATGAATCATGGCGGCTCTCCATTTATTTTAAAGTTTTAACTCATGGGATTTCCATATGCAGGCTTTCTTGGGCCATGTTTTCCTGTTTCCTCCTTCATACAGGTATTCTTGTGAGTTCACGGATTAAGAATATATAAGCATAAGTAGAACCATTCACATATGTTGCTAGGAAAATAATATGGAAGAAGAACCAGATACAATTATCATCACACTAATATTATAAAGGCGAAAGTTTGTGAGAGTGTTTGTATGTTTGTTACCTCTTCACGATTAAACGGCTGGACCGATTTTAATGAAATTTCATATGTAGGTAGCTGACACCCTAGATTAACACATAGGGTACTTTCTATCCTGAAAAAATGCAGGCGCAGCTAGTAATATTATAAAAAGCGAAAGTTTGTAAGTGTGTTTGTTCCCTCTTCACGTTCAAACGGCTGGACCAATTTTGATTTAACTTGGTATGAAGGTAGCTGCCACCCTATATTAATATATAGACAATGTTTTATTGTGAAAAAATGTACCGGGTAACACGGCGGGTCGCAGCTAGTATAAGGATAAATACAGTGTTGTATCATCAATAGGTGATTAAGTAAAACGGTAAATACTATAGGAAGTAATCAGAACGTCGGCACAGAGGCGCACGCGCATCAATGGACTGACGTTTGTAAGTGATATGACAGTTGAGCGCTATCGTGGGTGGTGAAACAGTCATGAAATATTACATGAACAAACATTGAGATTTGGACGAATAGACGGGAATCGAACCTATTTTCGTAAGGTCAACCGCGACATACATCTTTCATCTATTTCTGCTACGTCCGACTAACATTATATGTAAATGCGAAAGTGTTTTAATTCATGAAACGTGGTACCTACAATTTTCACATAGAAATAGTTTATAACCGGAGGAGACAAGGGATTGATTACGTCTTTTCTGGGGCCGGCGTTTAATTCGACCTTAATGTAGACTAATAGTTATTTTATTATCATGTTAGAAGCAGCTACGAAAGCTGCAATGTTTTTTTTTTTTAAAAAAACGTCGCTCCACACTAGGAATTTCTCCTGTATCGTGGGTGCGTTTCACAAACATGAAATATCACTTACACAAACACCCAGACTCGGGACAAACATCTGTGGTTTACACAAATTTTTGCCCCGTGCGGGAATCGAACCCGCAACCCTTAGCTCAGCAGTCCAATCGCTTAGCCACTGCGCTAATCAGGTCGTCAATTGTCGTAGCAGTTCAGTGGGTACCGTCATGCTTGTGTGGAGTAGTGTGGGTTCAAGGCCGGCGGCGTCCTGGAAGTCTGCCAGGAGACGATGACACACTCACCTCGTCTGCAGATGAGGTTTCTTAATCCTAGCTATTATCGTTACGACAACCACGGCATGTTTTTTAAACGTGATTTTCATTAAAAATCTGAGTCAGTTTCTTTTCCTTAGAAAAATTATGGTTGGTCAGTTGTATCGTGGTGGTATATTAGTTTTATTAGTATTTGTCCCATGTGAAAAGTAATTTTTAGGAAAAGAAGTAAGTGGACAATTGACCACTGTTGATTGCATCGTAAATCAATTGCTTACAAATGAACTATTAATTAAGTTATTAAAAAATGTAGGAATGACCATGTTAACCTATGTTAT
Organism: Abrostola triplasia; assembly: GCA_946251915.1. Classification (NCBI taxonomy): domain Eukaryota; kingdom Metazoa; phylum Arthropoda; class Insecta; order Lepidoptera; family Noctuidae; genus Abrostola; species Abrostola triplasia. Next base: position 8,708,123 of record OX276442.1, read on the forward strand.
ACTAAGATTTCAGAGTTTATGAGCTAAAACCATGTACCTATCAACTTTTTTGAGTTTAAAATTGTATTCCCTCTGCGTAATCTTTACACTGACACAATATATAAGCAATCGTCCTAATCAACGCACACAATATTACCTTTTTAAACCCTAAAACAACATTCTTCTATAGGGATATACCTACGTCTAATAGTCGACGCAGTCAAAGTCGCGAATAAAAGCTAGTTTATTATAATTACCCAGCGACCCCCACAGATCACCTCGGTTCACCTAATAAATATTAACGCCACATACGTCTTCCACTACTGAATTCATTAATGTAAAGGAAAACGTTCGGCATTCAGTTATTCTAAAACCCGTTATAATATATTAGTAGCGTCTTTGTGAATCGAAGTTTTATTTTGCTATTAAAAACTGAGTGTGCCGGCTGTCAAAAATGCAGTTATATTAGGTTTATTAATAAGAATAAATGCGAAGAGAGATTTCGTTTCCAGTTACTATAAATTACATCGTGCAATGAAAGTTATCGTAAATCTTCATTATGATTTTTTTCTGTAATCTTTAATTGCTGGGTATAGGTACCTTAGAATTCAGAATAGAGAGCATCTGAATTAATGATCATTTTCTAACCTAACTCCAGTTAAATATTCAGTATTACCAAGTGTTACACTATCACTCAATTCAAGTCAAATGTAACTGTCAAAATACTGAAACTCAAAATTGACAGCTGTCAAAACTACAAACGTCATCTCAATGTGTGGTCGAAGTAGAAAGTTATGTTATAATATCGTAGACATAAATCATTTATGTATTGTTATAAATAAGACCACCCGTTACATTTAATGCAATAATAAAATAATCTATGACAGTGTGTGGGCGTGTACGTAAATAGTTCGATAAATGGCTGAAGGCCCGCCAGTTATCAATAGTCGTCATTAGCATAAGTATAACGAATGGGGTGTGTTTGTACTCTACAAAAAATATGAACTCTCCCATAATAAGATCATCAGAATAAGTATAATCATTATTACATATTTTATAGTTACATCGTCAAAGGTAACCAATTTTGACGATAGCAGTGAGAGGGGTAACATAATACGTTTGGAATATGTGCGGTGCTTAGTTAAGGAAATATTATGATATTCCATATATAACGTATTCCATAATTAGTAGTGCCTTTCCTCTTCATATTAGGCTAATTTTGGCGGCGATTATGTACCTAAGCTTGCAGAATGATTAGTAAATGGAAAAACCTTTGTAAAAGAACAGAAATAATGTCCTTGTGACAGTAATAATCAGCTGCTGCAAAAGCTATAGTCCTGGTGGATGATGCAAAGGTGAACTATCTCTTCTCACTCTTTATAACAAAAAGCGTGTTAATTGTATGTAGAAAGATCAATTTACATTGTACAACCTTCGCAAAAAGATAATCGTTAATTACAGTTAATTAATAGTCTTAGCGCTAATCTCCAGGCTTGTGCGGATCAATTTACAAATTAATGGTGGCTAATTACTTGTGGCCTCGTTAGTCTAGTGGTTGCTAAGCGCGACTGCCGAGCACGAGGTCCCGGGTTCAAATCCCGGGTCGGGCAGTGTTACTGGGTTTTTCCATTAGATAATTCTTAGTAGCAGCACGGAGTCTAGATCTGTGCCCGGTTGATGGCAATAGGCTCGCTCCCTATTACATTACTGACCTAAAAACATAACTGGCGAAATGTGGGTGTACTGTATGTGCACCTCTGCCACCCCGTTATGTTTTATGTGGAGTAGACCTACTTTTAATTAAAATGGTTCATAAATACTATTTTATAGAATAAGTTTATATACACCTACCAATAAAACCACCACCTGTTCATAAAAAAATATAATTTAAACCACGGACTAAATTATACTCGTCACTGTGGTTTGTATGCCAAATAGAGATGCCAATAGACTTAATACGGGGTTTAGTTAATACCGGTATGAACCTCGTATATGAACAAGAGGGCTAAAGTCCTATAGGAACCTATTTATATGGGTTGTTTGAGTTATTATTAGGTTGGTTTGTGAGTTCAAAATCATGTTTCACTGTCTGATTTGCGCAAAGGGTTTTCAATTAAACTATTGTGTGCACAGTTACGAGTTTGCTTCCCGCAAGAAACCATTACATATTTGTATACTAGCTGTTGCCCGCCCCTTGGTGTTACCCGCTACATTTGTTGTTGTGTTAATCCAGGGTGTCAGCTACCTCGATATGAAATTTCATCAAAATCGGTCTATTCGTTTGAGCGTGAAGAGGTAACAAACACACTCACAAACTTTCGCCTTTATAATATTAGTGTGAAGTTTGTTACTGCGAATACACATTTTCTTGTGTGATGTTTCTATGTCTGTAGAGGCATCTACAAGAGGTACAAGAGAGGACCACAGCGGGTCATCGTCTTTTTACTTAAATAAAAACATATCAATTAATGTAATAGCCATTTTCAATCAAAATGCCATTTATAAGCCTCTGAATGCACTTGCGTCTAAACTCAACCGGTTTTAATATATAGAAGTAGAAGTAGGTATACACATATAAATCAATACTCCAAGTAATAAACTTAATTATATTTACAATGTAAATCAAAATGATTAATTGAATGACAGAATTCAAATTACGGATCGTGTCTTATGTATATTGGAGTTTAGTAGTGTTTATCCTTGATTAATTGGCAGGTAAATATATCTTTGGGTAGATGGCTTACTGTTAATTTAAATTAAATAAAAATTGAGCAAGGTACGGTAAAACAGGGCGAATCGAAACCCAAGGGTGAATAGAAATAGATCTTTTCAACTGATTTTATTGTACAAAGAATATAGATTGTTACCATTTCCTTGATTGGTTCAGTTCACCCAATGTTTGGTTTCTTTTTACCCTTGAAATTCGCCACAGCCCGTTACACGGTACCTTGACTTTCAGCGTTTAAAAATATTATGAACTATTGTTCAAAATAGGTAATTAAAGTAAGATATAATAATAACGTATGATTCAATATTATTTTATAACTTTCTCCACAAAGTAATATTATAAAAAATATATTAGCTACGTTTACGTCTGCTGTATCGTGGGTGCATTAAACAGACGAAACATCACTAGCTTTCCCAGAATCGGGGAAAATATCTGCAGATTAAACAAATATTTGTCCCGCGCGAGATCGAACCAGCATTCCATAACATTGCAACATCTTTTTTAATATTGTCTCAGACATGAATACGAACTAAAAAAAACTTGTCACTATTTTATTCTTATTCCTGCGACAAAGTACGGTAATTAATCGAAATTGATTTCCGCCTTAGTCCATCCTTAATTATTTTGCCGCAATTAACGAAAGACCTTTGTTGATCCAAAAAAATATAATTATTTCATTGCTATAATTAATTCAAAATTACTTCATTAATTTTGAAGCCGGATTGCCGATAAGTCTAGAATTTGCAATCTGTATCAGGAAAATAATGCTAATCAAAAAAAGGCAATCGTATAAAAACCAGATCAGCGTGAAAGATAATTATCATTTCGCAGAAAAGTCTAAAGTCCCTTGTTTATTGATTTTGTTTCTACAGTAATAGCGAAAGAAATTCTAGAACTTGTCAAGTTCGACCTTGATGCTTTATACAGCTAACATTATGTTACATCTTCAGGACAAGTGCTTAATATTAATTAAGTAAAAAGCAGGTGCCATTCCGTATTTATTAAATTAATTAATTCTGCGATCCGTATTTTTTGTTAGCTATACACGAAAAGTATTTTAATTAAGTTCGCGCACGTTTTTCTGCCGTATCTCTAAAAGGCAACCGTCACAAGACAAGACACCATAAATATCAAAAACATACATACCTAAATAAACTTAACACCACCATTAACAAAACGCACTACACAAACTATTTAATTATATTAAAACGAGTAAATATTTCGCGAGTTAACACCGCGAGCGCTGTTCGCGAGACGTCCGCACCGTACCGCGTTCAGACGCCGACTGAAAATGATACTGACAACTGACATTGATATCCAGTTCTTAATTTGAATTGTATTATCGCACATGTTGATGTACTATGTTTGCAATGCCGCGCCGGCGCGTTGCATAGCATAGCAGGGTTAAACACGTGTGTCTGTGTTTTCAGGTGCTTTGAGAAATACGATTATATTCACTCATTCATAATGAATACGATTTATCTATTATCTGTATATCGTGATGGCTAACGCAACTGCAGGTATTATTGGATTTAATTCTTAAAACGGACGGTTTTATGACGTATTTTTGTGCGTAATGTCAGTAGCATGTTAAGGGAAAATTGGGCTTAAGATTTTTAAGATGAAAGACTGAGAATTAGAAAAAAAAGACATTAAAATATTACATGCACGAACAGATTTGGAATATATAACTGCAGATCGGTTAAATGTTTTTTGTGTGGTGGAAACTGGGGCATGGAATATGGCCTAAATGACATTTTTTCTGGCAATCGAGTCAACGCATAGTTTATAAACTAATAAGTCGCCGAGCAATCACCGGATGTAAAAAAATATATGTTGTAATCTACCTATTAATATTATAAAGTTGAAGAGTTTGTTTGTTTGATTAAACGTGCTAATCTCAAGAACTACTAGATTTGTTATCAGCCTGTTGTCCCACTGCAGGTATCCCGTTCATTCTTCCTATTTATCTGGTCGTGTTTAGCACACGACCAGTCTTTCCTACTACGGGTTCGACTTGATTTTTTTTTTGATAGACTATAAATCATTCGAAATCCACGCGGAAAGTCACGGGCAGAAGCTAGTCGTATAATTTTAATTATCAATCTTTATAGGCACAAGTTTGGGCCATTTTCCGTGCCGGAGAGTATCCCGATGACTTTATATTTCACGTAGTTACTTACCCCCAACGCATAAAATCATGGCGGTAAGTATTAAGCACCAGGAAAGTAGTTAGTGATAGTGTTTACAATAGGCTCTTAATGAGCACTTAATGGGCCAATCTTCATTCTCTTGTAACGCGAGTGTATAAGACACATGCTTTAAAACGTGTATGAGACACGTGTCTTCAGAGCTCGTGGTGGAACCACCCACATTGATTTGATTGACAATGGAGGTTGACTGTTCTATTATTTCATCAAAGACAGTATTAATTAGTTAGTAGCTTTACGTAGGTAATAATTAGGGGTGTGTCTACTGATATTTTAAATTAAATTGTTTCTTTTTGTCTCTAATTTTAATAACATCTTTTTTGTTTTATATTAACAGTAACGTAACTAAGCATAACTTTGTATAAACAATACTGGTGACCAACCGGCAATATCATATACTTATGAATCGTTATAATAATATATCGAATAGTTAAAACATTACAGGCTTGCACGATACAAGTTCAATGCTTAGCGAAAGTCACCGACAACCCTTTATAAGTTGTTTTTATTGTTGAATATATATTTTTTTATTTATATCTTTGAAGATTAATAATCAAATTCCCTTCCGCAGATAGAAAAGCGAGAAGTAATAGCAATACTTTGTGTTTCGACAGCACACAGACAACACAACACACAGACTTAAAAAGTATGTCAATTGATCGGTGGTGTCAACTACCCTATTGTACAATACCACTTAGACTTCAGCCCCTATTGTACCTTTCTCACCTTCCCCCATCCGTGTCGACATGCATTCAATACCGTTTATATTGACTTCCGTTAGTCCGAACACAAGGACAGGAAACTTCTTTCCTATATTGCCGCAAAACAAACAAGGTTAGCATTAGTTTTCGTTGTTTGCTGTAGACTCCATAATACCTAATACCAGTTCCACTGCAGGACATTCTGGTATTCAGTACTGGCAATCGCCTGAAGGTTTTGCGTTTTTCTAGGATCAGAGCTTATTCATAATAAATTTCATTATGAATGTTAGTGGCTAAGTTGTCAAGATAACAATCTGTCAAGTTATTTTTGCATTTATGATGAAAAGGTTGAGCAAGCATGAGTAATGAGCATTGGTCATCTAGTTCCCTCGCTGGTGGTACACTGCAGGTTGTGTTTTAAAAACTATTAATACTACTACTATTCATGTTCTCCTGACCGAATTTCGGCCTCCGCGGCTTATTTCAGCGGAGAGTAGCCTACGCAGGAAATATTATAGTGCACAAGTATACGCGATAAACACAAGTTGCACTCCTTATTCCTTCACTCTCATTGTCCGATGGGACGGTAGACCGACACAAATGTATCGTTAGTATTAACTACTACTATTAGAAAAGATGTTGCAAGTATCTATACTTATTATTATATTATTATTATTAATTAATTAATTTTTAATATTATAAAGCTGAAGAGTTTGTTTACTTGAACGCGCTAATCTCAGGAACTACTGGTCCGATTTGAAAAATTCTTTCGGTGTTAGATAGCCCGTTTATCGAGGAAGGCTATAGGCTATATATCATCAATAGGAGCGGAGCACCAATGAAGAATGTTTCAAAATCGGGTTGTATTTTCCATTCGACAGCTTCCCCTGCGTGCGCTGCGTAAACCGTTTAAGATTCGCCAAAATCATGTACGACAGAATTGTTCTAATTTGCATTATCACCGTCCAATTTTTGCGTTAGTGTTAAAAAATACTATATTATTATATTATATTCAATGTCATATTATAGTTAAGACATACATATATTGTGTTACTTAGTCTTGGTGAAATATCCATGCGGACGGAGTCGCGGGCACAGCTAGTTAATTATATTGACTTATCTACACGGCTCGGTTTGACGCAAGGTCCATAAAAAATAAAACAAGTGCGTACACTTTTTAATCTAAAACTAGAAACAAGAATTACAAGGACGGTATTTAAAACAGTTTTTTAATAAATACAATTATATTCACAAAAGGGTATTAATTCTTTTTTTATTCTTGTGGTAATTGAGTCGGGTTGCCAACTGTTCTGCCAGAGTCGCGTTAAGAGAGCAACGTTTGTCATTGGCCATTTTTGTGGGTCTATTTTTAATAGTTATAAAAAAAAACGATGTCTTCTATAATATAATATTATGACCAAAATAAGGGTATGAAGCGTGACATACAGCTGTCAAGGTTCCGTCAGCTGTGGCCGAAACTTCCAGCCAGTTGTAGTGAATGAAGATAAAGTAGTACATGTGGTACGCAGTTAGCCGTGGGTGTCTATCAGTTAGTATTATCTGTGCCCTTTAACCGACGGTGGCGGTGTCGAAGTGATTTACATGCTACAGGGTACTGTCAAATGCCGTATGCCAAGATTAAACACCCTAAAATATGGTTGGATTGCCATAGTCTAAAATATATATATGAAGTCACGCCTACATTCCAGAGACGTAGACAGATACCTACATCGGATATCCATTTGCTACGATCCTGGCTTATCATTTTTGCTATCATCACTTCAAGCATGCTCATTGGTTTGGGGTAGTTCTAACTTAGCCTTCCCACATGATATCTCTGATCTGCGTCAGATTATTGCCTATTACTGACCAAAAAATCTATAAATTATTTGATTAAAGAAAGGGAGAAGGATCAGTGCCTATAGAATGAAGTTACCAAACAGATAGAAATATTTTAAAAAAATATTAGAAGAAACAACAACTGATTTATCATTGTTGAAATGTCATCGATTATTGCTTAATCGATTTACAATTGTAATCTAGACTTAAAACTTAAATAAAGGTCACAATTATAATCGATTATATCGTAAGCCTTATGTAACGAACTGTCAATAAGATTATCGTCTTTGTCAACACGCATTGGACCAGAACTAATTGCAGGCGTCTGCGGTACAAGAGCTAGACGACGAACTAATTAGATCTGACGCATGCTCCGGCATCTAACCTTATGGATCTCGGAGCTGTCTGGGGCACGACGTCAATTAAACATGGCGCTAAACTGTTGGCGGGGGTGGAATTACCTTTGGTTGGAGGCTATGTTGCTTTGAGAGTCTGGCAGGCGAAAAATATATGGAGGAGAATCACGTCCAAAATTAAGCAGAAAATGTTAAGAGGATAGCTTTTCTTTAGTATGAGGTATATACCCCAAAAGTATAGGCAAAGGATTATGTAGCAGTGGGTCACGTTAGGGCTGATGAAAAGGATGATACGCAAAGATGTGCTGACAGACAGGCACACACACCCAATATTGCCATCTACATAGTATCTTAAACATTTTCTAACAGAAGTCCCGATGGCACTTTTCCTAACCAGCAAAATGTCATGATGACCTACAGCCTACACTCGGTAGTAACATTTTCCGACCAGAGAAACAGAGAATCAAAGTTAAAATATTATCAAGCCTCCTGATTTTCGATAGCCAAATAGCACAGGTCGTATTTTACTGTCACTTGTCACTTCAGAGTATAATAATTGCCCGCAGTACATTCTCTGACCTTGTGTTCCTGAATGTTGATTTATTTCCAAAAATAAACAATTTTCAAGGCGGTTCTCAGCATTCAGCTAATTGCCGACCTGTTTACTATTAAATTGTAGCAGGCGATTTTTATTTGTTGCTTTGTTTAGGTTATTGTTTTAATAATGTCGATTTCGGTCACGGCGGCCTATCTCAGCTGAGACTAGGGAACTACGCTGGAGATATTGTAGTGCACAAGTATGCGCGCAAACACAGGTGCACTCCCTATTCTCTCACTCTTGGATCTATGGGACGGTAAACCCGTCAGACTATGAGAGTTTAGGTTAGTTCTGTATCGGGACCTTTGGAACAACTATATAGTACTTATTGCTTTTTAATGTCATGGTATTTTCGAAATTGCGGTAGGTCAGTTAAGGTCTCAAAATGGAACGCAATAAGTGGTGTTAGGTGAGCTTCGTTGGCCTTGTGACAACGCTATGTCTGATTTCAGTCTAAGGTGTATCATCTATTGTATTTTTAAGTGTAAGCTTATATTTTTACCCGCAGATGTTTGTCCCGAGTCTCTGTGTATGTAATATTTCATGTTTGTGAAACGCAACCACGACGCAGAAGAAACTGTAGTGTGGGGCGACATGATTGAAAAAACCTGTCTTTTACGAAGTTTAAAGATCACAACACGACGACACGTCAGATACCTTAACCTGTACCACAATAATGCAACACCTTTTATATACAAATGATAACGTATCTGAGATAGCGATGCAATGTAATCTAAATTATCTTCACATGTCACTCATGATTAGATTCAATCAACAAATCCGGAGGCAAAACCGTGGTGTCATTGTGACTTGTGACGTAATATATGACGAAATAAGTTTACTTTTATTCAAAACAACTTAAAGTATTATATTATTTACTACAAATAAGATAATGCCGGTTTTGCCCAGGTGAATATTCGGGAATGCCCGATTAGTTTCCAACTCATACGGAGCCCCGTTTTATGAGCAGGTGACGCGGCCGGCTCGCGAGCCAAACTAGAGCCAAATGAGCCAAAGTTATATTATTCTTAAGATACTTTTCGAAAAGCGATTTGTGTCGATCGAGCAAAATAGCAACTCATTGTTGAACCATTGGTAGAATATTTACTAATTTATAGTACGGTTTTCAAGGCCGATCGAGAACATGAAGATAGCTAGCCAGACAAAAATGACTAAAATTTTTTGTCATCAAGCTTCAAGATCAAAATACACCATGACATAACTATGATCCTCAAATATCAATTCATATGAACAGAAGAGATAACGATAACGACAAACTTATGTAGGTAATTGGTTCTTTATTAAGATCTGCGTACTAGGTAGGTCACGACTGTTTAAAAACTAAAATCATATTATATACACACGGTAAAAGATACTTAAACGGATATAAGTTACACAGGCATAACACTATATATTTATAAAATCACATCCTATAATATAGATACGTTTTAAAATATTATTATACTCTAAACCTGAATGATTTGAGAATTTAAACAAGACCGAAGAATGGATTATCTCGTGGGAAGTTTTGTGGAAATTGATACGAGAGCTGTGGCCAACCAAAAGAGTTTGTACTTACTTACTGTGTTTTTAAATGTCTCGGAAACTGTGCATTTTGAATTAAAATCAATATTATAATATCATGTTAACATTAAAACAAGGAAACCGCACGCAAATTGGGTACAAGTACAAAGCCTGCATGGACGACACCTAAGTACGTCTGGCACTCCCTGGACGGTCCTCGCTACCATCCTTGTTGACTGATCTGTCTCTACACGATGGCATGACCTGTTTTCTAGTGATTGATATTTGGCTTGTGCTGATAGAAGAAGGAGAAGAAGCATCTACATTCTATATATAGCCTTTGAGGTCGAGCTGGAGATAGACGGTCGCCAAATTACCGACGAACGAAGATATCTACTTTGATTTTAAGACTTCGAATGATTAGGTAGATTTCACTGACGCACACTGACTTATAGGCGAACCTATTGTTAAAGATCAAGAATAACACCAAGATCCAGATGGTTACCAAGAACTTTCTAGAGAACATCTAAAAACAAAGGAAACCATGGAAGACGCTCAACGGTCACGTTTGCGTAACATACCATATTACGTCACAAACCATATTACAAAGCATCCAAGCATGTATCAAAATTCTAAATATTATCAAAGAAAAATCGCTCGGTCTGAACGAAAAAAGAAAATTCCAGAACATTCGAGAAAAATCGACTTTGTTCGGAAGCATCGCCCGATATCTTCAATAGAGTGCATGTTTATTTGTTTGTTTATACCAAACGCAGTAATGTATAACTCGGGAGCTGGGAACTAAGCCAATTACTAGACTGTTGATTGATTGAAACGGTAAGTCTTTAGTCTCTAGATATTTTTTTTCTGTACTTTAAGCTAGATTCTCAACTTTCTCATAGAGCAGTGAGCTCAGCCACTTACGGTCCATTTATTGAGTACTAGGCTTGGTTACTTTCTGTCCTATATAATAATAATTATTTTATTCATCTTATGTTTTATTTTTGCTATTATTTTCGTTTTATTTTGTAAAATTAATACGTGATTGTCAAACTAGTCAGATACCCAGTGTTTCAGTGAATGCTGTGGTTTGTAGTTTTTCTAATCTGTGCGTGTGGTCTTCTTTAAGAGGAACAGTCCTGTAATTAATTTGCAAAACCTGTCTTTTGCTTATATATGAATTAATCAGTTTTTTTTTTATTGACAAAATATTGCTTTAAGGTTATATATGAGAGACTTGAGAGAGCTCAAGGCGGTAAGTATAATAGGATAATTCACATCAGAAATAATTTACATGGACGGAAACGGATTTTATTTTGAGAACATTTCTGTACAAAAAGTACAAACGACATCGTTTTACCCACGTCTCTGCAACATTACGTCAATTATTTTTTTCATGGAATTTCATCCGCCTGCGACTTCGTCTTTGTGGATTTTGAATGTTTTATATGTATAAAGCCTTCCTCGATATAAGGACAATCGAACAAAAAATTTTTTTCAAACATGAATTCCTGAGATTACCGCGTTCAACCAACACACAAACTCATCAGCTTTTACCATCATCAGCCCAGTATCACCCACTGCTGGGTATAGACCTCACTTTTGCTCTGCCTTTCTTCTTTGCTTTGAGCGTCTCTCATCTGGGTTCTTTAGTTTTATGTGACGTCATCGACCCAACGTGCCAATGGCCGTCCCTGACGTCTTTGACATTATTAAAATACAGCATAGATTATGTAGTATCATTATAAGCCAACATCTCTTTAAGCATTGTTTAAGCCAGCCTCTTTAACAGTCGCATACTAATCTGAGGGCCAAAAGGAAGATAACAATTTGGAATTATTACATTTACGTATTGTTCTGATAACAGGTGAACGAACTTACTCTTACAATGTTGCCCAAAGCATGAAGGTTATCGGTTGCTATGTGACAATTAGTTTTAATCTTCTTCAGGTCAGTTCCCTTTGTATTAGCCAGTTGCGAGGCTAATCGCGTGGTCCATTATACTTATTCCTGGATGAAAAGTACATGGGGTAGTTTATTCTAGAGTTGAAGATCTATTTCTATATCAACTGTTGTGATCAAATGACAAAAAAGACAAAATTACTTTTAATTTTGATGGTTAGGATTGCGTTACTCTTAACAAGATGCTGTCTTTATCATTATAGGTAGGCACTAAATTAATTTGGTAACAATAGGTCTTATTTCCTTCATTTTCTGATCAATTTGTCTGCTAGGTCCTAATTTTTCACACGTCATGGGAGCCGTTTTCTTCATTGTTTTTGATGCTGTCTTGTCAATTTGTATATCGGCAGTCTAGATCCTTACTAAATCACCTAAATAGCCGATCCGTGGCTTAGCTCTACCTCCTGAGCTATCGTGTCGTTGCTCGCACCTATTTCAAGTTTCCTTTAAATATTTACATGTTAAGGGTGACGTCAACGTCTTCACTAGGTGTTGAAGATAGCTATGGTGGGTTTGTTATACCTACTAAACTTTTACGCATGGCAAGCTGAGGTATAGTTTAGAATACACTACGCACGTGTATATTATTAACTGCCCCAGGTGCACGACCATACACACGTTACATAAAACGCAGTGAATCGTATATATTTTAAGTATAAACAATAAAATTACTTTCATTAAAAACAAAGGCAATAAATTATATGATTTTAACTACACAGATACAGTTTTATTTGACCCCAGGGTCAAGTTATAACTTATCGCGGTACGTGTCACTGCGTAGACATGGTGGTCAGCGGATAACGAGAAGTGTGGCGTTTACATAATGATACATCAAGTTTCATATTGTTTTTTTATGCGGGTAGGTAGAAACTGTAAAGATTTATGTGCTACGTGCTATCTTAACCCTTTTCAGTGTAATGACCACCCTTTTGGGGGCATGGCTATTGTTTAACTTTTGTGTGCTTTGTGCACAATCAAAGTGTTAATTTTCTGACAATGACTTTATTCTTAACTCTATTTTTTTATACCTAGGAAGATTGTGGTTTTCGGTTCCATACCAGAACACCATGGTGTCCTGCCAGAAATTTTGCTTGAAGTAAAGATTCAAACTATGTTTTAAATCCGCTTGGAGAATGCAGGCGTGCGATTTCAAAGTTGGACAAATCAGAGAAGCGTGTAATTTTTATTATCTGTGTCCAATAGAGGACGTTACAAACTGAATAGTCACTACGACGTTCATAAAAATGTAATTGTTACCTAAAATCGTAAAGATAACAAAACATTGTATTAAGTAAGTGTATCTTATCGAAATACTTTAATTAACCTTTTCGGGTTAATTGGTCGACCACGAGCGAACGGTTCATTTACAGGCAAGCACTATTGTTGTGCACTGTCTACGATTGTTGGCTAATAAATAAAGGTTTACATCATTTATAGTCATTAAGACGAGGATTCGATCCATAAAAATTACAATTATAAGCAAACCTAGAATTAAACCGAGCTCCATACTAAATTTAATCTAAATCCGCTTGCATTACACAATAAAACCGTATCTCCTCTCATTTTGGCATCTGGCTAGCAACAGATTATACGTGGATGATATTATTACTACGTACTATTGACATCGGGTCATCCGTCATTATCGCTATCGAAAAAGAAATAAAAATATACAGTATTTAGGTACCTACTGTATAAGTAGGTATCTTGCCAACCGGTTTTGAGTTCGGCAACCCGTCCCCACATGCCTAGTGCGTGGTGATTACGCATTGTCACCGACTATGAAGATGTAAGTTTAGATCTATAAGCGTGGCTAAATGAGGCATAACCTTTATCTGATTTTCGTTCAATACGCTTCATTTCAACGGTCTAGCCATACAAAGAATATTACGAAGTACAAGTGAGTACAAATAAGGTAAAATTTATATTCCTTCAATCCTAGGGTTCGATGGGATGGGATTCCTACATGACCAGTGAGACCAGGCGCAGAGCAGACCGCTTTAAGTGTTCAACAAAATAAGGGGCAGTAGATGAAATTTCAAAACGTTTTCAATTTAACTATTGTGGTTGAGGCACTCGTATAACCCATGTTAGAAGGCACTGTTTTGTGAACTGTCCAATTTCCAAAGGGAAGCTAAGGTCTGATTTTAAGTTCTTTCAGCCAGTGTGCTTTTCTACTATCTCCAGTCCCATGTTCTGGAAGTAGTACGAGACCACGAGCTGTGTCCTAACACAGCTTGTCTAGAGGTTTGTCCATTAATAATGATATATTTCCACAGAATAGTTACCGACAAACAAGATTTTAATATTTGAAGGAAATTGATTTATTTACTGATTAAATAATCGAGTTACCATTTTAGGTGTCAGTACATAAATCAATGACAAAACATCGACTAAAAAAAATTTGATAAAATTTGCAGATGACGCTAATCAAATTATGGGTGTCGAAACCCAATATTACATATCTGTAAAACCTAATAATGATACAGATAATACTGCAAGGGCAGAGCAAAACAAACTTAGTACATAAGTGCTTATTGAACTCAATAATGACCACCCATCCGAATAAGTTAAGTAAAAAGTTTCACAAAAACTGACGTAAAGACCAGCTCTGAATTTTTTATAAGCTGTAATGAGTTTTTATGTGGTGGCTCGGTAGCCATGGCGATGACTAGACATGATCCGAAGGTCGCGGTAATAATAGGGCCGCGGTATTGAATATAATGATACACCTACAGACACAGTGCTCAAGTCATTACGATATTAAAAAACATGCCAAGTGCGCACACATTTTTTTGGTTTATAATTCGTTAGTTTATTTGTGTAGAATGACAGGTGTAACTAAAATTATTTAGTAGTAAAAGTATTTTCTGGACTCGAATTTTGTTTAGCCAGGCCTCAATTAGCTTATTAAGATATTTGTCTAATCTTGATAATCAAGTCTGCTTCTTAAGATCCGAACTAGAAATCTGTAAATAATTTTACTATTTACTATATATTCCGGTTATACTCACGGGTGTATTCGGGAATGCCCGACTAGTTTCGGACTCGATCGGAGCCCTTATTCATGAGCTGGTTACGCGGCAGAGTCGCGAGCCGAACTGCGTGCGCAACGCTCCGCATACCGATGCGCCCGCGATGATGGTGGTGGTAGCGCTGGGTGTTGTCGTGTGTCTTCGTCGCTGCTCGTATCTCCGTCGCAAGGCTGCGCGTTGGTACATACCGTGCTGACTGTGTCGCACTCGAGACTTGTGACACTGTTGTATGAAGTCTTACTGAGGGCCGGTTTCCAGGCCGGTGGCAGGGTCCAGCCTTTCTCTCTATTAAAGTTCGGACGACGGCTGATTTCAATGGCTTCACGTACTTTTCGCGGCACGAAGTATTTCTCCCTCGCTAGTACGGACGCCTTATCGAAGCGAATAAAGTGAGCCGCGCCCGACACCGAGTGTTCAGCAACTGCCGACCTGTTACTGTCCAGGCTCTTCATACAACGTACGTGTTCCTGTAGTCGAGTCGAGATGTTGCGGCGCGTTTCTCCTACATAGTTGAGACCACAGTCACACGGTATCATGTATACGCCTGGTGCGCCTAGCGGAATTCTATCTTTCGGCGAACGTAGATATTGCCTTAACTGTTCTGGTGGGCGGTAGATTGTCCTGATGCTGTATCTTCGGCGTAACAGGTGACCTATCTTGTCCGTTACCCCACGTATGTACGGCAGGAATGCGGGCGTACGTTCCGCCCCCGATGACCGCCTACGTTCAGCCTCCACAGTATCAAGGGTGCGCATACATTGCCGCCATTCATAGCCATTGCGCTCTAGCGTATCTCGTAGGTGACCCAACTCCGCATCGATGTATTGCGGGTCACACAAAGCGAGCGCTCGGCTAATCAATGTCCTTGGCACAGAAGACAGTTGTGATGGATGGTGATGAGAGTCTGCTTTTAGATATCGGTCGGTGTGTGTCGGTTTTCTGTACACGGTATGGGACAGGCGACCGCTATCGTCACGGATGACGAGAACGTCTAAAAATGGCAGAGCTCCCCGGTCTTCCTCCTCTACTGTGACCTGTATCTTGGCGTGCACCCCATTTATGTGTTCCGTGAATTCCTCCAGCGCATCCCGGTCGATAATGGCGAAAATATCGTCGACATAACGCCACCAGTGTCGCGGCTTCTTGGTTGCAGACTGTAGGGCCCTACCTTCAAACCACTCCATGAAAATATTGGCCACCACTGGCGCGAGTGGTGAACCCATAGACACCCCATCTACTTGCAGATAGTACTCGCCTTGCCACAGGAAATAGCCACTCTTCAAGCAGTATTTGACAAACTGTCACACTGCTAGCATACGTACATCTGCTAGCAGTGTGACAAACTGTCATCACTTCTTTGTTCACAAATGTGCCAGTAGATGAGGCCATTGTTGCCATATCCAACCTGTTGGCTAACACCACAATACCTGCTGAATACATTGAGTGTATCAAATACTGCTTGAAGAGTGGCTATTTCCTGTGGCAAGGCGAGTACTATCTGCAAGTAGATGGGGTGTCTATGGGTTCACCACTCGCGCCAGTGGTGGCCAATATTTTCATGGAGTGGTTTGAAGGTAGGGCCCTACAGTCTGCAACCAAGAAGCCGCGACACTGGTGGCGTTATGTCGACGATATTTTCGCCATTATCGACCGGGATGCGCTGGAGGAATTCACGGAACACATAAATGGGGTGCACGCCAAGATACAGGTCACAGTAGAGGAGGAAGACCGGGGAGCTCTGCCATTTTTAGACGTTCTCGTCATCCGTGACGATAGCGGTCGCCTGTCCCATACCGTGTACAGAAAACCGACACACACCGACCGATATCTAAAAGCAGACTCTCATCACCATCCATCACAACTGTCTTCTGTGCCAAGGACATTGATTAGCCGAGCGCTCGCTTTGTGTGACCCGCAATACATCGATGCGGAGTTGGGTCACCTACGAGATACGCTAGAGCGCAATGGCTATGAATGGCGGCAATGTATGCGCACCCTTGATACTGTGGAGGCTGAACGTAGGCGGTCATCGGGGGCGGAACGTACGCCCGCATTCCTGCCGTACATACGTGGGGTAACGGACAAGATAGGTCACCTGTTACGCCGAAGATACAGCATCAGGACAATCTACCGCCCACCAGAACAGTTAAGGCAATATCTACGTTCGCCGAAAGATAGAATTCCGCTAGGCGCACCAGGCGTATACATGATACCGTGTGACTGTGGTCTCAACTATGTAGGAGAAACGCGCCGCAACATCTCGACTCGACTACAGGAACACGTACGTTGTATGAAGAGCCTGGACAGTAACAGGTCGGCAGTTGCTGAACACTCGGTGTCGGGCGCGGCTCACTTTATTCGCTTCGATAAGGCGTCCGTACTAGCGAGGGAGAAATACTTCGTGCCGCGAAAAGTACGTGAAGCCATTGAAATCAGCCGTCGTCCGAACTTTAATAGAGAGAAAGGCTGGACCCTGCCACCGGCCTGGAAACCGGCCCTCAGTAAGACTTCATACAACAGTGTCACAAGTCTCGAGTGCGACACAGTCAGCACGGTATGTACCAACGCGCAGCCTTGCGACGGAGATACGAGCAGCGACGAAGACACACGACAACACCCAGCGCTACCACCACCATCATCGCGGGCGCATCGGTATGCGGAGCGTTGCGCACGCAGTTCGGCTCGCGACTCTGCCGCGTAACCAGCTCATGAATAAGGGCTCCGATCGAGTCCGAAACTAGTCGGGCATTCCCGAATACACCCGTGAGTATAACCGGAATATATAGTAAATAATATGGATAACACTCACGAAAGTTATTATAGTAAAATAATTTTACTTGCGTAACGAATCTAAGACACTGGTCGTGCTATGCATGACGGTACAAACGATGTCTTTAAAATATTGGCATAATTCATTTTGCTATTAGATTCACTTCACACTTCACACGCATATTTGTGTAAAGACGATTGATTGTCACTGCGCATTTTCCTCCAGTCATCTTCACTCATCGATTCAAATCCAGAACAAGTATTCCATGATTTCTTATTGGTCACTTAATCAGGACGTGCCCAGCGCATGCGACTACCCAATTAATCGATTTGCGTGGCAGCCATGATTCCCTGAACCGCTATCACGTGAGCTTGTATGGCGTAAAAATTCCTACTAATATTACCGATATCTTATCTGCAGGATAATCCTAGATTGGCTTTATCTATTACGAACTGAATAGTTTATGGAATTTCTAAATTACCTACCGTCATTTACAACGGAATAAAAAGTTCTTGGTCCTTCGATACAAGGGAAATTCCTAAAGGGGGCACTCTAAATATTTGGATACTCTGCTGAGCCATTTCATTTTACGGCTATTGATAGAGTTCAGTGGGTACTATATTTGTCCCTCGGGTTATGACCAGAAAGAGTTACGCGTGCCTGAAATATTCCGATTACCGAAAGCTACAGAATATGCTGTACTACAACTGCGATTTCTTTTACTATATTTTATCATTATATATTGCGCTTTTAATTTGGTTCTCAAAAGAAGAAATGACCATAGTTGCATTAATAAGTGAATAATTGTGGCGTTTATCAAGATGCCGATTTTAGTCGTGGCTATAAAATTTTTATTTAATTTGATGCACATAATATATCATTCATACAGATATACTTGTAGCCTCTGCAACGTTGGCCGAGTGGTCGGTAAGCGCTTTTGCGAAACGATTGCTGAGCTGAAGTCCTGAGTTTGAATCCAGGGCTAGGCAGTGTTACTGTGATTTTTGGTAATTCTCAGTAGCAGCACGGAGTCTGGATTTGGCGTAGATAACATAACTAACTGTTAAATTTTCGTGTGCTACGTGTGCACCTCTGCCTACCCCTTTACAGGTGCGATTTTGTTATGTTACATACGTATAGATATTTAATCCTAAATTCACTATTGTTTTGATAAATCAACTATCAAGATAATTTGATCCAACCCCACTAGTAGTCATAAAATTGCGCGTAATAACAGTTGGAATGGTTTATTGACACAGTAAATGTCATGGTAGCCAAAACAGAGGCTTATCGAACCACGTCGCGCACGTATGGAAAAATATTCCATAGTACCACACTCAGTGATAAATGATAACGAGTATAGTTGTATTGTCCCACGGAATCGTCTATCGATCAATAAAAATTACTGGCATGCGCCTAACAGACAAGTATAGGTTATGTATGCTTTTTAAATTAGTTTGATAAAATGAGGTTGATATTTGATTTATGACCCCCGTTAGGACGATTTTGTGTTTCAAGGAGTCATGCGTTGTTCTCTACAGTGATTAGAATACTTAGAATTGTTTTATAGACATTTACTGTTTGTATTTTATCGCTATACTGAGCTTATCAATGTCATGATAAAATTCTTAGAATATGAATAAACTCTAAGACCCCCATTATACCCCCTCAAGGACGAACTTCTATGCGATCTAACCGAGGAAAGTATTGATAAGATATTTTTTTGTAGACTTATGTTTTCTGATGCGTGATGAGAATCTATTCGGGTCATAGCATATTTGGATGCGGGTTCAGAGCTAGACGGTTGAAACAATACAGACCTAATCTGTCTCGTACTAGCTGCGCCCCGCGGTGCTACCCGCTACATTTTTTCGGGATAAAAAGTAGCCCATGTGGTAATCCAGAAATTTCATCAAAATCCATTTAGTAGTTTTCACGTGAAAGAGTAACAAACATCCATCCATACTTACAAACTTCCGCATTTATAATATTAGTAGGGATTAGCATGTACAGTACGCCAAAAAGCTTAAGATTTAGATAATGCCACGATAGAAAAATGGCCTTCAAAATGTAAACAAAAACATTAACTACAACAACACTAATGGTAAATATTTGTATACACTTAAAACTACTTGGTACACATTAGATATAGTATATAAATATACACAAGTAAATAATTACAGTACATTTAATAGTATACATACCTATATATTGAAGTGCGTCACTCGTACCACGCCTCCGTTACTGTATAATATAATTATTTATGTGTGCGTGTAAATACATAAGAATAAATAATGCTGTGTCATCGGTTGACGTGACTAATAGGTTTTATACAATTATGAAGTATAATTACATAGCAGTTTTTTAACTGCTTTATGTTAGAAGTTTAGTAAAATAGGATAATTTTAGTCTTTTTAAAAAACCGTCACCCCACACTATGAATTTCTCCTGTATCGTAGGTGCGTATACAAACATAAAATATCACATACACAATAGATTGGTACGTATAGTCTTGAAATATCGAATTAATTCACACTTAACTTGGAGAATATCTACGGACGATACATTAGTTCCTTCCGGGGGTCGACATTAGAACTCTAAGCGTAGAAGACCAATCACTGTGCTACTGCGCCAGGATTCGAGTTTGGCAGCCTACCGAGTCATATTGTATACTGCTAGGCTATTCAGAAACACTGACATCTTCTCGCACGTCACCTCGCTATGCGCCAGAGACTTCGATTAACAATATACTATATTAAGGATTAAGAAAATCCTATGGCAAAGTGGCCGAGAACGCTTTACGTACACATTTGTATTTCTTTCAGACAGAAGATATAGTCTTAACTTGGAGCATAGTAACTTCAAATAAGACCACACGTTTATTTGTGTCTTAATTTTCGAGCCGTTTTTGAAGGGTTAATCGGTAACCTAGAACTCACCGCCGATTTAGAAGTGATGTCTACATAGCGCGGCAGTTCGTGGTTAGTGTTCAAGATAGGAAATATGAGTTCCCTGAGTAAGACTCGTCAGAATTTTACCTGATCTGGACCTCCGTAAACATAGACAAAAATCTACGAACAACAGACAATCGTAGGTAATTCAATTTCCCTAGGTATGACTGCTTCAGAGATTTTCGGGCTTCGGTCAAAGATGGCGGAGATTCTAGATAAGCCTCAGAGCGATATCCCGATTGTACCAGACGTTGGATGTTTCCAAACATCCATAAAATCATCCCTACACGGAAAATCAATGCTAGCTGCAGCCGCAATATTATTCACTATTGCGTAACTTGAATTCGTGCCAAGTTCAACGAACATACAAACGTTCTGACATACATATATGGACTTCTATATCCATGGTATATAAACCTCTATACATATGTAACGTAAAGGTCAAAATCGCCCGTATGATTCTAACACGAGGAACTTATTTCTATTTATGCGATTTACAAACTTATTGTTAGGTGAGAAGGGTGAATGTCGCGTGCATGTATTTCGTGTGTGTGAAGAAGGTAATGTCAACATTGTGTCTGTATGTCGCAGTTCAACTTCTAATTAATTATTGTTAAAGGTTACGGAGGTGAAAATAGTTGATAGAAAATAGAACATAGGTACGTAATTGTATACCAGCATAGTACGTATGTATTTCTTAGAAGAAAATTCTAGAGCAGTCCTGTTTCGACAAAAATTGTGTAGAGAAACGGGTGAACAGCTCCAACTACGCATTTAAAAAAAAACTTCGCCCCGAACTAGGAATTTCTCCTATATCGTGGGTGCGTTTTACAAACATATATTATCACACACACAACACCCAGACTCGGGAAAAATAACTGCGGATTTAGCCACAAATTGTTGTTCCCTGCGCAGCACTCCAATCGCTGAGCCACTACACCAATCAGGTCGTCAATATATCAGTAGGAGTGACAATAGAAGCACATGTCATTGACTTCTTAACTAATTATTGCACTAATTATAAAATCAATAAAGTCCTTATGGTGTACATTTGTCTAATGAATTATTTAAAGCACATACTGTCATGCTTGAATTACTTTTAAACAATCGGGTATAATTTAGGATGTCTAGAAGTATGTCTGTCTGGAAGTTACCACGAAAGGTAATTAGGATAATGTCCCTAATGACCGCTCTGAGTCTGCGCAGTAGGTAAGCGTACACATAGTACAGTCAGTACCAGACAAAAGTAGCTGACTATTTTAGTTTTAATTTACCATTAAATTAAGAACAATTTGATAAATAACTTTAAATTGTTCTCAGATCTGAGTTTGGACTAATTTATACAAAACTATAAGGTTAACGGTGAAGGAAAACATCGTGAGGAAACCGGCACACCTGAGAGATTTTCCTACGGTGTGTGAAGCCATGTCAGAAGCCTACAGGAGGTTTAAACTCTGACACCAGGTTGTTCATCAACCACAGGATAAGAAGTAGAACTATAACGTTAAGAAAAAACATCGTGATGACTTAGATATAGGCAACAGGCAGTGTGCAAGTAAAGAGCAGTGCTCGTATTGCGCGTGCTTGCTCAGTATGAAAAGAAGCCTTTTCAGTAAAGTGGGACAGTTATAAACTGGTATTATTATGATCATAATTATATAACTTTGGTCATTGATGTAGGTAAGTTTGAGTGTCGTTAAGTTTCTCAACTTGTTTAACTAACTGTTGCTGACTGTACAACAGTGGTCATTTTTGGACATAATGGTATTGACGTCATAAAGCACTTGATTCTCAATGATTGACCATCACGACGTTATTCTTACGGAAGCGGCAGTGACGGAGGTGTCGAAGGCCTTGTGAAGTATTCGAGGTTCATTTTACGTTACCAGTTATGACGGTATAACTTGTTGAGGTATTACGTTTAAATACGAACTTTCCCTTGTAGAAAAATCACAGAATACAGATAAAACACAAAACTCTGCAATTGGCGGTCTTATGGCAGTGCAATTTCTTCCAGACAACCATTAATGGAAATTGAAAAAGAAAAAAATAGGGGGCAGATGGCGCTGTACAGTGTACACTAAGTACTAAGCAAACCTAGGCTCTTGTAGATGTAATAACTATAATGATGTATTGTTCCAGATTATTAGCCCTTACTCAATAAAATGTGGACGAAAACAATTTGTTTGTAGGTGCCGAAACGAAACTAACCCAGGGATGTGGCAAAGGTGTGTCGAAAACCAAGGTACATATCCAATCCCTGAACTTATTACTGCGAATATCAAACTAGAAAATACTTTCGAGACTATAGAATACAAAGTTGGACGATATCAAACCGAAGCTTTCAAGCCAAAAACTACAATATACAGTTTTTCAACAGCTCTACCGTAGACAATTTATTTTTTCTATCTATCATCGACAGAATCTCCTTGGCCTAGCTGTCATGGTGGTGAGCTATTAGGGCCACGCGACCCACACGTGCTAGGCCAAGGGAAAATATTCCATCGAACATAACGCGTAAACAAAGATATTTATACCGTAGGCCGCAGGGCGTCACAGAAATATACCGACGGCTTTCCTAAATATTACAATAATAGATACTGTTACTTTAGTGATTGTTTTTCCCATTATTTATTATTCTCCGGTTGCAGGGACCTATTAAAATTATCTTATTATTCCTATATACAGTTCCCTTCCAATTTACTATTTATTTCTGGGCTAATGTTGAATAAGGGACGGAGTGAGCGCGAATTCGCGTATTTATCAGCGGATAATTTAGAAAAATAAAATTTAGAATAATTAATCTTGAATAATTCTTTAGGCTTGTAATAGGTAACGACACAATAGCTCAGATGGAAATATAACGCCCCGATTCGGCGGAGGTCGTGGGTTCATATACCGCTCTTGCCTATCATATTTAATTTGCTGCAGTTGTAAAATAGGCTATTACTTGCACTTGGGAATACGAAGATGTCCCCTGCTGCTATAAGTCGCAGCGTGTTGACACCCTTGAAACGATATTGGCATGCTAATGTAGCGGGTGGCCCGAGATCAGCCCCTTACCATGACCTCTTAAAACAGGACAGTTCACTATGTGGAAGCGAGACACCGCATTACATTGCACGAAGCGGCTTCTCGCTTCCACATCGTAAACTATCTTGTTTTAAGAGTTCATAGTACGGACTCATGGGTCAGTGACCGGCTATGCCAAACTTCAGGGATGGGCAGCAGTAGGTACGTAAACACTGATAGATAGATATATACTGATAAGCGCGTACGAAGCATGAAGCAAGTGGTTTATGACGAGATCGTAGCAAATGACATTACAGTCGACAGACAGATTGTGGTGCTGGGTAGTTAGTGGCGCCGTTTCTTACTAGCTATAGCACTAGGAAACGGAGACACGTGAGCGTTTTGGGGGCTGTCTTGAAGGTGTTATGTACTTAATTGATGTTTAAAAAGTATTTTATTTTTATTTAAATTTGTCTCACAGACATCCGCGATCGTTCGATCGATTCGTCAATCGCTTCGGAATTTAGACGTGACTGCGTATTCTATGTTAGACTTAGTTTGTATTGAACTCAACTGTACTTATTGGAAAGTAAAGATGAGTTGAATATTCGGCATTCGGTTTATTAGTTGGATTTATCATTATTGGCCGACTGTTAGGTAATATTATAATTTTTAAGTTGCGTATTAAGTACCTAACTAGGTATCATTTTATCATTTTGGTGTCTTGTTTATAATTATAATGATTTTAGCTCGCATTTGTGTTTCCAATCGGATCTTGAAGCCGAGACCTCTACTCCCCGACAAACTTCCGTATTGTCATAAAAACCTCCCGCGACAAGTTCCTTCATAAAACCACTCATTCTCCAACGTAATAAGATAATAGTCATTTAGTATAAATGACGCAAATATTGAGTCTGTGACCGAATATACGTACTTCGCAGAGACTATATCCAGCTGACTGTTAGTACAGTTTAATTAAGCTTAATAGTTAACAGCTTCTTAATAGACAGTTTTGGTAGGGAATAAAAATATTTAAAAACGTTGTACAGCGCGGTGGAAGACTTAACGAAAGGTGCAACATTGGCTGGCCTCACTAGGTGGACCGACGACATCGTCAAGAGTTGCTGCAACCGCAGTGGATGGAAATGGCAAGTTACCGTTCAGTGTGGCGCGGCGTGCGTAGGGGAAGGCCTTCGTTCAACAGTAGACGTCTTCCGGCTGATGATGAGCAAAGCGCGGCGAGTATTTAACAAGCAACAAATTAAAAAAAAAAATTATACCAACCTAACCAACCCTAGTTACAATTGCCACCATAACTAACATGAATCTAATTGCCACAGCAAAGGCTAGCACATTGTGTTGTAGATGATTGTTTTAAGTATCTAGCACTAACAATAACCTGTTATACAACCTATCCATCATGTTTTGACAACACACTAGCTACAATATCATTGTCTGAGTTTACAATATGTGTTGACGCATGTACATTGTAAATAATGTCTGTTTATATTAGATTTCAAAAGATTATTTTTACTTTTGGAACTGCTGTTCACCTAGCATTATAATAGTGATGTGGCTGTATGGTAATATTGATAAAAACAGCACTTTAAAGCATGCAAACTTTTTTGTAAACAATGTTTATAACAAAACAATAGATTTTTAGTATTATTATTCTATTTGTCTAGCCAACTGCAGTAAATATTGTTTACTTACCTACAATAATTGAGAGTGCAAAATAGTTTGAGTTGCATAACTTGTGTGGGTTGAAAAATATCAGACAAATAGGTCACTACACTGCAGTTGTTAGCATTGTTTGTTTTTTTATTTATAACTGACATACAAGAAAATAGTATTTAATAAATAAACATAGAAAAATACTTTGTTTATAAATTATTCATTTTTAGAACACTTTAATTCTAAATCCTTTACAGCCTGATTTACTTAAGTACAATAAATTACTGAAACCTTTATCTTGATGGCTGATGTGTTTTAAATCCTATTGGAAGATTTAATTATGACATATAAAATGATAGCTTATTTAGACCCACTTATTGGCCAGAAACTTTGTTTAATGACTCTTTCATTAAAGTAACAAGGTTTATTTACGAGAACTGAGCTATGTACTGTCCAGAAACACACGTAATGTGTAATACTGGCACAAAGCATTCGGAGAAACGACGACACTTACCGGCGGGCTGACTACAGACAAATCATAACATAACTGACGATTACTGTTTTTCACGCGGCTCACATCCTATCGGGTTACATAAAACACCTCCGTTCTAGACTCTGACACTAGTATTAAGTCCAGCATGCACCTGCAGATCGATAAAACACCACACCGCAAACGTAAATAAATCATTAACTCCTCGTTTACTCGTATTGATTTGCCCCGCATGTACGCATAAAATAATCGATTTTCACCACCAATACTCAAGTGAGAATCGTAAATGTTCTTGTATTTTAATATTTTGCTATTAAACCACAGGTGACGATACAGAAATAAGTTATTACTTACCAATGTATGCGGACTGGCTGCGGTGTCTGTCTACTTATTCACTGAATGATTAAAATTACACTCCTAAATTGTCTTACGTAATAATAACCTAATATTGGTTAAAACTTTAAGATTCAAAGGTTCACAATCTAATTTATGAACTGAAATATCTACGGAAAATACACGAAAATCTATTAAAACGTGTAATAACCTTCAGCAAAGTGTTTCAGCTTTGATCTCTAAACGGAATGGTGCAAAATTTTAAGGCCAGAGGTCGTTACTGTAGTATTTTGACATTTCTATTATGGTTGCGTTCATATGTAACATAATTAATTAACAAATAAATAATTATATAA
Source organism: Abrostola triplasia (assembly GCA_946251915.1). NCBI lineage: Eukaryota > Metazoa > Arthropoda > Insecta > Lepidoptera > Noctuidae > Abrostola > Abrostola triplasia. The sequence goes on from OX276442.1 coordinate 8,734,638, forward strand.
ACTCAATACAGCAACCACCGTAACTATATTTTAGCGAAAGTTTTTATACTAAACGTTATTGGCTATACACGAAAATCGTAAAAATATAAATATGCTAATGCATATAGCCAAATTTGTAAAACGTATCAATTATATTATAAATATAGAAAGGTTACATTTTCAGAGAACGCATCTTTCTAGTTTGACAGTGACGTTTACTATTGACAGTTTGACACATGTTAAAAACCGGCGCGCTTTCAGAGTTTATTTAGCATTAGCGTAATTCTGTTGTTTATATTTGAATTTCAAAGTCGGTAACTGCAAAATTATAAGAAAAGTTCGTTTAAATTGTGCCTTAATTACTTATAATGATACCTAGCGCCCGAACAGCGCGTTTAGCTAGAGAAGTGAAGAACTTCGAAACAAAACCTCCGTGGGGTATAGTTTGTCATCCAAGTAAGGAAGATGTGTACGACGTTCTGAACTTTACTTTACAAGGGCCTAAAGCATCGCCGTATGAGAAGGGCTACTTTAAATTGACTGTAACTATCCCACAAAAGTACCCATTTGAGCCGCCATTAGTAAAGTTCACGACACCAGTTTACCATCCTAATATAGATAAAGGTGGGTACTTACTCAGGGTTGAGTAGTGTGCGCGTTGTTGTCACCTGCCCTACTACTAATAAATACGCACAACAGCAAATTAACAACATTCTAGAACCTATCAAAATTATTCTGGATATAAAACCATCCTTATTATCTTTGTTTACCAGCCAGTGATAAATTAGCATTTAATGGCTATAATATTTCTTGCGTTTACATAAATTCTCACTCTTTGAGTAAGAAGAGGTGTTTTAGTTCTTTTATTAAACTCCAGTTAAAACTATTTAAATGTTATCCATTTTTTTAATTGTTACCTCCTATCTGTATAATTTTATATACAACAATACTCCTCTTTCTGCCTCTTCCAACTAATATTTATTAATCAGCACAGAAATGGATTATTTTATCAACTTAAACATCATTAATTCTTTACAGGGGGCAGAATCTGCATGGATATGTTAAAAATGCCTCCCCATGGAGCTTGGCTGCCGACTATCACACTAGAAACCCTGCTCGTCTCCATACAGACTTTACTGGCTAACCCTAACCCTGAAGACCCCCTTATGATGGAGCTAGCCTATGAATACAAGTTTAATATAGACAAGTACCTAGCAACTGCAAAGGAACACACGCAAAAATATGCTAAGCCTGATCTTAATTGAGCAGTTATCCCCCTATTGATAGGTTATAAGGACTTGTATGAATAAAATACTATTATTAAGACAAGAAACTAATTAAGAATAAAAGAAAATACTTTATTATGTCTCCATGAGCAGTACATACTTAGTATTTATAAAACTGCAAAGAACACTTGGTTAAGAGGTGCTCAAAGCAGAGAAGGATTGCAGAGAAAAAGGGAGGCCTATACCCTGCAGGCTAGTAGTGGGTGATACCGGGGTGACATGATGCAGTACATGCAACTAAAAAGCCCAGTTTTAGAACTTGTCCAAAGTTATAAATATACACTTACTTTATTTTTTTGTTTGCTTGTTCATGTCCCATTTGCTGAGCAAAGGCCACCCCTTTGTTCAATGCCAGGCCGACCAAGAAGGTGATGGAAGTTCACTTTACATTCATTTGTGTGTATTGAACACACTTATTTATTAAGATTACAAAAAGTATGTTGTAAGTGCAAACTATATTCAAGACAATCATGATATTACTCATTCAGTGCTGCATAGCAGCCACAAAGTGAGTTGAATATAAAACTAGCTGTGATGTTGATGCCTGGGCACAGTGTGGTAGTGAGAGAGACATCCCACCATGTATTAACTCCATAGACATGATGGCTATTATGTCTGCCTTATCCTTGGTGAATAAATTTTGTAACTTATTAAAAAGACTTGTTTTTATCAAGTATAGATAATTTCCAGATACATTTAGATTTTGTACATCTGCCCAATTGCAGATTCTGTGTACTACAGTTTACTATGAAGTAGTATAGAATAGTATAAGCGGTGCATGGAACACATCTACTGTTGTTATATAAGAGTAAAAATAAAAATGTTTTCATAATTACATCAATTTTCTTTTATTATTTATAGTATCTTATTTACATTATTATATTTATACAACTAATTTCAATTCCAGGAGTAACAATTATAACTTAAATAATAACTATGGTTGACTTTATGTAATTACTAATTAGTTACATTTGGAAGATCAGGATTGTCATTATAAATCAGAAATAGTTAGTTTAACCTATTTTATGAATACTTGATAAGTTTTAGCTTAATGATAAGTGTGCAGCAAGCTAAGCAAACCAGGATCGCAGAGTAAATTCGTGGTCTCTGCCTACCCCTTTTTGAAGCATAAGTGACAGTTATAATTTGACGTTTAATTCTTTTTATACATATTCATATTCTTTATATCATTCCACACTAGGAATTTCTCCAGCATCCTGGGTGCATTTCACATCACATATGTTCCGTGCGAGAATCGAGGCTACAACCCCAAGCGTAGCAGTCCAATCGCTTAGCTAGTGCCCCCCTTCAGATCTGATGATGAACTTCGGAGATATGGAACGGAACTCCTTAGTATCATAGTAGAGTAGTCGTAACAAGTAATATTGCTTTGTTTATACGTCTAGTTAAGTTATTGAACGCCAGAGCGTAAACGGATCGGCGCCACTTCTAAGCCGAGGCACTAGAAAATGGTCGTCTTTTGTCGGCATTAGCCGACGGTAGCGTGTTGGGCACGTTTTCATTTGTCGGCTTTATCCGACCGTGACGTTCTAGAGGTGAATGTCACTAACAACGGGGAGGGGGTACGTTGACGCCCCCCCCCCCTACCACTTTCTAATGTGAGGTATCGTTTGAAATCGCATTTTGTAAGGATTTAAAATATAAGTCTTACAAAAGTTTGTGGGGAATGAAACCCAGGCACCACAAAAAAGTCAAATATTTTTTTTCAATAAAAAAATTAATACTGCCTTCAAAAAACACGAACTTAAAATTTATAATTTCGTGTTTTTTGAATGGGTTTTTTATTAAAAATTTTTTGGTAAGCTGTACTTATGTAATTTAATACTAAATTTTTTATTCTTAGTCATAGTTATAGTTTTCAGGGGATTTTTTATTTGCATTGTATTTAGGCCACTTTTGTGTATTTAATTTATAAAATGATTTAATTAAAACATGCTGCATGCAGTTTAAAAAAAAAATAGCTAAATTATGGTATCTATACTGCCCATAAACTGCATGGTTGATGAGTGCAAGGAATTTGACTCTTATTGCTTAGATATAGAGTTAAAACTCTATTGAAGAGAATGACAATCGTCGGCGTAGACGTTCCTTTTAGAATACTAACCTTAAAACTATTTTCATAAGCTTCATAATGTTATTAGATCTCAACTTATTGCTAATAATATGCAACAAGCGAAAGAACACTAAATCAATCTTTTCTATACTCTTTCATAATCTAAACCTAGCGAATGTATCTCTCTCATTAAGTTCCAATCATAAGAAACTTAAGCTCACTGAAGTGCCAGAGAAAAGCTTACTATATATTATTTTCAGCCAGTATCTGTGCTGCAATCATCGCCAGAACTCGCACTTTCCGTGTCAGAAGAACTGCTATTTCTTTTAACCTTTCTGCTAATTTCCTTTGATTTTTCAGTACTGGCAACATTTATTTCCTTGTTGTTATTACTCTCATCATTTTGCAAGTCTTTTTTCTTAGATTTCTTGCCAGATTCACTTGTGGTAGGTTTTAAGGTTTCTGTAGAGACAGTGGCCACCATTTTGGATTCTGATCGTTCTGTTGGTTTGAACTCTTCATCATCATCATCATCATCCACTGGTCGTCTGTTAGCTATTGATGCTGCTACTGCGGTTTTGTATGCTTCGGGATACTGAGTGCTGGAAATTAAGATATTCTAATAAATTTTTATTTCTGTTGAATGTTTTATAATGTTGGCACTCCAATTGGCGTATTTGCCCAAATATTCGTGGCCGTAGTATATAATATATATAGTGGTCTTAGTAATGCAAAATACACTGTAAGTTTAATGCAATAAGGTTCATTTTTGTACTCGAAAATATGGCAAATATTTGTACAAATATGCCAAGTGTAGTGACACCATAAGGTACTAAGAAATGTGCAACTTCAATTGACCCCACCAAGCTTACCACTAACACTACCAACAATGTAATTTAATCTAGTATTCTTATATCAGCTATATAGACTGAAAGATATTTGCTAAGTTTGAGTGTGAAGAAATAACCACCACATAAAGATTTATAGTATATCAACACCTCAAGTCCCACGCCCAGTCAAGTTGAATTTTATGCCATCAGATAGTTGATATATTATAAAGTAAAAGAAAACTATTTTTATAAAACTTTAATTATCTCAAAGCTTGCTTTCATTGAAATACTACTTTTGCATTATGTGTAGCAGAATAGAGTTCCAAATGGTTTTGCCATAGCCAATTGGCTATAACCAGTATAAAGCAGTTATTGTCAATACATACCTAAGTTTAGTCTTAATAGCCCTTATCTTCTTGAATATGAACTCCAGGTCTTTCCTCATCTCCAGCAGCAGCTGCGTGTGCTTCTTGAACTCGGTGGAGGCTGCCCGGAGCCGGCTGGCAGACAGCTGGTTGCAGTTCGTCAGCATTTCTGTTGTCTTCTCGAAACGCTGCAGCCTGAAATATGAGGATCATGTTTGATTAAATAATAGTATTCTATGGACTGGGACTAAGAAATACTGAACCCAACATAAGTACTCTTTGGTACCATAAATAACCCACATATTCCGAGCTAAATTAGTTTAAAAGCTCTATATCTTACCACGTTGTTGTTATTACTATTTTGCACAAAATCTGGTGATTACTTAATGTCGATTTTAAAACTTACATGTTCTTCTGCGCCCGGATAACAGTCTCCACATCATTCTGGTTTACCATACCCGCTAAACCCTGCACGAATACCTCCGGAGCAGAGTAATTTTGGAAGCATTCTATCGAGAAGTCACTTTCTGGTGTGTCGTTTGCCATTTTTTCTATTTTCGCTGAAAATTATTTACTAATTTCGAAATAAATATCGATTGCTTGTAATCAATTATTGCTTTAAGAAACGTCTTCTAGAAAATGACAGCTGTCAAGTCATTGTCAATGTCAAATAATTTCGTTCCGTTCTACGAGGTGTAGTAGCAGGTTTATCACAACTCAAATGAAATCTTTTCTTTACCTCGACGATGGCATGGCTGGCACAATTGTCATGACGTATTCACAATATAGCAGCATGACCTGTTGTTAAGTTTAGTAAAAGTTCAGTTATGTTCCTCCTGGTGGTATTATAAAAGGAAATAAGTATATAAATAAGTAAATAAATAAAAAAATAGGTGTAAATAAAACAACATTTCTTGGTTTCTAAAAATATTTGCCATTAAGGTTTAACCTGACCTAAGCCTTGTACTTCAAGATGAAATGGAACCCCTACGTCCTGCTCAAAGTTTCGGCGAAAAATCTTTCGCGGCGTGGCAGTCTGTGCTTGCCTTTTCTTTTCCAAGTTTTGCTGTATTCTAGCTTTTTGCTGTCGCGTTAATGGGAACAAAGACTTCAAGAGCTGCATTGGACTTTGTCCTCTTAAGTTTGTTTTTGATAGCACTTCATTAAGTAACCATTTTGGAACGTAAACATTATTGTTATTTTCATTATGAGGCAGAATTTTTGAGTCGGTTCGAGGTTTATACGATTTCTGTTCAAGATTCATATTTCCGAGCTTTAGGTTCTCCTCAACGAAATTCCCATAGTCTTCATAGTCGCCTTCAGACGCGTCGTCACTCTTTGATAGCAATCGTTTTATTTGTTTCGCTAAAACATCACCATCTTCTAGTTGTGTGAGATCGAAAACGACGGCTTCCACGTTTGATTTCTTATCGTTATTGTTTCTATCGAGGAGATCTTCTAGTTCGACATTTTCAAGCAGTTTTGCACCTCTTAATTTATTAGAACGTTGTGGTTTTGGCACGTTTAATTTTGATAGTAAGCGGTCTACATCAGACATGCCGAGGACTACTGCATCCAAATCTTCGCCAACTTTATATTTCTTGGCATATTTATTGGATTCTAATTTCAAGTCGCTGTCGTTATCCTCATATCTACTTCTAGCGCATTTGTTGCCTCTGCAGCGCAGGTTATTTCTGTCGTCTCTGTCATCATCGTCATCTCTGTCTCCTCTACTACATTTCCCGCCCACGCAGCGCAGAGTGTCTTTGTCATCTCTATCATCGTCGTATCTGTCCCCTCTGTCGTCATTTCTAGCGCAATTATTTCCTCTACAACGTAAACCATCTCTGTCATTTTTGTCATCGGGTCTATCGTCTCGGTCTCTGGCGCATCTATTGCCCTTACAACGTAGGTCATCCTTGTAGTACCTGTTATCGTTGGCCCTGTCATCATCTCTATCGTCGTCGTCCCTATCATTTCTACTTCTTCCACATCTGTTTCCTATACAGCGCAACGGACTTTCGTAGTTGTCATTTTCTATTATATTCTTCTGTAAATTTTCGAGGAACGCCAAAATGTCTTCAGCGTTATCATATTCAGCGTCATCTTCCCCTTTCCCTTGATTATATTTATCACTTTCTAATCCGATTAACTGTTCAAGTACGTTATTATCGGTATCACTTAGCCGTTTCATTGTAGCCTTTTTGTTGCCAAAGAGATTGAGGCTTGATATGTCGAGATCTGGTTGTTCGAGAGAGACGCGGGAATTTTGCCCAGAACCGTATTTATCATTACGATAATATTTCCGAGGTTTCTCATCATAGCGTGCTGAGCGGGATTTATCGTCGTGATGAGCCTGGCCGTCTTCGCTGTGACTTAAAGCTACATCGTATTTACCTTGATTAGCCAACGCTTGCAACAACTTTTGAAGCTCATATTCATTTTTAACAAAATAAGAATCTTCCTTGATAGCGGGCGTCCCATTAGTGAACGTTATTACTCCAATTACGATTAAGAAAGAGATCATGGACGCCATTTTTCAAATTTTCCTCCGTATCATGCTAGGTTTCCTACTCAAACTAATAATTATAAAAACTTCATTATAGGTTTAGGTTTGGACGTATAATTGATTGGGAAACTAGTTAGTGCTGGAGCTATCGGCTTCTAATTGACCGTGTGATTGAAAACTGAGATAAGTCATAATGTTACGTTCGTAATAAGCCTCCTGCTATAATTACTTTTCTGCACGCATTATGTATGCTCGCCGGTGAACTACATCATAATCGTATTGAAATAATTTTACGCTTGACGTTTGTGTGCAGTTGAAGCTGTTATTCAGCTCCATAGTTTACTTTATCGACGTTTAATGTAATTTACAAATCGTCTGTCTGTATTTCTGAAAACCTTTTTCTAATATACGTGTTTTTTGAATGTGTTGATGTGAACCTGGCTAGATTTTAGTATATTTTAGGCATAACAACCCTGATACAGCTATCGTTATATCTAGTATGCCCAACTACTATATTAACTGCCCTTTTCTCAGAATATCCTATGTGGATCGTGAAACTGCTCTCCCGCGATGGGTAAATACTAAATAACGTCGCGTATTTTGCCAGTTTTGTATCAACAAAGAAAAATCGTGCCTTAACTACATAGTATGTATGCTATTTGCAAGTATTTTCCACGCACTCTCTCGACTGCAGCCAGAACTATGTCCGATAGCACGAGGGCACTAATAGCCATAGTATTCCGTAATGTCATGGCTGTTATTGATATTTCGCTAGCCGGGCACACTTGGACGCGACTCAAGCCGCCTGAACGCATGTCATGATCTACAACTAGATGGCGCTAGCATGAGCTAACTTACAACCTCTGAAAAAGAAATAATACCAAACGTAGTGGTCGATCTTGACTTCGAATTTTTTGTATAGGAACATAGTAGATAGTATAGAAGCTATCTTGATAATTAAAAGTTTAAATTAACGAATCAGAAAAGGTTTGAATATCCGGACGGAAAAAAGCAAAAGACAAAGTCTATTGCTTTTAGCGGTACAGAGTTCTTCCCGGAGCACTGATGCGAAAGTATCAGGCTTGTTTGCGCTATGACACCTCTTCAGACACTACTCCTGCTCCCGTATTGCATTAGGGTCCCTTTTAAGTGAAGTGAGCGCCTCAGTAAATGATTGCATCGTAATATTTATTACCAAGATTTTGTTATGGATTTTCTATGAGTTACAATTATCAATTGTGTTTTTAAAAATGGTGCTGCAAGCATATTGTTTACCCAACTAATGGTAGGACTACTTATGTAGCTTTTTAAGTAATAAAGACAAGGCATGATAAAATAATAATTATGTATAACACAAAAATGGATTCATATTTTGGAAAATATGCTTGGTTACGGGACACCTTGTTTTTCTTATTTCTAATTTATTTCAATGGATCTAGATTAGAATAGATTGAAATTAAAATCGACTATATCCTTATAAGAAATTACATTAAACATTTTTTTATTAATATTGATTTTACGATAAAATGTTGATAAGGAAAATATTTAGTGACCCCAATAAGAAATGTCTTTATTTATTACAAACGATAAATGTCAGATTTCTTTACATTCAATTTAGAGAATAAGTCTTGTATGGACGTGTCTAGTATCAGCGCATCAACGTTTCTGTCGACTTTGGTTAATTCTCTATCACTTGAATGTCTCTTATATTCTTTATCTATATTTTTCCCACAGGAGTTTCCTTTACAATGTAATTCGTTATTGTCTCTGTCTTCGTAATTCCTTGAATCATCGGCCCTGTCATTAATTCCTTCACATCGACTGTTACCAACGCAGCGTAAGTCTACGTTATAAGTACCATCGTTTTCTAATTTTATGTCGAAGTCATTCAAAAATTGTAAAACTTCATCAACTTTGTCGTTATTGCTATCTTCTTGCGTTCTACTACATTTTGGTGGTTTGGCCTCACAATTTGTTTTGCAATTGTATACTTTTGGTTCTTTTTTACACATTCTATCGCTTTCGGTATCCATGATGTTAGCTATTGCTTCTTCGTCATTGTTACCAGTTCTGGCAATATTTTTGAACTTTTTTCTAGAGTAAATGTTTAGGTTTTGTATGTTGGTTAGGCGTGGACTGTTGTTGACTCTCTCATGGGATGCGCCGTGACGGTGACGATGAGATGAATATTTGTAATTATTGTCATATTTATATGGTTTCTCATCGTGGCGGTATATTCGAGCTTTGTCCTCATGACGAGTATTCGGACCATCTTCACGGTGACTTAGTTGTATGTCGTATTTACCTTGTTGTTTCGACAGTTGCTGCAGTATATTTTGGAGCCCGCCCTCCTTTTTCGTGCGGTAATAGTTCCTGTTGCTTCCATTAGCAATTGTTATCATTCCAAGTACAAAAAAATAGAAAATCATCAACGCCATTTTCAAAATGTTACTATAACATGCTAAATTTTGAAAACAACAGTCACTTTTTGCAAGTTAGTTACATGAAAGTATGACGATTGGTGATCATAGTTAAAGTTTAAGAATTGAGATGTAATTGAGTGTAAGATTAGAAATTAAAACAGCGTACGTAACCTGAGTTTACTACTGAAATTACTTACCTTTTCATTTCATGCTTTTGTATGCCTTGAATGTATAACATACACAGATAATGCCGGTCCGTTCGACCAGAATTTGCTTTGTTTAGGTCGGAAATTATAGGGTTAGCTGTTAGACAATATACTAATATCTAAATTTTCGCTCAACTTTAACCCAAATCCCTCTTCAGTCTTCGTAGTCATAACCACGAAGTTGAGTTACCTAAAACTAGGTATTACTGATCTTGGAATATGTTCCAAGATAAATAATACCTAGTTTATGAAAACGAAAAGAGACCATTAGATGTACAGAATAGATGCACTGACCAATCTGAATCAGTAAGATATTCTTCTTACAATAAACGTACCGACATGTACAAAATACATGCCGCATCAAACATACATTATTATTTTAAAGTCTTTATTAGCAGAAATCAGTTGTACAATTAGAAAAATCTTTAGGAGGTTGATTAGCTAGAGACTTGTAGTTTACGACAGTTTGTCTCATCGAAGAATATTTTTGCGGTGCCATATTAAGTAACTCCAAACATAAATCCAGACCGAATTCACTTCAGTACCTTTAAACATTACTCTTCCCCATCAGGCTCTTTAACTTATTGATCAACGTCATTCTTTCGTGGAGGAGACCTTCTATAGCAGCTTTCTTTGCCTTATCATCTTCTATGTCATGTGGACTAATGATTGAATTTACAATTTCTGACAAGTAAAATTCCTCATCTGAATTGGTTTTACCTTTTGTAATTAAGTTCCCATCCTCGTCTTCATGTCTAGATCTCGTACATCGGTTTCCTGTACAACGTAGATCTGCATAGCTGTTATCGATATAATTTTCTATATTTTCTTTCCTACCGCATCTATCTCCAACACAGCGAAGACTGTCCCTATCATCCCTGTAATATTCGTCTCTATGGATTCTGCTGTAGCTGTATCTATCCCTACTACTGCGCAAACTATTTCTATCATCCCTGTAAAAGTCGTTCCTATGGGTAGTACTTTTGTCCTTCTTATGTTTTTTACTGCGGAGGGTATTTATATCAGTCCTGTAATCATCATCTCTATAGTCTCTACTTCTTCCACATCTGTCTCCTTCACAGCGCAGGCGCCCTCTGTCATACCTGTCATCCCTGTCATACCTGTCATCCCTGTCATACCTGTCATCCCGGTCATCCCTGTCATCTCTGTCATCTTCAGCCCTATAGTCTCTACTTCTTCCACATCTGTTGCCTATACAGCGCAGATTATTTCTATCACTTCTGTAATCGTCACTTCTATCGTCTCTGCTTCTTCCACATCGATCCCCGACACAGCGCATGTATTCTCTGTCATACCTGTCGTCGTCATCCCTATAGTCTCTAATTCTTTCACATCTGTTGCCGACACAGCGTAGACTGTACCGGTCGCTCCTGTAATTATCACTTCTATCGTCTCTACTTCTTCCACATCTATTTCCAACGCAGCGCAGATCGCTTCTGTCATCCCTGTCATCACGGTTTCTATCATCTCTATCTCTGCCGCATCTGTTGCCTGCGCAACGTAGATGGTATCCATCATTTCTGTCGTCGTCATCATCTCTGTCTTGACTGTAATCTCTACTTCTACTGCAACTTTTCCCTCGGCAGCGCAGTTTGTTATAATAGTTACTGATTATATTCTTACTGTTATCTTTGTCCTCGCCGCCTCCGCTGCATGGATTACTTAAACAGCGTAGTCTAACGCCGACAATGCCATTATCTCTTAACATTTTCTCATATTCCTCTAGGATAGCTAGGATTTCACCAACATTATCGTAATCATAATTAGTATTTATGTGACCGAGTCTCCACAGGACGTCTTTACAATCTGCCCACTTCTGCATACAGCTGGCATTGCCACTGTGGTTATTAGATCTCATTTGTTGGTCGTTCAAATGGAAAAGGTTAAAACCTTGTATATCAGGAGAATTCTGGCGATTGTGGTAGTTTCCGTTTTTCCCACGTGAACCATGGTTAGCCCCATAGTGACTACCTTCGTCAAGAGATGGTTTTTCATTTTGGTAAGATAAACGAGCTCTATCCTCACGATGATTCCTGGGGCTATCTTCGTGGTGACTCAGGGCTATTTCATAGTTACCTGGATAAAAAAAGTCTTCCAAACGTTTAAGAAGTTCATTTTGTTTCGAGTTATAATTTTTGTCACTCGCCGGTATTCCGTTTGTAAAAACAAATATCCCAAGCAGAATAATACATGTCGTGGTTGCCATTGCTATGTCAGCTTCGTACCATGCTGTATCCTACGAAACTGATATTGACAGTAAGTTGATTACAGTGCTTGGACGTGGGCAAGCATAATTGATTGTCACTAATGCAGATGAGTTTGATCGGCACAGATAATACAGATAATTCAGCATGAGATTGGACATTATGGAGATGATTTAATCTCTCACTGATTTAATTATGTGGAAGGACAAAACGTTCGGCACCTCCGAAGTGGTTAGGCGAAAGGCTCAATATAGAAAAAAATATTAATTAAATCTTTCACATCGCAGACTTTTTAATTCCAAGCTGCAACTGACGGATAGTGGTAGAGTGCTACGGTGATCCCATGTTCTTGCTATCAAAGCTGCCTGCATGTGTGTGGTTTTTGTCAGTATACCCCCTTGGGTCGCCTTCTTTGGTTCACGGGGGGAGCCCCACATAACCCCGTCATCTGCTTGCAGCAGAGTATGCGTAATGCTTATTCCACAGAATAGAAATGACTGCAAGTGAGAATTTGTCGTCTGAAAACCCTATAATTAAATTTTAGCGTAATCCGTGACCTCTTTATCAGCAGCTGAATGAAGCATTAAACTGCCTAAAAGATTTAAATACTTTGATTCTCGTGCAATTTATTTACGTAGCAAGCAAATAAATTGCACGAGAAAAAGTCTTTGGGACCTAGAGTACGGAGTTCTAAACTTTAAATTAAACTTACATTAGAAAAATACAAAAGAAATAGTTTCCAGTGGATTAACTATTCCACTGAAGACTATTTCGTAAGTTTAGAAGACTATCGGGCCAGAAACTACTTGTCACATCATCATCAGCCGGAAGACGTCCACTGTTGGAACAAAGGCCTCCCCCTTAGAACGCCACAATGAGCGACAACTTGTCATTTGTATCCACCGATCTTATAACAAGTAACCATGTCACATGGGTACAGTTTATTCTTAATAGTTACTTTTTAATCTCAAACACAACCTCCCATTGAAGAGGACGAGCATTCCACAAAGTAAGTGGTCAGAAAACAATCAATTAACATGTTAAACGCCACTCGGCCCACCGGTGAGCCGCAAACCATAGCTTTTCAATTGTATCTACTGCGTGGCAGTTAACGACTCAAAGTAAAGTAATTAATAAAAAAACCGAACTGATAAACTAGTGTGTACTAGATCTAGAATAAATCCAGACTACTGCACTTGTTTATTTTAAGTAATAACATAGCGACTTTAATAGGAGCCATAAAATTTCGACCGACTAAAACCTCCTCGGTAAGGGCTTCTTATTAAAATCACTGTTATTACTTGTGTTTCTGTATGTCTTTGAAGCAGTTTAGAAGTTACAACTAACTTACAAGTGTTCTAAGTTATCATAATCATGCAGTAAATATTTATAAAAGTACCATTTTTAACTGAAAAATGGGCTAAAGAAAAGCTTATAGAAACCATACATAGTTTTCTATACATAACATAACATAACATCACGCCTGTATTCCCCGAAGGGGTAGGCAGAGGTGCACATATAGTGGCGAGCCTATTGCCATCAACCGGGCACAAATCCAGACTCCGTGCTGCTACTGAGAATTACCGGATGGAAAAACCCAATAACACGTTGCCTGGCCCGGGATTCAAATCCAGGACCTCGTGCTCAGCAGTCGCGCTTAGCAACCACTAGACCAACGAGGCAGTCAGTTTTCTATACGATGAAAAATATTTGGGAACAAAATAGGAAATAATAATACGTTGTTTATATTTAGTCACTTTATTTTGTATAGTGAACATAATTTGCAATCTTAAAAACTCTTTGGACTTTTGTGTACATTTAATTCATCTACAAATTCCTCAAAACCATGTCTAATACAATGTAAAAGTAAGATTTGTTTAATTAATCGTTGAGCCCCTGTGATAGTAATCTCTTCACCTGTTTTGAGAGAGCATTCCTGTCTTTTTCCTTTTCTAGATCGAAAACGACCGCTTCAACATTAGCTTTTTTATCATTACCATTGGAGTAGCCAATAATACTGTCCAGATCAACATTCTCTAATAGTTTGGCACCTCTTAATTTATTTTTCCTAACGTTTATATTTGAGAGTAGGCGGTCTAAATCTGATATATCAAGCACAACTGCTTCTAAATCGTCACTGATTTTGTATTGCTTGGGACGTCGCTGCGATTCGTATTGATCATCTTCATCATTGTCATCATACCTACTTCTAGCGCATTTGTTTCCTCGGCAGCGCAAATTGTTCCTGTCATCCCTATCGTCGTCCCTGTCATCTCTACTCCTGCCACATCTGTCTCCAGTGCAGCGCAAGTTATTTCTGTCGTCCCTGTCATCATCATCCCTGTCGTCTCTGCTCCTGCCGCATCTATCTCCAATACATCGGAGATTGTTTCGGTCATCTCTGTCGTCGTCCCTATCGTCTCTACTTCTTCCACATCTATCTCCGGTACATCGCAAGTCGTTTCTGTCATCCCTATCATCATCGTCTCTATTGTCTCTGCTTCTACCGCATCTGTCTCCAGTACAACGCAGATCATTTCTATCGTCCCTGTCATCGTCATCCCTATCGTCTCTACTCCTGCCGCATCTGTCTCCGGTACACCGCAAGTCATTTCTGTCATCCCTGTCATCATCATCTCTATCATCTCTGCTTCTGCTACATCGATCTCCAGTACAGCGGAGACCGTTTCTATAATCTCTGTCGTCATCCCTATCATCTCTACTTCTTCCGCATCTATCTCCAGTGCAACGCAGGTTGTTTCTATCATCCCTGTCATCATCATCCCTGTCATCCCTACTCCTGCCACATCTGTCCCCACTGCAGCGCAGATCATTTCTATCATTTCTGTCACTATCATCTCGATCGTCTCTACTCCTGCCGCATCTGTCTCCAGTGCAGCGCAGATCATTTCTGTCATCATCATCCCTATCATCTCTACTCCTGGCGCATCTATCTCCGGTGCAGCGCAAGTTATTTCTGTCATCCCTGTCATCATCATCTCTATTGTCTCTGCTTCTACCACACCTGTCTCCAATGCAGCGCAGATTGAATCTATAATCCCTGTCATCATCGTCTCTGTCATCTCTGTCTGCATATCTGCTGCAACTCTTTCCCTTACAACGCAGGTCTTTACGGTCATTGCCATCCCTGTTTCTGTCATAGGAATCGGGTCTGCTTCTTGCACACCTTTTACCTGCACAGCGCGAGTCTACGCCATAGTCATTCTCCTCTAAATTATTTTCTAGATCATTAAGGAACTCAAGAATTTCATCAACGTTGTCGTTCTCGTTTCTTTGTTTCATAAAACTATGCCAATTACGTTCAGAACATCTTGCTACATCCTGCATACAATCTCTATCGCTTTGCAATTCTAGAAACTGATCAACCACATCGTTGTTGTCGCCATTCCTTGAGACTGTTGCAGGTTTCTTCTTATAGAATAGGTTGAGGCTTTGTATATTGGTCAAGCTGGGTTGGTTGTCGCTAGCTTGTTTTTCATGTGAGCTATGGTAGTGAGCTTCTCCGTGATAATGTTTGTCATTGTTATGAGAATTATATGGTTTTTCGTCGTGAGGAGAAATGCGGGCTTTGTCCTCATGATGGCTCTTAGGACCATCTTCATGGTGGCTTAGTGCTATATCGTATTTACCTTGTTGGCTAGAGAGATCTTGCAACAGCTTCTGTAGTTCGGTTTGCCCGGAGGAAGATTCGTAGTTGAACGCTGGCTTTCCATGTGTGAAACTAATTATTCCGAATAGAATATAATATGAGATCCTTGACGCCATTGCTCAAAATTCGCTTCGTACCATGCTGTATTATACCCAAACTAATAATGACAGTAGGTTCATTACAACTTTTGGTTATAAGGAAGTGTGATTGATTGCGAAACTAGTTAAGGATGGATCTATCGACATATAATTGAGCGTGAGATTGGAAATTTTAGATATTTGGTATCACTTGGTGGCGTGTAATGAGTTTCGCGTTGATAATTACTTATCTGTAGGCAATACTGCTTGTAAAATGAGCTCCTTCCTTCTAATTATGTATGACATGCTTATCATATTGTATATAATATTTGTACTTATAAAGAACAGATTGACTGCCTCGTTGATCTAGTGGTTGCTCAGCACGTTCTGAGCATGAGGTCCTGGGTTCAAATCTCGGGCATTGTGTAACCGAGTTTTTCATACGATAATTCTCAGTAGCAGCATGGAGTCTGGATTTGTGCCTGGTTAATGGCAAAAGGTTCACCCCCTCTGATATTGGGACCTATAATATAGCTAGCTAAATGAGGGTATGTTATACATATGTGCATCTCTGTCAATTTCTTCAGGAAATACAGGTGTGATGTTATACATATGTTTTAATAAAGAACAAAGGCGTGCTCTAAATAATGATAACTTGAAGCTACTTCGCCACGGCAACCAATCAATCAATCAATCAATCTCAGCTAAAACTTCCCAACAACGCAGAAAATATAGTGCACAAGTGTGCGTGACGACATGCAGATGTAGAGCGCACCTGTGTTTGCCATTCACTGACACTCATCATCTGGCCGCTAAACCGATATGGCCGGTGAGAGTACAGGCGCAAGAACAACGACTAAACATGTCTTCCGTAGCTAGGGGGCCTCGATATGAGACGATTACCTTCACGCTTAGGCTGGTTTCACAGCTGTGCGGCGCTAGGACGTTGTTTCACAGCGATGTTAGCCCGTACGCGACCAGCTCCGGGTAGAGCCCGCAGAACGCTACCCGCGTCCTAGCAGTCCTATCGTACTGAACCCTGTGGGGACTATCCATACGGATCCCCCAAATCCGGACGGCCTATACGGGTCACCGGGATAGTTGTAGAACTCACCTTAACCTGGATGATTGACTGATCTGCGCGGAATCTATGTACCTACAAGTCCCTCGCCATTCCAATATAGTAGTAATATAGAACTTTCCGCTTAGTTGAGACTTCTAAATATTCTAATTGCAAAAATAATACGAGAATAGCCAAAGAAATCTCTTTGTGTTAGTATAAAGCATGTATTTAATTAATTATGGTGTACTTATAACTTGTACATAGGGTTCGATATATTATCACCATAACTGTTATTGTGGTATTAACGCGCTGTAACGGTGATAAGCAGTACTGGAGGTGGCGTTGTGTATTCTTAATTAATATTGCAATTAATGTTCTTAAATGTTATTAAGCAGTTATATTTCGGCTTCTTGTTAATACTCTTTCATTATGATTTTTAAATCAAATATTTCTATCAACACAACAACTAGCAAAATGTGGCTTTAAATGTGATAAATGAGGTAATTAGTTGGCTTAAAATGAAAACAATTGTCACTCACGACTTTGTGCTATGTTTCTAAGTGTTGTCTAAAGCAATATCATTTGGCGTACTTAAGATTGAGCCCAGTAGCCGTGATGAGGAGACCATCAATTTTATGTCAATAAGATAAATATAACCAGCCTGTAACTGTCGCACTGCAGGGCAAAGGAAATACAGAGAAGGTAAGAGAATTGATTACGATGGCAATAAGGGCTGACGTCATTTGCCTGCGAAATTCGACAACCTGATTTGCGCAGTGCTGCGTTAAGGGTTGGGTTCGATTCCCTCACAGGACAAAAATTTGTTTGTGGGTCAGGGTCTGGGTGTTTGTGTATATGATATTTCATGTTTGTGACACGCTCCCACGATACAGGAGAAATTGCTAGGTTTGGGCGAAGTTTTATAAAAAAGTCCACGACTTAGTTTATTCAAACAAATTAATAAAAGACAGTGACAGTGTTTTTATTACTTTGAGAGCAGGAATGTGTCAATCATTAAGCGGGGCTTTCATATAGCCATCAATCTTCAGCAGTATCGGCACAGCATGCTGCATAAGTACCTCATCCTGCGGGTTAGGAGCTAGACTCCTCCTATACCTCCTGTAGCCATGGGAATAGTCCAAATAGTCCATATTCCTCCGCTTAGGACCTTTTATGTCATCGAAATGCTTAAGG
This sequence comes from Abrostola triplasia, assembly GCA_946251915.1. Taxonomy (NCBI): domain Eukaryota; kingdom Metazoa; phylum Arthropoda; class Insecta; order Lepidoptera; family Noctuidae; genus Abrostola; species Abrostola triplasia. The sequence continues at coordinate 8,752,539 of OX276442.1, forward strand.
TTCTGATCAAAATCTGTCAGAGTACCTCCTTCGGCGCTGTCCATTCTATCATCGTACGCGAATCCTCCATCGGCTTTTCTCGTTAAGAACAGGTTTTCTGGATCTTTTCTCTGCAGTAAATCGAGTTGTGGTTCATATTTTTCGCCGCTGTGGTAGTGCCTCCTAAATTCCCCGTCGTCGGGGGCGTCACTATCGTCGTCCTCCATTACGGGGGTGTCGACGAACATCTTCTTGTCCATCATCATGTCAGCGACGTTGAACCGGTCATTGTCTGCGTTGAAGCTCACGTCGGGTTTGATCGAATCCATTCCGAATTGGGCGAAAACTGAAGATGATAGGGTAATGCATAGCGGAATAAGTTTTGTGATCTGTAAAGCAAGTTTTATATATGTAATGTTGTTGATGTCAGTAATCTCTGAAAGGGTAGACAGAGGTGTATTTTTGCACCCAAAATTTGCCGGTTATCAATCCCATAGTATAGATGGTATTTTTCCGACACTAGGGCCCAAGGTTCAGGGTAGCTTTAAGGTATAAATGCTGTCCACATTTTATCATTTTTACTAGAAGTAATAGGAGAGGAGTTTAATGTTATGTTCTGAGCAGTAATGTAGACTTCTTTCCGACTCGGGTATCGAACCCGGAGGCTCGAGTTTAGTACGTACGTGTATTAGGCTATGATTGACACATTCCCGTTTGTATGATCGTACATATATTGTATATTCTCTAACAACGAAGGGTAGGCAGACCTCTCTTGTTTTAATATAGAACAAAATATCTTACCATAATGTTAAAATTCAGTCTCAGATCATTTTCTTGAAAAGGTAACTTGTTCGTTAATGTAATTTTTAACTACGAGATATTATGAGTTCAATTTAACGGTTATACTTCCAATTAACTTTGAAATAACTTTAGTTTTTCACTGTTATTCTTAAGAGAAAGGTTTTGAAGAGTTTTTTTATATTTACATTACAGATACAAGATGTATAAGTAGGTATAGATAGGCTAGAGGTTTCTTTTTATAAGACTCCGGGTGAACTCTAAAATTACCAAAGATTTAAGTGCTTTCTCTAACAGCAGCGCGTGCTTTCTCTAGCTGCGCCCCGCGGTGTTACCCGCTACATTTTTTCGGGATAAAGAGTATGTGTTTATCCAGGGTGTCAGCTATCTTCATGTGAAATTTTATCAAAATTGGTCAAGCCGTTTGAGCGTGAAGAGGTTACAAACACACTCACAAACTTTCGCCTTCATATTATAGTGTGAAGTGTGATAGTAATGTTATAAAGCTGAATAGTTTGTTTGTTTGGTTGAGCGCTATAACTATCATAAATAAAAATAAATAAAATATTCTTTATTTCAGACAACTATTACAGTCCATAGTAGAAAATAAAATTATCACATTTGAAAATTTACTCCACGCTAATCAAATCACCCTCATAATTAGCGACCTCCAAAGAGGCGACGAGATTCTATTTGATATCGTCAGCAGGATTTTATTGCGGCTGCCCCGCACTCTGTGGATTAGGGATGCTGTTATTTGCGCAAGATGGCATGAAAGCCATCAGTATAATAAACCGCGAACATCCCTGACGCACTGCAGAAGCGAGGCAGCCCCAACATCATCCTGAAGACGTTATTATATTGGATTCGCAGGTTATCCAACGATCTTTTGGTATGACTAGTCCACAGACTCCCAGTGTACATACTCTGGCAGTATGCTTTAAAGAGTGTAATTTTAACATCATCAGAGCACCTGTAGAATCTGCGGACCAGCATGTTACCTCTAACTGCTAAAGACCTGCGCTCCCTCTCCATGTCTACATTGTCATCAAGGCCCTCAGTAATATAATGGCCCAGGTATTTAAATTTATCGACACGCTTTACGGGTAAGCCATTCAGGGTAACATTGGGTGTTAGATTTGGACATTTACCGGGGGCCTTGAAAACCATGTATTCGCTTTTTTGTACATTGTACAATAGGCCATGAGTTCCAGCATACTCCTCACATACTTTCATCATCTCTCCGAGTCCCCCCACCGTCGGACTCAGCAGCATAGTATATTATACAATAACTAGTCGGCCATTCCCGAATACACACGTGAGTAAAACCGGCGTATATAAGTAGTAAATAATTTGGTTGAACGCTTAGCGCGTTCTCAGGAACTACTGGCTCAAATTTAAAAAATCTTTTTGTGTTGCATAGTCCATTTATCGCGGAAGGAGTGCTTCGGTTCCAAATCCATGCAGACGACGTGCGGGCGGTAATTAGGTATTATTTAACTTTAAAGTAATCACTCGGGTTCTTGGTTACATAACTAAGTACCAAATAATTCGGTCGATATTTTATATGAGTAACCTTTGCAGTTTCTTGCCGGTTCTTCTCCATAGGAATGCCATTTTGGAACCATGCTACTAGCATTCTAACGTTTCATAAGCGACCGTAATACGTTTACATGAAATAAAAACAGTTTGATATTTGATTTTGTGAGGTGTTAAAGTCTTGTATGACTGACTGTTGTTTTCCTCCTGATGATTATCAGGGTTAAACCTAGGTCAGGCGTCATAAATACTAGGCCCTACAGTTTTGTGCTTGTAACTAACAAAGACACATTCGCGGGAAAGACGGGGCTTGAAATGGCATCGAACAGGGAACTGTGGAGTAATAAAGGAGAGACTTTTGCTCAGTACTGGGACACAGAACAGGTTAACTAACGAAGCTCTAGGTTACGCTAAATAGGCTTGTCCTAAAGGCATAGGACAGGACTGTTATTAAAGGAAAATATCTAGTTAGACTGACTGTGACTGCCTCGTTGGTCTAGTGGTCGCTAAGCGCGACTGCTGAGCACGAGGTCCTGGGTTCGAATCCCGGGCCAGGCAAAGTGTTACTGGGTTTTTCCATTAGGTAATTCTCAGTGGCAGCACGGAGTCTGGATTTGTGCCCGGTTGATGGCAATAGGCTCGCCTCCTATTACATTGGGACCTAAAAAACATAACTGGCGAAATGTAGGTGTACTATATGTGCACCTCTGCCTACCCCTTCTGAGAATACAGGCGTGAATTTATGTTATGTAGTTAGAACCTGGATTCATTATTATCATCACCAGCCGGAAGACATCCACTGTTGAACAAAGGAGAAAACTGGATTAAATCATTAAAATTAGATGTGTTTCATACAGGTTGTGAACCCGTAACCTGTAGCATAGCAGCCCTGTAACTAAGCCACTGCGCCAATCGGGTTATCAATACTTATCCGAATGTTTTATTAAATACATGAGATCGAGTATCAATGAAACTGCTGTAAAATTGATTATTACGTAGAAATCACACGATTAATATCCAATTATATTTTAAGTTCATGGTTTTGTTTTGTTATGCGTTCAAGATTAGGCCGTTGATCATGAAATCAGGCATCGTGCTAGTTGCTAGCATAAGCATATTTGGACGTGTGAGAGAGCGAACGACGATCGAAAAACTACATAAATACATTTCTCGTGTTTTATTTGTAAAATGAAAACCCTTTTTAAACGGATTTTGAAACAAGGAAGGTTTTAAATTTGCCTTTTTTGTGTTACACGCGTTTATGTTCTGGATATAATGTCGGATGGTAGTGAACGGATTTTTAATGTTCTTTTTAATTGATTTCACCACTTTGATGTTTCTGATGCTCCTTGTAGCACAAACAACAGGTTAGTACAAGACTGGGCTGCTTTAAATACATATAACATAAAAATAATTATATAAATTCCCTACAAAATTGCGTAGTTAGGTAAATAAATATAATAATTAATCACACTAATATTATAAAGGCGAAAGTTTGTGAGTGTGCTTGTACGTTTGTTGCCTCTTCACGCTCAAACGGCTAGACCGATTTTGATGAAATTTCATACAGGCTACTTTTTATCATATTTATACATTTAGCGGGTAACACCGCGGGGCGTGGACGTGGCTAGTATTAAATATTATCAAAAAAATCATCGACTAATTGCTAAATATTAAACAAAACGTACAATAGAACCGTATGTGCACACAGCGTTAAGCTCTAACGCACCCCGCAAACTCGCGGTTGGCGGGAAAAAATGCAAATGGCCGCTCTCCGTGACGTCACGTAGTTGCCGGCTGGCGCGCGCGTGTGCCCGCTTAATGGCGATTTAATTACACGACATCGGTGTTTTATTGGAGAGCTCTGCTGATTTCCATGACGATCTGCGAGTGAGAAAAATGGGGGAATGAATGTAGAGCTTGTTCGTGAGATGTGTAGGTAGATTGTACCTACATTTATTGTTTTAGGAAACAATCTTCATCATACTTGGACTGCCAAGTCAATGGTTGCAAGAAAAAACCCCGGTACGCACAAATGTCTATTCAGATTCATGTGCGTAGTATAAATTAGTTATCAGCTGCAAAAATGGCAAAGGAAAACATTGTGAGAAAACTGGCATACCTGAGAAATGTCTCGATGGTTTTTAAAGCCGTGTCGGCCTACAGGCGACTTAAACGCACCAGGTTGTCCATCAACCATACGACAAGAAGAAGATTCTTAACTTTCGTCAGTTTCATAGAGAGTTTAGAAAGGCACACTTGATTTCCAGAGGGGTCGGCCGTCCTAAGGGTGTCCTCCTAGGTCGAAGGACGCGGGATCTGCGTTCGCTGCACCGCTTCCCTGGACAGAGGGATAGTCGATCCTGTAATTCCCCCATCTCTACTTCATCCATACTCATCGTTCTAGGGCTTTAGGGTATTCCTAACTTGGCCATTCTCCGGACTTTCGGTTCGGGCTACTGTCAATTATTGGGCACAATTTCTCTAAGCCCACTAAAATATTCTAAGCGCAAACAAACAATTACCGAACTGAAATTACAGACTTCAAAAAACAATACCAATAAATATTTAATGGCGGCATAAAAACGGTCGAAACCATAGACAACCAGTGCTGTATAAATACTTTATACTAACGATGAATGATTACAATCAGACAATATTGAACACGTTTGAAAAATTAAGCTTATATACCTTATTTTGTTTTTGATTGTTAGACTTCCTACATTATATTTAATTTAATGGGCTCGTGGCTACGTTAAGCCGTGCTCGCCGCGGTCAGTCTTGTGGTAGGTGACCGATTTCACATATCAAGACCTCTCTGTGATTCAGAAGGCACGTTAAGCCGTTGGTCCTGTGTGTGTACCTACTGGTGCACTATAATATCTCCTGCGCTGGCTAGTCTCAGCTGAGATAGGTCGCTGACAGATTCGGTCATAATGAAATAATAATGATCTCACTTTACATTTTGTTCTACATTATTTTTACGTATGTAATTGTTGTCTGATACACGTTTTGCAGTTGAATGAAGACTGTGCTGAATTTCGGATTCCTCTGTAACAGTCACGCTTATTTCATTCATCACGGACACAAGCTTCTTTGTAAATTCCATATAGGACACAGTCATTGGTATTGCTCTAATAAATTTAAATCAGTTATGAGCTTTCATTGCGGCGTTTGTTCAACGGTGGACGTCTTTCAGCTGATGATGATGATGAGACTTACAACACAAATGGGTAAGGAAACAGTTTAACATTTGTTTAATTCAAACTACAACCCCAGCCAGACATCAAACAGTAGGTACACAAAAAAAAAAACCATCCAAAGTATATATTAAAGCAATATTATTATCACATAAGTCTTGTTGCCAACTGTGAAAACAGCGCGAGCAGCGTGCGGGCACGTGCGTCCTACCCGCCGTCAGATGCACAACTGATCAAATATAATTTGAAATAATGTTCGATTTGCGATTAATTAAACAGGTGGCCAGTGACAACGGCGATGTCTGTGTCTATTATCAAATCATTAAAAAGGTAGTTGTCAATTGTTATTCTTTTAAATTCAATGGTTTGATGAAAATAATCGCCTGTTACTACTGCGATGCAGGTACCCACAGCCGTCCGGTTGCCCGCAGTGCGGCTACCCGCACAGTGCGTATGAGTTCTTACTTTATCGATGGCATCAGCAAGATTGAAAGTCCTGAACCCAATAATTTGTACAAACAATATGCTGCTACAACTGCCTCGCGCGTTCTGACGGTCTATCCATGTTTCAGTATCACACTAATATTATAAAGGCGAAAGTTTGTGAGTGTGTTTATATGTTTGTTACCTGTTCACTCTCAAACGGATTAACCGATTTTGATGAAATTTACATATGGAGGTAAACCCACCCTGGATTAAAACATAGGGTACTTTATAACCCAAAAAAAATGTAGCGGTAACACCGCGGGGCGCAACTAGTAATTTAATAAACACGTAAAAAATTAAACCCAGAAGCCTGTTCTTCTTACAGGGACATCACGTTTATTGGTATTTATTTATTTTATTTTATTAGAACGGTTTACAAACAACCACTTACACTAACTTAATTCAGATTTAAAAACAACACGGTAAATATACTTTCAGTTTACAAAATTTTAAACGAAACATCGGAGAGCATTATGCAAATCTATATAAATATATGTGTACAAAAACATACTTAAACATAACAATTTAATTATAAATAACATCACTCTTATTGGCGTGAATACGAACTGAATACAGGTTAGTGATAAACCCATCAACACAACGACTAAACTTAAGGCATCGTAAACTTGTGTGGGCATCCGTTCGTTAAGCTGTTACGTGCTATTTGCAAGCTAATACGGCACCTGAGCTGCACCCATAACGTACGGGGCCTCTAAAAATGTCGATAGCTTATTTATATCTTTTAGAGCTTAAAGAGGGGGCGAGAAGTGGGGCTCGTGGGTGAGAGCAGTCACACTTGTCAGTCAGAGGTTAAGCTGCACGTGTTACGGTTGCTTTATGGATGGGTGACCATCTGTATTTATACCTCGACCACTAAGGTGAGTGTGTCGAAAAATTCGCGTTTATCGACGGGGCATGCCCCTTAATATCAAATTGCTCGTGGTATAGATGTTTTTACACAGAAAAGTCTTTTTAAATGAATAAATAAATGATTCACAAAATATTTTCTTTGACGACCTGGTTGTGGGTTTGATTCCCGCACGGGGAAAAAAGAGAGTCTGGGTGTTCGTGTGTGTGATGTTCCATGTTTGTGGAACGCACCCACGATACAGGAGACATTCATAGTGTGGGGCGATGTTTAAAAAAACTCTATTTAACCTCAAGATATAATAAAAATAACGATAACTATTTTAATGTACCTAGGTATAAATGGATAGCTAATGGGTTGGGGGTGTGATAGTTCTAGGTCGAGTCCACAGTTACTGGACATATTCTGTACTTTTACATTTGTCTACTGAATACCTAATATACAGTTAACACGCGACAGTTATATAAGTTAGTTTACATACTTACTATTAAGTTTAACATAACTTATCATCATGCCTGTATTCGGGTGTGGCGGGCAGAGGTGCACGTACAGTACACTCACTTTTCGCCAGTTATGTTATAGGTCCTAATGTCATAGAGGGTGAGCCTGAGCCTATTACTATCAACAGGGCATAAATGCAGACTCCGTGCGGTTACTGAGAATTACGTAAAAAAACTCCGTAAAACTTTGCTCAACTCGGGATTCGAACTCAGGAACCCATGCCCAGCAAGACCATTAGACCAACAAGGCTACAGGCTGTTATATCCTAACTTAAATCTCGTTCGTTGTGATGTTCTATGGGGGAGGCCTTTATTCGACAGTGGACGTCTTCCGGCTGTAATGATGACATACTTAAGTATATACAATCAGAACGAGCGGTTCGTAGTACATAGCTACGCAGCTCTACGTAACCTAACGTTCCAGGCTTGCTGTTCTTCTCACATGGAGTCCTTCATACCTTGATAAGGACGGCAAGCCGTTAGTTTTGCGCCTAATCTTTCAACAGACGTAGCGGATTGCCATCACATTTAGCTATTTAGAATAGAGAGTTCATTTATAAATATCAAACAACATAATTTGTTTGCTGTTCTCCTAGTAATCACAACTCCATCTTCAGACTCTTTGAATAACATTTGAAAGCGTGCCACGTCACGGTTCTAAGCGCTGAGGTTTCCAGCCCTATTCACAGAATTGTACGACGATAATGGCTTAGGTTCTTAGAAAAATGCTCGATTGAATCGTATCGGAAATACGCGTAGCATTTTATATAAGTATTATTATGTTTCGTATTTACTGTTTGTTTTGTGGTAGTGGTTGTGTTTCTATGTATTTTTCGTAGGAAAAGCTATGACGCACTGTGTATGTAAGTGTCACCAAAAATCAATGAATAATCAGTAATTCTTTGTACAAACGTAGTCGTTCTCATAGACCTATTAAAGGTATGACGTATTCCTGATGTCAGATAATCCTTTTTATTAAATAATTTATTAAATACTTTAATTTTTGTAATACTTTCTGCAAAATGGAGACTAATGAATAATACATTAACACCATAAACAAAAAGTTCTTTGTTCCAAATGTTATTATTCAGCTTTTCAAATCACCGAATGCGCAGCGAATTAGCAATACCCTCTTTGAATGTGGAAAACAGGCAGAATGTTTGCCGCCCAGCAGCTAAACTGTTGCCGCTGAAAAAAAGCGATTTCCGAGCGAATGGCGCTTAGAGACAGGCTGGCAAGCCCGCCCTCAGTGCCCACTGAGACGCGGAGCGGAGCGCACGCCGTGTCCAGCGCCACGCAACAAGCTGACAGATCGCGGCGAAAAAATCACAATAAAAAACTCCAAAGTTAAAATTTTGCTTGTTATCTGATTCGTATATATTTTTCATTAGTTCAGATTTGTTTATATCGTGAACATTTGGCTCCAATGTAAAGTGATTTATTACAATAGTGCGTGTTACTGTGAAATACTGCAATAAAAAGCGAGGGAAAGCTGCTAGTTGTCAGCTGTCAAAAACGTTAAGGTGAGCGATGAAATTTAATTTATACGTCCAGTTATAAATTATACTATTATCCTACGATATTTTTTTCTTGAATTTTGACGTTTTATTTACAGAAATATATCATTATGGAATATAATAAAAAGATAATGTATGATGTTTTCCGGTGTTTAAAATTTTTGTCTGGAGAGTTGTGAAACATAATTCAGAAATATGTTTTTCACAATTTTACAAGCTTTATGTAAAGCTTTGGAACTAAAAGCAAAAGCACTAAAACACTACACACTTTTAACAGTTAAAAGTAAATCATAATTAAGACTGTTAAAATTGTTTTTAATTCCACATCTATTTGAATATAACGAACATTTATATTATTATAAAGATCAAAAACATTTCAAAGACAAGTGGTAAAACAATTTAATCAGGGCTTTAAAGACTGTTTTCGGACTCCAACGAGGTGCCTGTTTAGTCGTAAGCAAGGTTACCGGTACAAAGGCAGGCAAGAGCCTAGTGCCATTTTCGATGTACTTCCTTAGGTCCGTGCCACACGTGCGTTCTACACTCCACTGACCAATTATACCCAATTAATAGCCATAGGTTCGTATCCATGGTTACGGTCTACGAGCAATAGTAATCTCTATCAAAATTTCGAGAATACTAGAATGATAAATATTTATTTATTTGTATATGTATATGAATGAAATATGAATCCCTGTTTCCCTTGGTCACCCTAGTTAAGAACGGCTGGGCCGATTTGGCAAATTCAAAATCATAAAATATTTGTATAATAGAAGTCCAGGGAAGGTTTAAATGCTGATAATTCGGTAAGACGTTAGCTGCATTAGCTAGAGTGTTTATAGTTATGTCATGCTTGTTTATAAAACTTATTATAAGCCGTAGGGGTGTGCCGTCAAGGTGACAAACCAGATTAATGGCAATAGCCTCCTATTACATGTGACCCATAATGAGCTGCAAACCTTGGGTGTAGAAACTACTGAAGTCTTGATAAAGGAGGAAAGGAGAAAAGAGCCAACCTCCATAGGGAATACTCGCCGATTGGAACTATTTATGCTAGTACGATAATCCCAAAGCAGATTACAAGCATTACTATACAAAAACAGTGGTGTACAGCCCTCAAAGTAAGAGGGAATAAATAAAATGTTATTAGTTTTGATATAGAAAGGGCGTGCACCTGCGCTCGGTGTACCAGCTGGTCCACCCAATATAGCAATCATTAAGAGATGCCGGCCGCCTCCCGACAAACGCGTACCGCTAGCACTGTATGGCACCCTGGTACATGCTGGCATTTCACTAGCCTTAATTGATTGTATTGGTTAATTATGTGTTGTGTTTAAATTACAATTAGATCGAATATTTTTTCAACATATAATTATCATCCCTGTTTTGGTGTAGTCACTTAGGCAGAGATGTAGTACACCCACATTTCGCCTAATAGGTCCCAATGTAATAGGGGGCCTAATGCCATTAACCGGGCACAAATCCAGACTCTACTATCAATTACCTAACTAAAGAAAAACCCAATTGCTTGAACCAAGAATCAAACTTCAGGCTCTGCGCACACTTTACTCAGGCAGACTTTACTTTAGGCAGTTAAATCAAGTTTGGTTAGCAACACGCCCGTAAAACATGGTTTCGTCAACCTCCTGCTAAACAAACCTTTTTAACTTTTACCATTCGTCTCTAAGCTCACGTATTTCATATTGATCGCAGGTTTATTTACTTTCACGTTATGTACGACACTTAGCATTTCATTTATCTAAAGTGAGTGGGAGTCACCTGCAATGCAAAGCTTACGTGTCACTGTATTTAATATTAATTAAGGCTGTGTTGCATTCTGGCGGGTGTTATTTGATGTGAATTGTGACGCATGTGTGTGCATCTTCAATGTATTGTGGTATTTCAGGTGTTGTTTCGTTTGTCATGCTGGTGCCTTATAAGCTTGCATTGCAAGTCATTTTCCGTTGTGAAAACGAGACGCCGATATTGCACGTAGCGGCTGGTCTGTGTCCGAGTCCTACCGTACCCTTTCAACCACTGCGCTAAGTTAAAGCTTTTTCTTATCGTATGGTTGATGAACAGCCTGGTGTCAGAGTTTAAACCGCCTGTAGGCATCTGACATGGCTTTACATACCGTTGAAAAATCTTTCAGATATGACGGTTACCTCACGATGTTTTCCTTCACCGTTTTTAGCAACTAATTTATTATATGAATTAGAAAAGACATTGGTACGTGCCGGGGTTTGAACTTGCGACCTTTGACTAGTGATCTATAGGAGCTTATTAATTTATACTTAAGTGGACTCTTAAGTCTGTCTAATGCGGGCCAAAGACTAAGCTATATAGACAGATGTGCTACATGATTCACGGCGACCCGTATGCGACAGTTTCAATGTTGTGCCCTCATTCTGGTCACCTTAGGCCCGCATCTCTGCCTACCCCTTGTTTACTCAATGGCTGATTGAATTAGCTACACTGTTGTAAATCAAGAGTTATGATGGTATCTGTGGGTAGACGTGAAGGCGCCAACATAATACAAGTAACGACTATTTAAAGTCATAAAGAAGTTTTGATGACTTATTTTGCCGCAGACAATGTGATGTATATTGTAAGTGTTAATTTAAATGATAATTGACGTAGTTACTAATCGATTTGTTTGTTGCTAATGGAAATCGATATCTTACGCTCATTTTTTAAGGTTCCATAGATGAAATAGTTCAAGTTGTAGATAAAATATTGGTCAGCAGGTTGGTAGCGACTTGATTATTGCGATTGATTATTCTAGGAAGATTTTTTAATGCACCCCGATATTGAATATTTTAGCTAAATGCCTATGTCTTTTTGCTATAAAATCAGCCACGAGTTTAGTATCAGTGACAATTCTAAGCTATTCGGTGATTTTACTATAATAACTTTCGTGGCTCCGATCGAGTCCGAAACTAGTCGGGCATTCCCGAATACACCCGTGAGTATAACCGGAATATATAGTAAATAATATTAGGTGATTTTTTAATAGCGAAAACATAAATGGTTTTGCACATTAAATGTGTTTACTAGTAATTCGTAGCCGTCGTAACTGTTCATCATCATCATCATCATCATCAGCCGGAAGACGTCCACGGCTGAACAAAGGCCTCCCCCTTAGAACTGTTACCGGCTTTCATTTGTGATAATAATGTATCCAATAGTATGTCGCTAAAATGATAAATGATTTTATTTCTGCAAATAGGTTTTACAAAAACGTCATTTTTTTAATCTAGATGGCATTGGCATTTCCTCACGGACTACCTATGAGAAGAAATACCGACAAACTCAGGGGTCAAGGTCTCTTTTAAAGTCCAGACAAGTTCAATATTTTATGTGTGAACAGTGCAGGTGGTCTGAGAAGTGATCTTTCAGGAAAGAACCACGGCGAGTTTGAGTCGACCTGTCCTTACAGACGCATGACGTGTCTCGTACCTACTCGTACATCAAATGATGATCAAACAATATCAGTTTTTACGTCAATTATGTAAAAAAGGGCTTATCATTTTGCTTGTCATCCGTTTGCAGACACAACAGTAAAACAACAACCACACGCCTTTAGACGTGTTGTCAGCTGAAAGATTATAATAAGTACCTTTACTGTTATTGTTGTGTATTAATCAATTTATCACTAAATTGAGGATACAAATAGATGTTATAGTTATCAATAATTCGAACCACAACACACCAATTAGTTCGTTTGTTTTACAGCAACAAATCTCAATACCATGACACTGCACCAAAACAAAATTAAAACAAACGACAAATACCCGTACCACATCTAGCGGCGTGCATCTGCGGCAACAATAAGAGGCGACATCTGGAGGCACAGGTGTTCGCTTTACGTATAAATTGTAACAGGGAAATTCCAATAACGGGGCGAGTTTCCTTCGAGATTTAGTGGCAACGACACGGGGACGAGACGTGACGTGATGGATCGGACGGCGCAGATGTGGGCCTATTACCATGGTGGAGCTTAGCTTGTTATGTAGTCGGTATTGTGGGCGTGTTGAAGATAGACTTTACTGTATTGGTAATAAAATTAATTAAAGACTATTGCTTGTAATATGATAGGGATTTTATTTATTTATTCATCCTTTTATAGTTGTACGGTTATAACAAGTATGCATTTACTATTTGATAGGTACCGCTCACATTAAAAGGTACTCTTTGGAGTCCTAACCACTGCGGATTGAATTTGTTTCTGATACCAGGACAACATTAGCATTTTTTCTATGTAATTTATTTCACGCCAGATTAAGATTCGACGGCTTAATCTTCATTTCTAAGGTCGAGAAGTGTTCATACATGTGAGAAACGGTCACCCATCCAAGAAATTACCGCTACAAGGGCCTAATCTGGCAACAACTGATGTACGCTGTAGCTACGAGCCTAAGTACTGCTATAAACGTAACATTTAATAACAAAGACAATTGTTAATGAGGACATCTTATGTAATACTATTTGCTAATTAATTAATAATCAACTTGACGTTTCACGTATCCGTATGCGTCCACGGTCTGGCCATATGGCGCTACTATTATAATATTATATTTACTCTTATAACATTCAAGATCAATACAAAACAGATGCAGAAGCCAAACATACCAATCTTTTGGTTCCAAGGAGTTTCATGTTTGACCTTCAAACACTTTAGGTTTTCTTGCGTAGACGTTATTTGCCGAGGCATTTTACTAAATATAGTGTCGTCGACCTGAGAATCGAACTCGGGACCTCACGTACGCAACGCAACAAAACCATCGAGGTAGTAACACTAGATTCTTGAAGAGTATTTCCATTAATATTACAACACGGGAATTAACGCGAACAATTAAGAACTAGCTTAATTTTGTCTTGACGGCGCAACCCGCACGAAACAAGCTAAAATTAAAAACTTGAGTTCGTGTTGTAATTTTATTTTCATTACTAGCTTCCGCCCGCGACTCCGTCCGCGTGGATTTTGAGTGTTTTAGCCTGAAAGAATTTTTCAAATACGGACCAGTAGGTCCTGAGATTAGCGCGTTCAAGCGAATAAACTAACTCTTCAGGTTTATAATATTAGTTTTCATTATAATCACATGATTATAATGAAAACTAATGTTGAAAGTTTAAAAACTACTAGAATATTTCATTCTTATCAGCCTCCGTTGAAGAAGCGAGATGCCACTATACATTGCACGTAGCGGCGTCTAACTTTCACAAGGTAAATTGTCCAACTATACGATTTCATGGTAAGGTTCGTCACGCAGTCGTCACGCCCCCGTCCCGTACAGCTAAAGGGGTCTCAATAACATAAAGGGTTAGATTTTGTGAATAGACTACGGAGTTATTAGATTTTTTCACAGCTAAAGTTATGACGATCGTATATTCCTGACTTCAATTATGACGTAGGTCCTTTGTGACAGCTCTTCGGATACTTTTCTCTCTTTCTAACAAACTTCAAAGAAGAGTTAGGGTAGCTATTCAGTTTTTTTTTGTGTGATCTTGAATATAACTAAGATACAGCCAACAACGAAAGTAGATGAATATTATTTTTAAACGTACAATTGATTGAATAACTATTTGTTACATGGTGAAAAGCCTAGAATATTCTCAGAATATCATGTGGACGCTCTTATAATGTGATACTATGTGTTGAATTGATATTTTCGTTCAATTATTTGATATTAAGTTTCTGTTCTTCATCAATTTAGATCCAACTAATTAATGATTGGCGCGCCTATTTTCATACATCGGGCCCACTTTGTTTTCATTATATGCAACAGAATGAGCAAAAGAGAAAATATTAGTTTAGATTCAAAATAGCAAAGAGTTATAATTAAAAACTTCAAGTTTAAAATCGAACAGCTTCTGTTCGGATAAACCAAAAAGCTCACTTCTAATAAATTCGTAATACCCTCAAAAACATCAATTATACATTTTCGAGTTAGCTATTTTTCCAGACATCAAAACCATATAAAATCTTATGTATAACAGATGTATGTATTAGTATGGCAGACAAAGGACCCGGCAACAGCGCGTGCGGCGGCCCGCGTGACGTCACCAGGCGTTCGGTTACATTGTTTTTGGCGGCAACACCTGTGTAAACTCGCGGCGCGTGCGACCGGCGCCTGCGCAGAGGCCCGGGTTACTTGTCCAACATTTGTAGTGTTTTTATTAGTATGTTGAATTTTAATGTCACTTTAGTGGACGACTTGTCACCTTGTCAAGTTTACTCTGGCAGTCACAATGGAAGTTTGGCTTGCAACTGACATAAGACATTTTTATGGATTATTTTTATCTATATAAATTTAGTGACACCTTATTTTCTAGTACTAAGTGATACCAACACCTACTCGATGAACACACTGCAGCTGACCTGATCGGAGATGTTCTAGAGAATGGTCTGTACACCCTCATTTCGCTAGTTATGTTACAGGTCTCGGTAGAATATAGAGGGCGATGGTATTGCCATAAACCGGGGGCTAGCCCTATTGCCTTTAGCCGGGCACAAATCCAGACTACGTGCTGCTAATGAGAATTACCTAATAACACTATACCCAACCCGGAATTCTATCCAGGACCTCGTGTTCAGCAGCGCGCTTAGCGACAACTAGACCAACGAGGCAGTTAACAACTTGTCTCATACAAATCTCACTCTGTTTCTTTCGTATTGCAATTTTTTGTTCAACGCTACACGGTATATTGAATTATTATTACAGTAATACATCACCTAAACTGTCTCAGCCGGTGTAAGCAGGTAAACGCTTAAATCAGAGTGTAATTAGAGTGGACCAGATGCTGGGATCACCTTAATGTCACCATTATGGGCGCCATGACTTATAATGGTCGTGAAATAATGAGATACGGAAGTAAACGCACTTTATTATATTATAAAAAGCTACTCATTCTCGTGGAGTGCCGGGCCGGAATAGGACCTCCCGATCCCGTCCCGTTCGGTGTCGTTGGAGGCGACTAAGGGAGAATCCAGAAGATGAGCGTCTTCTGTAACTTCACCGCTAATACAGCGATCCCCAAGCTGCTTTCCGGCGCTTCCTATGGTCCAAGGCTATTGTGGTTTATAATTAAGTGTAATTCCTTTATTTTAGAATCATTATAGGTACTTTATTAGTTACGTAACGCTTTGAAATAGACTGCAATAAAAAAAATAGTTTACGATCAGCCTTATTATTTACGTGACGGAAACTAATACACGCTAAACTTAACTCACTACTTCAAACACTTAAATCTGATCCTTTCGTCTGCGTCAAATACAAAATAATTGATTTCACTTCAGTGTGGTTCGCCACAAGACCTAAGCACTTGTCTTCCATGCTCCGTGGTGGCAGCATTGAGCGATTGTATAAATAACACTTAAGATGCACAGCTGTGCGCAGGCGGCGCCGTCGTCGGCTAAATGCATCTCTCACTGAGTTATCACGTGCCGACGTTTTTAAATAACGAATCAGGTGTGATTTTGACGGGCTTGAGATAAGTGGCTATTGAAGGTTAAGCTCACTGGCTGCGGTCAGTTCTCAGATGGGCAATTTAAAGCATGCTGACAGATCTATTAGTGATGATTTGGGCTTTTGCGTTGATAGATTTCGCGTACCGAAAGAACAATCATTTGGTGGGATTTATAGATGTAGCTCAAACTCTATGCTAAACTTAGCTTTCTGTTCCTGTATTATTATTTTTTATAACCACCTAAAATAACAATGTGGTTATCAAAGGCGTAACGTGCTATAAACGACAAAATTACTAAGTAATAACGTTAACATCTTCCAATGTCCATTCTCCTGTCTCAAGGCGCTTAGTGAACAAAATACTAGACGGCTACGGATTATCCGGCTCGAAGGACCACTTTTATTCGATTGTGGTCCTTTGAAGACGAATGAATGAAAATGACCGATCAGGATTTCCAATAAATTGGATCATTGTCGTATCTATTTTAATTCTATGTCAAGCTTGTAATATGTAAGAGATGGGCGCTGGTATTCAATTTTATTAGGTTTTTGTAAGCTTGTATGGTATACACCCACATTTCACGAATCATCATAAGTTCCATGTAGGAAGTGACTATGGCGAGTCTATAGCCATTTATCCAGCCCACACCAGTTCGACGTCTCAATGCATACAAATCGATTATTTTTGCTACGAAACGAACAGAAATAGAACAATGAAATCAATAATAATATAACAATTAAAGTACGAGCATACATACAATAATATATAAATAAAATCACGCCAGTTTCCCAGACGGGTAGGCTGAGACCACGGAATTCCATTACCGCCAAGGTCTTCCCCTTACTAATCCACTAACATTCGCCTCATACCTATTCGTTTTGTCACTATTCTTTCATGCATCCTTTCTACATGCCCCAACTATCTAAGCACGTTCTTCTCAATTCTTGTAATTACACACATTCACTCCGCACCGCTTTCTTATCACCTTATTTTCCACTTTATCTCTCAAAGTCGCACCACACATATTTCTCTGAATATTATTCAGAATTGATTTGATCGCATCTTTACTTACTCGTATCTTCCATTTAGGCCAATAGCTCAAAATCAACAAAGGCGAATACGAGCTTCGAGCAATTAAATGTAGATAATTTGTAAACACTGGCGGAGCAGGGCTCGCTCGGGGCGAGATAAAACCGTCCCGTGATCGAGAGTTGCGAGCCTATCACGGCGATGCGGGCCTTACGTAGCGACAGCACAATCAACTGGGAATACGTACATACTTGTTTAGATTACAGCCTTTTTTTCATAATACAATATATTGCTCTGACAATGGGGAAAGGAATGAAAGGCCTTTTTGAAACAAATAAAGGATTACCTGCAAGTTTTATACATAACATAACATCACGCCTGTATTCCCCGAAGGGGTTTTATTTTTATTTATTTATTTATTAAGGTTTACCAACAGCTTCTGTGTACAGTAATGCTTATGTATAATTAATCTATGTCTAAGACTTACACAGTCGCCAATTAGGGGTAGGCAGAGGTGCACCTATAGTGCACCCACATTTCGCCAGTTATGTTTATAAATTGATATTAATGATTTATAAAGCTTTTGCTAATGTGTCTTTCATATTTAGAATGCCTTGTCAAGTGATAACTGATGACTCATTTACTATGTCTTTTAGACGAGTTAGTTCTGAAAGTATGTTGTTGCGATATATCTATATTTTGGTGTTACAATACAGGGTAAGGTTTCCTATATAATTAATAATTATAGATACAAAAATGGGTATTTCACTAGTAAAGGTTAAAGTTGCATAAAACAATCTCAAAAACAATATTTTATTTCTGACGCTTGTCAGACCATATAGCAATAAGAATATATACCAAGTTTAAATGGTAAATATCACATACATAAAAGTCTGTACACAGAGGAGTACACCTCTTTCACTTAACAACAAAATATTTAAATTCAAACTTTTTCTGCTGTCGGTACAGTAATGTCCCGTATGCGGGTTCGATTTGAGTACGTTTGCACTGGCTGGTACTTGCGCCGAGCGTGATAAATTGTCACCACCGGCTCAGAGGACCAGTCCTTTGGGTTCTGAACACATATTCATAGCATATTCAAATGTGTGGTGAGAGAATATCTCAGGACCTAGGCAACATTACTGGTGGGGTCGGACGGTTAGGTTTACAATCTCAACATTTAAGAAGTAAGTGAACAAGTGACTATTACATTTTACGGCTTAAGAGACCGATTTGAACTCGTATAATCACACCTGTTATCTCCAAAGGGTTAGGCAGAGGAGTTCTCCATTATCAGGAGTACTATTTATCGCTTATCATGAGTCCAAGGTGGCAGATATATTACCATTTTATCGGGGCCCTCACGATTGTTACAAAAATTGGTATAAAAATGTAATAAACCTTGTGCCCATACCATTAGCTTAAGATCAACTTCCTCGCTGTGCACATTGCAAACTGGAATGCACGGTTGACGGAAGATCTATTATAGTATTCCTCTTCATTGCTCTGATTGCATTAATCCGATTAGCACCTCAATCTGCCCCCTTACCATGAACTCTTAAAGAAGGACGTTTTCCGTTGTGAAAGCGAGACGGTACGTGCAGTGCCGTCTGACGCTATGCTTTCACAACTGGAACTCATGTTTGAGTTCATGGTAAGGGGGCTGTCATTGTACTATGTCTGATCCTTTTATCCATCATCCCAAAAACATATATTTAATATCTACCTATTCTTATTGCGTGCCCGCAGCGTTGTGGAATTCCTCAATTTAATGAGATAAAGACTCCAAGCGGGCTGCTTCAATATAGAGAATAAACAGACCTTACACACGAGAAGGATACATTTATCTTTAAAATACTGTTTTAGTTTTGTACTATTCACTTTTACTTTATTTTTTATATCAGACCGTACGATGGATTCATTTGTGCCTCTCCTTTTATCATTGCTAACTCTAACACAGCACGCAAGAAGAACTGCGTGCTAAAAGTTTCCAAAATTCCTGAGATTTTCACATTCCGGTCGCAATCCTGAGAAGAACTTAATAATACTTAGATCTTAGTACAAATCCTAAGACATGGTACCTGTATGTTGCAAAATGAGTATGGTAATCTTAAAAAAATCAGAAGCTAAAACTTTGATGTATCATTTTTTTAAAATTTACTTTTATTTATTTACAAGGTTATTTACAATCCTTTCCCTTCCTAGTTAATATCTTGTAACGGATATAAAACTATAAGCCTATAGCTGGCCTGCTTCTGGACCACCATCCTAAAGAGGATTCTTCTCATGAAAGAAACGAGATAAAGTGCCACTCTTTTTTAAACTTTGTACGCAGTACCTTTGCTCACTGCGTGTTGGCGATTACTGGCCATTAAGTTAAGGTCCACTAATTAAGTGTTCCTAAGGTCCTTTGGTACCGTAATTAGAAAGTTTACGATAATATATGTTTAGGACTAAGTGCTACTGAGACTTATGTACCTAATACTAAACAAAATTAAGTAGATTTATTTTTTATAATAAGCCTATTTACTGCCTCTACTAGTAGGCAGTATGGCTCTTGAAGTAAAGCCTAAGTTGACAAAACTGATTACGAATCAATAAATTCAAAATGACGAGCGAACTGTTTACTTTTCCAGCTTTAATTATATTTACTCATCTGAGGTAGAATTATAATGCATCGTGATAATGGATTTTAATTAAATTATTATTTACATACTTACGTGTGAAATCAGGACGGCCCTACTTTGAGTTTAATCAGGGTCCTCAGGTACGAGGATAGTGTTTTGGCCAGCAAGTATGAAGAGCGGAGTAAAAGTTTTTATTCCTAGGGCGAACATCGCCTTGGTGTCTTCTCACATCGGAATTGGGAGATTCTCAGTATTTATGTAGCCGCTTGGAATTAAAAATTATGTGGATATTCTCTATATAAGCTCTCCCACTTAACGGGGATATTTTTGTCTTGATTTATGCACATATAGTAAAAGTCAGACAGCGCACTTGTGTTTATTTTGAGGATTTAGGGTCGCTTAGAGTTCTTATAACAAGAAATAAAAGTTTACCATTCATCTTCATCAGCCGGAATACGTCCACTGTTGAACAATGGTCCCCCTTAGAGTGGGTAGGGGTTACCATAATTCCCACGCTTGGCAAGCGGCTTGTAGATCGCAGTATTGGTGGTAAACTTACAGAGGACGCTGCTGCCGATCTTCTGGATTTTCCCTTCGCTTTTTTACGACACCCACGGGAGGAGAGGAGATTGTCAATTCTAGGCCGGATACAACTCAGCAGTTCATCATTACCGAAAGTGAATCAACGAGAAAGCATGGTTATTTGGTGTCAAAACAACTTAAACCTTACAAACTGTGAGCCGAAGGTTAAAGAAATCAATATTATTTTCTTGTCCAAGTCGGGGACCTTCAAACCAGTACCTCGGGAGTCACTGCTGTCACCACGTGTCATGACGTCACACAGGGTGACACATGCGGGACCCGCATCTGTGTAGCCAGTCTATCGCAGATAAACTCGAAGGCTATGTGGGTGTGTGGTTTTATAATGACACTAGTCGAGGTATACTGTGTTGTTATATGTTTATTTAAGGCATTCTCAATACGTTAAACAATAATTACTGCTGAGCAAGGGGGCCTAAGTTCGAATCCCGGGTCGGGCATTGTATCATTGGGTTTTTCCATTAGGTGATTTTGAGTAACAGCATGGAGTCTGAGTTAGTCCGGTTGATGGAAGTAGGCTCGCCGCCTATTACCTACATTGGGACCTTTATCATAACCGAACTATGTTTTGTATTGTAACTACAACATTACCAGTAAAATTAGGTTCTTACACTAAGAAGGTACAAGCATTGATCACCAGCATCTTATTTTACGTAATCAAGTCAAGATTTAGAATCATTCGTATATTAAAGGTGTTTGTCAATATTGAGGGTAATCCTCGCTGAGTGGCGCGGGTGGTGGGGGTAGGATTGAGCGCGAGGCGACATTAATCACGCGGCGCACCTGACGAGCGGACGTCTCCGAAGACTAGGAAGAATCGCGCTCTGACTGATGTGATAAATTTCGTGATTGTTTCATTATGTTAGATTAGGTTTTAGGTACTTGAGACTTAGTTAACGAAAGGATAATCAGTAAGTTAGTGTTGGCAAAGAAAATGTAATAGATTTTTTAAATATATTCTTACATTTTAAAATGGAAGCCTTCGTATAGAAACATCGAAATTAAAGAGCTGTGTTACTGTTTGATTGAATTTTATTTGTATAACTAGCTGACCCGGCGAACTTCGCACCACCTTCTCACCATTTAAACCTTTCCTTGTCTTCCACGAATCCAAGACCAAAATCAGCAAGATCAGTCCAGGCGTTCTCGAGACCAACGAACCTCAATTCGGTTTTATATAGATTACAAGTTACAACTTATTTACCAACTTGACTAGTAAAAGGGAGAAAAATAATTTATTATGTATCACAATACTTGACAGCACCACATAAAGGTTATTGAAACAGCAACTGAAACTAAAATCATTATATAATTAGTACCATAAACACTCATAACCATAGAGACCATCCCGGTACTCGTAACACACCACAACAATACGTTGCTCTATGGTCTATCTCACTTCGTGGCGCTGCATATTTTTATCGTATTATTCGCCCATAACATGCATACAAAGCCCCCAGTATTTACCTAACATTGTAGTAGCTTAAAACAATACCCTATACCAAAAAATTGCTACTATTAGCCATGAAGCACTCAAACTTAAATCACAATGTTACCAACGTCACAAAAATACGTAAAAACAAAAACTTCTAAATGAAAATCAATGCTGCCAACGTTACAGAACGAACAAAAAAGTGTAAAAACAATCGCGAATTGGATTTGCATACAGCGCGCAATTATAATAGTTTTAAACAAATTGGAATGACATATTGGCAGTTTACTAACTAGCAAGCATTGGTACCTACTCTTGATAGCTAAACACCTGAGTTTTAGCCGTTTTGGCCGACATTATCTAGCAGCCGCGCGTTGATTGGTTCGGGTTTAATCAAACTTTTGCTTGCGCGACCCTGGCGGTGACAGGTCGATTATAGCGGTGCCCGACTGTACTTAACATATCCGATTATGAGTAAAAACTGTGTCGGCGGTGTCACTCCCACGTGCTCTTTGTGCGTTTGTTTTTCACCGTTTTAACCTGTTTATTAACGAACGTGTTGTACAAGAGAATTGTGGGAGTAATCTGTGGAGTACCTTGCTTTAGGCTGGTTGATAGCTTGACTGATGTTGTGATGTAACTTAGATAAAGGTGAAAATAAAAACCAAGCTCATTGAAATCATGTCAGAAGTGCTGTCAGACACTATTTTGCTCCATAATAGAGCCTTTCTAAAACTAACTTTTTATGAAACGTCCCCAATACTAGGAATTTCTTCTGTATCGCGATTGCATTCCAGAAATAATTATCACATACACTAACATCCGGACTCGGGACATACATCTGCAGAGCACACTCATTTTTGTCCCGTGCGTAAATTGAACTTGCGATCCTTAACGCAGTAGATTACCATTAGCTACTGCACCAATCGGGTCGTCGAATGTATAATGTCTTGATCAGAGACCAGGCGAAGGACCAAAGTAATGACGTGTAAACAGATGGAGTTTCTGGAGTTATAAAGAACCCATCTAAGAATTGATAGCAAGTGCTGCTGGTAGCTTTATAGCTGCGGCTAAGGGCCCATATAATTATATTTATTTCGTGTAGGAATTTAAACATTTCAAGCTCTCAACTGATACTGGATTCTAACGTCATTGTATAATAAATTAACATTTGAAATTTTTTGTAAATAAAAATGTATGAAAACAACTCGGCGCGTCCATGTTGATTTGAAATTGGAAGGATAACAGAGGACGGACAATGTTCCCGCGGCCCGCAGCGGCCGCCATGTTGATCATAGACTATGTAGATGTGCACAGTTTTGGCGGGAGAAAGCTGGCTACGAAACATTAGCATAGTGACGTATTTTCTTTTTGTTTTTAATGTGTTGCCTAAATGGAAGAAATATCTGATATTGTTCAAAAAAATTTGTATTTTGGTTTTTATAATTAAAAAAAATATAGGAAATAAGTACATTTATAACTCAAATTTTGCGTGTATTTAAACATACGGATTTTTTAAACTAGATGGAATTAATCTCTATAAAAAATAATAGTTCCTTTGCAATATCAGGAATTTAGCAAGTTAACCATGGTCTATACCAACACCTTTGTCAAAACCGACGTGCTTAATTGAATTGACAACTTTTTTTACAATTCAAGGCAAAGGCATCATTCATACAGCCAACAGCAACTATCACTTTTAACAAGGCTGTATACAGGTACGGTGTATAAGCTATAATCCTTCGCTTAGGCCGCTCTAAGTGTTGAGCCGATGGTCTGGCAGTGACAGCTCGATTACGCCCCCCCTCTCACCCCCACCCATCCCCGGCTCAACCCCACTCCCCCGCAACCGCACCGCTTCAGTTCGCAAGTTCAGGCTGAATGTTTGCATTCTGTGTTTTGGGTTAAAAAAACTAAAATATGGAATAGGTCAGGATTGGTTTTAGATTTTTTTTGGGTTTTTTCTTTCATTTTTACTCTATTATGGGTGGAGTCGGGTTGCGAATGATGTTGAGGAATCTATGGCCGCCCAAATATCATCACGCAGAAGTGTTTAGGTCCCATGTAATAAGGTAATGTATTTTTGAGCCGTTTGGGGTTGAAACATTTGGGCCATGGGGTCCGAGCGCTCGTGCTTTGTTTAAAGAGTTAGCAAAGCGCCTAGTCGACTCCACACGTGACCAAAGGGCTGGTTCATTTTTGGCCAAAGAATTAGCATTGCCATTCAACGTGGCAATGCTGCCAGTCTTTTGGGCACGTTACCGGTTGACATCGATGGGGATGAATTCTTTGATGCTTTTTAACTTTTTATTTTTGTATATATTGTTTTCATTTTGTATTAGAATTAAGTTGTATATATTTGTAAAATAGTATGTTAATCGATAATCATATAAGGTACTAAGCAGGCATAAATTCAGACTCGGGCACAACTGAGAAGTACCCGATCAAAAACCCAATACCACTTTGCCTGACCCGGTAATCTTACCCAGGACCTCACACATAGCAGTAGCGCTTTGCCACCATCCAGCCAGGCCAGATAGCATTCAATACATAAAGCCACACGTATATCAATAGTGGTAAGCAGAGTCACGCCTTTCTATTTCCTACGATCCTGAATTATAAGTCAGACATCTATTGCAAAAACATTCTGATAAATGTATATTATTCCCCAGTATTTCTCAAAAAAGATTACTACATTCTTAATCTCCTGCTTCGCTATGTTAATGTTAAGACACGGAGGCTGGCAGTGTGTAAAAGTTCTGAAGAGCAGCAGCTGGCGGTGACGGAGCAGCTGATGGCGGCCCCTTCCTCCGGTACCCTCACAATACATCAGATTAACAAACTATGCAGGTGTTACAATATTTTTGATGGAATTTGTGACTTTATGTGGTATCTAGGTTAAAATATTAACGCAGAAAAGAGTTAGTTACCTATTGAAAGCTCAGGGTTGGGTCATGTGTATTTTGGTTCATTAATTTAACTATTATTATTAGAAATAACTAATTTACACATTTCGTTTAATAATTGTTAATATTATTATAGACTGCCTCGTTGGTCTAGTGGTTGCTGAGCGCGTCTCCTGAGTATGAGGTCCTGGGTTGGAATCCCGCGTCGGGCAAAGTGTTACTGGGTTTTTCTATTAGGTAATTCTTAGTAGCAGTACTGAGTTGTGCCCGGTTGATGGTGATAAGTTCGCCCCCTGTTACATTGGGACCTAAAAGCATGAGTGGCGAAATGTGGGTGTACTATATGTGCGCTCTGCCTACCCCTTCGGGGAATACAGGCGAGATGTTTTGTGTAATTTTATTATAATTTAAACATTGAGTACTAAATTCAATGCAATATTTCTACGCCGGAAACGATAGTTTAAGTGATACTGTGTTATATTTCAGAACGTTTAGTTCCATACACCAAGAACTATCTGTTGATTAAAGTATTTGCCGACGTCATTATAAGGAGATATTTAGTTCGTAGATAATAACAACTAGATTTGACGTTTTGTAAGCGCTCTTTTGTAGCCTGGGTATATGAAATAAAAACATTATGACTAGACATTTTAATAGACTATAACAGGAAACCAATTACCAACGTTTTACGTAGACCGTGAAGTTACATAAATATTTAACTTATCTAAATATATAACTATGATTTTAGATGATAATTATCACGAACATACCTTATCATAACTTTGTTCAAAATACAATTTACAACTTTACGCATAGGTAATAATAACGCCTGTAATCCCATCAGTACCGTATCTATACACCTTCACTTTACCGCTTATCAAACGTCCCATGTAGGAGACAAGTCCATTCCAATAAATCGGACACTGTACTGCATTGTGTGCACTGAATACGGACCATCGTCCTTAACTGATTGAGTAGCTAATCACCGAAAAAAATACTATTTTAAACAACACAAAAAACACACCCCATTTTTTCCGTGACATCGATAATTGTAATCCTTTCCCCCCGGGGGTGGTGCGGGGTGCGGGGTGGGTGGCAACATCTGTGCGAGCCATCCCTTACACGCGGCTGTCAACCGCAGTGGGGCAAACCGTTTATTTATTTGAAGACCCCTAAATTGATTCGTTTGATATGTTCTGCCCAAAATATGGGTGTAGTTTGAATTATTCCCTTGTTATCCTGAACTTTGTTTAATCTTACTGAAAAGAAAAGTAATTTTTTTGTATGCTCGAGTGCTGTGAGTTCTACCAAATTCTCTTCATTTAAAAATCACTAAGCGATGTTTAATCCACAAATATTTATTCAACTCTCCAAAGAGCACAATTATAATGTAAAATAAACATCCAACTGACCCAACTATTGTTGTCAATACTACATTTAACTATACAATTTTATTTGCCGTTTCAACTCTAATACACTATATTTTCAAGCTTTTTAACCCGTTAATTCCCAATACCAAAAAAATATTAATTAGAAAATCAATGCTATAAAACCACAAAACATGATTTAATGTTTGTTTGCTCATGTACACACTTAATGTTATCCCAATCACATCTAACAAAGCTTACAGCATCCAAACCGACCTCTCCTCAAGAATTCCCTCTAAAATACAAACTTATAGCAATAAGCTTGCAGCGTCGCAGGCAACCGACATATTTTTTAAGTCGCGCATAAAATTTCGCATTAGTGCTAAGCTCTGACGATGTTATACGTTTTCCTAAATGAAAATCCATATAACACGCCTCTCGCAGGCACATGGCGGCCTGCGGGGACCTATGGAGCCTGGATGTGGCAGGAGCGTGCTTCTGTTAAAGACACGAGCGGAGCTGGTTCAAACTGGGCTTTTTTTCTTTAAAAAAAAACGTCGCCCCACACTAGGAATTTCTCCTGTGTCTAGGTGCATTATACAAACACGAAATATCACTTAGACAATTACCCAGACTCGGGACAAACATCTGTTGTTCGTACAAATTTTTGCCCCGTGGGAATCGAACCCCACTGCGCTAATCAGGTCGTTGTCTCTTGTCGGTATTTTTGCACACTGTAGGTAGTTTTTACTAATATCGCGACTTTCAGGCATACACAAGCGAACTCGAATAAAATAACCGAGATAGCTATGTTTCTGCCCTCTTTCTTCTGAAATTGTAACGCAATTGACAAAGATTCGATGTCTTATAGTAAGAGAGATTGCCATAATTATAACAGAAGTCTTTCGAGGCATCAATTCAAAATTTTTAAGGAATCGTCTCAATATCTAACG
Organism: Abrostola triplasia; assembly: GCA_946251915.1. Taxonomy (NCBI): domain Eukaryota; kingdom Metazoa; phylum Arthropoda; class Insecta; order Lepidoptera; family Noctuidae; genus Abrostola; species Abrostola triplasia. Next base: position 8,779,810 of record OX276442.1, read on the forward strand.
TAACTTATATAAGTAGGGAGCAATAAGCAGTTTAGGGATAGGAAAATTAATCTTAAGTTAATCGGCTGAAAACGACATAAAATAACGTACATAGAGCCACATCCAGCATCACAAAATCAGCGTCAACATTCATTAAAATTTGCCAAACCCGCGGCGCCGTCGGCCGCACCTGACGTTGGCAACCAACCCTTACCACGCCATTGTTTTGCGCCATATACATCGACGCTTTTACTAACTCAGCGCTTACGAACGCACGGTGCCAACCAGCAATATATAGCGTGCCTAGCAATAGTTTGGAGCATAAATAGCGCGGTACGGGCGACAAGAAGGCGAATTCTCGATACATTTCCATTGATTTTTTTTCACAGTTCGCTGTGGGGTGAAAATTAAAGGTTTCAAGTTATTCAGAGAGCCACATAACTACAGACAGTGCTGGGTTTGATTGCCGAATGATAGGACAAAGTAACTGTGGACCAACATGAAAACAACGCGTATGATTGACAATACTTAATTGATTTTCCAGCGCACCCTGGCAGGTAGCCTTGCTACCAAATTGCTAACTGGCTGGTCTGTTATCCACGGTAGAAACATTCTTATTGTAAAGCTGAGTTTGACGCGATACGTGAAGAGATAGAAATAGCTTCGTTAAGGGTTTGATTACCCAGTCAAAAAGGATTTGGGAACAAAATATGTGTGTGATTCATAGAATAAACTATTTCGACACTAATTTTACGAGAGATGTGTCAGAAACTACATAAAACACCTCAATATGAGATAATAAATAAATCTTCTTAAATTAAATGATACTCATTTAGCAGTGAAGAGTTTATAGGTAAATATTATTGCTCATTGTCAAACAATAACTATTATTCGTGAGCCCAATGGCGCTAAAACAAAATATAATCAAATACAATACTATTATAAATACAGCTACCCAGCACCAGATGTTTGGGCCACAACCATTCACACCGCGACACGGTCCTCCACACCCGATATACGTACATCGCTCGGTTACTTCGAAGCTTCGAACTGTGTTGTATCGGGAGCAAGTAATGTATTTCCCAGTTTTATGTTTAGCAAAAATGTTGAGGTCCTCGGTAATCCAGTCGCGGAGTTAGGGATTGTGTTAAGAGGGTGAGCAGTGCCCCGGTAGTTACCACATACCCACGGCGATTATCACAAACATACATAGATAGATATACATACATTATATATATGTAGTTGTATACTTATATTTGTATCGGTATTTCTAGTCAGTCCGAGTTTGCAACTGAACGGAGGCTAGGACATGAGCGAGCTTGGACCATATGATTATAGAGTTTAATTTCATTTTATCGGTCTTTAATAAACAAACAAATGGTCTGTGACGTCACAAATGTCCAGCACGATACATCTATACATAAAGTCACGCTTGTTTCCCAGTGCGGTAGGCCGAGACTACTTCCACGGATTTCCATTAACAACGATAGTGACAATGCTTACTTCTTTCGCCTCTTCCTCATACAAGCTCGTCGGTTGAAGGTACTCCTCACTTGACCCTTTTGTAGAACATCTCCGGTTTGGTCCAGGTATGCTCGCCGAGGTCTTCCCCGATACTCCACTAACATTCACCTTTAACATTCGTTTGGTCATTCTTCTTTAAGCATGACATATATATATATATGAGAGTATATCGCTCTCATATCACACCACATATCAATACAGGTAGATAGACACAGTACCAGCAAATATCTTCAAATACTTTTAACAGTATATACCTACCCATAACAATGTTAATTACTGGAGTTAATGAAATATCAACAGTCTGTCAGCTGGCTAGTTCCCGCGCAAATACTAAAGGATGAACGAGATGGGTAGATGATAACGTTGTATATGGTTAGTTATCGCTTGGAGTTCTTTGTAATGTTTTTGTTTGAATGATGTTAGGGTTTACTGTCTCGGCGGTCTGGTCGGTGAACGCGACTTTTACTTTGTTTAACCGACTTTAAAATAAGGAGGTTCTCTATTGGACTGTACCTGTTTTTAAGTCATTGGTGAGGAAAAGAGTAACAGTGATAGAACGTATTCGATACTAGCTTTTGCCCGCGTCTTCGCACGCGTTAAGTAGCCTATATCCTTTTTGGGAATTAAAATTCCTACATGCCAAATTTTATCAAATCTATCTAGGTATTGTGTAATATCCATGATAATACATGGATTACTTTAAATAAATTCATTCAGAGAGGGGCATAACAGAAAATATCAAACAATATCTTAAATGCAGCGGAGATTCATCTCAGCAGCAAAACAAGCGCTCTATACATCAGTACTGTATCGTGCGTGTGACGGTGCCAGCTGTACGGTATTTTTCATCCCCCCCCCCCTCTCCCCCCGCGGGTACCCCTCGTGCCGACGTCTGTAAGTGGAGGTTCTGCTTTAGTTCGGATTGACCAGAGATTGAGGCTTTTGTGTTCGATGACGCGATTGGCTGGATAAGTGCTTGATATGTAGTTTGAATAGTAAGTGTTTTTGTATTATCTACAGATAGTATTCATTCCTATTACTTAGGTATAGTAATGTGTGTGATCCGCAGATGTTTATCCCGAGTCTGGGTGTTTATATAGTTCTGATATTTCATGTCTTTACGAACAAACGCGCAAATGCACTCACGATACAGGGGAAATTCCTGGTGTGGGGCGACGATTTAAAGAACATGCATGTATGGCAAAGTGGGTGACCCAGGGTGCACCGGTATATAACCGGTAATAACTATAATCACTATAATGCTTGTAAGTATAGGTATATTGACGATTTAAGACGGCCCGTACGTGTCTCCCGGAACGGAGACACAAGAGGCGCCTGAACATTGTTTCACAACGCGGATCGGTCCATACGCCTCCTGCTCCAGGTAGAGCCCACACAACGCTACCCGCGTGACCCGCATCTAGGATGCGTATCGTACTGAACCCTCGTGTCACAGCTCTGCGGGCGCTACCCGTACGGGTCTCCCGGAGTTCCAGACAGCTGTGAAACCAGCCCAGCCTTCTCTAAGGCGTCTCCTCGACATAATCAGTTTAAAACCCACGGCACCTTCTTTCCTGAATTTACTACCAACCTTCGAAATAATAATAATGAGAGGCTCACGATAGGTGGTTGGGTCAAGGGCTTGATGCAGTAAGCGGTACTCCTCGACACAGCACGCTATATGAGGAGGTTCTTCTCTCTGGAGCCCTAACCACCGGCAGCTTGGACCCTGTTCCCGCTGCTGGTTGGGCCATATATTTTATATTTTAAAATATTGTATTCAAAATGTGGTTTATAAGAAAGATGTTTTAAATAAAGAAAATATTAATATCTTGGGACCGCTCGCACAAGGTTATCTGATCCTAAAGCCTCTATTATGGCAACCAGACAATGGACAAACACATTAATACATTCCTATATACATACTTATAGATACATTACACCCAGACACAGAACAAATGATTATCCTCATCACAAAATGATTTGTCTAGAGTGAATCGAACCAAACCCGACTTAGAAAAAATTAAAACTACAAAAACTCATCGGTCCTGTTTAACTCATCCATATTTATAGTGGGAGGTATTCATATAATTAAGCTTCCACAACAGAGGGCTGGCAGACATCTGGGTGTTCCCACCGTATGTTAATGGACCTCCTAAGTGGTGCCCCGGGCTTGTTGTCTTAGGACCGGGGCTACATGGACGACATCACCGATTACATCGTGTGTGTGAGGATTACTAACTTCTTCTTATCGTATGGTTGATGAACAACCTGGTGTCAGAGTTCAAGCCGCCTGTAGGCCTCTGACATGGCGACACACACCGTTGAAAAATCTCTCAGGTGAGCCGGTTTTTAAACGTTTTCCTTTATCTTTTAAGCAACTGATAACTAATTTGTAGTATGCACATGCATTCGAAAAGTCAATTTCGGCAATTCTCAGTAGCAGCACGGAGTCTGGAGATTTGGCCTGTTGATGGTAATAGACCTCGAACATAACTGGCGAAATGTGAATGGGCGGTAATTATTATTTACTTTATTTTAAACCTAACATAATATCATAGATTTTTATTAAATCTCAGACATATCCGACCAAAGCCAGGAGTATTAGTTAGTCCATAAATAAGAGTAATATTCTCATTAAGCATTCGCCTATTGTGTACAGCTACGTGATTCGTAACACTCGTAGCGCTGTAGCCACATGCTGTAGCATATTGCTACGCCGCTACGCTCGTAGGCTGCTACTGGAGGCCAAGCAAAAAAGTTTGCTTTAGTTATTAAAACAATTTATATTCGGGGTTTCTTTTGTAATATATTACATACCCGTTATATACAGTTGGTGTAATAAAATGAGGGATATCTTTTATGCAATAAAAAGAAAGATAGTCTTTCGTCGTTCTTTTTTAAAAGAATCTTCTTATCTTTCTTTTACACGTGACGTGCTAACAGACAAGGGAAAAGTATTGAAATAAGCTTTGACGACCCGATTGGCGCACTAGCTAAGCGTTATGGGTTACAGGTTTAAATGCAACGAAAATCCAAAACTATCCGTATCCTAGCTGACCCGGCAAACTTTGCGCTGCTTTCTCAACATTTAAACATTCCCTGGACTTCTACAAATATTTCAAGACCAAAATTAGCCAAATCGGTACAGCCGTTTTCAAGTTCATCATGTTTATAAAATAGTTCAATAACTGGTTTGAACTTACGGCCTTTGACTTGGCAGTCCAACGGTCATACCACTCACCTATCACTGTTTTAAACACCCGCACAGAGGTCCCAAAGTCCACTGAAGCGGTCCTCCAGCACACCACCATAGATCACTTAAAGCCGTCCAAACATTGCAACGAAAATCCAAAATTATCCTGATATATTCATTTGTTTGTTCGTCCGTCCGCTTCTGTTTGGTCTCCGGGCGGCGCGCGCGGCACACAGATGCTACTCAATTTATATGTTTGCAATTTTAAATCCCATGTTATGTGGGCGTGGCTTAATTAAAGATTACCGTTAAGTGGACACATAGAACTGTGACGTCATTATCGTGTTTGGTTTGTCTGAATTCTGATCTGCATATTTTAGGATAAAGGACTTTTAATTGAATTTTGTGAGGTTTGCGTTACGTTGACAGTGTTTGTGTATTTTTATTTTATAATGTAATTAATGGAAAACAATGGATGGCAATTCTAGTATAAGTTTTTAAAAAATGGTTTTTCGTGGGTTGATAAATAAACTACGCCCCACGCAAGATTTTCTCCTGTATCGTGGGTGAGTTTCACAAAGATGCAATGCACTTCCTATTCCCTTACTAGTTACTCTCATAGACCGATGGGATGGTAGACTAACACGACCAGATGCAGAACTAACGGCTTACCGTGCCAAAACTGGCGGCGGCGAGCACGGCTTAACCTCGTAGCCCTGCAGCCATGACCCCTCATCAATCAAAAAATAATTATAATGTAAAAGTAAAATATAATCATCATTTACTGTGTTTACAAACTTTATACTTATACAAGTATTAATTTCGTTATTTCAAAGATTTCTTCTCTTTCTGTATACCACTGCTTACCCGTCTTTGGCGTGATAGTACAGATTACCGTACAAATTGAAACCGTGGTGCAGTGCCATCTGGCGGCGGGCTGCGGAATCTTTTTTATATTAATGCTTGCGACAGCTGCTCCTGCCAGCGGATTGTATAATACGGGGGAAATAAACGGCTTTCACTGCCTCGCTGGTCTAGTGGTTGCTAAATCAAAATCAAAATCAAAATAATTTATTTGCTTTAAACACGTGTGAGTTTTGGTGATAACAAAGTTTTATAGTACAACATGTTTTACCTATACTGAGGTGTGCAAATATAGTTTTTATGTAAAATTAAAATTAAAAATATAGACTAAAACTTAATATAAAATAAACTTAAACTGTGGCATAATATAAATAATCAAATTTCCACGAAACAATGGGAAATAAGCAATAAAAACTAGTACATATTTATAAAGTGTCATTTAAAAAATCTTTTATACTATAATAACATTTTACAGCTAATATTTGTTTTTGCTAAGCGCGACTACTGAGCATGTAGTCCTGGTTTCGAATCCAGGGTCGGGCGAAATGGTATTGTGTTTTTCTTCTAGGAGTCTAGGATGTCTCTAGGGATGAGCCAACTGCTGTTAAAATAAATTAATAAGCCTTTTTTACATTATTGACACAGTTTGACATTGATTATCGGTGTTTTTTTAACTATTGCCATCAACCAGGCACAAATTCAGACTCCGTGCTGCTATTGAGAATTACTTTATGTAAAAATCCAATAACACTACTGACCCAGGATTCGAACCCAGGACCTCGTGCCCAGGAATCGCGCTTAGCGACCGCAAATTGTAATTGGTATAAATCTATATATAGATATAAAAAATAATTGATGTTATAATATAGCTAAAACTCGAGAACAGCTAGACCGAATTGGCTAATTTTGGTCTTGAAACACTCGTGGAAGTCCAGGGAAGGTTAAAACAGTGAAAAGGCGGTACAATGGGTCAGCTAGTATATAAATAAAGTCGGAATTTCAATCTACCCTGAAATACTTAGCAATAATAGCCTCCTTCATAGTTTTACTACTAAAGTATCTAATATAGTACAATAACCTAGATACCAGTAGTATATTGAGTTAAAGAAATGATGTAGTGTCTAGATTTGGGTGTGCGAGGGAGCGTCGGGGCAATTTCCGCATCCCGACAGATGCACTTGATGAATCGCTTTACAGTCTCTTCAGAATCCAATTTGTCTAAGTCGTTAGCCGATATTTTTGCAAAACAAAGTACCTACTGTGTAGTGTCAAATGAATTTATTTATGTATATGGATAAACTAACCCTTTATTTTCTTTAGGTATTTGTTTGAAGGTACGCCTGGTCTGGCAACATGCTAAAATTTTTAATATCTTTAATGTAAACAAATTTTAGTTTACGAATAGTGACACTCGATGCTCATATCAATGGATAACAAACTAGGAACTCCATGGTTTGAGTTTGAAATAAAATTCTACACAGACTGTAAGTAGTAAAGCTTATTACGAGGGTCAAACTGAAAGTTCTTAGAACTGGCCACTTATAAACAATATAATAAAAAAATAATTCTAAAATTTGAAAATAGAACTCTTTGCCAATATTACTGAGTATATATTTCATTAATTTGTCATTTGTTTTACGATTTGGCGGCATATTGAAAATTGTCTGTGTCACGTCAACATGAATTTAACACGAGAAAATTTTCGTGCAATGATTTTTTATGACTTTCGATGTCATTTAAGTCAACAAGAAAGTTATGATAGACTACGATTGGCCTTTCACGATGAAGCCCCATCTCGTGCGACAGTTTACAACTGGTTTAATGAGTTTAAACGTGGTCGCACTAATCTCACTGATGATTTACGTGAGGGACGGCCTTCTACGGCGACGACTGAAGATAACATCTGTGTTGTGCGGCGTATGATAGAGACTGACAAAAGAGTGACCTATCAGCAGATTCGGACAAGCTTAGGCATCGGTATGAGTCAAGTGCACAAAATCCTCCACGAACATTTAGCAGTCAGGAAGCTTTGCGCCCGGTGGATACCTCATAATTTGACTGAGGCTCAAAAACTCCATCGTGTGGATTGGTGCCGTAAAATGATTGAAAGATTTAACGGAGGTGACTCAAATGCTGTGTTCGACATACTAACAGGTGACGAAAGCTGGATTTACTGTTATGATCCTGAAACCAAAAGACAATCTGCTCAGTGGGTGTTTCCTTTCGAGAGGTTGCCAACTAAAGTGAAGAGAGATCGAAGTGCGGGAAAAAAAATGGTGGCCTCGTTCTTTGGAAGGATAGGTCATTTCGCAACAATTGTGTTAGAGGATCAAAAAACAGTTTCTGCAGAATGGTACACTACCAATTGTTTGCCACTTGTCTTGGAAAAAGTTCGAGAGAAACGACCTCGCAGTAGGATCCTCCTTCACCACGACAACGCCTCGTCGCACACCGCTAAGCGAACGATCGACTATTTGGCGACATCAAACGTTGAATTACTGGGTCACCCGCCGTATAGCCCCGACCTCGCCCCTTGTGATTTTTATTTATTTCCAAAAATTAAAGAAAAACTTAAAGGAAAGCGGTTTATGAATGCTGAAGAAGCGGTGGCTGCGAATCGCGATGCCATTGAGGAGAACCCTAAAGACGAGTGGGCAAAGTGCTTTTCCCAGTGGTTCCATCGCATGCAGCGGTGTATTGACGTGAATGGACAATATTTTGAAAAGATATAATAAAACTAATAACTGGCTAATGTAATCAGTTTTTGATTTTCTAAGAACTTTCAGTTTGACCCTCGTATTATATGCGTACAATGTAAGCCTTTACTATTTATCAAGGGAGTACAATATAAGAGTCTGGTTTACATAAGGCGGATAAGTATTGATGGCGATTTTAAATGCAGTTAAGAGCTGGCTAGTCTTGTCACACGGGGCCCATTCACGAGCGTAACATTTACAAAATATAGTATACATATCAAGTATCAATATCGTATGCCCTAGATCTAGTATTCCGACGAGACAAGTACTTTAATGACATCTATCTATCTTTTGGTTTACTTACAAAAGGCCCACATTTAACACTGATACCAGACAAAATATGTCTATGCTAAAGCGTACTTCTGCCTACCCCTTTAGTGATTTCGGACCCTTAGGATGGACATAATTATATTTACCTTTTAGGAAATGATAGCTAAGAGAACGTGAATGAGAAAATAACTCAATATCGTGAGATATAGAGTAGTACATTTTGGATCCTTTTTTTATTTCATAGACAAAGGATAATTGTATTTTCTTCAGCCGTACTGTCCTTTCTATAAATAGTTAATAAGTAACAAAATCTATATCTTCTATATTATATACATAAAACAAAGTCGGCTTTGTTAGAAAACTTATAACTCGAAAATTACTGGACCGATTTTAATTATCTCTGATTTGTTAGATTAGTCTCCACTCTACAGCAGAATAACTATTAAAATATTGATATAAATCGCGGAAAAGGGCAGGGCGACGTCTACCAGCCCGCTAGTTCAAATTATTCTAGTCTATATTTATTTCATAAGTTGTGTATCATCACGCTGATATTCTGCAAAAAGGTAAACAGAGAGTGTTATTTGAAGTGACATTATATTTATCGCGGACAATTTTATACATTTCATCTAAGCGTATAAATCCGTACTGAAATCCATCAACCAATCTATCAACCACAAACAAATTACAACATTTAATCAGCCGATGCCATTGACCTTTTTCCCGACCGGCTATAACCGGCTATAGATGTGCAGCGGCATGCTTTTAGCCGTGTACACTGCTCACTGGCCGCCCACACATCCGCCCAGCTGCGAGCTCTTATGTAACTGGCCATCTGGAATCTGGTTGCAGTGCTAACGTGCTGTCCAGAGATTGGTTCCCGGGAGATGGGAATGTTTGGTTGGATTTAAAAGGTAGTTTAGTTACAGTTGTGGTAAAATGCTTATAGAATAGTTTAGGGTATAGATTAAAAAATAAAAACTTATTAGTCAAATCTACCATAATGTACTAAGTAGCAACGCTGAGGTTGATAATGAGGTATTTATTTTGATACGCCTTAGGCTTTGTTAATCTAGTGGACGCTAAGCATGACTGCTGATAAGGTCCTGGGATAAAACGGTCTACAAAAGTGATGTTGGGTTATACCATGACGTCAGTTTTCGTAGCAACACAGTCAGGATTTGTGCCCGGTTTATTACAGTAGCCTCACGTCCTATTAAATTGGGACCGGTAACTTCTGACGAACTGTGCGTGTACTATACACCTCAGCTTACCCCTTCGGGGAATACAGGCGTGATGTAATGATGATAAATTTTGTATGTTCTTTATTATAAATTGTGATGTTTGTTTTAACAATCATTAAATCCTATTTATGTACTTGAATTTCTGTTTTTGTTAACCCAAAATAAACACTTTTCTATGTAGATTAGAGAACACAGATTTTACTGAAGAGGTTTTCTTTTAGAAGGGATTGGGACAGGACTCAAACACGAGTCCCCCCGATCACCCACCCATCTTTCTTCACGTCGACTCGTGCACAAAGTGCCGCAGCCTCCGTTTCCCACATCTGTGTCGCTCGCACGTGGTGGTGACGCGAGCTTCTCGTATTTTCAATAACGGGTTTACGGCCGGTGTGTGGTGTAATAAGGGGCCGGCGACGTCGCGGCATATGTCACGCTGCGTGGAAGCAGAGGTGTTGGGCGCAGACGGTGGATAGTGTTGTTTGTTAACGTTGCCTTTAATTGACGACCTGATTTGCGCAGTGGCTAAGCGATTGGACTGCGGTGCTTAGAGTTACCAGTTTGTCTCGAGTCTGGTTGTTTGTGTATGTGATATTTCATGTTTATTTCACCAAAGTGTGACTAATACACGTTGTATAGCAGTCTTCTTCTATCTAATCTGAAATTACTGATGACAGAAAGAGAGTTGGGTAACCATGGTAACTATTTAACCGGCACAAAACATTATCATTATAACATTCCATATAGGCGGCCTTTCTTAGCAGGCACTAGCCATCTACGCAGGAGATATTATAGTACACAAGAATAGGCGCAAACACAGGTGCACTCCCTATTCCCCTACTCTAATAGTCCGATGGGACGGTAGACAGACACGACCGGAGAGAGATTAGGCGCCGGACCAACAGCTTAACGTGCCTTTCAAAGGGCAGCACGGAGGGGCCTTGACATGTGAAAACGGTCACCCATCGCAAGACTGACCGCGGCGAGCACGGCTTAACCTCGCAGATCGACTAATCCGCGCGATAGCAACGTACCAACGAGCCGATAAAATGATCTAAATGAATGACTCGCTGCCCAAACATTCATTCACTCATTCAAACTGCCTCCTCCGACATTCCGAGCTCCACGTTACCAGATGGACGTGACGTGTCTCTGGTATAAACACGCGGCACGTGCCACACATATGCCACGCATGTGCTTTGGGCGCTGTTGTGAGCTAGTGCTGTACCGTGGCGCTGCTCGCACACGGCGCTGTAATGACGGTTAAATCTCATTGTCTTGTATGTTGTAGGTGTAGTCTGTTGCTTATTTATGTCTAAACAATGTTGACGACTTGATTGGCGCAGTAGCTAGGAGTCGCAGGTTCGATTCCCGCACAAGACAAAAATGTGTTTTTTTTATCTTTATATATTCCTTTAGTACAGTTATTGTGTTTTTTTTTCAAAATATAAACAAATTCCACTCATATTAATCAGCTTAAAAATGTTAATGTATATTCAATTTGTCAAAGTTTCAATAATGTGTGTAATAGATCGCTTTAGGCAACCATATAATCAAGTACCCACTAATTGAATAAATGCGAAAGTACCTCAGTGTATGGTGTATGTTTTCGAAAGTAAACCGCTGAACCGATATTAATGAATCTTGGTGTGTAGATAGCTCAAACCATGGACTATGCAATAGTACTAATTTTACCCCGGAAAAACCACGGTAAACAGTCAGTAGAATAAATATTTAGTTGTTAAACACCAGATTCTGTCTGATAGCTTTAGACGTTATCATCGCAGTAATCTAGGCGATTCAAAGTGCCTAGTTTTAGAAGCACTACGCTAAACAGACACAACACTCAATAAGCCTAATGAAGTTTACTCGGGCGAGGGTAAATATTTGTATACTTTCTGCTACCTATGTTAGTTGAGTGCATTTTTGTTGAACCGAACGAGGTGATAGAGAGATTTTATTACAACTGAATTCATAAAACCACGGCCTTTTAGTTAAAATAAACTATTTTTTTTTCGATAGTTTTATATTTGAGTGAAGTAGCCAAATCTCAGGTATAAAAAGTATTTGTTTCTAAATAATTAATAGATTGGAACCGTAATGAATATTAAATTATATGCTAGAGTAATCGTATACATACATATATCAAAAAGTACGCGCCGAATAGTCTCTCATCTCCTCCTTTTTGAAGTCGATTAAAAATAGTCGAGCTTTCTAAAACCAAGCTTTGGCTGGCGACTCCGCATAAACAAATCAGTGACCTTTTGTAGTAGCCAACCATGGCATTCATTGTGGTGTTCTAAGGGAGAGGTATTTGTTCAACAGTGGACGTCTTCCGACTGATGATGATCAATTACCATGCCTAGGGTTGCCATTCTCCTTCTTCTTCGTATCAGCAAGAACCAATATTCATGGAGTAGGTCATGGGCTGCCATTCTCATACCAATTTCTCGTCTAAACATTACTACGTATACATTCACTAAATCTATTTAGCACAGCAACTTGCCCGTTAGAACTTTAATACAGAAGAAATTAATTTTGTATTTTACAACATTTGTAAGTATAAAAAATATATTTTTTAAAAACTAAGTACCTATACAATTACATAATAATATAATCGCATAAATCATGTCGTTGAGGTCGCGTGCACAACAGTCGTGGGTCTAAAAATATCATATTTTTCACCACACCGCCACTGGAATAACGCACCTGACGAATGGACCCTACTATTGGTGACTAAACGGGAGATTATACCGTGAAAGTAGGGTGAGAAATCGTGTGATAACATTGTGAGTGTTTTCAACTATTGTCATAAGTCTTGCCAATTTTAGAGTAGAGATGAATGATGAAAAAATAATCCTCTAAATAAAACGTAATCTCACGTAATTCACAGTACCTTAGGGGTTAGGCAGTGGAGTACACCCATATTTTACCAGATATGTTATAGATTGTAATGCAGTATGGACAAATCTTAATGCCGTCTATCTCTCACTCTGTGTCAGCCTATCGCGGTCCACTGCTGGACATTGGCCTCTCCCAAGTTGCGCCACAACTGGGTATAAATCCTCCAGACTCCTCCGTACAGCGGTGAAAGTAAATTGTTTTGTTAGGTTAGGTGAAATGCAACTTCTTCGTCTTATCGTATGGTTGGTGTAAAACTTGGTATCAGAGTTTAAACCGCCTGTAGGCCTTTGACATGGCTTCACACACCATTGGAAAATTTCTCAGGTGTGCCAGTTTCCTCACGATGGTTTCCTTCACCCTTTTTAATAACTGATAACTAATTTATAATACGCACATGAATTCGAAAGGACATTGGTGCGTGTTGGTGTAAGTTGCGACCTTTCACTTGGCAGTCCACCGGTCTTACCACTCGGCTATCAGATATCGATATGCAACTCGGATAGGGTAACATTTAACAGCTGTTTAGTACGACATTATTCTACCAAATAAACGTCACCATTGTTGTGAAGTATGTAGTTTCACATTACTTGTAACTAGACATTACAGGCGTAATAATTTACAAAAAAGAAGCTTCTATATAATAATATTCGGTGAGAACCAGTAGTAGGGGCGGGGGAGGGAGCCGGCAGCCACCCTCGACACAGGTGTGCTTCAACACCAGGTGACACCAAATCCAATACAATTTTTACTTTAGCACATAATTGGACGCGAGCTACTTATGTACTGTTTTGCTGGAACTCCAACTGGGTAGTTGTGACGTTATGGAATAAGGTACTTTGTTTATATATCAATATGTAGGTACATAAAATAATACAAGATGATTACCTTTAATCCGAAGCATTCTCTCGTCTGTCTTATAAGACACAAAATATGTACAAATATGTGCATAACATCACGCCTCTATTCCCCGAAAGGGTAAGCAAAGGTGAACATATCGCCAGTTCAATGTAATAGGAAGCAAGCCTTCAACCGGGCACAAATCTAATCTCCGTGCTGCTACTGAGAATTACCTAATAGAACAACCCAGTATCACTGCCTAAGCCAGTATTAAATACAGGTCCTCGAGCTGTCGTGATTAGCAACCACTATACCAACGAACAGTGTATAAAATACTCAACTAATAAAATCTTATGTATCTTTCATTAATAAAACAACTTACGTACTTAAAGTCTTATTTACGCCACCATTCAGTTGGAACAGACAGAAAAATTCTGAGCATTTCAATACTAAACAGCAGACGGGAAACGCCACCGTTCTATATCAATGCGCAGACGCAACGCCATAAACCCGTCAGTGGCTGCGGCTACGTGTGCAGCGTGACGCACACGTCAAACACCGCGCAGGAGTACGAGAAATGGATGGGTAAACAGGGCACATTAAGATCTAATAAAACTCAAAACAAAAGCCTAAAAAAAAATTGCCTCTACGGTTTATAAATCAAGTCCTGCAATATTATTATAATCGTGGCCCCACACTAGTTATTTCTCCTGCATGAATTATCACAAATAAAAATATGAGGTATCTCATACATACTTTTAGTGAATCGACTATTATAGAACCTTGAATATTCGGGATTACCTATAGTTATTAATAACCTTTCATATAATCACGCTTGTAGTCTCGGAAGGGTAGAGAGAGATGAGCTTATTTAGTATTTTTTTACACTAGAATTTCTCTTGTATAGTAAGTATGTTTGATGAAATATTACACAAACATCCAGGCTCGAGTCAAACAGCTGCAGATCACAAAAATATGTGTCTCCTTCGGGAATCGAACCGCTTAGCGCAGTAGTCCAGTCGTTTAGCATCTGTGTTAATAAGCCCCCTTACCATGAACTCTTAGAGCAAGACAGTTTAAAATGTGAAAGCGAGACACCACTACGTGCAGTGTAATGAGGCGTCTCCCTTCCACAAGATAAACTGTCCTGCTTGAAGAGTTCATAGTAAGGCAGGTTGACATTAACCCCGACCTTTTACATTCTTCATCAAGTACTATCTCCATTATCGTGTCTACATAAGTTCATGTGTAGCTCACTAGATGGAGCTGTGGTGTATTTTCCAGGCGGATGTTGAGTCTTGCCTCGTGTGACGCGCAGACACTGTGCAGACTACCAGACGTGGGTCAGGGCGCGTTCACACTGGGGGCTAGGCGAATAGAATGTTGGAGATCGGTGTGACATAGTATATAGATTTTTTAGATCACAATAGGCCCGGCAATAAGCTACCATTAACGTGGAATAAGCTCAAACTCTCCGAACGGAGCGTTTTGTCTACCTTCATTGTGCGAACCGCCAAACTATGGAATTCCTTGCCAGATTCCCTGTTCCCGAAAAACTATAATTTTACGGTTTTCAAGATGAGAGTGAACCCATTAGGTGGGCGCACTCCCCCGTGCCGTGTGGTATCCGGCTTAGAATTGACCTTCACGTGGGTGTCGTAAGAGGTGACTAAGGGAATCCAGGAGATGGGCAGCAGCGTCTTCTGTAACTTCACCACCAATACTGTGATCCTGAAGCCGCTTGACAAGTGTGGGGATTATGGCACCCGCCCCTTACCTAACGGCGTGGCCTTTGTTCAAGAGCGGACGTCTTTCGGCTGATGATGATGCAGGGCGCGCTCCTTCGTAGGTCACAATATCGCTTACCATCAGGCAAATTGTAGGCAAGACCACACCAAAAAAAATTGTAGAAGTACATTTCTTGACTAACCTCACCTATTTCAGTGTTATGTGAAGGCGCCCTTACCTCGCATTGTATAAATAGCGCTGGGCAGGTGTTGCGCCAGCCGCAGCTGTGTGTAGCGTCAGCCGGACAATGAACACATGCTCCTCTGTTGATGTGCCCGACGTGTATGCTAACAGCGCTGGTGCTCGGACGTGAGAAAACTGACCCGGATTTTCAATGTCATATAGTTATCGGATTACAGAAATTACTGCACCATTTGCGAACAACACAAGGGTGAAGATAACCCAATTTTTTTTTACATAGTTTTATATTAATTGTATGATGTAAGGGTATGTTGAAGTATATTAACCCACACTGAGATTATTAAGTGTCGGAGAATCTTGATACCGCCACACAGAAATCCTACTAATATTATAAATGTGAAAGTTTGTGAGTATGGATGTATGGATGGATGTGTGGATGTTTGTTACTCTTTCACGCATAAACGGCTGGACCGCTTTGGTTGAAATTTGGTATGTAGATAGGTTATACCCTGGATTAACATATAGGCTACTTTTTATCCCGAAAAAATGTAGCGGGTAACACCGCGGGGCGCAGCTAGTAGCACATAAAAACAAATCTTGTCAACTTTTCAAAATTCAGGAGATAGCTGTGAGCATTTAAAATATTGTCTCACTAAAACTATAAAAAGGATAATATTACGCTCGTATTCCCCGAAAGGGTAAGCAGAGGTTATATCACGCCCGCAGTTCGCCCTATTTGAGCATCCTATTGGGGGCGAGCCTATTGCCATGGTCATAAATGCGGCCTCCGTGCAATCAAATAGGTAATGAGACAACAATTCTCTTGCACTCTGAATGGGATGGTAAGCTAAATTATTATAATACTAATAGTATTTTAATTTTGTTTCAGATGGAGGCGAAAGTGAAGGAGGAGGTCGCGGACAAGGATTACACTCCCCCGACCTCCACGGAGAGGAGGAAATGTAAGTTTTACACAATGAATATACGTTAAAGTAAATAATATTGATATAAATAATATTATGTCGCAGGTGATGACTGCCTCGTTGGTCTAGTGGTTGCTAAGCACGACTGCTGAGCACGAGGTCCCGGGTTCGAATCCCGGGTCGGGCAAAGTGTTACTGGGTTTTCCCATTAGGTAATTCTTAGTAGCAGCACGGAGTCTGGATTTGTGCCCGGTTGATGGCAATAGGCTCGCCCCCTATTACATTGGGACCTAAAACATAACTGGTGAAATATGGGTGTACTAGATGTGCACCTCTGCCTACCCCTTCGGGGAATACAGGCGTGATGTTATGTTATGTTATGTCGCAAGTCTCCTTGTAGCTATTTTAATACCTATCGAAGTGAATAATTTTGAAGGCTTTTTTGTAGAAAATACGATAAAACGTGAATCCCTGAGTATCATTATATTGTTATAGGCTTACAAATTAAGTAATAAAGAATTAATAATATCGTTTCTAAACCTGAGAACGTACTCTTGACAAAAATGTCCAACCATTGCTTAATTCTTTCTAGAAAATATTCCTTGTATCTTCATTAATAATTGAGTAAGGATATCTCTAGAACATAATATATGATGGGGGAAACACCCGGTAGTGACGTCGTCGTCCATAATACCGGAAAACGGTGATTGGTCGCTTATCTTGTTGGCGCCCAACGTGGGCTTACGGTATTTGCCTTAAATGTCCGGCGTACACAAGTGTCGAGCATTACAGCCTTTATAGAGGTGCTTCATAGTTTATATAGATTAATTATATCTCTACCGATATTAGCTAAGTGGTTGGCTGTATATAGGATAGCGGGTACGAATCTTTAACGGAATCAAATACTAAAAATAGTTTATTCCTTACAACAATACACATTACATCACTTTTAAGTCAATACACTTAAGCAATTAATAGGCATAAATATCACTGAAGAGTTTGCTGCAGCACTTTTTCCTATCTATAGCTCTAAAACAGCATTGAAAGGATTTCGAAGACCGTCTTACAATAACGTTCAAAAGCAGATTAAATTTCAAACATAATTTATCTATTACATGTATATAAAACTATAAGCAGTAGGTATTATGTATAAAACAAAAACGCATGATTCAATTGGGCACGTTTTGTGGGAACCGGCGCAACTGGCGCCATAATCTAGCGACGGTGGCGCCGAGCACGGCCCGCAACGGAAACACAGATGTAGGCTACATAGATATGGTATTAACAGATACTTCATTAGTCTCAATACTTACCATTTTACTGGCTTTGACAAGACTTGTAGAAAATTACGGACGAACTTTGAATAAATTCTTCACAAGGCTTTTTAAACCCATCCGTACCAACCCTGTATCAGATTGGAAGTATCACCACCAAATACCACGCCCTAAGCCGAGATTTGAACCTTACTAAGTATGTAAGGTAGACATTGTTTCATCATAATGGACTGTCATAATTGACTTTTTTTTCTACGATGATACAACATTTATTGATATAATATTTTACAATATACTTAAGCTTATTTACACACTATTACCTACGTTAAAAAAGAAATATATACAAAAGAAAAAATCAAAACTAAAAATTATGCATCAAAGTATTCCTCCTCATCGCTGTCGACTGGTAGGGTGCCCAAAAGGCTGCCGGCATTGCCACGTTGAATACTGTCATAAATTACACCTTTATATTTACATGTGTTTGTTTCAAAAAGATTATTATTATTGCTGACCCTCTAAGCAGTTACAAATAGCTTAGCAAGTAGGAGTTTAGGGTTATTCCCAAGTACCTAGAATTTCCAGTAGCAGTATGGGGTTAACATTGTGGTGGCCACGTTTATAGAGCGGATTTATTTATGGTCGAGGTAGCGAGTCTATACCCACTTCTACATATATTCTATATCAGTGACATATAGGTATATAACATCACGCCTGTAATTCTCAAAGGAATAAGCATAGGTGTGTAAGTTGTGTAAGTATACCTACATTTCGCTACGTTGTAGGTATCAATGTAATAGGGGGCGGTATAGACTAGAGTTATTTAATTTCTTAGTTATTAAGACATCACCAATCCAATAATACTTGTGTCACAATTGGCCTGAAGCTCGCTGGTGTATAGGTATACTGTCTAATTACTTATGCATATGTTACAACATTACACATCTCTGCCTACTGCTTCTGCAATATAGGTATATAATACGAGCAAACATAAGCTTGTATAACACCTTCCTTCACAACACTTTAAACTATTCGTATCAACAAAACCCGGCAATTATAATATTAAAAACATAAAAGTGCGCGAACAAAATTAGAGTATGTAGCGGTAGGCGTGGGAGCGAGCACCTGAGCAATGATCATAATCTAGCGATGGAAGTACTCGGCACGAACACAATACAGGCACTGGGAGATACACCAGCTAGAACCGTCTACGATATAAGAAAAACGGTGTATTAAACTGTTCATTTTCGTACACACAATTTACATTATATATTGGCATATTTTGATCTGAAAAATGAGAACGAATTGTGAGATTTGCCTGCTTCGTATCAGGCAAAGCTCATTGAGGAAGATGGATGGTTTTTCATCTGGTATCATATCATAGCTCGAGTTGCGCATGTTCCTCGCGCAGCTAATTTGCGGCGGCGCATCTTCATAGGACGTCTTACTCACACCGCTACATAGCTTAGTATCAGCGATGTTGGTAACATAGTTTCACAGCTTAGCTATTACATCCTCGAAGCATAGCTGCTTAACACATCTCTGGTGGAAAAGCAGTCTTATACTATGGTCTAGAAAGAGAAGCCGGAAAGTTAGTCTGCTGGTTGACAGTTGGCTTGATCGAGCACCTACGGTGTGTCGTAATTATCGAATATCTCCGCATTATATCAAAAACAATTGACAAGGGCGTGTAGGCCATGCTAAAATTTTGAAGATACTGCATCCTAGTCTCTTCTATACCTGTTTACGTCGATGTCAGTAACCGCGGAGTTAAAACAATGTATTTGCCGACGCATAACGTTTATATCTGTAGGTACACCCGCGCGACGAGCTTCTAGTGCGACGTAGACTGCGCTATGTGATTCTAGTTAGTAGTTTACAGGCTTAGTTAATTTGTTTAAAATGCTTGTAATGTTATTTTCTTATAGTGATAGGTACTGTTGACGCATTAGTTTTGTGTACAGGCAGACTATTGTAGGAACCTATTAGCACGCAGCGCAGCAGACGTCTCACCGCCACCGGGTTAGGTCGCCATATATACATAAAGTCACGCCTATTTCCCAGAGGGGTAAAGACCACGGATTTACATTTGCCACGCTCCTGGATTAGTTCTTTCGCCTCATTCACTCGCATCACAATTCTCATACACGCTCGTCGGATAGGGTACTCCTAGGCAATCACTTCTAATAAATGTAAAGTTTGTCACTGGTACAGTCAGCAACATAAGAAGCTTGACATGTTAAAAACCATATGTCAATAATTGAAAGAAAGAGTAAGAATTACAGTATTATGAAGCGAGCTTATTTATCTTTAAATATCAAGCTATTATTCTAAATCTCGCGCTGATAATATTACTATCGGATAACTGAATAATCCGACCTTAGGAACTCCATAACCTTCAGACATCTATATTTACAGGTCATTGGGACTGATAAATGATAAAATAGTAAAACCGTTTTAGACCTGTTCTCAAAAATACGACCAAAAACAAAATAATTAAGATTTTCTTCGTTCGTTGCTAACAACGTGCCTTTAAGACTGACAATGCCACGTTGAATGGCAATGATTCTTATTTGGCTAATAACATTATTAATTATTCAAAAATCTTTTCGATTCTCATCTGTTACAATTTCCTTAACAGTCTGTTAACAATTAACGAATCATTTATTAAAACCTGTTTATCCAACTGAGCACTTCAAAACGACATAATAAAAGCAACCATTGACATTTTTAACTCTGGGGGACAATAGTTAATCATATGTTTATGAAAAATGTAAGGTAATGACAGACAATGCGTCCGACGCGATAATAATAGGTGAGTGGAGCCAGGGCGGGCGGCGAGGGCGGCGCGAGGGCGGCTCCTCATCATTTATTACTGGCCCCGATTGACGGGCGGCGCGGACTTGGAGATAGGTTTAATACGACGCTTTTAAAGGGTTATGTTTCAGTAAAACTTTTAATTTACATTTCAGTTTATTTTCTCGTTTTTAAAAGTTTTGATAGATTTACATTTTATGACTAGGTAACACGCAGCGGTTTGAATTTGTCTAGAATGATTATGTAATGTCAGTATGTCGACCAAGAGTTACATAGGTAAAAACTGAGTTATCAAAAACAAGCGCTACCTTTTGTACCAGTAAAACTATTAGAAAACAGTGTTTTTGCGAACACCAGTTTTAGTTCAACTCGTAAACTTCACGGCGCTTCGTGCCGGTTGCCATGGAAATAACAACCGTTTTCGATAGTCGGTTACTGACGGAACAACTAATATTTGACACGCAGGACTTTATTAAGCGAATCACAGAATTTTATCCAGTCTAGGTTTTGGGTTTTAATCCTTTCTGTGGATAAGACTGTAGAAACACTGCTGACACATTAGTTTTATGTACAGGCGCACGATGATTTTAGCGCGGCGCAGGAGTCGCCTCCCCGCAGCCAAATAGTTAAGTCGCCACTTAGTATTTGGTATAAAGTATAAGTAGTGGACTGTGATTACTGGAATTATAGGAATTTTATTTAATACTAGCTGCGCCCCGCGGTGCAACCCGTTAAATTTTTCCGGATAAAATTATTATGCAATGTTTAAATATATGCTCGTATAGCGTATTTGTTTGTTAAACTTCTATGAATCCCCACTATCGTAATGTTGTTGAGCTTGCATTGTGAGAAGTGCTCCATCATGTGATACCTTTGTTTATGTTAACTCAAGTTCTGTGTAACGAGCCGGATACTGCTTAGTGTATTGTGATTTGTAACTGTGATTATGTATTTATGAAGATGTAATTTAAGAAAAAACTAAATGTTTTGGAATAGGGGTGATGTGAGGCCACTGCTGACGCATTACATAATTGTCTCTAATTTACTCGGCGTCTTCTGTAACTTCAAAACCAACTCTGCAATCGCCAGGGCTCTTATCAAGCGTGGGGATTATGGCACCCCCCCCCCCCCTCATTTACCTAAGAGGTAGGCCTCTGTTCAACAGTCGACGTCTTCCGGCTGATGATAATGAATTCCTCACTTCACACTTCTTCAATACTACAGAATAACCACACTATCGATTTCCAACATTAATTTTATCATTTTTTTTGTAACGATGTGAACCTAACTTCTCCAAGAAACAAAATCTCAGTGTATCAAACCGCCAGTCCATCCCTGTCCGCTAATGTCAGGCTCAGGGCGCTGGTCGAAGCTAACCGATGAGCGCAGTGGCGGGCCCCGGTAAACATCGTGAATAATACACCGCTCCGTGGGAACACACACTTGCGACGTATCTATCAAGTACTAACATGCATGGGTGGGCAACTAGTCGCGGCTAAGGATAGTCAATAGTTACTTATGATTTTATGTTGGTATGGTTTTTATAAACGATAATCTACATAGTAACATTGGGTAAATATAATTTAAAAAATAACGCGGATGTTTAAACAATTTATGATAATTATGTGCCCATACCTAGCATTAACCTCTACTTATAAAAATAGTCAGTGTTGAACAATTGATTCAATTATACCTGTCACTGACTGTTTGCATGTCAAAGAATAGAGTTGTCAACAGACATATGAAATATTTATCTAAAACACAGTTTAGCATCGTTTATAAGTAAGGGGGTTCTTATTTTTTCAAGGTACGGAAAATAGCTGTTATGTCAACTTAAAATTCGATAAACTAAGGTCAATAACCATAGTAAACTTCGTATCGTGACGTCTCTACGACTATGTTTTCGCACCAACTCTCTATTTTTTCGATATGGTTATCCATCCAATTCTCAGGAGAGTTATCATTGGTACCGGACATTTAGATAGCCCTCTCAAAAGGACTCTAGCTGGATTGCGACAAGGTAAGGTACCTCCATATACACAACGTTATCACACCTTGACTTCCATTTTATCAAACCAAAACCAATGCCAACAAACCACATAGGTTTCATTCAACCAGTCCATCGTACAGACGTCATTTAAAACTTGTCTAGGTACTAAACGAGGACCCTCACGGTGAGAGGGTGCGTACAGTCTGCCGGGTGACAGAATGATGGGTGGCCCTCGAAGTCGAGTCGAGGGCCATCCACGAGTGACGTGCAGGCCAACGACTTGATTTGTGGATGCTGGATTTATGCGTGTTCTGTATGACTAGGTAATCACCCTTGTGGGTATAGAATTGAATTTAAATTCAAGGTTAAAATGAAGTTTGGTTTGTTATTTAGATAGGTACCTATTGTGATCGTAAGGGATGTATATCCCGATTTGTAATTACCATTTGTTTTGTATTGCTGTTGCGTTTTGGTTGTGCTAACATAATAAATAAACACATTGTTTATTACGTTAGTAATTTAAATTATAGTAAACATTTTTAACCAAATAAATACAATGCATTTTTTGTTGGGAAGTTCAACGCTTTACATAACAGCTATCACACTTCAATAAGGTAGACGGGGACATTTGAAGCTTACTAGTTAAGCAGCGATTTCAATTATAACAATTCATAATTTTATATTCTGACGTACCATAGATACATTCCGGACTATATTTTGAAAACAGATATCGAAATCGATGAAACCCTTTTCTCTTTTAAACACACTAAATATACCTAATAGTAACATTCAAAACCAATCACAGACAAGACAATTACATCTAATCCTGGGCCCATCCTAACCAAGCATTAATCTTTGCAAGTAATTACTATAATTACTCAATGTGATCAGGTGGTCAGTCTCTGATTATACCTAGCTGTTCCTAGTTTGGTCACAGGTGTACGGACGCTCGTGTGGGGCGGCCATTACGCCAGCGATGACATCTGTTTATACAGCCAGGCATAAACCTTCTTTATGGCATCCTTCCCGGGTCACAACTGTTCAAACGATGGTGGCCAGCTACCGGGTTTGTGTGGAAAAGGGTAGGTTCGAACCAGGCATAGTTGGTAGGTAGAAAATATCTAGTATAATTATACTAAGACACTCTAAGGTTTACTTTAAGATAATTCTTTAACCGTATGTTTGTGTGTACAACAAAGAATTAAGCTACCGGTGCCGTGTGGTGGCCGGCCTAGAATATCTCACCCCCTTTCATCCGGTGGGTATCGTAGGCCTCCGATCTCTCTCCGGCCGTGTCGGTCTACTGTCCCATCAGACTATGCGAGTGAGGGAATAGGAAGAGTACCTGTGTTTCTGCATATGTGTGTGCTATAATATCTCCTGCGTAGTTGACTCTCAGATGAGACAGGCCGCCGTGACCGAAATTCGGTCTGAAGTACATTCGTAAACGTCAGTTTCTCTTTTAAGACTTCTACTGCTCAGCAACTACGAAGTGGGTGATCGAGTCCGATAAATGACAATGGCTTGCCCTCTATTTAAATGTCTTTAGAGAATCGCATAAGCATAATACTATATATTATTATGTATTTTGAAACATATTTCGCCGAATATGTTAGATACTCTATTTTTAGAGCTTTGGACAAAGAAACAGTGATGTCACATTAGATATTAGCAGTAATTGTGTGGTGGAGAGATGAAAGCGGCGCGCCGGGGGCTAGGTGTCGCCTGTCACGCGCAACACTAGCAGCTAGTGATGCGACCCTGTCGATACTTACGTAAACGTTATAGTAATACCGCATTTGGTGTTGGAAGCAATTGTAGCCGAGATGAAAGCCAAACCGCGCCGGGAGCGAGGTGTCGCCTGTCACGCGCAACACTTGTTACTAGTGTTGTGGCTCTGTCGATAGTAAGTTTAAGATGGAAACTATCTCTAGGTACCAATCTTTCCCTATGCCTTTTATTACTCCCTTAATACTCCTAGTAACAGTTATCTTTCTTCTTGGTTAATATAGTAACATTTTACCGATTTTCATTAATATTATTGAACCTTACTTTTAACAGATTTTTTTACAAGTTTTTCAAACTCTACCTTACGTTACTTCCTGTTCCGTTTATCAATACTTTAAAGCAGATCATATTTGTCGATTAACATCCAAGAAACAACTATCGATAATTATGAAAGTTCACAGTCCCCTCCCTAGTCCGTGCAGCGGAGGGCGCGTGTCTATGGCACGCGGGCCGCACTTGGTGCGCCACTAGCTTTTCACTAAACTTTTATTTATTCTGTCAGACGCACACCAAACGTTTTTATATTTCTATAACTTACAGAACCGCTTATACAACTTATATTATTTAGATTCTAATTATAAGAAATAGGACCTAGTGAATATCTTAGGAAATAACTTCGTTAAATGTATAATGGAAAAAAAATAGTCTTAATAATTGGTAGTCAGACCCTTAACCAAAACAGTATTATTTTGAGGCTTAAAATTTATTTAAGATAGATTTTATGTTATAAAACCAAGTTACGAAATATGCCTCATACATTCAAGTCTTATTCTAAGATACCAATGACTAATCATTATTGTAACTAATTAGAACTGCCCAACTCCTTGAAAAATACAAGTCATTATATTCCTAGAACACCTTTGTCCGATCTACGAATCGTACCTAAGACTCCACCCATCTTTTTCTCATTTCCTACCATAAAACTAATAACCAGTTCAGCTTTAACAAACTGTTACATAAAACGTCCAATTCAACCCACTTTCATCCTCCATCATGGTCTATCGACAAAGCATCGTTCAGGTAATGGTCTGCAATCTGCATGTCCCATCATATTTAAAGGATCGATAGTATGTGGCCATTAAAACCTAGTTCACTGCACTCGTAGTTGTATGTAAGAATATTTCTAAAAGAGAAAGATGAAACATAATTTACTAGAGGATTCTGTTTGGAGTTGTATTTTTATCACGTCTCCTCTTATTTAAAGAATAATAATAACGTTTTATTTATTTCTCCTCACAAGAACCAACCTCACATAATAACAAAGATACTTATATCTATTTAAATACAGGTATGTGCATAGGCTAGAATATGTGAGAAGCTGGTGTCTGAGGTAGGCATGTAAAATGCCTGTAATACAAATCACAAGGTTCAGTATAGATGAAACTGACTACCGACTCACCTCTAACTGGTTTCAGAAAGTCTATCAAGAATAATATTAATGTTCAAAACATAGTGTGTGTTTATAAAAAACCTTAACTCCTCATAACCTTGCCAAAGTTCTTTCTGAGTGAAAGTCTTGACTTTAATCCCCAAGTCGGGCCAGATTATTTCCTCTTCGTCCATTAGATAAGACTTATGAAAATTTTCATAACTATAAGTTACAAGCATGATGACGTCATGCGTTTTTAAATTTATTGATCAACACATACCTACTTCAATGCAAAATCAATTAAAAATCACCAGCTATACCGCAAAAACATTGCCAACATAATAAATTTTGGCGCCATAATTTTGGCGCGAACCGCCGCCATGTTGATAGCCCAACACTTACCATAGAGTATTGGGGCCTGTGCAAACTTCATGATGAGTTACGTGCGCGGGCATAGAGCAGCGCTGTTTATTCCGATATTGGATGTAAAATTGAATTAAGGTTAGTGGTCTCAAGTGACACCTGGGTGTTGTGTCAATATTATGAATTTTACCTTAAAATTAACTTTGTTTTACAGTTTTTTGTTAACGAAAATGCATAGGTATCTTTGCTTTTATTAAAGCACTAAGTAATCTTTACCGTCTTTGGCATTAAAACCTTACATTCATATTTTTATTTTAAACATTGCCCTACGTATTTTTTTTCTCCTGCGATGTGTGAGCGTTTTGCAATCATGAAATAATCTTAGGACAAACACCCAGTTATAAGATAACTATTTGACTTACGCGGGGATCAAACCCGCAACCTCGCAGCAGACTAATCCACAGTGGTTGATTACAAAATTAACAAACTCTCTTGACATCTTACCAACCTAAACAACTCTATCATCTCTAACTTCACTCACAATAAGCTCACAACTTTTCCTCCAGTCGTGTCGCTGTCGGATCGATGTCGTGTCGTGGCCGTCCGCGTATCGGGCCTGACTGGCCACTCGCTATAAAGCAGATGTTTACACTGTCCGCGACGGGGGCGTGACGACGCATACTCAATGCTGTTTACATACCCTTGCGGAAGCAATCGGATATTTTTGTTGGTTTTCTATAGACAATTTGTATTTTAAAGACGTATATTATTTTATAATATTAATGCAGTCTGCATTTCTAGGAGTTAATATAATAGTAATATGTACCTTTAATACAATACTTACATCATTTTTACAGGTATTTACTCATTATAACAATGTAGCCACAGAGCCCACAAATAATGTTACAGACAATAAAAAAATATAATAACCTAATATCTAACTTTCTAAAAATGTTTTCTCTCCCTTGTTGCAGCCACGACAGTCGCCAAGGAGCACAGATCCCCGGAGCAGGAGGAGCCGCGCTCGTCTCCCACTCCTGGACCACCCAGTCCGCAGAACAACGGCACCGCTGGTAACTAACGCAATAACTTATAACTTATTTTTTAAGAAGTTAGAAAGACTTTCAAGTGAATGATGCACCGCTCTATTTCCTTTTGTTATAAAAATATATCTAGTAGGTTACAGTTATAACTAGCTATATCTCGTTTACTATGATAAAATCTATTTCAGAATTTAACTGTACCGCTAAATTAATCAGTGCAATGGTATTTTTAAGTTTTGTTTCGAACATGGTTGTCATTGTCACTTCATTAACTCACCTTATAAAATGTTAAAATATTCAATACTTCAATATTATCGTTAATCAAAGAATGGATATTTAACATAACATAACATCACGCCTGTATTCCCCGAAGGGGTAGGCAGAGGTGCACATACAGTACACCCACATTTCGCCAGTTATATGTTAGAATGGATATTTCCATACACATGAGTTGTTGTAATTAAAAATTAACTTATCACCGTGTCTTAAGTACTTCTTCTGCCCTCAGCAGCCCTATCCTCCACGGAGTCGCTGTCCCCGCCGCTGGCCGAAGGCTCCCGCTCGGCGCCCGCGCTGCAGCGCCTGCGAAGGTTCCTATCAGCGCTGCAGCAATTTGCCACGGACGTGGGCGCGGACACCGGCGAGAGGGTGCGCCAGCTGATACACAACCTTGTGGTGAGTTACATAGAGCTCATTTGGCATTGGAAACTTGTAGACACAGCTGTGATCCTGCGCCTGTGAGTAGAGTTATAATATCCGTGATAAAAAGTGACAGAATACACAGAAATCAATCGAAATTAGTTCAGAGGTTTTCTACGTAAACAATAACAAACTCCTAAAAAAAAGTAACAGAGTTCCTCCCTCAATCCTCAATTGCTATAAATTCAAATCAGCATCAAATACATAATTATGTGAATGCTGTTTTCTAACTCAAGCCTCATGACGACTTAACCACTAAATTGAACCTTGAATACCATCTAAGAAACCTATTCTACTTTTTATCCCAGAAAAATGCCAGAAATATTCTTCATGTAATAAGTTTGTCCTTCCCTCGCAGTCCGGCTCGCTGAACACAGAGGAGTTCCAGGCTGGTGTGCAGGAGTGCACCAACTACCCGCTGCGCGCCTCCGTGCCCGGCTTCCTGCGCGCGCTGCTGCCGCTGGCGCAAAGGGATCTTCACGCCCGGGCCAGGAGGGCCAAGCAGGTGGGCTGGCCGGACATTAACATACTTATAACTATAGGCTATTGTATAACTTCGGTTTCAATTAAGGTTCTATTCGAAGGTATAAAGTTCTAATACCACACTGACCAAATATGATTAGTATTTATTATTTACGTGTAGATTAGAGAGAAGTTAAAGAAAACATTTACAACCTTCTTTTTATTTTTATATACTTCGACTGCGCGAGGGAATAGGGAGTGCTCCTGTGTTTGCGCGCATACTTGAGCACTATAATCACCTGCGTAGTTGGCTAGTCTCTGCTCGGAGATAGGCAGCCGCAAAATTCGGTCAAGAGAACATTATAAACATTGAGAATGTAGTTTATTTTATAAAATGTCACATTGACGCATGACATGTAAGACAGAAACTACCCTGAGGAAACTACCTACATTATAAAGAAAAGATTATAAAACCCGAACCTCTTACCATCGATAAATGATACTCATGTATCCACGCTCTTACTCTGCTACTTACATATGGCTTGTTTTAGCATCATTTATTAACATGACCACCATTCCTGTCCTAACAGACTCCACTCCAGTACATCAGGTCCCACGAGCACCTCATCCTGGAGGCGGGCGGCGACAGCAGTGATATCTTCGCGCCGCACCCCCCTGGTGCCGCGGCAGAGACCGGCGTGAAGCGGCGCGCGAGTGACCCGTGAGTAGTTGTAGTAACAGTGTAGTACATACATAATACCTGCACATATCACGCTCTAAACGGATAAGCAAAAGAGTCTCACAATACATCTCTTAAACTCATCAATGGCCATGTAATAGGTAAAGCATACTGCAAGTGCTTCTTCTTCGTATCCGCATGAGTCAATAGCCACATGGAATACGTAATGCCGTGGTGTAGAGATTGGTCAGTCAACAAGGATGGTGGCGAGGTTGACCGTCCAGGGTGCGCCGGACGTACTTAGGTATCGTCACTCATGGAGACTCTCTACTTACACCTTTATTACCAGTCCTACTACACCAGACACCAGACTTGTCGCCTCTTAAGACACGCTTTATCAGGAACTAAGGTCTAAAATTGTATTCATAATCAGATCTTTCAAGGACAGAAAATCAAAATTATGTAATGTTAGAACGTAATGTTTTATATAGATACATAGAACGCAATCATTTTATTTACAACAAAATTATGTTAATGACGTGTAAAACTTAAAAAAAATCGCGTAAGTATAGATACAACTTGAAAATAGTACACAGAGTGTCTAACCACATCATTAATCACGACAAATCATTCGCAAACAACCAAACATCCAAAATAATTAGACACAAACTTAATTAAACCGAATCAATCCTGACTTCAACCAAAAATTGATTTGTTAAAACCGAAACAATATGAGTCGCGAACTATCAATAATGTCAGTCAGGGCCAGGTGAATGCGTTCGACAGGTAATTTGTGCCCCACCCTGCTGGGGTCGCTAGTGTTGTACGTGCGGCTAGTGATGGGAGCGGTCGGGGTTGTGGGATTTTCGATATCGATTTCTGATGTGGTCGATTATAATTTAAATATATATGTTTTATCAGCACAACAACTTATAATATTTTAACTTATGACATTATCAGTCTCTTACAGGTAAGCAATCATGTATCATTGTTAAGAGATACTGTAAGTTAAAAAAATATTTAATTACTAACATTATCAACCATTCTTAACACAATAAGGCTTAAAAATTATAACTAATAAATGAAAAGAAAATCCTTCTATCGATACCATCAGACCTACACTCGCAATTCTAATCTGACATAAATGAAAATAGTCCATAATATGGGTACCATTATTCAGCATTAAATTTCTTTATTCTCTTTATTTTTTCGACTGTGTCTCTCGCAGATAGCTCTAGAAGATTTATGAGTGTTTAATCGGTTGGTGAGACCTAACAAAAGCCTTAATAGCCTGAAAGAGATATGCGAACACTGGTTATTATTGTTTTGACAAAGTATTGTTGCGAAAACTATGAAAAATTTGAAAATAATGCGTCCAACGTGGCTACACAGTCAATCGGTTAATTAATTTTAATCACATGCCGATATTCTTCAATAGCGCCGTCAAAAAACAGAGTCAACCATCCCTCTAACCACTGTTTAAGCTAAAATATTATTATTGGACAATTTGGCAGGGTGTTGCGACCGCCGGCTTTAAATACTGCCTACCCCAATACGTTAGAGCTACGTATGAACTTTATTTATGAGAGCAGCCGCGGCGCGGGCGTTTGCCAAGTTGTAAAGTAAATTTTTAGCGCACGCTGTACCGTGTTGCTTAGTCTGTGCGCTGTACGCTGTTATTTAGGAAGGCACGAGTAACGGGGCTGCATGCTGTTTAGTGTTAGCTGTTATTAGCTAAGCCTGCGGGTTTACAAGGAGGAAACTGTGACATTAATGTAGATTATGTCGTTAAAAATTGGTATTATGCTAGCTTGCGACTTGTCCGCGTGGATTTGAAATGTTTTATACACTATTGCCTTCTTCAATAAATGGACTACTCAACACGGGATAAAACGTTTCGAACTAGTACCTAGTTCTTGAGATTAGCGCGTTCAACCAAACAAACTCTTCATCTTTATAATATTAGTGTATATATAGATAAAGCAGTACCTAAAGTGTAATATACAAGACATGTGCAAATAGACACAGCATATTGATAAAATCTGAAGGCGTTTAAGACATAGAATTTCCAACAACTATAGGTATTAGAAAATACTTAAGACGTTATCCTTAACTCGAATTAATTTCCAAGAACACATAAACACGTAAAAATCATAATTAACGTAACGAGGTAAAGCGCCTGCCAGATTAGAGTTAGCAATTAGTGTGATTAGGAGTTTGCTATAACGTTACCAGCTGGCGCCTCGGCGGTTAATAGCGTGAACAGATGTCTGTGATCGGCTGTTTCATTATCACAGGTTGCGTGTGTTACTAAAGCGGTATTACTAACGAGACTTCGGAAAGAATGGTGATGAGGTGAACAGCAATTTGTCTTAAACTTCAAATTGTAATTAAAGGTCTAAAAACTATTTTCAAGCTTTTATTATTAGGAAGAAATACCAACAAAAAAAGGACATCTGTGCATAATAATCATTATTACGTTGAACTTATATTACAGCATTATTAGTTGGTAAGCGCAGTGTAAACTTCAGCAATCTTTTAGTACTAGCATTATTATTTTACTTCATACCAAATTAATACCATATTAGAACGACAACTTTGAAAAAGTATTTAATATTTCTCATATTTATTATAAGCTCGTATAAACAGAAAGTTTTCAAGTTCAAGCTGGCGCCTGGCATTAGTAGCAGCTGCTATAAGTTTGATTGTCGACTAATTGCGCGCAGTAAACAGTCAGGCGCTAGTTCGGCGAGCGCAGCCGCGGGAACATATGTTGCGTACAAAATGACTGTTTGTTAAGTTTTGATATATAGCTGGCTGGTAATTGTGTTGTTAGGTTACCTTTGCGCCGAGTCCTTCGGTGGTAGGTAGAGGTTTAATGTTCCTTAAACTTAAAGTAGTCTTGTAGCGAGTTTTAAAATGTCTTCGAAATATAGATAATACCTATATAACGTCGTGAAAAAGATAAAGCAACAAAAAAAAATAGTCTATTCGTCACATAGGGGTCGTTTTACGCAGGGTGCATTTTATTAATCTACTATTTAAACTACTTAGTAGTGTAGTTGAATAATGCCCATAAATGATAACAGAATCATAATATACAGTATATAATGTCATTCAATACGAGTAGATAATTATAAAGTTCTGTATGCGATTATTTCTTCGCCATGCAATGCGAAATAAATATTCTGTTAAAGACAAAACCTAGTGGGCTGGTATCAGAACAAATAGATCACTAGTTAGATGCAGGCGACAGAGCTCGCAGACACGCTCCCAGCTCGCACGAATCAAACCGGGCCTTGTTTGTTATCGACCGTCGCGAGTGGTAAGCGGTAGCGGGATCAAGTTTAACTTAGTATAATGCTCTGTTTGTTGGACGATATGAAACTGGCTTCTAAACACGTTTTAGTATATGTAAGAGCTACAAAGACTGCTGGGGAATATATTCTATGGTGATGTTGATAAGTTTACGGACATGAACTACCTACTTAGTGATAATTCTCAACTGGAAACAACGGTTTGTTCTATCATCAACAATACTTAAGGTTTGTTTTATTCATAGAAATTTGTTTCATTCAAAGCAAATCAGATAGATTCAAAGGAAATTATATGAAAAGATTGCAATCAATAAAAAATGTATTCGTTATAAAAATATAATCATGACGCCTAATTTTTTTTACGATAGCAATATTTTTGTATACTTTACAATATTTAAACATTCATGGTGTAAAAAGGTATACATATTATAGTAAATATTACGCTAGAAATTTTATTTCCTGTAACACTGAAGGCATCGCATAGAATATTGCCAGGGGGACGTTTTGTCGCCTATAAGGCCACATGGCGAACTCCATTCCCAGCGTTATGATTATGGCGACGTCCTAATATCACGGCCGTTTTCTGGAACAGACTGGGTAGAAAGGACGGTAAGAGCATTGGTGTGTATTATACATAGTTGAGACATGATGAGTTAGGTAATGTTCCGCCAGTTTTGGTCTCAAACTGACTGGTATATGCTGCACTGTTGGTTAATATCATTATGTATTGAAATTTTAAATAAAACTAGCGGACCTTGCAGACATCATCCAATCCGGAAAAGCAGCGCCATCTACCGGATCCATTTGCGTTTTCAAATCATCCAGGAACCCATTGAAATATACACACAAAATTTCATCCAAATCGTTCAAAGCATTTAGGAGGAGTTAGGGGACAAAGACACATACAGATACAGAAGAATTATAATTATAAATTTATATACCATCAACTAAGTACAATATAGATGAGAAATAAATCGTGAAAAGCCTTGGATATGACAATCAAAATATTTTATTTTTAACTTATTACGTTTATATATATATAGTTACAAACTATAGAAAGGGGTTCTATCAAATATTACTGTGTTAGCCTTCATAGTCGCTCGGCTTTCCTCCCCTTTCATATACGGGCTGTCGGGCCGGGCGGGGCGTCTCTTGTTCCGATTATTATTTATCGCATCGATTGCACTGCGCGCCTAGTTCGCCTTGTTTGCTGTCCAAATCACTGCTGGCCCAAGTTTGGGAGCAATGGAATGAGAAATATAATTAGTATATGAATTCGTATGGTTACTATTTATGTCGTTTGTACGAATAGCGTAATATAAGGTACATTTTATGACAAAAAAAAACAGTTTTTAGGCCTTTGAATGCCACGCGATTGGCTGTTTTTTATAAGAATTTGGCATTTCAAATGTAAAAGGTGTATCGGTCAAACGTTACTTCGTAATCATTTTTTGTCTCTTGTCAGCAACTTGTAAATGATAAGGACAGATAGTTTTTAAAACTTCTAAATCTTTCCTTTGGGATTATTTCGACCAATCAAAACTAAAATGAACTCGCAATCTCTCCCAACTTGTACCCACCAATTAATTTATGAACGGTTGGGCGTTGGTTCAAAGTTTTGCATTGTCTTTATTTTCTAGTTCATTCGTTCATTATAATAGTCCTGTTTAATAGTATTGTTGGCCGCTGATGTATGGAGCTCTGTTCCCGATATCGACAGTTCTGATTACTTTTATAATTAATTTGTTTCAAAACAAAGGTTGGTTCAATCGCTGGTAGTATCGTGATTCGTGGGACTGGGTAAAAGTTATTATGTTTTGGTTTGTTGTCGGAATAATTTACATGTAAATCTGGTTTCCTATTGTATGAATATGATTGTTTGTCAACATCATCAGATATTTTTAAATGTAGTTATTAGACTTGCCTCTGTACAGCTCAGTTTTATTAGTTTAGACATAAAACCCAGATCTCTGTTTGAGTACAAGTATACTGTTTGGGATCATAAGCATAACATAAACATAAAACATTACGCTTATATTTGTCAAAGGGGTTAGGTAGAACGTATAGTACACCCACATTTAGCTAGTTATGTATAAGTCCTAAAGTAATAAGGATCGAGCCTGGATGGATGAACCAGGCACAAATCCAGACTCCGTGTACTGAGAATCACCTAATAGAAAAACCCAATAACACTGTCCTCAGGCAATCAAACCCAAGATCATTCGCTCAGTAGCCGCGCTTGGCGACCATCTACAGCTTCAGGAACTTCGTAACCGTCTGTATGTCCCTAGGTTCTACGACAGCGCGCAGACGAACGGCTCCCACGAGGAGTACCCTCCGCAGGCGAAGCGCGCCGCCTCCAGCCTGTTCCTGAACCCTTCGCCGTTCCTGTACCCTCTGCCCAGCAACGCCAGCCTCTTCGACTACGGACACTACCACGCCTACCATGCCAACCAGGAGGGCGGGTTCGAGAGGAGGGACGGTGAGTGTTGTAGGTTCTACTGTCTTTTAATTTGAGTTACTTTACGGTTCCTCCCTACCACTCATATCGTCACAATTTTACTCATAATAACAATCATGTTGTTATTAATTGTTACTTTGATAGACAATACAGGATAATCAGAATAGACAGACACTGATAAAAACATTTGTTTCGGGCAATGATGGCGGGAATTGAATTGTTTAGGGCTACTAAGGCAGAAGACAGTTGCCATATTCCTCCCTTTTCAAGATTAACCTAAGTTGCTATTACGTGGTGAGTTAAAATTTGGTTTTCAAACCTCACACTGTGTACAAGTCATATAGAATTAAACAGCTACTCCTAAATCAAAATAGATGCGTGCACTACATGTACTTAGAACTACATGTTGATGGTGAGATAAGATCAATATTCGTCGAACACGAGTAGCTGTTTAATTCTATATGACTTGTACACAGTGTGAGGTTTGAAAACCAAATTTTAACTCACCACGTAATAGCAACTTAGGTTAATCTTGAAAAGGGAGGAATATGGCAACTGTTCACTCAGGGAGAAATGAGAAGCGGACTGTATGTTAAGGCTGGTATATTTGCCGTTACTTTGTGGTACAAATTACTGTCCCGGACAAACAATATAAAATTAGAGGTCGTCCGTCGCGGAGGTGTCCGTGCTCGCGAGTGGTCAGCGCGTCCCCCGTAGCGGCCCGCGCCGCTGTCGGCGCGTGCTTGTGATCACGCGGCCAATGCGTGTGGTCCACGCTTTGTTTACGTTACGTCACTATCAAGTGAAGCTTATTTAGCGGCACTTAATCGCTTTGTGTCACGTCGGGGGAAACCTCAGCGTATCACGTCCGATAACGGCACGAACTTTGTAGGAACTTACAATGAGCTCTCAAATTTTCTTGCTAAGTCAGACCTTGAGGGTCATATAGCTCAAGAAGGCATCGAATTTAGGTTCGTACCAGCCTATAGTCCCCACTTCAACGGCTTAGCTGAGGCAGCTGTGAGATCCACCAAGCATCATCTCAAAAGGTTATTGCAAACCACCCACCTTAATTATGAGGAAATGGCTACTTGCCTCACCCAAATAGAAGCTGTTTTAAACTCCCTGAGTGAACAGCAACTGTCTTCTGCCTTAGTAGCCCTAAACAACGTGTGTCCTCCCACCCAGGGGGCATCTCAGTGCGCGACGTGTCGTCCATGAACGCGTCGTTCTCGGAGCCCCGCGGGCTGGGCGCCGCGCCCGCCGGCCTGCTGAAGACGGATGACGAGTGGAAGAACATCAACACCATGCTCAACTGCATCCTCAGCATGGTCGAGAAGACTAAGAGAGCTCTCGCCATATTACAGCAGAGAGGTACGGCCTTGATATAAAATAGAATGTACCTTCCCTCCACAAACATCGTCTAGAAAGTCAAGTCGCAAGTCACCTCGCTACTCTCATTCTCGACTGTCATTCTTGTCATTAGATTCAGAATATCTGAGAATTCTCATTTTCATTCTCACTCTGCGTTATTCATCTCAATTCCGTCAACACTTGGTGGCTCTAGAGTCGAATCTCACCGCGGATTTAGAAGTGAGTTTAGTCTTTGGACTAGCACGGCAGGGCAGGTAACAGGGCCAGAAATCAAGAGTTAAAATAGCTTTAAGTTTAACTTAAGTTACATTTTCAGAGGCCTTGAATGATTGCTAGTCTCAGATAAGATTCCTTGGACTTGAAAGCTATTTATTGTGTTCTCGAAGCTTTTACTTGAGTAGTACTGAAGATGCCAGTCTAATAGTCTCATTAGTTTATAGATTTCTACCAAGCTGCTCGGAAGGTTAGCTGCAGATAAATTTGTCTTCTTTTTCTTAGAATATTACTAAAAGCAGCATATTATTTTAGGAGTAGAGCCGACAGAAAGCAACGATATAAAGCGCGCTGCGAGCGAGATCATGGCGGCCGCCGTGAGGCAAACTGAGGAGAGGGTTTCTGAGGTCCGGAGACGAGCTGAGGATGCTGTGAACCAGGTAAGACCACAGACAGGATTGACTGACACGACGATGAAGAACAAATTCCAGCTAAACTCATTTGAGGCTTCTGAATTGACGATTTCAGTATAGAAAAATTCACTTCGTGTTTATATTAGCCTTATTTTGTTTTAGTTTAGAGATAATATAATCATAGAGCTCAGAATATTTTAAATATTTCGGAATCCAATTTCTGCATCGACTCTATTCGAAATAAAGCCATTGAAATTATTTTCTGTGAATCCACTCGTTTCATTTGCATCGGAGTTTAATCATCCTATATTGTTAGGTAAAACGCCAAGCACTCCTGGAGCTGCAGCGCGCAGTGGGGGCGGCAGAGTCCAAGGCCCTGGAGCTGGTGGCGGCGGAGCGCGGCAAGGTGGAGCGCCTCATCGAGCGGCGCCACTCGCCGCCGCCGGGCCGGGAGCTCAGCCCCAACGCTAACACGCAGCAGAACGTGAGTATAAAACAATGTAGTGAATCATTATCATCAGACTATCTCCGTCCACTGCTGGACAGGCCCCTCCTGTAGCACGCCACTGAGCTCGATCTTCGGCCCTCCGCTTCCAACCGCTGCCAGCCAGTTATGTTTATGTAGTGAATACACTAGTCCGACGTTAGTACCTCATGTAAAATACTGGTTCAAATTGGCCCAAAAGAGTGATTAAATGGAGCATAAAAGGGAGACCTATACGCTGCTGCAGGACAAAGGAGGATGACTTTAGAATAGGGATATTAGAAGTAAATAAAATAATGATGGATATATAAGTTACTCAGATCTATAGCACTAGAAAGCAGTACCTAATGTTATAAATTGTAGTTTTGGACGTCCTACAAAAGGTCCTTGTCGTAATCGTCTTCTAGACTGTAGAGTTTATCATTGGCTCTTCGTGTTCAGTGCTGCTGGAACTGTGGCCGCAAGGCTCAGGAGACGTGCTCGGGCTGCAACGCGGCGCGCTACTGCGGGGCCTTCTGCCAGCACAAGGACTGGGAGAACCACCACCAGGTAACGTCACGTGGTGCTCACTGATTAGGTCTCACACCAAATTGAATTGCCGCAGGGGCTAAAGGATTCCACTCGTAAAATATACCTAGGGCTTTCCGCCGCATTCTGGTTACTTAAAATATCACCAAATAAAGGTCTTCTATGTGAAATCTTAACTTAGTGTCAGTTTAAGTAATCATTAAAGTCTCTGAGTGCGGCGGTTGGTCTTAAGCCTGAACATTGGACCTTGAAATTGTCATGCTCTATAAATATAGGAGTGTATCTTGGTGTACAGGAACGTATACTAATCCTGGACCTTACTCTCCCACTCTCCTCCAGGTGTGCAGCGGGCGCGACCAGAAGCCGTCGTCCCTGCGCTCCCCGCCCCCCCCGCAGCCCAAGCCGCTGGCGCGCGCGGCCACCCCGGGCGCGGCCGCCCCCCCCTCCGCCCCGCTGGCGGACGCGCGCCTGTCCCTCACGGCGCTGAGCCCCGCGGACCGGTTGCTAGGCAACCAGGACAGGAGCGCGGACAGGGTCGCCCTGGCCACGCTGTCCACGGCCCAGGGGCTGATCGGCATCGGGAAGAAATGACGGCTCGGCAGGGAGCCCTTTGTGACCACCGGCCGGCTGCCCAGGAAGGTCCGGAGGTAGGCGGGACGGGGCGGTAGGGCTGAACCACTGTTTCTGTTAATTAATAGATAGTTCACCTGTAGCGATGTATATAAGTATTCAAACATCCAAGCTTTTTCAAGTGTTTTCAAGCATTTTTAACCGACTTCAAAAACAGAAGGAGATTCACAATTTGAACCTTTTGTTTAGGTGAATATTACAATTCAAATGTAACAAATGACTCTTGCACAAAATAAGCAATTACTATTTATTTTAACGTAGCAAAAAAATATTTTAACTACCTACGGAACTTAATATTTTTTTTTGTAATTTTATAAATTAATTTTCAGAAACAGTTATTCGTCAAAATATATGATTTATTATACCAAAGATTAATTTCTAAGTAGATGTATAGAATCAATTATTATTTTATATTTTCTCTTTATTAAGAATCGATTTCCATTTTACCCGACTGTACAACACAAAGGGGGAGAACGTGTTTATTTTATGTATAGCATCATAGACCCGTAAAGTCTATTGTAAATATATCCAGGACCTACACTTAAAGACGTAAGAAAAATAAAAATGTACTCGACACCATACAATTCACATTTAATGCCAATAATATAAATATCAAATATTCATAGAACTTCAAATATTAAAACTCTATCTCTCTCTTTTCATTGAAATGTAAATACTAAAGTCAGGATATCTTTTACTTCTAGTAATAATAATTTGCGATCGAAATTTTTATTTAATTTTTGTAAAATAAATATAGTTAACACAACATCTGTAAATATTTTATTAGTAATTGCAATACATTGATAATTTATTCGTCTGTAATTAATTGCGAATTGTAATAAAATAATAAAGTTTTGTATTGTATGGGAGTTGTGAAGAATTTAAGTTGTGAATTTAAAATAATTTTGTATATAATTGTATGTAATGTATTTATTTTAAAGTCTAATTGTAAATGTAATGTTAACCTCAGTGAGATGTAATATACGTGTATGATACAGCCAGCATCATAAATACAAGGTGAAAACCAAATATTAAAAATAAAATGTAAAAATAATATTTATTAAAAAAAAAGTTAAGTATACGATGAAAAAGGTTTGTAGTCATGTATTTCTGATGGTGTTACCATGTACAAAAATTATATATTTATAGGCTTTCCACACTGGCCGCATTTCGGGCATTTTTAAAGCCAATTCGATAGCATACGAACAACTTTGACTGATCTCCAATAAGTTGAAGTCCATCGTGGGCCATGGTGTACAAGCCTTTAGTTAAGTATTTAACATTCAAGTCAGTTGTCATAAGTATTTCGATATTAAACCAGCACAGTTTGTTGTACTAAAGTTAAGAACACATTTGTCACACCCTAGTCCACTTGTTCACGTTCGTGTTAACGTGATATAAGTCTGTTTGGCTTTGTGTTTTATAATGATATGCTGCTGATTCCAAGATGCGTTTAAATCTGTAATTATGTATGAATGGTAATTATAATAATCAGGGATCGGAATAAGTAGATTTATGTACTAAATGACGACAAATTAACAACAAAGTCTTAGGGTGCGTTTCCACTGACAAGGAGCTGGGCGGAGTTGAGAGGAGCGGACTGAATTCTCTCTACTCTTCTCTCTCCTCGTCAGTGGAAACGCACCCATAATATGGATATGGTACTATTTGAGACGAAAAATGTATGCTATATTTACTTAAGAACATTATAATAAAGTTTTTACAATAGTTAAGTAAATTACAATTCTTTTTAAAACGATGTTAAGATGTACGTATATTTTCATAAACTACATATTCCGGCCCCTGGGATGTTTCCTCTGTGTAATAATGTGCAATATTAATAATAATAATAATCGGTGTATAAAATTTCGAATTTAATAATTATTAAGATAGCAGAATAATGTTTTAGTTTCCAATAATTGCGTAATTGAGTCGTATTGATGAAATAAAAAGGTGTTAGAAATATACTGAGTTGTTTTATTATATTCTATTTATTTCAAAACTATATCGCATGCCTTGTTGGGTAAGTGGTCGCTAAGCACGACTGCCGGACGTGAGGTCCTGGGGTCGAATCCTGGGTTGGAATGTGTTATTGGGTTTCTCCATTAGGTAATTATAAGTAGCAGCACGGAGTCTGAACGGTGGATGGTAAGACACGCCCCCTTTTACATTGAGACCTATAACATAACTGGCCAAATGTGGGTTTACTACATAATTATACAACTCTGCCTACCCATTCGGGGAATATAGGCGTGATGTTCTGATATGTTAAGCTAACTTAAAAAAAAGATAAATACGAGCATACAAATAAGTTCCTAAAGAAATAAGTTAACACAATACTAACAACGAGCGAAGTGCGTAGTGACTAATTGATCTGGCAGCTGCGCTAAGGGTTGTGGGTTCGATTCCTGACCAGGATAAAGATTTAATTTGTGTGACTCCCTGGTTTGTATCGTTTTATTTGTGAAATTTTAATGTAAGTATATAAAACACAGATACAGTGGAAACCACTAATATGTCTGCTTTAGTCTAGTGATAGCTAGCGCAAGCGCTGAGCGTTAGATCCCGGGTCGTGAAAAATATGGACCATTAGGCAATTCTTAATATTTGCGGATTTGACCCCGATTAATTACAAGAGTCTCTCGCTGGGACCTCAGAATTATCACACCTGGCAAGCAGGGTGGACTGTTCACCTCTGCCTACCTAGCTGCGAAAATAAGTAACCAACAAACAGTTTACTCAGAGCTCTCACTGAGACAATTTCTTAGCTTCATGCTGTTTATTATTACTTTACTGTTTATTAAAAACTATAACTACAAAAAAGTTACTTATACATATAGAAAATAATGTTCCTACGTGCACTATGAAAGGCCTTATGGCTTCCGGCGATCTCTACCAGGCTACCTATCGCAGTCCACTACTCGATGTAGGCTACCCCAGGGTACGCCACTTGGCCCGCTCCTCTAATGTAATAGGAGGCTATATCTGCACCTCTGTCGACCACTTCGGGAAATACAGGCGTGATATTATGTTACAATAAAGTACAAATTATACCTAATAGAAGCAATATCCTTAGATCGAAGTAGCGATGCATAAACAAAGGTAATACGAAGATAATTTGCATCTATTTAATTCTTAGAAACTTACTCATAATGACAATGTATTGTGTAATTTAAAATAATAATACGTACGCCACTGATAAGTATCACTCTATAGTTTCTGACCTACATCATTATTTACAATACACGATTCTAAATTTTAATTAAGGTGACTCAAGCTATGAGTAATTATTTATATATTGGATTAAATATTATTATTTAAACAACATAAAACAATTCTTAAACCAAGTACCTATAGGTTAGTATTTAAGCTTACCAACTTAACTGGCAAGTGTTTTCTGATTCTGACAAATCAGTCTGGACTTTATGATATTTGTTTGCGACAAATTGTTTAATTCTTCTTCTTATCGTATGGTTAATGAACGTATCAGAGTTTAAACCGCCTGTAGGCCTCTGACATGGCTTGACAAACCGTTAAAAAATCTCTCAGGTGTGCCGGTTTCTTCACGATGTTTTCCTTCACCGTTTTTAGCAACTGATAAGTAATTTATAGTACGCACAATATGAACTTGAAAAGACATTGGTGCGTGCCGGGGTTGAACTTGGGATGTGATGCCTTGGATTTGGCATTCTAAATGCCGTACCACTCGGCTATCAACGCAAATGCTGATAAAAATAAGATTTATTACAAGATCTTTCGTTTTTTAACGATGCAAAATAATCATGGAGACAATCCGCCCATAAAATCTATTCACACATCCATAATATTATGAGGACTAGCTAATTATAAAATAACAACTGACTTAGTTACCTAAAACATAGAACAAACACAAATAATTTCCCTTTCTAATATAATATTTTAAACTTAAGTAAAATTTCATTTTCTCCGAAACGCGGGGAAGTGACGTTGATACAACCCAGCTCCCAGCTCCCCGCTCCGGGCATTCTTCACCCACCAAAGAAACGTCACTTCTTAAATATTCCTGAAAACTGACAACTCTTTGAAGTAACATTACAAAGGTTCAGTCTCAAGTATTATGACATTTGACACATCTTTGTTGCTTTGTAACAAAGCAATGGCCAGGAGCCATTTCAGCTCTAACAGAGACGTCCGCCCATGACGGCGGCTGACAAACTTGTGGTGGTTTTGTTCTCAATTTGAAATACGTCGGCAGCCTGCGGCCAATCAGCTCAGAGAGCGGGTATTGTGAGGTTTCTTTTTGAAAATGATTGTGTTTATTCGGTTTTTCTCTGTGATGATGGGCCTCGGGTTGGCTGCGGGGCTTCTGTAGCTGAAACATTGTAACTAGTTCAATTCGTGTCTTCAAAAGGCGATGTTTTATTTGTCCATCGTGACATCAGTGCATAGTTTTAAACTTAATTTTCAATTGGTTTTCACTTCGAAACTTTCGAAAATTGGTTTTCACGAAATAGTCATACAGTTGCTCTTATTTTCCATAGGGGTGGAAGAAACCACAAATTGGGATTTACTTAGTGAAACTTTTATAATATAATATGTACCTAACTCTTTATCTATGGTGCATGTTAGTCTCTTTCTAATTAAGCCTTCTGCGAATATATTAGATAAAGATTGCTATCCTATATAAACTAGCTACTAACTTTGCAAAATAATTTGACCATCGTAGAGTCCTTAAACGTGAATAAAGAAATCGCCCAACAGTAGGACCTCCCTCTCTGCTCGTCCCGTTGATCGAGTGCGGCGTGAAGGCTGGTAATTAAACGCGGCGGTGACAAGTCGCGGCGAGCCCTGTCCGGCTGTCCGCTCGTCTGTCACCACTGAGCACCGGCCGGCGACTGCGACGAGGACTCATTTATGACCTGCGAACACCATGGTTTAGGGAAATCAGGAGGATTATTGAAGATATCTGATATTGTTCTCTCTCTTGAAAATGTATAATGAATTAAGACATTCGTATGACATGGCACTCATGTTTTTTTATTTTCTAAATATATATTTTTTTTATATACTTTGTTATTCGCGACGGTGTAAGGATTCTAACGACACTCCATACATTTAAATCGGTGCAGGCA
This sequence comes from Abrostola triplasia, assembly GCA_946251915.1. Classification (NCBI taxonomy): domain Eukaryota; kingdom Metazoa; phylum Arthropoda; class Insecta; order Lepidoptera; family Noctuidae; genus Abrostola; species Abrostola triplasia. The sequence continues at coordinate 8,823,245 of OX276442.1, forward strand.
TTCAGAAGTTATGGTAGATTAAAGAAACGCACATACATACGAGTACGTATACACTCCTTTTTTGGGCAGTCGTGTGAAAAGAAAGAAGTAAATAGGTTTGTTAAGTACGACCGAACACGTAAATCGATTTACTGATATTTGATAAGTACATTGATTTATTTATACACTAATACAAATCTTAGTAGTTAATTACTTGTACTTTTCTTGAGAAAGAATTGGAATGTACACACAGAAGACTGAACCAGCACAAGGCTAACTAAATTGATGAGATTTTATAATTATTCGCTAAAGCTAAAACATCCCAATATTACCAAAAGCATGGGCACCCCATTCACGTCGCGCCCATACACGGTCCGACAAAAGTCCTCGACGTGAAGCCACTCACGGACGGATTTAATCATCGCCCGCCACTCCGCTGTCCGTGCAACTGTCGACGCGACTTGTCGATGCGACTTGTCGCATGAAAAACGCGGCGTCACTAGACGTCAGACACAGATAATTAGTTGATTGGTGTTTAAGTCTGTGGTGTCGGAGTGATTTTAGTTTTTTATCGAATGGTAGGTGAATATTGGTGTTTACTGCTGTAGGCAAAAGTTTTTATTACATAGTGGATACGATTTTTACATGGAATGGTTAAGAGACTCGTAGCTACGTGGTTACCGCGTAGATTAGTCGATCTACGAGGTTAAGCCGTGCTCGCCGTGGTCAGTCTTGTGATGGGTGACCGTTTTCAAATGTCGAGGCTCCTCTGTGCTTCGGAAGAGACGTTAAGTCGTTCGTCCAGCACCTGATCTCTCTCCGGTCGCGTCGGTCTGCCGTTCTACCGGACTATGAGAGTGAGGGAATAGGGAGTGCACCTGTGTTTGCGCGCATACTTGTGCACTATAATATCTCCTGCGTAGTTGGCTAGTATGGGCAGTCGTAACCGACATTTGATGAGGAGGAAATTATTTACACCATTCTTACTACCTACCTAAGTACAACCGAGTTTAAAAAATTGTACTTGTTATTTATAAATTTATTCTAGAAATTTCGCTTGTGTCGTAGATCAAACTATCACGGGAACAAAATATTGATCCCGTGTGGAAATCCAACCCGCAACCGGTAGTTCAGCATTCCAATCACCACGGCTATTCCAGTATGTGTGTTATACCTAATTAGTTGGGAATAACACATCATCTAAGTCGGGGTTTCCTAACAATAAATTTAATCCGCAGTAAGGCAGTGAAATGATCATTGGGCCTCGAGTTCTATCACCAAGTATTGACAAAGAAATAATTAAAACTATTGTTGAAGTATAATCAAACTCTACTGTACTGTACACTACCTCGTTAGTCTAGTGGTCACTAAGCATGATTGCTGACCATGGGTTCGAATCTCGGGTCGGGAAAAATGTTATTGGGTTTTTTCCATTTGGAATTTTTCAGTAGTAGCACGCAGTCTGGATTTCTGCCCGGTGGATATAGCCTCGCCCCTTATTACATTGGACCTGAAAAATATCTGGCAAAATGTTGGTGTATACCTCTGCCTACCCCTTCGGGGATTTCAAGCTTGACGTTATGTTTATGTTTTCTAGGTACGTATTCCAATAAAGAAGACGGCAAATTCCACAGTTATTCTTTAATCATATGCTTAGAAAATTAATTATTGTGAAATCTACGCCTGCTTTGGTGGTAGCGTGTAGACTTTCCCATATAACTGTGACGCAGGTAATTCCCAACGATGTCCGCGAGAAACAGGAAAATAGACAGCTCTAATTAATAAGGGAAACTTCTGATGATATACTTTTAAGTAAATATTAATTGTAGATCACTTTACATTGGAGTTTCCCGGAAGGTATAATACTCTAGTTATAATCTGTACCTCATTAAGTTTTGATTACGGTATCGATCGTTGTCTATGGAGAATAATATGGGTGTGTCTGGAGTATAGACTATTAGTTTTTTTTAAAGATTATTGGTATTAATAATCTTCAAAATGTTTCCACCGGTGCGCTGGTAGAAACATTTTCAGGGAAGTGCATATATGCTCACACATACCTATGTGGTGTCTCGAGTGGTACTTGTCCCGCTTAAGTAATGTTTCGATTTATAACACTCTATCTGTTCTACACAATATTTCTGAATATTCTAGACATACTTTTGAAAACATTTCCTTAACTTTAATATTTATTAGTGACACTTTTTTTGTGAAAAAAAAACCTATCACAACATCTGGCCTGTATTCCCTGTACACCCACAATTCGCCAGGTAAGATAAAGGTCCCAGTGTTATAGAGGGCAAGCCTATTGCCATCAACCGGACACAAATCCAGACTTCGTGCTACAGAGAATTTCCAAATGGAAAAACCCAGTAACACTTTGTCCGACCCGCGATTCGAACCTAGGACCTCACGCTCAGTAGTCAGGCTTAGCGACCACTAGACCAACGAAGCAGTCGGTATCTTGTTGGGAATTGTTTTTTATGGCAGAGAGGGGGAGTGCACACCTAGACACCCTCCTCCCGGAATCCATATTCACTAGTTATCTTATACCCAAGTAGGTCCTATTACCTCCCAATCTTGGTAAAGAGCTTCCAAACAGGACAGAAGGTCATGCTACGTTAGATCAATGCTTCACTGTGGTGTGTCACTGAGCCCACTACGAGTCAGACGGCGTGGCGCTACATGTGCTCCCAATACACCATGACTCAGTCCGCCGTGACTCAATGGTGCTGCCTCCATTTTACCGGAGACCACAGTGTAGAAAAATGTAGTGGGTGCCGTAGGGGGACTTCGTCGTGTATCAGTTGAGAAACGCGGTGTGGGCCCGATGAATGGCAATAGGCTCTGTCCTATCACATAAGCCTAGTAGGAGCCACGATGTGTGTAGACAGATGTTAGGAGAATATCTCTATTATCTACTTCTATGGAGATTTCGGGAGTGATTATAATCTTACATATCTTCCTACTCAATATTACCTGTAGTATCAGCACTAGTTTAAATACTGTGATATTACGTTCTAACGTTGCATTTTAAACAAAGCCCTTTTGTTTCACAACGTTAAAGTGTTTGCCAAACTTTCCTGAATTTAAACCCATAGCCTTGCACTCGCTAGATCTGAGAATTCGCAGTGAGCAAGCGTCATGTTCTGTGGTTGTTCCTTCCTAGAAATACTACCTAATAATAGGGGTGAGGTCTTAAAACTGGCGTGAGACCATGTCTAAATCTCGTTTTGTTAAAAAAAGCAAATATAAAGTTTGCTCTCCATTTCACAACACACGCAAACTATTCCAATACAAAGAACCAAAAATAACACTTAAATAAACTTACGTTTAATTCTCATCTATTAATTAAAATACAAATTAAAATTTCCTGGAATCTTAAGACGCTATTTAAGTACTTTATTCTTCAAACATTTCCACGAAATTTAATTATGTATTTGTCAATTAATACACCGATTCCTCTACTCTGTGGTTTCAATTTGATTAATCAACAGACTGACTATTGCAGCGTCTACCTTTGCAGTCTACTGTCTCAATTCTGTGTAGTTGGACGTGTTTTAATAAAAAAAATGAAGATCACGGTAAGTTCTTTATTAGAAACTACACTTTCATAGATAATATATTTAAGTTTATTAAAGAAAAGGCTATGTTATGTACATCACGAGTAGTTGTCAAATGTATTGCTGTGTAATAACCGGTTTTGTTGGTCAAGGAAGTCCGGTAGAGTTCAATGTTATTATATTAAATGCTTTGTTTAAGATTATTATAAACATTTGACGCAGTCGCTAAAAATAGCAGAGTTTTGTGAGCAACTTTTCGTGAATTTAGCCGCTATTACAAAGCAGGATCATCGGAAGTGTGACTAATACAAATGACAAAGAAACTGCTCAAACAATACACTAATTACTAAACTAGTTTATCATACAATAATGTATTGTAGACACGACGACCTGATTGGCGCTGTGGCTAAGCTATTGTACTGCTGCGCTAAGGGTTGCGGGTTCGATTCTCGCACGGGGCAAAACTTTGTGCGAACCATAGATGTTTGTCCCGAGTCTGTGTGATTGTGTATGTGATATTTCATGTTTGTAAAAAGCACCCACAACACATGAGAAAATCCTAGTGTGGGGCGACGTTTTTTTTTTTAAAAAAACCTCATGCCTATATACGCCTAAAGGGTCAGCAGAAGTGCGTTGCTCACATTATTTTTGTCATGGACTTAAGGCACCGATCACGTAGGTACTAACTTCCTTATTCGTACCTAAGTATTTCCTTTTCCTCGCTATTATTATAAATGCGAGAATAAGTTTGTATGTTTGTTTACCTTTTAACACCGATACTACTAAACTTTTAAGGTGTTGAAGCGAGATGCAGCTACGTGTAATGCGGCATCTCGCTTCCACAACGTAAACTGTCCTGCTTTTGGTTTTGCTGGTAAGGTGGCTGATTTGATCAGCAGTATAGAAAGGGACATAGGGTATCCACAAAAAAGTACAAATACTGTTTCCAAAGAGAAGAACCAATAATTGTCGACAGAAACAATCGATTTTGGCTTTTTTTTCGGGATGGACTAATGCCGACGACCCTGAGGGGGTCTTATTGAGCGTAAACGGTCATAGGCGAGACTGCATGAGCCTCCAACCAGATTAGATGGGGCCATGTCTATCATGTTTTATAGCAGGTGACACCGCGGGGCACATTTAGTAGAGCCAATAATACAAACATTTACACCCTGTTCGGATTATAGTATGTAGATACGGTTTATAGTATGAAGGTAAGTATTTTTTTAAATGAAACGGATTTTTGTAATCGAAAATGAATTTAATAAATAAGTATTATTACACAATAAAGAAGTATGCCAGCAAATGGAAATCCGTGGTCTCTGCCTGCCCCTCAGGGAAACAGGCGTGACTTTATGTATGAATGTATTACACTTTGTTAAAATAATCTAGGATGGTAGTTTGACGAGTGGTGTTTAATGACAAAGAAAATGCTTTGTCCCTCAGTTTACGCAATAACATTTTTTCTGGAATAGAAATATCTACTTGGTCCGCCCATTCCAAGCATTCAGTCAATGCAGACGCTATTTGAGTGTGTGGAATCCTTGCAAATGCTTCTGATCCCTCTACTACTTCCTCGTATTCGCTATAAGTCTCATTTTGTATTACCCTTATTATGTCTTCGTCAGTTATGGACTCCTGAAAATCATCGTTGTCATTGCTTGATAAGTAATTGTTAATTTCTTCGTCTGAGAAGCCTCTGTAACGGAAAATCTTTAATGGAAGATCATCTTCAGGGTCAACGTCATTCAGATCTCGGCCAGATGTTTCCTCTGGTTTAAATAACGAGGGCCATAGATGCTTCCAAGACTTTTTGATAATATTTGAGGACACTTGTTGCCAGCATTGAGCTAGAGAAAATACAGCATCTTCCATAGTGATTTTTTCTAGGATTGCAGATTCGGAATGCACATTGCATTCCGAATCTAATTGTTGCTGACCAAAAAGTTGTAAAAGGAGTTTTTTTTTATATTTCCCTTTAATGTTTTGGATTACGCTTTGATCCATGGGTTGAATTGAGGGTTTACAGTTAGGCGGTATACATAAAACAGTGAAATTTTCGTCAATCCTCTGCAGATTTACCTCTAGTGGGTGCGCCCGTGCATTATCAAGAAGCTAAAGCGCCTTTAGAGGTAGGTTCTTTTCCGATAAATATTTCTTTACTTCGGGAATAAAATGCACCTTCAGCCAGTCCAAAAGTATTGCTCTTGTAACCAAAACACTTCTTTGACCTACGTAATGAACTGGTAATTTGTTGACTGCAAATGCACGTGGCATATTTTCTGTACCAACTACCAACAAGGGCAGTTTATGTGTTCCAGTTGCATTCGCACACGCCATGAAAGTCATCCTTTCCTTTGACATGTTTGAACCTGATGCACTAATCACTGACCCAGAAGCCAAAGTTTTATCTGGTAAAACTTTCGAGTACAGGACTGACTCGTTAGCGTTATAGATTTGATCAGCAGTTAATTCCTTCTCTGTAATTATATGTATGAATGTCTTCACAGCGTCTTCATTATTTGACAGTTTATCACAACTAAATTTGAGTTGGCGTCTTTTCTTGAATTTGTCTAGCCATCCTCTACTAACAACAAACTCTCCTAGTCCAAGTTTTTTATGGAAAAATTTGGCTTTTTCCATCACTATCTCGCCAGTCAAGGGCACAGCTTTTCTTTTCTGTTCCAAAAACCACATATATAAGGCATCTTCGAGCTGCGGGTTTTCAGACACCTTCAAAGTTTTTCTTGTGCCTGGGCCCTTATCTGAACTCATCACAAATGACCTTATTTTATCTTCCTTGCTTCTGATATCAAAAATAGTCGATTTCCCAATGTTATACTGTTGCGCAAGTGATTTTAACGAACAGCCTTCTTGAATATTGTCTAAAATGTCGCACTTTTGTGATATCGTCAATGTAACATGTTTTCTTTTCCTTGATGTTGAAGCCATGATTTTAAATGCACAGAAATAATTAGAGATACACAAAATGGTGGAGCGACGGGCGGTGAACGACAATTTGACGATTGATACGTGCAGTGTACACGCAAAGTAAATGAGCACTGAGAGGCGCTGCGGTACCGTGGGGGCCTGCGCGAGCGGGCGGGGGTCGAGTGGATTACAGAAACGTTCGGATTATCGGGGCCCTACTGTATATTTTTATTTAGTTTTTCACCTTTCCAGTTATTGCTACTATTCGTGTGCCTGGCTGTCGCGCTGGGCTCTCCGGTGCACACGCGGCAAAACAAGGGAAGAATTCTCATCAACCGGCCAAAGATCGACGAGTTCGGTGCACGGGACAAGCGCTCTTCGGGGGCTGGAGTTAAGGGTCATGGTCCCGTGAAAGGTATACTCATAACATAAGTACTTATTCTAATCTGTATTAATTCTCTCTCATCGCAATATAACCCTTCAACAGAATTTAGTCAATTAGAAGAACATTTTTTTTAAACTACAAAGTCTGCAAAGCGTGAGAGCTGAGCATAAGGTCCTGGTCCTGATCCCGGATTCGATTCCCGGGTCGGGAAAAGAGTTTTTTTATTAGACAATTCTCAGTAGCAGTACAAAGTCTGGATTTAGGCCTGGTTATAACTGGCAAAATGTCGGTGTAATGTACACCTCTGCCTTCCCCTTCAGAAAATACAGGCGTGATGATATATTGTTACGTCTATACTAATATAAGAAACTATCCATCCGATCACCAAAATCCTATAATCCCGGAAAAGACATAAAATCCACGCTTGTTTGAAGTAAAAAATAACGCATTTTTTCTTACAGCGCCCCCCACCCCTCTAGAACTGACGTTGAGGAAGGGGGAGTACATCTGCGGCAACAGAGTGTGCAAGCTGGAGCCCGGGGTCGTGCCCCCCGGCTGTAACGGGGTCTGCCAGTACCCTCTGTAGTTGTTAAATAAACTAGTCTTGTATTAACTGTGTTTATTTCCTTGTTTCCTAAGACATTGCCCCGTACAATGGTTTACCTTATATATTTCAGGTAATTATACTTAATTGTAATGATGTCTGGTAATGAATGATCTAATAGTGTTAATCAGTAGTATTTAAATAAAAAAATCGCCTCATACTTGGAATTTCTCCGGTGTCGTGGGTGCGTTTCACAAACATGAAATATCACATACACAAACACCCGGACTCGGGACATATATCTTCGGATCTCGTTCGTCTAGTGATCGCCATGGGCGACTGCTGAGCACAAGGTCCTGCGTTCAAATCCTGTGTCGGGCAGTGTTACTGGGTTTTTCCAATTTTTTTAGGTAAATCTCAATAGTAGCACGGAGTCTGGATTTGTGCCCGGTTGATGACAATAGGCTCGGCCCCTATTACATTGGGACCTATATCATAACTAGCGAAATGTGGGTGTACTATAGGTTCACCTCTGCCTTCCCCTTCGGGGAATGTTTTAAGGCAGTCGTGTAAAAATTCGTCCAATAACAAAAACACCGCCATCTCTTGACGCAAAAGTGAACTATTATATCATTTTAAAAAGTTGTCAATAGATGGCAGTGTAATATGATTTCCGTATATCAAAAATGACAAAATTATAAATCATGGATTTAATTATACCTGTCACTACCTTTATCATGTCAAAGAATAGAGATGTCAATAGAGTTAAGAAAGGTTTAAACAAGTATTATCTTCGTTTATGAAAGGTGTTTTATACAATATACTACGACATGAATAAAATTGTAACTAATAGTAGTTCTGCAATCAATACTATGTTATCCAAAGATGCAAAGAATAAAACAAAGAAGAATAGTCAACTATTTATTCTCCTTCTCTTTCTTCTTCCAAGTCTCTTCCCACTTCTTCTGCGAGAGTTTGAAGGTGGCGACATCTAGTTTGGTAGCTATGAGTCTGCCGTACGACGTGCTGTTGAGAAGGTTGCTCTTGTCTGCTAGTTCTGTCATGATCTTTATCTTCTGTTCTGGAGAAGCGATTTTGAATATCTGCTCGAAGGCCCGGGACCCGTACTGGGAGAGGGCTAGCTTCTGATAATAGCCCTGGGAAATGGAAAAACGCATTTTCAAATAGGTAGAATGATTTTATTTATCTGCTCGATGGTTTAGCAGTGACGTCAGAGGTTCGATTCATCGAGCAATGCTTTTGAAATATTTTCCAGGAATCTTTTGACATTTGGTACTTTGTAATTAGGTAGTAGAAGTACCGAGTGTGGATTTGTGCCCATTGACATTATCAGTGTATCTCCGTCCATTGTTGGGCAGGACCCTCCTAAGCGCGTGCACTAAGGTTTTCGACCCTATGTATGCCACTTAGTGTAAATATGTCTTTGTATGCATATGAATTTTTGGGGTCTTTTTAGCATTGCCCCTAAGCTGTTGTAAATTAAAAGGGTAGACCGCGGAATAGCGTGGCTCGAACCCGCGACCTTCGCCGGTCCGTGGCGCTGCTCTGCCAACTGAGCTATCACGTCACGGACCGGCGAAGGTCCATAATTTATTAAATTTCCTTTATCAATTAACCCTCGCATCGTCAGTGTTACCTTCAGCCTCCACAGCAGCTTGTCCCTCGCCTTGACCCCCACGCACTGCCCCGCACACAGCGCGTCCCCCACGTGACAGCCCTTGGCGTCCTGCAGCACGAGCAGCAGCTGCGAGGCCGGCAGCTCCAGCAGGCCCGACACCGCCTTCGCGGGCCGCTGGGGACAAGGGGACATTCGGAGACTGTTAGAGACTGCCAGGTGACTTAGAAGTTATTATAAAAAATGTAGAGCCGGAAATATAGGGAATAAGCAAGTCGTGAAATGTAAGTATCAAGTACCTGGAAGTCCAGTATACACTGCAGGATGACGGACCCGTGGACGTTGATGAAGTACTCCGCGGCGACCTCGGAGTCCAGCGCGGCCAGGTCCACGCGGTCCGCCGGCAGCAGCCGCAGGCACAGCACCGAGAAGTACTTCTGCAGCTCCGGGGAGGAACACTTCAGGGCTGCTTCTAGACTCTGGAAGATGAGGGGTTTTTTGGTCTTAAAAGAACATGGTCTTGTGTGCGTAAAGTGACTGCTGAGCACGAGGTCCTGGGTTCGAATCTCGGGCAGTGTTACTGTGTTTTTTTATAAGGCAATTCTAAGTAGCAGAATGTAGGCCGGAATTGTGGCCGGTTGACGTCAATAGACTCGCCCCCTATTACATTGGGACCGATAACATAACTGGCGAAATGTGGGTGTACTATAAGTGCACCTCGGTTGTGAATACAGGCGTGACGTTATGTTTTGAAGAACGTCACCCACTAAGAATTTCTCCGTGGGTGCGTTCTACAAGCATGGAATACATACACAAACACCCAGACTCCGGACAAACATCTGCGGATCACACAAATTTTTGTCCCAAGAGGTCGAATTAAAATCATTTATCATTAAATTGTGAAGTGAGTTACATTGATGTACTGCGCCTGCTTGGCCTTGAGCCGGAGGCAGGCCTTGGCGAGCGCGACCAGCACGCCGGTGTTGCCGCACGCCAGCAGCGCGCCCAGCTTGTCCGACAGCTCCTCGAACATCGGCTCGAACTGCAACCACAATGTAAGGACTTATGATACCGAACTTAGTAATAACACCGTATATTTCACAATAGGTATCTTGTTTCACGTGTTTTTTACAGACATGTGATATTAAATACATAAACACACAGACTCGAAACAAATTTTAGATATACCGTGATGGCAACCTCTAACAGTGATCAATTAGCCGCTCCATCATTTAGGTCACCAATCTCCCCCCCCCCCCCATTTACCTACGGGGGAGGCCTTTATTCAACAATGGACGTCTTCCGGCTGATGATGATAAAAGTACAACTAGCCACGTACCTCCTCTTTAACCTGACAGTTGTCGATGAGCCGCTGCACGGTGTAGTTGAGCATGGGCATGGCGGCCAGCTGGCCCAGCCGGTTGATGAAGCAGCGCGCGTATATCTGGGTGTACGTCTTCTTCTTAGACACGAACAAGGCCGCTTCTAGGAGCCTGGAGTTATGAAACAAATGTTACTTAGTTGTATGCAAATAGTATTTACATGTAGAAGGGGAATAGAATATACCACCATTAAATTTAATATGTTATGATTCAGGTCTTAAAAAAGTAAAATGCACAATGTACAATGGGTGGTCTTATCACAGATAGCAATCTCTTTAAACAACCCAACTAAACACAGCATGTTTGATGGTCCACAGGTTTACAGATTGTATGAACAAAATCAGAAATACATACTTATATGCATGCAGTTTAGGCACATTATTAAATACCTAATATGACAAAAAGGGTTTAAAGATTTAAAATGATGATATGAGAAGGTGCCTACCTCACAGATGCCTCACACTGGAACACGGGAGGCAGCCCGCTAGCCTGCACCGCAGCACCCTCACCATCCTTCACATCTTTCTTATCATCATCACCGTTCGCCACCCAATCCTCTGGAGCAAAACTTTCATCTAACAGTTTACGTAACAGATCCTTTGTCAAATTCTTATCTACATGCTTGATTGCGTATAATAGGACTTGGAGAAGAGCAGAGGTAATATTTTTAAACGGTAAGTCTTTAAACTGAGGCCACACTGAGATACGGCCTGCAAAGTCTTTACATATAATTTTGAAGTCGTCCGGGACTACTTTGTAGGACATTTTTGTTGTGTGCGGTGGTATTCCTTTCCCATCATCCACTGTTTGTTTGAAGATATTCACTTTTGGCTTTTCTCCTGGCAGCAATGTAATGCCACTAAGACACTTTATGGCACTACGTAGAATATGATTTGCATATTTGTCCCAAACAAAATCTTCTAAGTTATTCAATGCATATTTTGTTATTTTTAATGTGTATTCGTGACATTTTGTTATATGGTCTTGATCGTATTTCGGTTCTGTTTTAATTTCTAATTTAGGTTTCTTCTTAGGTACTTCTTCTGTGTCTGACGAGTCTTCTGCGCTGGTCTGTAAATGCTCTGTAGCCCTCTCACAAGCTACCCTGAGTAGTGTCTCCACTACATGGCTGGTAAAGTTATCTGAACACAGTTTACGCAGGTTTGGTGATAAAACCTCCATGAACCGTTCCAGATCCTCAGCAGAGGCGAAAGGAAGTAGTAGTTCTATGACTCGGCAGCCGAGCTGATTGCCAATCACATTCAGTTCTTCACCTTTCGTGCGTTCTAGCACATTGTTCACCAAGGCTTCTAAAATAATAATTTAAGAGATTTAGAATGCATGCGAAACATTGTAATTGACAAAATATTTTTGAATGTTTAATGTATAAAACAGATTATTGTTTTAACTTTAACTTACGTCTCTCTTCCTTATCCTCGATGCCCTGTTTCATAACATCTAAGATACCAACAAAGTATTGATACAATTCCTCAGGTATTCTCCTCCCGCGCCCCATCTGGCCCTTTTTAGCATATTTCTTAGCATTCGCCAGGAAGTTCCTACGTTTCTTGCGCGTCCTCTTCTTATTTGGATCCCCATTTCCACTATCCCCTTTGTCATCACTCATTTTGGATGTTGAGAAACTAGACACAAACAAAACACCAGGTGAAACTAGAGGTTATGTGTAAATGTCAAAGTCAAACTCATGCGGTTTTGACTTTTGCTACGTTCCTTTACACGTAATCAAAACTTAATTTAATTTGGTGGAACTAAAAAGGATATTCAAAATAATAATATAAATTAGACCGTAATTATCACTTTACAAAGAACCTAAGCCCGTTAATATATTCAGAGCAAAGGTAAAGTATGTACATAAGCTGGTATTCACCTCTAATGTGCTAGCATGAAATTCAGACAATTTATTTCAGCTAGGTACTGTTTTTTCTTTAATTCAGTCATCTGTTGCTATAAACATTCGCTAGGCACAATTACCTTTAGTGCTAATTACCATATTTTACGCACGGTTATTTTATTTAGATTTAGGATTCGAACTTGCGATGTTATTTTTGGTAATCCTCCTTATGTATAAATTTTTATTTTGATTCACAAAAGTAAACAATTTTAGATAGTAGACTTGCGTACCGCACATACATTTTCATATGTAGTTATCCTGTATGGACCTAGAACCCGCAACCAGCATCGGCAGTCCATTCACTTATCAACTGCACACTGCGCCAATGAAGTCATTTGCACGTCCACGTCTAGACCACCGCGGGTATTAACATTATTTATTCATTCTCACCATATTCGACACAATGAGAAAATTAAAGTGAAGGATATGGCTGCAGTGGTGTTTTACATATCCTAACAAGTCTTATAATAAACCTGTTTAGCTCACGACTAACATTGTTGAACTACATCACCATAAAGCTGTCGACTAGTTTCAATTGTTCTTCACACCTTTATGGAATACTAATAGACTGATGACGTCAGTAAAGCTTTCTTTGAAGTATAAAAAGGAATTTTAAATAGTGGAGTACTTGGTCTACTAATACGTCACAAAATTATACATACATACATAACTTTACGCCTGCATTCTCAGAAGGGGTAGGCAAAGGTGCACAAATAAATAAATGTATAGTACACCCACATTTCGCCAGTTATGTTTTTCCCATTGCAATAGGAGGCGAACCTATTGCCATCAACCGACCACAAATCCAGACTCCGTGCTGCTACTGAGAATAACCTAATGGAAAACCCTAGTAACACTGCCCGACTCGGGATTCAAACCCAGGACCTCGTGCTTTACAGTCGCACTTCGCAACCATTAGACCAACGCGGCAGTCAACATTATTTGTTACAATATTACGTGAGTTTTGATTAATATTTTGTTGATGTTAACATCATTCTTGAGCTAATTATGGTGGTAATTAATTTAGGTACAGCCTATTCTGGTAAAGTAATATGCGTCTGCAGGCTATATTAAACCCTCCACTCTTAACTCAATCAAGAGTACCACACCCACACATAAAGGTATATAAACTATACTAGACTTAAATTATGACGTAAACAGTAAACATAGCCTGTAGTAGTGACGTACAAAAGCTCTAGAAAGAGACGCAGATGTTTCATTCTGTCGACGCGCGCCGGAGAAATGCGGTGTAACGCGCGCTGGGGAACCCAACGAAGCACCGAATTCCGAAACTAGTTTGCCGCGGGCCAGCGGGACGGGATAGCAGGCGCTCGATATTACCGTCTGCGCGGCTCTTGAGTTATCCGTGTTTTTGTCACTGAACACTTCCAAACAACGATTTATAAATTAAAACAAACATTAAAATTATCAAAAAGTTCGTTTGTGCATTGCCTCATTATTAGTGAATAAAAGTGTTTGATTTATAAAGTTCGAATAAAAACTGAATGTTAGTGAAAACTTAAAAGTTATTGGATTGGATGTCAAATCTCTTGCATTTGATTTCGGTTGGCCGTTGGAATTATTAATATTTAAGGTAATTTATGTTTAAAAAGTTGTGTGACAACTTGAGAAGGCGTTGACCGATCCACACTGCGTTACTTGCGACGTGCGTTGTTATTTACGTGCTTACATTCTAGCATGAGTGTGTTAATTACACTTGTGTGAAGATGCACGCTACTGCTCCTTATTATTTATGCATTGCACCTAAACAAATATTCTTTACTCCATGTACTTATTTCAAATATTAGTCTGTAACATAACGATTGCAGTAAGATTCCTATTAGAATTAAGTTGTCCCTTTTATTTACCTTATTAGCTTTTTACGTGAATAACGTTTGCAATACATTCAATAAACAACTAAAGTATGCAGCTTGGTTACTGTTAAATGTTAATTAATACCTATCTGTGGGACCAAAAAGTAAGGACCGGTCGCCGATAAAAAAGGCAAGATGAAACCTGATTTTTAAGATCTGACCGCCTATAGGCTGTATAGGTGCGGGCGTGTGCTTGCCGGACACGACAAAAAAACTGCATACTTTAAAATCATTCCCCGCCATTTCTTGGAATGTGGATACATTTGCTGGAAGCAGACGAGTGATGTCCGATTTTGAACTTAATTTGTATTGCAGTAAAGTTTGTAATCGGTGCATTGTTTTCGTGATTATTCATAATTCTCTGACTTTGTGGAATAGCAATGAACTGAGAACTCGATGCCTACTTACAAACTTCAATCGATTGTTACCCGTAGCACAGAATAAATAATAGTGCCTACACCTACCTGTTGATTACAATCTAAACACGAACAGTTAATTTATCAAAACATAATAATATAAATTACATGGCAACAGTTAATTCAGGTAGAGAATGTATTTACTTAAGTTATGTATTTAAAATCTTTTATCAAAACTAAGCGGGGATCGAACCCGCGATCAACAATCGGCATTCCAAGTTCCAACTGACAGGCGCTGCACCAGATCAAAAAAAGACACAAACTCAAGACAACGTGTTTCCCTAAACAAAGGATCAATATCGTTGTCTATGGTTTCACGTTAATTACAATACGTAAGGTTTTAATATCCGAGAAACTTAATATCTGGAACTAATCGGCCTCAAATTGTGCAACAAATCGATTTCTACTGGTTGAATGTGTTATTATTCGCTGTCAATTTGTTGCTTGGCATGGTTGGTTTGTTGCATGGCTTATATACAAATCGTAGGCAGAGGAGCCTCTTATAAACCTTATTAAAATAAAAGACTACACTTCTTATTTACGTATGGCTGACAACAAACTGGGGTCAGCGTTTAAGGCTGCTTTTCCACCTGAGATATGCTATGCTACGTTGCTATGGATGCGTTTGATATCCACCAATCATATTCATTGGTGCACATAGCTAGGCACTGGTGGAAACTGATTCAACTAAGATATGTTTTTATATGCCCTTAACTGTAGGTCTCTACTATGTCTATAGTCTATACACACCGTTGACAAATTTCTCAGGTGCATCAGTTTCCTCATGATGTTTTCTCTCAACGATTTTAGCAGCTCTAACATCAGGTTGTTTATCAACCATACGGTAAGAAGAAGAATCCTTTGTTTGTGGTTATTAACAGTATTTATCTGAACCGCTGATATCCCTGACTACAGTTTGGAGATAATAGTCAAGATCTGTGTACTGTGGCTAAGAAAAACTCTCAGATTTCTACAACTTTTTCATTCCCTTTCACTCACGTTCTGACTCGACCTACATAGAAATACCATTTAGTCTTTAGTCTCTTCACCTTTCCATCCTGCCTTGTATATACATATATTCTCGTCTGTATTACCTAGATGGGTAGGTAGAGACGTAGAGTCAGTTATGCGAACTTACACACTAACATGCCAGGCGTTACAACTTGCTTAGGGGGCGAGTCTATTACCTTTTATTGGACATAATTGTTCGTAATGTATTCTAAAACACATATACTGCTTGCGAAATGACTCCACACAGACAGTAATAGTCATAAAACACATTGTTATGAAGCAAGAAATATGTAAAATCTCCTCCACAAAGAAAGCGTGGCGACTGGTGGTCCTTATTCCTTTAAAAATGAGAAGAGGACTTTGTCCTGCACTTCCTCTTATCGTATGGTTAATGAACAACCTGGAATCAGAGTTTAAACCGTCCGTAGGCCTCTGACAAGGCTTTAAACACCGTTGAAAAATCTCTCAGTCGTGCCGGTTAGCAATATTTTCCTTCACCATTTTAGCAACTGATAACTTAAAATACGCACATGAGTTCGAAAAGACGTTGTTCTATACTGGGACGGTAGGCTAGTATTTATATTGTAGCTACAAAGAATGCCTCTGGTTTACGATGTTCTTCGGTATAAACAGAACTGTGAACATTACCTTACTGGCTTCTTATGAGATGAATCGCCGAAATAAACATTTTAACGACCAAAGATTATTTGAGAACGTAGAGCAATGTCTGGACTTATTCTTTTGATGTAAGTATAAATGATATAAAAATGAGTATTTTCTATAAATAAATATCATTGGTATAAGTACCTACATAGATATTTAGATTGCCCTTATCTATGTATTTTATATCTAGCTAAATCACATCACACAAATATTATTAAGGCGAAAGTTTGTGAGTGTGTTTGTATGTTTGTTACCTCTTCGTGCTCAAACTAGGCTAGACTGATTTTGATGAAATTTCATATACAGGTAGCTAACACCCTGGATTGACACAGACTACTTTTTATCCCGAAATGCAGATGCAAAACCCCAAAAATGCAGTGGGGGTAACATCGCGGGGCGCAGCAAGTTCGAAATATTCGTTTTGTTAGTTAGTAATAGAGTGTCGGTCAAGAAAATGGCATAGTTCAGTGTGTCCCCTTAATCAGTCCCAGTGAAATAAATGTAGTTTCCACGATGGTGTTATCACGAGAAGTGACCATAAATCCAGTCGGAGAGCGGTTGCACTGACCGTAATAGATAACACAAAGTAAACGATACGTCTAACGTGACCACTCCCGTCAGGGCTGGCAACACTCACATATAGGACCTACATAAAAATACATTTATTTCAGAATTAATTTATACTTTTGAGGGCAACGTAGCTACATGGCTGCCGTGCAGATCAGTCGATTTTCGAGGTTAAGCCCTAGTGGCCACGGTCAGTCTGGTGATGGGTGAGCGTTTTCACATGTCCGGACCCCACTGTGCTTCGGAAGGCACGTTAAGCCGTTGGTCCTGCGCCTGATACATCTCCGTCGTGTCGGTCTACTGTCCCATCGGACTATGAGAGTGAGGGAATAGGGAGTGCACCTGTATTTGCGTACATACTTGTGCATAATATCTACTGCGTAGTTGGCTAGTTTCAGCTGAAGCAGGCCGCCGTGAGCGAAATGCAACATTATTTTAAACTAGGTGACCCAGCAAACTTCGTACCGCTTTCTCACCGTTTATACCTTCCCTGGACTTCCACGAATATTTCAAGTCCACAATCAGCCAAATCAATCCTGCCGATCTCGAGTTTTATCGAGACTAACGAACAGGAATTAATTTTTATATATAGATAGAAGATAGATAGATTATTATTTGTAGGCCTCCCAGCATGGGGATATTGAAGGTTGCTGATAATAATGATGAAAATTGTAAGTCAACAACAAATTCGTTCGTAGGACTCATAAAATTATGGAAACCTTACAACACGAATCAAGTTAAAATGAATAAGAGTGCCAATAAACCACCGCCCTTGTCATTTACACGTGACTAAGAGAGAGAGCAGATAAATGTCTAAATCGGGAATACATCTAATGATTTTTTCCGTGGCAAATCAGAGAGCACGTTTACCTGAGAGCGAGGGTCGATATAATGAAAAGAACCGGTAACTAGGTCACCAATCATCTGCGTCACTGGCTGTCGTCAATCTGGGCCAATTAAATCGCGATAAAAATAAGGTTATATCGGTACTTGTGAACAAAAGACTGTTAAATAGAAGTATTATAACTATTAGTGTTGGTGACCAACTTACCTCTCAGCGCAACTTGAAGAATAAAAAAAGGTATAACATATTAATCTGTAAGAAAGTGGGTTATTCTGTGGGAAATTGACTGTTACAAGTCCCAGGGTATAGCATGGTTATGAAACGCAAAAGATCTGCCCTTATGAAATATGACTAAATGAATATGTGACCTAGGCATTGTTTGACGACCTGATTGGCGCTGTGGCTAATCGATTGGACTGCTGCGTTAAGGGTTGCAGTATCGATTTCCGCACAGAACAAAAATTTGTGTAAACCGCAGATGTTTATCCCGAGTCTGAGTGTTTGTGTAGATGATATTTCATGTTTGTGAAACGCACCCTCCATAAAGGCAAAATTCCTAGAATGGGGCGATGACCTATAACTAACCTATGCGTAGGAACAAGTCGGATTTCGATGGTCCAAAATGTCTCCTTCTTCGTTACAAGATTTGCCAACCCTGAGCCCTCATTCCCCGACACTAGACAGTGGGTGTGACGACACTCACCCGGACCGTTGCTTCTCGCTGTGGCCACGTAATTATGTCAGGACTCTTAATTATGCGGATTGAGCTCAGTGACCCCGGATAATGTTCATCTAAACATGCATACTTCATGTCTTGTCATAGAGAGGACATGGAGGACTGACCTCCTAGATAATTAGTGGTAATTAAAACGCTTAATGAATCGAAATCGAATATATACTAAGTAGGTACCTATATTTTTTATTAATATCATAAAGCTGAAGAGTTTGTTTGGTTGATATACTTGTATATTTGAAAACTTAATTTTAATGTGTATTATGTTTTTGCATGCCTAAGAAAGTAGGTGAAATATGTGAGACTATTTTTACAAAAACTACCTGTAAACACCATTATTTCAAGCAAATAAACTATTATATTCTTGAACACGCTAATCTCAGAAACTGCTGGTTCGAATTGAAAAAATCTGTTTGTGTGGGATAGTCCTTTTATGAGGTAAGGATTTCTAATCCCGGGCTAAATGTCACATGGTAAGAGGTCATGCTGTGGTGGAGAGATTGTGATCAGTTAAGGCTGGCAGGTTGACTATCCAGGGTGCGGACGTACTTAGGTATCATCACTACTGGAGGCTCTCCACTTGCGCCCCAATTAAATCCAATGGATTGATTAGATAAGCGCTCCGCATCCGGACTGACCGGTGACCTCATTCACTTCATTGAGTTTAATCAACACAATTGGCGAATCTATTGGCTCAGGGCTAAAGGTAATCTTCAGCGCATCCACTTGCGGGTTTGATTTCGTTGTAAGGCAAAATTTTATCCATCTGATCTGCAGTTTTTTGTTTAGAATCGATCGACGAAACTTCGTTGAAAGTATGTATAGACTTAAAAATAAAAAACGTCTGCCACTAGCAAATTTTCCTGTAACGTGGGTGCCTTTCACAAACATAATATATTATCACATACACAAACACCAAGACCCGGGACACGCATCTGCTGATTGCACAATTTGAGTCTCGCGGGGGAATCGAACCCGCAGCCCTTAGCGCAGCAGTCCAATCACTCAGTAAAAAGAGTACACTCAGCCCACCCCTAAAATTATGACAGTTGTAATAGCACAACTATATTACAACACTATTAAACAAACTGCCGCTCATAGAAATACAAAGTAAAAATTTCAATTGAAGTCTACCGTTTGTGATGTAAATGATTTGTTAAAAACAAAGTGATTTACTTAATCTCTGCTCATACTCGTACCAAGCGTTTGTTGTTGTTTTTCCTACATTTTGGTAGATTACGCACTAGGTGTATTAAATGCAGCGATTATACGCTCAGCCTTCTGTATACAGGACTATTCCGTCGTCCAGGCCCCTTCACATAAACTCTTAAAGCAGGACAGTTGAAGATGTGGACGCGGGACACCGCTACGTGCAGTGTAATACGGCATCCCACTTCCACAACGTAAACTGTCCTGCTTTTCCATCCGAGATTGTAATAATAATGTTATAAGTATTTTTTAAATGGCTCCATTCCTTAAAAAGGCTGAGGGAAGGCAAGACGCGGTATTGATTCAAAATATGTGTTTGCAGCAAAACTTTTCCTTTCTCTTTGAAGAAATAACGGCTGTTTACCAATTCTCTCCAATCTCCAACAAAGTCTTACCAAAAACCGATTGTAATATAAACGTATTTTCTGTCAGGCGACGTCACAACGCTATGTACCAGTACCTAGTGCGTACGTTACTATGAAACATCGATGTCTGTATAGCAAAGCGTTATGGAGGTGTTTTGTGTTGGTCTACGAGTATTTCGGCCATGTTCAGTTGATTCAGTAAGAAATAAACGCGTGGCGTGAGAGTCAAACTTTGCGTCTTTTAGTTGTGTTGTTAATATACCGTAAATATGAGTAAAAGTGATAATAACAATAAAGTGTTGAATTTTATGGTAATAATAATAATTAGATAAGTTATCCACAGCCTCGTTGGTCTATGATCGTTAAAATGTGGTTCTGCGTTCGAACT
Source organism: Abrostola triplasia (assembly GCA_946251915.1). NCBI lineage: Eukaryota > Metazoa > Arthropoda > Insecta > Lepidoptera > Noctuidae > Abrostola > Abrostola triplasia. The sequence goes on from OX276442.1 coordinate 8,843,647, forward strand.
CCGGGTCGGGCAAAGTGTTACTGGGTTTTCGCATTAGGTGATTCTCAGTAGCAGCACGGAGTCTGGATTTATGTCTGGTTGATGCCAATCGGCTCGCCTCCTATTATATCGGGCTATACCTATAACACTACTTGGCGAAATGTGGGTTTACTTTATGTGCACCTCTACCTACCCCTTCGGGGAATACATGCGTGATGTTATGTTATCCACTCTTAGAAACCCGTATTTCTAGACGTTGTTTATAACCATGTGTGCGCCTTCCACTGCTCGTAATAATCTCTTTCATCTGCCACTTCAGCTATTAAAACATCAATGGAAGTAGTACAAAGATGTAGCTATAAAACTGTCGCTGCAACAATAGATCTTCCAAAGTTATTGGAGCTAATACACACTGACCTGTTGCCGGCACTGTTGCAAGCACAATTATGTACGTAATATTCATTCCCATGCGCACTGTGCGGGTACTGGCAGCGCTCCACCAACAAGAGCAAAGCTCTTAAATTTAAGAAGAAGAAGAAAAACGGTGATAAAAGTATCGTGTGGAAGCCGGCTCATCTGAAAGATTTTTCTACGGTGTGTAAAGCCATGTCAGAAGCCTGCAGGCGGTTTAAACTCTGGCACCAGGTTATTCATCAACCATACGATAAGTAGAAGTTGCAAAAAGTCTAAATTCTAAGACTCCGTTGTTAGTATATGTATCGTTCTTGAACGAAAGTACAATAAACATCTATAGTGAACGCTACAACCGACATTTTATAGAGTAAAGCACTATAAACCGAAGTGAATTTGTGCCGGATTTAACACCAGCGCAAATTGCCAGTCAATATTGTGGGTTATGCAAGTAGGAAGATAGATCGGGTTTAAGGTAAAACTACTACTATGTATTCTCGATTGATACTCGATTTCGTTTCTCGAAAGAGTAAATTGTAAAGGAGTACTTTTAGGTAAGTTCTCGACTGTATTACCTAAAGAAGTAAGTAGAAGTGTGCTTATCTATAATTCGTGAAAATAAATCCCATATCAGCGCAAAGTGTTATTCCAGTGAAAAAACATCGCAAAAATGTGACTTTGAAACATTATTATAATAAACAGTATCACATATCACAAGTAAATACATATTTTTTTCACGGATGCATAGCAAATACGCATGTCAAAAAAGTTGTTTGTCGGCGACATTAATTCTACATAGTAAACATCTCTCTACTGATCATTATGTTGGGGAGGCTGCAAATTTCATGGTACCTGTACCTAGTATCTGTGACATACATTCTAGTTCTCATAGTAGAAGCCGCAGCTAACATCCCGGCTCTTTGCCAAGTTTACGTCAAACTGCTTGAAAGCGTAAACTTTTGGGTTAGGCTAACCTACAACTGACGTAGATGTTTCTATTGTAAGCTAGGACAGAAGTCAAGGTATGCTAGGTTAAAAAGAAAATGATTAATTTGAACTGTAAATGTGGGTTATTCCACAAATCTCAGTGAAAGTAAGTAATGGAGATTTGTGGACAAAAAGTTCACAAAACTACATTGATGGGGAAAGTCATTCATGATTAATTTAATTCCGGGTTCCAAGACAGTCAAGCTAGTCATTTCTCTGGGATGCCTCGAGCTTTAATGCCTCGATGGTCCTCAATGGGTATCATCGTAGATTCTGGCTTACAGGAGTCACAGTGATGGGCACGAGTGGTGGGCTTGTCCCGATCAAAAAAAAAAAGATCTGGACTGGAGTTGGGTCCTGGGCATGAACACCAGTCAGATACGAATAACGAATACTCGGGAGGCAGGTTGTATTGTTGATTTGTTGGACTCCCTAAGCTGGGAATTTGGTATCGAAAGTGCTTGATGTCTCGTTGTGCCCAGCGACCTGTCTCAAGCTTCGAGGCTTTAGATAGTTCTTAGTATCTTTATTTAACACTTTGTCTGCCATGCCGCAGACACAATTGATTTTCTATTTTTACCGTAGCGTTCAAAGACTTGAGACTTAGGTTTAAGACTAGGACTTTTAATTTCCCTCATGATGGCGCCTTGAGCGAGATATTTCACTTAAGAAATTTAGTGGAAGTTAGATGTGTCCAAATATATCTATAAGCACACCCAGGTCCCACATAATACATTAAATTTGCGATCCTAAATAGGTCATTTCACCGGCTTTCGCTGAAAACCAGCGCTGTGTGAGCGATAACGGGTTTGCGCGGAAGTGACGCATATTGTCCCTTAGTAAGTGTACTTTTTGCGTTTTGCGTCATTTTATCTCCGCGCAAATATTTATTTTTGCGTTTACTTTCTTCATTTTTATATCTCAATCTGTAACTTAATGTATATGTGTATTATAAGTTGATTAATAAATATAAAATCCTCCACCTAATAATATGTGAATACAAAAGAATTTTACACTTGTGACATCTTAAGCTTAGATCGCGTTACCAACGGAAGTCCTGCTTTATCTTCTCATTATATCTGTACATTCCTGCGCACGTTCCCTGGTGAGACACGTCATGATCTGTTGGCCGCAGTGAAAGCCCATCTCGCAGCCATCCGAGCGAGACGACCCGCTGCTCTGGTGGTGCGGAACCGAGGGTTTGATACCAAAGGTTGAGATGCTAGACACAACTACGCGGAGAAATGTTTAAATTATGAAATGCAATGTCCGTTTATCGTCTAGCCAGATTGTAAAAACATATAATTATCGTGCATATGTTGATGTATGTACTGCCTTATATATAATACATAATATCGTGCCTGTAAATTCCCTAAAGGACTATAGCTACAGAGGTGCCGTACCCCCACATTTTGCCAGTTACATTACCCCAATGTTAAGGTGGTGCTTACAAGGGTAATTAATTGCGCGATTATTTTTTTGATTTTTTTTTATCGAAATTGCTAAGAATAGCCTGTTACCCGTGGAACCGCGTGTAACCGCACTCTAAGGTGTCGAGCCTATTGCCATCAACCACCTGCCTTGCAAACTGATTTCTTTAGCCAGCAGTGCGATTGATTGACTAAAATATTAAGTAGATAATGTCATGAAAATACTCTACATTGCTATATGTACATATATCTAATACTAGAATCAGCTCGGGACTCGTCCGTGTTGACATTTTTTCCGGTATTCAAATATTAGCTGACCCTGGCAATCCATTCTAAACATTGGAAGAGTTCTGGTTATCGGATGGATAGTTTCAACGTGTCGCCCCACTAGGAATTTTTCCTGTAATATGGGTGGGTCTCACAAACTTGAAATACACGTGCACAAACACCCAGACACGGCACAGTTGCGGATCACAAAAAAAATTGTCTTGGTGCAGCAGTCCAATCGCTTAGCCACTGCGCCAATCAGGCTTCTTACAGTTTACATACTTAAACTTTACATCTTCATGATATTAGTTTGGATTCGTCACGACAGCAATACTAAGAGATCAAACACTGATCCACATCAAATCACATTTCACATATAAATAGCCCTTTGAATATAAATGTGTAATGCAATTCCAATCAGACCCGCAACATGATTACACAACTCATACGATATCAATATCGTGTGTTTCCAAGACGCGGACAGCATTCAGTTTCCTCAGCGTCTCGTATTAACTTTCTAGGAAAGTCGCGTACCGTGGGACAGCCCCCTTACCACGAACTCTTAAAGCAGGACAGTTTACGATGTGGAAGCGAGACGACGCTACGTGCAGTTTAATGGGGAGTCTCACTCTAACAACGTAGGCTGTCCTGCTTTAAGAGTTCATGGTAAAAGGGTTGTGCATTATATTATTTATGCATATAGAGAACAGTTTGTTTGAAATTATGATCTAGAATTTTAAGCCGATAATATAAAAGCAATATTTCTAGAAGGAAACAGGAAAGGAAACTTCGTGTAATGGTATAAATATCTCCTTACATAAAAATTATCAATGTTATTTACTATAAATATTCCGGTTATACTCACGGGTGTATTCGGGAATGCCCGACTAGTTTAGGTCGAGTCCGAAAGTAGTCGGGCATTCCCGAATACACCTGTGAGTACCTATAACCGGAATATTTATAGTAAATAATATGGATAACACTCACGAAAGTTATTATAGTAAAATTATCAATGTTGACAAATTTAAATTTATTGATTAAAAATCTACCTACCGTGGGAATGCCCCCTTAACATGAACTCTCAAAGCAGTGCACGCAAGCAGTGCAGGGCAGTTTCCGTTGTGGAAGCGAGACACCGCATTACACTGCATATAGTAGTGTCTCGCATGCACATCGTAAACTGGCCTGCTTTAGGAATTCATGGTAAGGGGCTGTCACTGTCGCCTGCAGATCAAAAAACATGGCAATAGACTTCACAAGTCGTTAACTAATTTATAATAATAATAATAAGGCTGGCCTGTTTTTCGGCCAAAGAATTAGCATTGCCATTCAACGTGGCAATGCCGCCAGCCTTTTGGGCACCCTACCAGTCGACAGCGATGAGGACGAATACTTTGATGCATAATTTTTAGTTAATTTTTTTTATTTTGTATATATTTATTTTTAAGGACTTATAAATAGTTTCTCATTATTAAACGAATCGATAATATATTATTCAAAAGGTTGTAATTTTTTAAAAATATAATTAAAGTCGTTAACTTAAAATAAGCTTTATCATTGTTTATAAGTATCGTGATTAATGTTCCAGTGCTGCATGATGCGCGAGAGTCTCCGTCGTCTCGCATCAGACGACGGTATGGAGCGGCGCGGGAGCATCCCTGGCCGCCGGCGGCGCGTGCGCGTCGAGCTTATGTCAATGGAGCACATCAGTGTGGATATTGACGTGAGTGTTTGATGTTTCATCATAGTCATTGAGCGGATCATGGCAGAAGTAAATAATACGTTCGGGATTGATGGTGGCCCCGCTTCCGTTTCCCTGCCCAAAGGGTAAAACTGGACCCTAGAACGGGAATCGAACCCGCAACCCTTAGCGCAACAGTCCAATTGATTAGCCACTGCGTCGGGTCGTCAGGTAGGTAGGTACTTCTTAAATCCCCAGAAAAGCTGGCAACTCTGCTCTTAAATCATTTGAAGAACACTGTAATTGCGCGTGCGCAATTTTAAGACAACTCGTAAAATTCATATGAGTTATGATGGTAGCTGTTATATTTTAATTCGAGATGTTTGTGTAGGTACTAAACAAATACATGTATATATGTATGTATCAGTCATGTTTTTCTTAACAAAGTGATGACGCAAGTTACCTACTTCGAAATAACTCGATAACGATATCTGAAAATATCCAAAAACTTCCACAAATAACCGAGATACATCTGAAATATTCGCAAATACGTGCAAGGTATTTGAAAACACGCGCAAGATATCCAAAAACATCTACGAAATGTCCACTTGCAAATATCTGCAATATTTCTGAAAATATTTGTTATTGTATATCCGCAATATATCCGAGAACATCGTCAAAATAATATCCGCAGGATGAATTGTATTATTTGACAGTAAGTTTCTTAACTTGTTAGACTCCTGTCCCCTTACCACGAACTCTTAAAGCAGGACAGTATACGTGGTTAAAGCGAGACGTCGCAATACACAGCACGTAGCGGCGTCTCGCTTGCACATCGTAACCTATCCTGCGTTCACAGTTCTTGGTAAGGGGGATGTTACTGATCGTAAATAAGCTTTTATGATCATAAACTTCGGTAAATAAGCTTTTAATTCGATATAAAACGTCTGTATGTGAAGCAGACTCTATCACAACATTGCACTTGATCCAAATGTAAGCTCTCAACGTTTTACGAGATGTGTGGGCGGACGGGGAGCCTTGTAAATAAACGAACATCTGTTTATGAACTGAGAGTGTTTTGTATCACCTGTTGGCCGCGTCTAGTTTTCTATAAATCTTCATAAACTTGGTACATAAAGATTTAAAGTCTCAATCAACGTGTCTTCCTTAAGTTACTGGGTGTTTAGGTTACTATCAAAAACCAGTGAATGAGGCGAAATAAGCATGCCAGGATCGTAGCTAAGGGAAATTCGTGGTCTCTGCCGTCTCTGGGAAACAGGCGTGACTTTATGTATCAAAAACGTATGTAATTTCTATGGCAACAAACACAAAGCCCCCCTGGAATTTACACGACCGATTTCCCAACAAAAACTATAATATGAGAACAAACACTCAATATGTATTTAAAAGAAAGAAATAAAACAAGTTCACTTTTTTTAATTTTTTCGTTCTTCAAAAATATTTATAACCGAGTATCCTATAACTATTGCCTTCCTACTACCGTCTATAATAATGGACCTACCAGGGTAGCAATAAGAGCTTGTATAAATAATTCAGCGCGCAGTACTGACATGCGTTCTACAGTTACTCGGCCCTTGGAGAATGCACGGAGCACGCAGGGAGAATGGTAATGTGATCGACATGCCCACAGTGTAGTTATATCATACGTATGGCAGTAACAACAACACCAAGTGTGGTTATTGACTCCGTCATCACAGATTTTGAGGATGCGCACCAAACATTTTTTTTTTCGAAATATAATTCTTACTCAATTTTTCTCTTGTTTTTCTGTATTATTTCTAAGTTTAACAGCCCTGCTTAAAAATGAGACAAATACTCACAGATTTAACAAAAAAAAATATTTTAATCCAACACAAAGAAAACAAAAATCTATTTACTTGTTTTGTAACACTTAAAACACACTAGGCTTATAATGTCCTGTTTCAGCCAAAAGCCCGTGGAGCCGACCTCCTGGACAGAGTCTGCGAGTGCCTGGACCTGGAGGAGAGGGACTACTTCGGGCTGCTGTACACGCAGCGCGGGGACCCCAGGATGTGGGTGGACCTTAACCGGAAACTCTCCAAGACCTTCAGAAGTAGGTACCTAACCTACTGGAATTGTGCCCCGTTTGTGGTCATAGTTTTGCCACATGGGACGTATAACATAACTGGCCAAATTAGGTTGTTTACTCAAAGTATACAACACTGCCTACCCCTGCAGGGGATAAAGGTGTGATGTTTATGTTTTAATTTTTATTTTGCCGCCTAACCAAAACTTTTAGTCAAACTCAACGCAAGAAATAGTGCGCATGCTTGTGGAAACACAGTCTCTGTACCCACAAATAGTACGATAAGTCAGTTATCCGTCAAGACAGAAGCAGGATCATCAAGCATTAAGATCAAGCTGGACCAATCTTTTAATTTTGTCATTATTTATCTTAGTGGGGCGCAACTAGAGAGTCTCCACGAGTGACGATACCTGATTACCACCCTGGACGGTCAACCTCGCTACCATCCTTGTTAATCAATCTCCACACCACGGCATGACCTATTCCATATGGCTATTGATGTACTCGTATGTCGATACACAGAACTAAAATTTTTAGGACATTTTCGATTATGTAATTGATTTTCTTGCCATCTTCCAGACGAGCCCTGGGACGTCCGGTTCGCTGTGAAGTTCTACCCGCCAGAGCCGGCGGACCTAAATGATGACGCCACGCGGTACCAGGTGGCGCTGGCGGTCAGGAGGGACCTCATGGAAGGTAAGAAAGAGACATAGTACCCACATAAAGTCCCGCCCGCTTCCCACAGGGGTACGATCTAAATAATTAAACTTTTTGAGTACTTTATGATTTAACAAAGCAACATCCTACTTTCATGCAATTGTTTGTCGTATTTTTTTTAGTGTGTATACGAACGATAAAAAGTTACCCCCCACTAGCAATTTCTCCTGTATCGTGAGTGCGTTTCACAAACACGATAGCATCTCCACACTCGTCCTTTGGGTGTCCAGAGGGAAAATCCAGAAGATGAGCAGAAGCGTCTTCTGCAACTTCACCACACACTTGCCAAGTGTAGAAATTATGGCACCCCCACCTCCCTTAAAAGGCTAGTAGTTGTTTAACCGTGGTCTTCCTGATGATCTGATATATGTATGTTATACTTCCAGGTCGCCTCACCTGCTCCCAGATCACCTACGCCCTGCTGTCGTCGTACGTGCTGCAGGCCGAGCTGGGTGACTTCGAGGAGTCGCTTGCCATCAGCCCCGCGCTGCACGAGTACCACGCCGCGCCCGTCAGCGTCATCACTCCTGAACTCGAAGCCAACATTGACGAACTGTACAGGAAACACAAGTGAGTATCATGACTAACTACAGAAACATTTCTCTAAGTTCTCTGTATTCAAGCCGTGTGGTATCCGGCTTAGAATGGACCACCCCCCTTCCTCCCGTTGGTGTTGTAAAATGCAATGGAAAAAATTCAAAAAATGGGCAGCAGATGTAACTTAACCACCAATATTGAGGTCTCCAAGCCGCTTGCCAAGTTGGGCATTATGGCCACCACATGGAAATTTAGCTTAGTTTACCCGTTTGGCTCTATAAGTAATCTTATCTAAGTAAGTCCGGCGCACCCTGGACCTCGCTACCATAATGTTGAGTGGAGAAATACCAGTTGCCACCTACCAATACGTTAGAACCTTGCCGAAATTCTTCCCCAGGGGCCAGACCCCGGCGGAGGCGGAGCTGAACTACCTGGAGACGGCCAAGCGGCTGGCGCTGTACGGGGCCGAGCTGTACGCCGCCGCCGACAGCCGGGACGTGCCCCTCACGCTGGCCGTCGGCCACAGCGGGGTGGCGGTCTACCGGGACGGGTGGGTCTCTTCTACTGACTGCCTCGTGGTATGACCGTTGGACTGCCAAGTCATAGGTCGCTAGTTCGAAGCCCAGCACGCACCAATATCTTTTCGAATTCGTGTGCGTACTATAGATTAGTTATCAGCTGCTAAAACGGTGAAGGAAAACATCGTGAGGAAACCGGCGCACCGTTTAAACTCTGGCAACGGGCTGTTCATCGACCATACGGTAAAAATAACCACAACTGCTGAGAATGCGATCCTGGGTTCGATTCCCGTGTCAGGCAAAGTGTGGTTTTTCTTTAGGTATTTTTCAGTCACAGCATGAACGCGTGGTACCTGAACTAAAAGTAAAAAGTTAAACATTAAAAAATAACTTAATGTACCTGTAGGATCCTGATGAACCGCTTCCCGTGGGCGAAGATCACGAAGATCTGTTACAACAAGCGCGTGTTCTCCCTGCGCCTGCGCGCGGCGGAGTGCGAGCCGCAGCCCACGGCGCTGGCCTTCCGCCTGCCGGCCGCGCGCGCCTGCAGGAAGCTGTGGACCGGCTGCGTCGAGCACCACATGTTCTACAGGTACTAGATTGCTTTGCCATCGACACGCTACGAATAACCTAATAAATGTATGGGTCGGCTACTAGTCAAATGTCATAGTAAAGAACTTCGACAAAGAGGTCGGTCGAAGAATCCAACTCAGATGGGCAGCCTTCGGGAAACTACGCGACATCTTCTGGTTCAAAATTCCTTAGTATCTAAAGATGAAGGTCTTTATTGTGTGTTGCTAGTAATGGGTGGACCGACGATATTAGTGGATATAATAGTTAGTAGATAGTGGATGCAAATGGCAAGCGGTGTGTGATTGTGGCGTTCTAATGGGGAGGCCTTTGTTCAAAAGTGGACGTCTTCCGGCTAATTGAAAATGACTAGTCTACTTAAACCCAGGACTCTATCAGAAAAACTGCCTATTTTACTTAGATTTTTTTTTTAATTTCCGGTCCAGACGCTCGTCCCCGGTGCGCGTGTCGCGGGTCCCGGGCTGGGCGGGGCTGGGGGTGGGGCTGGGGGCGCGCCGCGTGTCGTGTCGCCGCACGCTGCGCCAGCTGCGGGACGGCCCGCCCTCCGCCGCCTGACACACGCCGTACTGCTGCCCACTGCCACTGACGATGACGTCATGTTGGACCTCATGCTGGGCCCCACATTAATGCCTCCGACACGTGACACACATCACAATAACAAGTGCCAATCTATTCAGACTGTTTATAAAAAAAGACTATTTTTATCATGATTAAAAAAATATATAATAGAATTAAGCTGAGATTTTTTTGCACTGGCAACTCTTTCAGTGATACCCTATGTTTTTGTACATTATTACCACACCAAAATATGTTAATGTTATTTTTTACACAGCATTCACTTTCAAACTACAATTAGATAAGTATATAATATAATATTCTTGATATGTCACGTTTTTGTAATAAAAATATAATATACACAGGTATACTAGGTATGCACTGTACGTTAGTACATAACACCTCAATGGTACGTAGAAAATAGTAGAAATAAGATCGATGTCAAAATGTATACATATTTTCAAAATACTTTATTACTTAAGAATGTCTACTTGAAAATTATATTATTTGTCGTTGAAACATGTCATGTAAATTAGATTATATAATATTCATTGTATACTGTATTCGATGACAAGGATTAAAAATAAAAAATACCTATTTTTAAATATCATTGTTTTTAATTGTCGTTTCTATCCATACTACAGCCCCTTACCATAAACACATACAGGACAGTAAACTGGCCTGCTTTAGTAGTTCATGGCATGGGGGCTGATGTTTTCTATAATGAAGAAATTGATTCTCGAAATTCAAAAAGAAGTATGAGTACGCTTCAAATATTAATCGTAATTCTTTTGACATAACTATAGTACGTTCTTTATACTCTTGTGTAACATAATTTCATAAACTGTTTATAAAACAACCCGTTCTTTGAAGATAAATTCTTGCAATTAACATTGACTCGCCCGGCTTATATCCAGTTATCTTTTAAATATATGCAAAAAGATCATTATAATCTCAATTAGCGTGATCAATCCGTTTTTTAATAGGTAGCCATTTTTATTTACCTTCCTTTTTCCAAACCTTTATATCCTTATAAAGTTATAAATTCTTAATTTCAACTGTAAACAAATTGGCGCAGTGGGTAAGTGGTCCGACTGCTGCGCTAAGGGTTGCGGTTTCAATTCCGCACTGGACAAAAATTTGTGTGATCCGCAGGCGTTTGTCGTCTCATATTTCGTGTTTATAAAACGCACCCACGACACAGGAGAAATTCTGAGTCATTGTGAGGTTTATAAAAATACTAGCTGACCCGGGGTATGAAAAATAGATGTTGGCCGATTCTCAGACCTACTCAATACGCTCACAAAATTTCATGAGAATCGGTCTAGCCGTTTCGGAGGAGTATGGGAACGAAAACTGTGACACGAAAATTGTATATATATAGATATATATTAAAATAACACGTTGTATATACGTGATCTTATATACTCACCTCCACATTATGTACTCAGGTGACAATACATTTTCTCGTGATTAATGCTATTATATATTCTTTAAATAACTTCAAAATTTTAATATTTAAATAACTATTCGCATATGTAAACTATTCAATATTAAATACCTTAAATTATCAATAACTTTCCTTATAGACTCAGTTGGTTTTAATAAAACTTTGTTAATGGAATTTATATTTTGTTACGTAACAATTCTACGTCATAGTAATATTATATAACGCCATTATTCTATAATTAGATTTCTGTCAGTGCGAATGATCGCATCCAGTACTTCTATGAAAATATACAAGAAAAAACTATTAGTAGGTAGTGAGTTCTAGAAATCCCCATGAACTTCCTCCGTTCTGGGGCGGGCGGAGGAGTATGTCTTCATGGTCCCACTCACTATACAAGTATGTATAAGGCTTATGTGCCGCACGATCCTTCTCGAGAAGCGCGCGGAACGTCAACACGCCTCTGTAAAGTTGCCCAGACATACTTTTTGATTTTGACCAAGACATAAGGTTAGTAGAGTTAGGACTCAAGGGATGGGCTCTTGTTGGGAACTACCCCCCTAGACAAGGCAAACGCTTGTCGAATAGGCAATGATCAATGGAAATGTCATGATATTTCGACTGTACAGGTATCAAACATACATACGTAACATCACGCCTGTATCCCTAAGGGGTAGGCAGAGGTGCACAAATGGCACACATACATTTAGCCAGTTTGTTATAGCACAGATTAGGTAAACTAACTAGATGATAAACGTCTTGTCCTTCCGAGTCTCCCAACACGCCTCATATGCTCACTTTGTTAATCTTCTCTTATCTAAGCACTTTGTCTACAAGTTCACGGGCTAGACATAGGAAACCCTTGATAACGTTTTTGTAAACTCAAAACAAAAAGCGGAAGTATTTCGATAACTCGTTAATCTAGGTAAGTTTACCTAGAGGTGTAAACTTTATGTTAATTTATTTATTTATTTGTATATTATTATCAAACTTGACAACCTGGTTGGTGCAGTGGCTAAGCGATTGGTCAGCTGCGCTCGGGGTTACGGTTCGATTCCCGCACGAGACAAAAAAATGTGTGATCCGCAGATGATTGTCCCGAGTCACGGTGTTTGTTTTAGATGTTTCATGTTTCTGATCACACCCTCTATTTATCTTCAAAGGGTCGAGGGTTCAGTGCTAATTCTTAGGCAATGGTGTCTTAGGAATCATCGGGAATCAACAATGTAGTGATGATGTAACATTTCTTAAAATAAGTAATCATTTTAACGAGTCATTCGACACCAGAATTAGCAACATTATTTAACTTCTTCGATTGACGACATTCAAATGTTAATTATTCTATTATTCTACCGTATGGCATAAATGACATCCATATCATTAACTGCTATAGTTATAATCATACCAAGTACTTCTTATGAATATGCGAAAGTACGTATGTTTGTCGGTTCGTCTTTTACACGCTGCAGAACGGAAAGAGATGTTATAGAAGCAAACTTGGGGCTTTATGCGTATGGAGGCTATTATATTAATAGCAACCCAAATCTTTTTTACCGTAGATTGCCGGGCTTGCTCCTCCTCTTTTCGACCCGTACGTGTCGTAGGAAGAGACTAAGGGATAATCTAGAAGATGGGCAGCAACGTCTTCTGTAACTTCACCACCAATACTGCGATCCCCAAGCCGCTTGCCAAGCGTGGGGATTATGGCAACCTCCCCCTCTCTAAGGGCAAGGCCTATCTTTAGTAGTGGACGTGTGATGAACCTAGGTCTTTTCTGTTTCGGTAATGTCGGATTCCCGTCGATCACACTAAGAAAAAGAAGGAGTACAGGTTCAGTTTCAGATTTGTGCACAAAGTCTTGAATTAAATAGTTATAGTAAATCTTGCATGACTGAAATTCAGTGAACTGCTTTGAAAAATTATCGTCATATGTGGTGGGTCCCCCAAACGCGTGATGTAACAACCAAGACGTTACCTATCTAAAGCCAGGCACACAGCTTGAACCTGATTGCACACTCTAACCATCGTGATTAATGGTTAACTTTTACCGACGCGGGCGGACCGGCAGCTTCAGCCAGTGTATTGACAAAGATGGTAACTTCGTCTTTGTTTACATACACGTATTACACGTCGTTTAGATATTAATACGGCGTCGCTCCATTTCCTGGCAGTGCGGCGTGCGGTCCCAGAGAGATCTACAAACCAGATCCTCAGCTCCAAACAGAACACCCTGCAGTAAGTGCGGTTTAGTCATCTATTTAACGTGATATTTAATTTTAATTTATTTTCTTCAAAGTATTCTAAGGTCGATGTCCAAAATATTTTTTAGGTTCTTCTTATCATCACGCTTTGTCCCCGTAAAGACAGGCCTAGGAGAATCGTTTCCCATCCACTTTGCGCCAGAAAGTAGAATATATTACTAAGTTGTATTGTATTCTGTTCGTGGTTAACATACCGGATTTGTATGCACAAGGTTGCAGGTTCAAACCCGGGCAAGTATCAATGTGACTCTTTCAATGTTATAAATACTTTCTTAGTTATTCTAAGACACCACTGACTAACGGTGACGGACAACATCGTGAAGAAACCTGGATTTAATTATCTGAAATCGCTCGCAGTGAGGTAACGTGGTGATCAATGCTCAATCCTTCTCATGAGAAAAGGCCTTTGCCCCGCCGTGGGACAGTTATAGGCTGTTATTATTGTTATATTCTGTTTGAAAAATAAATGACGCTTAAGTTCCATCATTTTTCCATTATTTATCGAGCACCTCCGCCTGCCTCTTTCGGGAATTCAGACGTTATGGAGACTGGGGTCAGTCTCACAGTAAGGACAAGTTTCAGATTAGTAAGAAAATATTTAGTAACCAATTTAAATTAGCAGTCTAAGATTGGTTATTATATTTTCTCAAAAGGAACACGACACAAGCGTAAATGTACACGTAGATATTTCTTCCAGGGTTTACCAGCATGTCTCCCTTCACCTGTATCGCGGCAGGTCTGCTACTGTGTGCCCTGCAAGCCTCAGGGCTGGGCGTGGTCAGCCTGGTGGCAGGCGGCGCTAAGGCCATCGGCAACGAGGTCTCAGAGGTCAAGAATGTGGTTGACACGAGTTTAGTCACCGTGGGATCCTCACAGTGTGAGTCTACATTCCTATTGTATTTATTTAGCCGCTAAATCTTTTCCAAACCAGATTGAAGCCGGTTTTTAAATATGTAGAAGCTGCGGCTAAATTCAAGCAATGTTAGATGACTGTGCAGTGAAATATTCAGGTAACTACATGGGCAGACGTCGTCCGACCTTACTGCTGAATGATCAAGTTCATTTATTCTCAATAAGGTATCTGCCCTCCACATGGTACTGATGGTATCGTTACGTCATCTATAAAAGACCCAAATTCCTTATGAAATTGGTCACGGGGTCCGTGATTATGTTGGAAGACAATACCATGACAAAGGTAGACATAATATGACGACCTGATTAGCGCAGTGGCTAAGCGATTGGACTGCTGCGCTAAGGGTTGCGGGTTCGATTCTCGCACGGGGCAAAACTTTGTGCGAACCACATGTTTGTCCCGAGTCTGGGTGTTTGTGTATGTGAATATTTCATGTTTGTGAAACGCACCTACGATACAGGAGAAATTCCTAGTGTGGGGCGACGTTTTTTAAAAAAAAAAAAAGAATAAAATATTATTAATTCCTAGCAACACCCAGAGGTATTACCCGCTACATTTTATTGGGATAAAAGAAGCCTATGTGTTAATCCGCTTGTCAGCTACTTCCATATGAAATTTCATTAAAATCCATTCAATACTTTTACGTGAAAGAGTAACAAACATCCATCCATACTTACTAACTTTCGCGTTTATAATATTAGTAGGGATTTACTCCTATAGCAGAAGATCGAACAGCTTCATAGATCTCTTATTTATTTCTTTCAGGCAACACTGTGAAGAACATCATTCAACTCCAATACAAAGACTACGAAAATAAACAACCTGACTTCAGCGAGCTCACCCTCAACTACATCACCAGGTGATTGATTACTTTAATTAACTGCAAATAATGTTACTTTACTTTGAAGGGTTGATGTAGTGCAAAAATATATAAACGATTTAGGTACTATAGAAAGTAGATATACACGGCAAACACAATCATCTAGATTTCATTAAACTTCAGTCGTTTAACCTAACCGATTCGGTTGCAGGAGATAAATAATTCCAGGCACTAGAACAACTTATTTATAAAGGTTGCTGAGTACTATCCCGCCGCCCCTGAATTATAAATGAGCTTTCGAACCAAAAGTAAAAAAGGTTAACTAAACTATTGGCAAACAGTAATTATATAACGCCAAATATACAATTTGGTTGTTACTTGGCTCATGTTGGTACGCCCGTGTTTCTTCCAGTGACATGCACCTGAAATACAAACTGGACAATGCTGCGGAGCTCATCACCAAGTCCAACTCGTTCAACTTGGAGAATAAATTTGAAATCTACTTGCACGGCTTCACGGACAACCCCACCAAGGAGGGCTTCACCACCATCAGCAAGGCTTTGTTGAGTGGAGGTAAGCACAGACAGAAGAATTTTGCATTCAAGGACGGTGTTCCCTTCATGCTCCTGCTCGACTTGTGTCTAAACGTAAATTAGCACATTAGTTAAACGTAGATGTGGCCAACATTTAATGTTTTGTTTAGAATCAGCATTGCCACGTTGAATGGCAATGCTGATTCTATGACCCAATACTAAACCAGCCCTGATCACGCGAAAAGTCGACTAAACGTTATTTTTTTGGTCCGTGACTATGAATGCTGTAAAGGATTCGATACGTCGGGACCAAACCACCTATTAAATCCGTAAAATTAGTTCGACTTCAAAACAGATATGTATGTGTTGTTCTGTCCTCAGGTTCTTCTAACGTGTTAGCACTGGACGCGAGCTCTCTGATTGGCTTCCTGTACCTGCGCTCCACCACCATGGTGCGTCTCATCGGGGAACAATTGGGAAAGGTCCTCGTAGGCTTCAAAGAAGGTGGGTGTCACTAGGACCTCTGTATACTCCATAGAATATTACAACTCTGTATCATTCCTTCTGGAATCAGAGAAAATGTTCTTACAGCCGCCTAACTGCGTTTTTCAAAAATAACTTATAAGACTGTTCGTAACGAGTAGACGACCTGATTGGCGCAGTGGCTAAGCGATTGGACTGCTGCGCTAAGGGTTGCGGGTTCGGTTGCAGCACAAAGCAAAAAGTTGTGCGAACCGCAGATGTTTGTCCTAAGTCTGGGTATTTGTGTCTGTGATATTTCCTTCTTTTGAAAGGCACCCACGACACAAGAGAAATTTCTAGTGTGGGGCGATGACTGAAAAAAATAACTAATATTAAGGCTAAGCTTTTTCGATAATGTTACTGCTTCCCGGGGTTAATAATAGTCTACGCCCTTCTCTAGGTCTCTTCGTTGTTTCATAAGAATAGTGAGATCCGAGTCTGGCGACATTTCTGCCTACCTCTTTAAAGAAAACGGAATATATATAAAAATACTTAAACCATCAAAAAGTATACTTGTTAATAGCCGTTAATGTAAAGTTTACATTGTGATCTTCCTAATGCCCTCTATGTATTTCCTATTGTAAACTAATTAATGATATTATCTCACGTTTTAATTGATAACCAACAGGTTTATGACGCTGTCGGTTCTTACTCTTAATTACATTAACAGTGCCTGTATACTACACAATTAATAAACATCATTATTTATAAAAAGGGCCAATTTAACCCATGGACTAAATTATACAGCGCAGTGGCTAAGCGATTGGATTGCTTCTCTAAGGGTTGAGGGTTCGATCCCCGCACGGGGAAAAACTTTGTGCGGGTGTTTGTGTATGTGATATTTCATGTTTGCGAAACACACGGGCCACGAGATTCCTAGTTCGGCGCGACGTTTTTTTGAAACAAAAAAAAACCCATCACTGTCGTTTGCATGTCAAAGAAGAGTCAAAGTAAATAGACTTGATACGGGGTTGCATAAAATTCCTTATAAAAATCATAACACTAAAACATAGTTGTTTTTGTATAATAAATAATGCAGGTAATAATAAACATTGCTAGAAGATTAGCCCTCTGACTTATAAACGATGCTAAACTGTGTTTTAGGTTAACCAGTTCTTAAGACTATTGACATTTGACATCTCTATTCTTTGCCATGAAAAAGGCAGACAGGTATAATTTAATCAATAGTTCAGCTTTGTTAATTTTCATAAGTATGGGGAATCAATAAAAATATAAGGTCTGGTGAAAAAACAGTACTCTAGACATCTAACCTAGACATTAGCTAGTAAGTCATTCGATATTGTGGAAGTAAGAAATCATGTCTGGTTCATCGGAAGTGAAAAAGATATGAACTGAACCGGGTTCGGGTGAGAAAGGGATTACCCTCGAACCTATTCAGTTGATTCCACCAATATTTCGAATGGAGTTTGAGGGTGGACATTATTCAACATCAATACCGAAAAAGGCACAAAATAATAAAAAAATCTCCACACGAAGTCTCTGGCTGAATCTATAACTCCAAACTAGATTATTATTACTGTAGACGTAGGTATAAAACGTATCAATTTGTTCCCCATGATACACATATATGTCATCATTTGCAGCCGGCGTCGAACCCAGCAAGATACACCTCATTGGGCACAGCCTGGGCAGTCACATCGCCAGTTTTGCGGGCAAGAGCTTTTACAACCAGACCGGGGAACACGTGGGCAGGATCTCTGCGCTGGACCCCGCGGGCCCCTGCTTTGTGCAGGAAGACCTGAAGCTCACCAAGACTGACGCGAGCTTCGTTGATGTTATCCACACTGATGCTGGGGTCTTTGGGCTCACGGAGCCTGTTGGTGAGTGTGTTTTCTCTTCATCATCATCATCATCATCAGCCTATCTCAGTCCACTGCTGGACATATTTTTTTCGTAACCGCTGCAAATTCAAATTCATATACAATGCACTACACTTGCTACAATACAGCACTGGTAGCTGAGTGGTGAGACTGTTGGACAGCCAAGTCAAAGGTCACAAGTTTACTCGGCACCTGGCACGCACTGACAATGTCTTTTAGAATTATGTGCGTACTTATTATAAATTAGTTGCTAAAAACAGTGAAGGAAAATATCGCGATGAAACAAATGTAAAATCTCTCAGGTGTACCGACACCTGAGAGATTTTACAACGGTGTGTAAAGTTATATCAGAAGCTTACAGGCCGTCTAAACTCTGGCACCAGGTTCTTCATCAACCATACGATAAGTAGATGACTTGCTACAATATACGAGACTAAGAGTTGTTTTCATTATTCTCACAATTTTCATTCTTCCCCAATCTTTCGCCACCGGTGTGACATTGTTTTTATGTCATTTTGGACTACTGTGGAGGCTTGTATCCAAAACTGTTGTTTCCCCACAGGCCATATCGATTTCTTCCCGAACAATGGCGAGAGCCAGCCGGGCTGCTTCATGCAGACCTGCAGCCACAGCCGCGCCTGGGAACTGTACGCCGAGTCGGTGGCCACGCCGGAAGCCTTCCCTGCTGTCCGCTGCGCCGACTGGAACAGCTTTAGGAACGAACAGTGTGACAGTAACACAACCAGGTAACATCACGGCCTACTACGTCTATCTAATTCTATAATAGCAGGTCTCTGCCTAACGGTGGCTTCACACGACACCCGAAGCATCAGTCGCACCAGCTTTATGCTTACATACGAATAGGTTCATACAGACTGGTCACTGGTCTGGGTCACGTTGGTCATCCTCTCTCACTATTCAAATTCAAAATGTTTATATCTCATGTAAACTAATTATGAAGAATATGGCGCTTATGAAACGTTAAGATACCAGTTGAACACTTGTATTTCATCAGCCGGAAGACGTCCACTGTTAAACAAAGGCCTCCCCCTTTGAACGGCACAATGAACGACCACTTGTCAATTTTGCCAGTTTTGCTCCTAACATTACATTACTCAGAACTAAATTGTATGCGTGTGTATTACAGTTAGCATGTAACACGTTTATAAGTTATATTTTTGTTCCAGTTACATGGGCTACGGTTGCCAGCCCGGGGTTGAAGGCACTTACTACCTGACAACATCATCCGCCACTCCTTACGGCCAAGGGAACGAGGGGCTAAGCACTGATGCCCGGGGCACCATCGTCGGCAAACTGACTGACGGCATCGGAGGACTATTCGGATAAGATACTCGAATGATATTAGCAGCAAACATAATGAATATTACACGAAACTATACATTTATTAGGTGCATTATACATTTTAGAAAATTGCTTTTAAAACTTGTATATAACTACCTACATATCTCTAAATTAATCACAATCTCAGTGCAAGATTTACGTCCATTTATAATTGTTAAGATTTAAATGTTGCTTGTTATTGTACCGTAAATGCGTAATACATAATATGAAAATAACCATCGAATCTTTTTAAAGTGATGATTGAGATCTATTAAAAGTGATCTACTTATTGTTTGTGATGCGATAGTAACTTATTTTGTTTTCGTATCGATTGCTGTTATTATCGATATTTTAATCGATAACGTAAAGCCTAAACTGCCATACTCTCAACGCTTAATTGTGATGATAATTATAATTTGTTACGATAACCTAATAGGTATCGTGATCCGTCCAAATGTTTAATAAAAGTATTACTAAAAAGCGTTTTTTAATACCTGCGTTCCTCGACAGTCGACACCTCACGGTGCATGATTCTATAGGACTAGGTCTTCATTATTAATTGGATCCCTACTCCTGTCTATACGGTAGGTTTGCGGGTTCGATTCCAGCAATTACAATTTTCTATGCACGTAGCGGCGTCTCGCTTCAACAGTTCAAGAGTTCATGGTAAGGGGGCAGGATTAACATTTGTAAGATTCAAAAATACTATATATGTGATAACAAAATACACACACACAGTGAAAGTATATATTACTTGTCAGCTATTACACTTTATTACCATAACAATATTTATACCGAATTTCAAAATAGTACTCTGAAGTCAGATCACCTATCTAAAATGATATAAAAATAAGCAGCACTCTGTAAAAACTTTTATTATTCAGTCATTCACAGGAACACATCTAATTACTTTAATATTAACATACACATAGTCCCTCTTACTAAACTATGATAAAATGTATCCTAACTTAAACGCTTCATAAGTCGCTTGACGTCTCTGTTCTGGCAACCGACAGTGACAGGTATTTAATAATAGGAAGCGTCTCTAGTCTCTACATTGAGGGCCTTATAGTTCCAACATTAGAGAATCATTTCCCAGGTATACCCTTAAAGAGGTAGAATAGGTACAATAAAGTGGAGGGGCTCGTAGCTACGTGGCACAGCGCAGATTAGTCCATCAGCGAGGTTCTCCTGACTGAATCTCGGTCAAGGCGACCTATCTCATTTGAGACTAGCCAACTACGCAGGAGATATTATAGTGCACAAATATGCGCGCTCTAATAGTCCGATGCGACGGTAGACCGAGACGAACGCAGAGAGATCAGGCGCAGAACCAACGGCTTAACGTACCTTCGAAGCACGGAGGGGTCGCGACATGTGAAATGGTCACCTATCACAGAACAGACCTCGGCAATCGCGGTTTAACCTCGTACATCAATTGATCCGCGCCGTAGCCACGTAGCTAAGAGCCCCCTACGAGCTACGAGGTAATGTTTGTATATAAGGGGTAATTTACTCAATCACTGCTTGTTTTTAATGAAGTAACACTTTTTTAGAATATCTTAAACATATTTGAGCAGTATTGTAAATATCTGTCTTTATCTTAACTAAATGTATTTATTATATTTTAGTTGTAAATATGCACCACTGACTGCCACTAATTTTCCACATTTATTAATTACATTACACCAAGGATGCCCGGGAGAGATCGCCGTGCGCGATAAGGCCGCCCTTTATGCATTATTTCGTTTGTAACTATATTTATATTATTTGTCTTATATTTTTGTGTACAATAAAGAGTATACTAAATAATTAATAAATAATATTCGAAACTATGTGGAGTGGAGCTTCAGTACCTATGTATAGGTACACCATGATCACATACGCTTCGTTAATCCCGGAAAAGACATGAAACTTTGACCTCGCAGACGAAGTTGCGAGCTAAACCGAGATCCAAGTAACGAGTTCCTTTTTTCAAGCCCCGAGTACTTAGTTTTTCCATTAAGTAATTCAAAGTAGTAGCATAGTCTGGATCCGGCACAGACTTCCGTATTACATTGGGACGTATAACATAACTGGCAAAATGAGAGCGTACTATACACACCCACAATATAGGCAAAGACTTATGTATAATACACCACATCCTCAGTAATACAGTTCCAAGGAGAGCAGCCTCCCACTCAGTGTAGTATGCCGATCTGCATGCCTACGAGTATATTCATGAGCACTCCCTCGTGGTTGACGTACCGCACGCCGTCCCGCTGCAGCCCGTACGGCAGGGAGTCTGCCGTCTGCAGGAAGTAAGACCCTTGCGTGCCCGGCTGGCAGCCGTAGCCCATCAGACTGAGGAGTAGAACATGGAAACTAAAGGTGCGACTCCACCTGTGAGATTTTATTACTAACATACTTTACATTCCTCCGTAACCGTAACAAAGCGATGTGTCTGTTGTAGGACGGACCCCATACCATACTCTCGAAGAAACTGTGTTACGGGCATAGAATTAAATGTTTGGCGAACTGTTACAAGTGTGGACGGTCAAATCTGTATTGTTAGGCAGAATGTTACGGTTCACGTTCCTAACCAATCAATACGGATTGTTTCAACAGATGTCCGCGCCATTTTCGGCTTTGATTATTTACCACATCAGCCTATTGTACCACTGCTGGACGTAGGCCTCCCCTAGAGTACACTAGAAGGTCTGCTCTCTCATTTTCGCCACCCAGTCACTACCGTTGAGGCCGTTTTATTTGGCTACTTTTCATGGGGGTTTTACCTATAGTCACAACGCTGAGCAGGCGGGTTGGCAACCGCAGTACGGTGAAGGGGAATGAAAATTCTCCCGGAATATCTTTTAGTCGCCTCTTACGACACCCACGGGAGAAAAGGGCGTGGTCTATTCTAGGCCAGAAACCATACGGCTACCATTGCTATTATGTTGGCAGTTTTCAGTTTCTACTTATTATATTTCCTACCTACCTCAGATCATTATAGTCGCACTGTCCCTTCCTAAACGCCGCCCAATCCTTGCAGCGCGCCGCTACAAAAGCCTGCGGGTTGATGACGGACTCCGCGAACAGCAGCCAGGCGCGGCTGTGGCTGCACGTGGCGAACAGCAGCGCAGGCAGGCAGGCCGGCTGCTGCGACCCGCTGTTGGGGTAGAAGTCCACCTGGCCTGGGAGGAGCAGGGCGTTGTTATACTAGATGAAGTACATAACAGGTAGACAATACTTTGATAGAGATATAGGAAAGAAAATAAGTTTTGGTGTTAATTCAAGGTAGTCGCTTTTAGTTTTTCCTTGTTACGCAACTATTCCGTATAGTGTGGTGGTTTCGTTAAAGAACAAAAAAAGAGAATACTTTTCATGCATGTTACTAAGATAATAATACATATTTATCATTATTTAAATGTTTTCTATCTTGCAGTTGTGCAGCGTAATCGTTACCAGCTCATGAATAAGAGTCCGAAATGACATAGCCGGGTGTCCCGAATAATAGTACCTAAATCAATTTCTATTCGCACATTCACTTTTTACTTAACACTTACCAACTTTCTCATTAATCCCATACACTCCGGCGTCACTGTGTATGACGTCGACGAACTCAGCGTCGTACATGTTGAGCCGCAGGCCAGCCTCGACGTCGGAGAAGCAGGGCCCCGCAGGGTCCAGGCCGGTGATCCTGCCCAGACGGCGCCCCGTCAGCGCCGTGAACCTCTTGCCCGCAAAGCTGGAGATGTGACTGCCCAGGCTGTGCCCGATCAGATGGATGGCGTTTGGGTTGCATCCGGCTGCGAGACAAAGACGATTTAGCAATTTTTGAGAGCTGACTCTCCGTTTTATCGCAAGTTTTTGTAAGTTTTTTAAACTACGGTAAACTTAAAATGTGGTTGACTTAATATAAAAATGTGGCTAAGATAACAAGGTGCCATTAACCAGGCACAGGAAATATTTATGCAAAAGAAAAACCTAATAAGATTTTGATGGGACCTGGGATCAACCAAACAAGTACCTACAAGTGGACTGTGGTTCTAGACAAGCACAGAATGGTCTGGGCTGTAATACTTCAGCCTAGGTTCGAGAGCTCTCATCAGCACTAACCTCGGAACAGGGCCGCCAGGATCTGCCCCAACTCCTCGCCGATGAAGCGCACCATGGTGGAGGAGCGCAGGTACAGCGAGCGGATCAGGGAGCTGGCGTCCAGCGCCACTATGTTGAAGTCACCTGCAGAACAAGCGGATAGCTTCAACTCTCTGATATGCGTGTGTCCGTCACAATATTACCACCTAATTAACGTTGTGAAACTTGATACCAATAAATTTATTATTTAATTTCACTACAAATCGCGTTAACCAACACCTTCATTTTTTTATCTTGAGCTTGATGTCATGTGTTACAAATAAAAATATATATTGATTTCTCATTATTATATAACCGACAACTAAAGATCAGAGTTTAGAGCATCGTGTCTAATACAAACCACCTACGATAATAAAAGGCATTTCTTGAGCACCAGAAATATTATGTATAACAAAGAGATTTCTTTTGATAGGTGAATTTCTTCTTAGGCGAAGGCAACTCAGAATAGTCGTCAGATGAGGACGCGTCGCGGACAGGGTGCAGGCTTATGTCTGTTTGATTTACTGTCATCCAAAATGTATAGAAAATAATATATCCGCCACGCATCCTCGTCTTACGTCTTTTCTGAGGCCATCGCCTTAATTGGCTACGTTCCTAACTAATGATGACGCACATCCCTTCACTGTACGTAACCTTACCTTGACTAAAAAAAGCTCTGCTGATGTTGGTGTAGCTGTCCTTAGTGGGGTCGTCCGTGAACCCGTGCAGGTATATCTTGAGGGTCTTCCGGGGGTCGAACCACTCGGAACGGGGGAGGAGAGACGCGGCCATAGTCAGCTGGTATGTAATGTTAACTGACCTGGGAAAGAAATGATCGTGACTTTACTTGAACTGTGATGTTTGAAAGACATGGGATTCCGTGTCTCGTGCGAAAATCATTCCGCCAGCCTTACCGTCATAAGGTCGTGAAATATACTACTAGGAATATGGACAAATATGATCTAATAATAATAATTGTAACGCTAGTATTCCGTGAAGGGAAAAGCTGAGGTGTATAACTGTATAGTACACCTGGATATAGCCACTATGTTATAGGTCACATGTTAACGCAGGGAGCTTATTGCCATCATCATTATCACCAGGCTATAAACAGGAGTCTGTATTGCTACTGCAGATTATTCCCTATTAACATTTTGCCCGACTCGTGAATCGAACCTATCACGAGGAAATATTAAATATAGATATTATGAATGATCAAATAATTGGATTTCAAATCGAAATAAGTCATCGTGTAAGATACAAAACCATAGGAGAATGTTATAGATAATTATCTTTTATACAGGATTGGAAGCTGAGAAACTGTTAGAAGTCGTTGCCATGGTAACCTGGTCATGAAGTTAAGCGTGAGCGCGCTGAGGTCCGGCTCGGAGCTGTTGTACGAGTCATAGTCCACGCATAGTAATCGCTTCACGTGCTTGCCTGAGGAAAACCATAAATTATTAGACTGATTACTTGATTATTACCTATATAACGTAGTCATTATAATGCTAGCTGTGCCCTGCGGTTTCAGCCGCATTCAATTTGCATTAATGCAGGTAGAATTGCGAGTTATAATTAGTATGGTTATAAATTATAGTCCACTCCATGGAGCTTGAGGAGATTGTGGAGTATCTGCGTGTGAAGACCTACTGGACTTCGAGGGTCGAGAAGTGGGAGCCGCGTCACAACACGAACTTCAAGTAATTTGTGGTAAGTGTTCCTACTCCATCCATCATCTCGGAAAGTTCTTTAAAAAAGAGTTCTGACCGAAGGATGTTGTGTTTCACCGGTTTCGTGGCCCACTAGTAGTAGTATGAGTAGTATTACAATCATATAATGTTATATGTATTTACAGTATTTGTAAGTTATATTAATATAGTTATTGTATGTATCAATATGGGCCTTGATACCTGAAATAAATGTGTAAATGAATAACTGTAAAGTTTCACCAAAATTCGTTCAGCAATTTTTGCGTGAAGAAGTAACAAATGTTACTAGACATCCTCACAAACTTTCACGTTTATAATATTGAAAAGATTATCATTACTGGTATCTATGATCTAATTCTAAACAAAGCAAGCGTCATAGTACTTCAATAATTATTTCCTTTTCTATATTCTCAAGAAATCTGACGTCTTAGTCATTTGTTAGACCATGCTACAACCGCAAGTACACACTATTTTCATATAAATTACTTTAAAACAAGAACTCACAACTCGTGCAAATGTCTTGAATACATTACAGGTTAATCTGCCTGCGTGTCACGCAGTTCAGATGCGTGTTAGATATTACGACGAAATTATGATCTCAGCCTTTTATAAAATACCGGTGACACATGTCCGGGTGTCCCTTCGTGACACTATGACACCACTAATGTAACAAATTCGTCAATTTCCGTAGAAAAAAATCTAACCAACCCATCAAGAATTAATGAAATTGTTTTAAATCTGACGCATCTCTGTTTGAAATCTTATTATAAACCTACTGAACTATTGATGGAGAAATATTTAAAGATAAAGATAAAAATCATTTATTCCAAATAGACTTTTAAATACTTTTTTAGTGTCAAGACAGCCCCCAAAAACGTCCGCCCGTCACCGCTTCCTAGTGCTGGGGATAAGAAACGGCGCAACCAACTATCCAGCAGCACTATCTATCTGTCATAATTTGGGAAATTTCAGAAGTTATACAAGCCGAGAACAAATCACATACATTTCTTTGGCTCAGGGATGGATACGGCCAAAACAAAACTGTATTAATTATACTACCTATGGTAAAATGAAATTTTATATCGTCAAATTGCTATTTTTGTAAACATATTAACATATTATTTACATAACATAAATAGGAACATAATCATATTAATAGGCCGCTTAGAGGCTCCGAAAATTTGATTTGTCACATTAATTTTAATGTGTGTAATAGATACGAAAATTCCCTCTCCCCTCCGGATATCGTTGAGTACGGTCGTGTGTACAAGAACCCGCGCATTCATTTTGTTTCAGTTAAATAAAATTAACACCAAAAAATAACCAGTTGAAGTACTAGGCGCGCAAACGCAGCAAGGAACAGAGCGAGACAACAACATTCCACGCCTCCTCGGTCATCGCATCTACTGAGACCGCATACAGCCCCGCCCTCCTACTAGCTTAGTCGATGTCAGAGCGGGATAGCTAGCTTCTCAGCGTTGCGGCAGGCTCCACCCACTAGACCACCGCATATAAACCCCGCCCAGCCACCCAATCGGAGCTGCGCGTGCGCAAGTATTTGAAATAGTAAACACGATTGCAAAGGCGTCAACAAAACAGGTATTTAATTGTTCATATTTTTTATAATGTCTACTCAGCGTACTCCTACGAAGCCAGAAAACTCCTCTGCTTTGGTTAAAACCCCCGTATTGACTTATGGGTCTGATTCTCAATTATATGTGTCTCCACCCACTGGCCAAAGCGACAATATAACTCGCAGATTGAAACGTAAACATTTCGATCATGGCTCGTCGGGTTGCACCGTAACCATGGACGAAATAAAAGATTTACTATCTTCTTTTGAAACCCTGCAGAACACTAAATTCGAGAAACTCATGGAATCTGTATCAGTAATCAAAGACCAGAACACCGAGATTAAGAATAGTATGGATTTTCTGTCGTCTAAGTATGATGAAGTATTAGAAAAAATGATCAACCTTGAACAAAAAAACAAAAGTTACGAACTTAAAATTGAGTTACTAGAGAGCAAGATTGAACAACTAGAGCGCAACTCACGTTCGTCTACCATAGAAATTAGGAATATTCCTAAACAAGACTCGGAAAACAAGACTACCCTTCGCGCCTTAGTCCAGAAAGTGGGTGAGGTCATAGAACAGCCACTATCGAACTCTGATCTTGGGGATGTCTATCGTCTGAAAACCAAAAAAGAGTCCAACAATCATATTGTGATCAACTTTACAACTACTTCATGTAAGGATGGCTTTATAAAAAAATGCAGGATCTACAATAAAACGCACAATGACAACAAACTCAATACTTCTCACCTTCAACTGCCAGGCCCTACTAAGCCGGTTTATGTTGATGAATCGCTCACTAGCTTAGGGAGAAGACTTGCTTATCTAGTCAGACAGTTTGTTGCGGAGCATAAATACCATAGTACATGGACCTCTTATGGTAAAATATTTATAAAAAAATTCCAAGATTCGCCAGCGCTTCGAGTAGACTGTGAACAAGATATGAAAAAACTCCTAATTAAGTGACTATCCTACGTCATATTACCTAGTTTGTTCCTTACTTTTTATTGCATACCCTTTTATAATTATAAGTCTAATATCATAAGTCCTAACATAACATTACAAAACAATACACATACACGCCCTACTTTCAAAACATCACTACTACTACACATCTACACTACACAACACTACACCTACGAGAACCTAACACCAATACCTTCTGGCAATTCTATACTGACGACACACACGGTACCCACCTGTTACGTAACTCATACAGATAACTTCCATACACAATATACACAATCATCATATTATTACATTCACTTGGCAAAATTACATAGCTACATACACGATACCACTCACAACATTTTCTTACAACCCTGTATTAATAAACCCCACTTATTATTTTCTCAAACAAAGACAATTAACATGCTCGAATTCACTTACTTATCTAACTATTATTACAATTCGATAATATCAACCTAATTAACAGCGATCTTGATAACTTTCAAATAGCGCAATCATCCACTTGCGAAATAGAAGAGTGTCCTAATTTAATTACAAAACCACAGTCGAGTCTAAAATTAATTCATCAAAATATCCGTAGCGTAAATTGCAACTCTTCAGGCCTATTAACACTCCTTAAAAGATCAAACATTGACTGGGATTTTATTATAATTACTGAGTGCTGGCTGCGTCACACCCACTACATACCAACTATAAGCGGTTACGACAGCGCTAAAACTGAAAATAACATCACACAAAACGAAGGGGTCATCGTATACTTTAAGGACAATTTAAGACTATTAATAACAGAGCCTAACCTACAAGATGCCAACTGTCTAACAATTAAGCTAGACAATAACACCATCATAGTTGCAATATACAGACGCCCCGGCACTAAAAATATTAATCCCTTTCTGGAATCTCTCAATCACCTTTTAAGCAGCTTAAACTATCCTAATATTATAATCACGGGAGATATCAACATTGACATAACTTCAAACAGTAATGATGTCAACTCATTAGTTTACCTAAACCTTCTAGCTTCACATAGCATCTTACCAGCTCATCAGTTCCCAACACATAGCAAAACATGTTTAGACCACGTCATGCTTAAAAGTAATCTCCCTGCATTTTGCTATGTTGCGAAAACGTCAGTTACTGATCATGACAGCGTTATACTTGTGCTAGAATACCATTACCAATCCATTAAATCATCTATCATCAAGAAAATTAACTTTACAGGCCTTGACAATGACATGCAGAATACATGTTTCAATAGCATCTATGAAACATCAGATGCAAATTTAGCTACAACTATGTTGATTAATGACTTAAAATCAAAAATTAAATCGAACACACAAACCATTACCGTGCCCAATCGCAAGAGGATTAAAAAGCCCTGGATAACTACAGGATTATTAAGGTGTATGAAGAACCGCGATAAACTCCATTTAAAATGCAAGAAAAATCCAAATAATGAAATTATCAATACCACTTATAAAAGGTACAGAAATTTTTGCAACAGGTTATTAAAAAATTTAAAAAACGAGTATGAAAAAAGTCTATTAAGTGAAGCAGCTAAAACTACTAATAAAAAACTTTGGGACGCTATAAAACAGATAACACACTCCAATAAAAAAACAAACCCAGCTATGGATCTATTATCGCCGACAAATCCAACTGCCTCAGCTAATAACGTGAACAGATTTTTTGTGTCTATTGGGAGAAACCTTGCTGAGAGCATTCGTTGCGTCAGTCCACCTAACAGTACATCTTCTACTAACTCCTGTCCTTTCTCCTTCGCCTTGTATCCTACTGATGAAACAGAGATCCGTCAGTACATATTAAATTTAAAGAAGGTCAATACTGCTGGACGTGACTATATTTCCGGTGCTTTTCTCAAAAGATACCACACCATTCTAGTACCTCCCCTAACGTACATTTTTAACTTAATGTTCAGGACAAGTGTTTTTCCGAGGGAATTCAAACTTGCGGAAGTGATCCCAATACATAAGAATGGTGACAGAGGCTGTGTCAATAACTATCGCCCCATCTCTATACTCTCTACTTTATCAAAACTTGTCGAAAAACTTATTAACAAACGTCTAATAGCATATCTTGAGTCCAAAACCCTATTGTCGGGATCCCAATTCGGATTTAGAGCTGGAATCTCGACAAATGATGCAGTCCACGAACTCACTGACAATATTAGTAATAATCTAGACCATAAAAATAAAGTAATAACAATATTCTTAGACTTAGCAAAGGCTTTTGACACAGTCTCTGTTCCACTTCTATTAGCCAAACTACATACCATGGGGATTCGCGGTGCGCAGCTCGAATTGTTTAGGGATTACCTTACTGATAGAAATCAGAGAGTGAGAGTGGGGGAAACCATTAGTGATGACTTACCTATATCTTACGGTGTCCCTCAGGGTAGTGTATTGGGTCCCACACTTTTCCTCATTTTCATAAATGATTTGTGTAATATCCCACTACAAAATGGCAAAATAGTAACGTTTGCAGATGACACAGCACTGATCTTCCATGGTGACTCTTGGAATGATGTTTACGGTTTTGCTCAAATTGGGCTCAACGCAGTAACACAATGGCTCAATAACAACGGCCTTACACTTAACGTTGACAAAACCAAATATATTCCATTCTCCATCAAAAATTACGGAGCTGCAATTCACGCAAACTACTCCATAAGAGCTCACTGCTGTTCTTCCGACCACTCCTGTTCTTGTAGGCATTTAGAAATAGTTTCCAGTATAAAATATCTCGGAGTTATGATTGACAGTACACTAAGCTTTAAACAACACATTGATTTACTATCCTCAAGAACTAGGAAACTGATTTACTTCTCTAAAAGTCTGAGCCACATAGCCGACAAGAAAGTCAGTAAAATGGTATATAATTGTCCTTATGCCAATCCATCCTAAGCTACTGTGTTACCGTATGGGGTGGATCCTGTAGTACACACATACTAAAACTAGAAAGAGCCCAAAGAGCGGTCTTAAAAGTAGGTTTGTCGCTTCCATTCTTCTTTCCTACTAGGGATCTCTACTTGCTCTCCGATGTGTTGACAGTACGCCAACTATATATATTATGCACAGTTCTAAGACAACACTCAATAATAGGTTTTGATCCCTCACTTAATAATGACAAGCGAGTCAAACACAGGGTCTGCCAAACGCTTACCAAGCGTAACACTGCTTTCTCACACAAATTCTTTGGGTTTCTAGGTGGATATCTCTATAATAAAATAAATAAAAAGCTTTCAATTTATTCACTTACAAGAGCCAATTGTAAAAGGGCCGTAACCTTTTGGTTAAAGTCCCTAAGCTATGATGAAACAGAAAATCTACTTAAAGTTCTATCCTAAACCGACTTCTCATGATTTAACAACATCCACACACACACACACACACACACACACACACACACACACACACACACACACACACACACAAACACACACACACTCACACACTCACACACACACACACACTACATGCCATATAAACCAATTCATAGGTTTGATTCTCACACCCACATATCCTTAATCCTCACAAGTCACAATTCACTCAGTTTTGTCTACTTAAATATTACTAAACTAAAATGATTTACAGCTTGTACCTGTTACCCACTTCCGGAGTCTGGAGAGGCTGGTAATCTGTCATACAGGTCTCCTAGTACAGAAACCAGTCTCTCACATAGATTATAATCCACCAATGTACACTAGAACTAGAGCTATGTATATAACATAATATTTTTTTTTTGTAATCATTCTATGTGAGAGAGAAAAATAAAAAATAAACATATTTGTATATTCCGATTACATACTTACCTACCTATTATACTTTTAATAAACGGTCTACATTTCATTTTAGGCGCGGAAATATAGGTAGATAATAGATATTATTTAGGGAGTATAACATTTAGGTGTGATATATCTTCCCGTCCTTGTGACATAGTTGGTACTATTATTTTTGTTTTCAGGGGGAAACCTTCAAAAGGCACCCGGCCTCTATAGGGGAATGTGGGATTTGTACGTCTCTTAAACCACCCCGGTCACCATCTGCACGATCACGGGAGGTCCCGGGACGTCTAATAATAACTAGTACCCACCTATTAAGTCCATGCCTACAATAACGAATTCATTATACCATTACTATTAGGACTTAGAAGTCACTGTTATCGACATGCAAGCCAGTTAACTATACTCACACTGACTGAAGCCCACGTAGAAGATAGTTTTCTCGATGGGATCCGCGACCGTCGATAACTCCTTGGTGACGCCTCTAATGATGTCGTTGGTGATGTTCTTGGTGAGCGAGCTGATGACGCTGAGGTTCGCCGTCGCGGTGGCCAGCCAGACCAGCGCCACCAGGGGCAGGAGGCGAGACATGGTGCTCTGAGGATGAGGGGATAATAAGGATACAGGACCTCCTAAACTGAATGAAAATACGTAAGTAAACCTACAACCGGAATGAATATCAATTATGGATAATAATTAAGAATGTTATGCCGTATAACTTAACACGTTTGTATTCACCTAAGGGAAGGATGGGGGGTGAGCCTATTGCCATCAACCCGGCACAAATCCAGAATACGTTCCAGGTCAGTGGCGGATTTACCAGCAGGCTGAGTAGGCTGGAGCCTAGGGCGGCAAATTTTAAGGGGCGGCAAATTCAGTTCATAATTTTTTTATTTCGATTTACAAATTTAAAAAACAATATATTATACACACACATAATACAAATTTTGAAAATTCGGGAGAAATTAAAATATTTAACAAAAATCGAAATATTCTCATTTACAGTGCTAATTAATAAATATTTCAACATCTCTGCATGAACAATTCTTAAACGCTTTACTAATTATACAATAATGATCATGAACTTTTAGAATATCGCAATAGCGATTCGATATTATAATCGAAATTTAGTAATTTTTACATATTATATTCTTCACTGATAACTGCTATAATTTTTTCTCCGTGTACCTAATAATTATGAGATCTGCTTACCCAATTCAATCGATATAATATCGATGGTCTAATAAAAATACTGACAAAAATTGACTAATTTTCATTAAATAAAAAACTAGTTCAATATCGTATAGAGATCATATTAATCGAATAACTGATAGTTGAACGAATGTGACTTGACAATAAAAAAAATCCCTCCACAAAACAATTTGAGACAATTTGCTCATTAGAAAATTGATACATTTTATCAGTTAATTATTTTATTTGTAGTAAGAAAAAGTTTGGAAAATCCAAATGAGCAGGCCTTAAGCGCTCATGTCGTACACGAATTATATAAATTAAATGTTTACATCAGTAGATTTAATAACTTTTTCGCAAAGCCAACTTTTTCAGAAAATGCCAATCGGAATGAATTAATTATAATAAGATAAAACAATACTCAGCTGCAATTTTTTATTCAACGGCTCCTCTCCAGTTAAACAAGTAGGTATATTAAAAAAAATTGAAGTAAAAAAATGTTTTTTTCGAAAGTTATCGTGTTTACTGTGAACACGATCATTCAAAATCTATACGATATGGCATTAAAATTACTTCCTTTTAAATAAAAAATAATTAATCATAACCGAAAAAATATTTTTTTAAGCTCATTTTTCTTTCCGATAAGTTGCTTTTTAAATAATATTCATGTACATCATATTTGTTAGGTACGGTTTAATGTGAGAAAACATCGGATTTAGATTTTTAGGCAAGAGTAGAGCATACCTACTACGCGCTTTGCACTTAAGGCATGCAATTGCGTAGTCGTATTTGTATTGTAACGCCAGAACAAACGACATGACGATTTATATGGGAAAAGTTGATGTAACGAGGATGACCTGATTAGCGCGGTGGCTAAGCGATTGGACTGCTGCGCTAAGGGTTGCGGGTTCGATTCCCGCACGGGGCAAAACTTTGTGCGAACCACAGATGTTTGTCCCGAGTCTGGGTGTTTGTGTATGTGAATATTTCATGTTTGTGAAACGCACCTACGATACAGGAGAAATTCCTAGTGTGGGGCAATGTTTTTTAAAAAAAAAAGAAAAAAAAAAAAAAAAAAGAAAAAAAGATGATGAAGCACAAATTATAAAGTTGGAATTTTATTGATAGAAAATTGATATGATTGTGGACTAAGATATCAAAATTTAGAGGCGGCAAAAATTGAATAGCCTACGGGCGGCAAATCTATAAATCCGCCACTGTTCCAGGTACAACGTTATCCGGACCTCAATAA
Organism: Abrostola triplasia; assembly: GCA_946251915.1. Taxonomy (NCBI): domain Eukaryota; kingdom Metazoa; phylum Arthropoda; class Insecta; order Lepidoptera; family Noctuidae; genus Abrostola; species Abrostola triplasia. Next base: position 8,877,679 of record OX276442.1, read on the forward strand.
CGATATTTTGAGTAACATTTTATCAGTCAGTAGGCAGGGACTTATGAATTTAATGACTGTTTTCAGTCGGAACTCCACTGAAATACCACCTCAATATTCCTAATTGATGGAATGTTGTATAAAAAACTATTGTGTGTTTAATTTATTACTTCTTTTTTGCTAATCACACTGTGATAATTCCATAACAGTGAGATATTGTCTTCTGAAGGTCTGATTACAAACTGCAATGTTATCAGGGGTCAACACACCGACCCGACCAATGTCTTGTAAGTAATTAATTTAAATTTTTAACACGTCTTTAGGCTCTTATTGTGGTTTTTGTTTTGTTATTATTATTTGCTGACACAAAAAAAAGGTTTTTCAGTTTCAGTAAACAATAAACACAAATATTTAGGATTCTTTAAAAGGCACTGAAAGACAATGGATTCAATGCCTCCCTAAATATTTATTTTGGAGTTCCTGAACAGATTCTGAATCTGTTACGCTTAAACGAAATGAGACGTTTTAATGATACTAATACTATAAATTATTTGCTCAAATGTGATACATAATACATGCAATTAATACAAGCTTATGGTATTCAAGTATACTCGTTTAATTTTTAAATAAGCCTGAAACTTAACGAGCCTTGCAGTACCTAATCGAACCTCGCACCTCGGGATAACACTCCCAGCTGCACCATCACTTCTTAGGGTAGGTCGCTTCGGCTATACTTGACGCACACGTAAATACCAATTATATTTCTTCTAGCAGCTTTAATAACAAAAAAGTTTTGTTTTCTACTTGCAACCCTATTAAAATTGCATATACATAACATCACGCCTGTATTCCTCGAAGAGGTAGGCAGAGGTGCACATATAGTATACCCACATTTCGCCAGTTGTTTTAGGTTAAAATTGATCAAAATGGTAATAACAAGATTTCTAAAAATTTTCAATCTCAACAGAAAAAAATATGTAAATAATAAATACTGAAAACTCCATCCACTAATAAATGATTTGTTTGTTCATTTGTTGTATTGTTTATTGTGTGCAAAATAAATAAATTTAAATTATTAACAGATGTACAACAGGTTTCCTAAAAAATTAATTCGAATTTAATAATACAATTGAAAGATCTCTTACTGAAGTCTGAGATAAGTCCCTTGTCACTAGAGCACTCGCACGCGGTTGCCACTTGACTGGCCGGAAGGGAACCCGCTATATATTAATATCAACACGATAAAGGAAAATAACACATTTTTTACACAAAGATAAAGATAAAGATATTTTTATTTTGCAAATATGGGTATTACAGTACAGATACAGTATGATGACAAATAAATATAAGTTCAGCCATATTTTACCATAGTGGCATGCAAAATATGAATTTAAACATACAAATAAAAATTAACCCACACAACTAATAAACTAAATAACATTGAAATAGAAACTATATTACAAAATCTCTTTCATTTAGGAATTCACTTAAATTATAATATCCTTTAACCACTAAAAAGTTTCGAAGTCTTTTCTTAAATAGTAATAATGGCAATTCTTTCCAAGATTTTGGTATTTTATTATATATAACTGGAGCCATGCAGTATACACTTTTGCGCATGAGTGCTGTTTTGGCAGATTCTAGACATAGCACGCTGTTATCGCGTCTGCTGCGTGAAACTACGTCAGCCATAAGTTTAAAACGACTAGGATTTGTCTTTACAAACAAAGCTACTTCTAATATGTACAGGCAAGGTAAAGTTAAAATTTTATAGTTTTTATAATATGGCTCACAGCTGTCTGTAACTTTAAGCTTAAACATTGCGCGAATACATCGCTTTTGTGCCTTAAAGATAATCTCTCTTCCAGAGGAATTTGCCCAGAATATGACCCCATATCTTAAGTGGGATTCCACTATGCCATAATAGGCAGTAAGAAGAGCGTCTGTGTTGACTAAATATGATAATGTATGTAAAGCGAATGCGGACTTACTAATCTTCTTGCATAGAATATCGATGTGCGATTCCCAATTAAGCTGCCTATCTATTTCAAGCCCTAGGAATTTTGTACTATTAACTTCATGTATTGTATCGCTATTGTAATGTATGTTTAAGTTGGTACCAAGAGTTCGTTGTCTAAATTGGATAACTTTAGTTTTCTTTAAGTTTATTTTTAAATTGTTGGCATCTAACCAGCTTATTGTCTGTTTTAAACTATTATTTATATCATATTCAAACGATTCAATTATGTTACAAGGTACCGTTATAGTGATATCGTCCGCAAACAGTGTTACATGATTTTGAATACATTTAGGAAGATCATTAATGTATAATATAAATAAAAAAGGGCCTAAAACACTGCCTTGCGGTACACCGTACCGAACTTTACGCTCTGTAGATTTAAATGTCTCTTCATAATTATTTATTGTATTGATTTTATTGATTTCAGTTATCTGTTTTCTGTCTTGAAGGTATGATACAAGTAAATCAAGAGTATTACCCCTAATCCCGTAAGCTTCAAGCTTTTTTACGAGGGTAGTATAATGAACATAGTCAAATGCTTGAGACATATCACAAAATATACCACAAACGGAATTACGGTGGTCGACATTTTTAATCACATTATATATAAAATCGTATATGGCCATATTAATGGTTCTATTTTTTCGGAATCCTTTCTGTTCCTCGCATAAAATGTTATTCCTATCTATAAAATTATATACCGCTTTATAGATGTACTTTTCGAATATTTTTGAAATTACTGGAATTAATGAGATTGGTCGGTAATTCTCCATCAGTTCTCTATTCTCTTTTTTAAAAAGTGGCTTAACTACTGATATTTTTAAAGAATCTGGATATGTACCAGCACTAATACATAAGTTAATTATGTGACTTAAATGACCGCTAATTTCCATGCACACTTGTTTTAATATTTTGGTACTAATACCGTCATATCCTACGCTACATGTGTTATTTAAGGAAATGATAATTTTTTGAATATCACTTGGTAGACTAGGTGCCATAAACATTGTTTTATTTATGCTGTTATTTTATTACTTTTAGCATTGTCAGTTATATCAAGTGTCCCTTGCACTTTATCAATAAAATAATTATTAAATGCCTCTGCAATTTCATGAGCATCCAAAAGAGTGCGGTTTTTAGTTATTATTTTATTTATGGTCATCTTTGGTAAGTTGTATTTGGCACGATTAATAATTTGCCACGTAGTTTTAGATTTCTTATTAGATGATTTTATTTTGTAATTATTTTGCGCCTTTTGCGTTAAATATATGATTTTTTTATGTAGTTTAGAATAGGTGTTAAAATTATTTTTATTATATTTATTGGGATTTAATCTAGACTGCCAAAGAAGTTTTCTTTTTTTGTAACTACCTAATTTTATTCCTTTTGATAACCAAGCAGGCTTTTTTATAACAGTTATTTTAACTAACTTGGTTGGAAAGCAAAGATCGTTATACGTAATATTAATTTAAAGAGGTCAATAAAACTATTGTAAGAAACGTTTGGATCCACTGTATCGTATACTTCCGAGAAAGACAGCTGTTTTAGGTAATTTCTAAACTTCAAAACGTTCTCTGCATTATAATCCCTTTTAGAAGTGTACCAGTAATTTATTATACATTTAGTTTGAACAGGACAGTGAAGCAGCTAGGCAGTGTGATCCGACAACGCTAGTTCGATCACATCAGTTTTACAGACTTTACTGAAATTATGAGCAAAATTATCTATACATGTCATACTTGCCATACGGGTCGGCTGTTTTAGTGCTAACTTTAAATTATAGCTTATTAAAAGACATTCGAAATCATTTGAATGGCTATTATATTTAAGCATATCAATGTTAAAATCCCCAGCAATTACAATGTTATTATAACGTGTTTGTGATATACTTTTCAAAAGAGTCTCTAATTTATCCATACAATAATTCAGATTATTAACATTCGGTACTCTGTATATACAGACAACAAGAATTTTGTAATATGTGAGCTCAATTGCACAACATTCAAATATTCCTGATGAAGACAATTTCGAAATACTAGGAATTTCTTTATATTGAAGGCCATTTTTTACAATAATACATGTCCCTCCCCTTTTTTTCTCATCTCTGCAGTAACAAGCAGCAAGTCCGTAATTTGGCACATACAACTGATCTTGATATCCATTCATAATAAAATGTTCTGTTATACATAGAACATCTACATCAATCTTTTTTTGAGTTAATTCATCTAGACAAACAGTTAGGTTACTGGATTTTTTAATTAAGCCAGCAATATTTTGATGTAATATTGTAAGATAGTTATTGGAGAAAAAAACGCCCATCTTCATTGCCTTTTATGCTAGAAGAAGAAGAAGCAGTTTGAGGAGACATAATATTTTCTTCTGAATCAGGGCCATTATAACTATTATACTCATCAAGCATTAAATTAATATTTTTGAATACATTACCCATTCCATTATCATTAACAATACCACTTTTTGGCCAGAACATTTTATAGTCGTAGGACTTATAATATAACTGGCGAAATGTGGGTATATACTATATGTGCCCGTCTGCCTATCCCTTGGGGGAGTGAAGTTATGTTAAGTTGTTATTTTGAATCTTTAAAATCTTAGAATATAGATAACAACAATCAAACAAATGTAGAGATCAATGCTTGTCCTATTTAGTATAAGAGCCTGGTTTAAAGGAGACGTTTACTAAAAAGTTTCTTAAATATTTTTTTATACTAAGTGGATACCCAAAATTAATGTTTCCTATTTTTATTTTCGCAAGATTTCACTATTGTCATTTTAATTAGAATGTCTTCTTCATTAATACTACCTCTCTACATCACTAGTACAAAATATACTTACAAGTTATGGACTCGACTGCCTTCTCGCGACAAAGCCGTTAATATAGGGCTCGTTTACATCTTACATGCGCAGTGGTTGGCCGCCAAATGAACTCCCATCAGGACCAGCTCTCAATCTAATCATGTTTTAATTAAAGGTAAGTAGGGAACTACCTCATAACTTATTACGTGTTGATGGCAACAAAGAATATGCGGATACAATTAAAACCCGCGATAAAATGTTATTGTTGGTAAACACGTTTAGTTAGGGAGGGCGACAGACGGCAGTATATTAAATACCTTGGCCTTAATACGTTCTACATAAAAGTATTTAGTGACAGCTACTTAATTGAATTTCAAATTGATAAGAAATATTTCGTTACAATTTTTAATTACACGTTTTTTTGGGGTTGACCTTAGACCTTGTCTGGACTTCAAAAGAGACCTTGACCCCTGAGTTTGTTTTGGCATTTCTTCTCAGAGGTACATAGTCAGTTAGAAAATGCCGTCGCCATCTAGTGATAGCAGAGTATTACCGCAATAAAAAATCTTTTTATTGAGGTATTTCCCTATGTTATAGTATGCTTTAACCAGCTTTAACCATTAAAAAACTTCGTAGTTTTTTTTGAAATAGTGCTAACGGAAGCTCTTTCAGACTCTTAGGAATCTTATTATAAATGGCTGGAGCCATGCAGTAGATACTCTTGTGCATAAGGGCTGTCTTGGCTGGTTCCTGACATAACAGGCTGTTATCGCGTCTATTGCGGGGAAATACATCGGCCATGCGTTTAAAACGACCAGGATTTGCCTTTACAAACACAGCTGCCCCTAGAATGTACAGACAAGGCAATGTTTAAATCTTGTGATTTTTAAAGTATGGTTCACAAGTTCACAACTATCAGTGGGTTTTACCGCAAACATAGCTCGGATACAACTTTTTTGTGCCCCTGATAGCAAATAATGTAAAAACAACACTCGTGCGTAATAAAATTTTTCCTTATTTGGGTAGTTAAGATACGAGGGTCAAACTAAAAGTTCTTAGAACTGGCCACTTATAAACAATATAATAAAAAAATAATTCTAAAATTTGAAAATAGAACTCTTTGCCAATATTACTGAGTATATATTTCATTAATTTGTCATTTGTTTTACGATTTGGCGGCAAATTGAAAATTGTCTGTGTCACGTCAACATGAATTTAACACGAGAAAATTTTCGTGCAATGATTTTTTATGACTTTCGATGTCATTTAAGTCAACAAGAAAGTTATGATAGACTACGATTGGCCTTTCACGATGAAGCCCCATCTCGTGCGACAGTTTACAACTGGTTTAATGAGTTTAAACGTGGTCGCACTAATCTCACTGATGATTTACGTGAGGGACGGCCTTCTACGGCGACGACTGAAGATAACATCTGTGTTGTGCGGCGTATGATAGAGACTGACAAAAGAGTGACCTATCAGCAGATTCGGACAAGCTTAGGCATCGGTATGAGTCAAGTGCACAAAATCCTCCACGAACATTTAGCAGTCAGGAAGCTTTGCGCCCGGTGGATACCTCATAATTTGACTGAGGCTCAAAAACTCCACCGTAAAATGATTGAAAGATTTAACGGAGGTGACTCAAATGCTGTGTTCGACATACTAACAGGTGACGAAAGCTGGATTTACTGTTATGATCCTGAAACCAAAAGACAATCTGCTCAGTGGGTGTTTCCTTTCGAGAGGTTGCCAACTAAAGTGAAGAGAGATCGAAGTGCGGGAAAAAAAATGGTGGCCTCGTTCTTTGGAAGGATAGGTCATTTCGCAACAATTGTGTTAGAGGATCAAAAAACAGTTTCTGCAGAATGGTACACTACCAATTGTTTGCCACTTGTCTTGGAAAAAGTTCGAGAGAAACGACCTCGCAGTAGGATCCTCCTTCACCACGACAACGCCTCGTCGCACACCGCTAAGCGAACGATCGACTATTTGGCGACATCAAACGTTGAATTACTGGGTCACCCGCCGTATAGCCCCGACCTCGCCCCTTGTGATTTTTATTTATTTCCAAAAATTAAAGAAAAACTTAAAGGAAAGCGGTTTATGAATGCTGAAGAAGCGGTGGCTGCGTATCGCGATGCCATTGAAGAGAACCCTAAAGACGAGTGGGCAAAGTGCTTTTCCCAGTGGTTCCATCGCATGCAGCGGTGTATTGACGTGAATGGACAATATTTTGAAAAGATATAATAAAACTAATAACTGGCTAATGTAATCAGTTTTTGATTTTCTAAGAACTTTCAGTTTGACCCTCGTAGTAATATTATATTACGCCATTATTCTATAATTAGATTTCTGGCTAGTTTAACAACAAACACGATGCGAGTGTGTGCGTGTGATCGCATCTAGTACTTCTATGAAAATATACAAAAAAATACTGTTAGTAGGTAGTGAGTTCTAGAAAATGGCGATTTTTTTTTCTGTAGAAATCCTCATGAACTTCCTCTGTTCTGGAGCGGGCGGAAGAGTATGTCTTCATGGTCCCACTCACTATACAAGTATGTATAATGCTTATGTGCCGCACGACCCTTCTCGAGAAGCGCGCGCGGAACATCAACACGCCTCTGTAAAGTTGCCCAGACATACTTTTTGATTTTCACCAAGACATAAGGTTAGTAGAGTTAGGACTCAAGGGATGGGCTCTTGTTGGGAACTACCCCCCTAGACAAGGCAAACGCTTGTCGAATAGGCAATGATCAATGCAAAATGTCATGATATTTCGACTGTCCAGGTATCAAACATACATACGTAACATCACGCCTGTCTTCCCTAAGAGGTAGGCGTGCACAAATAGATCACATACATTTAGCCAGTTTGCTGTAGCAAAGATTAGGTAAACTAGACGATAAACGCTTGTACAGGTCTTGTCCTTCCGAGTCTCCCAACACGCCTCATATGCTTACTTTGTTAATCTTCTCTTATCTAGTCACTTTGTCTACAAGTTCACGGGCTAGACATAGGAAACCCTTGATAACGTTTTTATAAACTCAAACAAAAAGCGGAAGTATTTCGATACCTCGTTAATCTAGGTAAGTTTACCTAGAGGTGTAAACTTAATATTAATTTATTTGTTTATTATTATCAAACTTGACAACCTGGTTGGTGCAGTGACTAAACGATTGGTCAGCTGCGCTCGGGGTTACGGTTCGATTCCCGCACCAAACAAAAAATGTGTGATCCGCAGATGATTGTCCCGAGTCTCGGTGTTTGTTTTAGATGTTTCATGTTTCTGATCACACCCTCTATTTATCTTCAAAGGGTCGAGGGTTCAGTGCTAATTCTTAGGCAATGGTGTCTTAGGAATCATCGGGAATCAACAATGTAGTGATGATGTAACATTTCTTAAAATAAGTAATCATTTTAACGAGTCATTCGACACCAGAATTAGCAACATTATTTAACTTCTTCGATTGACGACATTCAAATGTTAATTATTCTATTATTCTACCGTATGGCATAAATGACATCCATATCATTAACTGCTATAGTTATAATCATACCAAGTACTTCCTATGAATATGCGAAAGTACGTATGTTTGTCGGTTCGTCTTTTACACGCTGCAGAACGGAGATACAAAGAGATGTTATAGAAGCAAACTTGGGGCTTTATGCGTATGGAGGCTATTATATTAATAGCAACCTAAATCTTTTTTACCGTAGATTGCCGGGCTTGCCCCTCCTCTTTTCGACTAAGGGACGAAGAGATTAAGGGACAATCTAGAAGATGGGCAGCAACGTCGCAAAGCAACGCCGCTTGCCAAGCGTGGGGATTATGGCAAACTCCCCCTCTCCAAGGGCGAGGCCTTTCTTCAACAGTGGACGTGTGATGAGCCTAGGTCTACTCTGTTTCGGTAATGTTGGATTCCCGTCGATCACACTAAGAAAAAGAAGTACAGGTTCAGTTACATATTTGTGCATAAAGTCTTGAATTAAATAGTTATAGTAAATCTTGCATGACTGAAATTCAGTGAACTGCTTTGAAAAATTATTGTCATATGTGGTGGGTCCCCTAAACGCGTGATGTAACAACCAAGACGTGACCTATCTAAAGCCAGGCACACAGCTTGAACCTGATTGCACACTCTAACCATCGTGATTAATGGTTAACTTTTACCGACGCGGGCGGACCGGCAGCTTCAGCCAGTGTATTGACAAAGATGGTAACTTCGTCTTTGTTTACATACACGTATTACACGTCGTTTAGATATTAATACGGCGTCGCTCCATTTCCTGGCAGTGCGGCGTGCGGTCCCAGAGAGATCTACAAACCAGATCCTCAGCTCCAAACAGAACACCCTGCAGTAAGTGCGGTTTAGTCATCTATTTAACGTGATATTTAATTTTAATTTATTTTCTTCAAAGTATTCTAAGGTCGATGTCCAAAATATTTTTTAGGTTCTTCTTATCATCACGCTTTGTCCCCGTAAAGACAGGCCTAGGAGAATCGTTTCCCATCCACTTTGCGCCAGAAAGTAGAATATATTACTAAGTTGTATTGTATTCTGTTCGTGGTTACATACAAGGTTGCAGGTTCAAACCCGGGCAAGTATCAATGTGACTCTTTCAATGTTATAAATACTTTCTTAGTTATTCTAAGACACCACTGACTAACGGTGACGGACAACATCGTGAAGAAACCTGGATTTAATTATCTGAAATCGCCCGCAGTGAGGTAACGTGGTGATCAATGCTCAATCCTTCTCATGAGAAAAGGCCTTTGCCCCGCCGTGGGACAGTTATAGGCTGTTATTATTGTTATATTCTGTTTGAAAAATAAATGACCCTTAAGTTCCATCATTTTTCCATTATTTATCGAGCACCTCCGCCTGCCTCTTTCGGGAATTCAGACGTTATGGAGACTGGGGTCAGTCTCACAGTAAGGACAAGTTTCAGATTAGTAAGAAAATATTTAGTAACCAATTTAAATTAGCAGTCTAAGATTGGTTATTATATTTTCTCAAAAGGAACACGACACAAGCGTAAATCTACACGTAGATATTTCTTCCAGGGTTTACCAGCATGTCTCCCTTCACCTGTATCGCGGCAGGTCTGCTACTGTGTGCCCTGCAAGCCTCAGGGCTGGGCGTGGTCAGCCTGGTGGCAGGCGGCGCTAAGGCCATCGGCAACGAGGTCTCAGAGGTCAAGAATGTGGTTGACACGAGTTTAGTCACCGTGGGATCCTCACAGTGTGAGTCTACATTCCTATTGTATTTATTTAGCCGCTAAATCTTTTCCAAACCAGATTGAAGCCGGTTTTTAAATATGTAGAAGATGCGGCTAAATTCAAGCAATGTTAGATGACTGTGCAGTGAAATATTCAGGTAACTACATGGGCAGACGTCGTCCGACCTTACTGCTGAATGATCAAGTTCATTTATTCTCAATAAGGTATCTGCCCTCCACATGGTACTGATGGTATCGTTACGTCATCTATAAAAGACCCAAATTCCTTATAAAATTGGTCACGGGGTCCGTGATTATGTTGGAAGACAATACCATGACAAAGGTAGACATAATATGACGACCTGATTAGCGCAGTGGCTAAGCGATTGGACTGCTGCGCTAAGGGTTGCGGGTTCGATTCTCGCACGGGGCAAAACTTTGTGCGAACCACATGTTTGTCCCGAGTCTGGGTGTTTGTGTATGTGAATATTTCATGTTTGTGAAACGCACCTACGATACAGGAGAAATTCCTAGTGTGGGGCGACGTTTTTTAAAAAAAAAAAAAGAATAAAATATTATTAATTCCTAGCAACACCCAGAGGTATTACCCGCTACATTTTTTCGGGATAAAAGAAGCCTATGTGTTAATCCGCTTGTCAGCTACTTCCATATGAAATTTCATTAAAATCCATTCAATACTTTTACGTGAAAGAGTAACAAACATCCATCCATACTTACTAACTTTCGCGTTTATAATATTAGTAGGGATTTACTCCTATAGCAGAAGATCGAACAGCTTCATAGATCTCTTATTTATTTCTTTCAGGCAACACTGTGAAGAACATCATTCAACTCCAATACAAAGACTACGAAAATAAACAACCTGACTTCAGCGAGCTCACCCTCAACTACATCACCAGGTGATTGATTACTTTAATTAACTGCAAATAATGTTACTTTACTTTGAAGGGTTGATGTAGTGCAAAAATATATAAACGATTTAGGTAGGTACTATAGAAAGTAGATATACACGGCAAACACAATCATCTAGATTTCATTAAACTTCAGTCGTTTAACCTAACCGATTCGGTTGCAGGAGATAAATAATTCCAGGCACTAGAACAACTTATTTATAAAGGTTGCTGAGCACTATCCCGCCGCCCCTGAATTATAAATGAGCTTTCGAACCAAAAGTAAAAAAGGTTAACTAAACTATTGGCAAACAGTAATTATATAACGCCAAATATACAATTTGGTTGTTCCGGAAACAGTTGCTCTTGTTACTTGGCTCATGTTGGTACGCCCGTGTTTCTTCCAGTGACATGCAACTGAAATACAAACTGGACAATGCTGCGGAGCTCATCACCAAGTCCAACTCGTTCAACTTGGAGAATAAATTTGAAATCTACTTGCACGGCTTCACGGACAACCCCACCAAGGAGGGCTTCACCACCATCAGCAAGGCTTTGTTGAGTGGAGGTAAGCACAGACAGAAGAATTTTGCATTCAAGGACGGTGTTCCCTTCATGCTCCTGCTCCACTTGTGTCTAAACGTAAATTAGCACATTAGTTAAACGTAGATGTGGCCAACATTTAATGTTTTGTTTAGAATCAGCATTGCCACGTTGAATGGCAATGCTGATTCTATGACCCAATACTAAACCAGCCCTGATCACGCGAAAAGTCGACTAAACGTTATTTTTTTGGTCCGTGACTATGAATGCTGTAAAGGATTCGATACGTCGGGACCAAACCACCTATTAAATCCGTAAAATTAGTTCGACTTCAAAACAGATATGTATGTGTTGTTCTGTCCTCAGGTTCTTCTAACGTGTTAGCACTGGACGCGAGCTCTCTGATTGGCTTCCTGTACCTGCGCTCCACCACCATGGTGCGTCTCATCGGGGAACAATTGGGAAAGGTCCTCGTAGGCTTCAAAGAAGGTGGGTGTCACGAGGACCTCTGTATACTCCATAGAATATTACAACTCTGTTTCATTCCTTCTGGAATCAGAGAAAATGTTCTTACAGCCGCCTAACTGCGTTTTTCAAAAATAACTTATAAGACTGTTCGTAACGAGTAGACGACCTGATTGGCGCAGTGGCTAAGCGATTGGACTGCTGCGCTAAGGGTTGCGGGTTCGGTTGCAGCACAAAGCAAAAAATTGTGCGAACCGCAGATGTTTGTCCTAAGTCTGGGTATTTGTGTCTGTGATATTTTCTTTTGAAAGGCACCCACGACACAAGAGAAATTTCTAGTGTGGGGCGATGACTGAAAAAAATAACTAATATTAAGGCTAAGCTTTTTCGGTAATGTTACTGCTTCCCGGGGTTAATAATAGTCTACGCCCTTCTCTAGGTCTCTTCGTTGTTTCATAAGAATAGTGAGATCCGAGTCTGGCGACATTTCTGCCTACCTCTTTAAAGAAAACAGAATATATATAAAAATACTTAAACCATCAATAAGTATACTTGTTAATAGCCGTTAATGTGAAGTTCACATTGTGATCTTCCTAATGCCCTCTATGTATTTCCTATTGTAAACTAATTAAATGATATTATCTCACGTTTTAATTGATAACCAACAGGTTTATGACGCTGTCGGTTCTTACTCTTAATTACATTAACAGTGTCTGTATACTACACAATTAATAAACATCATTATTTATAAAAAGGGCCAATTTAACCCATGGACTAAATTATACAGCGCAGTGGCTAAGCGATTGGATTGCTTCTCTAAGGGTTGAGGGTTCGATCCCCGCACGGGGAAAAACTTTGTGCGGGTGTTTGTGTATGTGATATTTCATGTTTGCGAAACACACCCACGAGATTCCTAGTTCGGCGCGACGTTTTTTTGAAACAAAAAAAAACCCATCACTGTCGTTTGCATGTCAAAGAAGAGTCAAAGTAAATAGACTTGATACGGGGTTGCATAAAATTCCTTATAAAAATCATAACACTAAAACATAGTTGTTTTTGTATAATAAATAATGCAGGTAATAATAAACATTGCTAGAAGATTAGCCCTCTGACTTATAAACGATGCTAAACTGTGTTTTAGGTTAACCAGTTCTTAAGACTATTGACATTTGACATCTCTATTCTTTGCCATGAAAAAGGCAGACAGGTATAATTTAATCAATAGTTCAGCTTTGTTAATTTTCATAAGTATGGGGAATCAATAAAAATATAAGGTCTGGTGAAAAAACAGTACTCTAGACATCTAACCTAGACATTAGCTAGTAAGTCATTCGATATTGTGGAAGTAAGAAATCATGTCTGGTTCATCGGAAGTGAAAAAGATATGAACTGAACCGGGTTCGGGTGAGAAAGGGATTACCCTCGAACCTATTCAGTTGATTCCACCAATATTTCGAATGGAGTTTGAGGGTGGACATTATTCAACATCAATACCGAAAAAGGCACAAAATAATAAAAAAATCTCCACACGAAGTCTCTGGCTGAATCTATAACTCCAGACTAGATTATTATTACTGTAGACGTAGGTATAAAACGTATCAAATTGTTCCCCATGATACACATATATGTCATCATTTGCAGCCGGCGTCGAACCCAGCAAGATACACCTCATTGGGCACAGCCTGGGCAGTCACATCGCCAGTTTTGCGGGCAAGAGCTTTTACAACCAGACCGGGGAACACGTGGGCAGGATCTCTGCGCTGGACCCCGCGGGCCCCTGCTTTGTGCAGGAAGACCTGAAGCTCACCAAGACTGACGCGAGCTTCGTTGATGTTATCCACACTGATGCTGGGGTCTTTGGGCTCACGGAGCCTGTTGGTGAGTGTGTTTTCTCTTCATCATCATCATCAGCCTATCTCAGTCCACTGCTGGACATATTTTTTTCGTAACCGCTGCAAATTTAAATTCATATACAATGCACTACACTTGCTACAATACAGCACTGGTAGCTGAGTGGTGAGACTGTTGGACAGCCAAGTCAAAGGTCACAAGTTTACTCGGCACCTGGCACGCACTGACAATGTCTTTTAGAATTATGTGCGTACTTATTATAAATTAGTTGCTAAAAACAGTGAAGGAAAATATCGCGATGAAACAAATGTAAAATCTCTCAGGTGTACCGACACCTGAGAGATTTTACAACGGTGTGTAAAGTTATATCAGAAGCTTACAGGCCGTCTAAACTCTGGCACCAGGTTCTTCATCAACCATACGATAAGTAGATGACTTGCTACAATATACGAGACTAAGAGTTGTTTTCATTATTCTCACAATTTTCATTCTTCCCCAATCTTTCGCCACCGGTGTGACATTGTTTTTATGTCATTTTGGACTACTGTGGAGGCTTGTATCCAAAACTGTTGTTTCCCCACAGGCCATATTGATTTCTTCCCGAACAATGGCGAGAGCCAGCCGGGCTGCTTCATGCAGACCTGCAGCCACAGCCGCGCCTGGGAACTGTACGCGGAGTCGGTGGCCACGCCGGAAGCCTTCCCTGCTGTCCGCTGCGCCGACTGGAACAGCTTCAGGAACGAACAGTGTGACAGTAACACAACCAGGTAACATCACGGCCTACTACGTCTATCTAATTCTGTAATAGCTAGTCTCTGTCTTACAGTGGCTTCACACGACACCCTAAGTATCAGTCGCGTACGCTGCGCGACTTTATGCTTACATAGGAATAGGTTCATACAGACTGGTCACTGGTCTGGGTCACGTTGGTCATCCTCTCTCACTATTCAAATTCAAAATGTTTATATCTCATGTAAACTAATTATGAAGAATATGGCGCTTATGAAACGTTAAGATACCAGTTGAACACTTGTATTTCATCAGCCGGAAGACGTCCACTGTTAAACAAAGGCCTCCCCCTTTGAACGGCACAATGAACGACCACTTGTCAATTTTGCCAGTTTTGCTCCTAACATTACATTACTCAGAACTAAATTGTATGCGTGTGTATTACAGTTAGCATGTAACATGTTTATAAGTTATGTTGTTGTTCCAGTTACTTGGGCTACGGTTGCCAGCCCGGGGTTGAAGGTACTTACTACCTGACAACATCATCCGCCACTCCTTACGGCCAAGGGAACGAGGGGCTAAGCACTGATGCCCGGGGCACCATCGTCGGCAAACTGACTGACGGCATCGGAGGACTATTCGGATAAGATACTCGAATGATATTAGTAGCAAACATAATGAATATTACACGAAACTATACATTTATTAGGTGCATTATACATTTTAGAAAATTGCTTTTAAAACTTGTATATAACTACCTACATATCTCTAAATTAATCACAATCTCAGTGCAAGATTTACGTCCATTTATAATTGTTAAGATTTAAATGTTGCTTGTTATTGTACCGTAAATGCGTAATACATAATATGAAAATAACCATCGAATCTTTTTAAAGTGATGATTGAGATCTATTAAAAGTGATCTACTTATTGTTTGTGATGCGATAGTAACTTATTTTGTTTTCGTATCGATTGCTGTTATTATCGATATTTTAATCGATAACGTAAAGCCTAAACTGCCATACTCTCAACGCTTAATTGTGATGATAATTATAATTAGTTACGATAACCTAATAGGTATCGTGCTCCGTCCAAATGTTTAATAAAAGTATTACTGAAAAGCGTTTTTTATTACCTGCGTTCCTCGACAGTCGACACCTCACGGTGCATGATTCTATAGGACTAGGTCTTCATTATTAATTGGATCCCTACTCCTGTCTATACGGTAGGTTTGCGGGTTCGATTCCAGCAATTACAATTTTCTATGCACGTAGCGGCGTCTCGCTTCAACAGTTCAAGAGTTCATGGTAAGGGGGCAGGATTAACATTTGTAAGATTCAAAAATACTATATATGTGATAACAAAATACACACACACAGTGAAAGTATATATTACTTGTCAGCTATTACACTTTATTACCATAACAATATTTATACCGAATTTCAAAATAGTACTCTGAAGTCAGATCACCTATCTAAAATGATATAAAAATAAGCAGCACTCTGTAAAAACTTTTATTATTCAGTCATTCACAGGAACACATCTAATTATTTTAATATTAACATACACATAGTCCCTCTTACTAAACTAACATAAAACGTATCCTAACTAAAACACCTCACAATTCTATTGACATCTCTGTTCTGGCCACCGACAGTGACAGGTATTTTATAATAGGAAGCGTCTCTACTCTCTACATTGAGGGCCTTATAGTTCCAACATTAGAGAATCATTTCCCAGGTATACCCTTAAAGAGGTAGAATAGGTACAGTAAAGTGGAGGGGCTCGTAGCTACGTGGCACAGCGCAGATTAGTCCATCAGCGAGGTTCTCCTGACTGAATCTCGGTCAAGGCGACCTATCTCATTTGAGACTAGCCAACTACGCAGGAGATATTATAGTGCACAAATATGCGCGCTCTAATAGTCCGATGCGACGGTAGACCGAGACGAACGCAGAGAGATCAGGCGCAGAACCAACGGCTTAACGTACCTTCGAAGCACGGAGGGGTCGCGACATGTGAAATGGTCACCTATCACAGAACAGACCTCGGCAATCGCGGTTTAACCTCGTACATCAATTGATCCGCGCCGTAGCCACGTAGCTAAGAGCCCCCTACGAGCTACGAGGTAATGTTTGTATATAAGGGGTAATTTACTCAATCACTGCTTGTTTTTAATGAAGTAACACTTTTTTAGAATATCTTAAACATATTTGAGCAGTATTGTAAATATCTGTCTTTATCTTAACTAAATGTATTTATTATATTTTAGTTGTAAATATGCACCACTGACTGCCACTAATTTTCCACATTTATTAATTACATTACACCAAGGATGCCCGGGAGAGATCGCCGTGCGCGATAAGGCCGCCCTTTATGCATTATTTCATTTGTAACTATATTTATATTATTTGTCTTATATTTTTGTGTACAATAAAGAGTATACTAAATAATTAATAAATAATATTCAAAACTATGTGGAGTGGAGCTTCAGTACCTCTGTATAGGTACACCATGATCACATACGCTTCGTTAATCCCGGAAAAGACATGAAACTTTGACCTCGCAGACGAAGTTGCGAGCTAAACCGAGATCCAAGTAACGAGTTCCTTTTTTCAAGCCCCGAGTACTTAGTTTTTCCATTAAGTAATTCAAAGTAGTAGCATAGTCTGGATCCGGCACAGACTTCCGTATTACATTGGGACGTATAACATAAGTGGCAAAATGAGAGCGTACTATACACACCCACAATATAGGCAAAGACTTATGTATAATACACCACATCCTCAGTAATACAGTTCCAAGGAGAGCAGCCTCCCACTCAGTGTAGTATGCCGATCTGCATGCCTACGAGTATATTCTTGAGCACTCCCTCGTGGTTGACGTACCGCACGCCGTCCCGCTGCAGCCCGTACGGCAGGGAGTCTGCCGTCTGCAGGAAGTAAGACCCTTGCGTGCCCGGCTGGCAGCCGTAGCCCATCAGACTGAGGAGTAGAACATGGAAACTAAAGGTGCGACTCCACCTGTGAGATTTTATTACTAACATACTTTACATTCCTCCGTAACCGTAACAAAGCGATGTGTCTGTTGTAGGACGGACCCCATACCATACTCTCGAAGAAACTGTGTTACGGGCATAGAATTAAATGTTTGGCGAACTGTTACAAGTGTGGACGGTCAAATCTGTATTGTTAGGCAGAATGTTACGGTTCACGTTCCTAACCAATCAATACGGATTGTTTCAACAGATGTCCGCGCCATTTTCGGCTTTGATTATTTACCACATCAGCCTATTGTACCACTGCTGGACGTAGGCCTCCCCTAGAGTACACTAGAAGGTCTGCTCTCTCATTTTCGCCACCCAGTCACTACCGTTGAGGCCGTTTTATTTGGCTACTTTTCATGGGGGTTTTACCTATAGTCACAACGCTGAGCAGGCGGGTTGGCAACCGCAGTACGGTGAAGGGGAATGAAAATTCTCCCGGAATATCTTTTAGTCGCCTCTTACGACACCCACGGGAGAAAAGGGCGTGGTCTATTCTAGGCCAGAAACCATACGGCTACCATTGCTATTATGTTGGCAGTTTTCAGTTTCTCCTTATTATATTTCCTACCTACCTCAGATCATTATAGTCGCACTGTCCCTTCCTAAACGCCGCCCAATCCTTGCAGCGCGCCGCTACAAAGGCCTGCGGGTTGATGACGGACTCCGCGAACAGCAGCCAGGCGCGGCTGTGGCTGCACGTGGCGAACAGCAGCGCAGGCAGGCAGGCCGGCTGCTGCGACCCGCTGTTGGGGTAGAAGTCCACCTGGCCTGGGAGGAGCAGGGCGTTGTTATACTAGATGAAGTACATAACAGGTAGACAATACTTTGATAGAGATATAGGAAAGAAAATAAGTTTTGGTGTTAATTCAAGGTAGTCGCTTTTAGTTTTTCCTTGTTACGCAACTATTCCGTATAGTGTGGTGGTTTCGTTAAAGAACAAAAAAAGAGAATACTTTTCATGCATGTTACTAAGATAATAATACATATTTATCATTATTTAAGTGTTTTCTATCTTGCAGTTGTGCAGCGTAGTCGTTACCAGCTCATGAATAAGAGTCCGAAACGACCTAGCCGGGTGTCCCGAATAATAGTACCCAAATCAATTTTATTCGCACATTCACTTGTTACTTAACACCTACCAACTTTCTCGTTAATCCCATACACTCCGGCGTCACTGTGTATGACGTCGACGAACTCAGCGTCGTACATGTTGAGCCGCAGGCCAGCCTCGACGTCGGAGAAGCAGGGCCCCGCAGGGTCCAGGCCGGTGATCCTGCCCAGGCGGCGCCCCGTCAGCGCCGTGAACCTCTTACCCGCGAAGCTGGAGATGTGACTGCCCAGGCCGTGCCCGATCAGGTGGATGGCGTTTGGGTTACATCCGGCTGCAAGACAAAGACGATTTAGCGATTTTTGAGCGCTGACTCTCTGTTTTATCGCAAGTTTTTGTAAGTTTTTTAAACTACGGTAAACTTAAAATGTGGTTGACTTAATATAAAAATTTGGCTAAGATGACAAGGTGCCATTAACCAGGCACAGGAATTATTTATGTAAAAGAAAAACCTAATAAGACTTTGATGGAACCTGGAATCAACCAAGCAAGTACCTACAATGGTCTGTGGTTCTAAACAAGCACAGAATGGTCTAATGTTTTGTCGTAGTTACATTTCGACACTGTAATACTTCAGCCCAGGTTAGAGAGCTCTCATCAGCACTGACCTCGAAAGAGGGCCGCCAGGATCTGCCCCAACTCCTCGCCAATGAAGCGCACCATAGTGGAGGAGCGCAGGTACAGCCAACGGATCAGGGAGCTGGCGTCCAGCGCCACTATGTTGAAGTCACCTGCAGAACAACCGGGTAGCTTCAACTCTCTGACATGCGTGTGTCCGTCACAATATTACCACCCAATTACCGTTGTGAAACTTGATGCCCAAAAATATTTTATTTAATCTCAATGCAAACCGCGTAAACCAACACCTTCATTTTTTCATCTTGAGCTTGATGTTGACTCTTGTGTTACAAATAAACATATATCTTTAATTTCTCATTATTATATAACTGACAACTAAAAATCAGAGTTTACACCAACGTGTTTAATTAATACAATCCACAATTCTTGAGCACCAGAAATTGTTATATATGTGTAACGAAGAGATTTCTTTTGATAGGTGAATTTCTTCTTAGGCGATGGCCACTCAGAATAGTCGTCAGATGAGGACGCGTCGCGGACAGGGTGCAGGCTTATGTCCGTTTGATTTACTGTCATCCAAAATGTATAGAAAATAATCTATCCGCCACGCATCCTCGTCTTACGTCTTTTCTGAGGCCATCGCCCTAATTGGCAAAGTTCCTCACTAATGATGACGCACATCCCTTCACTGTACGTGACCTTACCTCGACTCAAGAAAGCTCTGCTGATGTTGGTGTAGCTGTCCTTAGTGGGGTCGTCTGTGAACCCGTGCAGGTATATCTTGAGGGGCTTCCGGGGGTCTAGCCACTCGGAGCGGGGGAGGAGAGACGCGGCCATAGTCAGCTGGTATGTAATGTTAACTGTCCTGGGAAAGAAATGATCGTGACTTTACTTGAACTGTGATGTTTGAAAGACATGGGAATCCACAAAGTATCCCGTGCGAAAATCAATTCCGCCAGCCTTACCGTCATAAGGTCGTGAAAAATATACTACTAGGAATATGGACCAAATATGATCTAATAATAATAATTATAACGCTAGTATTCCGTGAAGGGAAAAGCTGAGGTGTATAACTGTATAGTGCACCTGGATATCGCCACTATGTTATAGGTCACATGTAAACGCAGGGAGCTTATTGCCATCATCATTATCACCAGGCTATAAACAGGAGTCTGTATTGCTACTGCAGATTATTCCCTATTAACATTTTGCCCGACTCGTGAATCGAACCCATCACGAGGAAATATTAATATAGATATTATGAATGATCAAATAATTGGATTTCAAATCGAAATAAGTCATCGTGTAAGATACAAAACCATAGGAGAATGTTATAGATATGTTTTATACAGGATTGGAAGCTGAGAAACTGTTAGAAGTCGTTGCCATGATAACCTGGTCATGAAGTTAAGTGTGAGCGCGCTGAGGTCCGGCTCGGAGCTGTTGTACGAGTCGTAGTCCACGCCCAGTATCCGCTTCACGTGCTTGCCTGAGGAAAACCATAAATTATTAGATGGATTTTTTGATTATTACCTATATAACGTAGTCATTATAATGCTAGCTGTGCCCTGCGGTTTCAGCCGCATCAAATTCGCGTTAATGCAGGTAGAATTGCGAGTTATAATTAGTATGGTTATAAATTATAGTCCACTCCATGGAGCTTGAGGAGATTGTGGAGTATCTGCGTGTGAAGACCTACTGGACTTCGAGGGTCGAGAAGTGGGAGCCGCGTCACAACACGAACTTCAAGTAATTAGTGGTACGTGTTCCTACTCCATCCATCATCTCGGAAAGTTCTTTAAAAAAGAGTTCTGACCGAAGGATGTTGTGTTTCACAGGTTTCGTGGCCCACTAGTAGTAGTATGAGTAGTTATACAATCATATAATGTTAAATGTATTTACAGTATTTGTAAGTTATATTAATATAGTTATTTTATGTATCAATATGGGCCTTGATGCCTGAAATAAATGTGTAAATGAATAACTGTAAAGTTTCACCAAAATTCGTTCAGTAATTTTTGCGTGAAGAAGTAACAAATCCAACTAGACAACCTCACAAACTTTCACGTTTATAATATTGAAAAGATTATGATTATTACTGGTATCTATGATCTAATTCTAAACAAAGCAAGCGTCAAGTACTTTAATAATTATTTCCTTTTCTATATTCTCAAGAAATCTGACGTCTTAGTCATTTGTTAGACCATGCTACAACCGCAAGTACACACTATTTTCATATAAATTACTTTAAAACAAGAACTCACAACTCGTGCAAATGTCTTGAATACATTACAGGTTAATCTGCCTGCGTGTCACGCAGTTCAGATGCGTGTTAGATATTACGAAATTATGATCTCAGCCTTTTATAAAATACCGGTGACACATGTCCGGGTGTCCCTTCGTGACACTATGACACCACTAATGTAACAAATTCGTCAATTTCCGTAGAAAAAAATCTAACCAACCCATCAAGAATTAATGAAATTGTTTTAAATCTGACGCATCTCTGTTTGAAATCTTATTATAAACCTACTGAACTATTGATGGAGAAATATTTAAAGATAAAGATAAAAATCATTTATTCCAAATAGACTTTTAAATACTTTTTTAGTGTCAAGACAGCCCCCAAAAACGTCACCCCGTCACCGCTTCCTAGTGCTGGGGATAAGAAACGGCGCAACCAACTATCCAGCAGCACTATCTATCTGTCATAATTTGGGAAATTTCAGAAGTTATACAAGCCGAGAACAAATCACATACATTTCTTTGGCTCAGGGATGGATACGGCCAAAACAAAACTGTATTAATTATACTACCTATGGTAAAATGAAATTTTATATCGTCAAATTGCTATTTTTGTAAACATATTAACATATTATTTACATAACATAAATAGGAACATAATCATATTAATAGGCCGCTTAGAGGCTCCGAAAATTTGATTTGTCACATTAATTTTAATGTGTGTAATAGATACGAAAATTCCCTCTCCCCTCCGGATATCGTTGAGTACGGTCGTGTGTACAAGAACCCGCGCATTCATTTTGTTTCAGTTAAATAAAATTAACACCAAAAAATAACCAGTTGAAGTACTAGGCGCGCAAACGCAGCAAGGATCTAGTAACGGAACAGAGCGAGACAACAACATTCCACGCCTCCTCGGTCATCGCATCTACTGAGACCGCATACAGCCCCGCCCTCCTACTAGCTTAGTCGATGTCAGAGCGGGATAGCTAGCTTCTCAGCGTTGCGGCAGGCTCCACCCACTATACCACCGCATATAAACCCCGCCCAGCCACCCAATCGGAGCTGCGCGTGCGCAAGTATTTGAAATAGTAAACACGATTGCAAAGGCGTCAACAAAACAGGTATTTAATTGTTCATATTTTTTATAATGTCTACTCAGCGTACTCCTACGAAGCCAGAAAACTCCTCTGCTTTGGTTAAAACCCCCGTATTGACTTATGGGTCTGATTCTCAATTATATGTGTCTCCACCCACTGGCCAAAGCGACAATATAACTCGCAGATTGAAACGTAAACATTTCGATCATGGCTCGTCGGGTTGCACCGTAACCATGGACGAAATAAAAGATTTACTATCTTCTTTTGAAACCCTGCAGAACACTAAATTCGAGAAACTCATGGAATCTGTATCAGTAATCAAAGACCAGAACACCGAGATTAAGAATAGTATGGATTTTCTGTCGTCTAAGTATGATGAAGTATTAGAAAAAATGATCAACCTTGAACAAAAAAACAAAAGTTACGAACTTAAAATTGAGTTACTAGAGAGCAAGATTGAACAACTAGAGCGCAACTCACGTTCGTCTACCATAGAAATTAGGAATATTCCTAAACAAGACTCGGAAAACAAGACTACCCTTCGCGCCTTAGTCCAGAAAGTGGGTGAGGTCATAGAACAGCCACTATCGAACTCTGATCTTGGGGATGTCTATCGTCTGAAAACCAAAAAAGAGTCCAACAATCATATTGTGATCAACTTTACAACTACTTCATGTAAGGATGGCTTTATAAAAAAATGCAGGATCTACAATAAAACGCACAATGACAACAAACTCAATACTTCTCACCTTCAACTGCCAGGCCCTACTAAGCCGGTTTATGTTGATGAATCGCTCACTAGCTTAGGGAGAAGACTTGCTTATCTAGCCAGACAGTTTGTTGCGGAGCATAAATACCATAGTACATGGACCTCTTATGGTAAAATATTTATAAAAAAAATCCAAGATTCGCCAGCGCTTCGAGTAGACTGTGAACAAGATATGAAAAAACTCCTAATTAAGTGACTATCCTACGTCATATTACCTAGTTTGTTCCTTACTTTTTATTGCATACCCTTTTATAATTATAAGTCTAATATCATAAGTCCTAACATAACATTACAAAACAATACACATACACGCCCTACTTTCAAAACATCACTACTACTACACATCTACACTACACAACACTACACCTACGAGAACCTAACACCAATACCTTCTGGCAATTCTATACTGACGACACACACGGTACCCACCTGTTACGTAACTCATACAGATAACTTCCATACACAATATACACAATCATCATATTATTACATTCACTTGGCAAAATTACATAGCTACATACACGATACCACTCACAACATTTTCTTACAACCCTGTATTAATAAACCACACTTATTATTTTCTCAAACAAAGACAATTAACATGCTCGAATTCACTTACTTATCTAACTATTATTACAATTCGATAATATCAACCTAATTAACAGCGATCTTGATAACTTTCAAATAGCGCAATCATCCACTTGCGAAATAGAAGAGTGTCCTAATTTAATTACAAAACCACAGTCGAGTCTAAAATTAATTCATCAAAATATCCGTAGCGTAAATTGCAACTCTTCAGGCCTATTAACACTCCTTAAAAGATCAAACATTGACTGGGATTTTATTATAATTACTGAGTGCTGGCTGCGTCACACCCACTACATACCAACTATAAGCGGTTACGACAGCGCTAAAACTGAAAATAACATCACACAAAACGAAGGGGTCATCGTATACTTTAAGGACAATTTAAGACTATTAATAACAGAGCCTAACCTACAAGATGCCAACTGTCTAACAATAAAGCTAGACAATAACACCATCATAGTTGCAATATACAGACGCCCCGGCACTAAAAATATTAATCCCTTTCTGGAATCTCTCAATCACCTTTTAAGCAGCTTAAACTATCCTAATATTATAATCACGGGAGATATCAACATTGACATAACTTCAAACAGTAATGATGTCAACTCATTAGTTTACCTAAACCTTCTAGCTTCACATAGCATCTTACCAGCTCATCAGTTCCCAACACATAGCAAAACATGTTTAGACCACGTCATGCTTAAAAGTAATCTCCCTGCATTTTGCTATGTTGCGCAAACGTCAGTTACTGATCATGACAGCGTTATACTTGTGCTAGAATACCATTACCAATCCATTAAATCATCTATCATCAAGAAAATTAACTTTACAGGCCTTGACAATGACATGCAGAATACATGTTTCAATAGCATCTATGAAACATCAGATGCAAATTTAGCTACAACTATGTTGATTAATGACTTAAAATCAAAAATTAAATCGAACACACAAACCATTACCGTGCCCAATCGCAAGAGGATTAAAAAGCCCTGGATAACTACAGGATTATTAAGGTATATGAAGAACCGCGATAAACTCCATTTAAAATGCAAGAAAAATCCAAATAATGAAATTATCAATACCACTTATAAAAGGTACAGAAATTTTTGCAACAGGTTATTAAAAAATTTAAAAAACGAGTATGAAAAAAGTCTATTAAGTGAAGCAGCTAAAACTACTAATAAAAAACTTTGGGACGCTATAAAACAGATAACACACTCCAATAAAAAAACAAACCCAGCTATGGATCTATTATCGCCGACAAATCCAACTGCCTCAGCTAATAACGTGAACAGATTTTTTGTGTCTATTGGGAGAAACCTTGCTGAGAGCATTCGTTGCGTCAGTCCACCTAACAGTACATCTTCTACTAACTCCTGTCCTTTCTCCTTCGCCTTGTATCCTACTGATGAAACAGAGATCCGTCAGTACATATTAAATTTAAAGAAGGTCAATACTGCTGGACGTGACTATATTTCCGGTGCTTTTCTCAAAAGATACCACACCATTCTAGTACCTCCCCTAACGTACATTTTTAACTTAATGTTCAGGACAAGTGTTTTTCCGAGGGAATTCAAACTTGCGGAAGTGATCCCAATACATAAGAATGGTGACAGAGGCTGTGTCAATAACTATCGCCCCATCTCTATACTCTCTACTTTATCAAAACTTGTCGAAAAACTTATTAACAAACGTCTAATAGCATATCTTGAGTCCAAAACCCTATTGTCGGGATCCCAATTCGGATTTAGAGCTGGAATCTCGACAAATGATGCAGTCCACGAACTCACTGACAATATTAGTAATAATCTAGACCATAAAAATAAAGTAATAACAATATTCTTAGACTTAGCAAAGGCTTTTGACACAGTCTCTGTTCTACTTCTATTAGCCAAACTACATACCATGGGGATTCGCGGTGCGCAGCTCGAATTGTTTAGGGATTACCTTACTGATAGAAATCAGAGAGTGAGAGTGGGGGAAACCATTAGTGATGACTTACCTATATCTTACGGTGTCCCTCAGGGTAGTGTATTGGGTCCCACACTTTTCCTCATTTTCATAAATGATTTGTGTAATATCCCACTACAAAATGGCAAAATAGTAACGTTTGCAGATGACACAGCACTGATCTTCCATGGTGACTCTTGGAATGATGTTTACGGTTTTGCTCAAATTGGGCTCAACGCAGTAACACAATGGCTCAATAACAACGGCCTTACACTTAACGTTGACAAAACCAAATATATTCCATTCTCCATCAAAAATTACGGAGCTGCAATTCACGCAAACTACTCCATAAGAGCTCACTGCTGTTCTTCCGACCACTCCTGTTCTTGTAGGCATTTAGAAATAGTTTCCAGTATAAAATATCTCGGAGTTATGATTGACAGTACACTAAGCTTTAAACAACACATTGATTTACTATCCTCAAGAACTAGGAAACTGATTTACTTCTCTAAAAGTCTGAGCCACATAGCCGACAAGAAAGTCAGTAAAATGGTATATAATTGTCCTTATGCCAATCCATCCTAAGCTACTGTGTTACCGTATGGGGTGGATCCTGTAGTACACACATACTAAAACTAGAAAGAGCCCAAAGAGCGGTCTTAAAAGTAGGTTTGTCGCTTCCATTCTTCTTTCCTACTAGGGATCTCTACTTGCTCTCCGATGTGTTGACAGTACGCCGACTATATATATTATGCACAGTTCTAAGACAACACTCAATAATAGGTTTTGATCCCTCACTTAATAATGACAAGCGAGTCAAACACAGGGTCTGCCAAACGCTTACCAAGCGTAACACTGCTTTCTCACACAAATTCTTTGGGTTTCTAGGTGGATATCTCTATAATAAAATAAATAAAAAGCTTTCAATTTATTCACTTACAAGAGCCAATTGTAAAAGGGCCGTAACCTTTTGGTTAAAGTCCCTAAGCTATGATGAAACAGAAAATCTACTTAAAGTTCTATCCTAAACCGACTTCTCATGATTTAACAACATCCACACACACACACACACACACACACACACACACACACACACACACACACTCACACACACAAACACACACAAACACACACACACTCACACACTCACACACACACACACACTACATGCCATATAAACCAATTCATAGGTTTGATTCTCACACCCACATATCCTTAATCCTCACAAGTCACAATTCACTCAGTTTTGTCTACTTAAATATTACTAAACTAAAATGATTTACAGCTTGTACCTGTTACCCACTTCCGGAGTCTGGAGAGGCTGGTAATCTGTCATACAGGTCTCCTAGTACAGAAACCAGTCTCTCACATAGATTATAATCCACCAATGTACACTAGAACTAGAGCTATGTATATAACATAATATTTTTTTTTTGTAATCATTCTATGTGAGAGAGAAAAATAAAAAATAAACATATTTGTATATTCCGATTACATACTTACCTACCTATTATACTTTTAATAAACGGTCTACATTTCATTTTAGGCGCGGAAATATAGGTAGATAATAGATATTATTTAGGGAGTATAACATTTAGGTGTGATATATCTTCCCGTCCTTGTGACATAGTTGGTACTATTATTTTTGTTTTCAGGGGGAAACCTTCAAAAGGCACCCGGCCTCTATAGGGGAATGTGGGATTTGTACGTCTCTTAAACCACCCCGGTCACCATCTGCACGATCACGGGAGGTCCCGGGACGTCTAATAATAACTAGTACCCACCTATTAAGTCCATGCCTACAATAACGAATTCATTATACCATTACTATTAGGACTTAGAAGTCACTGTTATCGACATGCAAGCCAGTTAACTATACTCACACTGACTGAAGCCCACGTAGAAGATAGTTTTCTCGATGGGATCCAAGACCGTCGATAACTCCTTGGTGACGCCTCTAATGATGTCGTTGGTGATGTTCTTGGTGAGCGAGCTGATGACGCTGAGGTTCGCCGTCGCGGTGGCCAGCCAGACCAGCGCCACCAGGGGCAGGAGGCGAGACATGGTGCTCTGAGGATGAGGGGATAATAAGGATACAGGACCTCCTAAACTGAATGAAAATACGTAAGTAAACCTACAACCGGAATGAATATCAATTATGGATAATAATTAAGAATGTTATGCCGTATAACTTAACACGTTTGTATTCACCTAAGGGAAGGATGGGGGGTGAGCCTATTGCCATCAACCCGGCACAAATCCAGAATACGTTCCAGGTACAACGTTATCCGGACCTCAATAACGATATTTTGAGTAACATTTTATCAGTCAGTAGGCAGGGACTTATGAATTTAATGACTGTTTTCAGTCGGAACTCCACTGAAATACCACCTCAATATTCCTAATTGATGGAATGTTGTATAAAAAACTATTGTGTGTTTAATTTATTACTTCTTTTTTGCTAATCACACTGTGATAATTCCATAACAGTGAGATATTGTCTTCTGAAGGTCTGATTACAAACTGCAATGTTATCAGGGGTCAACACACCGACCCGACCAATGTCTTGTAAGTAATTAATTTAAATTTTTAACACGTCTTTAGGCTCTTATTGTGGTTTTTGTTTTGTTATTATTATTTGCTGACACAAAAAAAAGGTTTTTCAGTTTCAGTAAACAATAAACACAAATATTTAGGATTCTTTAAAAGGCACTGAAAGACAATGGATTCAATGCCTCCCTAAATATTTATTTTGGAGTTCCTGAACAGATTCTGAATCTGTTACGCTTAAACGAAATAAGACGTTTTAATGATACTAATACTATAAATTATTTGCTCAAATGTGATACATAATACATGCAATTAATACAAGCTTATGGTATTCAAGTATACTCGTTTAATTTTTAAATAAGCCTGAAACTTAACGAGCCTTGCAGTACCTAATCAAACCTCGCACCTCGGGATAACACTCCCAGCTGCACCATCACTTCTTAGGGTAGGTTGCTTCGGCTATACTTGTCGCACACGTAAATACCAATTATATTTTCTTCTAGCAGCTTTAATAACAAAAAAGTTTTGTTTTCTACTTGCAACCCTGTTAAAATTGCATATACATAACATCACGCCTGTATTCCTCGAAGAGGTAGGCAGAGGTGCACATATAGTATACCCACATTTCGCCAGTTGTTTTAGGTTAAAATTGATCAAAATGGTAATAACAAGATTTCTAAAAATTTTCAATCTCAACAGAAAAAAATATGTAAATAATAAATACTGAAAACTCCATCCACTAATAAATGATTTGTTTGTTAATTTGTTGTATTGTTTATTGTGTGCTAAATAAATAAATTTAAATTATTAACAGATGTACAACAGGTTTCCTAAAAAATTAATTCGAATTTAATAATACAATTGAAAGATCTCTTACTGAAGTCTGAGATAAGTCCCTTGTCACTAGAGCACTCGCACGCGGTTGCCACTTGACTGGCCGGAAGGGAACCCGCTATATATTAATATCAACACGATAAAGGAAAATAACACATTTTTTACACAAAGATAAAGATAAAGATATTTTTATTTTGCAAATATGGGTATTACAGTACAGATACAGTATGATGACAAATAAATATAAGTTCAGCCATATTTTACCATAGTGGCATGCAAAATATGAATTTAAACATACAAATAAAAATTAACCCACACAACTAATAAACTAAATAACATTGAAATAGAAACTATATTACAAAATCTCTTTCATTTAGGAATTCACTTAAATTATAATATCCTTTAACCACTAAAAAGTTTCGAAGTCTTTTCTTAAATAGTAATAATGGCAATTCTTTCCAAGATTTTGGTATTTTATTATATATAACTGGAGCCATGCAGTATACACTTTTGCGCATGAGTGCTGTTTTGGCAGATTCTAGACATAGCACGCTGTTATCGCGTCTGCTGCGTGAAACTACGTCAGCCATAAGTTTAAAACGACTAGGATTTGTCTTTACAAACAAAGCTACTTCTAATATGTACAGGCAAGGTAAAGTTAAAATTTTATAGTTTTTATAATATGGCTCACAGCTGTCTGTAACTTTAAGCTTAAACATTGCGCGAATACATCGCTTTTGTGCCTTAAAGATAATCTCTCTTCCAGAGGAATTTGCCCAGAATATGACCCCATATCTTAAGTGGGATTCCACTATGCCATAATAGGCAGTAAGAAGAGCGTCTGTGTTGACTAAATATGATAATGTATGTAAAGCGAATGCGGACTTACTAATCTTCTTGCATAGAATATCGATGTGCGATTCCCAATTAAGCTGCCTATCTATTTCAAGCCCTAGGAATTTTGTACTATTAACTTCATGTATTGTATCGCTATTGTAATGTATGTTTAAGTTGGTACCAAGAGTTCGTTGTCTAAATTGGATAACTTTAGTTTTCTTTAAGTTTATTTTTAAATTGTTGGCATCTAACCAGCTTATTGTCTGTTTTAAACTATTATTTATATCATATTCAAACGATTCAATTATGTTACAAGGTACCGTTATAGTGATATCGTCCGCAAACAGTGTTACATGATTTTGAATACATTTAGGAAGATCATTAATGTATAATATAAATAAAAAAGGGCCTAAAACACTGCCTTGCGGTACACCGTACCGAACTTTACGCTCTGTAGATTTAAATGTCTCTTCATAATTATTTATTGTATTGATTTTATTGATTTCAGTTATCTGTTTTCTGTCTTGAAGGTATGATACAAGTAAATCAAGAGTATTACCCCTAATCCCGTAAGCTTCAAGCTTTTTTACGAGGGTAGTATAATGAACATAGTCAAATGCTTGAGACATATCACAAAATATACCACAAACGGAATTACGGTGGTCGACATTTTTAATCACATTATATATAAAATCGTATATGGCCATATTAATGGTTCTATTTTTTCGGAATCCTTTCTGTTCCTCGCATAAAATGTTATTCCTATCTATAAAATTATATACCGCTTTATAGATGTACTTTTCGAATATTTTTGAAATTACTGGAATTAATGAGATTGGTCGGTAATTCTCCATCAGTTCTCTATTCTCTTTTTTAAAAAGTGGCTTAACTACTGATATTTTTAAAGAATCTGGATATGTACCAGCACTAATACATAAGTTAATTATGTGACTTAAATGACCGCTAATTTCCATGCACACTTGTTTTAATATTTTGGTACTAATACCGTCATATCCTACGCTACATGTGTTATTTAAGGAAATGATAATTTTTTGAATATCACTTGGTAGACTAGGTGCCATAAACATTGTTTTATTTATGCTGTTATTTTATTACTTTTAGCATTGTCAGTTATATCAAGTGTCCCTTGCACTTTATCAATAAAATAATTATTAAATGCCTCTGCAATTTCATGAGCATCCAAAAGAGTGCGGTTTTTAGTTATTATTTTATTTATGGTCATCTTTGGTAAGTTGTATTTGGCACGATTAATAATTTGCCACGTAGTTTTAGATTTCTTATTAGATGATTTTATTTTGTAATTATTTTGCGCCTTTTGCGTTAAATATATGATTTTTTTATGTAGTTTAGAATAGGTGTTAAAATTATTTTTATTATATTTATTGGGATTTAATCTAGACTGCCAAAGAAGTTTTCTTTTTTTGTAACTACCTAATTTTATTCCTTTTGATAACCAAGCAGGCTTTTTTATAACAGTTATTTTAACTAACTTGGTTGGAAAGCAAAGATCGTTATACGTAATATTAATTTAAAGAGGTCAATAAAACTATTGTAAGAAACGTTTGGATCCACTGTATCGTATACTTCCGAGAAAGACAGCTGTTTTAGGTAATTTCTAAACTTCAAAACGTTCTCTGCATTATAATCCCTTTTAGAAGTGTACCAGTAATTTATTATACATTTAGTTTGAACAGGACAGTGAAGCAGCTAGGCAGTGTGATCCGACAACGCTAGTTCGATCACATCAGTTTTACAGACTTTACTGAAATTATGAGCAAAATTATCTATACATGTCATACTTGCCATACGGGTCGGCTGTTTTAGTGCTAACTTTAAATTATAGCTTATTCAAAGACATTCGAAATCATTTGAATGGCTATTATATTTAAGCATATCAATGTTAAAATCCCCAGCAATTACAATGTTATTATAACGTGTTTGTGATATACTTTTCAAAAGAGTCTCTAATTTATCCATACAATAATTCAGATTATTAACATTCGGTACTCTGTATATACAGACAACAATAATTTTGTAATATGTGAGCTCAATTGCACAACATTCAAATATTCCTGATGAAGACAATTTCGAAGAAATACTAGGAATTTCTTTATATTGAAGGCCATTTTTTACAATAATACATGTCCCTCCCCTTTTTTTCTCATCTCTGCAGTAACAAGCAGCAAGTCCGTAATTTGGCACATACAACTGATCTTGATATCCATTCATAATAAAATGTTCTGTTATACATAGAACATCTACATCAATCTTTTTTTGAGTTAATTCATCTAGACAAACAGTTAGGTTACTGGATTTTTTAATTAAGCCAGCAATATTTTGATGTAATATTGTAAGATAGTTATTGGAGAAAAAAACGCCCATCTTCATTGCCTTTTATGCTAGAAGACGAAGAAGCAGTTTGAGGAGACATAATATTTTCTTCTGAATCAGGGCCATTATAACTATTATACTCATCAAGCATTAAATTAATATTTTTGAATACATTACCCATTCCATTATCATTAACAATACCACTTTTTGGCCAGAACATTTTATAGTCGTAGGACTTATAATATAACTGGCGAAATGTGGGTATATACTATATGTGCCCGTCTGCCTATCCCTTGGGGGAGTGAAGTTATGTTAAGTTGTTATTTTGAATCTTTAAAATCTTAGAATATAGATAACAACAATCAAACAAATGTAGAGATCAATGCTTGTCCTATTTAGTATAAGAGCCTGGTTTAAAGGAGACGTTTACTAAAAAGTTTCTTAAATATTTTTTTATACTAAGTGGATACCCAAAATTAATGTTTCCTATTTTTATTTTCGCAAGATTTCACTATTGTCATTTTAATTAGAATTTCTTCTTTATTAATACTACCTCTCTACATCACTAGTACAAAATATACTTACAAGTTATGGACTCGACTGCCTTCTCGCGACAAAGCCGTTAATATAGGGCTCGTTTACATCTTACATGCGCAGTGGTTGGCCGCCAAATGAACTCCCATCAGGACCAGCTCTCAATCTAATCATGTTTTAATTAAAGGTAAGTAGGGAACTACCTCATAACTTATTACGTGTTGATGGCAACAAAGAATATGCGGATACAATTAAAACCCGCGATAAAATGTTATTGTTGGTAAACACGTTTAGTTAGGGAGGGCGACAGACGGCAGTATATTAAATACCTTGGCCTTAATACATTCTACATAAAAGTATTTAGTGACAGCTACTTAATTGAATTTCAAATTGATAAGAAATATTTCGTTACAATTTTTAATTACACGTTTTTTTGGGGTTGACCTTAGACCTTGTCTGGACTTCAAAAGAGACCTTGACCCCTGAGTTTGTTTTGGCATTTCTTCTCAGAGGTACATAGTCAGTTAGAAAATGCCGTCGCCATCTAGTGATAGCAGAGTATTACCGCAATAAAAAATCTTTTTATTGAGGTATTTCCCTATGTTATAGTACGCTTTAACCAGCTTTAACCATTAAAAAACTTCGTAGTTTTTTTTGAAATAGTGCTAACGGAAGCTCTTTCAGACTCTTAGGAATCTTATTATAAATGGCTGGAGCCATGCAGTAGATACTCTTGTGCATAAGGGCTGTCTTGGCTGGTTCCTGACATAACAGGCTGTTATCGCGTCTATTGCGGGGAAATACATCGGCCATGCGTTTAAAACGACCAGGATTTGCCTTTACAAACACAGCTGCCCCTAGAATGTACAGACAAGGCAATGTTTAAATCTTGTGATTTTTAAAGTATGGTTCACAAGTTCACAACTATCAGTGGGTTTTACCGCAAACATAGCTCGGATACAACTTTTTTGTGCGCCTGATAGCAAATAATGTAAAAACAACACTCGTGCGTAATAAAATTTTTCCTTATTTGGGTAGTTAAGATACGAGGGTCAAACTAAAAGTTCTTAGAACTGGCCACTTATAAACAATATAATAAAAAAATAATTCTAAAATTTGAAAATAGAACTCTTTGCCAATATTACTGAGTATATATTTCATTAATTTGTCATTTGTTTTACGATTTGGCGGCAAATTGAAAATTGTCTGTGTCACGTCAACATGAATTTAACACGAGAAAATTTTCGTGCAATGATTTTTTATGACTTTCGATGTCATTTAAGTCAACAAGAAAGTTATGATAGACTACGATTGGCCTTTCACGATGAAGCCCCATCTCGTGCGACAGTTTACAACTGGTTTAATGAGTTTAAACGTGGTCGCACTAATCTCACTGATGATTTACGTGAGGGACGGCCTTCTACGGCGACGACTGAAGATAACATCTGTGTTGTGCGGCGTATGATAGAGACTGACAAAAGAGTGACCTATCAGCAGATTCGGACAAGCTTAGGCATCGGTATGAGTCAAGTGCACAAAATCCTCCACGAACATTTAGCAGTCAGGAAGCTTTGCGCCCGGTGGATACCTCATAATTTGACTGAGGCTCAAAAACTCCATCGTGTGGATTGGTGCCGTAAAATGATTGAAAGATTTAACGGAGGTGACTCAAATGCTGTGTTCGACATACTAACAGGTGACGAAAGCTGGATTTACTGTTATGATCCTGAAACCAAAAGACAATCTGCTCAGTGGGTGTTTCCTTTCGAGAGGTTGCCAACTAAAGTGAAGAGAGATCGAAGTGCGGGAAAAAAAATGGTGGCCTCGTTCTTTGGAAGGATAGGTCATTTCGCAACAATTGTGTTAGAGGATCAAAAAACAGTTTCTGCAGAATGGTACACTACCAATTGTTTGCCACTTGTCTTGGAAAAAGTTCGAGAGAAACGACCTCGCAGTAGGATCCTCCTTCACCACGACAACGCCTCGTCGCACACCGCTAAGCGAACGATCGACTATTTGGCGACATCAAACGTTGAATTACTGGGTCACCCGCCGTATAGCCCCGACCTCGCCCCTTGTGATTTTTATTTATTTCCAAAAATTAAAGAAAAACTTAAAGGAAAGCGGTTTATGAATGCTGAAGAAGCGGTGGCTGCGTATCGCGATGCCATTGAAGAGAACCCTAAAGACGAGTGGGCAAAGTGCTTTTCCCAGTGGTTCCATCGCATGCAGCGGTGTATTGACGTGAATGGACAATATTTTGAAAAGATATAATAAAACTAATAACTGGCTAATGTAATCAGTTTTTGATTTTCTAAGAACTTTCAGTTTGACCCTCGTAGTAATATTATATTACGCCATTATTCTATAATTAGATTTCTGGCTAGTTTAACAACAAACACGATGCGAGTGTGTGCGTGTGATCGCATCTAGTACTTCTATGAAAATATACAAAAAAATACTGTTAGTAGGTAGTGAGTTCTAGAAAATGGCGATTTTTTTTTCTGTAGAAATCCTCATGAACTTCCTCTGTTCTGGAGCGGGCGGAAGAGTATGTCTTCATGGTCCCACTCACTATACAAGTATGTATAATGCTTATGTGCCGCACGACCCTTCTCGAGAAGCGCGCGCGGAACATCAACACGCCTATGTAAAGTTGCCCAGACATACTTTTTGATTTTCACCAAGACATAAGGTTAGTAGAGTTAGGACTCAAGGGATGGGCTCTTGTTGGGAACTACCCCCCTAGACAAGGCAAACGCTTGTCGAATAGGCAATGATCAATGCAAAATGTCATGATATTTCGACTGTCCAGGTATCAAACATACATACGTAACATCACGCCTGACTTCCCTAAGAGGTAGGCGTGCACAAATAGATCACATACATTTAGCCAGTTTGCTGTAGCAAAGATTAGGTAAACTAGACGATAAACGCTTGTACAGGTCTTGTCCTTCCGAGTCTCGCAACACGCCTCATATGCTTACTTTGTTAATCTTCTCTTATCTAGTCACTTTGTCTACAAGTTCACGGGCTAGACATAGGAAACCCTTGATAACGTTTTTATAAACTCAAACAAAAAGCGGAAGTATTTCGATACCTCGTTAATCTAGGTAAGTTTACCTAGAGGTGTAAACTTAATATTAATTTATTTGTTTATTATTATCAAACTTGACAACCTGGTTGGTGCAGTGACTAAACGATTGGTCAGCTGCGCTCGGGGTTACGGTTCGATTCCCGCACCAAACAAAAAATGTGTGATCCGCAGATGATTGTCCCGAGTCTCGGTGTTTGTTTTAGATGTTTCATGTTTCTGATCACACCCTCTATTTATCTTCAAAGGGTCGAGGGTTCAGTGCTAATTCTTAGGCAATGGTGTCTTAGGAATCATCGGGAATCAACAATGTAGTGATGATGTAACATTTCTTAAAATAAGTAATCATTTTAACGAGTCATTCGACACCAGAATTAGCAACATTATTTAACTTCTTCGATTGACGACATTCAAATGTTAATTATTCTATTATTCTACCGTATGGCATAAATGACATCCATATCATTAACTGCTATAGTTATAATCATACCAAGTACTTCCTATGAATATGCGAAAGTACGTATGTTTGTCGGTTCGTCTTTTACACGCTGCAGAACGGAGATACAAAGAGATGTTATAGAAGCAAACTTGGGGCTTTATGCGTATGGAGGCTATTATATTAATAGCAACCTAAATCTTTTTTACCGTAGATTGCCGGGCTTGCTCCTCCTCTTTTCGACCCGTAGGTGTCGTAGGAAGAGATTAAGGGACAATCTAGAAGATGGGCAGCAACGTCGCAAAGCAACGCCGCTTGCCAAGCGTGGGGATTATGGCAAACTCCCCCTCTCCAAGGGCGAGGCCTTTCTTCAACAGTGGACGTGTGATGAGCCTAGGTCTACTCTGTTTCGGTAATGTTGGATTCCCGTCGATCACACTAAGAAAAAGAAGTACAGGTTCAGTTACATATTTGTGCATAAAGTCTTGAATTAAATAGTTATAGTAAATCTTGCATGACTGAAATTCAGTGAACTGCTTTGAAAAATTATTGTCATATGTGGTGGGTCCCCCAAACGCGTGATGTAACAACCAAGACGTGACCTATCTAAAGCCAGGCACACAGCTTGAACCTGATTGCACACTCTAACCATCGTGATTAATGGTTAACTTTTACCGACGCGGGCGGACCGGCAGCTTCAGCCAGTGTATTGACAGAGGTGGTAACTTCGTCTTTGTTTACATACACGTATTACACGTCGTTTAGATATTAATACGGCTCCGCTCCATTTCCTGGCAGTGCGGCGTGTGGTCCCAGAGAGATCTACAAACCAGATCCTCAGCTCCAAACAGAACACCCTGCAGTAAGTGCGGTTTAGTCATCTATTTAACGTGATATTTAATTTTAATTTATTTTCTTCAAAGTATTCTAAGGTCGATGTCCAAAATATTTTTTAGGTTCTTCTTATCATCACGCTTTGTCCCCGTAAAGACAGGCCTAGGAGAATCGTTTCCCATCCACTTTGCGCCAGAAAGTAGAATATATTACTAAGTTGTATTGTATTCTGTTCGTGGTTAACATACCGGATTTGTATGCTCAAGGTTGCAGGTTCAAACCCGGGCAAGTATCAATGTGACTCTTTCAATGTTATAAATACTTTCTTAGTTATTCTAAGACACCACTGACTAACGGTGACGGACAACATCGTGAAGAAACCTGGATTTAATTATCTGAAATCGCCCGCAGTGAGGTAACGTGGTGATCAATGCTCAATCCTTCTCATGAGAAAAGGCCTTTGCCCCGCCGTGGGACAGTTATAGGCTGTTATTATTGTTATATTCTGTTTGAAAAATAAATGACCCTTAAGTTCCATCATTTTTCCATTATTTATCGAGCACCTCCGCCTGCCTCTTTCGGGAATTCAGACGTTATGGAGACTGGGGTCAGTCTCACAGTAAGGACAAGTTTCAGATTAGTAAGAAAATATTAAGTAACCAATTTAAATTAGCAGTCTAAGATTGGTTATTATATTTTCTCAAAAGGAACACGACACAAGCGTAAATCTACACGTAGATATTTCTTCCAGGGTTTACCAGCATGTCTCCCTTCACCTGTATCGCGGCAGGTCTGCTACTGTGTGCCCTGCAAGCCTCAGGGCTGGGCGTGGTCAGCCTGGTGGCAGGCGGCGCTAAGGCCATCGGCAACGAGGTCTCAGAGGTCAAGAATGTGGTTGACACGAGTTTAGTCACCGTGGGATCCTCACAGTGTGAGTCTACATTCCTATTGTATTTATTTAGCCGCTAAATCTTTTCCAAACCAGATTGAAGCCGGTTTTTAAATATGTAGAAGATGCGGCTAAATTCAAGCAATGTTAGATGACTGTGCAGTGAAATATTCAGGTAACTACATGGGCAGACGTCGTCCGACCTTACTGCTGAATGATCAAGTTCATTTATTCTCAATAAGGTATCTGCCCTCCACATGGTACTGATGGTATCGTTACGTCATCTATAAAAGACCCAAATTCCTTATAAAATTGGTCACGGGGTCCGTGATTATGTTGGAAGACAATACCATGACAAAGGTAGACATAATATGACGACCTGATTAGCGCAGTGGCTAAGCGATTGGACTGCTGCGCTAAGGGTTGCGGGTTCGATTCTCGCACGGGGCAAAACTTTGTGCGAACCACATGTTTGTCCCGAGTCTGGGTGTTTGTGTATGTGAATATTTCATGTTTGTGAAACGCACCTACGATACAGGAGAAATTCCTAGTGTGGGGCGACGTTTTTTAAAAAAAAAAAAAGAATAAAATATTATTAATTCCTAGCAACACCCAGAGGTATTACCCGCTACATTTTTTCGGGATAAAAGAAGCCTATGTGTTAATCCGCTTGTCAGCTACTTCCATATGAAATTTCATTAAAATCCATTCAATACTTTTACGTGAAAGAGTAACAAACATCCATCCATACTTACTAACTTTCGCGTTTATAATATTAGTAGGGATTTACTCCTATAGCAGAAGATCGAACAGCTTCATAGATCTCTTATTTATTTCTTTCAGGCAACACTGTGAAGAACATCATTCAACTCCAATACAAAGACTACGAAAATAAACAACCTGACTTCAGCGAGCTCACCCTCAACTACATCACCAGGTGATTGATTACTTTAATTAACTGCAAATAATGTTACTTTACTTTGAAGGGTTGATGTAGTGCAAAAATATATAAACGATTTAGGTACTATAGAAAGTAGATATACACGGCAAACACAATCATCTAGATTTCATTAAACTTCAGTCGTTTAACCTAACCGATTCGGTTGCAGGAGATAAATAATTCCAGGCACTAGAACAACTTATTTATAAAGGTTGCTGAGCACTATCCCGCCGCCCCTGAATTATAAATGAGCTTTCGAACCAAAAGTAAAAAAGGTTAACTAAACTATTGGCAAACAGTAATTATATAACGCCAAATATACAATTTGGTTGTTCCGGAAACAGTTGCTCTTGTTACTTGGCTCATGTTGGTACGCCCGTGTTTCTTCCAGTGACATGCAACTGAAATACAAACTGGACAATGCTGCGGAGCTCATCACCAAGTCCAACTCGTTCAACTTGGAGAATAAATTTGAAATCTACTTGCACGGCTTCACGGACAACCCCACCAAGGAGGGCTTCACCACCATCAGCAAGGCTTTGTTGAGTGGAGGTAAGCACAGACAGAAGAATTTTGCATTCAAGGACGGTGTTCCCTTCATGCTCCTGCTCCACTTGTGTCTAAACGTAAATTAGCACATTAGTTAAACGTAGATGTGGCCAACATTTAATGTTTTGTTTAGAATCAGCATTGCCACGTTGAATGGCAATGCTGATTCTATGACCCAATACTAAACCAGCCCTGATCACGCGAAAAGTCGACTAAACGTTATTTTTTTGGTCCGTGACTATGAATGCTGTAAAGGATTCGATACGTCGGGACCAAACCACCTATTAAATCCGTAAAATTAGTTCGACTTCAAAACAGATATGTATGTGTTGTTCTGTCCTCAGGTTCTTCTAACGTGTTAGCACTGGACGCGAGCTCTCTGATTGGCTTCCTGTACCTGCGCTCCACCACCATGGTGCGTCTCATCGGGGAACAATTGGGAAAGGTCCTCGTAGGCTTCAAAGAAGGTGGGTGTCACGAGGACCTCTGTATACTCCATAGAATATTACAACTCTGTTTCATTCCTTCTGGAATCAGAGAAAATGTTCTTACAGCCGCCTAACTGCGTTTTTCAAAAATAACTTATAAGACTGTTCGTAACGAGTAGACGACCTGATTGGCGCAGTGGCTAAGCGATTGGACTGCTGCGCTAAGGGTTGCGGGTTCGGTTGCAGCACAAAGCAAAAAATTGTGCGAACCGCAGATGTTTGTCCTAAGTCTGGGTATTTGTGTCTGTGATATTTTCTTTTGAAAGGCACCCACGACACAAGAGAAATTTCTAGTGTGGGGCGATGACTGAAAAAAATAACTAATATTAAGGCTAAGCTTTTTCGGTAATGTTACTGCTTCCCGGGGTTAATAATAGTCTACGCCCTTCTCTAGGTCTCTTCGTTGTTTCATAAGAATAGTGAGATCCGAGTCTGGCGACATTTCTGCCTACCTCTTTAAAGAAAACGGAATATATATAAAAATACTTAAACCA
This sequence comes from Abrostola triplasia, assembly GCA_946251915.1. Taxonomy (NCBI): domain Eukaryota; kingdom Metazoa; phylum Arthropoda; class Insecta; order Lepidoptera; family Noctuidae; genus Abrostola; species Abrostola triplasia. Next base: position 8,918,426 of record OX276442.1, read on the forward strand.
TCAATAAGTATACTTGTTAATAGCCGTTAATGTGAAGTTCACATTGTGATCTTCCTAATGCCCTCTATGTATTTCCTATTGTAAACTAATTAAATGATATTATCTCACGTTTTAATTGATAACCAACAGGTTTATGACGCTGTCGGTTCTTACTCTTAATTACATTAACAGTGTCTGTATACTACACAATTAATAAACATCATTATTTATAAAAAGGGCCAATTTAACCCATGGACTAAATTATACAGCGCAGTGGCTAAGCGATTGGATTGCTTCTCTAAGGGTTGAGGGTTCGATCCCCGCACGGGGAAAAACTTTGTGCGGGTGTTTGTGTATGTGATATTAATTTCATGTTTGCGAAACACACGGGCCACGAGATTCCTAGTTCGGCGCGACGTTTTTTTGAAACAAAAAAAAACCCATCACTGTCGTTTGCATGTCAAAGAAGAGTCAAAGTAAATAGACTTGATACGGGGTTGCATAAAATTCCTTATAAAAATCATAACACTAAAACATAGTTGTTTTTGTATAATAAATAATGCAGGTAATAATAAACATTGCTAGAAGATTAGCCCTCTGACTTATAAACGATGCTAAACTGTGTTTTAGGTTAACCAGTTCTTAAGACTATTGACATTTGACATCTCTATTCTTTGCCATGAAAAAGGCAGACAGGTATAATTTAATCAATAGTTCAGCTTTGTTAATTTTCATAAGTATGGGGAATCAATAAAAATATAAGGTCTGGTGAAAAAACAGTACTCTAGACATCTAACCTAGACATTAGCTAGTAAGTCATTCGATATTGTGGAAGTAAGAAATCATGTCTGGTTCATCGGAAGTGAAAAAGATATGAACTGAACCGGGTTCGGGTGAGAAAGGGATTACCCTCGAACCTATTCAGTTGATTCCACCAATATTTCGAATGGAGTTTGAGGGTGGACATTATTCAACATCAATACCGAAAAAGGCACAAAATAATAAAAAAATCTCCACACGAAGTCTCTGGCTGAATCTATAACTCCAGACTAGATTATTATTACTGTAGACGTAGGTATAAAACGTATCAATTTGTTCCCCATGATACACATATATGTCATCATTTGCAGCCGGCGTCGAACCCAGCAAGATACACCTCATTGGGCACAGCCTGGGCAGTCACATCGCCAGTTTTGCGGGCAAGAGCTTTTACAACCAGACCGGGGAACACGTGGGCAGGATCTCTGCGCTGGACCCCGCGGGCCCCTGCTTTGTGCAGGAAGACCTGAAGCTCACCAAGACTGACGCGAGCTTCGTTGATGTTATCCACACTGATGCTGGGGTCTTTGGGCTCACGGAGCCTGTTGGTGAGTGTGTTTTCTCTTCATCATCATCATCAGCCTATCTCAGTCCACTGCTGGACATATTTTTTTCGTAACCGCTGCAAATTTAAATTCATATACAATGCACTACACTTGCTACAATACAGCACTGGTAGCTGAGTGGTGAGACTGTTGGACAGCCAAGTCAAAGGTCACAAGTTTACTCGGCACCTGGCACGCACTGACAATGTCTTTTAGAATTATGTGCGTACTTATTATAAATTAGTTGCTAAAAACAGTGAAGGAAAATATCGCGATGAAACAAATGTAAAATCTCTCAGGTGTACCGACACCTGAGAGATTTTACAACGGTGTGTAAAGTTATATCAGAAGCTTACAGGCCGTCTAAACTCTGGCACCAGGTTCTTCATCAACCATACGATAAGTAGATGACTTGCTACAATATACGAGACTAAGAGTTGTTTTCATTATTCTCACAATTTTCATTCTTCCCCAATCTTTCGCCACCGGTGTGACATTGTTTTTATGTCATTTTGGACTACTGTGGAGGCTTGTATCCAAAACTGTTGTTTCCCCACAGGCCATATTGATTTCTTCCCGAACAATGGCGAGAGCCAGCCGGGCTGCTTCATGCAGACCTGCAGCCACAGCCGCGCCTGGGAACTGTACGCGGAGTCGGTGGCCACGCCGGAAGCCTTCCCTGCTGTCCGCTGCGCCGACTGGAACAGCTTCAGGAACGAACAGTGTGACAGTAACACAACCAGGTAACATCACGGCCTACTACGTCTATCTAATTCTGTAATAGCTAGTCTCTGTCTTACAGTGGCTTCACACGACACCCTAAGTATCAGTCGCGTACGCTGCGCGACTTTATGCTTACATAGGAATAGGTTCATACAGACTGGTCACTGGTCTGGGTCACGTTGGTCATCCTCTCTCACTATTCAAATTCAAAATGTTTATATCTCATGTAAACTAATTATGAAGAATATGGCGCTTATGAAACGTTAAGATACCAGTTGAACACTTGTATTTCATCAGCCGGAAGACGTCCACTGTTAAACAAAGGCCTCCCCCTTTGAACGGCACAATGAACGACCACTTGTCAATTTTGCCAGTTTTGCTCCTAACATTACATTACTCAGAACTAAATTGTATGCGTGTGTATTACAGTTAGCATGTAACATGTTTATAAGTTATGTTGTTGTTCCAGTTACTTGGGCTACGGTTGCCAGCCCGGGGTTGAAGGTACTTACTACCTGACAACATCATCCGCCACTCCTTACGGCCAAGGGAACGAGGGGCTAAGCACTGATGCCCGGGGCACCATCGTCGGCAAACTGACTGACGGCATCGGAGGACTATTCGGATAAGATACTCGAATGATATTAGTAGCAAACATAATGAATATTACACGAAACTATACATTTATTAGGTGCATTATACATTTTAGAAAATTGCTTTTAAAACTTGTATATAACTACCTACATATCTCTAAATTAATCACAATCTCAGTGCAAGATTTACGTCCATTTATAATTGTTAAGATTTAAATGTTGCTTGTTATTGTACCGTAAATGCGTAATACATAATATGAAAATAACCATCGAATCTTTTTAAAGTGATGATTGAGATCTATTAAAAGTGATCTACTTATTGTTTGTGATGCGATAGTAACTTATTTTGTTTTCGTATCGATTGCTGTTATTATCGATATTTTAATCGATAACGTAAAGCCTAAACTGCCATACTCTCAACGCTTAATTGTGATGATAATTATAATTAGTTACGATAACCTAATAGGTATCGTGCTCCGTCCAAATGTTTAATAAAAGTATTACTAAAAAGCGTTTTTTAATACCTGCGTTCCTCGACAGTCGACACCTCACGGTGCATGATTCTATAGGACTAGGTCTTCATTATTAATTGGATCCCTACTCCTGTCTATACGGTAGGTTTGCGGGTTCGATTCCAGCAATTACAATTTTCTATGCACGTAGCGGCGTCTCGCTTCAACAGTTCAAGAGTTCATGGTAAGGGGGCAGGATTAACATTTGTAAGATTCAAAAATACTATATATGTGATAACAAAATACACACACACAGTGAAAGTATATATTACTTGTCAGCTATTACACTTTATTACCATAACAATATTTATACCGAATTTCAAAATAGTACTCTGAAGTCAGATCACCTATCTAAAATGATATAAAAATAAGCAGCACTCTGTAAAAACTTTTATTATTCAGTCATTCACAGGAACACATCTAATTATTTTAATATTAACATACACATAGTCCCTCTTACTAAACTAACATAAAACGTATCCTAACTAAAACACCTCACAATTCTATTGACATCTCTGTTCTGGCCACCGACAGTGACAGGTATTTTATAATAGGAAGCGTCTCTACTCTCTACATTGAGGGCCTTATAGTTCCAACATTAGAGAATCATTTCCCAGGTATACCCTTAAAGAGGTAGAATAGGTACAGTAAAGTGGAGGGGCTCGTAGCTACGTGGCACAGCGCAGATTAGTCCATCAGCGAGGTTCTCCTGACTGAATCTCGGTCAAGGCGACCTATCTCATTTGAGACTAGCCAACTACGCAGGAGATATTATAGTGCACAAATATGCGCGCTCTAATAGTCCGATGCGACGGTAGACCGAGACGAACGCAGAGAGATCAGGCGCAGAACCAACGGCTTAACGTACCTTCGAAGCACGGAGGGGTCGCGACATGTGAAATGGTCACCTATCACAGAACAGACCTCGGCAATCGCGGTTTAACCTCGTACATCAATTGATCCGCGCCGTAGCCACGTAGCTAAGAGCCCCCTACGAGCTACGAGGTAATGTTTGTATATAAGGGGTAATTTACTCAATCACTGCTTGTTTTTAATGAAGTAACACTTTTTTAGAATATCTTAAACATATTTGAGCAGTATTGTAAATATCTGTCTTTATCTTAACTAAATGTATTTATTATATTTTAGTTGTAAATATGCACCACTGACTGCCACTAATTTTCCACATTTATTAATTACATTACACCAAGGATGCCCGGGAGAGATCGCCGTGCGCGATAAGGCCGCCCTTTATGCATTATTTCATTTGTAACTATATTTATATTATTTGTCTTATATTTTTGTGTACAATAAAGAGTATACTAAATAATTAATAAATAATATTCAAAACTATGTGGAGTGGAGCTTCAGTACCTCTGTATAGGTACACCATGATCACATACGCTTCGTTAATCCCGGAAAAGACATGAAACTTTGACCTCGCAGACGAAGTTGCGAGCTAAACCGAGATCCAAGTAACGAGTTCCTTTTTTCAAGCCCCGAGTACTTAGTTTTTCCATTAAGTAATTCAAAGTAGTAGCATAGTCTGGATCCGGCACAGACTTCCGTATTACATTGGGACGTATAACATAAGTGGCAAAATGAGAGCGTACTATACACACCCACAATATAGGCAAAGACTTATGTATAATACACCACATCCTCAGTAATACAGTTCCAAGGAGAGCAGCCTCCCACTCAGTGTAGTATGCCGATCTGCATGCCTACGAGTATATTCTTGAGCACTCCCTCGTGGTTGACGTACCGCACGCCGTCCCGCTGCAGCCCGTACGGCAGGGAGTCTGCCGTCTGCAGGAAGTAAGACCCTTGCGTGCCCGGCTGGCAGCCGTAGCCCATCAGACTGAGGAGTAGAACATGGAAACTAAAGGTGCGACTCCACCTGTGAGATTTTATTACTAACATACTTTACATTCCTCCGTAACCGTAACAAAGCGATGTGTCTGTTGTAGGACGGACCCCATACCATACTCTCGAAGAAACTGTGTTACGGGCATAGAATTAAATGTTTGGCGAACTGTTACAAGTGTGGACGGTCAAATCTGTATTGTTAGGCAGAATGTTACGGTTCACGTTCCTAACCAATCAATACGGATTGTTTCAACAGATGTCCGCGCCATTTTCGGCTTTGATTATTTACCACATCAGCCTATTGTACCACTGCTGGACGTAGGCCTCCCCTAGAGTACACTAGAAGGTCTGCTCTCTCATTTTCGCCACCCAGTCACTACCGTTGAGGCCGTTTTATTTGGCTACTTTTCATGGGGGTTTTACCTATAGTCACAACGCTGAGCAGGCGGGTTGGCAACCGCAGTACGGTGAAGGGGAATGAAAATTCTCCCGGAATATCTTTTAGTCGCCTCTTACGACACCCACGGGAGAAAAGGGCGTGGTCTATTCTAGGCCAGAAACCATACGGCTACCATTGCTATTATGTTGGCAGTTTTCAGTTTCTCCTTATTATATTTCCTACCTACCTCAGATCATTATAGTCGCACTGTCCCTTCCTAAACGCCGCCCAATCCTTGCAGCGCGCCGCTACAAAGGCCTGCGGGTTGATGACGGACTCCGCGAACAGCAGCCAGGCGCGGCTGTGGCTGCACGTGGCGAACAGCAGCGCAGGCAGGCAGGCCGGCTGCTGCGACCCGCTGTTGGGGTAGAAGTCCACCTGGCCTGGGAGGAGCAGGGCGTTGTTATACTAGATGAAGTACATAACAGGTAGACAATACTTTGATAGAGATATAGGAAAGAAAATAAGTTTTGGTGTTAATTCAAGGTAGTCGCTTTTAGTTTTTCCTTGTTACGCAACTATTCCGTATAGTGTGGTGGTTTCGTTAAAGAACAAAAAAAGAGAATACTTTTCATGCATGTTACTAAGATAATAATACATATTTATCATTATTTAAGTGTTTTCTATCTTGCAGTTGTGCAGCGTAGTCGTTACCAGCTCATGAATAAGAGTCCGAAACGACCTAGCCGGGTGTCCCGAATAATAGTACCCAAATCAATTTTATTCGCACATTCACTTGTTACTTAACACCTACCAACTTTCTCGTTAATCCCATACACTCCGGCGTCACTGTGTATGACGTCGACGAACTCAGCGTCGTACATGTTGAGCCGCAGGCCAGCCTCGACGTCGGAGAAGCAGGGCCCCGCAGGGTCCAGGCCGGTGATCCTGCCCAGGCGGCGCCCCGTCAGCGCCGTGAACCTCTTACCCGCGAAGCTGGAGATGTGACTGCCCAGGCCGTGCCCGATCAGGTGGATGGCGTTTGGGTTACATCCGGCTGCAAGACAAAGACGATTTAGCGATTTTTGAGCGCTGACTCTCTGTTTTATCGCAAGTTTTTGTAAGTTTTTTAAACTACGGTAAACTTAAAATGTGGTTGACTTAATATAAAAATTTGGCTAAGATGACAAGGTGCCATTAACCAGGCACAGGAATTATTTATGTAAAAGAAAAACCTAATAAGACTTTGATGGAACCTGGAATCAACCAAGCAAGTACCTACAATGGTCTGTGGTTCTAAACAAGCACAGAATGGTCTAATGTTTTGTCGTAGTTACATTTCGACACTGTAATACTTCAGCCCAGGTTAGAGAGCTCTCATCAGCACTGACCTCGAAAGAGGGCCGCCAGGATCTGCCCCAACTCCTCGCCAATGAAGCGCACCATAGTGGAGGAGCGCAGGTACAGCCAACGGATCAGGGAGCTGGCGTCCAGCGCCACTATGTTGAAGTCACCTGCAGAACAACCGGGTAGCTTCAACTCTCTGACATGCGTGTGTCCGTCACAATATTACCACCCAATTACCGTTGTGAAACTTGATGCCCAAAAATATTTTATTTAATCTCAATGCAAACCGCGTAAACCAACACCTTCATTTTTTCATCTTGAGCTTGATGTTGACTCTTGTGTTACAAATAAACATATATCTTTAATTTCTCATTATTATATAACTGACAACTAAAAATCAGAGTTTACACCAACGTGTTTAATTAATACAATCCACAATTCTTGAGCACCAGAAATTGTTATATATGTGTAACGAAGAGATTTCTTTTGATAGGTGAATTTCTTCTTAGGCGATGGCCACTCAGAATAGTCGTCAGATGAGGACGCGTCGCGGACAGGGTGCAGGCTTATGTCCGTTTGATTTACTGTCATCCAAAATGTATAGAAAATAATCTATCCGCCACGCATCCTCGTCTTACGTCTTTTCTGAGGCCATCGCCCTAATTGGCAAAGTTCCTCACTAATGATGACGCACATCCCTTCACTGTACGTGACCTTACCTCGACTCAAGAAAGCTCTGCTGATGTTGGTGTAGCTGTCCTTAGTGGGGTCATCTGTGAACCCGTGCAGGTATATCTTGAGGGGCTTCCGGGGGTCTAGCCACTCGGAGCGGGGGAGGAGAGACGCGGCCATAGTCAGCTGGTATGTAATGTTAACTGTCCTGGGAAAGAAATGATCGTGACTTTACTTGAACTGTGATGTTTGAAAGACATGGGAATCCACAAAGTATCCCGTGCGAAAATCAATTCCGCCAGCCTTACCGTCATAAGGTCGTGAAAAATATACTACTAGGAATATGGACAAATATGATCTAATAATAATAATTATAACGCTAGTATTCCGTGAAGGGAAAAGCTGAGGTGTATAACTGTATAGTGCACCTGGATATCGCCACTATGTTATAGGTCACATGTTAACGCAGGGAGCTTATTGCCATCATCATCATCACCAGGCTATAAACAGGAGTCTGTATTGCTACTGCAGATTATTCCCTATTAACATTTTGCCCGACTCGTGAATCGAACCCATCACGAGGAAATATTAATATAGATATTATGAATGATCAAATAATTGGATTTCAAATCGAAATAAGTCATCGTGTAAGATACAAAACCATAGGAGAATGTTATAGATATGTTTTATACAGGATTGGAAGCTGAGAAACTGTTAGAAGTCGTTGCCATGATAACCTGGTCATGAAGTTAAGTGTGAGCGCGCTGAGGTCCGGCTCGGAGCTGTTGTACGAGTCATAGTCCACGCCCAGTATCCGCTTCACGTGCTTGCCTGAGGAAAACCATAAATTATTAGATGGATTTTTTGATTATTACCTATATAACGTAGTCATTATAATGCTAGCTGTGCCCTGCGGTTTCAGCCGCATCAAATTCGCGTTAATGCAGGTAGAATTGCGAGTTATAATTAGTATGGTTATAAATTATAGTCCACTCCATGGAGCTTGAGGAGATTGTGGAGTATCTGCGTGTGAAGACCTACTGGACTTCGAGGGTCGAGAAGTGGGAGCCGCGTCACAACACGAACTTCAAGTAATTAGTGGTACGTGTTCCTACTCCATCCATCATCTCGGAAAGTTCTTTAAAAAAGAGTTCTGACCGAAGGATGTTGTGTTTCACAGGTTTCGTGGCCCACTAGTAGTAGTATGAGTAGTTATACAATCATATAATGTTAAATGTATTTACAGTATTTGTAAGTTATATTAATATAGTTATTTTATGTATCAATATGGGCCTTGATGCCTGAAATAAATGTGTAAATGAATAACTGTAAAGTTTCACCAAAATTCGTTCAGTAATTTTTGCGTGAAGAAGTAACAAATCCAACTAGACAACCTCACAAACTTTCACGTTTATAATATTGAAAAGATTATGATTATTACTGGTATCTATGATCTAATTCTAAACAAAGCAAGCGTCAAGTACTTTAATAATTATTTCCTTTTCTATATTCTCAAGAAATCTGACGTCTTAGTCATTTGTTAGACCATGCTACAACCGCAAGTACACACTATTTTCATATAAATTACTTTAAAACAAGAACTCACAACTCGTGCAAATGTCTTGAATACATTACAGGTTAATCTGCCTGCGTGTCACGCAGTTCAGATGCGTGTTAGATATTACGACGAAATTATGATCTCAGCTTTTTATAAAATACCGGTGACACATGTCCGGGTGTCCCTTCGTGACACTATGACACCACTAATGTAACAAATTCGTCAATTTCCGTAAAAAAAATCTAACCAACCCATCAAGAATTAATGAAATTGTTTTAAATCTAACGCATCTCTGTTTGAAATCTTATTATAAACCTACTGAACTATTGATGGAGAAATATTTAAAGATAAAGATAAAAATCATTTATTCCAAATAGACTTTTAAATACTTTTTTAGTGTCAAGACAGCCCCCAAAAACGTCCGCCCGTCACCGCTTCCTAGTGCTGGGGATAAGAAACGGCGCAACCAACTATCCAGCAGCACTATCTATCTGTCATAATTTGGGAAATTTCAGAAGTTATACAAGCCGAGAACAAATCACATACATTTCTTTGGCTCAGGGATGGATACGGCCAAAACAAAACTGTATTAATTATACTACCTATGGTAAAATGAAATTTTATATCGTCAAATTGCTATTTTTGTAAACATATTAACATATTATTTACATAACATAAATAGGAACATAATCATATTAATAGGCCGCTTAGAGGCTCCGAAAATTTGATTTGTCACATTAATTTTAATGTGTGTAATAGATACGAAAATTCCCTCTCCCCTCCGGATATCGTTGAGTACGGTCGTGTGTACAAGAACCCGCGCATTCATTTTGTTTCAGTTAAATAAAATTAACACCAAAAAATAACCAGTTGAAGTACTAGGCGCGCAAACGCAGCAAGGATCTAGTAACGGAACAGAGCGAGACAACAACATTCCACGCCTCCTCGGTCATCGCATCTACTGAGACCGCATACAGCCCCGCCCTCCTACTAGCTTAGTCGATGTCAGAGCGGGATAGCTAGCTTCTCAGCGTTGCGGCAGGCTCCACCCACTAGACCACCGCATATAAACCCCGCCCAGCCACCCAATCGGAGCTGCGCGTGCGCAAGTATTTGAAATAGTAAACACGATTGCAAAGGCGTCAACAAAACAGGTATTTAATTGTTCATATTTTTTATAATGTCTACTCAGCGTACTCCTACGAAGCCAGAAAACTCCTCTGCTTTGGTTAAAACCCCCGTATTGACTTATGGGTCTGATTCTCAATTATATGTGTCTCCACCCACTGGCCAAAGCGACAATATAACTCGCAGATTGAAACGTAAACATTTCGATCATGGCTCGTCGGGTTGCACCGTAACCATGGACGAAATAAAAGATTTACTATCTTCTTTTGAAACCCTGCAGAACACTAAATTCGAGAAACTCATGGAATCTGTATCAGTAATCAAAGACCAGAACACCGAGATTAAGAATAGTATGGATTTTCTGTCGTCTAAGTATGATGAAGTATTAGAAAAAATGATCAACCTTGAACAAAAAAACAAAAGTTACGAACTTAAAATTGAGTTACTAGAGAGCAAGATTGAACAACTAGAGCGCAACTCACGTTCGTCTACCATAGAAATTAGGAATATTCCTAAACAAGACTCGGAAAACAAGACTACCCTTCGCGCCTTAGTCCAGAAAGTGGGTGAGGTCATAGAACAGCCACTATCGAACTCTGATCTTGGGGATGTCTATCGTCTGAAAACCAAAAAAGAGTCCAACAATCATATTGTGATCAACTTTACAACTACTTCATGTAAGGATGGCTTTATAAAAAAATGCAGGATCTACAATAAAACGCACAATGACAACAAACTCAATACTTCTCACCTTCAACTGCCAGGCCCTACTAAGCCGGTTTATGTTGATGAATCGCTCACTAGCTTAGGGAGAAGACTTGCTTATCTAGCCAGACAGTTTGTTGCGGAGCATAAATACCATAGTACATGGACCTCTTATGGTAAAATATTTATAAAAAAATTCCAAGATTCGCCAGCGCTTCGAGTAGACTGTGAACAAGATATGAAAAAACTCCTAATTAAGTGACTATCCTACGTCATATTACCTAGTTTGTTCCTTACTTTTTATTGCATACCCTTTTATAATTATAAGTCTAATATCATAAGTCCTAACATAACATTACAAAACAATACACATACACGCCCTACTTTCAAAACATCACTACTACTACACATCTACACTACACAACACTACACCTACGAGAACCTAACACCAATACCTTCTGGCAATTCTATACTGACGACACACACGGTACCCACCTGTTACGTAACTCATACAGATAACTTCCATACACAATATACACAATCATCATATTATTACATTCACTTGGCAAAATTACATAGCTACATACACGATACCACTCACAACATTTTCTTACAACCCTGTTTTAATAAACCCCACTTATTATTTTCTCAAACAAAGACAATTAACATGCTCGAATTCACTTACTTATCTAACTATTATTACAATTCGATAATATCAACTTAATTAACAGCGATCTTGATAACTTTCAAATAGCGCAATCATCCACTTGCGAAATAGAAGAGTGTCCTAATTTAATTACAAAACCACAGTCGAGTCTAAAATTAATTCATCAAAATATCCGTAGTGTAAATTGCAACTCTTCAGGCCTATTAACACTCCTTAAAAGATCAAACATTGACTGGGATTTTATTATAATTACTGAGTGCTGGCTGCGTCACACCCACTACATACCAACTATAAGCGGTTACGACAGCGCTAAAACTGAAAATAACATCACACAAAACGAAGGGGTCATCGTATACTTTAAGGACAATTTAAGACTATTAATAACAGAGCCTAACCTACAAGATGCCAACTGTCTAACAATTAAGCTAGACAATAACACCATCATAGTTGCAATATACAGACGCCCCGGCACTAAAAATATTAATCCCTTTCTGGAATCTCTCAATCACCTTTTAAGCAGCTTAAACTATCCTAATATTATAATCACGGGAGATATCAACATTGACATAACTTCAAACAGTAATGATGTCAACTCATTAGTTTACCTAAACCTTCTAGCTTCACATAGCATCTTACCAGCTCATCAGTTCCCAACACATAGCAAAACATGTTTAGACCACGTCATGCTTAAAAGTAATCTCCCTGCATTTTGCTATGTTGCGAAAACGTCAGTTACTGATCATGACAGCGTTATACTTGTGCTAGAATACCATTACCAATCCATTAAATCATCTATCATCAAGAAAATTAACTTTACAGGCCTTGACAATGACATGCAGAATACATGTTTCAATAGCATCTATGAAACATCAGATGCAAATTTAGCTACAACTATGTTGATTAATGACTTAAAATCAAAAATTAAATCGAACACACAAACCATTACCGTGCCCAATCGCAAGAGGATTAAAAAGCCCTGGATAACTACAGGATTATTAAGGTGTATGAAGAACCGCGATAAACTCCATTTAAAATGCAAGAAAAATCCAAATAATGAAATTATCAATACCACTTATAAAAGGTACAGAAATTTTTGCAACAGGTTATTAAAAAATTTAAAAAACGAGTATGAAAAAAGTCTATTAAGTGAAGCAGCTAAAACTACTAATAAAAAACTTTGGGACGCTATAAAACAGATAACACACTCCAATAAAAAAACAAACCCAGCTATGGATCTATTATCGCCGACAAATCCAACTGCCTCAGCTAATAACGTGAACAGATTTTTTGTGTCTATTGGGAGAAACCTTGCTGAGAGCATTCGTTGCGTCAGTCCACCTAACAGTACATCTTCTACTAACTCCTGTCCTTTCTCCTTCGCCTTGTATCCTACTGATGAAACAGAGATCCGTCAGTACATATTAAATTTAAAGAAGGTCAATACTGCTGGACGTGACTATATTTCCGGTGCTTTTCTCAAAAGATACCACACCATTCTAGTACCTCCCCTAACGTACATTTTTAACTTAATGTTCAGGACAAGTGTTTTTCCGAGGGAATTCAAACTTGCGGAAGTGATCCCAATACATAAGAATGGTGACAGAGGCTGTGTCAATAACTATCGCCCCATCTCTATACTCTCTACTTTATCAAAACTTGTCGAAAAACTTATTAACAAACGTCTAATAGCATATCTTGAGTCCAAAACCCTATTGTCGGGATCCCAATTCGGATTTAGAGCTGGAATCTCGACAAATGATGCAGTCCACGAACTCACTGACAATATTAGTAATAATCTAGACCATAAAAATAAAGTAATAACAATATTCTTAGACTTAGCAAAGGCTTTTGACACAGTCTCTGTTCCACTTCTATTAGCCAAACTACATACCATGGGGATTCGCGGTGCGCAGCTCGAATTGTTTAGGGATTACCTTACTGATAGAAATCAGAGAGTGAGAGTGGGGGAAACCATTAGTGATGACTTACCTATATCTTACGGTGTCCCTCAGGGTAGTGTATTGGGTCCCACACTTTTCCTCATTTTCATAAATGATTTGTGTAATATCCCACTACAAAATGGCAAAATAGTAACGTTTGCAGATGACACAGCACTGATCTTCCATGGTGACTCTTGGAATGATGTTTACGGTTTTGCTCAAATTGGGCTCAACGCAGTAACACAATGGCTCAATAACAACGGCCTTACACTTAACGTTGACAAAACCAAATATATTCCATTCTCCATCAAAAATTACGGAGCTGCAATTCACGCAAACTACTCCATAAGAGCTCACTGCTGTTCTTCCGACCACTCCTGTTCTTGTAGGCATTTAGAAATAGTTTCCAGTATAAAATATCTCGGAGTTATGATTGACAGTACACTAAGCTTTAAACAACACATTGATTTACTATCCTCAAGAACTAGGAAACTGATTTACTTCTCTAAAAGTCTGAGCCACATAGCCGACAAGAAAGTCAGTAAAATGGTATATAATTGTCCTTATGCCAATCCATCCTAAGCTACTGTGTTACCGTATGGGGTGGATCCTGTAGTACACACATACTAAAACTAGAAAGAGCCCAAAGAGCGGTCTTAAAAGTAGGTTTGTCGCTTCCATTCTTCTTTCCTACTAGGGATCTCTACTTGCTCTCCGATGTGTTGACAATACGCCGACTATATATATTATGCACAGTTCTAAGACAACACTCAATAATAGGTTTTGATCCCTCACTTAATAATGACAAGCGAGTCAAACACAGGGTCTGCCAAACGCTTACCAAGCGTAACACTGCTTTCTCACACAAATTCTTTGGGTTTCTAGGTGGATATCTCTATAATAAAATAAATAAAAAGCTTTCAATTTATTCACTTACAAGAGCCAATTGTAAAAGGGCCGTAACCTTTTGGTTAAAGTCCCTAAGCTATGATGAAACAGAAAATCTACTTAAAGTTCTATCCTAAACCGACTTCTCATGATTTAACAACATCCACACACACACACACACACACACACACACACACACACACACACACACTCACACACACAAACACACACAAACACACACACACTCACACACTCACACACACACACACACTACATGCCATATAAACCAATTCATAGGTTTGATTCTCACACCCACATATCCTTAATCCTCACAAGTCACAATTCACTCAGTTTTGTCTACTTAAATATTACTAAACTAAAATGATTTACAGCTTGTACCTGTTACCCACTTCCGGAGTCTGGAGAGGCTGGTAATCTGTCATACAGGTCTCCTAGTACAGAAACCAGTCTCTCACATAGATTATAATCCACCAATGTACACTAGAACTAGAGCTATGTATATAACATAATATTTTTTTTTTGTAATCATTCTATGTGAGAGAGAAAAATAAAAAATAAACATATTTGTATATTCCGATTACATACTTACCTACCTATTATACTTTTAATAAACGGTCTACATTTCATTTTAGGCGCGGAAATATAGGTAGATAATAGATATTATTTAGGGAGTATAACATTTAGGTGTGATATATCTTCCCGTCCTTGTGACATAGTTGGTACTATTATTTTTGTTTTCAGGGGGAAACCTTCAAAAGGCACCCGGCCTCTATAGGGGAATGTGGGATTTGTACGTCTCTTAAACCACCCCGGTCACCATCTGCACGATCACGGGAGGTCCCGGGACGTCTAATAATAACTAGTACCCACCTATTAAGTCCATGCCTACAATAACGAATTCATTATACCATTACTATTAGGACTTAGAAGTCACTGTTATCGACATGCAAGCCAGTTAACTATACTCACACTGACTGAAGCCCACGTAGAAGATAGTTTTCTCGATGGGATCCAAGACCGTCGATAACTCCTTGGTGACGCCTCTAATGATGTCGTTGGTGATGTTCTTGGTGAGCGAGCTGATGACGCTGAGGTTCGCCGTCGCGGTGGCCAGCCAGACCAGCGCCACCAGGGGCAGGAGGCGAGACATGGTGCTCTGAGGATGAGGGGATAATAAGGATACAGGACCTCCTAAACTGAATGAAAATACGTAAGTAAACCTACAACCGGAATGAATATCAATTATGGATAATAATTAAGAATGTTATGCCGTATAACTTAACACGTTTGTATTCACCTAAGGGAAGGATGGGGGGTGAGCCTATTGCCATCAACCCGGCACAAATCCAGAATACGTTCCAGGTACAACGTTATCCGGACCTCAATAACGATATTTTGAGTAACATTTTATCAGTCAGTAGGCAGGGACTTATGAATTTAATGACTGTTTTCAGTCGGAACTCCACTGAAATACCACCTCAATATTCCTAATTGATGGAATGTTGTATAAAAAACTATTGTGTGTTTAATTTATTACTTCTTTTTTGCTAATCACACTGTGATAATTCCATAACAGTGAGATATTGTCTTCTGAAGGTCTGATTACAAACTGCAATGTTATCAGGGGTCAACACACCGACCCGACCAATGTCTTGTAAGTAATTAATTTAAATTTTTAACACGTCTTTAGGCTCTTATTGTGGTTTTTGTTTTGTTATTATTATTTGCTGACACAAAAAAAAGGTTTTTCAGTTTCAGTAAACAATAAACACAAATATTTAGGATTCTTTAAAAGGCACTGAAAGACAATGGATTCAATGCCTCCCTAAATATTTATTTTGGAGTTCCTGAACAGATTCTGAATCTGTTACGCTTAAACGAAATGAGACGTTTTAATGATACTAATACTATACATTATTTGCTCAAATGTGATACATAATACATGCAAGCAATACAAGCTTATGGTATTCAAGTATACTCGTTTAATTTTTAAATAAACCTGAAGCTTAACGAGCCTTGCAGTAATCGAACCTCGCACCTCGGGATAACACTCCCAGCTGCACCATCACTTCTTAGGGTAGGTTGCTTCAGCTACACTTGACGCACACGTAAATACCAATTATATTTCTTCTAGCAGCTTTAATAACAAAAAAGTTTTGTTTTCTACTTGCAACCCTATTAAAATTGCATATACATAACATCACGCCTGTATTCCTCGAAGAGGTAGGCAGAGGTGCACATATAGTATACCCACATTTCGCCAGTTGTTTTAGGTTAAAATTGATCAAAATGGTAATAACAAGATTTCTAAAAATTTTCAATCTCAACAGAAAAAAATATGTAAATAATAAATACTGAAAACTCCATCCACTAATAAATGATTTGTTTGTTCATTTGTTGTATTGTTTATTGTGTGCAAAATAAATAAATTTAAATTATTAACAGATGTACAACAGGTTTCCTAAAAAATTAATTCGAATTTAATAATACAATTGAAAGATCTCTTACTGAAGTCTGAGATAAGTCCCTTGTCACTAGAGCACTCGCACGCGGTTGCCACTTGACTGGCCGGAAGGGAACCCGCTATATATTAATATCAACACGATAAAGGAAAATAACACATTTTTTACACAAAGATAAAGATAAAGATATTTTTATTTTGCAAATATGGGTATTACAGTACAGATACAGTATGATGACAAATAAATATAAGTTCAGCCATATTTTACCATAGTGGCATGCAAAATATGAATTTAAACATACAAATAAAAATTAACCCACACAACTAATAAACTAAATAACATTGAAATAGAAACTATATTACAAAATCTCTTTCATTTAGGAATTCACTTAAATTATAATATCCTTTAACCACTAAAAAGTTTCGAAGTCTTTTCTTAAATAGTAATAATGGCAATTCTTTCCAAGATTTTGGTATTTTATTATATATAACTGGAGCCATGCAGTATACACTTTTGCGCATGAGTGCTGTTTTGGCAGATTCTAGACATAGCACGCTGTTATCGCGTCTGCTGCGTGAAACTACGTCAGCCATAAGTTTAAAACGACTAGGATTTGTCTTTACAAACAAAGCTACTTCTAATATGTACAGGCAAGGTAAAGTTAAAATTTTATAGTTTTTATAATATGGCTCACAGCTGTCTGTAACTTTAAGCTTAAACATTGCGCGAATACATCGCTTTTGTGCCTTAAAGATAATCTCTCTTCCAGAGGAATTTGCCCAGAATATGACCCCATATCTTAAGTGGGATTCCACTATGCCATAATAGGCAGTAAGAAGAGCGTCTGTGTTGACTAAATATGATAATGTATGTAAAGCGAATGCGGACTTACTAATCTTCTTGCATAGAATATCGATGTGCGATTCCCAATTAAGCTGCCTATCTATTTCAAGCCCTAGGAATTTTGTACTATTAACTTCATGTATTGTATCGCTATTGTAATGTATGTTTAAGTTGGTACCAAGAATTCGTTGTCTAAATTGGATAACTTTAGTTTTCTTTAAGTTTATTTTTAAATTGTTGGCATCTAACCAGCTTATTGTCTGTTTTAAACTATTATTTATATCATATTCAAACGATTCAATTATGTTACAAGGTACCGTTATAGTGATATCGTCCGCAAACAGTGTTACATGATTTTGAATACATTTAGGAAGATCATTAATGTATAATATAAATAAAAAAGGGCCTAAAACACTGCCTTGCGGTACACCGTACCGAACTTTACGCTCTGTAGATTTAAATGTCTCTTCATAATTATTTATTGTATTGATTTTATTGATTTCAGTTATCTGTTTTCTGTCTTGAAGGTATGATACAAGTAAATCAAGAGTATTACCCCTAATCCCGTAAGCTTCAAGCTTTTTTACGAGGGTAGTATAATGAACATAGTCAAATGCTTGAGACATATCACAAAATATACCACAAACGGAATTACGGTGGTCGACATTTTTAATCACATTATATATAAAATCGTATATGGCCATATTAATGGTTCTATTTTTTCGGAATCCTTTCTGTTCCTCGCATAAAATGTTATTCCTATCTATAAAATTATATACCGCTTTATAGATGTACTTTTCGAATATTTTTGAAATTACTGGAATTAATGAGATTGGTCGGTAATTCTCCATCAGTTCTCTATTCTCTTTTTTAAAAAGTGGCTTAACTACTGATATTTTTAAAGAATCTGGATATGTACCAGCACTAATACATAAGTTAATTATGTGACTTAAATGACCGCTAATTTCCATGCACACTTGTTTTAATATTTTGGTACTAATACCGTCATATCCTACGCTACATGTGTTATTTAAGGAAATGATAATTTTTTGAATATCACTTGGTAGACTAGGTGCCATAAACATTGTTTTATTTATGCTGTTATTTTATTACTTTTAGCATTGTCAGTTATATCAAGTGTCCCTTGCACTTTATCAATAAAATAATTATTAAATGCCTCTGCAATTTCATGAGCATCCAAAAGAGTGCGGTTTTTAGTTATTATTTTATTTATGGTCATCTTTGGTAAGTTGTATTTGGCACGATGGCAAATTATTGCCACGTAGTTTTAGATTTCTTATTAGATGATTTTATTTTGTAATTATTTTGCGCCTTTTGCGTTAAATATATGATTTTTTTATGTAGTTTAGAATAGGTGTTAAAATTATTTTTATTATATTTATTGGGATTTAATCTAGACTGCCAAAGAAGTTTTCTTTTTTTGTAACTACCTAATTTTATTCCTTTTGATAACCAAGCAGGCTTTTTTATAACAGTTATTTTAACTAACTTGGTTGGAAAGCAAAGATCGTATATTAATTTAAAGAGGTCAATAAAACTATTGTAAGAAACGTTTGGATCCACTGTATCGTATACTTCCGAGAAAGACAGCTGTTTTAGGTAATTTCTAAACTTCAAAACGTTCTCTGCATTATAATCCCTTTTAGAAGTGTACCAGTAATTTATTATACATTTAGTTTGAACAGGACAGTGAAGCAGCTGAGCAGTGTGATCCGACAACGCTAGTTCGATCACATCAGTTTTACAGACTTTACTGAAATTATGAGCAAAATTATCTATACATGTCATACTTGCCATACGGGTCGGCTGTTTTAGTGCTAACTTTAAATTATAGCTTATTAAAAGACATTCGAAATCATTTGAATGGCTATTATATTTAAGCATATCAATGTTAAAATCCCCAGCAATTACAATGTTATTATAACGTGTTTGTGATATACTTTTCAAAAGAGTCTCTAATTTATCCATACAATAATTCAGATTATTAACATTCGGTACTCTGTATATACAGACAACAAGAATTTTGTAATATGTGAGCTCAATTGCACAACATTCAAATATTCCTGATGAAGACAATTTCGAAATACTAGGAATTTCTTTATATTGAAGGCCATTTTTTACAATAATACATGTCCCTCCCCTTTTTTTCTCATCTCTGCAGTAACAAGCAGCAAGTCCGTAATTTGGCACATACAACTGATCTTGATATCCATTCATAATAAAATGTTCTGTTATACATAGAACATCTACATCAATCTTTTTTTGAGTTAATTCATCTAGACAAACAGTTAGGTTACTGGATTTTTTAATTAAGCCAGCAATATTTTGATGTAATATTGTAAGATAGTTATTGGAGAAAAAAACGCCCATCTTCATTGCCTTTTATGCTAGAAGAAGAAGAAGCAGTTTGAGGAGACATAATATTTTCTTCTGAATCAGGGCCATTATAACTATTATACTCATCAAGCATTAAATTAATATTTTTGAATACATTACCCATTCCATTATCATTAACAATACCACTTTTTGGCCAGAACATTTTATAGTCGTAGGACTTATAATATAACTGGCGAAATGTGGGTATATACTATATGTGCCCGTCTGCCTATCCCTTGGGGGAGTGAAGTTATGTTAAGTTGTTATTTTGAATCTTTAAAATCTTAGAATATAGATAACAACAATCAAACAAATGTAGAGATCAATGCTTGTCCTATTTAGTATAAGAGCCTGGTTTAAAGGAGACGTTTACTAAAAAGTTTCTTAAATATTTTTTTATACTAAGTGGATACCCAAAATTAATGTTTCCTATTTTTATTTTCGCAAGATTTCACTATTGTCATTTTAATTAGAATGTCTTCTTCATTAATACTACCTCTCTACATCACTAGTACAAAATATACTTACAAGTTATGGACTCGACTGCCTTCTCGCGACAAAGCCGTTAATATAGGGCTCGTTTACATCTTACATGCGCAGTGGTTGGCCGCCAAATGAACTCCCATCAGGACCAGCTCTCAATCTAATCATGTTTTAATTAAAGGTAAGTAGGGAACTACCTCATAACTTATTACGTGTTGATGGCAACAAAGAATATGCGGATACAATTAAAACCCGCGATAAAATGTTATTGTTGGTAAACACGTTTAGTTAGGGAGGGCGACAGACGGCAGTATATTAAATACCTTGGCCTTAATACGTTCTACATAAAAGTATTTAGTGACAGCTACTTAATTGAATTTCAAATTGATAAGAAATATTTCGTTACAATTTTTAATTACACGTTTTTTTGGGGTTGACCTTAGACCTTGTCTGGACTTCAAAAGAGACCTTGACCCCTGAGTTTGTTTTGGCATTTCTTCTCAGAGGTACATAGTCAGTTAGAAAATGCCGTCGCCATCTAGTGATAGCAGAGTATTACCGCAATAAAAAATCTTTTTATTGAGGTATTTCCCTATGTTATAGTACGCTTTAACCAGCTTTAACCATTAAAAAACTTCGTAGTTTTTTTTGAAATAGTGCTAACGGAAGCTCTTTCAGACTCTTAGGAATCTTATTATAAATGGCTGGAGCCATGCAGTAGATACTCTTGTGCATAAGGGCTGTCTTGGCTGGTTCCTGACATAACAGGCTGTTATCGCGTCTATTGCGGGGAAATACATCGGCCATGCGTTTAAAACGACCAGGATTTGCCTTTACAAACACAGCTGCCCCTAGAATGTACAGACAAGGCAATGTTTAAATCTTGTGATTTTTAAAGTATGGTTCACAAGTTCACAACTATCAGTGGGTTTTACCGCAAACATAGCTCGGATACAACTTTTTTGTGCCCCTGATAGCAAATAATGTAAAAACAACACTCGTGCGTAATAAAATTTTTCCTTATTTGGGTAGTTAAGATACGAGTAGTAATATTATATTACGCCATTATTCTATAATTAGATTTCTGGCTAGTTTAACAACAAACACGATGCGAGTGTGTGCGTGTGATCGCATCTAGTACTTCTATGAAAATATACAAAAAAATACTGTTAGTAGGTAGTGAGTTCTAGAAAATGGCGATTTTTTTTTCTGTAGAAATCCTCATGAACTTCCTCTGTTCTGGAGCGGGCGGAAGAGTATGTCTTCATGGTCCCACTCACTATACAAGTATGTATAATGCTTATGTGCCGCACGACCCTTCTCGAGAAGCGCGCGCGGAACATCAACACGCCTCTGTAAAGTTGCCCAGACATACTTTTTGATTTTCACCAAGACATAAGGTTAGTAGAGTTAGGACTCAAGGGATGGGCTCTTGTTGGGAACTACCCCCCTAGACAAGGCAAACGCTTGTCGAATAGGCAATGATCAATGCAAAATGTCATGATATTTCGACTGTCCAGGTATCAAACATACATACGTAACATCACGCCTGTCTTCCCTAAGAGGTAGGCGTGCACAAATAGATCACATACATTTAGCCAGTTTGCTGTAGCAAAGATTAGGTAAACTAGACGATAAACGCTTGTACAGGTCTTGTCCTTCCGAGTCTCGCAACACGCCTCATATGCTTACTTTGTTAATCTTCTCTTATCTAGTCACTTTGTCTACAAGTTCACGGGCTAGACATAGGAAACCCTTGATAACGTTTTTATAAACTCAAACAAAAAGCGGAAGTATTTCGATACCTCGTTAATCTAGGTAAGTTTACCTAGAGGTGTAAACTTAATATTAATTTATTTGTTTATTATTATCAAACTTGACAACCTGGTTGGTGCAGTGACTAAACGATTGGTCAGCTGCGCTCGGGGTTACGGTTCGATTCCCGCACCAAACAAAAAATGTGTGATCCGCAGATGATTGTCCCGAGTCTCGGTGTTTGTTTTAGATGTTTCATGTTTCTGATCACACCCTCTATTTATCTTCAAAGGGTCGAGGGTTCAGTGCTAATTCTTAGGCAATGGTGTCTTAGGAATCATCGGGAATCAACAATGTAGTGATGATGTAACATTTCTTAAAATAAGTAATCATTTTAACGAGTCATTCGACACCAGAATTAGCAACATTATTTAACTTCTTCGATTGACGACATTCAAATGTTAATTATTCTATTATTCTACCGTATGGCATAAATGACATCCATATCATTAACTGCTATAGTTATAATCATACCAAGTACTTCCTATGAATATGCGAAAGTACGTATGTTTGTCGGTTCGTCTTTTACACGCTGCAGAACGGAGATACAAAGAGATGTTATAGAAGCAAACTTGGGGCTTTATGCGTATGGAGGCTATTATATTAATAGCAACCTAAATCTTTTTTACCGTAGATTGCCGGGCTTGCTCCTCCTCTTTTCGACCCGTAGGTGTCGTAGGAAGAGATTAAGGGACAATCTAGAAGATGGGCAGCAACGTCGCAAAGCAACGCCGCTTGCCAAGCGTGGGGATTATGGCAAACTCCCCCTCTCCAAGGGCGAGGCCTTTCTTCAACAGTGGACGTGTGATGAGCCTAGGTCTACTCTGTTTCGGTAATGTTGGATTCCCGTCGATCACACTAAGAAAAAGAAGTACAGGTTCAGTTACATATTTGTGCATAAAGTCTTGAATTAAATAGTTATAGTAAATCTTGCATGACTGAAATTCAGTGAACTGCTTTGAAAAATTATTGTCATATGTGGTGGGTCCCCCAAACGCGTGATGTAACAACCAAGACGTGACCTATCTAAAGCCAGGCACACAGCTTGAACCTGATTGCACACTCTAACCATCGTGATTAATGGTTAACTTTTACCGACGCAGGCGGACCGGCAGCTTCAGCCAGTGTATTGACAAAGATGGTAACTTCGTCTTTGTTTACATACACGTATTACACGTCGTTTAGATATTAATACGGCGTCGCTCCATTTCCTGGCAGTGCGGCGTGCGGTCCCAGAGAGATCTACAAACCAGATCCTCAGCTCCAAACAGAACACCCTGCAGTAAGTGCGGTTTAGTCATCTATTTAACGTGATATTTAATTTTAATTTATTTTCTTCAAAGTATTCTAATTTTTTTATTTTATTATTTATTTATTTATTATGTATTTATAAAATAAAACTTATATGCTAAAACATTGCCCCACAAAACCATTTACACGGTTTGTCTGTGGGTGTGATAAAGTTGCACAATTAATTAAACTTAAATACTAAATGGGTTCGTACATTATGGATGGGTAGCTGTGTAATATAATACTAATATTGTAATATAATAATGTTTTACATTATAAACTAAGTAAATGTTGTTTTAATTTATTGGAGAATTTATTTTTGTTTTTTATTTTTCTTAAATCTGGAGGTAAACTATTAATTATATAAGGGATTCTTTTTTCAAGTGTTCTGTCCCCATAGTAGTTGCTTACTCTGGGGACTTCATACTTGCCTGTAGATATTGCCCTAGTTACATGTTTGTGCCTCAATATTGAGTAACTATCCCAACTGCCGTGACTATTTGTGAGAATCAGATATTTATGTTTTAAACTAACCGGAAGGATTTTACAAATTTTAAATAGCTTATAGTAATCATCTTTACAACTTAATTTTGTTTTTTTGTCGACTAATAATTTAAGAAATCTAATTTGTAATGTTTCTAACTTTTGTATGTACGATTTGAATGTGAGTCCGTAGCAGTCGAGACAGTAACTCAATATTGAATCCACCAATGACAAATAAAGGAGCTTCATTGTGCTAGTAGGTACTTTAAAACTTAAATGATAAAATTTTCCTAGTAATATTCTAAGCTTATTGCATAAATAATCTATATGGCACGACCATGAAAAGTTTTCGTCGACTTTCATTCCGAGGTAGGTAACGCATTTGACTCTTTCAATAGGTTTACATAAACAGTTTACATTATTATTATGGATACATGCAAAACTATGAGTATAAATTGAAGAAACAGAATCTGGCGAATTTAAGTACGGTGAGTGTACGATTAAAAGTTTGGTTTTTTCTGAATTTAACGTTATGCCATTGTCATGAGACCATTTAACTATTGCGTCCACGTCAAGTTGAACTAGCCGATAGACTTCAGCGAGATCGGTGCCCGCGCGAAGTGCACACAGGTCGTCTGCGAACATATACGCGGAGCAGTGGCGTATCACACCGCACAGGCTATTGACGTGCATTAGGTAGCACACAGGACTGCAGCCAGATCCCTGCGGCACCCCGCACGTGACTTCCCTCGCATCGCTGTACGACTCGCCCACCCTGACGCAGTGGCAGCGGCCAGTGAGATAGTCGCGGAACCATTTGTTTAGCGGCTCCCCCACTCCGCACTCTTCCATAGCATTTAATAATGTAGTTTTTTCTAAAGTGTCAAATGCTTTTTTAAAATCAAAAAATACAGCTACAATAACCTTTCTATTATTTAAATAATTATTGATTTCATTAGAAAACTTTGATAACAGTGTATTTGTACTTTTACTTTTCTGAAAACCGTGCTGGCAGTCGTTTATTATTTTATTTTTATGAAGATAACTACTTAATTGTTTTACTATAGATTTTTCTATTATTTTGTCTATGCTTGATAATATTGAAATTGGTCTGTAATTAGAGAATAACCTACGATCACCTTTTTTGTAAATAGGACGGACTATTGACTCTTTCAATTTATTTGGAAATGTATATTTGCTTACACTTAAATTAATTAAATTAGCTAGCACTGGACTTACTTTATATCTAAGTTCGATGTCCAAAATATTTTTTAGGTTCTTCTTATCATCACGCTTTGTCCCCGTAAAGACAGGCCTAGGAGAATCGTTTCCCATCCACTTTGCGCCAGAAAGTAGAATATAAGTATATATTACTAAGTTGTATTGTATTCTGTTCGTGGTTAACATACCGAATTTGTATGCACAAGGTTGCAGGTTCAAACCCGGGCAAGTATCAATGTGACTCTTTCAATGTTATAAATACTTTCTTAGTTATTCTAAGACACCACTGACTAACGGTGACGGACAACATCGTGAAGAAACCTGGATTTAATTATCTGAAATCGCCCGCAGTGAGGTAACGTGGTGATCAATGCTCAATCCTTCTCATGAGAAAAGGCCTTTGCCCCGCCGTGGGACAGTTATAGGCTGTTATTATTGTTATATTCTGTTTGAAAAATAAATGACCCTTAAGTTCCATCATTTTTCCATTATTTATCGAGCACCTCCGCCTGCCTCTTTCGGGAATTCAGACGTTATGGAGACTGGACTGGGGTCAGTCTCACAGTAAGGACAAGTTTCAGATTAGTAAGAAAATATTTAGTAACCAATTTAAATTAGCAGTCTAAGATTGGTTATTATATTTTCTCAAAAGGAACACGACACAAGCGTAAATCTACACGTAGATATTTCTTCCAGGGTTTACCAGCATGTCTCCCTTCACCTGTATCGCGGCAGGTCTGCTACTGTGTGCCCTGCAAGCCTCAGGGCTGGGCGTGGTCAGCCTGGTGGCAGGCGGCGCTAAGGCCATCGGCAACGAGGTCTCAGAGGTCAAGAATGTGGTTGACACGAGTTTAGTCACCGTGGGATCCTCACAGTGTGAGTCTACATTCCTATTGTATTTATTTAGCCGCTAAATCTTTTCCAAACCAGATTGAAGCCGGTTTTTAAATATGTAGAAGCTGCGGCTAAATTCAAGCAATGTTAGATGACTGTGCAGTGAAATATTCAGGTAACTACATGGGCAGACGTCGTCCGACCTTACTGCTGAATGATCAAGTTCATTTATTCTCAATAAGGTATCTGCCCTCCACATGGTACTGATGGTATCGTTACGTCATCTATAAAAGACCCAAATTCCTTATGAAATTGGTCACGGGGTCCGTGATTATGTTGGAAGACAATACCATGACAAAGGTAGACATAATATGACGACCTGATTAGCGCAGTGGCTAAGCGATTGGACTGCTGCGCTAAGGGTTGCGGGTTCGATTCTCGCACGGGGCAAAACTTTGTGCGAACCACATGTTTGTCCCGAGTCTGGGTGTTTGTGTATGTGAATATTTCATGTTTGTGAAACGCACCTACGATACAGGAGAAATTCCTAGTGTGGGGCGACGTTTTTTTTAAAAAAAAAAAAAAGAATAAAATATTATTAATTCCTAGCAACACCCAGAGGTATTACCCGCTACATTTTTTCGGGATAAAAGAAGCCTATGTGTTAATCCGCTTGTCAGCTACTTCCATATGAAATTTCATTAAAATCCATTCAATACTTTTACGTGAAAGAGTAACAAACATCCATCCATACTTACTAACTTTCGCGTTTATAATATTAGTAGGGATTTACTCCTATAGCAGAAGATCGAACAGCTTCATAGATCTCTTATTTATTTCTTTCAGGCAACACTGTGAAGAACATCATTCAACTCCAATACAAAGACTACGAAAATAAACAACCTGACTTCAGCGAGCTCACCCTCAACTACATCACCAGGTGATTGATTACTTTAATTAACTGCAAATAATGTTACTTTACTTTGAAGGGTTGATGTAGTGCAAAAATATATAAACGATTTAGGTACTATAGAAAGTAGATATACACGGCAAACACAATCATCTAGATTTCATTAAACTTCAGTCGTTTAACCTAACCGATTCGGTTGCAGGAGATATATAATTCCAGGCACTAGAACAACTTATTTATAAAGGTTGCTGAGCACTATCCCGCCGCCCCTGAATTATAAATGAGCTTTCGAACCAAAAGTAAAAAAGGTTAACTAAACTATTGGCAAACAGTAATTATATAACGCCAAATATACAATTTGGTTGTTCCGGAAACAGTTGTTCTTGTTACTTGGCTCATGTTGGTACGCCCGTGTTTCTTCCAGTGACATGCACCTGAAATACAAACTGGACAATGCTGCGGAGCTCATCACCAAGTCCAACTCGTTCAACTTGGAGAATAAATTTGAAATCTACTTGCACGGCTTCACGGACAACCCCACCAAGGAGGGCTTCACCACCATCAGCAAGGCTTTGTTGAGTGGAGGTAAGCACAGACAGAAGAATTTTGCATGCAAGGACGGTGTTCCCTTCATGCTCCTGCTCCACTTGTGTCTAAACGTAAATTAGCACATTAGTTAAACGTAGATGTGGCCAACATATGTTTTGTTTAGAATCAGCATTGCCACGTTGAATGGCAATGCTGATTCTATGACCCAATACTAAACCAGCCCTTATCACGCGAAAAGTCGACTAAACGTTATTTTTTTGGTCCGTGACTATGAATGCTGTAAAGGATTCGATACGTCGGGCCCAAACCACCTATTAAATCCGTAAAATTAGTTCGACTTCAAAACAGATATGTATGTGTTGTTCTGTCCTCAGGTTCTTCTAACGTGTTAGCACTGGACGCGAGCTCTCTGATTGGCTTCCTGTACCTGCGCTCCACCACCATGGTGCGTCTCATCGGGGAACAATTGGGAAAGGTCCTCGTAGGCTTCAAAGAAGGTGGGTGTCACGAGGACCTCTGTATACTCCATAGAATATTACAACTCTGTTTCATTCCTTCTGGAATCAGAGAAAATGTTCTTACAGCCGCCTAACTGCGTTTTTCAAAAATAACTTATAAGACTGTTCGTAACGAGTAGACGACCTGATTGGCGCAGTGGCTAAGCGATTGGACTGCTGCGCTAAGGGTTGCGGGTTCGGTTGCAGCACAAAGCAAAAAATTGTGCGAACCGCAGATGTTTGTCCTAAGTCTGGGTATTTGTGTCTGTGATATTTCCTTCTTTTGAAAGGCACCCACGACACAAGAGAAATTTCTAGTGTGGGGCGATGACTGAAAAAAATAACTAATATTAAGGCTAAGCTTTTTCGGTAATGTTACTGCTTTCCGGGGTTAATAATAGTCTACGCCCTTCTCTAGGTCTCTTCGTTGTTTCATAAGAATAGTGAGATCCGAGTCTGGCGACATTTCTGCCTACCTCTTTAAAGAAAACGGAATATATATAAAAATACTTAAACCATCAAAAAGTATACTTGTTAATGTGAAGTTCACATTGTGATCTTCCTAATGCCCTCTATGTATTTCCTATTGTAAACTAATTAAATGATATTATCTCACGTTTTAATTGATAACCAACAGGTTTATGACGCTGTCGGTTCTTACTCTTAATTACATTAACAGTGCCTGTATACTACACAATTAATAAACATCATTATTTATAAAAAGGGCCAATTTAACCCATGGACTAAATTATACAGCGCAGTGGCTAAGCGATTGGATTGCTTCTCTAAGGGTTGAGGGTTCGATCCCCGCACGGGGAAAAACTTTGTGCGGGTGTTTGTGTATGTGATATTTCATGTTTGCGAAACACACCCACGAGATTCCTAGTTCGGCGCGACGTTTTTTTGAAACAAAAAAAACCCATCACTGTCGTTTGCATGTCAAAGAAGAGTCAAAGTAAATAGACTTGATACGGGGTTGCATAAAATTCCTTATAAAAATCATAACACTAAAACATAGTTGTTTTTGTATAATAAATAATGCAGGTAATAATAAACATTGCTAGAAGATTAGCCCTCTGACTTATAAACGATGCTAAACTGTGTTTTAGGTTAACCAGTTCTTAAGACTATTGACATTTGACATCTCTATTCTTTGCCATGAAAAAGGCAGACAGGTATAATTTAATTAATAGTTCAGCTTTGTTAATTTTCATAAGTATGGGGAATCAATAAAAATATAAGGTCTGGTGAAAAAACAGTACTCTAGACATCTAACCTAGACATTAGCTAGTAAGTCATTGGATATTGTGGAAGTAAGAAATCATGTCTGGTTCATCGGAAGTGAAAAAGATATGAACTGAACCGGGTTCGGGTGAGAAAGGGATTACCCTCGAACCTATTCAGTTGATTCCACCAATATTTCGAATGGAGTTTCAGGGTGGACATTATTCAACATCAATACCGAAAAAGGCACAAAATAATAAAAAAATCTCCACACGAAGTCTCTGGCTGAATCTATAACTCCAGACTAGATTATTATTACTGTAGACGTAGGTATAAAACGTATCAATTTGTTCCCCATGATACACATATACATATGTCATCATTTGCAGCCGGCGTCGAACCCAGCAAGATACACCTCATTGGGCACAGCCTGGGCAGTCACATCGCCAGTTTTGCGGGCAAGAGCTTTTACAACCAGACCGGGGAACACGTGGGCAGGATCTCTGCGCTGGACCCCGCGGGCCCCTGCTTTGTGCGGGAAGACCTGAAGCTCACCAAGACTGACGCGAGCTTCGTTGATGTTATCCACACTGATGCTGGGGTCTTTGGGCTCACGGAGCCTGTTGGTGAGTGTGTTTTCTCTTCATCATCATCATCATCATCAGCCTATCTCAGTCCACTGCTGGACATATTTTTTTCGTAACCGCTGCAAATTCAAATTCATATACAATGCACTACACTTGCTACAATACAGCACTGGTAGCTGAGTGGTGAGACTGTTGGACAGCCAAGTCAAAGGTCACAAGTTTACTCGGCACCTGGCACGCACTGACAATGTCTTTTAGAATTATGTGCGTACTTATTATAAATTAGTTATCAGTTGCTAAAAACAGTGAAGGAAAATATCGCGATGAAACCGGTACACCTGAGAGATTTTACAACGGTGTGTAAAGTTATATCAGAAGCTTACAGGCCGTCTAAACTCTGGCACCAGGTTCTTCATCAACCATACGATAAGTAGATGACATCCTACAATATACGAGACTAAGAGTTGTTTTCATTATTCTCACAATTTTCATTCTTCCCCAATCTTTCGCCACCGGTGTGACATTGTTTTTATGTCATTTTGGACTACTGTGGGGGCTTGTATCCAAAACTGTTGTTTCCCCACAGGCCATATTGATTTCTTCCCGAACAATGGCGAGAGCCAGCCGGGCTGCTTCATGCAGACCTGCAGCCACAGCCGCGCCTGGGAACTGTACGCCGAGTCGGTGGCCACGCCGGAAGCCTTCCCTGCTGTCCGCTGCGCCGACTGGAACAGCTTTAGGAACGAACAGTGTGACAGTAACACAACCAGGTAACATCACGGCCTACTACGTCTATCTAATTCTGTAATAGCTAGTCTCTGTCTTACAGTGGCTTCACACGACACCCTAAGTATCAGTCGCGTACGCTGCGCGACTTTATGCTTACATAGGAATAGGTTCATACAGACTGGTCACTGGTCTGGGTCACGTTGGTCATCCTCTCTCACTATTCAAATTCAAAATGTTTATATCTCATGTAAACTAATTATGAAGAATATGGCGCTTATGAAACGTTAAGATACCAGTTGAACACTTGTATTTCATCAGCCGGAAGACGTCCACTGTTAAACAAAGGCCTCCCCCTTTGAACGGCACAATGAACGACCACTTGTCAATTTTGCCAGTTTTGCTCCTAACATTACATTACTCAGAACTAAATTGTATGCGTGTGTATTACAGTTAGCATGTAACACGTTTATAAGTTATGTTGTTGTTCCAGTTACATGGGCTACGGTTGCCAGCCCGGGGTTGAAGGTACTTATTACCTGACAACATCATCCGCCACTCCTTACGGCCAAGG
Organism: Abrostola triplasia; assembly: GCA_946251915.1. Taxonomy (NCBI): domain Eukaryota; kingdom Metazoa; phylum Arthropoda; class Insecta; order Lepidoptera; family Noctuidae; genus Abrostola; species Abrostola triplasia. The sequence goes on from OX276442.1 coordinate 8,949,666, forward strand.
GAACGAGGGGCTAAGCACTGATGCCCGGGGCACCATCGTCGGCAAACTGACTGACGGCATCGGAGGACTATTCGGATAAGATACTCGAATGATATTAGTAGCAAACATAATGAATATTACACGAAACTATACATTTATTAGGTGCATTATACATTTTAGAAAATTGCTTTTAAAACTTGTATATAACTACCTACATATCTCTAAATTAATCACAATCTCAGTGCAAGATTTACGTCCATTTATAATTGTTAGGATTTAAATGTTGCTTGTTATTGTACCGTAAATGCGTAATACATAATATGAAAATAACCATCGAATCTTTTTAAAGTGATGATTGAGATCTATTAAAAGTGATCTACTTATTGTTTGTGATGCGATAGTAACTTATTTTGTTTTCGTATCGATTGCTGTTATTATCGATATTTTAATCGATAACGTAAAGCCTAAACTGCCATACTCTCAACGCTTAATTGTGATGATAATTATAATTTGTTACGATAACCTAATAGGTATCGTGATCCGTCCAAATGTTTAATAAAAGTATTACTAAAAAGCGTTTTTTAATACCTGCGTTCCTCGACAGTCGACACCTCACGGTGCATGATTCTATAGGACTAGGTCTTCATTATTAATTGGATCCCTACTCCTGTCTATACGGTAGGTTTGCGGGTTCGATTCCAGCAATTACAATTTTCTATGCACGTAGCGGCGTCTCGCTTCAACAGTTCAAGAGTTCATGGTAAGGGGGCAGGATTAACATTTGTAAGATTCAAAAATACTATATATGTGATAACAAAATACACACACACAGTGAAAGTATATATTACTTGTCAGCTATTACACTTTATTACCATAACAATATTTATACCGAATTTCAAAATAGTACTCTGAAGTCAGATCACCTATCTAAAAGGATATAAAAATAAGCAGCACTCTGTAAAAACTTTTATTATTCAGTCATTCACAGGAACACATCTAATTATTTTAATATTAACATACACATAGTCCCTCTTACTAAACTAACATAAAACGTATCCTAACTAAAACACCTCACAATTCTATTGACATCTCTATTCTGGCCACCGACAGTGACAGGTATTTTATAATAGGGAGCGTCTCTAGTCTCTACATTGAGGGCCTTATAGTTCCAACATTAGAGAATCATTTCCCAGGTATACCCTTAAAGAGGTAGAATAGGTACAGTAAAGTGGAGGGGCTCCTAGCTACGTGGCACAGCGCATATTAGTCGATCAGCGAGGTTCTCCTGACCGAATCAAGGTCATGGCGACTTATCTCATCTGAGACTAGCCAACTACATAGGAGACATTAAAGTGCACAAGTATGCGCGCAAACACAGGTGCACTCCCTATTCCCACACTCTCATAGTCCGATGGGACGGTAGACCGAGATGACCGAAGAGAGATCAGGCGCAGAACCAACGGCTTAACGTGCCTTCCGAAGCACGGAGGGGCACATGTGAAATGGTCACCTATCACAAGACAGACCTCGGCAATCGCGGTTTAACCTTCTACTTCAACTAATCCGCGCTGTAGCTACGTAGCTAACAGCTCCCTTACGAGCTAAGAGGTAATGTTCGTATATAAGGGGTAATGTACTCCATCACTGCTTGTTTTTAAAAGATTAATGAAGTAACACTATTTGGAATTTCTTAAACATATATGAGCAGTATTATAACTATCTGTCTGTATCTTAATTAAATGTATTGATTATATTTTAGTAGTAAATATGCACCACTGACTGCCACAAATTTTACACATTTATTACCTAATTACATTACACCAAGGATGCCCGGGAGATCGCCGTGCGCGATAAGGCAGCCCTTTATGCATTATTTCGTTTGTAACTATATTTATATTATTTGTCTTATATTTTTATACACAATAAAGAGTTTAATAAATAATATTCGAAACTATGTAGGATGGAGCTTCAGTACCTATGTACACCATGATCACATAAGCTACGTTAATTGCTAAGGCGAAGTTGCGACCTGAACCAAGAACCAAGTAACAACGAGTACTTAGTTTTTCCATTCCAAGTAATTCAAAGTAGTAGCATAGTCTGGATCTGTGCTCAGAAAATGGCAACAGGCTTCCGTATTACATTGGGACGTATATCATAACTGGCGAAATGCGGGCGTACTATACACACCCACAATACAGGCATAGACTTATGTATAAAACACCACATCCTCAGTAATACAGTTCCAAGGAGAGCAGCCTCCCACTCAGTGTAGTATGCCGATCTGCATGCCTATATTCTTAAGCACTCCCTCGTGGTTGACATACCGCACGCCGTCCCGCTGCAGCCCGTACGGCAGGGAGTCTGCCGTCTGCAGGAAGTAAGACCCTTGCGTGCCCGGCTGGCAGCCGTAGCCCATCAGACTGAGGAGTAGAACATGGAAACTAAAGGTGCGACTCCACTTGTGAGATTTTATTACTAACATACTTTACATTCCTCCGTAACCGTAACAAAGCGATGTGTCTGTTGTAGGACGGACCCCATACCATACTCTCGAAGAAACTGTGTTACGGGCATAGAATTAAATGTTTGGCGAACTGTTACAAGTGTGGACGGTCAAATCTGTATTGTTAGGCAGAATGTTACGGTTCACGTTCCTAACCAATCAATACGGATTGTTTCAACAGATGTCCGCGCCATTTTCGGCTTTGATTATTCACCACATCAGCCTATTGTACCACTGCTGGACGTAGGCCTCCCCTAGAGTACACTAGAAGGTCTGCTCTCTCATTTTCGCCACCCAGTCACTACCGTTGAGGCCGTTTTATTTGGCTACTTTTCATGGGGGTTTTACGTATAGTCACAACGCTGAGCAGGCGGGTTGGCAACCGCAGTACGGTGAAGGGGAATGAAAATTCTCCCGGAATATCTTTTAGTCGCCTCTTACGACACCCACGGGAGAAAAGGGCGTGGTCTATTCTAGGCCAGAAACCATACGGCTACCATTGCTATTATGTTGGCAGTTTTCAGTTTCTACTTATTATATTTCCTACCTACCTCAGATCATTATAGTCGCACTGTCCCTTTCTAAACGCCGCCCAATCCTTGCAGCGCGCCGCTACAAAGGCCTGCGGGTTGATGACGGACTCCGCGAACAGCAGCCAGGCGCGGCTGTGGCTGCACGTGGCGAACAGCAGCGCAGGCAGGCAGGCCGGCTGCTGCGACCCGCTGTTGGGGTAGAAGTCCACCTGGCCTGGGAGGAGCAGGGCGTTGTTATACTAGACGAAGTACATAACAGGTGCATAATATAGATTGGATAGATATATAGGAAAGAAAATAAGTTTTGGTGTTTATTCAAGGTAGACGCTTGTAGTTTTTACTTGTTACGCAACTATTCCGTATAGTGTGGTGGTTTCGTTAAAGAACAAAAAAAGAGAATACTTTTCACGCATGTTACAAAAAACATAAAACATAACATCACGCCTGTATTCCCCGAAGGGGTAGGCAGAGGTGCACATACAGTACACCCACATTTCGCCTGTTATCTTTTTAGGTCCCAATGTAATAGGGGGCGAGCCTATTGCCATCAACCGGGCACAAATCCAGACTCCGTGCTGCCACTGAGAATTACCTAATAGAAAAACCCAGTGACACTTTTCCCGGCCCGGGATTCGAACCCAGGACCCCGTGCTCAGCAGTCGCGCTTGGCAACTACTAGACCAACGAGGCAGTCACGCATGTTACTAAGATAATAATACAAATTTATCATTATCTGAGTGTTTCCTTTATAATTTACTACTCTCCGGTTGCTTGGCTTGCGACTGCACAGCGTAATCGTTACCAGCTCATGAATAAGAGTCCGAAACGACCTAGCCAGGTGTCCCGCATAATAGTACCTAAATCAATTTCTAATCGCACATTCACTTGTTACTTAACACTTACCAACTTTCTCGTTAATCCCATACACTCCGGCGTCGCTGTGTATGATGTCGACGAACTCAGCGTCGTACATGTTGAGCCGCAGGCCAGCCTCGACGTCGGAGAAGCAGGGCCCCGCAGGGTCCAGGCCGGTGATCCTGCCCAGGCGGCGCCCCGTCAGCGCCGTGAACCTCTTGCCCGCAAAGCTGGAGATGTGACTGCCCAGGCTGTGCCCGATCAGATGGATGGCGTTTGGGTTACATCCGGCTACAAGACAAAGACGATTTAGCAATTTTTGAGCGCTGACTCTCCGTAGTACCTACAAGTGGACTGTGGTTCTAGACAAGCACAGAATGGTCTGGGCTGTAATACTTCAGCCTAGGTTCGAGAGCTGTCATCAGCACTGACCTCGGAACAGGGCCGCCAGGATCTGCCCCAACTCCTCGCCGATGAAGCGCACCATGGTGGAGGAGCGCAGGTACAGCCAACGGATCAGGGAGCTGGCGTCCAGCGCCACTATGTTGAAGTCACCTGCAGAACAACCGGGTAGCTTCAACTCTCTGACATGCGTGTGTCCGTCACAATACTATCACCTAATTAACGTTGTGAAACTTGATACCAATAAATTTATTATTTAATTTCACTACAAATCGCGTTAACCAACACCTTCATTTTTTTATCTTGAGCTTGATGTCATGTGTTACAAATAAAAATATATATTGATTTCTCATTATTATATAACCGACAACTAAAGATCAGAGTTTAGAGCATCGTGTCTAATACAAACCACCTACGATAATAAAAGGCATTTCTTGAGCACCAGAAATATTATGTATAACAAAGAGATTTCTTTTGATAGGTGAATTTCTTCTTAGGCGAAGGCAACTCAGAATAGTCGTCAGATGAGGACGCGTCGCGGACAGGGTGCAGGCTTATGTCCGTTTGATTTACTGTCATCCAAAATTTATAGAAAATAATATATCCGCCACGCATCCTCGTCTTACGTCTTTTCTGAGGCCATCGCCCTAATTGGCAAAGTTCCTCACTAATGATGACGCACATCCCTTCACTGTACGCGACCTTACCTCGACTCAAGAAAGCTCTGCTGATGTTGGTGTAGCTGTCCTTAGTGGGGTCGTCCGTGAACCCATGCAGGTATATCTTGAGGGGCTTCCGGGGGTCGAGCCACTCGGAGCGGGGGAGGAGAGACGCGGCCATAGTCAGCTGGTATGTGATGTTAACTGTCCTGGGAAAGCAATGATCGTGACTTTACTGGAACAGAAGGTAGGGAACTGTGATGTTTGAAAGACTAGGGATTGCACAAAAATTGATTCCGCCAGCCTTACCGTCATAAGGTCGTCAAATATATTACTACGAATATAGACAAATATGATCTAACAATAATAAATTATAACGCTAGTATTCCGTGGAGGGAAAAGCTGAGGTGTATAACTGTATAGTGCACATGGATTTCGCCACTTTGTTACAGGTCACATGTAAACGCAAGGTGCCTATTGCCATTATCCAGGTAATAAGCAGGAGTCTGTACTGCTACTGCAGATTATACCCTACTGACATTTTGCCCGACTCGTGAATCGACCCCATCACGTGGAAATATTAATATGGATATTATGAATGAAAAAATAATTGGAATTCAAATCGAAATATTTCATCACTTTTATAGTCCAGTCATCGTGCAAGATACAAAACCATAGGAGAATGTTGTATATATCTTTAGTACAGGATTGGAAGCTGAGAAACTGTTAGAAGTCGTTGCCATGGTAACCTGGTCATGAAGTTAAGTGTGAGCGCGCTGAGGTCCGGCTCGGAGCTGTTGTACGAGTCATAGTCCACGCCCAGTATCCGCTTCACGTGCTTGCCTGAGGAAAACCATAAATTATTAGATGGATTTTTTGATTATTACCTATATAACGTAGTCATTATAATGCTAGCTGTGCCCTGCGGTTTCAGCCGCATCAAATTCGCATTACAGGTAGAACTGCGAGGTATAATTATTATGGTTATAAATTATAGTCCACTCCACGAAGGCTGAGGAGATCGTGGAGTACCTGCGTGTGAAGACCTACGGGACTTTGAGGGTCGGGAAGTGGGAGCCGCGTCACAATACGACCTTCAAGTAGTTTGTGGTGCGTGTTCCGACTCCATCCATCATCTCGAAAAGTCCTTTAAAAAGAGTTCTGTCCGAAGGGTGTTGTGTTTCACAGGTTTCGTGGCCCACTTACTATGTGGCACCAGTCAGCGAAACACGACGCCGACACTCCATGTGTAGTTGTATAAGTAATTATATAATGTTATATGTATTTACAGTATTTGTAAGTTATATTAATATAGTTATTGTATGTGTCAATATGGGCCTTGATACCTGAAATAAATGTGTAAATGAATAACTGTAAAGTTTCATCAAAATTCGTTCAGTAACTTTTACGTGAAGAAGTAACAAATCCAACTAGACATCCTCACAAACTTTCACGTTTATAATATTGAAAAGATTATAATTATTACTGGTATCTATGATCTAATTCTAAACAAAGAAAGCGTCAAGTACTTCAATAATTATTTCCTTTTCTATCTTCTCAAGAAATCTGACGTCTTAGTCATTTGTTAGACCATGCTACAACCGCAAGTACACACTATTTTCATATAAATTACTTTAAAACAAGAACTCACAACTCGTGCAAATGTCTTGAATACATTACAGGTTAATCTGCCTGCGTGTCACGAAGTTCAGATGCGTGTTAGATATTACGACGAAATTATGATCTCAGCCTTTTATAAAATACCGGTGACACATGTCCGGGTGTCCCTTCGTGACACTATGAGACCACTAATGTAACATATTCGTCAATTTCCGTAGAAAAATAAGAACCACCCATCAAGAATTAACAAAATGGTTTCGAATCTAACGCAACTCTGTTTGAAATCTATACTAATGGAGAACTATTTCAAGATAAACATAAAAATCATTTATTCCAAATATACTTTTAAATATATTTTTTAATGTCAAGACAGCCCCCAAAAACGCCCGCCCGTCACCGCTTCCTAGTGCTACAGCTGGGGAGAAGAAACGGCGCAAACAACTATCCAGTAGCACAATCTATCTGTCATAATTTAAGAAATTACAGAAGTTATACAAGTCAAGAACAAATCACATACATTTCTTTGCCCCAGGGATGGATACGGTCAAAACAACTGAATTAATTATACTACCTATGGTAAAATGTCATTTTATTTCATCAAATTGCTATTTTTGTAAACATATTACCATACATTCGATATAAATAGGAACATAATCATATTAATAGGCCGTTAGAGGCTCCGGAAATTTGATATTTGTGTAAACATATTAATATTAATGTGTGTAATACATACGAAAATATTCCGATTACGTACATGTATACCTACCTATTATAGGTACTTTTAAAAAACGGGCTACATTTTATTTTAGTCGCGGAAATCATACACATAGGTCAATAATAGGTAGATAATTTTTAATATCTATCTGTCACTTATCCTCAAGATCTACGTTCCATTCTACGTATCCACGCAAAAATATACAAAGTCAAAAAACCAACAATGTCTACGCACCGAACTCCCCCTAGCACCTTATCACAACTTAATACGCCAAACACATCCGCACATTATAATTCGGATTCAGCGATCAATACAGCAGTTGTACCAGAGTCTGATAATAATTATTTCAATATCACAAAGCGTCAGAAGCGCACATTTGACGACCTTGTCCAACAGCCGCAGTCGTCTCTGACTGAAATTAAAACCATGTTTGTCGAGCTCAAAGCTCAGCAAGAAGATAAGTACGAGCTACTCAACAATGCGCTGATGACTATAATTACTCAAAATCAAGAAATTCAAAAAACTGTCGTGACTTTAACAAACAACCACGCAGAACTGCTAACAAAGATAAATAGATTAGAACAGGAAAATAAAGAACAACAACAACAAATTTCTACGCTTGAAAAAAAACTAGAGTATATTGAAAAATCTACCCACTCTGGTAAGTTAGAAGTAAGAAACATCCCTAAGCAGGAAGATGAATCTAAGCGGACACTTACCGAAACAATAAAAACCATCAGTACAGAACTCTGCCCTGAAACCCCCATTCACGAGTCAGATATCAGGGATATTTATCGCTCCAAATCTGCGTCAATAGTTGTCGACTTTACATCTACACTGCGCATGGAATCTCTTATCAGACAGTTCAAGAATTACAATAAAAACAAACGCGAACACAAAGAATCTACTCTAAACACCGGGCATCTTCAGCTTAGTGGGCAGTCACATAATATTTACCTATCTGAATACCTCACTTCTAAAGCTAGACGTATATTCTATGTTTCTCGTGAGCATGTCAAAAATGGAACACTATCCGCGGCCTGGACGGCGCATGGAAAAATCTATGTTAAAAAGAGTGAAAACTCGAAGCCAGTTAGAATTGATGACGAATCTGAATTTCATAAAATCATTCTGTGACTAAGTTTATGTCATTTGCAAAAATCCTTTATTATGTATACTTTAATTTTTTACTTACTTTATTTTGAGTCAATCATGCATGTTACTGTTCTTACATTATTTTTTACATTTATAGATAAGTCTAGTTTAAGATACTTAAGACTAACTTACACAACACTACTTACAACTCTCACTCAACACTCATACTCACTCAACAACACCTCGATGTCGTTCACATCATCCTCTCGTGTAACCGTAAATAAGCATTCACCATCACCCTTTTCATTCCAACCAATCGCCAAGCAGAAGTCATACTCTGCAACCAGAGTGCGTCATATCGGAGTTTATATAATACATTTAAACTTACGTACAATTTTATTGTCACGCAATAGTCGTGACGAACCTATAACAACTCGTCTAATAATCTTAGTAAACAAGTAATGCAAAATATTGAAAATATAAACTCCGACTTGGATGGCTTTCGGGTGGCTGGGGTGATGTCTTGCGAGATAGAGGATGCAAAAAAGTATGTAGCTAAGGGAAACGGGTCTTTTAATTTACTTGCGCAAAATATTCGGAGTATTAATTGCAACATGTCTAATCTAAATACACTTCTTCAGAGATCAAATGTTCACTGGGATGTTCTAGTGTTATCTGAATGTTGGCTCCCTAAGGCTAAAACAATACCAGCCTTAAATAATTACAACTATGCATCTACAACATTGCACAAGACCCAGAACGAGGGTGTTGTAATTTACGTAAATAAAAATCTCAGTGTAACTTACGAAGAACCTACATTAACTGACGCAAACTGTCTTATATTAAAATTAAATGCTGAAACGTGCATTATTGGGATTTACCGTCCACCTAACCACAGTAATACCACCGCTTTTGTTGATTCACTCGATCATTTATTATCTACGTTAAAAGCTTATAAAAATATTTTCTTATGTGGTGATATAAATATTGACATCGCTTCGGGGTCGACTGATAGACGGTCTTACGATTACTTAAATATTCTGGCAAGCCATGCTATTCTATCTGGTCACAATATTCCAACTCACGGACGAACATGCCTTGACCATCTAATGATGAAAACAAAGATGAAGGCGACATGTCTAATATTCAGTTCTTCAATTACCGACCACCAAAGTGTAGGCCTTACTTGTTCACTAGATTCTAATCTTAAGTACTCAAAGAAAACATCCTACGTTATTGACTTTAAACGTCTAGATATAACAATGCAAAATCTCAATTTGCAAAGTATAACGCAATGTACCGATGTCAATCATGCGGCAGATCTACTAACTGCTTTTGTGTCTAGTGCAGTAACAGATAGCTCCGCTATTATTCATACCCCCAAAAGGCAACGTGTCAGTAAACCCTGGATCACTAAAGGATTACTGAGGTGTATGAAGAATAGAGACAGTCTCTTTAAAAAACTTAAACGTGAACCTGATAACGAAACGCTCAAAGTCACCTACAAACGTTATCGCAACTTTTGTAATTCTCTTCTAAAAAAAGTGAAAAGAGCATACGAGAGGAATGAGATTGAGAAATCCAGGGGTAACAAGAAACAGTTATGGGAGGTCATAAAAAACATTAGTAATACTAATTGCGTGACCGATCATTCGTCCTGCCTTTTGTCCTTTAGTGAACCTCAAGCTGACATCAATAAAATTAACTACTTTTTCGCTAATGTGGGGAAGCAGCTAGCTACCAAATTTACGTCTTATATAGATCCGGTAAACAACTACCACTCTACTCCTCCTGTTAACTCATTCGTCATGCTACCTTCTGACCAAGATGAAATTCTAAATCTAATCAGGGGACTGAGGAATAAATGTGCAACTGGCATAGACAAGATCTCCAGTAAAGTGATTAATCGGTACGCAGATATTCTTGTCAGACCTTTGACTCACATATGTAACCTGTCATTATCTAGTGGAATATTCCCTGATGCGTTCAAAACTGCACTTATTAAGCCGATTTATAAGGCCGGGGATAGAAGCAGTGTTGATAATTTCAGACCCATCTCTATACTGCCAACGTTATCAAAGATATTGGAAAGATTAATAAACCAACAGCTCATAAAATATTTAGAAGTAAATAAACTCATCTCATCATCACAATTTGGATTCCGTAGGGGTTTATCGACGAATCATGCAGTTCACCAGTTGGTCAACACTATCATAACCAACCTCGATAGTAAGAAAAAGTGCTTAGCCGTATTTTTGGATCTCGCCAAGGCGTTTGACACTGTTTCTATCCCACTCATTCTTCACAAGTTTGAGAGGCTTGGTGTAAGAGGCGTTCCACTAAGACTGTTAGAAAGCTATTTATCCGACAGAAAACAGCGTGTCCGGATAGATAACTGGATTAGTGATGAATTGCCTGCTGAATATGGCGTGCCTCAAGGCAGTATTCTCGGTCCAACCTTGTTCTTGGTTTATATCAACGATCTTTGCAATCTCTCTCTTGAAAAAGGCAAAATACTTACATACGCAGATGACACCGCCCTCTTGTTTACCGATACTAGTTGGGAGCAAGTGTTCGCTTCGGCGCAGTCAGGCTTCTCTATTGTGAGTGAGTGGCTCCAAACTAATATTTTAACTCTGAACGTTAAAAAGACGAAATACATAGCATTTGCTCACAGGATAAACGCTTTGCCTGACCCTTCCCTAAAAATTATTGCACATGAATGCAATGCAGCTCTTTCCTCGTGCGCTTGCTCGTCTCTAAGTAGGTCAGATCAAGTTAAATACCTTGGTATCACAATAGATCAGGCTCTAAATTTTAAACCCCATTTAGAAATTCTTGTCACCAGACTCCGTAAGCTCATTTATATTTTCAAGACTCTGAGATACTCTGCTGACCGAAAAACTATAAAGATGGTATATTCCGCCTTGTGTCAATCGATCATAGACTATTGTATTACCTCCTGGGGTGGGGCCAGTAAATCCTACCTAATTGAAGTTGAGAGAGCTCAACGGTCTATACTCAAAGTAGGAGCTGGTCTCCCCTTTCGTTTTCCGACATATGAGTTATATAAGGAGTGGGATGTTCTTACTGTAAGGCAAACATTCATTCTACACATAGCCTTAATGCAACACTCCCAACTTCATTACGATCCTAACGTAGTAAATAATAAGCGTCGTAAAGATAAAATTTGTGCCCCAGTAAAGGTGCACTCCTCACATGCACAGCAATTCTTTTGTTTCCTTGGCTCACATCTTTACAATAAACTTAATTCACCCCTGAACATCTATCCTCTTACTAGTACACGCTGTAAGTTATCAGTCATGACATATCTTAAGACCCTAAATTACCAGGATACAGAAAATCTTTTATCTTATTTTACTTAGGAATTCACGAACTTATGTCATTTGATTTCTACCTATATCTCTAGCACGAATACGACCTCATTCACACACACGAACACTTCTTTCATTCCTCACATACACACATACACATACAACACACACACACACACTCGCCCGCATATATTAATAACATTTTCTAGTTATCTTTAATTACCTTCAAATTGTTACTTTACTTCATCTCATTGTAATAGAATTAGATACAAAAATTGTCATGTTGATCTGAATGCTAGCACCAGGGGGAGACCTGGTGACCTGTAATACAGGTTTTATTATAAAACCTACCATGGGCACCAGTCTCTCACAATGTTACGTTTATATCTGTCACTACATGTTTAGTATTAAGGTATTCATTGTGATGAGAAAATAAAGAAATTTATTATTTATTATTATAATAGATATTATTTAGTGAGTATAACATTTAGGTGTGATCGATGTTCCCGTCCGTATGACATAGTAGGTACTATTATTTTTGTTGTCAGGGGGAATCTTTCAAAAGGCACCCGGCCTCTATGGGGGTAAAGACCGGGGAATGTGGGATTTCTACGTCTCTTAAACCACCCCGATCAGTAATACGCATAAGTAAATACTTACAATAACGAATTCATTATACCATTACTATTAGGACTTAGGAGTCACTGTTACCGACATGCAAGCCAATTAACTATACTCACACTGACTGAAGCCCACGTAGAAGATAGTTTTCTCGATGGGATCCGCGACCGTCGATAACTCCTTGGTGACGCCTCTAGTGATGCCGTTGGTGATGTTCTTGGTGAGCGAGCTGATGAAGCTGAGGTGCGCCGTCGCGGTGGCCAGCCAGACCAGCGCCACCAGGGGCAGGAGGCGAGACATGGTGCTCTGAGGATGAGGGGATAATAAGGATACAGGACCTCCTAAAATGAATGAAAATACGTAAGTAAACCTACAACCGGAATTAATATCAATTATGGATAATAATTAAGAATGTTATGCCGTATAACTTAACACGTTTGTATTCCCCTAAGGGAAGGATGGGGGGCGAGCCTATTGCCATCAACCCGGCACAAATCCAGAATACGTTCCAGGTACAACGTTATCCGAACCTCAATAACGATATTTTGAGTAACATTTTATCAGTCAGTAGGCAGGGACTTATAGTTTTAATGACTGTTTTCAGTCGGAACTCCACTGAAATACCACCTCAATATTCCTAATTGATGGAATGTTGTATAAAAAACTATTGTGTGTTTAATTTATTACTTCTTTTTTGCTAATCACACTGTGATAATTCCATAACAGTGAGATATTGTCTTCTGGAGGTCAGATTACAAACTGCAATGTTATCAGGGGTCAACACACCGACCCGTCCAATGTCTTGTAAGTCATTAACTTAAATTTTTAACACGTCTTTAGGCTCTTATTGTGGTTTTTGTTTTGTTATTATTATTTGCTGACACAAAAAAAAGGTTTTTCAGTTTCAGTAAACAATAAACACAAATATTTAGGATTCTTTAAAAGGCACTGAAAGACAATGGATTCAATGCCTCCCTAAATATTTGTTTTGGAGTTCCTGAACAGATTCTGAATCTGTTACGCTTAAACGAAATGAGACGTTTTAATGATACTAATACTATAAATTATTTGCTTAAATGTGATACATAATACATGCAAGCAATACAAGCTTATGGTATTCAAGTATACTCGTTTAATTTTTAAATAAACCTGAAACTTAACGAGCCTTGCAGTACCTAATCGAACCTCGCACCTCGGGATAACACTCCCAGCTGCACCATCACTTCTTAGGGTAGGTTGCTTCAGCTACACTTGACGCACACTTAAATACCAATTTTGTTTTCTTCTAGCAGCTTTGATAATAAAGATAAAGATAAAGATCGTTTATTTGTAAAAAACACGAGTATGCAGTACAAACAGGTTTGCAAGCAAGATGGTACAATAGAAAGACACGTCCTTACATGTTTTGCCCACACGGGCGTACAAAATTCAAAATTCAAATATACTTATTATTATTATGAGAAAATTTTATTGTCTACTGTTTAAAAACATTATTTTTAATAAACTAAACACATGTAACATAGTATAATATATAGGTTATTAATTATTTAAGAAATCATTTAGATTATAAAAACATCGTTTTATTAGATATTTTTTTAGTTGAAGTTTAAATCTAGTGATAGGAAGTTGCTTTATAGATTTTGGTATTTTATTAAATATTATCGGTGCAAGACAGAAAACACTGTTGTGCATTAGTGCAGTGTTAGACGGTACAATACACAGTCTATCGTTATCTCTTCGATTGCGTAAATAATGAAAAAGGTTTGTTTTCTACTTGCAACCCTATTAAAATTGCATATACATAACATCACGCCTGTATTCCTCAAAGGGGTAGGCAGAGGTGCACATATAGTACTCCCACATTTCGCCAGTTGTTTTAGGTTAAAATTGATAACTGGGTTATTTAAGTGTTAAAACAACGTTCCATATTTTACGTTCCATTAACACTTGTAACGTTAACAGACTGTTTGAAACAGCCCACCCTTAGGCCGAGATGTCCTATAGTTTCTTCCCATAAACTAATTAAACTTAACAGGTAACCCTAATCTGTGAATGATAATTTCCATAAATACTAAATAGCTAAAAATTGTCAATCTCAACAGAAAAAAATATGTAAATAATAAATACTGTAAACTCCAACCACTTATAAATGATTTGTTTGTTCATTTGTTGTATTGTGTGCAAAATAAATAAATTTAAATTATCAACAGATGTACAACAGGTTTTCTAAAAAAATATTCGAATTTAATAATACAATTGAAAGATCTCTTACTGAAGTCTCGAGATAAGTCCCTTGTCACTAGAGCACTCGCACGCGGTTGCCACTTGACTGGCCGGAAGGGAACCCGCTATATATTAATATCAACACGATAAAGGAAAATAACACATTTTTTACACAAACACAAGTATAAGTAACACAAACGCGGCGGTTGTATCAATTAAGCGATCTGTTTGCGTGCGTAACGTGGGCAAGTCGGTTCACGGTCGGGGTCGCCGGAGATTGCATGTACCTATCTATCTTTATATCTGAATCTCTCCCGCTAGAGAAAGGGTTATGATAATCCCAATTAGTTCGGAGAGGTTTCTTGGATTTACGCGGAGTTTTCGCAGAGATAATACACAGGATGTTCTGTAGGTCTCTGATCCTATGATAACTTAGAACTATTGCCAAGTTAAAGGGCCTTCAAAAAACACCAGTATTTTGTTTCTTCAAGACGCATTTTACCGGGAATTTTAAGGTATATTTATGGCTATTTTTAATCTTGGTCTAGTGGTTGCTAAGCGCGACTGCTGAGCACGAGGTCCTGGGTTCGAATCCCGGGTTGGAAAAGTATTACTGGGTTTTTCCATTGAGTAAATCTCAGTAGCAGCACGGTGTCTGGATTTGTGCCCGGTTGATGGCAATAGGCTCGCCCCCTATTACATTGGGACTTATAATATAACTGGCAAATACTATATGTGGCATCTGCCTACCTCTTGGGGGAATTATACGGGCGTGATGTTATGTTATGTTGTTATTTCGAATCTTTAAAATCTTAGAATATAGATAACAACAATCAAACAAATGTAGAGATCAATGCTTGTCCTATTTAGTATAAGAGCCTGGTTTAAAGGAGACGTATACTAAAAAGTTTCTTGAATATTTTTTTATACTAAGTGGATACCCAAAATTAATGTTTCCTATTTTTATTTTCGCAAGATTTCACTATTGTCATTTTAATTAGAATGTCTTCTTCATTAATACTACCTCTCTACATCACTAGTACAAAATATACTTACAAGTTATGGACTCGACTGCCTTCTCGCGACAAAGCCGTTAATATAGGGCTCGTTTACATCTTACATGCGCAGTGGTTGGCCGCCAAATGAACTCCCATCAGGACCAGCTCTCAATCTAATCATGTTTTAATTAAAGGTAAGTAGGGAACTACCTCATAACTTATTACGTGTTGATGGCAACAAAGAATATGCGGATACAATTAAAACCCGCGATAAAATGTTATTGTTGGTAAACACGTTTAGTTAGGGAGGGCGACAGACGGCAGTATATTAAATACCTTGGCCTTAATACGTTCTACATAAAAGTATTTAGTGACAGCTACTTAATTGAATTTCAAATTGATAAGAAATATTTCGTTACAATTTTTAATTACACGTTTTTTTGGGGTTGACCTTAGACCTTGTCTGGACTTCAAAAGAGACCTTGACCCCTGAGTTTGTTTTGGCATTTCTTCTCAGAGGTACATAGTCAGTTAGAAAATGCCGTCGCCATCTAGTGATAGCAGAGTATTACCGCAATAAAAAATCTTTTTATTGAGGTATTTCCCTATGTTATAGTATGCTTTAACCAGCTTTAACCATTAAAAAACTTCGTAGTTTTTTTTTAAATAGTGCTAACGGAAGCTCTTTCAGACTCTTAGGAATCTTATTATAAATGGCTGGAGCCATGCAGTAGATACTTTTGTGCATAAGGGCTGTCTTGGCTGGTTCCTGACATAACAGGCTGTTACCGCGTCTATTGCGGGGAAATACATCGGCCATGCGTTTAAAACGACCAGGATTTGTCTTTACAAACACAGCTGCCTCTAAAATGTACAGACAAGGCAATGTTTAAATCTTGTGATTTTTAAAGTATGGTTCACAATCAGTGGGTTTTACCGCAAACATAGCTCGGATACAACTTTTTTGTGCCCCTGATAGCAAATAATGTAAAAACAACACTCGTGCGTAATAAAATTTCTCCGTATTTGGGTAGTTAAGATAGCATAAAACATTGTTCATTGATAACTTTAACAACCAAAGTACCCACGGTATTTACCTACTAAGAGTTCAGGCTACCTCAGAATGAGTTCTAAGTTTTTTACTGCTCCACTCAGCGTTGGACCGTAAAGTTTATTATAAACATATTTAAGTGCATTTGCCTTGTACAAGTATCGGAATTCGTTCAGGAAGTAAAAGTTCAGGGTTTGAAGAACTCTGGTGAGTAATAAACTGGGCCAAGAGGGGATTTTACCTATACCTAGGTACTACAGGAAACTGTTAACGGCAAACGTATATAGTTACCTACCTACCTTTCACTGTTTCCTATAATAAGTATACTTTGATATTTGAGGCTCGTAGCTACGTGCGATCAGGTTAAGCCGTGCTCGCCACGGACGGTCTTGTGATGGGTGACCGTTTTCACATGTCGAGTACCAACCATGCTTCGGAAGGCACCTTAAGCCGTGGGTCCTGCGCCTGATCTCTCTCCGGTCGTGTCGGTCTGCCGTCTCATCGGTCTATGAGAGTGAGGGAATAGGACGAGCACCTGTTTGCGGGCATACTAGTGCACTGTAATATCTCCTACGTTGTTGGCTATTCTCAGAGAGACAGGCCGCCGTGACCGAATTAATGGGGGACATTGTACTTCCTAATCTCTCACATTGCTACCTAGGTCCCGATTCCGATGGTACCTACCTCGGCAGGAAGTATTGCATGGTTTTACGATCCGGTTCACTTGTCTCCAGACGTACGGTGTAAATCCCGGAGTCCGGTTTGTTTCCAGTGCCATCCGGTTTCATCGAGCTAGATCGGATTCACGTGTTTTCGGATGTTGCAACCTCACGTTCAAAGGTTAAGCTCTGCCCTGCTGGTCTTATGTTCACAAATAAACACCGACCCAGGATTTGAACCCAGGGGCAGGACCTTATGCTCTACAGTCGCGCTTAGGTACTGGACTGATGAGGCAGTCAGACAAGAACTTTTTCTTTTAATTTACTTATAAATTGTACTATGGCCTATCACATAAATTAATATAATTATAAATCTGTCTTTTCCACTTCTAAAAATTTCGAATTTAGTATAGCACTAAATGGTATGTGCTATGGTGGATTAAAACCATAGAGTACGTGAACTCCGAGTAACTGTAGGATATTAAGGTGGCTAACAAATAAAACTCGTGTATAAAACAAAGCATTGTTTATTTGTAATATCTAACTCTTCTCGATACCGCTACGGAGCAGGGCCACCCGATACAAAAATAAACATCTACAATAAATATAATCAACACCCCACTTCTACACGTTGTTCAGACAAATTGGAGTTTATAGTTGCAGTAGATATTAACTGCTGCGCTTAGGGTTGTCGGTTCGATTCCCGATTCCCGTACGCGACATATGGGTGATCCGCAGATGCTTGTTGTCTGGTATAAGTGATATAAATGCATGCGCACGCGCATGGCACAGGAGAAATTACTAGCGAAGGCGACTAATTAAAAATTCTTTTTACAATATATAAAACATGGACAAACATAATTGGTTTTCTACAATACCATTGATTGGAATTGTAAATTATTAAATGTAAACATGCCATAATGATCAGTGTAATTGTTCAACAATAATTGAATCTTTAATTACTAATGTAAAAATGTAATAATCAGACCTTTCAGAGAACATTATTCAAAGCAATTATAATTTCATTGGCGCTACATTAACGACTGCGTGTCACCATAATTATTGAGTTATGTTTATGTGTAATTTCTCGATAACAACACTGAAATTGTTCTACCACTTATCGCAATTAAATTGATTTGATTTTACACGTGACTCCTACACCATGAGGATCATATAGGTTTGATCACCAGTGTTACATCAATGTTATTTATGGTAATATTTCCACGTTCACCAGAGCATGCGGATCTGAGGTCTGAAGTTAAATATATCAGTAATTATCTCGCCTCAACTTAATTGATACCTTTTATAGTACAGTTTGACGTCATAACCTATTAATAGAACATAATTATGTTAATTAGTCTTCGTGTGAGTGGCTTCTTGTTATTGATATCATAGTTTTGTTTCAGAGTAGAAATTGTTGTCGATTTTAATAAAAATTACTTCCCATTCATCTCAAAACAACAAATAAAAGTGGAGTCGTACATTAACACAAGACAAAATATCGCGCACAGAACAAGAAACAAATGCCGACCGTGACACAAACCTTCATCGACACTTGTTTCTCTGCTGTACCTTAAATATCAACATTCGTGGATACGACAAAGACAGGAGATATTGAAGATTAAAAATAATTGTGTAATAATTTCATTTAATCAATATTTGACAGCATCAAGAACAAAATAATACAATAAAATGTCAAATTTATAAAAAAAAGAAGCAACGAGTTGTTATATTTAGTTTTAGTATACCAGTTACTGATATCAAGGCGCTGGCTGGCCGCTACAATCGTGGGGTAGTCACCAACACAAGTCATACAAGCCGTAAATATAACAAGCCGCTCCCCGCCGATACATAAAATCTGATTTTAAACCAGCGTAAAAACTTAACTCTAATACAAAATAATCTTTACGTCTAGCGTGTATCAAATATATTAATATTATAGTATAATAATAAATTGTACAATATCAGTATCATTCCAACTTATTTATAACGATGTAGTTGACTGTGCGAGTTTACTAAATTCCTTGTATTACGATTTAAACATACGTTTTGTGCGACGCAAGATTCCGAGCGAAAATGTACATGAAAGATAAAGATAACTCTTAGTCTTATTAAGGAAGTATTTCTTCAATATATTCAAAAACTTGGACAGTTTCTTTTCTCGCAGAGTCAACTCGACCGCCGCATAGAAATAACCTTAAGACAAAAATAATAAAAGAAACAAACACTCAGTGTCATGATGTAGCGCCTACACCTAGAATAAAGTTTGTGAACTATGGAATGTCCTGCCGTTACAACACTTACAAGTCAAACAGTCGACTGCAACAAATGCTCGCCTGGCCCTAACCTCTAACATTGACCGACTAAGCTTAGTTCGCCCGGCGTGACCGACTCTACGACTCGACAGCTATCATAAACAATATACCAGTCGTCGATCTCTCCTAAAATACGAAATCTGATACGCTGATATCTGTTATAAATAGCTACTGTTATGATTACACTGCTATGTTACAACCATTTATATCACCGCCATTGTTCTCTTATTCGAATAACTTTCAATTATAAAGTTGTTCCTACATGCAAATTGTGATTTGAAGACGTTATAATATAAACTCGTCATTGCAGTCGATCACGCGCCGTCTAGCCAAAGCTGCCAAACTAATATTACATATAAAATGGGGCGCCCGCTGTGAGGCGCACATTACAAACGTACGTAACACTAGATCCTAAGTAGTAGCACCTAATGGTGAAATATAGCGCTCGCCGGGTTATGTACAGAGCAGGTACTTCGGAGACAACACAGCAACAGCTGGTTCATAAATAACGTAATTCTGAAACATATCCCTTATAACCTTACGTACGAATATATTATGTGACACAACTCTGCCCATTCCTCAGTACAGACATAGTTTAAAGCCGTATAAGCTCTCATAATAAGATGCCAGTAATTGTAACTTGCGTAAATTAAGGCCGTAGTATAAGATTAATTAATATTTATTAAGATACTGCTCTGTATACAACAGGGAGCGTGCAGATATAATATAGTCCATAGCAACACGTCAAATATATCTTTTTAACATATACTTTTGTAGTTCTCGACAACACTTGTGATTCTTTGAACATGTGACTTTGACAGATAATTTAAAAAGTGATTTTATAACATTCTTTTATTTATAACTTGTAGATCTATCGTCAAAGCATTACAAGTATATCGATAGATAACCGATTAGTCCCGCACTACATTGTATATCGACATTTAAAATAGAAGGGGGAGAGAAATCAATAATTTGTAATTTTTTTAATATCTAAAAACGGTGGTCTTACTCGTGTGACATGTTTTAAAGCTATTCCGTTATAGAACAACAGCTCGTGGTTCAATCCTGGCTGGAGACTCGCGTTGCCAATCAAGATAGTATTACAAAGGCTTATTAAAAGTACGAATGTCTTCTTAATATTATAGTTTTAATTACCCTACAAATGGTCTGATGTGATTAATGAGTTATAATTTAGAGAATCTATCATATAGAGGTATTCTTTTATTATAAAATCGGCTAATTATTGGCAGTGACGGTTGTTCACCCAACTATGTCAAAGCTAAAGAGGTTAATGACTTGAGCAACGTGTACATCGTATATTAAAACATTATCCAGCCAGATTTGTATAACACAATGCTATATATGATTTTTTATATAGTAATACAAAACACTTTTATATTTTTTTACTATGGCAACATTAATATTTCTACGAAGCCCTATGCCGTCCGGATTGTATGGATGCCTTAGCCTAAGCTTAATATATAAAAAAGAAAAATGCTGCAGTACTTATGATAATATTTTACAATATAAAATTGCATTTTCTCGGCGCGAAGGCGGTCGGTCGTGACTGTTGTATAAACGACTCACTTAGGGTTACAATTACAATATAAGGCTGAGGCCGCACTACGGATAACCCGCAGCGGGATAACGGCAGTGCGGCCTCGGCCTAACGGGGGATGATGGTGCGACACTGTACAGCCCATTACTCTGAGCCAATCCCTTCGAGGAGCCAAAACTATATTGAAAATAATATCAACATCATTGTACTCTAAGGACCGCATGATAATGGCCTGCCCACTGCCACAGACCTCCCGCGCCCAAAATCGTAAAGTGCACAACGTGACAACATCAAATATTAAATATAATTAACATTTTATTAATTAATTAATATAAATGTTTTTATTTAAATAACTTAGTGATTAATATTCGCATTGTTATCGCTTACAACTAGGGTATGTACCTATAGCTAGGTCTCGTGGGGCCGCTCGGCGCCTGCGCGAGGCTGACGGACCAACGTTACTGTTGCTGCTACAGGTTAGGGCTGCGTGCTTTGTTGCTGGATCTCGATCTTCTCGACTGTCATGTCTGGGTTCATTGCTGTGGCCTCCTGGATATTGGGAAATAGGTTTTGTTATTTTACTGACTCCATTCTGTTTCAACTATTAGTGTTTCTACAAGTGAGTATTATTACATAAGACATTAAGAATATTTAGATGTTGTTCATCTTACTATTTTTATGTTACAGTTTTATTACACAAAAATGCAGACGGTGATGGTGAGTTGATAATAATTACATTATTACTACAATATTATAGGTACTATGTAGTCAAAACAATAATAGACACAAAAAGGTACGAAGATAATATATCCAATTTGTTATGTAAGACCATCAGTTAATAAATATCAAATAAATCGGCCGCCATATAGCCCGTAGCCTAGTCTATGTGGTGTGTGAATCAGTACGTACCTGTATGGCCTCGGCGAGCGCGCGGTCGTGGTCGATGGGGTCTCCGTCGGACTGGATGGTGATCTTCTGCTCCACGCGCGTCTCGATCACGCCGTTGCGCTCCGTCTTGTACTGCAACACACACGGGACTATGTTACTACTGCCAAGCTGTGTTCCTATGTTTAAGTTGTTGCGGAAGTTTGGTATGTCAAAGTAGATAAAACTGATAGATATCTATGTAGCCATTTCGTTAAATGATCGAGGTTAATCAATGCTATAAAATGCATGCCTTGATTTACAGCTTTAATGGCACATATTTCCACAAAATCGAATACTTATTTTGAGCATGATATAGAGAGCAGACAGCCATCTTTGAAGCCATACATGTCTGGAGTATATTTGAACACTGCAACGTAGGCAGTCAGGCAGTACACCGGTCTCTGGCCGCAGCGTGTTGTAGTATCTGTTCACTCACCGTGATGGTCTCGACGGTGCGCGTCTTGGAGCTGATGGTCTGCGAGGACACCACCTCTCCGTCGGCCGACAGTTCCTCCTCCGCCGGGCTGTCCGCACTCGGGGCCGCCGGGGCGGGGGCGGGGGCGGGGCTCTCTGCTGGGCCCGTGCTTGTCTGCAGGATATAAATGATCAATGCAAAGAATAAATGATCTCATTATCACAACTATGCTGACTAAAACAGACAATCCAAACCCTATATGCCATTAACTGTACATAACACATCATAATATACTGAATCTTTTCGAAAAACGTCGAGGTCTGCTCCTAAGAAAGTTTAAACTATTTTGGATACTGAAATAGCTGAATGCGGTTAAAAAATCTGGATGAAGAGTTTAACGTGTTATTTTTACTTTGAAATCTTGATCCTAATGTGTACAGGACGGTCAACCGTCCACTTCCATAAATCAGTGCTAGAAATTATAATAGCACAAAACGATTGCTCCTCCAAAAATACAATCATTAATAATAATCCTAATGTTTTTCATTTAAGCTACCAAAGAGCACGTACAAAACGTAAAATCTCATTGCTCGGTTCCGAAATGTCGTTTTTATAGAGACAAACCCGGAAAAAACGCCATAATTATTTAAAATATTTAGAAGGTGTAAAACAAATATTTAAAAAAACATTAAATGTGTAGTTCCTCACCCTGGTGGTAGCTCCGTGCACCATGCTGCCGAAGGGCGCGTTCCCCATCACCGTGGTGGTGGTGGTCGTCTTGTACGAGCCCGGCTCCTACAACACCACTCCAAGTTATTAACATCCACTTCATTATGTCTACTCGTAATACAATGTCCGCGCCAATCCGGTATAGATCATATTGTATAATATACTGAGTTGTTTTGTAAATGTAAACATAAATAGAAAAATAAATGTAATTATAATAGATTACATTGATTAGTCATTTAAATACTAACTTAAACACTTTAACAGTTTTTTGATAATGTGCCAAACATATATTATAGAGTAATTAATTCATATTACGCTTATATTGTTTTTACTGACTTACGGGCTGCACAAACGTAGACACTCCTTGTTACCCACACGGCACACCATCAAAGGACACCGTAGTAACTGTCTTGTAGCGGCAATTTACGTCTGCCCAGGGAGTGGCTGATTTCATACTAGTTATATAAAAAATCTAATATTCATTGGTAGCTTGTATCCGACCCAAGACACTGAAGTGTCTACGTTTGCGCAGTGCTTAAATTACTTTCCTTATAATGTCAAATATCATAAAACATAAATTGAATTAAATAAGACCCATACTGTACCTCAATTAGTAACAACTATAAATACATAAATATACATCAATACAATTTCTGTAAAATACAATGCAGTGGACATCACAACAGTTCACAATGCAACATGCAACTTTAACACAACTATACACATGCCACACTTTATACTGGTTTTAACAACTTAATTAATGTAAATATCTAATAAAAACTATTATTAAACACACACACAGACACACAAATACCGTCTACCCTGAAAGCTTAAAAGTACATACATAATATTTATTGATTAGTTATATATTTAATAACATTTCGCCTTCAAAATGGCAGAAGTGGCAGTTCCACTTTATGCCTACAATAGAAAATTGTAAAAGGTAATTTAACTGTAACGAAAACCTTAGCATGAAATGGGAATCGAACCCAGATCATAGGCTGTCGTAAGTATGGTTTTACATAATTATATAAATATACTTTTAACCGTACAGAACAAAACAAAGCTCGTAATAGGGAATCGAACCCAAAACATCGGCTTTCGAGATAGCGGTGTTCTATGAAATACATAAATATTACATAATGTTATTTTTATCCCAATATAATAAGTGTAGTGGTGCTGGTATATCAGTGTAAACAACTGCGAGTGCACACCCCCTAGGCACAATGCGTGAAGCACAGTTTGCGACAATACAATATAACAATAAGTTGAGACATGTAGACAACCTAGTGAGGCTAGTCTTGTTTTTAAACATCAAAATGTTGATTTAGATCATCATTATCTGCAGCCCGACTTCACCCAGGTAGATATACCCCTCCTTTATAGTGTTCATCTCAATTGGAACTCAACTACTCATCATAGACAGACAAACAGACATACATATTAGAATATTTCCCATATTCATGACCAGAATATGTTAACAAGTGACAGTCAAGCGCTCCAGCGTCCTATAAGCGCTGTGATCGCTTAAAGCGCTTCACTCACCGTGACGTAGTAATGTCCCTCCCCGGCGCCCTCGTCAAAGTCGATGGGAGTGCCCGAGTCCCCGCTGCTGATGGACGACTCGGAGCCGCGTCTAGTTAGCTGCTGTGGTGGTCGCCCGACATTGGAGTTGGTGAGTATGCCACATGTTGGCGTATCATGTTAGAATAATGTTTGAACCAAATGTTTGTGAAGTCACCATTGGTGGCGGAATTAACACAAATGTTTGTTATCGTGTGGTCAAAGAGATTGGTGGTATTACCACAAGATGTATGAATGTTGTTTAGTATGTAATGTCATGCCGTTTCGAGCATTGTTATATGCATTACCAGGTAGGTTCAATTCCGGTTTCGATGTAGATATGGGATGAGGGAAAGAAAAAAAACATAATTAGAACAAAGTTCAACATGCAATAAAATATGACAGCTTTTTCATATAAAACCTACGTTTTTTTAAATCTGTTACTTTACTGTTTAAGATATCTGCAATCGCCTACTTAGACTGAAAGTGGCGACAGTTCAACATGCTTTTATTCATGCCTGCGTGAAATCCTTTTCATATATTTCGCAAGCATTGCTAAGCTTAAACGAAGCATACGCGACCAAAGCGTCTTACTGGTAATATGGTTTCGAATAACATGTGCAAGAGAAAAAGCTGCCATGGTCAAGTGAAATTAAAAACAACATCAAATGGAAAAAAAGTAAAGTAAAAAAAAATCAAACGTAAAAGGTAATCAAAGTAGTAAAAAACAAAAGTCCATTAACATGCTAATGATAATGAGTCACACAATGAGTAGCGGGAGTTATCGTACCTGGTCGCCGGTGGTGACCATGGTCTTGACCTCCTGTGTGAGCACGCGCTGCTCGTGCCTGGTGGCGGAGGAGGTGAGCGTGTGCGCCACGGTCTTCTCCTCCAGCTGCTGCGTGCGCGCCTGCGTGTCCAGGTCGTGGTGCGTGGTGGCCGTGCGCGTGGTCACGGCGCGCGCCGTCACGTACGGGCTCTTGGCCGCGCCCTCCGCCGGCTCCAGGCTTTCGGCCTGGGCAACGGTTACACTAGCATGCTTTCACTATGTACACGGAAATACGTGAACTACGAAGCCGGGAAGCTTAGAAATTATAAAAAATTAGGCAACACGCTGTACAAATTAAAAGAAAAACGACATAAAAAAAACAGGGTGGCGTCACGTGTGCCGGTTACTGGAAATTGATAAAGAGAATGAGACGCACCTTGTTGGTGTGCGTGGAGAAGGTGACCTCGCCGGTGCCGAGGTTCTCCACCTCCTGCTCCACGTTGTGCGTGACGCCCTCGTCGTTCCTGGTGAGCAGCTGCTTGGTGGTGGTCTTCACCACGACGGGCGGCGTGGGCGTCTTCTTAGAGCGCTGCGAAATCGGGATCTTGGAGGACAGAGGGGTGGTGGACGACACGTAACCCTGATGCCGGATGTGCTCGCTCGTCGTGTACTCTGTGAACGTCTTAGGCTCATCTCCTCTCAGCGGACTTTCGTCTTTACCGAAGGTCGAGAACTTATGCGTGTTCACTGTCTGTATGTCGATGTTCGCCGGAAGGTCCTGGGTCTCCTTCTCTATCGTGTAGTTACCGCTCTTGTCTTCGAAGTGTGAAGGATCGATTTGTGAATAGTGAAGTATCAGTTGTCCCGTGACTGGGTCTCTGACGGCCGTGCTCGGGTCTATGTCGCCTGTGTCTGGGTCGATGTCCCCGTATTCGGTCTTTATCCTGCCAGTAATAGGGTCAATTTTGCCTGATAGAGTCATAGTTTGTGTGACAGTTGTCCGCGCTCCCTTCAACCTCGGGTCGTCAGGATCCACGTCGATAGTTTCTCCTGTAATGGGGTCGATGATCTGGTACAGATACACGGTCTTAGTCGTGATGATCCTGCCTGTCGTTTCATCAATGGTGCACTCCTTAGGATCGACTTCTTTAACTCTTCCCTTATCATCTTTCTGCGTGATAACGTAAATCTTAATAATGATCAGCCTGCCGGTCCTGGGGTCAATCTTGCCCAATTTGGTGTAAATCTCTCCAGTGCCGGCATCAACTTGTGACGCAGAGTATAGAGGTTGGTTATCCTCATCAACTTCTCCAGTAGCCGTGTAGATCTGTCCGTTGACTGGATC
Source organism: Abrostola triplasia (assembly GCA_946251915.1). Classification (NCBI taxonomy): domain Eukaryota; kingdom Metazoa; phylum Arthropoda; class Insecta; order Lepidoptera; family Noctuidae; genus Abrostola; species Abrostola triplasia. The sequence continues at coordinate 8,976,538 of OX276442.1, forward strand.
AACTTTAATGAGTGACTTATCGAAGTCATTTGTCCTGATGATTGTGCCAGTCTTGGTGTCCAAGCGGCCATAAATTGTGATAATGTAGCCAGTGACCGGGTCAACTTGGCCAGCTGTGTAGATGACCTCTCCAGATTGAGGATCTCTGGGTCCAGCGATCCAAATTTGGTTAGTCTTAGGATCAACTTTGACGTTCTTAGGGTCGTTGGATACGATTTGTTTGCCGGATACCGGATCAACCTTATTCTTAATAATTCTCAAGCAGATCATTCTGGCAACATCCTTGTCTGGTTTTCCAGATTTAGGGTTGATCTGGCCTGTTTTCAGTAAGAACTGACCTGTGACAGGATCGACTTTGAGTTCCTTGCTTTCAAATTTGCCGGTCTTGGGGTCATTATATGTGACAGTACCCTTAACAAGATCAATCTGTCCGTATTTAGTGTCGATTTTGTTGTTGTCAGGGTTGATTTGACCCGTACTGCTTTCAACAAGAGAGTGTTTAGGTTCAATAAGTCCCTTTTTAGTATCCAACTTCCCAACAAATGTGGTGACTTCTACTACTGGGTCAATGTGGGTGCCTACAACGATAACCTGTCCAAGGTTTGGATCAGATTTGCCAGTTTTGGGGTCTACAACGCCTGCGATCGTAATAAGTCCATTGTTTTCATCAATGTGTACTGGTTTGGTGTCAGATGTGTCTGTAACGTATATAACTCCGTTCGAGGGATCAATAACACCGTATTTTGTAGAAATGTGACCAGATTCAGCGTCAACTTTGCCCTTAGTGTGTTCCACAGTGCCATTTTCGATATCAACCTTACCCGTTCTGGGATCGATGGGACCAGTAATGGTCGTGATTTCTACAACTGGGTCTTCTTGTTTAGCAACGCTCATAATCATTCCTAGATTAGGATCAATTTTGCCTGACTTGGGGTCTACTACGCCCGAGTTGATAAAGATTTGTCCTGTTTCAGACAAAATGAATCCATCGCGACTCTGCTTCTGGCCGGCAGAGTCAGTGATAATAATGTTACCGGTGTTAGAATCAATGACACCATATTTAGTTTCTATCAATCCATTAGGATCAAGGATTCCAGTAAGATGTTCCACTTCAGCAGTGTGGAGGTCAGGTTTCCTGCTTTTGGGGTCGACTTTTGTAAAGATAACCATAATTTTGACAATCTTTCTCTTAGGAGGTGCTGGAGGCGCAGTCGTTGGCTTCACTGGAGATTTCATCGTTGGCGTGAGAGGTGATGATTTCTGAGCGTAGCTAGTAATGGGTGATGATGTGCGCACTGGTGATTGCAACGGTGTTTGAATGGGCGTGGGCGTCGGGGTCTTAATAGGTGACGGGATCTGCCTGGCAGGGGATACGCTAGCTCTTTGATTAACTGGCGCTACTAGAGATAACACATTCTGCTTATCTACAATAGTCAACTGCTGAGCGTACGAAGGCTCTACTTTTCCTGTCTTAGGGTCGACTACCGCGGAGGTAATTATCAGATTTCCGGTCTTCGGATCAATCTCGGCCTGTTTTAATTCTTGTTTGCCGGTTATAGGGTCCTTGTAGAGAATTTGTCCGGACCTCGGATCGATGATGCCAAAGTCTGTGTGAATTTTGCCATCTTCAGCGCTGACGTAGCCTTTAGCCGCCTCAACATTGCCGGCAGCGGCGTCCACGGACTTGGTGTAGGGATCGTACCGGCTCGTGACGATGACCAGACGGATCTCACCCTTGGAGGTCGGCTTAGTGAATGGCACCACTTGTTTGTTCACAATGCTGTATTGTTGTACTAATGTAGGGTCAACTTTGCCTGTCTTCGGGTCGACGACGTTGCTTGTAATGACCATGTGTCCGGTTTCAGGGTGGACTTGGGCGCGCTTGACCTCCTGCCTGCCGGTCTTGGGATCAGTGACGACAATCTCTCCCGTAGCTGGGTCGATGATGCCGAACGCAGTGCGGATCCTGCCATCAGCTCCAAGAACACCACTGCTGGTGTCAACATGACCTTGGCTAGGGTCAATCTTTTTAGTCCTCGGGTCATACTTAGTCGTGATAATAACGAGATGAATCTCTCTTTCGACAGGTTTTGTCTCTTTCTCCACAATAGTGAATTGTTGAGCGAGCGATGAATCTGGCTTTCCAGTCTTTGGGTCAACAACTCCTGACGCGAGGATCAGATTGCCGGATTTGAATCCTACACTTGAATCAGGTACCGCTTGTTTTGTCTCGAGTTTGCCCGTCTTAGGATCAACATGTTCGATCTTTCCTGTCTTGGGATCAATAATGCCATAATTGGTGTGAACTCTGCCATCAGCTGCTACAATACCTCTGCATGACTCAATATGACCATTAGGGTTGTCAAGCCTCTTGTTCTTAAGGTCGTACTTAGAGGTAATAATTACTAGTTGAACTTCTTTGCCAGGTACTGGTGTGAACGTATCCTTAGGTTTATCGACAACGCTGATTTGCTGACCTAAGTTGGGATCGACGTGGCCGGTCTGGGGGTCTATGACTCCTGATGTGAGGAGGAGGTTGCCAGTCTTAGGATCAACTGTAGCTGATTTCGATTCGCGTTTTCCGGTTACTGGGTCCTTAATGATAATTTCTCCAGTAGTTGGATTAACTTCTCCGAACTCTGTGTGTACTTTGCCGTCAGCACTGAGTTTTCCAGCCACCGAGTCGACATGAGCATTGGCAAGATCCAATTTCTTACTCTTGGGATCGTACTTAGTTGTCACTATGACTAAGTTGACGTATCTTTCTCTGGTCGCGTCTTTGTCGACAATCGCTAATTGCTGAGCGAGGCTCGAATCGGTCTTTCCTGTTTTGGGATCAACGACACCTGAGGTAAGTAATAAATGTCCCGATTGAGAATCAATAATAGCTTGTTTAAGCTCCTGTTTGCCTGTTTTAGGATCAACATGTTCAATTCTTCCTGTCTTAGGGTCAATGACGCCGTAGTTGGTATGTACCGTTCCATCAGCGGCGATGATGCCCCTTGAAGTGTCAACGTGTCCGTTAGGATTATCAAGTCTCTTACTCTTGGGATCGTATTTACTGGTGATAACAACCAACTGTACTTCCTTACCAGGAACGGCGGCGAATAGATCTCTAGGCTTGTCTACTACGCTGATTTGTTGTCCTAATGTAGGATCAACATTGCCTGATACGGGGTCAACCACCGATGATGTTAGCAGCAGGTTGCCAGTCTTAGAATCTACTATGGCTTTCTTGACTTCTTGTTTGCCAGTCACTGGGTCTGTTACAATAATCTCGCCAGTATTGGGGTCAACGACACCAAACTTAGTGTGCACTTTATCGTCTGCGCCTACTTTACCAGGGATAGTGTCCACGTGAGCATTGGCAAGATCCAATTTCTTATTCTTTAGATCATATTTAGATGTAACAATGACGAGGTTGACGAATCTTTCAGGTGCTACACTATCATTGTCAACGATAGCAAACTGTTGCGCTAATGAAGAGTCTGTTTTACCTGTCTTCGGGTCTACAACTCCTGAAGAGATGATTAAGTGTCCAGTTTTAGGATCAGCGATGCCTTGCTTAGTTTCCTGTTTGCCAGACTTAGGATCGACGTGCTCTATCTTGGCAGATTTGGGGTCAATTATGCCGAAGTTAGTGTGGACCTTGCCGTCAGCAGCAACGATACCACGCGATGTCTCTACATGACCATTAGGATTGTCCAATCTCTTGTTTTTAGAATCGTATTTGCTGGTAATAACTACTAGTTGTACCTCTTTTCCTGGTACTGATGAGAACGTGTCTTTAGGCTTATCTACCACAGTAATCTGCTGTCCAAGAGTGGGATCTACTTTGCCAGTCTGAGGATCAATAACGCCTGAGGTTAGGAGTAAATTGCCTGTCTTAGGATCAATGGCAGCCTTCTTTACTTCCTGCTTGCCTGTGATTGGATCAGTGACAATGATATCACCCGTTGCTGGATCGACAATACCGAACTCAGTATGCAGTTTGTCATCATTGCTGTACTTGCCAGGGAAGCTGTCAACGTGAGCGTTGGTGGCATCCAATTTCTTGTTCTTAAGGTCGTACTTAGATGTAACAACGACTAAGTTGGCGTATCTGTCTGGAATGCCTTTAGGAGCGTCTTTGTCGACGACAGCCAACTGCTGAGCCAACGAAGAATCGGTTTTACCGGTTTTAGGGTCAATGACACCGGATGTAAGAATAAAGCTCCCTGTCCTGGCATCGACGATGGCTTGTTTTGAATCACGCTTGCCTGTTTTAGGATCCGTGAAGTATACTTTGCCATTGTTAGGATCCAAGATACCGAAATTGGAATGAACTTTTCCGTCTTTATCGCTAATGATAGCGTGGGACGTCTCAATAAATCCGTTGGGGTTATCCAACTTCTTCGCCTTCGAATCATATTTGCCGGTGATTGCCACGACTTGGACCTCCTTGCCAGAACAGTTCGCGAACGTGTCGATTGGCTTGTCTACAATACTGTATTGCTGTCCTAACGTAGTGTCCAACTCGTCGGTCCTTGGGTCAATAACTCCAGAGAGAAGGAGGATATTTCCAGTCTTGGGGTCGACTGTAGCTTGTTTGGTTTCCTGTTTGCCAGTCTTAGGATCAGTGACCTGTATTTCTCCTGTTCTCGGGTCAATGATACCGTAGTCTGTATATATTCTACCATCAGTGCCGCTAAGAACACCTTTAACAGAGTCAACGTGAGCGAATGTTGGGTCCAGTTTCTTGGTCTTCAAGTCGTATTTGCTCGTTACGACTACTAATCTCACTTCTCTGTTAGCTTTAGTGGCGTCTTTTTCTACAATACTGAATTGTTGACCGAGTGACGAATCGACCTTACCTGATTTGGGGTCCAAAACACCAGTGGTAACTAGTATATTACCAGTTCTCTGGTCAACGTAGGCTTGTTTAAGCTCCTGTTTCCCAGATTTGGGGTCGATGTAGTCAATTTTACCTGTTCTTGGATCTATGAGGCCATAATTGGAGGAAACAGTGCCTTCGGGTCCAACAACTGCTCTGGAGACATCCACGTGTCCATGTGAAGCGTCGAGCTTCTTGTTCTTGCCATCATACTTGCCAGTGATGACGACCAAGTCAACTTCTCTGCCAGGCTTGGCTCCAACTTTATCTTTTGATCTTTCTACGAAACAGTACTGCTGGGCCAGTGTAGGGTCAATCTTGCCAGTCTTAGGGTCGATAACTCCTGTCGTGAATAATATGTGTCCAGATTTATCAACATGGCCGTTTTTCACTTCTTGCTTACCAGTAGCAGTGTCGACGTAGCTTACTTGTCCAGATTTCGTGTTGATAAGTTCCTTATCTGTCTGGATCTTACCATTGGCTTTGTTTAATGTTCCCTTAGTGACAAGGATGGTGCCATTGGCGTCGTCTAGTTTCTTAGACTTCGGGTTGTAGCGACCAGTTATAATAACTACTTGAATTTCGTTTTCTGGTTTAGCTGCGAGAACAGGGATTGCAGCCGCAAGGGGGGTCTCGTGGTGTGATCTTTCAGAGTCAAGTAGGGCAAGAGTTGGGTCAATAACGTTCTTGGCTTGCTCTTTTAGAGCTGCCGATTGGACGTAGTCGATACCTGGCGTTTTAAGTTTGCTGGGATCTTCAGGAGTTTTACGCTTCTCAGCGCTTTCGGCGACTTTCCTGTCTTCACCTGGAGCGTAGTTGAATGCGAGTCCCGCCTTCCTGGTAGTTGGGCTTTGGCTGTCATCTAACGCCCTCTGTCTCTCTTCGGAAACAGGTTCACGTTCGTAACTGAATGCGCCTTGGATGAAGGGCTTAGTGCGCGTCGGACTTTTCTCGGTATCAGTGTATTCATATGGTTTGGTGAATGAAGGTTTGTCTTCACCCTTGGCTGGGCTCTTCTCCAGTGAGCTATCGAGGTTGGAACTGTCATTAGATGTATCGAGCACGGCCACCTTAGTTTTGGGATCTTTAACTTTCTTGTCTTTTGTTTTTGGAGATTTTTCTTTTGGTGATTTCTCCTTCGGCGACTTTTCTTCTTTTGGTGACTTTTCCTTTTTGCCACCGAATAATCCGAATCCTCCGGTCTTTTGGGAAAAGGGAGGGAGAAACAAAAAATTAAATTAACACAAAAGTTAAGTGCTCGATGTAACATTTCACGTCGCAGCGAATAAAATAGAAAAAAATGCATTATGCATCATGCTTCATCTAATTGCGTTGTCTAACATTCATATTTACACTGAACATTTGTATAATACACTAAGTTCTACTATTGACGTCACATAACATAATTTAAATGCCATCGAGTCTACCATTCTCGCTTGTATGAACAGATTGGTATTTTGCATCATGACTTACCTTTGACTTCTTGGGCGTCGTGTCGACGTTGTTTGTAATACCTGGGTCGCTGGTCGTGTCGGTGCCTGAAACACATACACGTAATTTTATTCAACCACACTTATCTATAGAAGTTTAATCATCTGCACAATTCCCACAAAAGATAGATTAGATCTAGTAATACAAATACAAAACGTACCATTCTCAGCTGGTTTTGTCTGTTCCAAGACTTTCTTGTCTGGTGGGGCTGTGGGCATCACCTTCACGGCACCGGGGGGTGGTTTCTAGAAATACATAGAACAAACATGTTTCAATACGCATGGACTTTAATATTTAATCGATATGTTTCAACTACAACTTAATTTAAAGAATTTATCATAATATGGTGATGATCAACAAAATAAAATATACAGCGGTATACGTCAGTATGAATAATATGTTTAGTATAATAGTTATAATAAAATACTTAACATATGAACGAGTAGTAATTTACTTTGAAAAAGAGAAACTGATAAATGGATGTGTTTAACGAATTTAACTAGGAATATTTATATTATAATCAATTAATCATCATCCGAAAATGATAGAGCTACAGTATATATGCTACGCTTCAAAGACATTTTAGATCCATATGTACAAAAGCTGACTAAGTTCTATAAAAATTATTCGATAAAATATTTTATACATTTAAGTATTCATTTAAATATAAAAACTTAGCCTTAAATGTGTTAACACTGCAATAGTTAGACAAAGCAAATAATAATTATGCAATCTAGTGGAGGTCAAAACTTATAGAGCAACTATTTACATGAATTGAAAATGCGTTTCAAATGCATATTGTAAGAATTAAAGAACTTGCATATAAAATAAACGCGAAGCAGCACAGAAATTAATAGAACTAAGTCTTTGGTCGTATTTCAGGAATGTTTTTTAAAGTCCACTTCACCCGAACAGAAAGAAATCAACTCGTTCAATAACAAGAAAGCAAAGCGTTTTAACCATGATCAATTTCGTTTCAAGTCTTCGTTTGAATCAAAACTAGTCAAAGACTTCCAAATAAAGCAAAGCAGACTTTTAGAGTATGAAGCAAGTATCCAGCAGTAGGTAGCATAGGGTATAGACTGGCGGAGTTGGCGGTCGAATGGTTTTGCGATCCCGCCTCCCCGTCATCAAAAGCGCAGCGAAGGCACTGTGAGGTTTTTAGTGGGTAGCCCCCTGAGGATTTTATTGGGTTAATGAGGGAGTCCCACATACTACGTCGTCTCCCAGCGGCGGGGGAGGCGTAATGCATATTCCTCACATTAAGTAAAATAATAAGGTAGCAAAGGGGTTTCGTGCTGAGGTTTGAGTGTGAGGCTGCAGCACCTTGTCGAGCCTGTCGGCGAGGTACTCCCCCTCCAGCGAGGAGGCGGAGGACGCGCTCGCCGTGCCGCCCGAGCGCCGCCGCAGCTGTCCGGCAGCGTGCAGGGAACCGCCCAGTTAGGACCACGTAATGTTGCCAGGTACCGTACTCTTTTAACTTCCCCCAATTAAATTTAGATTGAGGACCTTCAGATCTTAAATCTCGTATGTACTTGCAAGAGGTTTGCCCGGATCTCTCCAAAAAAAAATTAGTTTCATAAAATTACGTAATGTATTTTAATATATTATAAATTTAATATTTATTAATTAATTAATTATTAATTAATTTAATATATTATAAAATTGAAGCTTGACCTTTATTTATAAAATACCTTTTCCCTGCAGCGGGTCAAATATAGACTGATATTACTATTTAACAATTTTAAAGTATATCTGGCAACATTACTTATAATGAAACATGATATTAGTAAAAACTAAAATTAATGAAACCAAACTAAACATAACTCATTATGTAGGTCGGTGATGTACAGTACGAGTTAGTAAACATGTTAGTTATGGAGGCTGACACCATCATGCCATCTAGGGTACAGTTTAAGAACTATATTAAAGAAAGGGGATTATTATAGTTTTACGTCCGACAGCATGTACCCTGGTTACGCGTTAGTCTACCATATTTTTACGTTTTCTAGAATTTTACTAATATGATTACCTTCTTATGTAAATCGCCTGTAGGCTTTAGACTTTACACACCGTCGAAATCTCTCAGGTGTACCACTTTCCTCATGATGTTTTGTTCACCGTTTTAAACAATTGCTCAATATCCAAAGATTTTTAATGCAAATAAAAATGTGTCATAATGTTATTAGTGTTTTAGTTGACACTAGTTTTTATTTACTACGTATTATTACTGTGAGTCACAGTTATACACAAATATTTAGTCATATCAGTGTAGTTTTTATCCGAGAACCGGATATTAATCTGTTACGAGATCACCTAAGTAAAGAGATGAGCTAGACAAACGTGTGACTAGTACACTTGATCTTGTATTCTAGGTGGGTAAAGTTACATCATCAGTCATCTGCAATGCTTCGTCATCTAAATTCTGCAACCGTCAGGTATATGCTATCGGACTGTAATTAACGTTAGTAATGATTTCTATCACTTACGCGAATATTAGACATTTAAATAAAACTTTATACGTGTCTTATCGATGATTTATTTAGTTTTTTGGTCCCGACATTTATCTTTTACACTTATACATTCATGGTCACGGGATCGAAACGGACCAAAAAACTATAAAAAACCGCAACAAAACCCGTAAAAAGAGTTTTATTTCAATTCTAAGATTAGTGTTACTTTATATACAATTGTGGAGCTGCCTTTATATTTGATGTTTTTAAGAAGTACAGTCGACAAAATCAGTAGGTACACACTTTAGACGTTAACGTGTAACCAATATGGTGGAAATGTGTAAAGCAACTTTTGTTGCCGACCGTAGGTATACTTTACTTAAATTATTATTGTATAAACAATAATATGAAAGCAGCTTTAGATAGACGAGATGCGGTAAGTCGGTATTTGCTGCTATTATAAATAAATATGGCACATTGATATTTATAACAGAAGGTCTGAAACCGTTGACCCTAGTCCCAAAGACACTGGGTGACAGTCACAGAAGTTCGTAGAATTGGCGACTATAGAATATTACAAATTAAGTAAAAAGGTAAACTTCTCTTCGGTATGAAGCACTTAAGTTTCATTAACAACATGTAAAACGAAGCTTGTAGAAAACTTCAATCAAAAACACCAATTTGTAAACACAAACAATTTAATATTCTCCTCCAAGACTAAACATCCGACCGAACGCATCTTTAGGGTTGTCAAATATCCAGGATTTGGAAATAAAGTTCTTCCAATAAATAAACAAGTTATTAATGGTAAATAATGATTGTCGACTAAAATATTTTTGTATTATTCTTGCTTGTTTTGGCGTACAAATTAAATTAATAACAATATTATTGTTTCGTTTAAGCTGTAATGTTTGTATCTAATTAATTAAGGGTAATTAAGATCCCGTCGCTTCTCATTAGGTAATTAGGCCAAAATTATACACAGTCCAGTATCCGTAATGTCCATACGACTGAATCCCTGGAGAATACATACCTTTACTATTCACAAAAATAGCCTTAATACATATAATTATTAATTATTATATTATATTAGTTTATTTAGCTGCTTTCTGTTATTAAACAATGCAGTTTGTCAATACCAGATACTTGACAGCCCTATAAAACCCGTACAAACATGCGGTAAACACAACTGTATATCTAAGTGTGTACTATGGCTATCGTTATATAACTAGTGTGTTTGTTTGTGTGTGAGTTTGCGTGGTACCTTGTCTTTAATGGTGGGTCGCGGCGCGGGCTGCGGCGGCATGGTGTGGCGCTTCGCCGCGTCTGCCGGCATCGACTCATCCTTGTCGCCGGCTGCCAATGCTGGAAGGGAGATGATGACCATTGTATATATGTGTACAAATATGACAGTTGCTATACAAAGTAATTTACTGCACATGTTTCAAATGTAAGGTTTGGTATTCTATGTATAACCTTATTAATTCATCACATCTGTTATTAACAGTTCACAGTTCACCTCATATATAGCGGCTACAACTCAGTTACCGTACTCACTATGTTATACCTACCATAACTCAATACACAGAGTGAGAATGTACTATTTACGATTTAGTTTCCTCAGGAAGCAATACCTCATAGATTAGTGTTTATACTAACATGGAATGTGAGGTGAGTTCAACTCTGATAGATGCCAAAAGTTGAATTTGAAGATGTGTACTAATAATATGAAGTAACTAATTTTGTTTAGTTCGATATCTTTGTAACTAGAACTTTAAGTTGTGCCTAAATATATAGATACACAACACGGCAACATCTCGTTGAAACAAGTAAAAATCCGCGGGCAGCACACATAAATATTATCATGTAATTATCAACTATTCTATTTACATCGCTGATACTAGCCGCTCCGTACTCATGCCTAAAACAGGGGCTTGCGTCAGCTGATCTGTTACTATAGTCTATACCTGTCTTTATCGATGTTACCAAAACATTCTCAAAGAAAGCACCGTAAAGATAGCTAATGATAGAAGTTTTCTTGTAACTCTCTTACAATACCAATATTATCAAGTAAATATTTTTTCAGCGGCTGTGAAAGGATCTTCATATTAGTCTAGGTTCAATTTACCTCTACTCAGAATAATCTTAATTAATTTCGACATTAATACACTACATTGATACACCTTAGTTATCAGTTGCTAAAAACGGTAAAAGAAAACATCGTTAAGAAACCGGGACACCTGAGAGATTTTTCAACAATGTGTAAAGCCAAATCAGAGGCCTACAGGCGGTTTTAACTCTGGCACTAGGTTGTTCATCAACTATACGATAAGAAAAAGAATACACTACAAATTACTCAAAGTACAGTCACCCCGAGACCACGATCAATGCATCTTGGTCGACGTCGAGTTTATTTTCTTTCTTTCAAATAACTTAAACCACACGATAATTTCAGCAAACAGAATCGAAAGTTAGGTATAGTTTATTACTTGTAAGCAGAAAGCGGACTTATTTGGATCTCACACGCTACACGTCATAAATTGTTAATGTTAACACCTGAGATTAATCTCTAACACATAGACGTAAATTCCACAATAATAAAATAAAGAATTAGAGAGATTTAATTAATTTAAATCTCTTACTCGTAATGTCGAATATTAATTAGATAAATTCATTTAACACAATGCTTTATCTAATAGTGAAAAAAAATATGGGCATATCCTATCAGAGGGAAGTTTCAAAAAGATTCGTAAATTTAATTTAATGACTTTTGGGAGTGTTATTAAATACGCAAGCTGATCTGTCGAGACTGCGCCTCCTCCTCTAAGACGTCACTCTTGAATAAGGGAAAGGAATATGTAGAGTAAAACTGGCATAAAAGTAAAAAAAAAGGCGAAAATACCAAACCGTATCCACATATATCACAATAAAAACACCGCACACACTACACATATAATTAATAACCAGTACACCACACATCACCAGAATACCCACACGAGGCGCAGGTGTGACTCCAGCAGTCTCCGAACACCATGGTCCTGTGGTTACGATCTCTGTTCTCGAGCGAGTGTGTTCGCGGTTTGTTTATATGCCCCGCGTCTGACCGGCACAGTGTATTAATAACGACTACTTCATGCTGTTAGCATTGCAATTGGGATTCAGATGGACGGCGGTGCGCGAGAGGGAGTTATGAAAATAATAGTTGGATACAAAATATTACGAATTCTCAAATTATGATGAGTAGTGGGCACCGGGTATTTATTTATTACTCACATAAATAAGAGTACAAAGGCTTAATGCCAAAGACATTTCCTACCAGTCAACCTTAGGGTGATGGGACGACTGTAAACGTCTGGAACTGGCATGACACGGTTAAAAATATCTATCTTTTTAGCAACTGATATATAGTACGCACATGAATTGGAAAGACATTGATGCGTGCCGGGGTTAGAACTTGCGACCTTTGACTTGGCAATCCAACGGTCATACCACTCGGCTATGTCTGCTAACACGAATAATTAAATACAAACAATAATTAGAATTTTTTTTTAATTCGGTGAATGCTAATGGCAAGTTGTCGTTCATTGTGGCGTTCTAAGGGGGAGACTTTTGTTCAACAACGGACGTTTTCCAGCTGATGATAAATGATTCTGAAGTTAAAACAGGACTCATTGTGACGATCCCAAACAGATAGAAAATACTTTATTGTACGCCAATCCAACACTAACTAAAGGTGACGATAACTACGTGTTGCCTACCATGAAGTGTGGTTGTAATACATTTGGAGCGGCTCCAACGCCATCACTCAACTTATAATAGTTCATAACCAAAACAGTTTAGAGATAGCTCCGCGTCTGTTGCTGTGAGTTACGTGGGGCTAAACGATTGGCATTCCGCTTCAACAGTCAGGTTTATCGCGGCATGCAAATAAATATGATTCTGGATATTTGTTTCTAGTTTTAGGAACTAGCGTACGAGAGGATGTTTATTGTAATAAATATATGTGACGGTTCATCATCATCCTCATCATCATCGGCTTTTATGTGACCTACTGTTGGGCATAAGAGTCCTCCCTTAAACACCACTGTTTCCTGTTTTGGGCCTTTGCATCTAGGTCTTTCCGTACAGCAACCACATCATCATATTGTGACGGTTGGGTGTCATAAAATTTATTTGATTCAATAACATAAAGTAAACAAGTAACACACTAAAGATTTTTTTTTCTGTTTGTATACAAATGTCGCCCCACACTAGGAATTTCTCCTGTATCGTAGGTACGTTTCACAAACATGAAATAACACATACACAAACACCTAAACTCGGAACAAACATCAGCGGATCACACATATTTTGTCCCGTGCGGGAATCGAACCCGTAACCCTTAGCGCAGCAGTCCAATCGCTTAGCCCTTGCACCAATCTATTTATCGTCGTAGTTAATTTTATAACTAACTAAGAATTGTGCTAATCTTCTTCAGAACAAGGGTTCTTTATATTATAAACTGACATACATACAATTTTAGATAGTAACATAACATTCCGTGAACCTGACTATTTTCAGAATAAAAATTCACGGAAAAGATAAAACATCATATTGTAATAACCCTCTCCTATTTTTAGCATGCTAAAATTAGCGGTTACCTTTCGATAACGGGAATGCTGGCCACTGAGTCAGCAGGCAGCTTTATGACCAGATCGATATATAAAAATACATTGAATGGTCTATCAATCAAAGATTGGCGGGAATAGTTCACTTGTTTATGCTATTGTGAAACTGGAAACGCAGTTTATATTGCCTTACGCAGCTACGATTGCCTGTTATTTGTGTGGGTATACGATTATCGTAAAGCTGAGAGCTAAACAGTAGTAATTCCATCCGGACTCAACGTGTTTTTTTAAAGCTCAAATCTATCCGGTCAGTATACTAAACAAAACTAAACTATACATACGATTTCTAATTTAGAATCCCTTGTCTCTGTAAGATTAATCACACTTCAAAGTAATATTATTAAGGTCAAAGTTGGTAAGCGTGTTTGTTACTTCTTCACGCTCAACCGGCTGAGCCGATTTTGATAAAATTTGGTATGGAGGTAGCTGGATTAAGATATAGGCTTTACACCGCGGGGCGCATATTTAATATGTTAAATGATATAGATATACCTTTTACATACCACCATCCAATGCATCTGGCAAGGTGACAATTAATATGAGTCAATTATTTAGCATCACAGTCAAGGTCCTGTCTGTTTGTGCCGACAATGACTCAATTTGGCATCTGACATAATCGACAATTTCACTTTCCGCGAAGTACATTGACGTTTTTGGAATAGATTGAGTTATTATCATTAGTTTGGCCCTGAGATGTATAGTGTTGTAGCCGTAGATGACTTTGTTCTATGCCGTTTCATGAAATAACTAGTTGTTCCTAAATTCTGAAAGTAACAATAATAGTAAACAAGTTTTCGTTTATTTATGTTATTTAAAGAAACTGTATACTGTACATTTTGTGAAATTTATTAAACTAATTATTTACTCATGTTAGTTGACTATTTCAGCATCTTATATGACATTTAAGGAACGTTTAAAAAAACTGGTCTTTTGATACTGGAGAAATTATTTCTGTTCCTTATAGCCTCGTGGACTTGATTAAAATATGTATTAAATCTTAGCAATATTATTGCGACACTATCTTAAACATAGTTTTATTCTAATGCCTAGTATACACAAGTTTCAGAAATAATTATATTATCATGCATTCAGAGTTCACAAAGTGATATCATTACATTTTTCCAAGACTGACGACAAATGACCGCTTATTAGTGTTTACACTTTCGTGACTCCTACTTTTGTCAGTGTGGTAACATCTATTTACACTGTATCCATCACTAGTAAGTGGTACTGTTGGCATCTTGCTATAGTCAATAAAAACGTAAACATTAAAGAATATCTTTCTGGGAAGGTGACGTATTTTGGTGACGAGGTGACTTTTGGCGAAATGTACAATATTGGCATATGTTTGAGATTAACACATGACATATCACCAGACACGTAGCGAAGACACGTGTAAGTAGAATCAGGAACGTAGTATACCTAACTGCAGCCATGTGTGATGATGATATGTGGTAATTATGCCCCAATTTTTGTGAAGGTATTTTATGGATATCCAAGTGTGACTCGTTGACTCCTTTTATATCGCTCATTTTAATTCATATCATAGTGGTTAGAGATAGCTTAGGTAGTACGTACATAGGTCAGTAGTGTTGTATAGTGTGCCTTATCTGTGTGTGGGTACTGACCGTCCATGCTGCGGGAGGACAGCTTCCTGTTGGAGAGCGTGCGCGCGAAGTGCGGCGGCGGGCGCTGCGGCGGCGCGGCGCGGGACTCGTAGTGCGTGCGCCCGCTGTAGCGGAAGCGGGAGCCCAGCCGCGGGAACAGCGTGCTCTTGGCCGCCGGCTCCGGGGACATCAGCCTGCACGGTACATACGTCAACACATGGGAATAAAACCTCATCGTATTGAAAAATGATACATTTTCATTTTAAAAGAAATCCTGGCCGAGCTACTTTGGTCCTAGACTCCTAGCTAATAACAATCGCATCTTCGTTTCAAACTTAAATGTACTTTCACTGAGTTTAAAACAGAATGTCTGTCTCCGCTCAGAGCGGTATCCCCCGGCGCCGGCCCGAGTGTGCAGGAAGCACCCGACAGGCGGGCCAGCGCCGGCCCTGCATGTCCCGGGCCACACGCAGCTACCATGAATGCGCCCTAACCATAACTTTTAAATTACCAACTTCGAACGATACAAAGTGTTTATTTATTTAGATAGGGATAACAAACAGCAGTATATTAAATACAAAGTGTTGGGTGGCTAACAGTCGACACAGTTTTAGAAAGAATATTTCCTTGACATAACGTTGTCAGTCTCATCTACACTTTGATTTATCGTTCATTATTTTATATGTATATCCCTACATATATATAAATATTATTGTTTGTGTTACTAAGCTTTTCCAATAAGTAATTCTCAGTAGCAGCACAGACTCAGGATTTATGCCCGTTCGACGGCAATAGGCCCGCCCCCTATTACATTGGGACCTATAACATGACTAACAAAAGTGGATGTACTATTCAGTATTCACGTCTACCGACCACTTCGGGGAATAATATTATGTTTGAATTTAGAGCAGATCAGACGCACCATCACGCGCGGCGTCGCGCCACTTTGTCACTATCTGTAGGTACCTACAAACGGCGCGCTGCGCAAGCTGACGTCGATTCAGCAAACTACATACCGTGAGAAACCAGCTATCTGAGCTTCTAAACAGTTGTACCAAAGTCCAACAAAATCATATTAGAAAAATGATCTAAGTCAAAAACTGGTCGAAATTCAACCTCGATACATTCCTATCAATATTTAATTCCACGTTCAGCCCTGTAAGTAAGAGCTTACCTGAAGAAGGTGTGGTGTTCGACGCAGGTCTTCCACAGCTTCTTGGCGGCGCGGTGGTTGGCCAGCTTGAAGCCGACCGTGGACTCGAACTGCTCGAACTCGCCCGGCCGCAGCTTCACGTAGAAGTTGTGGCGCTTGTAGCTGATCTTCAAGATTTTTGGCCACGCAAACCGGTTGATGCGGAGCCTGGTTTAAGGAGGGTCATATTAGACTTTTGTTAGGGAAATAAATTGATTATGGCGTATACCAGTAATAGTGTGACCAATAGGCAGGCAAGTATAGTTAAAAAAATACCAATACCCAAAAATGCCATGCATACTCTTGCATACAATGAGATGTCCCACACGATTGACGTGGTCACAAATTGCAAACCTTTTCTCACCTAATATAGTACTCGTCTCAATTATATACGTCAAAACGTTTATGACCAACTCATTGACCTAGTATTTGAACTTCTGATTGATCTTTAGCCAAATGATTCTAGATTTTAACTGATATTTACGATACGTATGAGTTATGGTAGGCAGATAGAAAATGCTGTATCATATTAATTAATTTTGACGACCTGTTCAGCGCATTGGATAAACGATTGCACTGCTGCGCTGTGAGTTGTGAGTTCGATCCCCGCACTGGATAAAATTTGTGCGCTTCACAGCGATACAGGAGAAAATCCCAGTGTGGGGCGACGTGGTATTTTTTAAAAGTGTAGCCTTTAGTATAAGATTAAAGTAAAGTGTGCGTACTTCTCTCTGTGCACGAGCAGTCCAGAGGAGCACACGCCGAGGGTGATGTCAACATTCTCCGAGTCCTTCGCGGGGTGCAGGTCCACGCCGTACATCGCCAGCTTCTTGGCGTTCTCCAGGTAGTTCAGTTCCGCTTCTGCTGGTGTTTGACCTCTGTGATAGGAGACAAGATTTGTTATAATAATACCGTCATGTAACAGATTATATTATGTGGATATTTTTGAGGAACATAGGGCAAGTCTTCTGTGTCCTGTCAGTCTTTGTCAGGAAATTTCATAATGCTACATTCCATGGTGTCCAGATTAGCTGGCTGACAAAGTATGTGTGTGCAAGTATGACGTATGTGCGTGTATGCAAGCGTGTTTGTTTATGTGTGTATGTGCGTATGTATATGTGTGCGTGTGTACCTGTGCGTCTTGTGCAGCTCCTGGACCTTCTCCTCGAGGTCGGGCGTGGCGGCGGCGGCGGGCACCAGCTTGAGCTGGCGGCACATGCCGGGCGCCGCGCCTTCCTCGTAGTCGCCCAGCTCCGACTGCAGCAGGTAGCTGGCCAGCAGCGCGTGCGTCACCGTCGAGCACGGGAGGCGGCCTGGGGGAGAACGAGCACTTACTCATTTGCGACTACTATATACCTAGCAGGTAAGCACCACTAATTTACGGCAATGTTATTAAACAGAACCTATGTAATAAGATAAAAGAAAATAATTTCAATCAAAACCTATTCAGGTCTTTACGGAACATGAGAAAGCCGTAAGTACAGTACCGAACAAACAGCATTCAAGTCATACAACAAGTACAAAGAGATAATTAAATTTGACATAATAAAAAAAACTCTCATCACATTTGACTTTTAAGCCATCTATTAGCTCAATCGTATTATGAAGTTTTTGCTGGAGAAAGAAGATCATTAACAGTTGGATCATTCCTATTTTTATGAGGTTGAAATAGAGCAGTCTAATGCGTACCTTCTAGCAGGTCCTTTCTGACAGCCAACACGAGCTGGTACCGCGTGAGTTCTTCCTGTAGCTGTGCAGGTTCTGGCGGGTAGAACTTCACTGAGAACCTCACCGTCCATGGCTCGTCTGTAATAAAATTTGATAAATATTATTTATTTGTAGGAAACCAGTCATCTTAAAGGTCATATGAAAGCCATTTCAGTGGATATCAACTTACATTTAAGCATCTTGGAAAGCCGTTTCTCGAGGTCGACCCAGACGCGCGGGTCGCCGCGGTCCTCATACAGAAGTCCGAAGTAGTCCTTCTCCACCAAGTTTAGCTTGTCGCACACTTTGCCCAGCAACTCCTGGCCTCGGATCTTTCTCTGGAAGGTGAAGGATGTGAATCAGACTCAACAGAACTCTTGCTCTTTTTCGCGATAAAGACTACTGGAGATTTTAATATATATAGTAATATACTTGCAAAGACTCAATGTTTCATCCATGTTTCGGTTAGTGGTCACGATGACATCAGCTTGACTATTTGCCAATTTTCATACACATATAAGATCTCAATATTGGTTCACTTGATCTTCCCTTATACTAAACTCTTATTTTATACGCCCTTATTTAATACGTATCTACAGAACAAAGTACTTACATCAACATCCAGTTCCATGATGGACCCGTCCAGGAGTTCCACCCGGACCTTGGCGGTGTTGCCGGTGGCGCGCCTCCTTGGCGACGCCTCCTTCACCTTGCCCTTCCCATCGTCCTTGGCCTCTTTGGCCACCCCCTCCGGCATCTTGCCGCTCGACCTTCAGTCCCTGGAAAGAAGAAATACTTTTATTAGCCATGATTATAGAGAAAAAATAATTTCATTGGATTGAGTTTTATGGTTTTGCTTTACGCGATTACCAAAGAATTATGTGTTCAATAATAAGATTAGACCATAAACGAAAATTCCCGGTATTATTAGTTGATTACAGTTTCATTTCGAATGAACAACGTCGACAATTGTAATAAATAGAAATGTACGCGGTTTTCGGAAGCTGAAATGGGCAATCCATGTCGCCAAAGTAGAAAGAACATTTATTTACAAAGACAGTACATTTGTACATGTCATAATTATGTTGCAAGTATTTGACATTTCGGAACTACGCAAGAAAGTTGAGTCTGCAAATGCAGACCTTTCAAGGCACATTTCACATTACTGTTTTAACGATAGGTAGTTATTTTACTGTTAGAACTGTGTGCGTAGTGCATGTATCCCTCGTTTAGCCAGACTAGCTCATAAATATAGTAGTTACACTTTAGAACCTAAACACATGAACCTACTTCGACAGTTTTCGCAGTAAGCGGCCAACTACACGGAGTTATAGCCTCATCAACAACGAAAACCAATAAACCAGTTAATTACGAACGTTAAAGCTGGTCATATCTGTCGCGTTGCTTTATCTGTCTTATTTATAGCTCTGGAATTTATGAAAACTGTGTATCTTAGGTCATCGTATACCGATTTATTTTTAAGATTACATTATACCTATTGGGTAAAGCAATGGAGTAAAACCAATGATTGCCGAAAGGATACGTCATATGCTAACAACATGAATGAGAAGTGTTCCGAACTCTGCGTCCGAACTGCACTAGTCTTATGTCAAATCGAAAAACAATTTTACGACTCAATACTACAATTATCCCCATTTCGAGTCTTCAAAATCAGCGCGCTAGTAACACGTGTGCTTTTTTAAATGTCATTGTGTATACCCCATAACACTTATAGCATCACTTCGTTGTCTGTTTTGTAACTGTCTGTTCAAACGAAGTTATTTCTTAGAAACGGTATTAAATGGAACTGAGGTATTATAGTTCCTAGTCCAGCACTCTAACTGAGCCTCAAATTATAGGAAGCTTTCAACCATTAGCACGAATATGGCAAGTAAATTGCAGTAGGGACAACTATGGGTGTAACCATACAAGATAGTTCCCTAAAATCAATATACGTGTAAAATATCATGATATACGATGACTAAGTTTGAAGTCATCCTCAAACTCAGCTACAGCTAGGTTACACAAGACTTGTAGTACAATCACAATGGCACCCATCGGTTGCGGCGTGGGAACCGATTGTGGCCACGTAACGTACACGATGTTTACAGCCGTGTGGATACTTGTGTTCACCACAATTATAACTAGTAAGTATGGTGCAGTCTGTCAGGTTAAAAATTAAGTAATTTACTTTAACCCAAGTCAATTGGTTTCCAAGCCAAAAAAAGATAGTGTAGCATGTACATTTTGGTACATGCCAATTCTAGTTCACTCACAACTCAAGTCACGTTGGTCTAAAACGTTTAACTAAATCAAAAAGCCAGAAGGAAGTTCCTGAGACCTAGTAAACGTTGTGAAATCAATTTTTAACAAAGATTGACAGCAAATGAGGCAAAGACAAGCAAAAATGTTAAAGTAAATAAACAATTCACAAATTAGAAGACCAGGCAATTAACCTAACTATATCGAAACAATTATATTACCTAAGCTAACCCAGTTGTCCCTAATGAAGGTTCCTACAGAGTAGAGTCCTTTATCGGGCACATTTCCAATCCGGTGCGATAACCAAATTATCGGAGCGTGGCAGAGCCGGCCGACTTAAATAAATTACGGCCATCCTTCACGATCACTACTAACTACTTTGATTAGCCCGTACAAGTGGAGCGAATAATGTTATTTTCACTGTTCCTAGTCTCCTCAAACGTAATTAACTGTATTAGGTTAGTTGGATTAGCGTAGTACGGGGCCTGAAGGATTTGGACTCATAAATATACAATTTCAGAGAAACACAGAGACAAACGCAAATCTTTGAAGAAATAGGTACCTATCGCCATCACACCTACGCTTAAAAAGTAAGGTTATTATTTCCTGAGAAACTAAGCCTAACAAATCCATTGTATCTTACTGCGGCTAGGTACCTACCTACTGTTATCCAAACCTTCTTCCCCCCCTACTCCCCCACATCCGTGCTACTCTCATCAATAATCTAGTTAAATCTCTGACCTTTGGCAGTCAATATTTCAGTAGGTAGGTACCTAACTTTCGATGAATATAATATGAACTTCACCTACATAGATAACATGCGTTGGACTTAAATTGAAACTGATACAGTTGCCTTATTAACTTCAACTTCTATATTGATATAAAGCCATAAATACAAACATGTAGTCGCATTTATATACTGTTTTTCTCCACATCAATACAGTAGGTATTTAAGTACACGATCAAAACGTGTCATTAAACAATTAAACGCAGTCCGTCCGTCTGTCCGACGATTACTTGCGAACAACCATTATATTGCATCGAGTGTTTATAGCTGAACTGTCGCGGCACACGACAATGATTGAGATATATTTGTCTCAAACTCCCGTATATTGTCTAGTTCTTATTTTCAAGGCAGATAGAATTACCAATATATACCATAGAAAAAAGTATTTCTTCTCGTTTGGGTAACCATTCCGTAGTATTGTATAAAAGGGGATCAAACGAACACCTTCCTATTACTATTTATGCCATGTTTTAAAATACCGGCATTGAGACACGTGCACAAATCAGAATGATTTATTTGCGTAAGTAAGACGCAGAAGGTTCTTAAAGACTAATCTCTTATTCTGCCTCTATTCGGCGTGCAAAATATACATTTACAATAACATCCAGGACTCAAATAATTCGACACAGTCGACGAAGGCGCGACTGAATACATTTAGCATCCAGTCAATTTATATCCTTGAATGTCAAAGAAGCATGGAGCCAGTACATCTGTTGATCAAAACTCATCTAGTTGTTTGTGTCTCCCGCTGTTACAACACGAGCCTACGACACAACATCTCAGTGCCCTAATTCTTACAATTGGATTTAGCGCCTCCGCGGGCGCGCACAGTACGAAATAAAAACAAATGGGAAACACTCTCACCGTCCTTTGACTGTAATAAGACTGAATTTGTCATTGAATACATACTAAGTGAAATTATTAAGGAGAATTGTAAAACATCATTTGTACTTATCCTTATATTTTCTGAAAGCTTATTTCCAATAATTAAATAGTAGCCGTATAATTTCGTAGGAGATACTTAGGAGGCAAATAAATTTCTAAGAAAAAATCTTTTGACATGGTAAGTATATTAAAGAAGTCGTACAAGTGTAATGAAAAGAGATTACAGATTTCCCTATTAGGCGTCGAAACATAAAATGGTCCGCTACCAACCTACTCACAGGCTGATTTAACCTTCATTTCCATCATTATATCATAGCAATGAGTTATTTTCTGTAAGCATGTAAACACGATAGAAATGTCCTGAAGTCCGGATAAACAATTGATAAACTCCCATTAACTTGTAAACACAAATGGAACCGCTCGATAAACCACAATATCCTCCCTTCAGGCCAGGCAACAGGAAGAGCTGTGGCTTTCCATCTAGCTACATCCGAGCCCTATGCAACGGTGCGCCCCTAATGCTTGCAATTTAATCTAGAAGTGCGCCGACAAATAGGAAATGAGAAGAAAGGAATTGGAAAAATACAAGATTAAATGTTGAAATTATTTAAGATTCGTCGTGTCAATATATAAATGGGTACCTACGTATATAAAAATCTCTGCTAGGATCACAAAAATCAGAATAACTGCGGTTCAGGAAGCCTACCAAGTTTTGAAGGTGTTCTTTATACAGCAACATATCTAATTATAATAAAATGTAAGAGATCAAAGAAACTGATGACGATATTGATAATTCTGGAGTTTCCATATATCCTTATGATCTGCACTACAGTATAATTTTAAGTATCACATTCTAAGATGTCTGTTTAGCTGTCGTTAACAGAAGTTATTAAACAAGCGTAACACCGCTCATGAAACACGAAGTTCTGTTCCAGACGTCTTGATTCAACGAAACGTTAGCACATTTAGTAGCAGAACATTGTGGCTTATTTAATGTTAGGATACACGCCTAATAGACATTTTGTCGGAATATGGCATACGCTGGCAGACAGCCAAGCGTGACTCACTAACATCGGGAATACGCGATTTCACGAACTATCTACCGGTCGTATTTGGGATCTATGATTTATTTTGACTAAAGCTTTACCTACTAAGGACCGGTAACAGCCGCACGAACGAACAGATGAGATCGGGAGTACGGTTGTACTCGATCTATCAACTAATTTTAGAACTGTAATATACTTAAATTGATAGTTCATAGTGTACTTCTCTCACAATACATAATTATCCACTGTAGGAAGACAACTATTATTTAAAACTGGGCGTAGTTACTAAACCTATTACCAGGCTAAGACCTAGGCAAGAAAAGTTAAAATTCCGCTGCGTTGCCAAAATTTGAAATATTTTGTTTGAAAGATTCCTTTGACAGTTAGAATTTTAAATGCTCTACGATACTACCAGAACAATAAATTTAGCCACCAAAACATTATAATATTATTCTTTTGTTGATAACAGGCATGCTGGACAGACATGGTTTACGTGAAGAGAAAATAATAATTGCTTTCTAAGTCCGTCCCTGAATTAGACAGGCATCCATCTTTGTATGCCTAGCCTAACACATGCTACTCGAGTCTTACCGAGATGTTTATATCGATCGGTTTTATTGGACAGAACCGATTTATTGTATAAACACTGATGTATCACTCTGATATCTACGTGGAATTACATTGACTAGTCCGATACTATTCGTAGTATTTATATTTAGGTGTTGGTGAATCGGTACTTCGCTGAAATAGTTTTATCAATTGAGGTAAATTGATTGCAGAATGTTAGTTATCGGTCGGTTTTGCTTAGTGCAGCGCGATATTAGCTGAAGTAAACTATTTTTTACTTACTTGTAGGAAAGAAGGTTATGGTTTTTAATTCTCGAGCTAAATGCGAGCAAACCTTTAATTTATTTTTAAAATATACTGCGAAATCTGTTTAATTATATTACAACAAATATTAAGCTTAAAAGTTCCAGAAGATATGGTTACACTATTTACTGAAATTAATATAAAGGCGGAATGATTAACAGCAATCTCTATAGGTCACTGTAGCATACAAAAAATCCTTTATACTACAAAATACATCTCTCAATGTACTTGTATAACAGTTGTATGTATGTATATCATAGGCGCAGTGATATCTCCATACATTCAAAGTTACTAATTGGCAGCCAAACATCTCGCTCGGCGTGCCTCGGGCAACTCACAACTCATGCCGCGGATACGCTTGCTAATTGAAACACTCCACCCAACTCCGCTCTCGAACGGGAAAACTTTTACTTCACTATTTATAATTGTTTTAGCCTGGAGAATATTGTGGTAAAATATTTATAGAGGTAAAAATAAGTTTGAACTAGCACTTTACGAAAAGCAGCATTTGCCAGTTACAGAGTACAGAGACTCAGGTAAAGATCTATTAATGGCAGAAAAAAATGTTCCGAATTCAAGCAAAAATGGCAAATGACATAGTCGCATGATTGCCAGCTCTTCTCTACTAGATTATAACTAGCGTAGATGATAGTATCATAGTAGTATAGAACTATGAGATTATTAAGTTATAAAGTGGCCAAAAACAGCGTCAGTTATTCGACTCGCGTCTCTGCGATAGTTGAGACACGAGCGAGCGGAGTATAATCACTGGGATCATTTCCTAGATCATCACCCGCTGTTCAGTCGAGTCAGTTAAGACCCTCCTGATGGCAACTTGATCAACGGTGCGCCGAGGTAGTCATGTTTCGGCGGTAATGTATCGCTAGCGCGAGCTAACTCGATCCCAACGCCATCTATCGAGCAAAGGGTCAGTTGGCGAAGATTTATTTTTATCACGTTTGTTTTGATTGACATTGTATCCACAAATTTTACAGCTAATTTGTTTTTTTTTTAACTATTTTGCACATCTTACTTAACGTGCGGAACTTTTTTAAATGATGAAATGCATTAGCGAAAAAAGGACCCGCGGGCGTCCGTCGACATGCAGAAGTTAAGATTCCGTCAGGTATACCCAAAATATGCGCATGAGTTGCCAGATATGAATATAAATCACATCACAGAGGTAACAATTTTACGATCTATTCGTACTCACACAATATTAATTGGAGTAGTACATCATCGATATTTATTTAAATCTTTCGGCTCGCTCGATAGATGGCGTTGGGATCGAGTTAGCTCGCGCTAGCGATACATTACCGCCGAAACATGACTACCTCGGCGCACCGTTGATCAAGTTGCCATCAGGAGGGTCTTAACTGACTCGACTGAACAGCGGGTGATGATCTAGGAAATGATCCCAGTGATTATACTCCGCTCGCTCGTGTCTCAACTATCGCAGAGACGCGAGTCGAATAACTGACGCTGTTTTTGGCCATTTTAAATTATAATATACTATGTAATAATGTCATGTCTTGTGTAAGACAGGTTAGACCGATAGATTCATACAATTTCTGACTCGAGAAATCAGATCGTAATATTTGTGATGCTTTAACATTCAAAACATTCAACTTAAAGCTCTCCTTCTCCAATAAATAGCAACATTATCGAGAATCAAATTTTGTTACAGTGCATTTAGTTTAGGCTCCTGAGGCCAACCAGACTGTGAGAGCTCTAAATTAAATTACATCTATAATAGCAAATGGAAATCCGTGATCTCTGCCTACCCCTCAGGGAAACAGGCGTGACTTTATGTATGTATGTATGTATTGCCACTTGACATCACTATGGAAATTGGCAAAATTTTGGATAGTACCTATAGGCTGATATAGTTTAATCAATGGTTGGTGGTGACTGGTGACACTGTTGCCAAAGTATACAATTTTAGAATTTTCAATAAAACTGTATAGAGGAATGAGCATGTGCTCGTAGATACGAAAAACTGTTTGAATTGCAAATACCATTAATTTGCAAGGATAAGCAGAGCGCAATGTTTATTTAATGAGTTGTTTACATAAGTCGGTCAATAACTGCCAATCGCTGAGGGAGTGAACTTAATATCAGTTAAATGTTAACATGACCTAAATAAACAAATGGATAAGAATTTTGCAAAAAAATATCGCTAATCCCAAATTAACACTTGATCTAATTTAAAAACCCAGAGACTTTGTCTTTGGTTCAAATGAAACGTGAAGAGTAGTTTCTAGGTTTAGGATTTAGGTATGCATTTACATAGTTTTAAGAAACTGCAAATAATAGACATCGAAATGTAACTATATTTACGGCTAGTCCAGAATGACAAACAACATAATTATATGCCCGTAATTGTTACTGAATCCCATATCCTGTATAATGCAGAATTCAATTCATCAACTGAATGTTGCTCCCAAATTAACCTTGATCACATAATTGAATTAAATCAACACTTTAAATAAATCAATGGCAGGCCCTGACCGACGACAATGACGTGACATCATGGCGGCTACTAATTCAACACAATGGGCTCGTTAGATGGCCCTCTGCCATGCGTCAGGCGGCGTTAGTATTAACATAATATATTCCATGCTAAGGTCAATTGGCATCTGAAAGCACTTGAAGGTATGGTGACATAACACTGTATAAAATGACATTGAAATATGTATAGTTTAATTCTTAAATGTTTTGTCGTTAAAAGCTTTTTTCTTTTATCTTGAATGAAGAGTGTTGTTTTCTTGGCGTTTCTTCTCAATCAATAGGTAATGGGTAAATTGTTTAAATGAATCCTGTAGACAAGTGGACGCCGCAACCTATAATATATTTAGGACAAACCTGAGTTTTTATCTTTTAAAACACAACAGAGTAACAGAAAGGGGACTTTAACTACCTAGACAATTAATTATCTGATACGACACAGTTACAAACCACTTTATTTAAGAACTACATTAAGTACTTCCGAAATTAAATAGATGAAGAAGTAAGTTATGCAAGAACTTCGCCAAGTTTAACAAAACCTCAACCGCCAAAATAAACCGGATAAGTTTCCAAGCTCCCTGCAGTTCGTGCTCTAACAGCAAGTTGATATACCCACATTAGCCGGGTATAGAGGTAATGGAGTTTGCGAAGCGCAGACAGGCT
The DNA here is from genome assembly GCA_946251915.1 of Abrostola triplasia. Taxonomy (NCBI): domain Eukaryota; kingdom Metazoa; phylum Arthropoda; class Insecta; order Lepidoptera; family Noctuidae; genus Abrostola; species Abrostola triplasia. The sequence continues at coordinate 9,003,549 of OX276442.1, forward strand.
GTTAATGGGCTATTGTCACTTTAATTAGGTAAAACGCCGCCGAGTCTAGCGCCAGTGAGCCCCATGTTAGGGTAAATGAGATTTCTGTATTCATAAACGGTCCGGTGGGAGAATTCGAAAAGCTTTTGTTGTTCATCGGGACATTGATTAAGGGTTTAAACCGGTTTAATTGATTTTGCATTGTGGGCTGAATAAACAAGACTATCTACTATAATCTGATAATTTTGGTTACCTAAGTTAGCAGTTTTATAAGGACATTTTGGACCACCAACTATACATTTCTGACGAAATGAAGAATATTATTTGGTATATTTAGGTGCCAATAAGATGTTCTTCGAAACATTTAGTAAGACGTCCTTGGATTCTACCAAGACCTTTGTCTTCAGCTACTTATCCCCAGTAATAAGAACAACTGGGTAGACAGTGCTCTCGAAAAATAAACTAAAGAATAATTAATTCTGCCACAGCTTTCCATCTGTCAAAGTCGGTCCACGTTTCACAAGTTACAACTTCCTTCCATAACATGGTAAGCACTTAGTTCAGAAGTACCAAAACCAGACGCCGAGGTCGTTGAACTCCACAACTGTGTACACACTGCGTAAGACGCGCGAATATCGTACTACGTTCTAGAACCTGTTAAATTATTCTGTAAGCAACTTACACACGTAACAATATGGAGTTATTTCGGTCACAAGACTGTCTCTGAATGTATTTCTGTTTTGACTATTAATATTTGTTTAAGACATTCAACTAGGATATTATGCGCATATGGATCTCGTGATTAAGATCTAGTCTAGACACGAAAAATATGCACGAAGCAATACTATTAACAGTGGAAACACATGACTTCATTAAAATTTTACCACACACTGATTAAATATTTCGTTCTAGCATAATAATCAAATTGTTAAGCCACTTAATTCGTTAAGATCATTTTAACACATCAAAATTTATTGTAAAATTGCATTCGCCGTATAGAAAATGTAGCACGAATCCATAAAACCAGTGAATTGCACACGCAAACATTCTCAGATGACACAAATAAGCACATAGCGCTGTACTTTATTTACTACAGCTTCGATCGTAGGCGATTACGACCCGACACAGAGTACGAAGCAAATGGAATGCCCGATAAATATCTACACAATCACTGCTTACTACAACGAAATAGGTGAATATCTTTTCTCTGGTTACCTTATTAGAATGTGAGACTGCGTTAAAATATCTTTTAGGTGCTTTTTAGCTATTCGATCAGGCATATTCATAATTTATTTATTCTTTGTACAAAAGTGTACAAGGAGGACTTAATGTCTGGCATTTTTTGCCAGTCAAATCTTTTGGTAGTTCAGAGAACTATTGTTATAGATTGAGAAATATTGTATCGATTGGTCCAGATTGACGCTGAAGGGCTGGGTTAAGGACAACCTTAACAGACATATACATTTGAGTAAGCACAAATGGTTGAATGATAGTAGTTTCATACGTCCGCCGACCTAATAGATTGCGTAAGCGGGATTTCATTGAGAAATATATACTTAAGCTCTCCATTCGCTTACTTCTCCGTGCGCTCCGGGGTAGGTCTGAGAGGCGCCGCGATGGCGTCATCCACTTAGCTCTTTTATTAGTTAATTTAGTGAGCCGTCGCCTATTTGTATCTAGGAACTATATTGAGATTGGCAACCTAATGGGAGGAATCTTGAACAGTTTGTTTGTGCTGTTATAGAATTTATTTGTTTACTGTGTTCTTGAATTAACATATTTATCTGTTTGTGCACAAAAGGCAAGAATTCTGATTAACATTAAAGACGAAAGCGAAGTCTACAAGATAAAGAATTTAAGAGCTATTTAAACAACTACTACTACAGATGACAATTTTTAGCAAAACGCCTTCGAGTAAAATAACCCTCCGTTTCAATTTACACTGAAATAGAAAACTTAGAAGCATTAATTATGTATTTAGCCCACATAAATTACACTACAGCAATCAATTACGCTGTAAATATACATAGCAAGGCTCATAATATAACTGGCATAACTAACAAACGTTATAAATACTATCCACAGAACCTTTTAGTCAGTAATGTATTGAATCATCGGAAGCCACGTGCGCTATCATAGCCCGCTATAACTCGTACACAACCAATCTGCTATGATTCAGCCTCTTATCATCGATGTACTTCAATTTAACATAATTATTGCTGCTCCCGTGTGGGTGGTCCCGCAAATACTTCTCGTAGATATAGGTTACTGTCATAACACATTCCTCGTATTCCATGAATACAGACGTAAAATATCAAAACATCTATAAATTAGGAATCAGATTTTTGGAACTATTATGAGATTCAAAGTGGCACATGGCAAAGAGTATAACGTACCTAAGTATATATTTAAAAAATAGAGATTCTGACTGCTAGACGAAGACCTACATAATTACATCCCTCACCATGATCCCTCACACCATAACGTTTACATTGTATCAGGGCCAAATGTCGTTAAGTCTACGCTTCATCTTAATAGAAGAAGCTGCCACGCAGTCGTGACTCAAATATCAGTGATGCGCACGCACACTTAACCCTACATGCACTGTGTACTAATAACTAAGATATAAACCACATGTAGTGTTGTATCGGACACAAATCACCACTTCAGCACAAACTGACCCCACATCGGGCCGCACCAGGTCGTATTTCGTCCGCACCGTAAATACTGCTTGGCCGGCGACGGTTACGACTCTATGATGATTTACGGTAGCTTTGCGCACCGTCTGTTTGTTTAGCGGCCGCGAGAGTTACCGAAAGCTGGAGATACGTGTGTACAAACAAACACAGTCATAACTCCTGTGGATTTAACTGGTATTTTACTGTGGATTGATAGCAGGTACATAAGTAGCGACAGTTTACGTCAATCAAATTACTTTTAGAAGATTTCCTTCATTATGTTATAAAGTTTTAAGTGAACTTTCTGAGAGAAGTCTTTCAGTTCAAGGGACCATACCTATTATCCAAAAGACTTATCGTACATACACATGTAACGCCATATATTGCAAAAACACAGGCCAAGTAGTTTCATTATCTATCCTGAGATAAAAACAGATAACACCATAACAAAAGCCATTGTGAGAAGAAAACAGAAATAACTTAGCTCCGGACTTCACCAAAACAACTCCAATTTTCCAAGTAAGCCTTACCGGAAAAACACGGCGCCTGGCGGGTCGCCTGCTCAATATGATTCCATTTCATGTCTGGCTTTAGCATATCTTTACGATCAACGACTCTATTCCGAAAGACCTAGAACTTTACTTCCACGTAATTGAATGCCGAGTCTGAAGGAGGAATGAACTAATAAAGCACATAGATCCTCCTCGTTTTTGTAGTCGGTTAATAAATAGTACTTGAGTAATGAAAGATGAATGAATTCTCGAAGTAGAAATGTCAATAAAGGTCGCCCTTGAAGACCACGCTGACCTGAACTACCATGACCTTATCGACAAGGTCAGGTGCGTACAACTGACGCACACACAACGAAAGAAGCAATTAACTGGATCCTTAATGATGTTGTTCGCGGCATTCCGTGGGTAGTCCATGCCTATACTAGCGACGTAACTTCTTGTTCGGACAGTGGACACTCTTATTAAGAATACATTGCAAATATTTAAGTAGAAAAGCAATACTAATACTTTTTTTAAGTATTTTCTTGCCTCACAATGTAACTCCATACAGCTTTCCTTTAAAACGGATCGATGTGCATCCGACAGTCAGACAGACGGTCGCGAATATATTATTCACGCCGCCGGCAACGCGTGGTAGGCAGACGTGTTGACAGAGGCTTTACAAATACGAGAGGAAATGAGAACGATATGAGGAAAATTTTATTGATTTTTAGATATTGAATTCTTATAACACGTACAACTCTGTGAAGATTAACTTCAGCGTTGTGTCGTATTACTTAATCATATAAAGATTTATTTACACATTTAGCAATGTACAAGAGCAACATCATTACATTATATAATCTTATAAAGTCAAAACATATACCTGTATCTACTCAGTAAAATAATAAGACTACATACTTTTCTTTACTGGATTTTAATTTAAAAGCTCTTTACTACCCAACTCAGCACGTCACTTCTTGAGTTACTTAGATTAGGGATAGTAGGATGCATACCAAACCGACACAAACATCGATTCTGTAATTCCCCCGATTCTCACGAAACTCACAAAATTCAAACACGACCGTCCGAGCGATTCCATGGAACACATAAAACACATCAAACCATTGATTTCCCCTACTGGAAACAAAGTTGGAATTTAAAAGTTCACGTAAACTTTTTGTTTCGTGTATGGCGCCCCAAAACTTCGGGCCATTATCGTGGAACATGCACGCAACATGATTGCGATCACGGAATCAAGGGACTTATTGTGGGTTTTGGCAATGCTATTTGGAATTGTGATATATTTTGTAGTTTTAACTGCAACACAACTTACGTTAAAGTGAAGATTTTAATCCAATCTACACACGTTATGGTAAGTTGTTATTGGATTCTTTTTTTCGAATTAAAACGGATCTATATTTCTTTGAAAATAGCTAACGTCTAGATTCAGCACTAAAATATTATGTGTTTCTAGATGTTCAAACTTACACATCGACGTGTGTGAAAAGAAAGGATATATATATTATATACCTATATTCATACTGATTTATAACATCAATTTTATTATGACTCAAAAGGTTATCAGTTTTAGGAAGGATGTATTCAAATCTGTTTAAGTAATACTAATTATGATAACGAAACAAATATTTTTAGAGACTGTTATCATGTTAGCTACCCATCGCGGGAACCGTCTCCGTATCGTGGCATGGAACACGATGCCTGTGACACACGGCATCGGAATTGCTTATTACAGGTTGTAACTGACATAAAGACCATTCGTAAGCGTGTTCGAGCTGATGTGGCAGTGAACACACGCAAATGGGCTTCCCATTGAATATTAAAAAGTTTAAACATTCAGTGAATTGATGGGAATACGTGTTTTATGAAATGTTTTATTTACAAGATGGATTACCTCTAGTGGTCCCAAAGCGCTAATGTTGATCATACAGGTCCGACGGGTTATTATGTTTTTCCATCGATAATTCACGGAGCAGCAGTAAATGGCATGGCGCCTTTTGCATGAGAGCCATAACAAAGCTCGTGAAATGTGGGTGTACTCTACACTTCTGCCGTGTCCTTCGAAGAATACAGGCGTAGGTGTATTGTGTTTTATGAAGTAAAAAAGTTTCACGTTTTTTGTTGTAGTTTTATTTACAACAACCCGAGGATATTCACTCAAACGCCTCCGGCAGGTTTAAAAACGATATATAATATAGATATATTATCAATACTATTCAAGCACTAAATAAACTAATTATTTAAAGGGCAAGATACCATATAAAGTTTCGTACTATCGTTTTTAATATTAGTAGGGATTGAAGCAGAAATAATTCCATTGATACAAAGCTCGATATGAAAGCAGCGACTCCGAACAGTACGCATGAGTACTACGGTATGTGTGGAGTGCCGGAAGCGTGTGCGATATGGATATTGAATTTTGAATACGCTTTGAACGTATACATGGAGGCAAGCGCCAACACACGTAGTAGTTATAAGTCAACGAGAACGGATAATATTATCGATACGCTCACATTATCATATTCAAATAACTGGGGTCATCTGACTTATTATGCCTTAAATACATACTACCTAGAGTAGGTATATAGTTTGGAAGTTCTTTGGAACTATTTGTCCAATTTAACAATACTACGTAAACAAGTCTACCCTAAAACTCTTCTTTAAACTCATTCAAGTTATACCGTCTATATTCATAGACGACAAAGTCACGGGCCGAATCTAGCTCTCGTATATTTCTAAGTAAACAAGCCGTAAGTTACGTTCTCATTATTACTATTTGGGAACACAAAAGTATGTCAAAACATAATTAAACCATACAAAAAGTTTATTATCCTGAGTGCGTTGCGCGAGCTGGGACAGCCTTGGCCACGCCACCGAATAATTCACTTAATGTGACATATGCGACCTACATGTGATTATTAATTAGTTAATTAGTGTCTGTGACAGGGCTGCCAAATGACTGAATTATTACCAAGCTCTAACAACTTTTGCAAGGGAAATAACATCATCTCTCTTACAGCATTTCCAGGAAACTAAAGCATCGACAATTCATGTTTTCTTCAGAAATACTAAGTCATATTGCAACACAAATTGATGTGATGCAAAACAGATGGTCAACACTTTCATTTACTAAGAAAATACCAACGGCAAGGGGAAGTTTCATAACTTTAATAAGATTTCTTATAACGGAGATTTTCTGTACATAAGGAGGTACTGTCAGCTTGCAATTTTCTAATCAGATTCTCAACGCTGAATCTGTTTTATAAGTTCGTCATTTCTTACGAGTAGGCAAAATTCAATCTGAATAATAATCTACTAAAAAGAAAACGAAAGCTGTAATAATACACGCACACAATCATGCCTGTAATCCTCGAAGGGAGAGGCAGGCGTGTTCCTATTATTCATTCAAATTTCACCGTTTAGCATAGAAAGAAGGTTATAAAATATCATACATTAATCATTCATCCAATAATACATATAACATCGTATCATATAGTACTATACTCATATGTTACTAAATAACAGTTTTTTTTTATTGGTTTGGCAACCTTAGTTATGACCTAAACGCGAGCAAGGGCGCGGCTCGCAATTCGTGACATTTACGTCGGGAACACCCCTGTTTACCCCGCACGGCTTATATCAGTACCCTGGTAGGCAGGCTTGGTGTAAATATACACTATAAACAATGAAACTAAATTGAACTCTTCCGAAAAGGTTTTGCGAAATTCTGACCCAGTTTTCCTTATTCAGTTTGAGATAGAAAAACTTTATTAAGCTGTACGAATTTCTACTTTCAGTCAGGATACTAGATACACAAAATAAAGTATATTTCTGTACGACCGCATACACAAGCACTCTCCAAAAAAATATCTACTCAGAAGTTCCGACAAATATTGATGTTGGAATTGAACCAGATTGAGACTGAAATGGAATTCAAGGACTCTATCAGGAATCAGATTTTCTAGAGATACATTTACTCTGGTTCAAATCGAACCATATTCACGCTACTAGCCGTACGTGATGCAGTAGTCTGCATATTAAACAAGTTCAAAGAATTTTACTTTAATATTACAATCCCTTGACTGCCAGTCGACACCCAACAAAGCTACCCGTCTGACACTTCTTTGTAAGCGCCTTCTTTGTTATAATGTATTCTAGAAAGGCACTCAACAGTTTTAATTTGCATGCTTTGAATTAAATCAAAGGTTTCTGTTAGACATTGACATACTGTTTCTTTCCAGAATGTAACTTAATTAAAAAGTAATATGAATGAAAGGTATGTATGACGGAAAGCATTAAGTATCGAAAACCTAAATATAACAAATTCTTATAAGAAGATATTCTGAGGAAACTACAAAGGATTGCAATAAATGTGTTTGTCATGCCACGGATCTGCTAATACATGTCTTACATAAAATAATGATGTCACTGTAGTCGTTCTCAGGGTAATAGACACTCGTAAATTTTGTTTCAGTCATTATTGTATTAATTATGACCGTGAGAACTGCTACAGCACGTTCGCTTTAAGTATTTGTGGTGGTTGAGTTCGGAAATTTAGTATAAACGCTATATTCTGAGCTGAAACTGGAAACTCTAAGGCTCGAAAAGTTAATATAATATTTACAGTCCCTACATTTTATTTGAGCTTCTTGATGCCTTCAGAGCCACTCTTTAAATGTTTGACAAAAATGTTATACCTACTATAGAATAGCTTTGGGCGTATTTTACGCAGTGTTTGAAAAGAAATAATAATCCACTGCTTAATATTCTGCCAAAACATCAAAGCATACTTCATACTTCAGTTTTATAAAAAAGATAATACGCTCCAGGAGCCAGGTTTCCAGCCTATTCTCACGCAGCGCCACAGCTGGCAATACATAAAGGATATTAGCGCACAATCTAGGCGGATCGCAAACACGTCTGCATGACTATGTGCGCTGATTAAATGCTGGAACAATGCATTGCCGCTCGTTTTATATCACCGCAATACCAAATTCAAAGTGATGTTGTTTCACCACTAGTAATAAATCCAGGTCTTCTACTAGGATTAGGTACATCGGAGTTGAGAGTAAGGCAACTCATTTGGTCTGTTACATAATTTTGTTGGTCAAGATAACATATACATAATTATAAATACTATCGTTTACTCCGAGGTTCAGTCTGCTCAATTATCAAGACTTAGCTGAGCTAACTAGCTTACCTAATTACCTACTGTAAGTGCAAGTCAGTCTCCAATGTTTGTATACGTTCCATTGACATGATAGAGACAGGGCCTGATTGCTAACATCTTCTAATGCGAGTGCTGCTAATTCGATTAACGTTGCTACACTTATCGAGGAACCAATTAGAAGAGACACAAGATACGGAGCAGAGATAACTCGTGGAGGTTCTATACACAACGGATAAAGATTAACACACTTTCTTAAACTATATAATTGTCATGAATTTAGAGGTCGCCCGCAACTCTGACGATATCGTCGGTATCTTAATATAACAACGAATTAATGAGTATTAGTAAAAGTTTGAATTGTCCCACAGCAAGATGAAAATCTCTTTCTCTACCTATTAGTCTCTCTTTTGGGCTCCTAAGGACCAGCTCTGCATAAAGAAATCAGTACACCCTGCCATCTGCATTATTGTCTACCCAGTTAAGGGTCCATGAGGATGTCAGTCTATTGTTCATCTGGCATGAAATACAATTACCTGTGTAACAAATATAACTTGACCCAATTCTGTTTAGTATCGCGAAATAAATAGCATACGGCCAGACGACGCTAACGATGTTAAAATAAGAACAATGGACACGAAAGATAGATTCACGAAGTTAGAGACGGTGTAGTGGTCGGATGATTTATGGAGGCTATATGTTAGTTAGGTATGTAACTTTCAAAGCAATTTTTTGACAGTCCAACTGTTTCTTTATTTGGATAGTGTCCTCTAACACAGCTGTTTTAAAGAACTCTACTTGTAAAATGCCCTAGACCCCAGAACAAACATTTAGAATGAATTTTCTGTCAATGTGTCACTGCTTTGGGTAATTACTGCACAAAAATCCATATTTCCTTATTCCCCTGTAGCCTGCCTACTACTTTCATAAATGTCAAACACAATTACCCTATAAAGCTTGCCATTCTGTTAACAAATCACACACACTATCAAAGTACATGCTAGCAGGGCTTGCACAGTTAGGCGTGACGTCACGGGGTCATCGGCCGCTAGCACAGCAATTACGTTGCAGGAACGGGTTGTATAGTAGAAAAAACTCAGGTGTTATTAAGTGCCAGAAAGTGCCTATTATGATGGCGTAGTGTTGAAGTGCGGACGTACTACACTGGCACCCTTTTATGACTGGAAGATAGACTTTAAAGTCAACATTACAGAACATAGTTGCATTTATGATAACATGTCTAATACTATAGCTGGTAAATAGCTGTCCAAAAAACTAAGTAGTAAAGAACTATGCTACTAAACTTTAATATTAATTAATTTGTATTCTCATATTATGCCAAGTTTAGAGCTGTGTCCGGTACATGACAATAGGTTCGTCGCTATTACAGGACACTGATATGGTCATCGGCACAATGTGGGTGTACATTATGACAACAATAATGTTAGTTATGATATAACATTATAATATTACTAGCTTATATTGTACAACCGAAGAGAAAAGGCCTTCAGAAGAGACTAGTTTTTGCAAGTGTCAAAAAACGTGAAAGTAGAAAAGGGATGTCCTGTCATTTATTGATAGTATACATAAACAAACCAATAATCTAATGAATATTTATACAAATTAATACTCGTTTCCCTTGGTCACGCCAAAAATTGAGAACGGCTGAACCAATTTGGCTAATTTTGGTTTTAAAATATTCGTGGAAGTCCAAGATACGGTTAAATTGTGAGAATGCAGTACGAAGTTTGCTGGGTCAGCTAGATCTACATAACAATAAGGTCAGATAACCCTTTGCTCAGCTGTCTTAAGTCCTTAATCATTCCTACTGTCCTTTACAAATCGCAAACGATTCACCGTTTACCGACCAGTTTTACTACAAACATGAATACAAAACCATGTATAAACAATTAATCCGTCTGCATACACTTTCATTCACGTAACGTACAAAACTCTTTTAATCGCACAGAATCAATTCGGAAAGTTGCAAGCTGCGTACAATAAATACAAGTAGGTAGGTAGGTACGAGATGGTCCCGAAAACTGGCCAAACCGGTCCCGGTATAAGGATGGAGACACAACTAACTAAACGCGATTGCAACTAACCGTTAATACAGAGATTATTTATTGAGAATATTATTAACTGTCTGGCTTACAGAATACCCGTTACAGTTGGACACTATTATTGAATAGTGAACTTGCATTGCTTGCGATAAAGCTGTGTGTATTTATTATGTTTAAGTCTGTGATCGCAGACCAGTTGTAAGAGCAGCTGTGCGAATATATTATAGTAAAATCGCATGTAGGAATACCTACATAAGGGGCGAAAATAAAAATGTATTCTACTAGTACCTATACTAAGACAATGACTATACCAATAATCTGTAAAGCCGGTGTCATCAAACATTAAAATTGAAGATGTAAAAACTGCAAATTTCACAAAATACACTGACCTGTAAAATAATCTATCACAGTTTCAAAATTTCATTATTGCAGGTCAGTGTATTTGGAGGATCTGATGTGTCGCTACCCTAAAATACTAAACAATTATCAGTGAAAGGAGAATAAAAAGAAAAGATTAGAGGGCAAACCGATGGAGCCAGACGTTAGGGCGTGATCACACGAACTGCTTCTTTGTTACAAATCACCAAGATTAATGTCTACCAGACTGTCCATGCAAATAACTAACAATTGCGTACACAATAAAATTGAGACATCGAGACACAGCCAAACATTCGGTTAAACGTTGTTGCAAAGGGAAATAATGTGCGTGATACAAAAATATTCTCTATAACAGGAATCCATCACGCAGTAGTCTTAGCTAAGGTAGGCGAGGTACAATACAATAAATATTTCTTGATTTTAGGGGAAAGGTAGTTATCATCGTGGTTACATTCTTTTGCTTTTAAGTTATATAGTAACTACTGATAACATTATTATAGGAGTAAGTCCCGTAGTTGATCAATGTCTGTATACCTATGTATAATCCCACTGTCAGTTGCTGGTGGCTCAGCGTCAGGTTTTGCCGCATTACCATACAATAGGCTTGCATGTCCCAGCATCATTGTTCATCTGTCAAACGCACTTTAACTTTCATCGACGTGTCTGGCGTTAGTAGTATGTTTTATATTCAACTGAAGGTTTGTGGTGAAATAAAAAGCAGCAATTTGTTGTTAAATTAGTGATTGGTGTTCATACGTCTCACTAAAAAATAAGCCTATTTAGGTTACTAATCCTTATCACCGACAAGTTATTAAAAAGAAAGAGCAATGATTAAAAATAAATTTTAACTACACGCCGTTTCTAAATTAAAGGGTACAGTGAATATTCCACAATCAAAACCTTGATATCAATACAACAATGAGTATATTACATGCATTTGATATCGCTACGTCAGGACCCATTCACTCACACAAATACAATAACATGCATGTCAGTATAACGGACATCAGTCACGCACACTACTACTACTATAAAGTCACTCTTTAGCAAATCGATTAAACATAGCGAAATTTCCTGCATCTGTGGTATATTGTAATACAAATAAGATATCTAGAGACGCCTGGCCATCTAACGTTATTTAAGACTAGACTACCTATATATACCGGTGTGTAAAGTCCTGTGAGAGTCCTACCGGTTTAAACTCTTGCACAAGGTAGTTCATGAACCATACTATAAGAAGAAGAAGATGTAAATACCGAATTTCAGATAAAATTAGTTTAACAAATCCACGGCTTATCTTTTTTTACGTAAACTAAACCGCCACAATCACAGTATACCTTTAGCTGTAACGACGAAATTCACAACCACGGTTGAGTACCCCTGGACAATGGCGCCGAGGCAGCCGATTGTTATGGTAACATACTTCACTATGCAGATACTACAAAGCAGGGGCTTAGATACATAGCTTACCATGGCCTCTACAGCTGACAAATCGCTAAACCAATATCGGTCAATTGATGGTCCTACTATTGTAACTCACAACTCGAAACTATTTCAACTCACTTCTAATATTTCCCTAGACAGGAAGGAAGGAGTATTACCATTAACCGCACTATAATTAAAAACTCGACCCCTCCGTAACACGAAAAAAACGCATTATAATAATAATAATAATAATAATCATTTATTTTCAGGCTTCAATGGCCCATAGATATATACCTTACAGACTAACATATATAAATTAAATACAAATTGTGTTAGTAAATAAAAAAAAAAAAAAACTTAAAACTATGTTAATAGCACTTCACTTTGCACTTGTCTTCGTGCTCTCCTGTGGTACTGGTCCGCGGAAGCGACGGAACACCACGCCCTGCGGCCAAAAGTCTTCTTCCATGACGAGGGGCAGGAAACAGTTCGGTACTCGCACCATGAATGCCTTGCAATTTACATTCCGGCGCGACTCCAGTAACTGCACCCTCGGCCTGTACTTCGTCTTTTGGCGCACGTACTCAGCGATGTCCTCCTCCTTAGTGGTGTAGTGTAGGCGGGAAACGTACACCGGTGTGTTCGGCTGGGCAGCACAAATTGTTTGGTATCACACCAAATACGAATAGTCAACAGAGCGTAACGTTTTCTGTAGGTCAACGAATTTGTACACTACGAATTATCATACTAATGCTCACCGTACTATGATTTAGGAAGGTATTACCCTAGTTATGTAAGTAAGCGGTACCGCAAACTGTTGGTAAATATATCACCTAGGCAAGTAATAAATAATAGTTTAAAAAAACTAAAAAACACGCTTTTTATCGAAAACCGAACTAAAAAATAGAAAATAAGTTTTAATCAATTTAAATTAAGAATAGTGTTAAAAATTTCAATAAATATAAATTAATAATAGTGTGAATAAAAACAAAAAATATTTTATTTAAAAAAGCGTGGGGTGCATGGTGTCAATAGTTATAAATATTTTATTGACAGATACGAGTAGAGTGATTATCACTTTGATAATATCTTAAAAAGCACCCCACGCTTTTTTTAAATAAAATATTTTTTGTTTTTATTCACACTATTATTAATTTATATTTATTGAAATTTTTAACACTATTCTTAATTTAAATTGATTAAAACTTATTTTCTATTTTTTAGTTCGGTTTTCGATAAAAAGCGTGTTTTTTAGTTTTTTTAAACTATTATTTATTTAGTTCGGTTTTCGATAAAAAGCGTGTTTTTTAGTTTTTTTAAACTATTATTTATTTTCTATTTTTTATTAAGATGGTTAGCTACCACGAAGCTTTACCTTAACGCGAGCCGGTCTCGGCGCCCGCGACGGTTAGCTACCACGGAACTTTACCGTAGCGACTAGCGGCTTAGCAGAGGGCGTTGGAGTCGGGACACGCGCGCGACGCTTAGCTACCACGGAACTTTACCGTAGCGACTAGCGGCTTAGCAGAGGGCGTTGGAGTCGGGACACGCGCGCGACGCTTAGCTACCACGGAACTTTACCGTAGCGACTAGCGGCTTAGCAGAGGGCGTTGGAGTCGGGACACGCGCGCGACGCTTAGCTACCACGGAACTTTACCGTAGCGACTAGCGGCTTAGCAGAGGGCGTTTGTGTTGCGGGCTGTAATTATGCTATTTTTATTAATTAATACTTTTTATTAATTATATTATTAAATAATTTTATCAAATTAGTGTATTGTCATCGGTCCTCGATAAATCTACAAAGTTTGAACGAAATCTAGCCGTTTAAAGTGGGTCAAAATCGCGCCCAAAGAAGTCGGTTACAAACATACAAACAAACATACATACATACAAGTGAAGCTAATATAAAGCGTGTAAAAAGTGAGTAAGTCAAGATGCGTTGATAATGTTAAAATAGCGAATTTTGGGCTGAAAAATCCTAGAACGAAAAAGCTTTATAGATGTGATCACTTTAGATGACCGAAAGTAACTAATAAATTAGTAAACTACTGTAAAGAAACAGTTTCATTAAAATCACAACACCTCGTAATCGTAAACAATCAGAGACACACAGTACCCACTAAAATAACGATTGCCCTTAATCCCTTGAGAACGAAAATCCTATTAACGGGGAACAATTAAAAACAAACTCACCCCGTTACAGTGAATTAAAACAGCCCACAATTTATACCAGCTTCGAATAAAGTGGATTAACTTTTCGTATAACAAGATTACCGAGTGTTGCCCCAGTTTCTAATGGAAGTTGTTTTAAAAAAACGCACTGGAAATTGTAAGTTGATTACAAATTAATGTGCTAAATTCTACCGTAATTGTTTTTGGGCTTATTAACAAGGAAATTAGTCGACTTCTATATTGTTTGAATGTTCAAACACTTGTATGAAACCTGATAAATACTTATGTTTGGACATCACACCTTCACATTTCGAATGACTGGCTTAATAGTATTAAACCACTTCCACACCCACATTTTCTCTAGACAATATAAATCCTTTATGAAACGAACGAACGCCAAAAATACCTTAATAACTTCTACAAACACTAAAAACTACTCACCTCAAACTCTCACAAAATTGACCAAAACTATGTCCATTAAAACAGTTGTAGGGGCGCTAGCAGCCTGGCATATTGCCATTTGACTGAATCAATGACAGCGAGTTCAGTGCCACGTTATCATATACCTGTTGTTTCTACGCGATGTTTTCAATATTTTGCTCCGTTCGAGTGTGGTATGTTAATATTACTTGGCTGATAGTCAAACACAAAGTGTGCTGACAGTTTTCAATGTAATGGAATTTCGGTGTGAATTTTTGGTGAGACTAAGAATGAGAATACATAGGCGCACAATGTACCTATCGGAATCGGAGTGTTGTTTTTTTGCAATACATTCTACAAGGTACTTAAATGTATCTCCTTTGTTGGAAGCCCAATATATAATTAAATAAAAATAAGTTTTTACTAAATGCAATATCTTACCAACCATATCTAACCAACTTTGGACATATAGATAGATAATTATGTTGTTAATAACAGGATACCTTTAGAATAACTAAACGTCACAAACATAATCTATAGGTATCTCTAATTTGCAAACGACTCAACCAAAGTCAGAACCAAAACCATTGTTTAGTCTTGCCTGTTTTTAATGTAAAAAGTACAGTCAATTAAATACAATATTATTATTATGTGTATACAACACATTTACTTAAATAACAAATAATGATAATTGCAGAAAGCTTACACAAACGTTTGCAATTAAAATGGACAATTACATAAAAACAATTTCACTTTCATATAATTACAAGTCTTGGCAAAACATTAATCGTTGGGAAGGTGCTTATAATGCTAGCTTTTGCTTTCTGCAATCTGTTTAATAACTTTATTACTGAGGGATACATTCAATGTATTGTTTGGCTTCTGGGCACCTATGACAGCTGTCATAGGATTTTGTGTGACCTCTTTTTGTGTAATCCTTATCGGTATACTGGAAATACGATCGCGGTATTGTTAGAACCAAACAGTTCTATCAAATTACAGCAAGTTCTCATCACATCTCTTCCAATTTCCATGTTCCTTCAAATTGTAAGGAAAAAAGTGCTTGGATTTCTTTTTCTAAAAGTTAAGACTAACATTTTTCCAGTAAAGTTCTTATAAGAGTTTTCCCAGACTCCGACAGGACCGGTAGTCATGCTTTCACAATCTCAGCACAACTTTTCCAATCTTCCAGACATATTCAAACTTTTGCACCTGTTTGTCGTTGACAAAAGAAAGTGTTTACTGTGGAAATAATGCTCCTACCCTCATACACAGACCATTCAATCATGAATTCATGACACCAGATGTCAAAAGCATTTTTAGTTAGTAAGGCATTTTCAAGGCTTTATTACTTTTGGTAACTAATTTATATAGCAGCATTATGCTGAGTCGGGAACCTATTTTTGATCCGTACTTGTGTTTTTTTTAATAGATTTTAAGTCGAAACTACTGTTTTCTTATTTTATTTAAAATAAGTGTACCCTTACAGGGTCTGTTTGTTATGATAATATGTATTTATTTTCTGGAAAACTACATAGTGCAATAAATAAATTACTGTTGCATTAAAATCATCCTACATCAGATTTCTGAAATAACAACAGAGAACATTTAACTTCAGTATTTTTAAAATCGCTATAGATCACAGAAAAATGTATCTAAAGCTTTTCCTCGCACCCCGATTTAGTATAAAATCTCTTCCTTGCGAAACTTAATTCAATTTGGACAAAAAGCATTTGTATGTTTCCTTTGTAGCGGCCACGTCAGGCAAGTCAAATAATTCTTTATTGCGATTTTCCGTAAGATTTTTTGAGTGGCAAGCTGAGGTTTGGAATTGTGCCCGATTAATGGCAGTAGGACCTATAATTCTTAGAAATTCTACTATCTCACGTAAGTTACGGTCGTGATGATGGGTGAAAACAAAAAAAATGCAGATTTTTATTTAGGGCAAATCAAAAGGTAATACAATTTCCACCCTTAAATTTCTCAGAATTTCGCACGCCTCTTCACCGTGTTGTGACAGCGCAGCATTGATCGCACGCGTCCCGGACTTCCGCACGATACGCGGGTTACGTCCGGTCGACAGCCTCCGGGTCACGAGCCGGACCGGGCCGTGAACGCGTCATTAAATCACGCCATGTTAACCACGCTAATTGAAACTGATTCGACTCTCCCGCTGCCATGCTAGTTCTGTTGGACGTTCATTTGATGAGAGAAATGTTTTGGTAAATCATTCGAGATTCATTAGTATAAGTCGGATTAAGGTTTGTATCTAATTGATTTAATATTGTTGCCTAATGAAGTGAAAAACCAATCAGCCAATTAGTGAGTACTTAATACAATCGAAGTTTGTAAATACTTTTTCAGAATATAGCGGACAATAAAATGCTGAGTTGGAAAAAGATCTGCAATAGAATTCTGACCTCTAGGGCATAATAACAATGTAAACCCATAGTTACACGATATAAATTACATTCAATTATTATTAAGATAAGCCAAACTTAGTCCCAGTAAATTAAAGAAGAGCAAAGTGCAGACAAATACCCAGGGAACGGCTAATAAAAATGCCATTGCACGGCGCGACAAGGGGTGGAAAAGGTCGCCATTTTAGTAAAACGAGGAGGCACAGAGTAAACACGGGGAGATAGCGATGGGTGCGGAAATACGAAATTCTGTAGACGTCAATGAAATAACAAGCCTGGCGCACCAAAGAATTTCAATTGACGAAAGCAAAGTGCTTTTGAGGCCAGAGAGTAATTTGTTATATCACGGCGGTTCACGCATCTCTAACATGGTTGACCAAAGACGTTTTTGCTGAGATCTAACCTATTTACGGTACTTGCTTTGAACAAATTCTTCCTAAAATATGAATGCTCATGCTCACAATTACATTTAGCTCCACTTGAAATGAGCTCAAAGACTGTAATTTGAAGCTACGTCTTCATAACACACTCTATTTCGGGCGCCTTCCTGCGCATTACCGGAACTCCTACATTTCTTGAAGACTGAATTTACTTATTACATTTACCGTTTGTCTGGTAAATTTATTACGGTACGGGACGATTTCGGCTACCCCAGGAGACAGCTCACATATTTTGGCCACAAAATATGGGTTGTTTACTAAAATTGTTTGGGCAAGCTGATCAGAATAGAGTCCACGGGCATGATTAAGATTTGAACTTTAAAGTGACATGTTAAAGTATTAGTTTGATATATAAAAGACTTGTGACAAGCTCGAAGTAAGAGAAGGATAGCGTAATACAAGTAGGTAGAGAATCTCTCATATGCGTAGGATAAAAACGCATAGAATTTATTTAATGACGTGCTTCACTTGGTGGCAGAATAAAAGCTCTTATAAACGTGGCAATGTAGAGGACATGTAAATGAATAAACGTGTCAGAGGTGTACGCCTGATTATGCCTCGTGGAAGCAGCGAACTAGGCTGTCGCTAATTCTTTCATATCTGATTTTAAAATAAAAAATGGCTGGGTAAAAATATTTATCCATACAGTCAAGAAAGCTCTGGTTTCGCAGTGCCACAAATCTAAATAAGCCATGGTTTTGCTGAGTGTTGTTGAGTCAATCACTCAGAAATGGTTAACAGTTTGGCAGGAATTGCCAGTCATCAGAAAAATCGCCTAAAATAGGATTGACTGCCCAGGGTGCGCCAGGCAAACGTATGTATCGTTACTTGAACTATCATCGTTAAACACTGAGAGCACTTGAATTCTAACACGATCCATTACACATTAAACTTGAATGTATTCCTTAAAAGTATACTATGCCAAAGAAGATATCTAGGGAGCTTACAGACAAACAAAGCATTTTTGTAACAACGCTAAACAGTTTCAATTTGTCATTTCATATACAGCTCTTTCCTACAGCCCAAAAATCGATAAAACTCAACCCTCAACCCTCCTATAACAATGATAGCGAAACCCAAACATTGAACAATACAGACAACCAAACAGGGCATTCCTACAAAAATTGCCTGATTCAAAAATTACGTCACTTAGCGTGACAACGCATAGTATTATGCTAAAAATGAAAGACCGTCTCCCCTCGAAGGGGGAGATAAACAGCCTTCCCCAGTCACCGCCGTCTCTGTAGTAGGGTTGTCACGGAAATGGTTTACGGGACCAAATTGGAGCTAGATTGCGTGGTTGATTGGACGGAAACAAAATATAAGTGATTTTTGCTTTGGTAACTTTGTGATTGTAGACGAACTCACAATTTTGAAATTTAGCGTTCATAGAGTAGGTACAATTTGTTCAATGTTATCTAAATGCCTTAGAAACAGGAAGGAGCATTCTGATAGTAATTTTTTGTGCTGTCCTTTAAAATGTGCCTTAATCTAAATCACATGGCTCTGATTGTGGCCTACTATCCTATCCTACTAATATTATAAATGTGAAAGTTTGTGAGTATGGATGTGTGGATGTTTGTTACTCTTTCACGCATAAACGGCTGGACCGATTTGGTTGAAATTTGGTATGTAGATAGGTTATACCCTGGATTAACATATATGCTACTTTTTATCCCGAAAAAATGTCGCGGGTAACACCGCGGGGCGCAGCTAGTGAATAATATATTATGTCTGCCGCATGTTTTATTTCTATGTTAAATACTAAAATTGGTGATTAACCTGTACAGAAATCGGAGCCTTTAGAACCGTAAGTAGTAAAACGAAGCACCGATACACCCCTATTGATATAAATATTCGTGATTGTTTGCCTAATGGGGAGAACGTTGCGCACCATCGATCAACTCTGTCTACAGACTGGTCTTGGCCCTGTATTTCCTTTTATGCTGTTTGTAAGGCGCCCCTCTTAGTTAGGTCAATATTATGATGCTTAATCGTCGTCAGTTCAGCACAAAATATAATTGGATTTTATTCAATATTATTAGACCTGTGTATCTACAATTCACACTTGTAAAACCCAACAACTTTGGTAGTAAGTACAAGCTGAATGTTACAAAAATGATGTGACACTTTCATCAGCATTGAAAAAGTTGTATGTATTTTAAACACGCAAAAAAGCCTTGAAGATAAAGAGTAATAAACACACGCTTCACAAACCGCATATGAACACACACCGCCACACAAATTTGGAGCTTAAAACAAACATATAAGGTTAACATTCACGTGTCAAAAACCATGTATATTGTATAAATTACATAAACCGCAACAGGGTGCGTCGCAATTTCCATGGCGGGTGCATTTCCTATTGGTAAGGGGGCCAGCGCTGTTAATGGTGGGTTTATGTCATCTAGCTTTATGTGGTTGTTATAGTTATAGATGACGTCATAAATATTACATCGTAAAATTATCGTAAATTCCTGTTTTTATGTCAAGTTAATAGGCAGTTGCGTATTGGATTTATTTTATTGATTATATTAATGGTCTTACGATAAAATAATTATTTGTGACTGCTATTTCAATTTATGCTGGTAATATTGGCAATTCTGTTCTATTGGGCTCTGGTTTAAGTTAGGATTTGTAAAGGTATATTCGATTTTCCGTTGACTCATAGTTAAATTGTTCTTCTGAATTATTTATAGTTAGTTGTTATTGAGTATTTATTTATAAATATTCAATAACAAATCGTTATTTCAAATTGAGCCTGATTATAAATAAAAATAGGTTGTTATTACTTAGAAATTATACCGTTTTTGGTTCAAGTCGGTGTTAATATTACTCTTTCCAACTTTTTAGAAAGAGACCGTTAAAAAAGTATTCTTATCAATCTAGTATGTAGAAAAATCGAATAACTCGGAAAAAAATCTTTTCTATTCTTTCTAGCGCTACTAAGCAACAAAATTTACTTACATACTTATTACTTAGTTTTAAATCATTCATTGTTAACTATATAACACCAGCAAACGCACTCAGGCCACTCAGAGACGTTAATTAATAATTATTTATACTAACACTAAGTAAAGATTTCAAGAAGAAAATCTAGTTAGTTTATATAATCATTAAATGTATTTGAGTGCGGTGCGGTGTGTCCGCCAAACCTTCCGTTTTCGAGTAGTGATAAGTTACAATCAAAACAAATGAAACGCGACAGTCACGCGCACGACATTCCACCATAACCTTATCATAACATTACCACACTGTCCATTAATTAATTAATATACCTAAGTAGTACGTGTTTAAATCGCACCCGGTGGTCTGCGGTGTGGCGTGATGTTACAGGTCATTAGGCCCTAATGCGATATTAGGCGAAACAGAACGGAAAATGAAGAAAGAACACTAGATTTTGCTTTGAACAATTAGTTGCCTTTTTTATTAAGCATATGCAATGAAAAAAATGTTCTAAACGGCGTACTGACATGACATATAAACTACAGTAACTGCAAAAGGAAACCAATGGCCTAATTTTCCAATTCATTAAGGTACCTAATATCACCTATATCATGCCCATTCGCCGATAGGTACAAATTGTATTGTATTGTGCACATAACGATAATTTGGATATATTCATTAATAAGTACCTGATAAGTGTTACGTAATCACGATGACGTCACCTGGCCGGTTTTTAATTAAACCGTATTTAAATACAGCATCGCATTACCTGAAACAAACGCAATTAAGTCATTAGTTTATTAATAAACATTGGTAATTAACAACACAGTCACGTTATACATTACACATTATTTTGTGACCTATTGTTGAAGGCCTCGGTATGTCTTCTACGCTTAGTTATGATGATCAATACTTTATTTAAGTAGGTATCATTAATTTAATATTATTGGGACCCATAACCCCTACACGAAGCTTATAACATAACTGGTGAAATGTGGGTGTACTCTAGAGTCACCTCTGCCTTATATCCTTATCTCCCTCAAGGAATATAGGAGAGATGTAATATTTATAATTGAGTGTGTTAATTATTAAATGAAAAGCAATTGCAAACTTAAAAATGAAAAGTTGTTGAAATAAAACTCACTATATTTTTTTAAAGTAAAATATGTTAAAACTAAAATTGCAATTTGCAACTAACTGAACGCATTGAACGGTAACTAAAACTAATTTACTTGTAAGCCTTTTATCCTCAACAAAATTACAACACCTTTCGGGGTAGCCAAAATACATACAAACCAACTAAGAAACCAGCCATGTTCCCTCAGTATTTTAACGTAAAATGCGGCCTCCCAAAGACCAGACAAGGCACGTCCACAGACGCGGCGTAAACAACACACGTCTGGGGAATTCTGAACAAAATATTGATGTGCGTTTGTTTATGTTGCACAAAAACGACGGAGAAATGTTTAGTTTGCTAGTTGTTCGAAATTGTTGGCACGCTGCGAACCAGGTTAATGACTTGCAGTTTATTTTCATGATAGACATGATAGCTACGACATATTTCTTTGATGACAATATGCTTAGAAATTAATATCTCAATAAAATATTCAAATGGTGTTTAGGACAAGCGCGTTATTATATTAGTTACGGCAAATGTCGTAATTATAAAATTATTTATTTCCAAGAAATATCATGAAGCAAAATTAACTTTTAAATTTTAATAGCAACTATAAACCAAACGCAGTAGGTACTGATGTACCTATTCCAATATTTCATTTTCAAGATCATCCATAGGCACCAAGTTAATACTGTTGCAAAACGCTATCAATTTAAATCTGGCTTTGTATCGCGGAAAGCCTTTGTATACGAAAGTAATGTTCAGACACCCTACAGAAGGTGTTCCTTGTGTATACCCATCATCAAGTTACGCATATTTGAAGTAACCAACGACCAAACTCTGACCTCACCATTGTAAGAAGCATTTCAAAGTATGCTCGTCCAACCTCTCTAAAAGACGGTAATCGGGCCCCCCATCAGGTTTATCTAAAGCCTCGCCACAACACTCCACAATGTCAGAAGCGCCTCATAAATCCTTGTAACTGGGACAGATGCGACATTAATCAGGGCGATAGGCACCTTCGCGATCACGGCGGCAGACTAATTGGGGTCAACAGACTGCTATCGACTGACTTGACTCATCGTACAATAGACAAGCATTTGAAGGTTAGAAGTAGGTACCTTTATACCTACAATATATACCTCTAGTCCTCAAAGGGGGTAGGCAATAATGTCAGTAATATTAGGTATAGGCCCACTTCATACCAGGACGAGCCTAATGTCGTTAAGGGAAAAAATGTCCAGACTCCGTGTTGCTACTGAGATATACCACAAAGAAAAATCCGATAACACAGCCCAACCTGAGAAGAATCCAAGGATGGACCAATGAGCCTAATATATTATGTCAACAACTTAATTATACAATACTAAGTAATATATGCTTATTGCTAATAACGACCTCATTACCAGACAACCTTTAAACAGACAAGTAAGAACTGCAATATTATCTAACGATAAAGAAAGTCACGCTTATCACTTTCTACTATATCATTATTATTACACGCCAAATAAATTATCTACACGTATCGTACATTCCATGATATAATTAAATCTTTAGAACAACCGTTCAGCAATGATAAGGCTTGTGTGGGCTTGGTGGTATCAAATTCCGTCGAATCACAAATAAACAAGGGTACGGAACGTATTGCGTAAATAAATATGACAGCAATAGTTCGGCTTGTGAAAATATACAGCCGGTATGATTTATTACAGATATCGGAGATATATTTAATGTATAGTCAAGCACTGAGACCGAGTGGTATGACCGTGGTACTGCCAAGTCAAAGGTTGCAAGTTCAAAACTCCACACGCACCAATGTCTTTTTGAGTTCAACGTGCGTACTATAAATTACGCTTGTTGTCAGTTGCTAAAAACGGAAAGGAAAACATCGTGAGGAAATCGGCACACCTGAGAGATTTCTCAACGGTGTGAAAAGCCATGTAGAGACCTATATGTGGTTACTCTGATACTAGGTTGTTTATCAACCATACGATAAGAAGAAATAATAATTATATACTTAATAGTGATTAAGACATTCACACAATGGATCATCCCTTTAGCTTGAGGCTGTAGATCATAATAACTAGATACTTCTACAATAACTAATATCTTTATAGGTTTGTTGACTTATTAACAGACTTATAAAACAAATACACAACAGGTTCTCTTTGGAATTGTACTTTCATAGTTATTTTAAGCAGGAATTGAAATTTGGCGCGAAAGGATTATCTCTCGTCTACATCTGCCGCGAAATATAGATGTGTGTGTAACCATAACTCTTCCAGCATAATAAATAACCTAACAAATGTAATGTATAACCTCTAACGCTGATGACATTCAATGACGAATGCATGTGGTGTATCTCGGTGGGCATTGTGCACCAATTGGTCCTTTGTGAACATAGTCCGTAGGTATTGTGAGTATGACGAATGGTCAGCTTAGAGGTTACTCACTAAATTAGATCAAATTCTCTATTGAAATAGCTTAGTGGGATTATTCAAGGTAGGTACGTTGTTTTGTTAACAGACAAAACACGCAGTTCCCGGGAAAATTTAGGAAAAATAAAATATCTTTCTAATCTTGATTATTATATCCATAAGTATAATATCAAACAATAAAATGTATCGTTAAAAACATCTATTGTATTGCATTGCCCGCAAAACATAATTATGCCGCAACAAAAAGCAGTGCAAAAAATTTGTGAATTTGTCTGCAATAACTAGATACTTCTACAAGCTGAAGCGATTCAGGGGTAGCCCCAACAACATACTGGCTACACTGGCGGACAAAATTGATGGGCCTTTTATTAGGCACTGGGCAGGTAGGCATGTGCGTACTGACGTACATGTCGCCAATTAATTTTTAATTCTCTGTATGTACTAACAATAGGTTAAGATTTTACTAACACAATATGGATCAATGGTCTGAAATAAATAAATTATTATTATTATTATTAATAACAGGAAAACTCAAATGCAAAGTCAAAAAATAAACATCCAAACAAAAAAACTGCTGTCAGTATCCATCATATTTGTCTAAGACAAACAATGGATTGCAAACCGTTAAAATTGTATAAAGTAAATTGAAAACAAAAACTACAGAGTATCATTCCTCGAGAGACGTACACGCAACTTCTCAAACGGAACATAGTAAAAAACAACGGATTCTCAACGTCCAAGTCCATTCGACAGTGGCTCGGCACTCCGCAGTCGACACCGGCCACGAAAGCGATGTAAACACGCAAACAATGCTGAAATAATCGACATTGTTGCCAAAACTCCCGCGCACGACAGATCGACACGCTTTACATAAAGTTGCGTCATTTAAGAATGTAGCAAAATTGAGAAAGTATATTGAGAATAATGCATTGTTCAGATTGTAAACAGACTTATCTTGAATAGCCCTTTGAGAAAATATCTAAGGCTTTTCTTTTATAAATACATGGTGCGCGTGTAACTACATTTTATTAAATTGCATCTAAAGATGTTATGCTATAAGGATAAAACAAAATGCTTTGTAGCCGTGAACGGGACTCAAGCGGCTGATAGTCTTGCGTTAGAGAGTAATATGAGATCAATACAAACAACCACAGCTTAATCAAGATAGTGCTGGGTAAGTATCTTAAGTTACCTTCAGCCCGTATGATTTCTAGAATATGCATAGCCTGATGGTTTCGTCCCAAATCCTCTTGGTGAAGTAATTTAAACATAGCCCCATTAGTTTCTATACCGTTGTGCTATTGTAGGTAGCAAAGCGGTGACGTTATACAGATGAGCAAAAGAATTCCTTATTTTAAGCCGTGATATTGTAAATACTTCGGTTACCGCATGAGTGAGGTGAGTCAGAGACCAACTTAGAATTACGTTCGTCATCTCACTATTTACTATGCGTATAGTAAATAGTTTCTCCAAGTACACCGTCATGTTTATTTACATTTCTTATTTATCGTGTATACAAACATTTACAGCTTGACCGATTTTACTTTTAGCCTATGACGTCATACCACGCGGTTGTAAACTTTCGTAACTTTCAGGCTGTCAAATTGTAATTCCGAGCAAGTGCTATCTTCTAATATATCTTTCTGGTTGATTTCCTTTGAGAATTAAACTTGTGAGAAAACCTTTCGAACATAAATTGCTTCTCTTGACATGGAGTTAGTTATGGAGGTCTGTTAATGGAGTTTATCTGAGAAAACTGTTACATCATCTATTGATGGAGTCTTCAAATCTCATTAAAAGTAATTAATATTTCCCGTCCTATTTAGTGCACAAAACTTGCTTAGAACAGATGCAAATACGCTGGAGACAAAGATGCCACAAGTTTTGGAACTCGCATGTCGGAATTGAGTTTCATAATATTTTTTCCTACTTATCAATAAAATCAGATATGACGTACGGTCAACAAAATGGACCCTAAATAAATCAACACAATTGAGAAATTAATTTAATTAAACGGGTGATTGGGCAATATCACTAAAGCTAAGCATTGAACATCGCGGGTAGTATAAAATGACAATTTTCTAGTTAGGTATTCGCCATTATGATGCTAGATAACAAATTAATTAACCTCTCGGTGGTAGTGTCAGCAGTTTTTAACAGGGAGAAGACACTCAAGAATTATGAATCAACCGCTTTTTAGGGTATTGCCTAGCTATATGTAACTTGTCGAAGATAAATATGGTCAGAACACACCTACCAGACTACATTACATAAGCAACGTGTTAACCGCTCGTGTCGCAGGTGGCGTTAATTACCGCCATACTTAGCCCCAATTACACGCATTTTTCTGTTATCATGGTATATCCTTACCGGTAATATAACTAAATTATCATGAACGATGACAGATGTAATATTATATTATTTAGGTATAAGGATTTGATACATAAAGTTGCGCGCGT
Organism: Abrostola triplasia; assembly: GCA_946251915.1. Taxonomy (NCBI): domain Eukaryota; kingdom Metazoa; phylum Arthropoda; class Insecta; order Lepidoptera; family Noctuidae; genus Abrostola; species Abrostola triplasia. The sequence continues at coordinate 9,030,163 of OX276442.1, forward strand.
CAAATATAAAACTTAATCATGAGATTGCATAACAAAATTGAACCTTTTTGACGTACCTTTACTTTCACCTGTAAAGCCGTAAATGGCGAAACGAATCATGCAAAAAAAGAAGAAAGTTTCCATGGAGTACCTACTGTTTAAATTCTTATGTAATTACGATGTTCTAAAATTACTTGCAGATACTTGCATCAAACAAGTGACTAGGAATAAAATAAGTGTTCAAATTACAAATTAGATGATATGCATTGATTCCTTTTAAAACAAACATATGTAATTGACGCCAAAAGAATCTGATCTAAATTGGCAGGCATATCAAATTACTTAGAGAATTTTGTATAAGAACTGTTCCAAACATGGTATGCATAGAAGCGGCAATAATCTTAATGGTAAAGGCAGAACGATCTATGAATATGTTGAATTCTGAAAGTTTTTCGGTCGGGACTTCGGGCTCAAAAACTAGACCTGCTTTTAAGAAGTTCCAGTTTTTTTTACCGCTGTTCACAATTCCTAAGCTGCCAAGTACCCTCACCTTCAGAGCATTGGACTTTGCCAGGTCGAGTCAATCCGCTGGCCAACTTCATACAGGGTTCACCTACGTAGTATGTTTAGAGTAAGGTGGTCCGGCTAATTCAATCGACCCAGAATGTGAGCCAAGAATAAGTGCTCGCACAATCAATTAAGTGCTGCGATCGTTCAGTGATGAACAATCATACTACTCGTATCGATGAATGGAATATTATTGCTCTCATTCATAACGCTACATGATGTGACAATGGATAGTAACCTAGATTTTAATGTGTTATTATGCAGGTACATTATATTTAGTTGTTATTTATTACCTACACAAAGTTTGCTCGAGTATATTTGCATGTGCTAGGCTGATTTTAGGGTAGGCTGAATCTGGGATTTTGACTAAATATTTTTGGTGTTTTATCAAAAACGCACGCATGCAAGATATTTCGATTTAGAAAACAAGGATCAGTGTGGCCACCTATTTATATAGCGAGCTGCTTTTCACCATATTTATGAGGCACCAGCATACAAATGTGACAAACAAATTTCGGATGGACCAATATATCACTTGAGCGTATATCATAAGCAATTTAATGTAAATATATGTTCCGCGTGATGTTGATCTGAAGAGTTGCTATGGTGATCTCACTACTCGTATATTAGGCTGAACGCACATTCGTCGGGACTCGGGAACGTCGACGTGAACGAACGAACAAATTTTTACAATCATTGTATTCTGTATACCAAGAAACCGCTAGCTTTATCCTTAAGTGAACATCGCGCGTCAATAAGGGCGGCATTTAAAGGTAGTCAATGATCAGTTCCAGCATATCTGAAGATCTAGATCCAGTTCTGATTTTCCAAGAGATGCCAACTTTGAATACAGGATTCATATTGCAAGATCTGGCAGGCTCACGCACAATTCTGTGAGCCTAAGCCCTAGGCTATCAAGTATCAACGAAGTCTGCGAGCGGCCTGTCCTGCTGTGATGTGTGCGCATGGTTTTAGCTGCCCTAATCCCCGTTATTTCAGTACGTAATCGCTTGCTTATAAAAGAGTTTCATAATAAGCGCTGACGTCACTTCCCTGCCGGTCACTGTATTTATATCTGCCCTGCGGCCATTACTGTGGAATGCGTGCCATCTGGTGTTCACATTGTTTGTAGGGCAACAGTGAGCACTTTACATTTGCCCAATGAATTTGGTCGGTGAAAAGGTTAAATAGACTAGCGTGTAAACCTACGTTGACCCGAGGGAATAGTACCTAAACTATTTACCCGCAATCTGTAGTCATGACTGCTAACGAACGTTTCAGTATTCGAGTTCCATTAAGCCATTTGAGGTAAATCATGGTACACATCGTTTACCAGCATGATTAGTTAAATAGCACAAGATAATTTTCACAATTGCAGTGTTAACCATACTTTATAATTTACCATAATTTGAAGGTCGCTTATGTAACACTTATTATCTGTACTTTTGCATGGATTAAGTGACTCTCGCATACAATGCATTCAGCGTTTGGCTACAGTGAGATTAGCTCATGTAATGGTCAATAGCTTTACCAGATAGCTGGTTGGTATTGGTAGTAGTGCTGACTGAGCAACACGAGCACGCAGATTCTGCGTCGTAAGGTACTCAGCAAAACACCGTGGGGTTTTAGTCTGTGAAAGTTTGGCATACCCCTTAGTCCACCCCAGGAGCGAGGAAGACCATGAGGATTTCCAGAGTAAAAATAAATAGGATGAGCCGGACGACCAAATTAGTATCGTCACTCGAAACAACAGTCTTCACATAGCTAAGAATAGCCACTTATCAGTCTTTATCATCAAATGATTTACTACCAAAATATTTCAATGGAAAGTAGATAAGATACTGGCCACTCCCTATCTTTCTGTTACTGGGTCACTGTCTTACACAATTATACAATAAACCCATAAACTATAGGTGACTTTACTAGGTCTATAAAGTAGACAAGCCATGACAAATGCATTATGGTTGCATTGATCTTCAAAAGCGGTCATATGTGTATCTTAAATTCCCTTAAATAGCGTGAAGATGCACCTTAGAGAACGGTATGGTGAGGGCATTAGTAGTATAACGCTCAAGTCAACATGATACAAGACTTGCACTATCTATTCTGGCATTTAGTCCATGCTATGTAAATTCAGTCAATTGCCAATATATTTCTGATAAAATTTACTTAAATAGGATTTTCACAACATTAAAATTGTTCTTAATCATTACAATCAGTAAACCTATTGTATATTCCGTGTCAAACAAGCATAGCACCTAATTACATTTGTAAATTATCCTCAATCAAAAACAATAGTGCCAACTGCACGTAAGATTATTATGCAGGAATGCCAACATTCGCGTGTGTACCGGAAATGACGTTATGTGCTTATGATGTGAGGACATGGCGTGAGGATATTTTGTAGTTTTATGGCACGACACATGCAAAGATTAAAAAAAACCGTAATGGTTCTGTACTAAATGGGTTAAGTAGGTAATTAACACCGCTCAAAATGATACTTTTTTACCTACAAAGATAGGAATCAAGTTCCCCTTAGGTACCTAATGTACCTATGTATATTACAGCTTTTCTGTTTCAGGAAACGGTAACCCTAACCTGGCTTATTTCCAGAACATTTTAGTAGAGATATTCCTGCCTCTTTCAACGACGTATTTAGATGGTATAATAAATGAATATCCAACTTTTATACCGATAACAATAATCAACAAGTATTTACCTAATATAAAATGTAATTAAATGTATGGCATCACCCGTTAAATATATCGTGTGCGGTCAGTATTAGTCATTATTATGTTATTTCGGTGCGGTAACAAGGCGATGAAGGTCGGCCTATTATATTAAATAGCTGTTTAATGTTTTTTGTCAATGTATTACTAAGGGCGGGTTGCTTCAGTTTTACTGGACGCACATTTAAATGTTAAAAATGGCGGAAACAATAATGTTTTCTACTAGCAGCATAACGAAAACCTTTTCTTCTCTACTAGCAGCCCGAATAACGTTAACAACTGGTTTTTTATGCCAACAAACAACTGCTTCTTCAGCTTCATGTATTACGTACCTGAAACATCATCTGTATTCCATTGTTATTTCATGACATATGTATGTAACGTTAACAGAATATTTGAAACCAGCCCTTAGTATTACCACTAACTATTAAGTTTATTGAGAACTATAAATACTCCAGTGGAAATGTACCTTTGAGTTCTGACAATTTTAAGCCACTGGCAAAAGTATGGTCTCACAATTAGCCAAGCGATTATGATAAACTCGAACAACTTAAAAAATAAAATCATCACTTATTTCTTCGTCTTTCATTGGTCAGCGCTACACTTCCCCTTCCTAAGCTCCAAGCACCACGGTCACCCACAAGCCCGCACCACATCGACCTCGGTGCTGCTCACCACAGATATTCAAATTGATTGCCAGCCCAACAATGGCTGCACACAGCTTATCGCGTCACGGAGCGGCGCGCGGCCTGAACAACATTATGATATTATTATTGTGTTATGACTGGGATGAATTGATTGTCAGTGAATAGCCACTGTTGATGATACCCATGCACGTGTTCGTTGACGATGCATCACTAAGATAACACGTTAAATAAATAAAAACATTCAATTAGCTGGCAGTCCGGTCTGAAATTCTTTAAACGACATCCGCAAATTTGTACTGAACTTGAAAAGTTCATGATCTCTCTCTGAGCAATGTATGTCCGAAATTCTCCACTTTATCATGCCTATATGATTCAGGTAAGGAGAGATAGGGGGAAGTCCCCTAGTGGCGGACACCTAAGGTTATTTATAAATAAAACAAAAAATATGTTAAGAAATGTTTATTAAATTATGACTTATATTAGATAACAAAGTTAGAAATCAAATTAAATTAACAAAAATGCAACCTCTGCTTAAAAATAATTAATACTATCAATCAAACTTTGGTAACAAAAAATATAGTTTTAAAAAGTGGCACCTAGTACCGGACGAATATTTGTGCCATACCCCTAGCACCGGAATTTTCAAAATAACCTGCATCGATCACATATGTACCCATCTCCAGACTCTGGAATGTCTGCACATGCTTCATGTACCCACCCACGACAGGATGAGCACTGGATCCAGTCTTCGTCAGTGTCTTCTAAGCTAACTACGCAAATTGTTATGTTTGTGTTAGATGTTTCACGTTTGTCGCTTCTTTTCCCTTGTCTACGCTCTTTCCTTTGGTTTGCTTTCCTTTACCTCCCGTTGCTACATCAAACTTAGACTTAATTTCCTTCTTTTTATCTTTAATGTGGTCCACCAAGACTTGTTCATACTCTGCTGAGAAGGTGCTAGTGAACCTACCTAACTTTGGTTTCATTGTTACTTCTTCTCCTCGATATAGGGCCTTTATTTTATCATGTGATGAGGCTGGCGTGTCCTTGTGGGCAAAAGCCTCTTTTAAAAATAAAGATTAAAAAAAAAAAAAAAAAATTATCATGTATAGTGATTTTAGGAATTTTGCATTGCATTGTAGCTTGTCTTACACTCAGTTCTTTTGACAAAAACTTATCAATAGCAGTTTGTAAGCTCTGTGGCTCCCAGGATCCTTTCTTTTTCTTCTCTTCCATTTTAATTATCTTCTTTCTTCTATACTCTAAAACAAAATTAAATAATTATGATAAATGACGTAAATTTTCACAAGAAATATCAATATGTTTACTGTCCGGCGCTAAGGGACGACTTAGTGTCCGGTGCTAAGGGACAGACATTGTCGTTCATTAGGTGGTACCTACTAAAATTGTTTAAAAGATCTAATAATATTCTACCATTTTACGGATAACAATCAAGTACTACTTTTATCTTTGAATACCACTCAAATGTAAATGCATAAATATACTAGAATTACTTACATTGATATTTAGGTAACGCCGTGATTTCGAGCCAAAACAGCAAACTTTTGCTCTCGCCGTGGCCGTGTGCATCACTGGCGAGGCGCGGCGCGTGATCCTGTACCTGTGTGCTCCCCGCACCCCTCTCACTTGTATTTTGAAACGAACGGATTTATACTTGCTTAAATAGTACGAGTGTCCGGCGCTAGGTGCCGTCCGGCGTTAAGGGACTTCCCCCTATAGGTAATACTTGACAAGTACCGTAATTTAAATTGCCTACAATCAGGGCTAAAAAGAAGTACATACCTGTACCTATAGCTACCTACTAACTAGGGTAAAAGCCATGGGGCGGCCAATTGATAACCCATAACCATGGTTCATTGAACAGTAAAATTAATTTCCTAAGCATTTTCCAAACTAAAATAAGGTCAGCACACTGTATCAATATGTGCGTTAAAATATCCGGCGACCCTTTTAAAATGTATTTATAACAAAGATGCATCATGTTTTTGCGAGCTTTTAAAACTCCATATTTTTTCTTCGCTCATGATTATGTTCAGCCTACTTAGTCAGGCTCTAATTATATCTTACCCAGTCATAATTGCCTTTAACATGTATGGCGATACTTAATAGGACAATGGGAAATTGAGGGCTTTGCATAAAAAAAATAAGACTGCAAGTTATATTATTCGCATAAATAACAACTCAGTGCACTCGGTCAATTTAGAGCAGTAATAATGATGACAACCCTTAACAGCATTTAAGAGAGACTTGCTATCACTAATAACTACTGAAAGGCTTATCCGAAGAACTATAAATAATAATACAATCTAGGACAAATCCCATCAGATACAAAGTAGTTGCCATACTGAGTGCATCTAGAACCTGCCACTCATTAAAGTCACGTCAACCGATACTTATACAATATATTACCGTCCCACCATATACGGGCACACATCCACAGACTGTCCACATGACACGAGAAGCAAAAAAAATAAGCGAAATTCCTTTAAAAGTTGCCATTCAAAATGTTACAATACGACCAAATTAAATATCCGACACGCAACTTCTACACGCTAGGTCTTTTTGTTAAGATATTATTTATTGCTTTTTACGATACTAAAGTGTAAATTGTTTCGTAATAGTGGGTTTTATTGATGTGAATAAAAAAGCATTTTTGTATAAATGATTAGTATTATAAGGTCGTCGGTCCACCTGACAACACGTCAGAATTGCGGGCAACCGATGGAAGTTGCCGTTCCTTGTGGCATTCTAAGGGGAAGGCTTTCTTCGACAGCGGATGTCTTCAGACTGGTAATGATTATAGGGTCATTTTTGGAGCGGCTTCTTTGCGGGAAACTAATCCCATTCACCTTCACCCTCACCATTAACGGACACGTTGGTGATCGTGAAACATAATAACAATCATAAATTAATTAAAAACTATGATAAGTAATGTATTGGATGCCAAATACCAAGCAATAAACATCATAAAGATTTCGTTACTTTATTGGAGCCGAAAGACGTCGTTGTAAATCGGCCGGGTTATAGGATTGGCCAAAATGACATCACGCCATTAAATATACGGGGCACGGGCTTAGACCGGTTGGAGTTTTTTGTACGTACTGAATGTTTGTTGGTAATGGACCAAACTTATACTAAGGCAGTATTTATAAACTGTATCATTTAGAACTTTACAGAAAAAGCAAGAATACACCTAAATCGTAGGTGTAAAAGAACACCTATACTCGGAACAGATATCCGTAGATAAACAGGAACGGATATAATAATATAATCCAATGACGAACAAGATTAATGATTTCGATCACTAATTTAATGTCATTCGACGTAGCCTTATCTTAAGCGCTGCTAAACAAATTTACACTGAATTTGGTTTAATACATCTTTATTAATTGATAAATTATTTTATAAATATTCCGCATTAGTGAAGGATTAAGTTCTGAGTCTTCTTCCATTTGTTCGGTTATTAATTTATCCCCAAAATATTAAACTAAATAATTGAATGCATTTTCGATTATTATGTAATTGTTTAGTGGAAGAGCCATCAGGCCTCAGTTTAAACCACCAAACATAACACTTATCTACTTTTCTCGTATAAGCGACAGTTCCAGCAAACAAGTCCACATGACACGAGTGCAGATAAACGCAGGACCGGTTGTGGAGAGCCCACCGCGTCCCAACTCCTGCGAAACGCTGCAGCTGTTAGATCACTTACACATTGGGCAGCTGCGATTGTGGAACATGGCAAAAAAGGCAAGATGTTAGAACAGTTTAATGCGAGATCTTAAGATACCTAATGATTTATTTATGCTAACGAGCTTTCGCCAGCGGCTTCGTCTTTGGGGTATTTTTAGTCATGATAATCATTAAAAACCTTTGTAATTAACAAGTTTCGCCCCATATATTACTTGTTTACTTTTGATGTGATCAACTACAATCGATCCAAAAAGAAATTGCTCAATCAGTAGCCCTACCACGAATTCTGCTCAAACTCTAGCAACACAAATTGCTATCGAGTTCGATACAATTACTTTATCGTGAATATTCGTGCTAGGGCTACAGTACCTACTATTATTTCAACAAATGCAGCTAATAAATCATTGTTTTTCTAAATTAAGTACAAATTGTAAGAAGGCGGGCGGAATGACTGTAAATGCATTGATTCATATCGCACCGTGCCCCTAAGTTCGTGTCAAATGGCAAATCAATAGTATGTTTTCTAAGAAGCTTATGAAATGTATATTTGTAACTATAAGTCAAGTTTATTGTATCCGATTTAGAAAAGAAGACAACGTCGTCTAGTTACAAAAACTTAAACGATCCGAACGCCTATAGAAAAATAGCTATACCTAATACATCACTAGCATTATTTAAGTGAAATAATATCTGCCTAATCGTTCTGACTAAAAGCCTAATAGTTTGATATAACATAAGATTAGTCTAGCTAGTGTAAAAGCTTCCTAGCGTCTTGTTGTTATCTGAATCGGTGAGGCCAATCACTAACGGTCTTAGCTTTTAACGCAAACTCTGAATTGCCGTTATTAGAAAGTCTAGATTGAACGCAAAAAATAATTTACGATTTGCCGTCCGATCGTTTCACGATAGAACTGTAGATTTATGATAAATGTGTTTGTTAATTAAAGTTGAGGTTGATATCTTAACGATGAAGGTACATTTTGTCAATCTACCATTACAAGGATCTTAATTTGGTTGGTATGTGACACGAGATGTTTTGGGCCCGATAAAATTAACGGGATCAAATACCTATGCAACCATTTGTAGCTTTAGTTTATAATTAGCAAATATTATTGACACCGAAATTAACTCTCCTTAATTCTGTTAATTTTGCAGAACTATTTATTTTTAGTATAAAATAAACACCCGAAATAATCTTCCTACAGCTTTATAGCCTAAGATCATATAAACAACAATAGAAGTTAATAGAATTATCTAGAATGTTCTACTCATCAAATACCACATCACAACAATCCGAACGACATTATTATGACATAATTAACTTCAATCGGTTCGACGAACTTCGCGCGCCGATATCAGGCCCGCATCCGGCAAGAACCGGTAGACCCTACATGGCGATATAGTCTATAAGTTGTAGGAAGTCACTACACGACTCAAATAACGCTGATAGGGTCATTACCGTTGCATAGACCTGAGAGAAGATTACCTTTATGGTTAAATCAACCGCGAAGCCAACCCTTTTTATGTTACTTTAAACATAGGTATTATACCTAATTAGTCAAAAATTATTTATCCCTTTAGTATGTGCTTCTATTGGGTTTTGGCGACCTTGTTTTGGCTAACAGTCCAAAATAATTTAGGACGAGAACTTCCATAAGTTCAAGTTTAATGAGTAAACCAGCTGAGATATTGGCGCCCAATCACCTAGAAGTTATGTTTTGTCATTTATGATTAAGGATGTTGCTACTATGGCTAGTCTAGCTTCCTCTTACATAGAACTTGTACCGTTGTTGACCTAAAAGGCTAAAACAGTGTACTCTTGCCGGTCCCTTCGTTTACATTTACAACATGCATAAACTACATACACAGACAGTAAAGCAATTCACTATACGCTAAACAATGTCAAGGTGACACTAAGCACTTTTATCGATATGCACCAAGTGCACCAGCGCGGCAGTCGTGACCGTACATACGTAGAGGCTGTAAGCAGGGCCAGTTGCAGCTTGGTAAGCATTGGAACTGTTCACGTCAATGCCAAGGATACTGAATCTACGTCTCTAAAGAAAATTACTACGCAATAAATGTAGAAAGAAGACGTGTCATTCTTATGTCCGTCAAAGTTCATGACATAGTAATAAAAGACAAAAAATGTTTTATTATACTTAGGATTTTTAATTTATCCAAAGAATAAGCCTGACTGGTTCAAGCAATAGGTTAAAATAATTTCACTATTAAAAGTTCAATGGCGATGGAAAATATTTAAATATCAGGCATATACATACAGTGGTTAGGAACTCAGAAAATGTAACTAATTTAACATACTAACTTCCCGCGATTTCTACTATAATAATATGGCAGATATAATTTAAGTTACAAATATCACTTGAATTAAAGTTCAAATATTCTCAATAAAGGTTTAACTTTCACAAGAACGATTTGTCGGCGAGGTCAAACTGGTAACACTAGAAACCCCTCTAGGGCTTAGAGAACACATATCTATGTTAATAGTGTCTGTCAGATACCTAGACGTCTAAAAACGGGTAACTTAAATTCAATATAATATTTTGTAAGCGCTAGGTCTCAACCATATTTATCAAATATCTGGTTGATAATAATTCCAAAATAGGGCAAACCTCAAAAAAGAGAGGCTAAGGTAATATCAAGAAAACCACTAGGGACATACATGTCATTAAACTTTTAATTGTTGAACTACACTGGCCTACAAAACGAAGTTCACACTTTTAAAATGGCAATAACTTTTAAAAAGAAAGTTTTTAAGTACTAAAAATAAGTTCGAAATTAAAAGAACTCCGATGATGACTAAAATGATTCTGAAAGCTGAAAAATTTGCTTTAATAGATTTTAATTTAAATTCCTAAACTTATTAATAACTTCTGAAGTTTAAATAAAAAATAAAGGTGTAGTAGATAGGTTAGTTTTGCAGTGTACATTATTCCGATATTTATGAACCTATTTGTACAACATTATTAAATGATTGGTGGTAATATATTCGTTTTTTTCCTACTATGATTAAGAAAATAAAGTCTTAATAAGGGAATATATATACCAATTTTAGAAAATTGATAATTGTAAATGATATGAATCGGCGACTGCCTCAAACAGTGAACCTTAAATATTTATATTTGAAACATTAAATAATTTAAGTCCATCTCTTAAAAAAATATAATTCTACCAATCATCGATGACATCAGGCTATAAGCTCCGCAAAACGTGGCATGAGTAAGGTCTGATTGGTGCATTACGTGTGCTAATGATGGCCAGTGCACGTTGCACCAATGACCTCACGGCATGAGGTAACCGTCTGGGCGTGAGGTCGTTACCGAGAAACCACTGCGTACACCTCGCCACTTTCTTATACGACTTACATGTTTTCACTAACCACAAATGAATTTTCTCTTACTTTGAAAGCATTATGAGATCGAGTGTGTAGATCTGTGGGATTTCATACACGTGGACTTATTTTACTCAGAAGAAAATATACCATCAATTTTTTAATAACATTTAAATAGTATATAAAATAGAGTTATAATTCTCAGCCACATTTAACGCTCATCGCCTCGCTTATTTATGTAAGATTCTTTAGACTAGCTGGCACCGACGACCTACATCAAACTAGTTTTATCCTACTGTTGTATGCATACGCTAACCTACAAAATACATAGTGAGGCTATGCACAAAACCTATTATACATACAGACAGACTCAGACCTTACTTATTAACCTTATGTTATAGGGGTGACGTAAGATAAGGCTGAGAACATTTAGAATGTGTTTATGCTTATAATACTACTATTAGTATCTAAATATAGAAATTTTTGAAGGACTAAACTAAAGAGAACCTAACTACAGTTTGGTTGCAGTTTTATTTCTTTTATAATGAACGCGCGTAAACACATGCTGAAAATTTAAAAATATCCACAACTCATACAAAAAGTTAAATAGAATTATTTCTTATTAATCTCTTTATTTTTACATTATCTTATAATTTACATTTTTAAATGTTATATATAAAAAATACAAAATTTAAAAATATAAAATACAGGGTCCAACCAGTAGCGGGAACCGGGTCCAAGCCACCGGTGGTTAGGCCTCCAGAGAGAGGAACCTCCTCACAATGCGTGCCGTGTCAAGGAGTACTGCTTTCTGCATCAAGCCCTTGACCCAACCGCCTAACGTGAGCCTCTTCAGGTGTTGGTCGAGACTCTTGGCCACGAGGCCATTGGCCGAAACGACTATCGGTACAATGATTGCTGAATCCACTTCCCACATGTCGACAACCTCGTGCGCCAAATCAAGATATTTAATTTGTTTATCTTTTTCAGCTTTCACGAGATTCTCGTCATGTGGGATTGTGATATCAACAATCATTGCACGGCGTTCTAATCGATCTATCACCACTATATCAGGCTTATTGGCAACAATAGTCCTGTCAGTGATGATAGATCGATCCCAGTACAATGTGATATGATCATTTTCAAGAACTGGGTCGGGGACATACCTGTAGTATGGTATCTCGGAATCCACAAGTTTGTATTTCAAAGCAAGTTGCTGGTGGATAATCCTGGCCACTTGGTTATGTCTATGCAAGTATTCGCCGTTAGCAAGACTAGAACAACCAGAAATAATATGTCTCAAGGATTCACCCGGACGGTGACAAGCCCGACATATGTCAACCGTGCCATCCTTAATAATATGTTTCCGGTAATTATTCGTCATGATAACTTCGTCCATAATTGCACAAACAAACCCTTCGGTTTCTCCAAAGAGATCACCGAAGCGTAGCCAGGAGACGGACGATAGGAGGTCTACATCGGGCCCATGAAGAGCCTTGTAGAACCGGCCGTGTAGCTCCTTGCTTTGCCATACATCCCTGCGGTCGTTAACACTCAATACCACAGGTTTGCACCAGTTCTCTTTAGCCAAGGAGAGCGGAGTGAGTCCTTTATCCACTACAACTACCTCTCGGTGCATTCCCACGTCAGCATGCAGAAAATATTCTCTGAGGCTACACACCTCACGATTATGAAGAGTCTTGGCGTTTAAAAAACCACGACCACCACATTTTCGTGGGATGTATAGCCTCATTACCGACGAACGTGGGTGATGCATCCGATTTGCAGTTAGCAGTGTACGGACTTTCCTATCCAAGGCATCCAATTCGGTCTGAGTCCACTTGAGTATACCAAAGGAGTACATCAAGATTGGCATAACCCAACCATTAAAGGCACGAGCCTTATTACCACCTGATAACAGACTTTTCAGTACTTTATTCAGGCGGCCAAAGAAACGTTCCCTCAATGATTGTTTTATGTCAACCACGTTGATGCCTAACGCCTCTGACATACCCAAGTATTTGTAGGTTTCCGTTGCGGAGAGTGACCTAAGGTTTATAGAATCCGAGAGTTGAATTCCCTGGGATTCCATAATCCCCCCACGTTTTACATGCATGACTGCACATTTGTCCACACCAAATTCCATCCTGATAGAGTTACTAAAAGTTTCTGTAATCTTTAGTAGCTTTATCAGTTGGACTCTGCTGGGGGCAAACAATTTAAGGTCGTCCATGTAAAGCAGGTGGGAAATTACCTGACTCCTTCTCCGCAACGAATAGCCTAGCCCTGAATTCTCAAGTAAAGTACTAAGAGGATTCAAGGCCAAACAGAACCACAAAGGGCTCAGACTATCGCCTTGGAATATTCCCCGCTCAATCCTGATCGGTTCACCGTCCTGTTGGATATTTCGACATCCTGGATAGTGAAGAACCGTCCTCCACTGCCTCATACATGACAATAAGAAAGTGCGTAGAGTTGCATCTATTTTGTACAACTCCAGCACTCTCATGAGCCATGTGTGAGGCACAGAGTCATAGGCCTTCTTATAATCTATCCAACATGTCGATAGATCCTTTTTTGAACGACGTACCTGTTGGCAAATGGTCATATCTATGAGGAGTAGCTCCTTCGTACCACGGGACCCTATCTTACATCCATTTTGAGAAGCAGACATAATAGTGTTATCATCAATGTGTTTTGTGATCTTTGCCCTCAAAATGGATGTAAGGAGTTTATAGATGGTGGGTAAACAAGTGATAGGTCTAAAGTTTCTTGGGTCCGTGGTACTACCTGTTTTGTGGAGCAGGTGGGTAGATCCTGTCGTTAAGAACTGCGGTAGCGATCCTGCTTCTAGGGCTGATTGGAATTGAGACGCCAAGCAACCATGCGAACTACGCAGCCATTTAATCCAAAAGTTGTGCAGTCCGTCAGGTCCCGGTGATTTCCAATTTGACATTGGACGGACTGCACAGGCCACATCCTGGGGGCTTATTGTGATTGCCCCCATTTCTGGTATGAATTCACATGACTGCTCGACGTCAAGCATCCAACTGCCTTCAGTGTGGTTGACAGGCACCGACCAGATGCTGCGCCAAAAAGCATTAGTAGCATCATCATCGGGCAGGCGCCCATCAATCACACCTTGAGCTGATCGCTCCCAGTTCCTGTATACCCACCTTTGATCCTGGTTGAAGATACGATTCTGGGTGAACCTATCCACCCGACGCTTATACCTACGTATACGACTTGCCCATGCATAAACTTTTTGTTTGTAGAAGTCGATGCGCTCTGGGACACGAGCTACATATTCACGGGGATTAATGTCAATCCCCGAAAATGCTCGCCTCACAAAGCGCATCACTCTAGGTCTTACATTACCCTGTTTAAAGGCCAAAAGTTTGCCTATAAGTACTCTGGCCTCCGCAATACGACGCTCAATCCTGCATTGCCAGGCTGGTACGGCAGGTTTCGGTCGTGTAGCTCTGCTGTTATCAAAACACTTCACATTTGCTACACGACATGCTGCAACAGCCGCGCAATACAGAATCGAGTGTGTATCACAGAGATCTTCGCTGCCTTCAAAGTAAGTTGAAAGCAGCGAATCCAGAGCACCTATCATTGCCTTATTCTTGTTATGCATAGGCAAGCGTGGTAGACGCGGTCTAAGTCCAGGTGGAAAAGCTCTATATTCCCGAATCGTATCTTCAAGTGTACTCCTCAATATATCATTGTACTGTGTACTTACAGTAATAGTCCTGTCATCTGCTTCCACATTATTATCATAAGTTGGTTGCGGTGGGCCAATAGGCGGCACCACCACTTGTACTGGCCTGCAGGTGACAGGATTACTGCGTACTTCTGAGCGAAGCCTATCAAGCGTAGCGTCATCCAACCTGTGGTTCCGTAGGATGACGCGTACCTGATCCGAAAGTCGTTGTGCCGAGACGTTGATGGTTGGTTCAAGATCCTGAAACAGAGCAAGCATCCTATCGCGGTACGCGGTAAGGTTAGCTCCCCCCTCTGTTGACCCATAATATGCGCGCATGACGTTCTCATTTATTAGTTGAGTCCATTTCATGCGCTGCACATAACCACCGGAAGTGGGGACCCGGTTTGGGGCCAGTTGACCCCTGAGTCCCAAACTCGTCGGTGGCCGGCCTCTCCCCTGCCGACGTACAGGTCTTGGCGACGTCGGCGGAGAGAAATACTCGTCGCTGGAGCTCGACGCAACTGCAGATGCCGGAGATTGCAGCGTTTGCTGGTCCGACAGCTGCGAGGCGGAGCTCGGCGACGAGTCCGGAGATGTTGGGCGTGCTACCTTGGCTCTGCTTCTTGTAATCATCATAATATTTTTTCTTCCATATTATTTTCCATACCTATTATTTTGCTTGTCATCGAGTTGACAAACTGTGACATTTGCTTTTGAAAATATTATTATATAAAAAGACACTTTTTATCATTAAAACTGTTTGTAATATGCATATAATTATAAATTAACTGAAACTAAATATTTGATTAACAAAATAAAACGTGTAACAAATGGATTTCAGGTTATTGGAAATAAATATGATTAAAATAAAAATAAGTGAGAACATGTAGAGCAGTGTTGCCAGGTATTATTATTATTAACATTATTAGTTATTACGCCATGCAATAGGCGTGCTTGCCCTGTTGGCAAGCTGAGAAACAAAAGACAAAAACTCATAACAAATATGACACATTAACAAAACAATTATTGAGGCACAAGATTAACTACAAACACATAAACAATGATTGTCATGGCAACGGATCCCTGGATTACACCACAGTAACTTGGCAACGTCGTAACCTGTAATCTAGTCGCACTAGACCGGCGCCCACGCACTAAACGAGCCGAGCGTAGGCGAGTAATTGTTAGGGATGATAGATTCCGACAATCGGATGGATTGTCAGTCATGATCAAAGACTACATTTGGGTTTGTGGAGGTCGCTTAATGTCTTTGTAATAACAATATTTATGGTTATCAACATCGAAACCTTTATGAGGCTTTATGTTTTAAAAGCGACATAGTCTAGTCAAAACAATAACGACAGCGTTAACAGCATATTAGGAAAGAAAAAAAGCACTTTACTTTTTGTAGGTGTGTAAATGACACACGTTTCACGAGTTTTCAAATGATTACAATAACCTCCTTGGTTTATTAACCGAATTGTTGGAATTTTGCTTAGACATAGGCTGCACTCAAAGCACGGGACACTTAAATTATGACTTTCGAGTAAACCACTATTTTTAAGGGTCTTAACGCGGGATACAAGCAGGCACTTTACTAATCCATCCTCTACCAAGCGACATATTTTTTTTTGCATTTGGCAGCCCTACAACCACATGTGAACGCACCGTAATAACTCGGCTCATTGTCCAACAGTTTGGGCACGGAACACCTTAGTTTGTTTCAATTCCCCTGACAGTTCAGGACGGGCAAGTTAACAAATCTGACAGCTGTATCAAACCCACCACGCAACTGTCTCGATGATATGATTCGCGCCACAAATATACTGTTTAGGTAAACAAATAGATCGCGGGACTTCATTACGCTCACTATTGTTCACGATATCAATAGTGATGAGGAACATTGTAGGTTAGACGTTTCTAGTTGTATTGATTAGGAATTTCATATAAAACGGAGATTAGAGATTCAGTAAAGAACGTAAACAAACATCTTATTTCGTGTAACGACAATACTTTATTCATAACAATACGCCACAATGGCAGCACGAGTGTGAGCAAAGCACACAAAGAAGCACTAAAAGAAGTTACACGTGCCAATTTTTACATACCACCACAAAATATACGTGATATTATTATCATCTCGTATATAAACATAAGTAATGTGATGCGAAACATTGAAGCTTACAATTCGGAACACGGCCATACAAGTAAAACCAATATATAACGATCCTAACATTATACTTGCAAAGATTGCAGTAAACAGAGCCCAACCCTATTCCACCCGTCAATAGACAGTTAATCAACTTCCATTTACAAAAGCTGTCGTGGCCTTAACGATATTCAATTAACTGGATTCGTCGTGGTAACAGCGCCGGAGGAAACTGTCTCTCCGTTATGACAGCCATGTGGCCACGCATTGGATAGTGGACATCGGGAATTCGTGATGAGGGCTCAATCTACTGACGCATGCTACGGGTATAGACGGTTTGATTTGAACACGTCATTCCAAATTGTCGGGAAATATAAAACAACCAAACAATAGAAAAGATTTTTTCAATAAACTTATTCTTTCCTCTGATATGGTATAATAATTTATTTAAATCGAGCACCGCACCATAACCAACAACTACGACAATTGTAAACTTAGTTTTTCCTTCCTCATTTATTCAGATTATAAATGAAATACCTACGAAGACTGCAGCCAGTTGCTTGTTTCAATTTAAGATTGCCAACATCATAAAAACTGGTCTCATCCTTTTTGGGTCAGGCAAATGTTCTTCAACTGGTTTACGACACATTTATCATTCCGAAATTGTATATTTACAACGAGTGCATGCGTTCTTTTTTCGCTGTCACAGGATTCATTTTTGGACGAAATCCAAATGCATTCGGCGAAAACAATTAATTCGGAGTGCCACTTAAAAACCTAGTATTATTCGTGAGTCAAAGTTGACGTCATTGTATGGTGTAATCAGAGAGAAGCAGTGGATGTGGGATGATATTAATAGGATTGTGTCAGGGACTCGGGGACGAGAAGGGTCATCAAAAACACAGTTCTACCAAAACATGTGCTCATTAACACGCTGTTTTAATACATCATTTGTTAATAATCGATAAAGAAGTTGTTTTAAAAGAATTATGATGTAATTTGTGAGTTTGATGAGTCCCACATAAATGCTATTATTGTAATCAACAATCAATGGAGAGTGAGGCAGTAACTATACCTACAGTTAACCATTGATACATTACAATATTGGATTCCACATTGTTTCTCTTAATAAAGAAACGTGACGACGTACTAAATAAACATGCATCGGAATTATTCGTGTGAGAATTGGTGCATTCTCGTAGCAGATTTCCGCCATTTTCAGCGATGATGTTGTCAAAACAAAATAGTTCGCTAATTCGTGTTTGTCTTTCATTATTATTCACACAACAACTACATAGACCTAACACAAGATTTTGATAAGAAACGCTGGGAATATTTGAGTAACTACAGGTTCTTCAGACATAGGTTATAGTTACTTTATCCATGTATTCAGTCGATTCAGACGAAAATTCCATTTCTAGGCCAGACTTAATTACATTTGGGGTTTTTAATGAAGTTCCTATAAAGGAACCACAATAACAAATTTAGTGCAACCGGGAATTCTCAGCATACTCCAATAGCACTTTGTTCGTCTAAAATGTTTGCCAAATAAATGTAACTTTCCTCGCTATTAGAGCTAAGGGCCTCATCATTTGTCGCAATTGTGTCCCAGGGAAGTGGAGCTATTTAGATAAGAGAAACCTTGAACCTTTAACTGACTCTGCACAGAGCACTTAAAAACGGTCCGTTAAAAAGTTGGAATTCGGAGAGGCTTTTGCTACCTGAGGGACGAAATCGGTTTAGAAAAATGATAAGCTTTTCTCATTTAGCCTTTACGCAGATTTCGGTGGTCATTGCATCATAATTATCTAACAAACGATGAAAATTATTAGGTATTGTAATATAAACACTAAACTTTAGTGCTCAGGCAGAAAAAAAGCTGTATTCGGAAAGTGAGAAATTTTGATGTGTTCTTAAAATGACACACTTCCAATGATAAATTACTGTTTACGCATTACTTCACGAAACGGTGAATAGTATAGTTTTCTTTTAAAGGCGATATGATATTCATCTACACGTACAATACAACAAAAACGGCCGTAAAAACAATTATAAGACAATTTATCTGAAGCACCAATTAAACTCACTTTGTTTACACGTGTTGGTACACTCGTTATCTCTGATCGAGTAGATGAGGGAATCTGTGCCACAGATAAAACACAGCTGATTGGGACATCGCGATAATAATGTACCTTGATACGAGTATCTTGACCTAGTATAGCACGGAGTATAGTGACTAGAGATAGAACTAAGAATAAACTAAAGATATAAGAAGACGATAGAGTAGCATGCTTCAATTCATCTTTAGGTAGGTACTAGTTCTATTTAAATATTCACGATTTTACAATTAGCGATAATTTTGGCGTTAACTTTATTGGCTATGCTAGTAAATAGACAGTGATCATGTTAAAATGCATGAAGGATGCTAAAAAGTCAGAATTCAAGTGTTGTGAAAATAAACTTAGCTAACTAACATTTAGGTACTTTTACGAGTACTTATCATAGTTTTATTTTTCATAACTTAAGACAGTTTTTCACATTTTACACGTACTAAGTAATATTGATTTCTATTGTAAAGTCTATCAGTTTAGTGTGGACTTCAACAATCTTAATGTTATAACGGTAGGAATTAGGTCAGTTTACGTAGATTATCATGGTTGTTACAGGTGTTTATCTGATAAGAACTAATAACATTGCTGCGGCCATAAGTTGTTTTTACACAAGTATCACATGGAATAGTTCCCTCGTTTATGGCAGGAAGGACGGTAGCGAGAGAGCGTAGACAACGGAAACTAACCGAATAGCTACACATTTCTAATTAATTAATTTAACTATAAATTTCGTTATAAGTGTGCAGTTTACCGGTTCCAAACAAAGCAATTAGTCCGTATTCTGCGTTGAGGTAGGCAGAGATTTGCTAAGGCTCACACATAAACATTTCTGCAGCTAATTTGAGTCCCATGTAATATGTAAAATCCATCCATGTGTAAAAGTTAGTCAATGTTATCTCAGAATATCTATGAAAGTGCATGCTGACGGATTACCTCCGCGATAGCGTCGACGAGATAGAGTAGCAGATAACAGGACTCGTGTCACTATTACAACGTTAATTGTAATAAGAAACAGGCAGAGAACTCTTGTAGCTCATCATTCAGACATTTTTGGAGTAAGGTAAACCTGTCTCAAGTTCTGAGAGGATATAATGCATTTTAAAACTGATTTAAATATAAGAATTTACTGTAACTAACGGTTATTGGAATAGATAATAATGTCACAAGTCTGATATACATCCGCTAATTAAATTAAGCGCGAGATTTTTGTCAATTTTGTTCATTCTTAATTTAAACTGACTAACTTGATTTAAAGCTGTTTTTTGGAGATCTAAAAACTAACTAAATAAAGTTATTTTCGACTTCCATTCATTCTGGTTTTTCATATCCATAAATAGAAATTAGGGTTTGTAAAGCTCCTCATATCAGGTACCTATGTATGTTTACGTAGTATTCCAAAATTGTCATCGTTGTTTTTTATAGCCTGAATATTTGATTTATTTGAAACGCCCACCGACCGAAAATAGCCCAAATTAAATAGTTGAAATAACAAGTGCAGCAACAGTATAATCTATTTGAAGTCACAGTGTACAAAACGAATTAATATTTACAAAAACAATGTAATTCTAATACATTTATTTAGCAAAGATAAGAAAGAAAAAACTCAGAAGATAAGATATTTTGTAGACAATGTCAAATGAGTCACGGATTTATTTAGTCTATGGCACACTTGCGTGAGGTAGATAACGCACACATGCAAATAATATGAACATATGTTATTAAATAGTAGACACCTGTCGTTGTAGGTAAGTTCACAGTGATTTTTATTGACAATGTTAATACTAAATGTAATAGAAAAGTATGTACCTAACATACTTTTCATAGCACATTGTTACTTTCACTAAAATTTGAGAAATATATGGATAATTATCCCACAGGTTACAAAATCCGAAAACAAATAAAAAGTGTAGGTTGTTCACAAATATTTATTTTATGCGGGCATCGAACTCTGCAAAACATAATGCGGCAAAATAATCGCTAGTGTCATAGAAGAAACCGTCATTCACCCAGTGGGTATCAAACTTTAATAATCTTAAGCGACCTTTGTGGAGCCTGGCCACATAACAACCCCAAAATGGACCGTAAATGTATTTTATGGCCCCAAGGAACTGTCGACAGGGTTCTTGTGACCCCCGGAACGTGACTGCATTATGGGGGCATTGTGAGGTCCAATGTCTTTGTATAGGGTCATCAAAGGGAGTAATCAGAGGGGATTCAGTTACACGTTTTGAATGTCACATTTTGACATTTAAGGCAAAAAAGACAAGGATTTTGTGACATTACAACTTATTTAGTGAAGAACGTGATTTGTGCCTTTCTAATTCCGGGTTCGGCAGACGCTAGGCCTAAAAATACTTACTAAACCCTGAATTATTATCTAGCAATGAATGTCAGCCAGCACAGCATCATCAGCACAACGGCCTTAACGTGTCTGCGGTTAGAGATTGTCTGTGTGAAGACATTTGCGGTCAACGCCTAGATAATACATACAAGTGAAAGATACAAGAAAATCTGCGGTGCTGATATTTCTATTATTAGGAAATTTTGAAAGGTCCTGAAGAAAGTTCACTGAGATTATGTTCCTTTGTTATTTTTAAAAGATTATTTATTGACGCACTCTTGTTATCTTCTACAGAACACACAGACGGTAAACATTTGTACTGTGCTCTGATTGTTTTGGTTTAGGGATTCCCTTAAGATACGCGTGCGTAGGACGTACACACATTTAGAGCAAAAAATTGCTAGATCAACAATTAAATACTAGGTCGGGTGATCTACGGAAAAATTAAAATTAAGTAGGTACATAGAGTGCTTTGTTTGATGTGTGTAACATACATACAAACAGTGACGTCACCACGCAATCAACACAATCGCCGCCAACAAGATTGAATTCAGTAATTGGTGAAGATTTTATCAGAGCAGAAAATAAGTATGAGCTACATTGTTAATTAGAGCCGCCATTGTGGAGCAATTATGTCAATGTTTTAGTTAGATGTATGTGGGATATTTGACGACAAATTGTTATACAAATTCGCGTTATTCTGATGTTAGAGATTTGTTGATATTAATAGCATTCCGATTACCGTAAACTGCGTCTAAACACCAACTAAAATAACAATTTTAAGTCAAATGTATTGAGTTTCCTGATAAGAAATGTTTGATTTATTAGTCTAAAAACCAGAATGAAAACTTTGTTAATAAATTAGAATAAAATAACTAACAAAGCAGATTATGTTTATCTTAGGTGACTTTAAACGTTTTATGTGAGACTTAAATACAACTGTTCCTTTCGCAGATCGTCTTTTCGAGAAAAACCACGAAGAAAGGAGTTTATCCCAGTATATTTACCGTAATCGTTCCTTAGCATCATATCGTTTAAAAAGCAAGCACTTAGGGATCGATAACTCCCCGTAATGACTTGTACGACCACGGTAAAGTCAACCGGGGCGAGTCTCACCAGGACCGCCGGTGCATCTAAATGACACGTTTAGACGTCAAGTACCGACCATTATCGTTACGGTGAAAAGATTTAATGACAGTACACATTCACACGTTTAACTATATTATGGTAATACTCCCTTGAACAAGCTTCGGCAGTATACTAGGGCTTTTGTCACCATTTCTTGGCTGGTTGTCATAGGAATGATATACGCGGATAAGGGATGTTGAACAAGTCCTATAGGAATCATTTAATTATTTGTTTAGATATGAGCAAATAAACGTTATAGCCCGCGAAATATTTAGAGGCAGAATAATTAACCAATTCATAATTAACGATCAACGGCTCGCCAGCCTCTTTTTAAATAGATTGAAATGTAACAACTCAATTTCCACGTCAATTTTATCAAATAGGACCAGAGACATGCTTCCTTTTTACAAGAACATCAAGAAAACACATATCAAATGTCAGAATCTACTTAAATAATGTTCTTAGAGCATCGGAAGTAATAAGGCAAGCTTCCGATAGATGTTAATCGACACACGTAGCTCAAAATCTCCTAAAACCTAGTCCAACACCGTTCCGCAACTGTCTTGTTAAACTATCCGACTACACCCGCCGCATTAGCCGCCATTAACAAAATAAACAAAGAACTCACGCACAAACGGCATCGTATAAACACGCAGCTTAATTAATATATAGTATTCTAAGCGGTGACCGGAACGGAAGTTATGTTTCAGATGCCAGCTAATGGGCTCCGTTGATGGATTCTTACGAAACAATAGCACAGCACGAGTGAATTAGTAATAGTTATTATGAGAAGAGTATTTAAGTCCTGTTCATATTGAAGTTTCTTTGCAATAAATAAATAAAAAACTTATTACCAAACGATATGAGTCTAAAATATTCTCTTATTTTCATTGGTTTCTGTTTTATATACTAAAAGTTTTCTGTACAACAGTAAAAAGATTAAAAGTGTCTGAACC
The DNA here is from genome assembly GCA_946251915.1 of Abrostola triplasia. Lineage (NCBI taxonomy): Eukaryota > Metazoa > Arthropoda > Insecta > Lepidoptera > Noctuidae > Abrostola > Abrostola triplasia. Next base: position 9,053,542 of record OX276442.1, read on the forward strand.
AACGAGTTTACTAAAATATAGTATTAAAGTACAAGTCCGGTTAAGAACACGGGATAATAACCACCGGATATCATGATATCACTATCACCGCCCATGAGTGTACCAGTGCATTTCATGCCATAAAAATAAATATTTATCTTTCAATATTTTTACGAGTTCTGCGACTAATAATACGCATTTTACAAAGTTGACCGCTGCACAGTACTTAATTTAGCACAAGGCGACCAATTATGTCTAGCAAAAACTGGTGAGAACAGAGCACATTCATACATTTTATGACACAAACAATGTACTCAAAATCCCACTGTCATTGTCATTGAACTGACCTACAGTCACCTAGCAATTACATATAATACCTAAATGTATAAACTGAAGTCACAACATGAGTAAGGAAATACGAAATTACGTCATAAACTCATTGCCTTGCAAATCAACTGGACATTAAGAAACTTTATAGCTTGGCAAGCTGTTATTTTAGTCTTTAAATCTAAGATTAAAGATCTCGAGTTCACGTATCTGATATTAAAATCAACACACGCGACTCGTGGGTTAACATCCCTATAAAAAGACTGCCAGCCCCCTTACCATGAACTCTTAAAGCAGGACAGTTTAAGATGTGAAAGCAGACGCCTCTAAGTCCTCGTCTCGCTTTCACAACGTCAACTGTTCTGCGTTAAGAGTTCATGGTAAAGCGGGATGTACATCCTACTGCAGCGTAAAAGCTTCCTCCCATACATAAGACGAGCTTCTATCACGCTCACGTCAATTATCACTGCGGGCTCGCTGGGCGATTTCAGACAATGACGCTCCGTTTCATAAGGATCTGTTATGTCCGACCGATCCGAACCTTCACCTGACCAAGTATGGTCTCTTAGGCTAAGTTACACCTTTATTTTTAATAGCGATATTGCGATCCAAACCTGAATTTATTAGTTAGGTGTCCAGTGTTGATTATAGCAGTGAAAATAACTTTTTGGGATGTTAATAAGCTGTTATAACCATCTATTCATGAGTGTCAATCTGTAGGACGGTTGAAGCTAAGATAATAATAAAATAAAATGATGCTCTCATAGTCAATCAAGTCATAGGTGACGTCACATGCACCGGAACCGATGACCCAATATTCTAGGAAGACCACAGAGGTCAGTTCTGTACCTCTATTACTCATAAATCATAATTATTATCAACAACATGTAATGAAACTGATATCATTGCAAATTGTCTATTTATAGAAATGACGTGTTTTTCGATTTACCTACAAAATAATATTATACTTTTATGATAAATTATAAAAAATATGAATAATTAATAGGTAGGTACTTAGTTTATTACTCTCTATCATAATAATGTTTAAATATTGTGTGCCTACATGCAAAGTTAATTGCACATATGGCATTACTGGCGTTGATATTAGTAAATACATATAATTTATAGTGATGATATCGTAAGTCTTTTTATTTTGAGCGGGAAAAGTTCTGTGATAAGCAAATGATCGTAAATTGAAATGATTTATAATTATGCGAGTCAATCTTTTCTTAACAGCTATCTGTGAAGCGTAATTAGAAGTAATTAGTTTAAGCGGTCGAAATTCAGACCTGTACCAATATATTCAGGCACTCAGCTACTTCTGAACCAGGTGCTTACATTCGCACATAATGAAGTTTGTAATCATCATATTTCTAGCATTTCTAGTCGAGTTATGTGACGCTCAATGGCGCTAGTTCATTAGAAAGAGAAACAACCGGTTCGTTCATTAATGATTTGCTGAGTTAATAACTGATGCGGTGCCCGTCTCCGGCCGGTTTGGACGCCTCGGGAGGAATCTGATTCATATAGTGTCCAGTCCATGTTATGATGTTACCGCAAATTAATGTTAAAGCTCTACATAGGCTATACCTAGATGAATTCAGGATAAATCACTAAACAAACCGCCGCAACGATAACCAGACCGCAGATAGCTTCGACAGTCATATTTGACTAAATCATATTAGGTATTATTTTACCACATTTTTCCTTCTTATGAACAAAATGACGACCTGATTAGCGCAGTGGCTAAGCGATTGGACTGCTGCGTTAAGGGTTGCGGGTTCGATTCCCGCACGGGGCAAAACTTTGTGTGAACCATAGATGTTTGTCCTCACATCTCATATGAAATAACTTAAGAATTAGACGATATTTTACTAACATAAAACCTTTTATTAGGCTTCGTAGTGAGATCTGGAAAGAATTTTAAAGAACCTATTAGAAACGAGTAAGAATAAAACATACGACATGCATTCAGCTCAAACCATATCGTAAAACCAAACCGCAGACCTACAATTCTCAGCCATCATACATTAACAAATGGCCCGTTTTATATTGGGTAATCACAAAAACTTTGACATGATGTCATCAGACCTGACGGCCGCCGCTTATCACGGTGATGTCACCACGCAAAGGTCGAGGCTACTGATCTTGATTTATAAATCGTAATGTAGGCATAACTATTGGGGTTATTGACTGGACGTCGCTGATAACGTTTATTTTAGACCAGCTATTATCACTACACAGCTTTTTCGTATGTCTAAAGCTGTAGAAAGCGTCAAGAACTGATCCAACAATAAATAAATAAACTTTAATAACAGTACTCTTACTTTTTGGTCATAATTATAGTTGGAATTTATTCATTTAATGTAAAGCACAATAAATGTAGAAGCTGATAAACCCATGTATGGCACTAATAATGGGTTAAAAGTAAACAAAGTATTCAAGGGCATAGCAGCATTGACAAGGCATATAATATGGCTATGACATCAGACCTCTGAAGGCTGCACAAAGATGACAGCATCAGTTCTTTATGCACATTAAATGACTGAGGAAATAAGGTTTTTCATGTAACATTGTTTGTTGATGGAATGGACATTTTGTAGGCTATTGAGAATACATTGTTTAATGCAACATCAGCCTAAGCAAATAACTTCATTTACTATGAAACCAGATATTAGTGCCAGGGATCATAAATCTGGACATTGCTTATTACAATTGACATTGTATTTCCAAATTCATGACCCGATTGGCACAGAGGCTAAGGAATTGGACTGCTGCCGCTAAGGGCTGCAGGTTCGATTACCACAGGGGACAAAAAATTGTGTAATCTGCAGATGTTTGTCCCAAGTCTGGGTGTTTGGGAATGTTATATTTTATGTTTGTGAAACACACCCACAACATTATTTTTGGTCTTATGCATCTAACCTGTAACTCTCAGTGCAGCATTGCAATCTCTTGACCAGTGCTCCAATTAGGCTATGTTTTGACAAATATGAATAAAGTAACAAATGGTGGTCGACTTAACATAAAGTAAGTTTTCTAAAAAATAAAATAAAATAAAATAAATAAACATGTATTTAACTTATATTTGTCATAAATTTCATGGTTACTGATAAACTATGCCACCACAAGTATTTTAATTATTTTCTAACTATGTATTATCCTCAATCAACTATATTAATTTAAATATAGCCTGTATAACAATTAATGTCCTTATTTAAGGAAGAATGTAATGGATAATTAGAATTTATTATTCTTATTTATTTATTTACTTGAATTAAATGGTGTACACCAATAACATAATTATACTTATAATCCTTAACATTTTTTAATTCAGTTTCAGATAACAAATGCAATGTACCTAAGATGGTTTTGGTAGAATACTACATAGAGATACAATGTATGCAAATAACAGTATTATGAAATAAATAATAGGTATATGTGACTTATTTGAAAACTTTTGCAACAAAGTTAACCATCAGTGACTCTATGAAAAATATCTGTGAAACACATTAGAGTTTAATTAGCAAATGTTATGTTAATGAAATCATTATAAAACCAGCTAGAACACAGGGGATTAAGATAAAGAATTATGTGATAACATATAAGAGTTGCTCACTTTCCAACATTGAATAATTTTTATATTAATGACATACTGCACTTTACAGGCTTCATTATTTAATCGCCTTTATCTCTGACTCATAGTTTTAAGTATTTACACAACTTTTTAAAGCCATTTGAAGTCTTTACAACATCTGTTGCCTCCCAAAACATTACCTCGCAGTCTATAACCGCATTTAACTGTCTATAAAAGTGCAGTAACGTAGAAACGTGCCAAAGTTGTAAACAGTTTGCGTCTGACGACCTGCCTACTGACCAAAAGTGGGACAACCGGCACCGCGCCCTAGGAGCCCCGCCCGCTCACCGTACCACACATTCCAATAAGAATAACTATTTTTATTAAACAAACTCTCTACAAAACACACAATAACTTAAACAACACCTAATTTGTCGCTCTTTCTACAGCCTTACAACTTCGCAACGGCTACAAGACGACAGGAAACGCAAAAACAAGCCGTTACCAGCCTCGTATGTTCGTATGCTATAGAAAACGGTAAACTAGTTTTCAATGAGAACTGCACAAAAATTACCTGTTGATCAACAAGATCCCATTAAACACTGCACCGGCGATTCCGGAGACCTGTAGATTTTGCACTCGATGATTTTTCAGCACGTAAACACAACGGTCTCACAAAAGGAAGAACTGGTAATAACACAACCACGAATCCACCTTTAGACGCACTGTATCACAATACACCTTTTATGTCCGGTGATAAGTTTATTATGTGAATAATACGTACTAGGACTATCTACAACAATTTTCATTCATCGCAAGGTGAAATCATTCGAGACGAGTGGCAGTTGCCTGGTGAAGAAACTACGAGCGCGGGCGGCAGGGAGCGCGCGCGTCATCCGCCATATTGGAGGATTACGTCATTTTGTCGTTACTTTTTTTATAAGTATGAGTAAGCTTCGAAAACTAGTTTTTCTACCAAGTAGCGGCTTATTTTGACATTCGATCGCTACTCTTCTAAATGTATCCGAACAAACCGTTCTATGTTCAGGCCATTTCATTCGGTCTTTTCATTCATTCAATTTTAGGGTTGCCCGCTTGATAGATTATTCGTTTATTTAAAGGAAAATTTATTCAACTGGAGGAGAAACAAGAAAAATATAATATATTATGTACTTTAATGTTTGGTGTATTAGATAAAGTATTTTTTATTTAACCTTGAGGTAAGCGAAAGAAATAAACCTTCACTTGCTAGATATTTTTTAATAACCTATTTTGATTCCATCTGCTGGGCAAAAGCCGCTCTCCCTAATTTTTTAAATTTCTTTTAGCTTATTTCTAATTAATATCACATAGGGGAGGCCGTTCCCCAGCAATAGGACACATTACAGGCTAATAAAAAAAACATCAAAAATATATTATATTGGTAATAAAATGGAAATAGACAATTACCTTTGTAGAGACGTGTCTATAGTATTGTTATATTTAATAAATTATAATTAATTTATTAAATAATTATAATTTATTGAAAAAAAAAGTCAAAACGTCAAGTACAAAATAAATACAAATAATGATTAAAAAACACAAATAGAGTCGATATGCTAAATACAAATAAAAAAAATGCTTTCCACTAATGGGAAGAAGACATTTTTGCATTGAATATTATTTTATTTTAAGAAAAAAACAGCACCATAGCAACCGATCAGTGAAAAACTACGACACAAGTGACCGTCGCGTTTAGCACAATGATACCGTGATAAAACATCATAATAAATAGACTATAATTATTGTTTTGTTAAAGACTCTTGTTCACGGCAGTGCCACAACCCAAAGGCTTTCGTGTATTGGATGATCAGAAAGCATCACCCAGGCAACGCAGCGAGCTAGCTCCAGATTGGCTGAAGGCAGGGCCCACGAAGGCTGCGCCATCGGCTTTCGCGTCGCCTGTCATCCGTCATCCGTTTAAAGCAATTTTTTTTTGACATTTGGTTTTTGTACATATTTATTTATATTTTGTTAGTTCTAGCTTTTAATATGGCATTAATCAATGAGTGTAAATAGTAGTGATGCGGAAATATCCAGTCCACCTTCCTTGCCGCTGGTTACATTGTCGAGATGTCCTCATTGTCCTCAAGCACGCATTTTCAAAGGTAAGCGGGGTTTAGCGATACATATTGGGAAGGTCCACAAATCCCAAAATGTACGTCTAAACCCTACTAACACTCCTTCCCCTTCGGCCGATACATGTACCTACCCTTTTTGGCAAACTTTATCAAAATTAAAAAATTCCGTCCCACTTGTGAAGCGAGTGCCTCGTGGTGCCAGGCCAGCAGTTGCTGAACATTTAGCTAGGTATATTCGCCTCGCCACACGGGAGAACTCGCAAAGTGCTTGGGAACAACTACTTACCTTCACTTATAAGATTCTACATGTACAAAAAAATTTGGCAAATACAAAAACATTAACAGCCCAAATTAAAGATAATTGCAATACTTCTAGGTCTATTTTTGATCCGAAATCCCCGACACACCAATATTTCCCACCAAGAAATATAAACCAATATGTAGAGTCTAAACTAAGCGAAGGTGATATTAGGGGTGCCGCTAGATTACTGTTTAGCAGTGATGTGGTGGCACCTTGCTCACCGGAGACTTTGGCTGCTCTGGAGAGCAAACATCCGGCTCCAGCGGATGACCTTACTTTTCCTGACTCCCCTGATTTAGTTTCACACTCCCTTCAAATTTCAGCTCAACAAGTTATCACAGCCATAGGCTCCTTTCGAAGTGGCTCAGCTGGTGGACTCGACGGCCTGACACCTCAACATCTTAAGGATTTGACGTGCCCAGGCGCCGGTAAAGCTGGTGAGACACTTTTGAAGGAGCTTACAGCTCTGATAAATTTGATGCTTTCTGGCAATGTGAATGAGTCCATCGTCGATATTTTGTATGGGGCCAACTTATGTGCCCTACGCAAAAAAGACGGTGGTATTCGTCCCATTGCCGTAGGAAGCACTTATAGACGTATGGCAGCCAAAATCTGTTGCAAATTTTATGGCGAAACCCTTTCGGACAAATTTCAGCCCCTTCAGCTAGGTTTTGGCTCAAGAGGGGGTTGTGAGGCTGCCGTACATTCCCTGTCAACTTTTTTAAATTGTGGGAAAGGTGAGGTCGTAGTGAAGGTCGACATAAAAAATGCGTTTAATTCTGTTAACAGGGACTCCTTGTTGGCAGAAGTCAAAAATGAAATCCCTAAAATTTATAGTTATCTTTGGCAATGTTATAGAAACCCATCAAAATTAGTCTATAAAGACAATCTCTTGGAATCTGCTGTTGGCTGCCAACAAGGGGATCCTCTTGGGCCAGTTATTTTCAGCCTAGCTATTCATCCAATAATTAAACAGTTAAATTCAAAATTCAATGTATGGTACCTGGATGATGGAACTCTAGGAGGTGACGTAGAGACAGTTTTAAAAGATCTAGAGTTTCTAAAGGACAAATTAAATTCTATTGGTTTGGATCTTAATCTTTCAAAATGTGAAATTTTTATCTCGGACACTACCGACAGACAAGACACGTTAACAAAATTTAATGCAATAGCTCCCAATATTAAAATTATAAATAGAAGTTCTCTACGTCTCCTAGGGTCTCCTATTTTGGAAGAATCCTACCCCGAATTTATAGAAGAAAAAATTCAAAATTTCAATATGATTTCGGACAGACTTTATAAAATTACCATGCATTCGGCCATAACTTTGATTCGATATTGCTGTTTTGGACCCAAATTTACTTACAATCTCCGATCAACCGCATTGTGGAAGCATACCCATCTTTTGGACAAAATTGATCAAATTATCCGGACCACTCTAACGTCGATTCTAAACATGTCCTTGGACGACCGAGCGTGGTCCCAAGCTACGCTTCCAGTCCGTTTGGGTGGTTTAGGAGTTCGTACAGTTTCAAGTTTAGGTTTACCGGCATTTCTCTCCTCAGTCCACAGTACCGAAAAATTAACCAGAAGAATTCTAGCTTCTTGTCTGGTTGATTTTGAGGTATCGTGCTTGACTGAGGCAATAACAGCTTGGAAAATAGCTTGCCCAAATACTGATCTCCCGAACCAGCTTTTCTCCCAGAGGCAGTGGGACGAGCCGCTCTGCAGATTGATACGGAAGGAATTGATTAATACGTCAATCAATACTGCTGAGCGCGCTCGTCTGCTGGCTGTGGGCGAATGGGAGTCGGGCCTTTGGTTACAGGCACTTCCGTCGCCCAACATTGGAACAATGTTGGACGACAACACATTCCGCGTGGCTACTAGTTTACGCTTAGGGGCTCCAAGTGTTGCACCTCATCGATGTCACTGTGGTGAAGCAGTCGACAGCCTCGGACGGCATGGTCTATCCTGCAGTAGGAGTGCTGGTCGCATACCGAGACACGCTAACTTAAATGACATCATCCGTCGTGCTCTTGTCACCGCCGGCGTACCAGCCGTACTAGAACCAAATGGCTTGGTACGTGACGATGGAAAGAGACCAGATGGTATGTCGTTGTTACCCTGGAAATTGGGAAGGCCTTTGGTGTGGGACGCAACGTGCGTCGATACCCTTGCACCTTCTCATGTTTCTGGCTCGGCAATTTGCGCTGGCACTGCTGCTGCTGCTGCGGAGACCCTCAAACGGCGGAAATACAATAACCTGATAGGTAATTGTATTTTTGAGCCGTTTGGGGTTGAAACATTTGGGCCATGGGGTCCGAGCGCTCGTGCTTTGTTTAAAGAGTTAGCAAAGCGCCTAGTCGACTCCACACGTGACCAAAGGGCTGGTTCATTTTTTGGCCAAAGAATTAGCATTGCCATTCAACGTGGCAATGCTGCCAGTCTTTTGGGCACGTTACCGGTTGACATCGATGGGGATGAATTCTTTGATGCTTTTTAACTTTTTATTTTTGTATATATTGTTTTTATTTTGTATTAGAATTAAGTTGTATATATTTGTAAAATAGTATGTTAATCTATAATTAAATAAAGTGTGTTAATGTATAAAATGGAATGATGGGAAATTATTTTTATATGTTGGTATCCTTGTTTCGCTGTCAAGTGTCAGTGATGTGAAACAAATAAATGTCATCAAAATTGATAAGATTGAGAATCTGTCATAAATTCGTGGATGAAATGTTTTTTTCGTGAAATTATCAAAATATTTAATCAATTTGCTCATTGAACTGTACCTAAGTCCTTTTACAAGAGTTGCTTCAGATCGATATTATTAAAATGCAAGGTATTTGTGTTTCTCAACAATGTGTATTCAATCGATATTCTTTGTTTTAGTTATTCATGTTATTAGTCATTATTTTCAGACACAAGACCTGAGTTATATGAAGAAGTAAAGCTTTACAGAAATGCTAGGGAACGTGAAAAGTAAGTAACTAACATTTACCTTGCTTATTTAATTAAATAATTACTTAGATTGATAATATTTCATCACATCAGTCTATAATATAGCTGCTTATATCAAAATGAAACAGGATCTTTGAACTTAACAAAAATAACAGTCTAGGATTAAAACTGAAAATTATTAAAACTCCAATTTTTTTTATAATAAGAAGAGTATTTTATGTATAAGAAGCCTTAACATGTGTGAATACTTCTAGGCATGATAACATGGCAGAACTGTATGCTGTGGTCAGCACACTACAACATCTGGAGAAGGCATACATGAGGGACTGTGTGCGTGCTCAGGAATACACCGCAGCTTGCAGTCGGCTATTGGTGCAGTACCGTGTGGCTTTCAAACAAGTGCAGGCTGATGAGTTCCCCAATATTGAGGCTTTTGTTGCTAAGTACAGGGTAAGAATACTTAAGTTTTTTTATTGATTTAAAGAATATGAAGAGTAAATATTCAGTACCATCAGTCACCAAGAAAAAATACATATTATTATGTGGTTATAATATTATCTGTAAAGGAAGCAACTTTGAAAAGTATTATCAATTCAAAAAACCAGTTGCAGTTGTTATCTGTGGGATGCTGACAACATGAAACAATGTAAATTTTTGTACAAATTAAATTTATTTGTTTGTAAATGTTGTCTTACACTTGGTAGGTATTTTAATTACCAAATTTTATGTTAAAATATTACATTTAAGCATATAGACTGAGGATAAACCATTTTAATATCATACAAATATTGGCCCTGACCACTGGCATCATGTAGATTATAGGTGCTGGCATATGTCCCATAACTGGATAGTATCATTACATTACCCCATTGGAAGACTGGTGGTGTAAGCTTGACATTCATCCTTCAGCAAAATTGTGGTCATAAAAGACTATCTTTTATATGCATAGACAACAGACAATGTGGGAATACAGATGTCTGAATTTTCCAAAGAGTAGTGAAATGTGGGTGTACTTATATTACATATTACACCAGTTATGTTATTTGTCCCAATGTAATAGGTATCTTGTATATCTTTCCCAAATTATGAATTCTTAGGCTATTCTATAGGCAATTTTCAGCTATAGCATTGGAAACAGGGCTTAGCTATTATTTTAACTCACTTTCTGTGCCTTAATTTAGGTTTAGGACTTAGCAGAATCTTATTTATTTCCAGCTGGACTGTCCTGCAGCTTTGGAGAGGATAAGAGAGAACAAGCCGAACCTGATCAAGGATGACAAAGGCAACACAAACAAGTATATTGCTGAGATTGTGTCTGTAAGTGTCTGTGTACTGAAAGGTGAAGTTAGTGAGCTCAAAAATGCTTGTATCTAAAACAATGTTACTAGGATACTGTCCTTGATAACTCTTTGTGGACTACAGTAATCGCCAATTACTGTAAACAATATATTTTTATAGTGTGTACTGCCTTGTACAACATGTACTCTATAATTTCAATACTGTAGTAGTCTTAGCGCCAAAAACTTCACTTTAACTATCAAATATTGTATTTCACTATTTATTAAAACATATGTAAACACTTGAAAACCTATACTATTCACTGATAACCTAGAAACAATACATGTTCATTGTCTTAGAGACATTTTACATTATTTTATTGAAATGAGCCCAATGAACGGTATATAATGTGATTACATAACGTTTGTGTATCCAACAGCTGTTCATAACCCTGATGGACAAGCTCCGCCTGGAGTTCCGCGCCATGGACATGATCCAGCCGGAGCTGCGAGACCTGCGCGACACCATGGACCGCCTTATCATGCTGCCTGAAGACTTCGAGGGCAAGATTAAGGTACTCATAATTCTTCTTTAAATCGACAGCGATCGATATATTTTGCCAAGTAAGTGGCACCAGAAGCATTGTTTCAGTTTCCTTACCAGGTGAAAGGACACAAGGAACATATAAGCAAGTGGGACTATTGTCAGAAGAACTCGTAACTATCATCTGTTTACGTATGGAGACTTGTTATTACACATTTATTTTAATATAAACATTTTAATATATGTAGTCTTTCTAACAATAAATAAATAAGATTATTTGTTAATTCAGTTAACCAAGTTTTATAAGTTATAGTTTTTTACGAAGCTGTGCGTCATTCGATGTGCCTATGCCATCCCCAATTTGCATTAATGTTTATCTTAAAACATTTGTATTTAGGGTAATTGTAACCCCTTTCCCTAAAATCCGTATTATAAATCTTTATGCTACTCCATTTCGTGTTCCAGGTCCAGGAGTGGGTGGACAAGTTGTCAGAGATGTCAGCGTCCGACGAGCTGTCCGAGAGCCAGGTGCGGCAGCTGCTGTTCGACCTGGAGACAGCCTACGGAGCCTTCAACAAGTTCCTGCACAAGGACTGAGCTGCACAGGTAACAATATAACACATACACAGTATTTTTATTAAGTTTCTTATTACATTCTTAGATTCCAGTCCTTTTAGTTTATTTTGTAATACAAGAGAATATTGTGTGCTACTTATTACATGGATGATAAATGTCTCATCATCATCTTAATGACCCACTGCTGGGCATAAGCCTACTCCCCTAAACGCCACTGCTTCCTGTTTTGGGCCTTTTGCATCCAGGTCTTTCCCTGTACTGCAACAACATCATCAGTCCACCTTGCTGGAGGTCTGCCAGGGGCTCTACAGGATCCTCTGGGCCACCACTCTGTTAGGGCCTTACTCCACACTGCCACCACCAAATGTTGCCAAATGTGATGTCTGATAAAATGTAAATGTATTCCTTGAATATGCATAGATGTGCAATACTGTACATGTACAGTGTATACCTCCATTTGATAGGAGACATTTTGTAAAATATGAGCAGGCCTAAAGCCATTTCGTAAAAATATTTTTTTAAACTAAATGAAAAATTAATGAAAGAGACGACATTTGACAGGTACTTGGTTTTTATAAACTCGAAGAAAACATCATTTTACTAACAGTAACAACACTCACCATAAGCCAACAAAAATATTTTTTTTAATAGTAACAAATATTTAAATTGTTTTCTCTATTTTTCAGGTGTGGCCCGGCTCAACTGCTGTATATAATAGTTATTACTACACCCTATGTACGTTGTTACATGTATATTATCTCAAAATTATTGTATTATGTTACACTTTAAATTAAAATATTAATGTTTATCTTGCATATATTGTCGAATCTTACAATATAGCTGGTTCAGTGATGTCTTAGAATCTTTATATAAATTAATTTGTTATGAGAATTTCGTGTATAATGTTACGCGTTATTCTTAAACGGGTAGGTAGGCACGATAGTTGTCAATTCGGCAAACAAGTTACATTACTATTCATGCATGCAAGTTAGGTAGTTAAAGTTACTCTTGACTTGGATTTTCTCCAGAATATCATGATTTTGTTAAATTCTGCATATAATAATAATAACAGCCTATAACTATCCCACTGCAGGTCAAGGCCTTTTCGACAAATCTCTCAGGCGTGCTGGTTACCTCACGTTGTAAGTCACATTGATACTGGCCTTTTTTTTTAATGTGAGGGAAATGCATTACGCATACCCGTTATGTGGGACTCTGCTGATCCACAGGGACACCCACTAAAAACCACACATGCCTGCTGGCGCCTATGATGGCGTGGAGGTGGGATCGCTATCAGCACTCTACCGCCAACACATTGATACTTGCCTGGGTTTGAACCTGCAACCTTGTACAAATTGTGCTCTTGTACGTCAAATTACATAAAGACCGGCCCCAAAACGCCACCGTCACCACATCCGAGACCCGGCGCCTAGATCCGACACCGGCAGAAAAAACGGTAACCACCCAGTAGCACAATCTGTCTGTCAACATTTGGAAACATAATACATCTATACAGTTGTCTCTGTTGGTTCTTAGCGTCCTAAACATAACTGCAAGCTTATTAATATTAAGTACGCGTGTATACGACAATGAAATCACTGCTCACTGTAACACACGGCCAGTTCAACAGACAACTGATTGTCTGTGAGCTGACATGGATGTGGTATGTCGCGTATGTGTATGTCGACGCAAACGATTGTATCAACTCACTATGTATTAGAAAATATGATATCTTTATATTTAAGTGAATTTATTACGAATAAATTTTATATTCCACAATATGTTTTTACTTTATGACCCATAGAATAATTATAATACTTAATGTAGGTTTATCATTCAAATAAAAATAAATTTACATAATTATGTAATTTATTTCCATTACTTGTTGAAAAGTAATAGCATACGTTTTTGAACATTACATCTGGCTTCACATGAGTTAGATAGACATCATATAACATCAAATACTTATCAGAAAATTAATTGCAAAAACACATTAGCTATAAAAATCGTTTCAACATAAAATTATAATATCTTCCTTATTGTCAACGCGTAAAGACTATTTTCGTTTAAACCAATGTTAATGAAGAATTCAATGACTGTGAAACCTGTAGTCAATAAATAATATTTATTTACATTCCTGTATGTTACATAAAATAATTAAAAAATACAACAAAAATCAAGTTTCTACCCAAATGTAATTTGCGGCACGTTATCCATTTTTTAAAGTTATTATACAGAAATTGTTTCGTAGGTATATGAATTGCAATAGACGATCTTACACTCTTCACAAGAAGAGTATTCAAGTTTGACCTGCAAGTTCTAGTGATGAGTTTACAATGCCAGTTGTGCATGTTATTATTAGTATGTCTCTTACTCTTCAATTTTCACGAGGTAAGTTCTTTCTCTTAACATCCCGGGAAGAATGTAAACTGTAGTCACGATTTGGCTTTTTTAATCCATGGAAATCCTTATGAACTTCCCCCGTTCTAGAACGCCGGAGGGGTATGCCGGTCTCTTACCGGCTATAACCCCTGGGTGTCCTACTAGCTACCTTAAGTCGAGGGACGCGGGATCTGGGTACCCTGCACCGTATCATTCGACAGGTTCCGACCTGCCTCTTCACGGCGGGTCCCGCTCACTGCCACATCCCTTTTCGAGATTGTCGAATAAACTTGAGTTAACTTAGGTTTAAATAAATGTGTGAAAAGGGAAGTGTTTTTCAAACTGAGATATTTCTCGACACCAAAACTTGGCACGGCCCACAAAAAGTTAAACGGGAAAAGTAAGTCCATGTGTTGCTAAAAACATATACCTACGTTGGGCTTTTGTCCACAGTGCACAAATAATGAATTCCTAAAGATGGATAAAAAATATTACCTAGTTTCCGAAGCTTACAACATGGCGAAGAACTTGTTCAACCAGGGAAGAGCCAACTACGTCAGCTTGAAGAGCAAATCCTTGAAAACTATCGACACTTTTCTAGACCTAGTCTTCATCATGAATGATGAAATGTCCAAAGAGCTGAGGAGTGCAGTTCTGAAGTTTTATAAAGTCAAATACTTGCACGACTTCACTAATTATATTATTAGCATGGAGGAGGTAAGTTTGTCGTCGTGTACTCTCATATTAGACAAACAATATCATGATAAGGGTCATAGATAGGACATAGGTGCACAGGTGGGTCTCGACATATGAAAACAGTCACCCCTGACAGAAGCGTGTAATAATTATTCTATGGCGGATCGAGTCCAGACTGAGTATTATGCGTCTTCTTGCGACAGTTTCTTTTCATAAAATCAGGTATTGATAGTAAATTTCAAGGCTCACCTTTTCCTCGTACTTCTTTTACAAGATGATAGAAATAGTGGAGCACTGTCTGATAGACCCTATGGAGAAGCTGGAGCAGATCCGCTCGCAGTTCCACGGGGTGATCAAGAACTTCCAGGATGTCCGGAACTTCGATTCAGTCAACAAATGCCACAAAGAGCTGCCTGATGAAGTGGCCGCTGCTCACTGCTTGCTACACCAAGCTGTCCTGTAAGTTTAGTTTACCATCATGCTAGGACAGGTTAATCCCAGCCCACATAAAAACTGTCTTATCCTTTCATGGAGAAAGGTAGACATGAGTAAAAGTAACTGTGTAATTAACTACATGAGTTATAAACGAAGAAAGTCTGCATTTGAACGTTTGCATTTTTTCCTCTGCCTCATTGCAAATTGCTACTTGTAAGAGTGTATGTCAAAGAACAGGAGATTTATTTATTTTGTTTGATTTACACGGTTTAGAAACCAATTACACAAACCAAATACGTCATGAGATCCTGAGTTTGTTTCCGGGATCGGGTAAAATAATATGCCATCCAATTATTTTAGTCCTCGAAAATAACATGCCTTATCCTCAGAATGAATGGCCTTTCCACAGATTCAACGAGACCATGCAAGAGAGTTTAGTAACAATAGTGGAAATAAAAACCCGGCAACATGCTCAAGACATGAATTCTTCTCTGTACAACGTTCAGACTTGCATCAATAACTTCGTACCGAAGTTCTTTGAGCAGCTGATGCTTGATGCCTACACGGAGAAATGCGGATATCTGCGAGTTGTTAATGCGTCGATAGCAGATCTAGTCAGGGATAAGTGGAGAGGCAATGATACGGTGTTTCCAGAGAAATGGAGTCCATTAGTACGCCTTCTAAAAGAGAAGTAAGTGCTATATTTTTACTACTTGCTTAAACGGAACTATTGAGCACAAAATGTTGAATATGAGCCAAGTAATATTTTCATTTGTTTCAGAACGAAGCAACCAAGCAGTGTTTTAGAAGAACCGTTACATTTAACTCTTTTTGCGGCAAACCTATCATCGCAGGACATTGTTAGAACTTTATATTGAGTTATGTAACGCATATTTTTATATCGCCACATAATTAAGATTAATTTATTTAAACAATATAAAGAGAAGTTATAACACAAAACAGTTAAATTAACATAATACTCATCAAATGAAATGAGGCATGTAAATCTAATTTTATTTTATGACTTCCAGAGGCTTATCGTAACGAAATAAAACACGTTTTACTCGTGTGTGTTTGTTTTCATTCTATCCTATTATTACGCCGATAAGGTACAAGGAAACTATATAATATAAAATAATAAACATCACCATTGTTTATTGTAAATTGAAGCATAGGCTGCATATCTCTCTAATACCTTTGTGTGTCATGATGTCATGACAACTAAACTTAGAAAAAAAATACTGTCATAAAAACGCGCGTATGTTGTTTCATGTTTGTTTGTTATTGAATAATGTTTCGGTCGTTTTTAGCTAATAGTAACTAAAACAACAGCTTTAATATAGCCAAAAATGACTAAAACCGTGCGTGGATTGCTGCAAAATGTGCATTCATTTGATGAAACTGATCGGATGCCAGACAAAATTAGTGTAACCAACTTAGATATTATAATGTATGTGGTTGCCATTGTCGGTCATTTCGTGGACTTGGGGCTGGATATTAACGTCGCTGTAAGGTACTCGGTAGCCCGAAGGATGACGGAGTTCGGGTGGACGCTGGCGTTCATACTGATCCCTGCATTTGTCAACACTGCTGTTTCTATCAGGATGTGAGTTCATTTTCCTATGTATTACAAGGTTACTAACAAAAAGTGCAGCAACTGCACCCATCTGTGTCCTGGCTACATCTTACATAGCCTTAAAATGAGTTAAAGACAACATTCTGTATATAAAGTTATTTGCTCTTTGTTTAATTTGTAATGTTTATTACTAGTTAATATTTATTAATAGTGAATGAAAACAGAATAACAAGCAGTCTGTTTAGTTTTTTGTATAATTAGTAATATGTATAAGTAGTATTATGTGAAGAATTTAACACAATATCTCTCTTATCGGTACTTATGCCATACCGTAAACATCCTCCATTGCGCTTAGTGATAATGTATTTCCGACATAACCATAAACATCCTCCATTAAAATATTATTTCTGACATACATTTATTTATTGTAAGTTATTGTATAAGTTAAATAAAGTTTTCTACTCAAGCCATCAGAAAGAAAATGTAGAGAAAGGCAACTGTTATCAAATTCTAATTATCGCGACTATCAAGATTTGACTAACTGGTCAAAATTTAATACCTTGTATAATAATGTTCTCCGAACCAAATTTTGGTTACCATGGCCTATCTCATTTGAGACTATCTAACTACGCAGGAGATATTATAGTGCACAACTAAGCATGCAAACACACCTGTTCCTGCCTGTTCTGATATTAGACTGACATAACCAAAGATAGATCAGGCTCAGCACCAACAGCTTTGGTTTAACTGTGATCTGCTCTCCCGCTCAGTACGAACTGCCTATATGCGGGTCATCCCGCCCAGCTCGAGAGCCGCGCATGGATCACCAGCACATGCCATCTGCTTGGCAATTTATAAGAGACTACCCATTCTACAAGACATTACAATATCGATTATCCTGCCACAGGTACTCCTTGGATAAGCAACAAGACTCCTTGTCTAATGAGTTCACCAAACGCAAGTGGCTACATATCTTCATTCTAGTGCTGCAGATGGCACCTATACTGCGGTTTGCTGATGCTTTGATGTGAGTTCCAGGTTTTACTTTGTAATATTATTTTAGTGTCCTAACCTTCATTCACAACCGAGAGGAATGGAGAAAGGAAAGCGAGGCCTTTGCCCTGCAGTGGGACAATCATGGATGTAATAAATAAATATAACCTTCAGCAGATAACCCTATTCTAGATTGCAAATACAGGTGTACTCTGTATTTCCTTACACTTACAGTCAGGTATACTCCTATGAGATGTCTAAACAGGGGTTTAGTCCATATTAATATGCCATAATTTTTTTATTACGTTTTTGATCTTGGTCCTTAGTTACGCGATAAAGTCCCGCCAGGCTGAACGCAAGCAGGACCCTGCCTCCCAGCGGCAGTATTACGGGCTCATGCTGAAGGAGGACGCGGATGCTGCGCTGTTGAGGATCTTCGAATGCTTCCTTGAGGCTGCGCCGCAGCAGGTGCTGCAGACCAGCCTACTGCTGAGAGCCAACCAGGAGTTCGCTGGTGAGTGAGAGAGGTACAAAGAAGGTTGACTTAGACAAGGTCAGACCACTCTATATATTAACAGCACACAAGAGAAACTTATTAAAACTCTTTTACCATCCTCAGTCCACCAGGTGCTGTCGATCGCGTCGTCCATTGTGGGCATGGGCTGGTGCCTGGCCGCCTACCAGCGCGCCGTGCGCTACGAGCAGCAGGACAAGCACAACATGAGCTGGCCCGGCACCATGCTGCAGACGGTGTGGCACTTCCTTGTTACATGTGAGTTGAACACTACTGACTATACTTTCGTAACACTAATAGCTGAATGGTATTACCATTGGACTGCCAAGTCAAAGGTTGCAAGTTCAAACCACGGCACGCAGCGATCTCTTTTCGAATTCATCTATGTACTATAAATTAGTTATTAGTTGCTAAAAACGGTGACGGAAAACATCGTGAGGAAACCGGCACACCTGAGAGATATTCAACGGTGTGTAAAACTATATCAGGCGGCCTATCAGGCGGTTTAAACTCTTTCACCAGGTTTTTCATTAACCATACGATATGAAGAAGAAGCAGTATATTAAGTACATACTTGTTTTTCCAGTAAGCCGCATCACCTCAATAGCAGCCATAGCCTACCTGTTCCCCCACTGGACGGTCCTGGCCTGCGCCCTCCACATCCTCCTCACCGCCTCCCTGGTGCAGCTGTTCGACCGCTCCCCCTTCTGCTCGCACAACCGCCTCGCTGACGTCGCCTTCTCTTTCGCACTAGGAGGAGTGTACCTCTTCACTTACATACTTCCAGTTGAAGGTAGAACCAGGTACAGGTATTCTATCTTCTATAGCGTTTGTTTTATACAAAATGTTGTATGTGGAGCGCTTTGGTATTATTATGTGGACGATGAACTGAGGACTTCTATATACTTCCACCCGGTCTTAGCATTCACTGTGATCCCTTACGTCATAGGGTTAATGGTAATGATTATTTACTATAGGTTCTTTCACCCTAAGGTCAGTAAAGGTGGTTTTAGCGTGTCATTTACTAGCAGTAAGAGTAGGAATGTGAATATTGATTCGTGAGTTATGTAATAAGTAGTGCATTGTTACATGTATATCATAAAGGTGCATATCGCTTGGCCAGTGGTTCTATTACGTTAGAAAGAGACCTGTCTGACCCATTGATTATTCAACCTTTGTGCATTTAGTTTAGGTTTAGGGCGTCTTGTTTGAGGGTGAGTATTATTTTGTGAGACGTGAGTCGCGTATTTTGAGTACCGAAATTTACGTTCAACTGACATCCGGTTGGACATAACTTCAGTTGCATTATGTAACTGACGCTTGCGTCGTCCCCTTCCTCACCCGGAGCGCAAGTCGATTAAAATAGTGCGCGTGAGTCAGCAGACTACTGATTTTGCGTTGCAATGTGGAAGAAACAGGACTACTATGAAGCCGAATGCAGCGTACATGCCGCGACTCACAGCTCAAAAATAACCGCTTGTTAGGCCTCACCCTTAAATAGTTTATCTTAATACTCTACTAAGATCTAAAATATTACTAGATGAGATATATAAAGATACTTACGATATATATATTATATACTTATGATAGATACCAGGATACCTTATGATTTTATATTTAGATTACTTCTACCTCTGAGGGGAATATCATTTAACTTTAGCCCTCTTATTGATAAACAAGGATAATCACCTGCATTAAACCAGTCTTAATCCTTGGTTTAACCCTGTATTTTTATATAAATAAGTAGAAGGGTATAAGTTTTCCTGTTTACAAGATAAGCAGTTATGTTATTGCATAATTGTTTTTATAAACAAATGTTGTAGTATTACCAGTTTGATATTGTCTCAATAGAGAGCGAAACCCTCTATGTATGTGCTCGATATTAACAATCAATTTAATTTAAGTAGGTATTATTAAAAATATACCTATAACTGTCAAAGAAAATACTCCAAAAATTTAATAATAGTTTAATTCTACTACTGACCGCCGCCGCTAAGCTTGAAGTCGAATTTGCAATACATTTATACTAGGTAATTCTTCTTATTGCCGTCTTTCCGGGCATAAGCAGAAAAATAAAGATAAAGTAAAAAGTTTTTCAGATCTTTTAGCCACAGAGGAAAATCACCTTGTATGTTGTTTTAATAGATTATTATGAAAATAGGTGCTCAGAAGCATGTTAGTGCCACAACAATCAGCATGATATTAATAAGACTGTATAGCAATAAGTTAAAGATTATAATATCCCAATAAACTCATATTTTTGTACTATTTTACATTTTTGTATGTACTTATTGTTTGTGTAAATTGTCAGTGAAACAAACTATTTTTATAACAAGAGTAGTATTAATAAATTATTTCTTATGAATATGGTATTTTACTAATTATATCCTGCACTGCTAACTAGGCCTTAGTCATAGGCAGCAAGACTCCTCTCCAATAGAGAAGAATGACATAAGGTCAAGAAGACTTGGCATAATTATTCCCCCGTTTACTACTGCAGTTTGTGGAGAACTCCAAATGGCAATGATGAATGTAAACTACATATGAATTAATAATAATCATTTATTGCTATCACCAGATGAACGGCGCCCGTTCCCTGAGTATTCTTAAACCAAACCTATTCCATTCACTCTGGTTGATCCACAACTCTATAGCCGACTCCAAGCAGGACATGACCGCAGCCCCCTTCCATACGGTGCTAGCTGGATCAATGTCTTTCGGTGACGTGACAATTTCCAGCTGCTCAGTCTTGTATGTATAAGGTATCTGTAAAGCTAACCGGTTCTGCAGCCATAAGTTTAGGCCATGTACCTTCACTCCACCTCCAACAATCAATATATTGCTGTACATTTTTCTCTTTAGCTCTTCATTGGGACAGCGGTCTATGCTTTGGAGTATTGCAGCATCCAGTGCTAAGACTTGTCCTGGTGCTAGTGCTACTACGTCTCCTGGGCCACCTTCTAATGTATCAACAACAATGTCTTCATCAGGATTGGCTGCAGGTTGAGCTTCATTTGCAGTCTCAAACTGCTGACTCTCATTAGCCGATGGATCAGCAGTCTCGCGTTTCCGTCCAGTTTCCCTCAGGAACTCTGCATCAAATGGATCCTCAGGGTCACTAGGTTGGCGGTTTTGAATCTTTGTTGATTTTGATCCAGTGATTTTAAGCAAGTCTGTGTAGAACATAGATAATGGTGATATTATACACTCATCACCCACTTGCAGTGTATATTTGTTGACTACATCACCTGGGTGATCAACTAAGAATGACTTTTCTTGAGGACCACACACATCAAGGTTTACGTGACAGAAGTTTTCATACAAATTCCTCATCAATATCACATCTCTGGGTATATTTTCATTCCAATTCTTATAAGGAAATGCACTTTTATGAAACATCCAAGACAATGCTTGGCAGACATCTCCTGCTCCATAATCCATTCGTAACCGAGTTGTTTTATGTGATATACCATCTTCGACGCAAGATATAGCAGTTTTCTGGTCTCCAATATCTACCACGCATGCTGATCCTATTCCAGCACCGAATGTCGCTCCAACACTTTCCTGAACAAAGAAACAGTGACCGAAACCCAAGTCCTTCAATAATAATGACATTAAATACTTCAAATGGCCTCTGGAGTATAAATCAGGTATTAACAACACACAACGGTATTTCACTAGCTCTATTAATGGTATGCCAAGTTTATACTCTATAATAGAGCTCCAAATAGTGTATAAATCATTGAGCACTGAAGAAATAGATCCTCCAACTTCAGTGTGTATGTTAAAATCACCTCTGCGGTATGGGAAATGTATGTTGTATGGCAATTCTGGGTCTATATCGAGTACTAGGTCGCCAATGATGATGTCACATTGCACTTGTGGCCATGGATCGCCGTCATTGACGCACTCCGGTAACGAGCGACGATTGAAAGCTGCGATTTGTTGCGGTGGCGTCGCGTATCGCCGAGCACCGTTCGACTGTACACACGATTGTAACGTATGAGATATTTGCAGACGACATTCTTCTAATTCTTCTATTAATTCCTTTGTTTTCGGCACACTTGCCGGGATAAAGGAATCGCGGTAGATTTTACCGCCAGGGCGCCGTTTTCTTGCTATACAGTGAAGTTGCTTCACTGGTAGGAGGTCTGAAGCTCTTCCTATTCTTACGTAATGCGATCCAGGGTGGATAACAATAATCCTATTGGACGGAAACTGCTGGAAATGCTCCGGACCCGGTTCGTAAGCTGGCATACTCATTTGTAAATTGTTTTAGTAACTTCGGGCGGCTTTTATGTCACATTTAATATAGTGGGAAGTCTTTTCAAAACAGTAATTATTCAATACGCAGACTATTCACTCTGATGTGAACTGATATATAAAATAAATTCTTTTGTATACTGTTGTAAACATAACCTCCTTTATTGTCTTTTGACACTTGTCAATTCTGAATTCACATTATTTCATAATTATACAAAAAATTGTAGTTTATGAACGAAGTGTGATTTGTGATTAGAAACACTTTTTTTCTATTAATTAATCCTTCCAAGCTAAAGACCGACCGCTACATAAAGCACTTTTCAATAAAGCTTATGAACGTTTTTTGTGAACCATAACGTTATTAGAATATTTTTTAATAAAATTCTTAAAAGGCACAAGATCTACATTTGTACAACAGAAACCACAAATGTGCAAAAGTAAAAGTGTCACTTGTCAAAGTCTCAGAACAAATGTCACCCATTGTCGTGTCACGAAATCGAAGAAAATAAACACCTTTCTAGGCTGTTTAACTTGAAATTAATATAAATCAGCCGCAAAAATGGTGTCGAGGAGTTTAACTGAAGTATTTGTGTTGATGCGCAACAATGCCATACACAGCCGGCACATATTCACTGACCAGGCAAGTACTTTTACTTGTTATTGATTACCGTATTTTTGCTCTTCACGTTTGAATATTAAATGATGCAATTACGAGCGTTTAGTAACTAATCAAGCTATGATATCGCGGAGCAGGTAATGTAAATAGCAGTTAATTAGCACAGTTTTATCTTTAAGTGTTAAACTTCTGCGATAAAAACAAACGTTGAATTTGCCCTTCTAAGGGTCGAAACTTGTTTTTATATGATGAAGTAATAACTATGTAGCGATGCTATTAATATTTGAATCTGATGGAATATGTCTGCTGATAGTTTCATACTATATTAATTGTTTCTGAAGTGTGACTGCAACTTCAAAGTATTGACTAAACTTTATATATCTTATACTAACCATTGTTTCGCCTTCCAACCTAAATGAGTCAACTTATTAAAAGTTATAAGCATATCTATGCAGCATTAGGCTTTATGCATGACTTTTGGACAGAGACCCCTCCTCTTGGACCCTAAAGTGTTGTAACTGCCACTCAAAGGGTTGTGGGTTGAATCCTGATATGAAACAAGTATGTGTCTGGTGCATAGATATTTGTCCCAGGTCTGTATGAGTGCTTAAATTGTGTCTATCAAATGCAATCCTTTTGATAGACTTGTATCATAAAATTTAGATGGTTTTCTTCTTTTATTGTCACTAATCTAGAGACATACATAATACATATACACCTTCTAACCAAAAAGTGTGATTTTCAGAAAAATATAAATGAATCCTTTCCATCCCAGCAGGGCAATGACTCAGAAAGGGTGCGTCTTATGCGGAGGAGTTCTCATGATATGGAGGCTGGTATGGAGATGAGGTCAGACTCCCATGCCCCACCACCCTGGACAGATGCCCTTGAAGAGACACATTATGTAATCACTAGGTATGTACTGTTAAGACAGGTTTGTTGAGTTTTGGTGTTGTGGTAGAATAAAAGTTTCCCCCCTCCAAGTTTGCCCCTAATTTGTCCTACTTTAGAGGGCATCCGGGTACCGACTGGGCGACTCAGAGGAATTAATTAAAAGATAGAAGAGCAAACAATTTGTTAACAATTAATTTGGAAGTGGTTTTTGGCCAGAAAAATCGATTTTACCTAAATGTCTGGGGTTTTCGATGTTACTATCCAGCGTCGGCAATTTAGATGATGGCAACCCTAAATAAGGTGCCCAACAGTGGGACACTAAAGAGGTTATTTTAAAAAAATAACTGGCAATAACTAGACAAAAAAGTAGCATGCCAAATAATATAAAAATCAAGTACCTATATTAATGTTCTCTACTACTTCCACTGTACTGTGTACATAGTTTCCTGGTTGTATGTACTACCTAATAAACTGTACCTATTAAAAATTATGAAAAGTACATAGGGACCTCACGGAAGTGGTTTTATCGGAACTGCAATCGGAATCGAATTTTTAGAACTTATTTTATCGGAAACGGAATCGAAACTGAAACCGCAATCGGAACCGAAACTGGAGTCGAAATCGGATCGGTGGGATTGTTAAGTACAGTTGTATGTAAAAAACAATTACAATTAGACAACAAATTGGTAACATTCCTTTTTATAAATGTGATGAAAGTTGTTTCTTGTTGCTGTTTCTTCTCGCTCGACGTTCGTCACTGCGTATTGCTTTCAAGCTCCGATAGAACATCCGATTGAAAACTTTTGAAACCGAAAGTGTGAAATCAATTGGTTTTCCGACCTTTCGGAATCGAAACCGAAGCTCCGTGGCATCCCTTGTACATCATTATTATAGTTTACAATTTAAAAGTTATCAGATTGATGTAACAACTGTAAGGAAATAACTAAACAAACAGATATCGATCTTAACATAAACTTTTATTGTATTCTTGTTTACATTTAAACGATCAAGATTATTTTCAATTCTTATCTTTCATTAAATTTATTTTATCTAAGGCTGTTATAGTAAACAATGGCTTTAGAACAAACTGGTGTCACAGTATAAACCGCCTGTAGGCTGACATGGCTTTATATACCGTTGAAAAATCTCTCAGGTGTGCCGGTTTCCTCACGATGTTTTCCTTCACCGTTTCTAGCAACTGATAACTAAATTGACACATGAATTTGAAAAATATTGGTGCGTGCCGGGGTTTATACTTGCGACCTTTGACTTGGCAGTGAAACGGTCATACCAGTCGGCTATTAGTTCTTCGCTACAACTGCATCCTAACATCATATCGAGTTAATGTCCATTACAGGCTAAGAACAAAACTGTCAGAGCTACAGTCGCGACACGAGAAGCAGATTCGAAGGCCGGCGCTGGACGACACGAGCGAGCAGCAGCACATACAGCGGCTGACCGCGGAGATCGGGAGACACTTCACGCATGCGCACACGCACCTCGTAGCCATTAAGGCGCAGATACGACACGGTATGTTCAGTATTAGATGAATAGACTAGTTAAGTGATCATGACGATGGCTCTTAACACCATTTAAGTATATTTTTATCGTTGGTTTAGTAGTCGCTAAGCGTGAGGTCCTGGGCTTGTATTCCAGGTTGGGCAAAATGTTACTGGGTTTTCCCATTAGGTAATCCTCAGTAGCAGCAAGGAGTCTGGATTTGAGCCCGGTTTATGGCAATGAGCTCGCCCCCTATTACATTGGCACTTATAACATAACTGGGGAAATGTGGGTGTACTATATGTACCCCTCTGCATACCCTTTCGGGGAATACAACCGTGATGTTAAATTTTGTCGACCAGTATTCTTTTTTTAAACCCTCTTTTTTCTGCTTGCTGTCATTTAAAATATGTTTACTTGTTTTAATTACAGTCTGATAGTATTCTTTACGTACTTATTGATACCGTTATTCACAGAGTCAGCTCCGGAATAAGATAACATAAATTAGGCCATGGTGGTAGCTTGCAATGTCATTGTATTGCATTGCAGGAATGTAGGGCCACTTGTGGTTAATAAACATTATTCTAGGATGTATATCGTGTTTATAATATATATGTACTGTGGTCTGTGCTCGAAATATAATATAAATATTATATATGATAATATAAGGCTTTTGATCGTTAATAGATGGCTGTCGATATCAGTTCGAATGTCAAAATGTGTATGCAATAGTGTCCACAACACTGCTTAATAATTCTGTGGTAAAACTTAACAGCACACCAGTTTGAAATTTTGGCGAAACATTTTAGACTAATCCTAATTAATACTAATTTCAGGTAACAAAACCGAGCAGAAACTAGCCACGAACGTAGTGCTAGCGCTGGTTACCATCCTCCAGGACCTGAGCGTGACGTTTCGCACCGCGCAGTCCACGTACCTGAAGTCCCTCACCTCCCGCGAGGAGCGCTCCAACGCTTACTTCGACCTCCCGAACTTCGAAGAACTCAGCCTCGACGACAACGAGCTGCTGCCAGGTTTGTCCAACAACCAGACTGACCTTCTCTTCTCCTTGCCAAGCACCTCAGGCACACAGAAGTTCGACAGCGGAGACGACTTCCAAAGACAAGCGATGAGCCAAAAACAACTCTTACTCATCCAAGAAGAAAACACAAGGGACATAGCAGAAAGAGAGGAAGAAGTCAACAAGATAGTCCGTTCAATCGTCGATCTGAACGATATATTTAAAGACCTAGCTCATATGGTGAACGAACAAGGGACCGTGCTCGATCGAATAGATTACAATATCGAGCAGACGCAGGTGCAAGTCCACGAGGGATACAAACAGCTACAGAAAGCTGAAAGGTATCAGAGGAAGAATAGAAAGATGCACTGTATACTCATGTTAGCTATAACCATAATAGCCTTAGTAATCCTACTGATCATAGTGAAGAGTTAGTCGATGGAAGACTAGCAGGAACTGCCTTATTTTATGTAGTCGGTCGGTGGAGCGGCTGGTCCGTGAGGAGCCCCGCGGGGTTCAAGGTACAAGTACCCAAATATAGTTGTAGCTGAAGGAGAATTTGTTACTCTTACTTGCTGAGCACTTGTCGTAGGTTTATTGGAATAAGTTTGTGACATATTGGCCCATTTATATGTCCACTATTTTGCATCGTCAGTGGGCTGCCTCATTCTTGAATTAATTTCAAGTCAACATATATTGTGACTTAAAATTATGTGTTATAACCAATGATATTTCACAAAAGTACAGATATGTTACTGGCACGCTCATATTGAAGACTCGAAAATGTCCCAATTGGCATATTTTGTTTACCAGTGACTGGCTAGCCTGAGTGACGTTCGACATGCGCGCGCAGGTGTCATACACATGTTTATTTTGTTACTCTTATGGTTATAATTACGATCTCTTTTTCGGCTTTATCAAGTTGTATAATTATGTATGTGTGCAGTTTGGAACACTTTTCTCGTTCATTTTGTTACCATATGACGTATCTATACTTTTTGACATATCACTGGTTGTTTTAACAGTAGGACAGTTCATTTCAAATTAGCCTTGTTTCCCATCCGATCGGGCTTCCAATGTTTAGATTGACATATAAAACTCTATCATACAAGTGCCCGCAATAATATAGTATTACAATATACAAAGCTATCATACATTAATTAGATTCTTCGGTAATTGTTAAATATCTGAGAGCTCTTAACTATAACAACACGTTTTGTTGTAACAGTGACAGGAAATAAACAAAGCTGCCCATTCGTCATCTATTTCTTACTTTGGCCAAGTTCCTATAACTTCCTATTCAGAAATAGTTTAGTACTGTCCCCACTGCTGGGAAGGCCTAGAAATACAGGAGACATTAGTACTTGCCTGGATTCTTTCATTAGATCTGATTTGTAAACCTATTTATCTAATTACTCTAAGTTTGTCTCCACTACCCCAATATACCAGTATTATATATTTCTTACCTAGCATGCACCAAACAAGTCCAAGTAATGTCCTATCCGTCACAATGAGAGCTTTATAGATATGTTTCAATTAACTGTTTGTTTTATTGAGTACATTGTCTGTATGATGCGAGCGACCACGTTTATACATAAGGAATTATAGAGAATCAATGAGTAATGTTTTTAGTTATACATTGTACTTACATTTTAAACTACTTACAACGTTATTTATCATCAGTCGGAAGACGTCCTCTGTTGAACAAAGGCATCTCCCTTTGAGAGGGGGGAGGGTGTTGCCATAATTCCCACGATTGGCAAGTGGTTTGAGGATCGCAGTATTGGTGGTGAAGTTAAAGAAGCTGATGCTGCTGCCCATCTTCGGGATTTTCCCTTGGTTGCCTCCTAAGACACTTACGGGACGAAATTAGGGGCGCTCTTTTAAAGTTATGAGGCGGAGCCATTTCATACAGGGCGTGTGGTTAAAGAACAGATCTGTTATAAATCAATTAACAACTATGTTTTAATTGTTTAACTCTTGTTTTGTGTGACATTCATCCTGATAATGAGTGTCTTTAGGCTTTGTTTCATGTAAGGCGACGTTCGCCGTGGTCTGATTGTGGCCGGGTAATCTCAATACCGAGTACCTTCTGTCACGGATTTGTGGCTAAGTTACTCTTTGGATATCATTCATATTTTTGACGCTAAACATAGCTGCAATTTATTAAGTATCTTGGCCAGACTTCATTGACTGTTAGTTAATCAAAACAACTTAATTTATTTCTCTTTTGAGTGACTAAAAACATTACTCGTTATAATAATTGTTGTATAAATTAATGCACATATTCTAGTCTTTATGTCTGTAGAATAAGATATGGATGGTACCTATAATGTAAGGCGTATTTATTACAAGTTAGAATGTCGTGTGAGTCAGATGTTGTTTGAGCAGAAAATGTTATAGAACCATTTGTAAATCGCTTGATAATAATATGGCCGTATTAGTAGAATTACATTGGCAATAGGCTCGCCCCTTACCACATTGGGACCTATAACATAACTGGCGAAATTAGGGTGTTACTATAGGTACACCTCTGCCTACCGCTTCAATGAATACAACGTGATGTTATGTTTTATTAATTGAATTAATTAATGGAACTTGAAGACCTCAGAAGTATCGTCGCGCATCGTCGTTCCTGTACCTCGCATTAAAAAATAACGAAGTTACATTTATTTTCTGCTCAGGCAACATTCTGTTTGTTGTTGTATGACAGTGCGTACCAATGTTGCCAAGTAAAGAAAATTGTATGCGGAATTTGGTTATATTTTTTCAAAGATAATGTATTCCAGTATTTTTAGTTATTTATTTAAGCTTTAACTTTATTTAAATTTGTGTCTATGCCTTGTAAACAGTGAACTATGCTGGTCACACTAATCATTAATTCGTGGCCCTGTCTGTCTGTAGCTTTACGCAGTGTTTCTAACCAGATAAGATTACTTTCCATGGATTAATTAATATGTAAATTATTGTCGAATTTGTCGTGTTTGGTATTCATTAAAGGTCTATTAAACAGCATAGTTCTACAGCTTCTTCTATTATAATTATATAAATTAATTGAAAGTTAACTTAAGATTTCAAAATTATTAAAATGTCTATATTATTCTAAATTATAATTGTAATGTATTATTTGACAGAAGCCCTAGTTTAGCGATCAAGTTGTAGTTCAGTTAATGGCCGCTAGGTAGCGCCATGGTTGAGCATTATACTTAAGATATAAACTTTTATAATGTATTTATTTATTTACAAGGATTGTGTATATACTGTTAACTTATAAATGACATCAAAGTGATAATATAACAAAGCATTCAAGTTGTATTTGTTTTATTTATTAAGCTTCCTTAGGTAATGATATCATGATGTATTTTTACTTGTAAACTTTATAACCTGTTGGCATTTACCTAATGAAAAAGCCCATAAATACGTCGTTTTATCTGGAAATTTAACCTAGGGCCTAACGCACAGGTGTCGCGCTTACCATTAGCTGAGATATCTAGCAGTTGTTACAGAGTTAATTAACTCTACAAATAAATATATTGAATTGTAATGCTGCTTATGCATAAATAGTAAATACTTAAAGTCACGCCTGTTTCCCTGAGGGGTAGGCAGAGACCACGGATTTTCTACGATCCTGGCATACTTCTTTTGCTTCATTCACACGCATCACATTCCTCTTACACGCTCTTCGGTTGAGGGTACTCCTCACTTGCCCTTTTTGCAGAACATGCTGCTTATTAAAACAATTATTATCATAATAATCTTATATATATATAATCATAGAACTTTGTTCAGTACTTACTGCAATATTTTAAAACTAAACAACAACTTTAAATTAATTTACTTATTTAAAAGTCACAAGAAATGACATTTAAACTCCTCAAGGAACGCCTTCCTTGTCTCCTAGCACACAAAGCGCTGCACTTTATACATGGTCGAGTATATTTTAACAGCCTGTGTAATATTTAATAATCTTTGTAACCAAGCTAAAATCACTGTGCTTAAACTGAGCCGACAAGATGCACTCCAAGAGACTCGTATGCCGACTGTGTCCCAAAATGCTGATGCCGGCAGCCGCAAAATGCTGGGGACCGCAGTATTGGAGGTCAAGTTAAAGAAGACGCTGCTTTCCATCTTCTGATCTTCTGGAATTTCCCTTAGTCACCTCCTACGAAACCTACATGACGAAATGCGGAGGTGCTATTCTCTTGAACTCGGGTTTCCTGTTTGTGAACTATGGGTGTTGAGTACCTTGTCCGAATAATTTCCTTAATTTCTCCAAGTTCCTGCACCAGCTTTCCGAATATTTGTAACTTCTTCTCTTGTATGCTGGTTTGTTTCTGCGTCTCCACTACGAGGGCGCGCCGGGCCATTTCGAACGTCATCGGCTGTTGCCGCCTAAATCGTCTGCTGCGTTCTGCTTTCGTTGCAAGCTCCGCAGCCGGTGGTGAAGTCACTTCTCGAGGCCGGGATGAGCGACGAACCCTTACGGGGGTTAACGGAACTGGTGTGTGGTTGTCGTGCGCGGAGCGCCCTGAAGTGACTCTCCTGATTATGA
Source organism: Abrostola triplasia (assembly GCA_946251915.1). Lineage (NCBI taxonomy): Eukaryota > Metazoa > Arthropoda > Insecta > Lepidoptera > Noctuidae > Abrostola > Abrostola triplasia. Next base: position 9,084,652 of record OX276442.1, read on the forward strand.
TGTGGGGGGGCTGCGGCCTGGGGGTTAAGGGGTCTTGTGGGGGGCTAGAGCTAGGGGGCGCGCTCATATTCGAATCCGAGCCTTCTGACTGGAACGGCTCGCTGTGGGCCTCTGATGGTGAGCTGATATTTATCTTAATCTGTAAAAGACAAAAAGTAAAAATTAAATAAACATTAGGTACATAGATGCCTACTTTTTTACATACGTAAAATTGCCTTCCAAGCGATTTACCTTACCAACTTAATTTTTTATTTTTTTTATTTTATCAGTATTGTACAAACCTGTTTAGACAATTCTTGCAGGTCGTCGTGTTCTAATGCAGCCTGTTCCACAATCGGTAACGCGTCACTAAAGTTAAAGCCCAAAATTTCTAAGAATTTCCTTTCTATGTTTGTGATCCGCCTTATATTCGCCTGACCTTCACCGGACGCGTCCTGCGATTTACTTAAAGCCAGCTTTCTCATTTTAACTTTATAGTCATTCCAGTACTGAAAATAAAAAAATGTTACTTTAAAAAATATTGCCCCACTTTTTATAGTTTATAGACATGAAATCACACAGCCGTTTCTTTCTCTTAATTTTTGTCGCGCAGGACCGAACCCGCAACCCTAGCGGTTCGGGGTATCGCAGCTGTTAGCCACGGCGGGGCGCCATAGATTTTCAATATTTTTTACAAACTAGCTTTTAGAGTAGAATTTATTTGTCGTATGTACCTTGCTCCACCCTTTCGCGGTTTTCACAGCACCATTACTATGTGAATTCAAGCTCAAGGCTACTTCTTCCCAAAACTGTCGGTGTAACTCCCTAGATTCTGATGTGTTATTATAGCCTGTGGCTATATCTCTGCGATTGTTTAAAAACTCGCATAAGCTTACAAGTTGACTGTAACATACTTTTTGGCGCTTGGACGTCACCCAGCCAACAGGCCTGTTCGGCATTCTGAGACTGTAAGTATATAAATAATAAAAACACAATTATGTATGGTTTATCAGTGCCTTTAACGATAGCAAGACTTATCAAACTAATACTAGGTATATATATGTGCAAGAATCTAAAACTTCAACATAATAATTACTTGTAGAAGTTACTTACTTCATTTTAACGTATTGTAGAAATAAGTTTTAAAATAGTCTAATTCCTAACCATCACGGTACAATGAAATTCAACTTAATTCTCATTCACATTCTCATTAGAAACCTAATCTAAGTTGCACCGAAGAAGAAACGCTACCAAGACGGAACGGGTTGATATGTCATGTCATCACTTTGCATTGGTGCTCTTTGGTGGGAGGCACAGAGTAAATTACAGCGTTTCGTTTTTGTGTCAGTGTATTATCTAATAATTACAAATTGATTTTATAACAAAAACTGTTTAATATTTGTGCTTACGTTATGTTTACTTCGAGTAAATTAATTAAAATTTAAAAAAGTTATTGATTCATTAAGTGTTTTAATCTAAGACCCCGAAATCCAATCAAAGTTATATCGAACGGTATAAACTTATTATATGCATTGCTTAGTTGCATTAAAAAGTAAAATCTATCCAGCAGTGAGAAAAATCTAATTTAAATACCTCCAATAACAAAACGCGGAGACATATTCTGTAACACCATAATGTCATTAATGTCCCTTGATAGCGATTCCTATCCAATTCGATTTAGTTTAGGTTTATATTTTGTTCCGGTTTTATTCCCTAACGTGTCCTACTTAGTTTGAACCGTTGCAGTTGAAATACATTATAAGCAGTGATTGTTACTTTATATTAGTTAAAAACACATCTAAATACATTATAATGGAGTAAGTAACTTTTGCAAGTTATATATTATGTTGATGTTTATCTTTAGGTAGGTATGCGAAGTGTTAAATTCGTATAATTTCGCATACTTACCTAAATCTCGCTATCGTTAAATATTAGTAGGTACTTATAAGTGTGCTTTATATATTTACAGATACAGAATAAGAAAGCGGCAAATTGTATCTTACAGTCAACTTAAAGGCATATACGAGCTCATAAATAAACACAGAGATATAGCTACGTATCATAGTGCATCATCAGAATATAGAGAAATAGCCCGGAAGTTTTGGGAAGAAGTGGCCACGAGCTTAAATGCCTATAGTAATGGTGCTGTAAAAGAATGGAAAGGGTGGTGCAAAGTATGTACAACTAATATGTTATTATTCTACTCAAATAATATCATTAGCGCACCATCGGAACTCTCACCAGTAAACATTCTAAGTCGCTGTGAATCGCTGCCGAATACGGTTGGGATATAATTAGAATTATATATTGTTGCTAAATTTATTGAGCAACCTATTGGCGCCGCGCTAGGGTTTCGGGTTCTATGCCTGCGCAGGATTTTTGCTTCGAGTCTGAAATAAATATTGTGGAAACATTAAAAAAAATATACTTATATATATGCATACTAATATTATAAATGTGAAAGTAACTATCTCATGTCTATCTGTTACGCCTTCACAACTAAAGTGCTGGACGGATTTTGATGAAATTTGGCATTCAGAAAGTTTAAGATGAGACAGGACATAGGCTACTTGATGCAGGCGAAGCCGCGGGCAAAAGGTAGTAAGTAATAATATTATTATTATTTACAGTTTTGGGCAGATTATAAATGCAGATTAAAAGCGAAGGCTATCAGTATACAATCACAGAACTCGTCAGGTGAAGGCCAGTCGAGAATAAGGAGATTTACAAATATAGAAATTAAATTCCTGGGTATATTGGGCTATAATACTACTCCCGATCCCGGATTATCGGTCGAACAGAACCAATTTGAGGGAGACTTATCTAACCAGGTTTGTAGATAATTATATGTTCAAGTACCTCTTAAAGTTTATATAACATTATCAGGCAACTTTTAGTGAGTTTCAAATTTAAAATATAATATTTTTTGGTATGTGTGACGTAAAAGTAATCTAAAACTGTAGATTCATAAAAATCCCTTCAGTACATTTAAGTCAAACATCCATACAAAATCATAATGTACTTTCGTTCGTTAAATGTAGAATTTTAATATGACTTATATAATTTACAGATTAAGATAAATATCAGCTCGGAGTCGGAGGCGAACAGCGAGTCGTATAAGTCTGATGGCTCGGACTTGAGTTTGAGCGCGCCCCCCAGCCCTAGCCCCCCACAGGACCCTTTAATCCCCCAGGCGCAGCCCCCCCGCATCATCATTAGGAGAAGCACTTCAGGGCGCTCCCCACACGACAACCACACACCAGTTCCATTCGTCCCCGTAAGGGTTCGTCGTCCATCTTCGCGTCGGCAAGTGACGTCACCACCGGCCGCGCAGCTAGCATCTAAAGCAGAACGCTGCAGACCGTCCAGGCGGGAACTGCCAATGACAGTCATAAGGGCCCGGCGCGCGCTCGTAGTGGAAACACAGAAGCAAACCAGAATTCAGGAGCAGGAGTTACAACTGTATGAAAAGTTAGTCAAAGAGCTCAGTGAAATCAAGGAAATTATTCGGGGAAGGTAATAAAATAATCAGCTTATCAACAGAAATACATGTATAATATACAAATACAATAAAAAAATCACAAATCGATATATTGTCCTTAGATCTAACTGTTGAGGCCACAGTCGGTTGATGGTGCTGTGTCTGGTTTCTACGCCTAGCTGAGGATGTACGTGGTCCATGCATATGCTGCCGGCATCAACCTCCCGGGACAGCGACTACATCCGAGGCAATCCGAGCCCCTTTGGAGTGCATCTTGATCGCTTAGTTTAAGCACAGGAATCTGGGCTTTGCTACAACTTTGACTAGACAATAGGCTCGCCGCTAGTCACTTACATGGGACTTGATGAACGGCGAAAATTGTTGTACAGACCCTAGACCACGGGTGATTAAATTAATTACAGTAGCAAGTATCTACAATCAGATTTTATATTATTTTGGTAATTTTACTACTTATAAATCCGTAGAGTAGTAATACTACAACAACTTTTTTCTAAAACACCTTTTTATTTCTCTTTCTAAAATTGTAAGTAATAAAATAAAATTCATATTATTATACTTAATGGTTGTTTAACTTAGTTCAGTATTTAATTACATTGTACTATTTATTTACAACTTACATAAACATCTAAAATGCATATTACATCATTGAACCTATATATAAAAATAAAATTGAATTGAAAAGCGCAAAGTATTCTTCCTCATCGTTTTCAAAGCTACCGTAGCCCAGAAGACTCGACGTAAGATTATTTATGTAATTTATAAAGACTATCAAGCAGACACCACCAGCAAAATCTACCAAAGGCTTTTGAGATTTTATCATACCTACTCTATTAATTATCAGTATTATATACTGAATACCTCGTTGATCTAATGGTTGCTTAGCGCGACTGCTGAGCACGAGGTCCTGGGTTCGAATCCCGGGTCGGGCAGTGCTACTGGGGTTTCTCATTACGTAATTCTCAGAAGCAATACGGAGTCTGGATTTGTGCCCAGTTGATAGCAATAGGCTTGCCCCCTATTGCATTGGGACCTAAAAACATAACTGTGAAAATGTGGGTATACTATATGTGCACCTCTGTCTACCCCTTCGAGGAATACAGGCCGGCAGTATTCTCTCTACTACTCTACCTACGCCTTCAGGGAATACAGAGGTGTGTACTTATTTTAGGTCACATCTTATAACCGTATAATCTAGGGGCCTATCATCTTCTAATCGTTACTGTAACCATATCAGAACCTGAACTTAACTCAATCGCTAACACTGACATAATTTAAAAGTGAACCAATCGAGGTGGATTATTGTTTTGTGGCCATTCCGATGTTAGAACGCTACAATGAAGTTCTCATGTGGCAAACACGAACCGGAAGACGCAGCGTTGGCAGGCCTCCCACCAGGTGGATCGACACCGTCGGGGCAACCGGTGGATACAAATTGCAAGTTTTCGATCAATGTTACGTTCGAACCTAAGGGCCTACCTATGGTATAATCGTAACACCCATAATATTTACATTTATTCAGTTATATCATAGGTCCTATGTTTCTAATACGGGCAAGTATACTTATTTTTAACCGGTACTAAAACAGACTCAGAACTAGAGCTAAATAACAGATTTCCCGACCCGGGAATCGAACCCCGGACCTGACAGTCACGTCTTATTGTAAATATGAAATACGTAAGTAAGTACCAAGTTTACAACTTATTAGTTATACCTTCTAAAAGTGTACTATAGGCTATACATATAGCTTATCTCTTCCTATACATTATCTAAACCATCTCGCCAGTGTATAAGAGGGGTAGACACAGACTCATCACTACCATTGTAACAATTTTAACGAGCTAAGGCCTCTTTACTACTTCTCTCAATTTTATAATTTAGACTGTGATGGCAAATCATCCTCTTTTTGAATTTCGGGACTTATGTGTAAGTACCTATACTATACCTACATAATGTTATACATATCTTTAATTAAACCTGCGTTCAAAGCATACATTTCTAACCACATATTTCATGCATTGTACCTACAGCTTATGAAATTACTCCTAGACAAACGAGTACGGCGAGCGATTGAACTGACCTAATTGGAGCCAGGGTCGCGTCGGCCCCCACCTGACACACATTTGTGTAACTCGCAGATATCTGCCCCCTTATCATGAGCTCTTAAAGCAGGACAGTCTACGATGTGGAAGCGAGACGCCGCTACGTAGTGTAATGCGGCGTCTCGCTTCTACATCGTAAACTGTCCTGTTTTACGAGTTCATAGTAAGGGGGCTGCCCTCTATCGTTTTCATTAAATCGTTGGATTGTAATTGGGTATCTGCTTGTTATAACTCACATGTAAAGGTGTGAATCGGTCACGAAATTGGCGCGTATTTAGTTTGATTTAACAAAAAAATATGCCAGCTGGTTTCTATAGACTGTCTCGTTGATCTAGACGTCGCAGAGCGCTTGCTCTCAGCCTACGGTTTCGGTTCCCGTGTCAAACAAAATGTAATTAAGATTTTGTTAGGTCATACTTAGCAGCACCGCAGAGTCTAGACTTGCGCCCGGCCAATGGAAATCGGCTCGTACCCAATCGCTCTATTGTGCTAGTCTAGAAAGAGGCGAGATGCGTGAGTCACAATGGCTCGTATACTTACGTATGTATTTCAACCTGCAGAAAAGCGCATTTACGCACGTACGGCCTACGTTGGTAAGAAAACATTCATGTAAGTGCGTAGACTGTGTACAAGTTTGACCGAGGTAGGTACCTACGGCTAAAATACCTCAGGCTGTAACTGTCCTTACATACCGTCTCAACTGCACGGACAAAGGGGATGTCGAGTGCCAGGAAACAGGCGTTTATCATTTGTTTTTGCCTGCACGGTATTCAATTTAGCGCATGCAATACTCGAGGAACGAATAGTTCCATACGATCCATGCTTGCAAGTCGCAATGTACCTCACCTTTTTTTAGCACAAACTCCCATACTCAAATTCGAAATGAGTTGATTTTACGTAAACTAATTACAGGAAATTATGAAAAGTCAATTTGCTAGTTGCTCGGTTTGGGAAAGTCATTCCTATGGAGAAGAACCAGCAAGACTCTGAAGGTTATTCTTTTAAATAAGAATTTACTCAGGGCAAACAGGTCGTCTAAAGGTTGTCAGGTCATGTCTGGGACTAAAGGTTGGCGGCAAATGCGTGCGCAAGTATCTGTATAGACATTAGATAGCAGTTAAAACTCCTGGTAAAGGAGAAAACCTCTGCCTGACCCTTCGAGCATACAAACCGTGATACTTATATTGAATTTTAAATTACATTAGGTAGGTATATGTGTTTCAGTTATTTCTCTACCTGCCGTCATTTCAGTCGGTGAAGGGCAGCCGTCAAGGCTAGGTTACCTTTGTTATAAATTCTACAGATAAGTAGGTAGTATGCGAGCCTTGGCGTGCCCGTCGCCTGATTTGGTTACAATACTTAGCGGTACAAGTTACGATATGAACTTCATCTGTTGCCATTGCATGTCTCTCTGAAATTATTTGTAGATTCACGTATATCGTTTGTGTGCCTAACATATTACAGTACAATAACATAACTTCACGCTTTAATTTCCAAAAGTAGCTGGCAGAGGTGTACATTACACGCACATTTCGCCAGTTATAGGTCAGGTCCCAATAGGGCGCGAGCCTATTGCCATCAACATTTCACAAATTCAGACTCCGTGCTGCCACTGAGAATTACCTAAAGTAAAAACCCCGTAAGACTGCCCGAACCGAGCTTCAAACCCAGAACCTCAGCTCAGCAGTCGAGTTTAGCGACCACTAGACCAACGAGGCAGTATATTATACATAATATAACACAAGCTGTCTGCACGTAGAAAACGGTCATTAACCTTTAAGAGGTCGGTTGTCGGTCAAGGAGCTAACATGTGCGTCAAAAATAATATTAGGCAGGCAGTATAACCCTCTATAAATAAGATTGGGTAGGCAGAGCTGTCTGTATAGTACACCCACTTTTTTTAAAGGTGTTAATGTAGAGGCGGACATTTTTTTAACGTTACACGAATACTGTGAGTAAGGAATGAAATATTACATTTAGGATCATCCTGACTCTGAGCGAAACATACTATTCTTGTGTAGAATCTTACCCGTAACTAGAGGATTTCGACGCAGTAGTCTTATCACTTTGCTATTGTTCTAATCGGGTCATCAAAACAGCTAAAACCATCCCACATCTAATAAGAATGCAGGTGTACATAACGAACGCTCGTTGCAATAAATAATTATGTTACAGGTGTATCTAATTACATGCGAGTGCTGCACTTCAGTAAAGATAACATCTTGATGACAATTAATTCTATAGATACGAGCATTCCAAGGCTCTAGCTATAATAACCAGGTATTCGGTGTACATGTGCGGTAAATAATTACATTTGTTAGCCTGACCATGTGTATTGTATACTCTGGTAGGTATAATTAATTATTGCAAGTACTTGACATAGCGCAGGTGAAGTGTAACATCTGCCTGCCTGACTAAGGAATATAGGTGTATTAGTGCAGTGAGGGTATAAACAATGGTAGAGATTACATTCAAGGAGATGCTTGTGATCTGTACTAATCAGAGTATGAACACAGGCCAAGTACATACATACAAGTTTTAATGGAACAACTATTTAGTTGTATGTCAAAAAGTTTATGCCGATAATGTTGTATGTCAAAGTAGTTGATAGCATGCTACAATACGGCTGTCGTATCTTGGTGGTCCTAAACTTAACTGATTAACTGCGCAGTAGACAATTTTGTTTCTAAAAGATCCTTTGCACAGCTTATTGGCTAACTTCTGGACCGCCAAGATACGACGGCCTTACTACACTGTACATTAATTCCTATATCAATTAGAATTGATAGTATGCGCTGTACCCCACAGATTAAAAGTGGTATGTAAGTATATAATGCAGTATATCCAGGGTACTTCAGGAAATAAGTAAACAATATACTCAATTGCACTAAAGAATTATAATTGTCAGTGATCTCATTAACATAGAGTCCACTCCACCAGCGATTAGATTGGGCTGACGAGCTGCTTTCACATTAACAACTAAATTATAACAATGATACTGAAATAGTCTTATAAAGAGTAAGAGGTGGATTTATACAAAACAAGAGGATAGAGTGCTGCAAGTTCTACTTGATCCTTTAAAGTTTATAGCAGATTAGAATTAGCTTCAAGAATTGTACCTTAATAGCTATATATATAGGTTATACAATATTAATTTTGATATTATGCTTTCAGGTAATCTATCACAGTCATATAACACCTACAATTTACTATCTACACGTAGCCAAGTCAAAAATTGAAATATAAAAACTATAATCAAGTAGGACCTGCTTCAGTGGACAGTAGATAACTCATCAGCACTAATCTCCGCGACATGCACTCGAACATTCACAACACAAAATACAACGCAAAATCAAAAATATTATTTTCTTTAATGTTGACAAATAAAACACAAGTCCACTATGAGTCTCTGTGCTTATTATAAAATTCATCTAGGTACTTCTTGTAGGCCGGCTGGTTGGGCCACAGGTATGAAGCTTGTTGATTTAACGGGCTGTGGGTATTTGGCTCGGCTAACAGACTTTGGATGGACAGTAGCACAGTGCGAACATCGTACAGTGCCGTCCACTTGTCCTTCAAAATATCTAAACATATTAAACCACAGGTATCTACGTTAGGGTGAAAACAAGGTGTGATGAACTTCACCATAGGCGGCGCGTAGGGATATGAGTTGGGGAACTCCAGTGACAATTTGTACTTGTGGCCCGCATACACTGTCTCTTGAGGGCCATTTATGGTGCCAATCCATTTAAATAAATTCTCACTTTCAGGGAATGCTGATATGCCTTTGTCAGCACACCGCATAAGCTCCATTAATTCTTTCTGAAGCCTGCCAACAAAGAATCGTCATTAGTTCGTGACAATAAGCTAGGACACTACCAAGCATCGAATAGTTAGGATTCTAACGGTTTTTTATCGCGTCATAAATATAAGGACACAATGAGATTCTTGAGAACAAAGCATGTTGTACTTTAAGGTCATACAACAGTCAGAATATTCTTTTTTATAAGAAGATACACGTCACTGACTACACCACACAATTTTGCTAAGTCAACGACAATTTCATACTCAAAGTGCGACCGTTAGGCCTCCCAACGGGTTTTTCACGTCAGGTATTCTAGTTTCAACGCTATTTGGAGCACAATAACTCGTCATAACTATTGCATTATAACTGAAAATTAGAAATTGGGAGGTACTAAGTGAACAATTGTTATACTAATTTTACTTACCGTTTGCTAACAGCATGATTATCTTTAAGTTTTATCGTATCTTCATTTTGTTTCGCTGGATTTGACGACGATGCGTAATGTGGATTAATATTTTGAGCCATAATACGTCGAGCGAACCAAATCAGATGCCTCCAATTTCACTAAATTTCTGTTATCCGTAGACAACTTCCTGTTTAATTTGAAAAAGCTCAATTTTTATTGGATATTTCACACACATTTGACAGCTATACGTAATGGCGGCAATCTACGTAGAAAACAGCGCCATCTACAGTCGGATATTGAAGAAAAAATGTATACGGGTCTATGGTTAGTAAGAAACAATTCAGAAATTTTAATCTACTAAAATAGTAAATATTAATTCCATTATTTTAAAATGGTATATAATTTTATAGTTACAATATTTAATATTTGGAGTATGTTTGAATATGAAATAATACATATATATCTGATTTATATTGATGGGTAAATAGTTTTACACTGGTTTTACAAAACACATTCAGATTTTTTTTTAGAACAACGCACATAAATTATGAAGTTAACTACTTAACTATGTAGTTTTAATAATATTTGATTTTAATTTTTCGACTCTTGTTATAAGCTGAGGTTCTAAGTATGGATTTACACTATTATAATATAATTAATATCGATTTCCATGCTATTACATAAAGTTACAATGTACTCTTCAAAAGAAATTACCTAAGTTATATTTATTATTCACACTTTGATTGAGTACCTTTCATTTAGTCAATTCATTTATAATTTGAACAGAATAACTTTCTAAGTTGTATGCTCTAAATAATAAAAGTATCTGCTTTGTTACATTTACTTTCACTTTCTTGGTCATTTAAGCGTGAAATTGAAAATCTGTGACGGGATTACTTTAATACAAAAGGAAAAGTAGCAGTAGGTAGTCTATTTAAGATGCTGATATTAATAATTGTGCTTAGTTTTGATCAAGATTTTGTGAAAGACAGTTAAAATGTTTTATAAAGTAAGTACATAGTAATATTATTAGTTCGATCGATTATTTTAAAAGTTTACCGAGATTCGAATAAATATTCTAATATGATGCAAAAAAATACTATATATTGTTACTGTTACTTGGTACAGTACATAAATTGGGAAGGCCTTTGGTGTGGGACGCAACGTGCGTCGATACCCTTGCATCTTCTCATGTTTCTGGCTCGGCAATTTGCGCTGGCACTGCTGCTGCTGCTGCGGAGACCCTCAAACGGCGGAAATACAATAACCTAATAGGTAATTGTATTTTTGAGCCGTTTGGGGTTGAAACATTTGGGCCATGGGGTCCGAGCGCTCGCGCTTTGTTTAAAGACTTGGCAAAGCGCTTAGTCGACTCCACACGTGACCAAAGGGCTGGTTCATTTTTCGGCCAAAGAATTAGCATTGCCATTCAACGTGGCAATGCTGCCAGTCTTTTGGGCACGTTACCGGTTGACATCGATGGGGATGAATTTTTTGATGCTTTTTAACTTTTTATTTTTGTATATATTGTTTTCATTCTGTATTAGATTTAAGTTGTATATAGTTGTAAAATAGTTATAATTCACGAAATAAAAAATTAATATTTAAAACTAATTAAATAATTTTATTTTTATATAATATTAATACTTACCGTTTGCTAACAGCATGATTATCTTTAAGTTTTATCGTATCTTCATTTTGTTTCTACAAATTTAAACCCTGTCATTCGGTCTTTATAATAGCAACTCATTCATTTGCCTGTCAAGTGACAAGTCAAGGAAGTAATAAAGTGTCAAACTCGTGGACTTAGCTAGAAGTAAAAACACTAACAAGTAATAATAAATAAAGACGCGTGTAAAAATAACAAAGAAAATTAATACTGTACCTTTTATTTCTACATATAATCAGTACAATCGTATAAAATGCCTTGCCTTATCATCTTTGAAAACGATTTTATTACTGGAGTAAAGTGCGCAGATGTGTCATCATTGAAACGTGATATTTCACTAAAACATGGTGTTCCAATTGAAGACCTATTTGCTACACTCAACGGAAGGCCTGTGTCTGATAATTACGACATCTCAACAGCGAATAATGTTATTAGATTCTCGACTAAATTGGTTGGAGGGAAAGGTGGATTTGGATCTATGTTACGTGCCATAGGAGCACAGATTGAGAAAACTACTAACCGTGAAGCTTGTAGGGATCTTTCTGGACGTCGATTACGTGATATCAATGAAGAAAAGAGGCTAAGAAAGTGGCTCGAAGGTCAAGAAGATAGAGAAAAGGAGGCAGTGGAGAGAAAACAAAAGAAACTTGAAAGGCTTGTAGCTGAACCTAAGATAGTAGTGAACTTGAACCCAGCATATGAAAAGGAGCGAAAAGATCTTCCTGAACGCGTGAGTTCAGCTGTCGATGCTGGATGGGAGGCTGCAGGATCATCAAACACCTTAAAACGGAAAGCAAATGATGAGAAAGCTAAACCAAAAAAGCCAAAGTTGTGGATTGATGCAGAGCTGTCAGACTGTTCATCATTGAGTGATGAGGAGGAGGATGAAGTAAAAACCGCAAGTCCTGGACAGCATGTGTCAACTGACAGCGGCAATGAGTCGGATAAAGTGTCAGTTGCTAGTAAATGAGACAAGTTGACTTGATGCAGAGACTTGGTTTAGAATAATAATGTGAAATTAGTATTGTGATTTATTGTAACACAATGATACAGATACATAATTATGTTATAGTTAAAACATTGGGATTTTCTCTTAGTTTTAAACAAGCTTATGATTTAGATAATGGGGTTAAGATCACATTTTAAAAAGTAAATTGTGAAACAATATTGTATTGTGTATATTAGAGCATTTATTTTTAGTTAATCTTTTACTGCCTCGTTAGTCTAGTGGTTGCTAAGCGCAACTGCTGAGCACGAGGTCCTGGGTTCAAATCCCGGGTCGGGCAAAGTGTTACTGGGTTTTTCCATTAGGTAATTCTGAGTAGCAGCAAAGAGTCTGGATTTGTGTCCGGTTGATGGCAATAGGCTCGCCCCCTATTACGTTGGGACCTAAAACATAACTGGCGGAATGTAGGTGTACTATATGTGCATGATGTTATGTTATGTTTAATCTTTTAACCAGTCGTTGTGAATTGTAAAATACTAAAAATGTACTGTAAAAAACAATATAAGACAATATCATCATCATCAGTCAGAAGACGTCCACTGTTGAACATAGGCCTCCCCTTAGAATGCTACAATGAACAACAACTTGCCAGTTGCACCCACTGGTTGCCTGCAACTCTGACGATATTGTCAGTCCACCAGGTGGGAGGCCTGCCAACATTGCGTCTTCCGGCTTGTGGTTGCCACTTGAGAACCTTTCTTCCCCAGCGGTTATTGGTTCTTTGAGCGATATGGCATATACTTAGACAATTTACAAAAATAAAATGTTGTTTATTAGGAACTTAGATAAAATGAATATTATTTGTCAGGTAAATCTGACTAACTAGAGGAGTGTCTGTCAGCTAGCTATGTCTGCACTAGCTATACTACAATGGACAGAAACATTTTTAAACCTAATAAAATAACTCACTGAAATGTGATGCTATTTCTAAGGTCTGTGTCACTTTAATTAAGGTGTTTCATGTGTTGTTAATATTAATATGTGTATTGTAAATAAATTTTAGTAAAAAAACAGTTTTTCATTAGTATTTAGTTTGGTTACAATAATTAATGGTGTGAGCTAGACAGCTCATTAGCCATATAGCATAGAATTAGGATCTGGGTGGATATTTTGTAACAAATTTCAACCTGTTATACATTGATAAATAAATTATTGATACTATAAAATATTTTTATTTTAACTTTCTCATATGAAATCCTCCATAGCGCTTTATACATAGCCAATGCGCGGATTACGTCGATATAATAATATGATGTTAATACTTGCCGCGGACAGTATTGCGATGGGTGACTGTTTACCACACGTCTCCGTGCCTCGGAAAGGATGTGATGCTGTTGGTAAAAACATAATAACATGACGCCTGTATTCCCCGAAGGGGTAGGCAGAGGTGCACATATAGTACACCCACATTTCGCCTGTTATGTTTTTAGGTCCCAATGTAATAGGGGGCGAGCCTATTGCTGTCAACCGGGCACAAATCCAGACTCCGTGCTGCCACTGAGAATTACTTAATACTCAACAGTCGCGCTTGGCAACCACTAGACCAACGAGGCAGTGCTGTTGGTAATAGGTCTGTAATCGCAGGCTGTCGGGTTAACATCCCCTGGGTCTGATTCTAAGGGAATAGTAGTAGCCCATAGAGACTGGTGCACTGTATTCGCACGCACTTGTGTTGGTACTTGCATAGACGGCTGGTTGAAGTCTAGATTGGCTCCTGCGGCCAAAATTCTTTGAGGATAATTATTATTTTCAGCTTTTCTTTAGACTTTTTTCCAGATCTCGACCTACGATTACTTTGTATACAATATGGTTATAATTTTAAAACAATCTCAAAGCCGACCATTTGCGACCTACCAGGCTATCATTGTATATCGCAAAAATCAGATATGCAGTCACCTGAGAGTATACCAACCGATTGAAACTCACCTGTAATATTCTGAGTCGCTGTGGCCGAATCCCGTCGGGATATGTCGGGTTTCAGGATTATACCAAAGAGATACTTAATGTTCCAGAAGAACGTGTGGACCGTGATCCTGCTGCTGTCCCTGATGGCGCTGGCGGCTGCCAGGCCCCAGGACTTCGACGACGACGAGGACGAGCATGACAGCCACGAGGCTAATGATAGGAAAGGTACGATGTAATGTCATTCTAATTATGCTGGCTAATTAAATAAAAAATGCTGTCAATCTCTTGATCAGTTAGTTCCTCCCAATGGACACAACATATTAAAATAATTTGGCGCCAGTGTTGTATGATCGACTTGGAAACTCATTGTGATGAAATAGAATCCCGGTCATTTTCTTATCGCTTTCATCTTAAATATTGTTCGCACGTTTGTTTGACTTTTTTAGCATCCTGTTATAAGGGGTTATCAGTAGAGATAAAGGGCCTTTTACAAATTTTATTTGGATACTAGAATTGTTATGTTGTTTTAGGATGGTGAATGGCTTTTAATAAATCGGTAGAGTTAGCAACATAAGTAGCTTAACGAGATGAAAACCTTATAAGTAATTAATTGAAAGTGATATCATTACAGTTATAATTTCAAATTAAAAGAGAGGGAGACAGAGAGAGATATTTTATTGGCACAAATTAGTGTTCAAATCATCCTCAAATTAATAGATTTTATTGTTCAGGTACCTTTTGTTATACTTTTGTTGTAGACTGGAATAAAATTTAAGAATATAATATAGTTTTTAAGAACATTGTAACTAACAAAATATGGAAGCAATTCTGAAATAAAATCTTATTATTATTATTCAAATAGTTTCATAATTATGATCCGACTATTCAGGTACTTTTGTTGCAGACTGTACATTTGTGTTCTTGTTAACATTTTACGATTTTAGCCGCTTGTTTCTTATCTTATATCAATACTCCATAACAAATAAGTATGTGTGTGTGTCGGAAAAGGTAAAGTTTTTTTAATACCTATATTTTCTGTTTGTTTTAGACGACCCGGCTCGTGTTCAAATAAAGGTGTACAGAGGTCCCACGAAAAGTGATGGATATGCCCCTTGGGGGTTCTGGGTCAAGCAGCCTTCAGACGAACAATAAATAAAAACTTTTAGGCCTACCTAACATAATACAGTATTAATTAGCTACTTCTAACAAGCTTTTATATTTAGTTCACAATAAACAACTAGATGGCGCTGATGTTTTCGTTTGTAAAACCAAAGATTATTGTTATATTTTTTTATTCTTAGCTTTTTATGAAGGTGTCAGGGTTAGTTTAAGAACCAACTGTTAATTTTATAGAAATAAAGTTATTTTTAGTTATATTGTTTTTATTAAATGTCTACTCAACAACAATACAATTGTAAACCCACATGGACCCGATAAGGACCTAATGAAAATAAATGGTTCTCTTAGATAGAATACGTAGGATGGATTACGTCTATTATATTCTTCTTGGAAAAGCTACCGTACAGTGCAGTTAACATCTAAACACAACAATGAACACTGCCAGGAAGTAATGATGCGCCTGTCCGACACGAAAGATAATTTATAGAATTTTGCTTCATAAAATTAATTATAAATACATTGTAATTTAAATCATAATTCATAATACATTTTAGTTGTATGTTTAAACAATCGTGTTGGCCTAGTGGTTGACATGCCGGATTCCTATGCACAAGGTTGCAGTTTCAAACCCAGGCCAGTATCAATGTAACTTTCAATGCCATAAATACTTTATTCAATACTTATTATCACCACTGACCAACGACGGTGGCAGAAAATATCGGGAGGAAACCTTGATTTAATTATCTAAAATCGCCAACCCGCAGTGAATTAGCGTGGTGATCAATGTTCAATCCTTCTTTATAAGAGGAGAGGCCTTTGCCCTGCGGTGGGACAGTAATAGGTTGTTATTATTATATATTATAAACACTTGACATGCTTCGGAAACGCTTTGCACCACGTCCTAAAAGTCACTTCATAAATAATGATGGGGAAACCCGTAAACCATGACACAGAGCTTGTTATGTCAACCAAACGATATACCTACATCGTCCATTATAAAACAAGGTAGCTGATCGATGGACAACACTTAGTAACGCATGAATTACATAAGTTAGCGGTCATAGAGCCCGCGTTGCTAATTCGGCTAAGTGTGTTTTCATAACATCACATTGAAAACAAACGAGGAGCGGTAAGACGGCACTCTTAACCAACTTCGCAAATGATGGTACTCAATTTGACTGTATTGTCGGTCAGTCTGAAGATGGATAACCATTGTCGCATGTCGAGACTCCTCCGTGCTTCGGAAAGCTCGGTAAGCAGTGGGTCCTGCGCTTGATCTCTCTCCGGTCGTGTCGGTCTACCTTGCCATCTATGAAAGTGAGAGAATAGGGAGTGCACCTGTGTTTGCGCACATATTTTGCCCTATAACATCTCCTGCAACGTTGGCTAGTCTCAAATGCGATAGGCCACCGTGACTGAAATTTGGTCAGGAGGACATTCTTATTATTTCAGTTATGGTAGACAATCATATAGAAATCAGTGTCGAGTTCCGGCATTTACCTACTATATAACTGTATTAAGTATTAGTAAACTTATATTAGGTAGTTAACCAGTAAGTATTAATCTTGTTGAAAACGCAGATAATACTCTTGATAAATCAGCTTTCAACTCCCAAATGCCTCTTCTCAAACAGAGAAGGGACGAAATTTAACTTGAATGACGGTACTTAATCTATGTAAAGAATAATAAAATTAATGATCTTATGTCACTCGTCCTTCGACGTGTAGATGTCGCTACATGCTCATAAACAGAATTTATCGAAGTTTATTCCTTTATACCACAGTCGCTTATCAATAACTATCAAGTTATTTGTAATGTTTGCTATCAATAGATAAGAGAAACTTATCGGTGTCGTTATCTGATGTCCGTCGGCGTCCCATGTCGGCATTTTAGCCTCCCAGCCCTAGTGTGCACTAGATATTGGCCGGTGTCAGTTGGCGGGTTGAACTTGTGTTATGTTAATTGTTTAACGGCAATGTCCCAGAAACATGTTCGCATCGATCACAAGAATTATGATTCGAAAATTGTTGATTTATTTCAAGTATTTTGGTGAGTGTTTTGTTATTTATGTGTGTGTTTTAGTGTTACGTGTGTGCTAGCCCTTAAGATGTTTTGTGAATATTTTTTTTTATTATAAAGCTAATCAATATTATGAAATAAGTAAATAATATTATGAAGATTAAGGATTAGACTTTTTAAATCATAGGTACGTAATAATACTGCTTAATGTCTCTGTTTTCATTGAATTAAAGTTAATTACAAACATTTAACCATACAATGAGGCCTTTGTTCAACAGTGCACGTCTTCCGGCTGATGATGATGATGATGAACCATACAATGAATGGATTATCCGTCATCGTTGATGATGAGTCACGTGTGCTGTAGAACTTGCATACATTCATCATCCGCAACCTGCGTCTCTCTCTGAGGCCTCTTTTCTTCTCGAATGCCTGTATTTATTCATGTAGATCATTTACAGGCATTTAAACTTTAAGACTATCATCATCACTGCCGAAAAGCATTGTTCAGGCGGATATCTAAGACTGTGATGCAGACACAATACTAAAACAATCGCTTTACGTTGTAGGTTGATAGTTGTACTGTAAAAGTTGATAAAAAGTGCTTATTTATTATTGTTAATCGGCGCGGTGACAGCCTAAACACCGTAGGACTGTCGCCAACAATCATTGTTTTACATTGTACGTGTCAGAGTTTACATAGATGTCGGAGGATGTTGGTATATTTACATAGACTACGTCTAGTCTAGTGGTCGCAAGGCGGGACTGCAGAGATTCAAGGCTAGATGCTATTGAGTTTTACTATCAGGCAATTATCTGTAGCTGCAAGTCTGGATTTGTGCCCAGTTAGTGGCAATCACTTCACAATTGGGTGGATATGGGTGAATGGGAGTATTAGTCCACCCATTCGGAGAATTCATGCATGATGTTATGTCTTATCTTTACATAGAATGTGTGCCTACCGCCGTACCCAAAGTACGTAGCTTTGTATTTGTTAAGTAAAATATTAGAAACAGGTTTTTGCTAACTCGCGCAGGAAAACCGCGGCGTGTGAGGTAAGGATTCATATTTACCCCAATTTATCCACAAAACAGGATCGACCTAGTGTGGAGATCACTTGTTAAACATTTCCTTCTGTTTTTATTTAGATATAAGACTGTTAGTCTTGAAGGAAATTCAATATGTATTTTTTTACTAGAAATAATTCGTTACACTGTTTCCAAAAATGATATTCCCTTAAAGTAAAACCGGCACGAAACTCCAAAGGTTACTTATAGGTTATTATAAGGATAAATAAGTATAGGTTAGGTATTATATTTAGTACTTAGTAATATTTATCCTTATAGTGTTGTTGCAGCAGCGGTGAGATGCTTTGATAAGCGAGCTGATGGATGATGAGGTGAGGTTTGAAGCGTGATGAATAATACATGTTGGTTGCGTTTAGAGTAAAAACTGTAATGGCGGATCAAGAACCCAGTAACACTGTACAATTTTATGTCTTAATACTACGGATGACATCTAGAGACGCGATTTGAAATTAAACGGACGGTCGAACGCATAATTACAATACACAATGTAGAACCTTATGTGCTTGGATTAGAGAACATTTTCCTTTGAGCGTATCTTGCTATCTGTCTATCATACAACGTCATAGTTGTCTGTGGTCTGGTGATTGGTGGAAACTAACGTGAAGTTTGAACAGTAGGTATATACATATTATTATTTCTACTTTTCCCACATTGCTTTGTTGTTACATCAAATCGATTATATTTTGTTTAAAAGACCTTTGGAGTTTCTAGCGGGTTTTTCTTCACAGGACTGTCATTATTGAAAACAGTATTACTTACTAGCTTCTTGACGTTTCATAAGCGCCAGTAATTGGTTTATATGAAATAAAAAACATATGAATCACTACGAAATAGATTTGTTAATCTGTAAAATGGGTTTATTTTGTTCATGTTTGTTTAAAAACATTTATTTTAGACTAGCTGTGCCCTGCGGTTTTATCCACGTTTCTTTTTTGTAATCTCTATTTAACTTCTGATATCTTAGTATAGCAATATATTAGATCAACATACGAAAATCAAAAACTTTGCTACTTTGGGTTATTATTGCAATTTTCTTAAGGATCTCTATTTTTTTATAAATGAATTATAGTCATTGTCATTTTCAGATAATTTAGCTTTCTATTGTTGAAAAAATGGTTAAAATCCGTCCAGTAGTTTCAGAGCCTTTTCGGTACAAACAAACAAAACAATCTTTCATCTTTACATACATACATACATAAAGTCACGCCTGTTTCCCTGAGGGGTAGGCAGAGACCACGGATTTCCATTTGCTACGATCCTGGCATACTTCTTTTGCTTCATTCACACGCATCACATTCCTCATACACGCTCTTCGGTTGAGGGTACTCCTCACTTGCCCTTTTTGCAGAACATCTCCGATTTGGTCTATCTTTCATCTTTATTTTATTATTATTATTATAGTATAGCTACTGCTAACCCTTATCCTGTAAAGTAACCCACACGACAGGATAACGCTGCGTTGATTTCCTGTTTCAATTCTTTCCTGTCGCTCCGACTTTGTCTGGGCTTGAAGAATAACAATAGTAGTAGTACACACCTTTATTTCGCCGCTCATCAAGTTCTCTCCGAGACGGCTAGCCCAGCCAATAGCCATTCGGTCCATGCCGGGACCATACACACTACACAGGCAGAGAACCATTCACTTGATTACCTACTAATTAATCTGCTTCATTAAACTGGTACCTGCCTCCTCACCATGAACTCTTAAAGCAGGACAGTTTACGATGTGGAAGCGAGACGTGGCTACGTGCAGTGTAATGCGGTGTCTCGCTTTAACAACGTAAACTGTCCAGCTTTAAGAGTTCACGGTGAGGAGGCTGTACACTTTTAGGTTTTAATTAGCCCTGTAATAATAGTTTTACAGTCCGTTAATATTCTCATTAGAAATAAAGTATTACTCAATTTAAAAGTGAACCTTGTAAGAAATGCAATCACAATGTTAGGTGGTTCTAAAATAGTCAAACGCAGTTAGAAAAGTAACAATGTTGTAAACGTAGCTTGATTTTAGGGTTTTCAAAGAAGTGCAATGTTTTTTCAGTTAATAGGTTTCTTTTATGGCAGTTTAATTACGTTTCCATCAAAACGTAATATTAATTTGCGCCATTATTTCTAAAGTTTTAAGTTCTCGTCGCAATTTCAAGATATTTTTGTGAATGTGCGTTGGTTTTTGTTCAAAAGCATTTTATTGATTGAACATTTCGGTGATTAGTTTATATAGTGTTATGTTTATGGTGGAATGCATTAAATAAACAAGTGCGTATTGTATGTAGTTTAGTAAGATTATAATGGACCAGTTATTACGTCGAATAAGAAGGTGGTACATACGATGTCGCTTCAAAATAAAAGGTTGGTACAGGTAGAGCACAGTTTGTTTTTGTTATCTGAAAACATATGCATTTAATATTAATACACAACATTGTAAACAACAGATCGGTTAATACCTACCTAGCCCAAATAAAATTGACAAAATGTTTGACGAACACTAGAGATTGAAAACAATTAATCATCCGGGAAGTAATTTTTGCAACAACCCGCAGTGAGCTAGCTTGGTGATCATAGCTCGATCCTTCTCTTTATGAGATTGCCCTGCACTTGGACTGTTAAAGACTGTTATTATTTAATCTTTGTCATAATGTAATATAGTCATATATTTAATTCGTTGTTTGCCATTTGTATAGAACACCTGGTTGGCCGGGAATCAGGGCTCCTCCAATACTTCTCTAATAGATAGTAACATAGGCTGGTTTGTGGCTACATAGGCAATGCTCAAATCTATTACTAGTTGTGATGAACCTTAAGTTTGCCTATCCTTCTATAATAGATACTATCTCGATGTTTTGTAATTCCTCTTGCCTGTAATGTTCGTTTGTAATTTCCAGGACGTCGGAAGAACATCTTCCTGGTGCCGCCACTGGTGCTGGCGGTGCTTGTGCTGTGGCCCACGTTCTGGTGGTTCGCCGTGGAGAGCAGTAAGGCGCTGATGCCGCCGTCACCGCCAGAGCAGCCACTGCAGCATCTGCGGAGGAATAGGAGCTTGGGCCACTACCTCGAACACATGTGAGTCACGGCACCATGGCAACGTGAAAAGGTGCAAATTGTGTCATTAAAACAGCTATTGGTAGTTCTTTATCGATTCTGAACCAGTCCGATCATGACAATCGAATTTTGGCTACACTCGCACAACAACACATCAAACGAACCAAATAAACTTCCTTTCATTGTAAGATAACTTTAATTCCAGCCAGATCCTGATAGAGCCATCTTCGCCATGTGGCAGTATCGATGAGATGCCCCTCATCGTCATGGTGTCCAGCGCACCTCCTCGCTTCGAGCAGCGGCAGGCGGTGCGCTCGACCTGGGCCAAGTACCAGCCCACCTTCTTTCTGCTGGGGCTGTATGGACAACACGTGGATTCCCAGCTGGTGAGGGCATTGTAGACGCTGTCTGTGTGAGGAAGTCGGGCAGAGGTCTAAAGTGAAGGTGACAATTAAGCAAGTGAATGAGAATATGAATGTCATGGCAGACTTTCTTGTACTCCCAAATTTAATATTGTTTATCATGCTATCTTTTCGCATCATAGATAGTATTTATTTATTTAATTTGCGAAATGTTATTGTTCCTATGATTTTTTAAGTTTTAAATGTGTATTTAAATAATATTCATGTATCGATTTCATCAAAGATTAATAAAACAGTATGAAAGGCATATTTTGTTATACTCGTGATGGATGTATACCGTACGATAAAAGTTACACAACCGGTTGAATATGACGGTGCACATGAATATTGTTGTTATTGAATATTGTTAATAGTTAAATTGATTAGGAAAAACTTAAAATATATTCTTAACGTGGTACGATTGGTATTCAATAACCACACGCGAGATTTTGATAAGGTAGTAACTACATAATATTACCAATCATTGCCCAAGACTACACAGACTGAACAGAAATATAAAGATAAATATAATGCTGAACTTTGCTTATCAATTTCTAATGAAAGTTAAAATGCATCCAAGTAGCATGTTCCACCTATCATAATCTCTTCAACCACTACTTTTCACCTCAGGTAGACAACTACATAGAAGCGAAGCAGTACGGCGACCTGATAGTGTTCGACTTTCGCGACCACTACCAGAACCTGACGCTGAAGACGGCTTTGATGATGCAGTGGACCATGGAGAAGTGTCCGATGGTGCAGTTCATGTTCAAGACAGATGACGACGTGCTGGTTAACCCCTGGATGCTGCGGAGGGTCCTTAACCAGCATCGAGATGCTCAGCTAATTGGTGAGTAGACTAGAGCATTTTAAAAGTTAAAATTTTAAAACATAACGGCCTGCCTTAATACCCACATTTCGCCAGCTATCCTCTTACTTATAACCGATTTTAAAACCTCTTTTAACCACTTGACATGTAAATGACGGTGAGATATGTAGTTTAATAGTTCAACAGTGTAAACTTTAGTAAGGGGGTTAATGTGCAAGTACAGTCCCTTCACGAGTGCACTCTGGACGGTCAACTTTGCTACTAACATTGTCGACTGGCCAGTATCTTAACTACGACATACACCCCCTTCCTTATGAACGATGCTAACATGCGCAACACATTACTTCTCTCTTTAAAATCTCTATTTTTTGACATGCAAGCGACAGTGACAGGTATAATTTAACCAATTGTAAGACACTGACTATTTTTATAGGTAAGGGGAAAATGTTTACTCTGATATAGCTCATGTCGATACGAAGAATACGAAAATGTAATTTGTTCCATGTCTAAACGTGTGTATTCCAAGACACGGTAAAAATTCTAAGTGCTGTTTATTCCAGGATACAGTAGGAACGACACGTACCTCCACCGTGATGAGTACAACAAGTGGTACGTACCGCGGTGGCTGTGCCATGAGGACAAGGTGCCCAAGTACCTCAGTGGTACCGGGTATATTATTAGCGGTGAGTCACCATCTGTAGAACCAACTGCAAAATATCAGGCGTCAGAAATAATATTCCAAAAACAGTCTAACTCATATGAACTTGTTTGCACATATGAACTGTTTGCACTAACCATGTAAAGGCGCTTAAGAAATACCGATTTTCTCTTTTTTTTTTTTCTTCTAAAAATCTGAATATACATGGAATTTCAGATATTAATAGCTATTATGGTTTGCTCTGAATTCTGAACATGTATTATATATATATGATTTTTCCTATAAAAATAATGTATTATTTTCGGTCTGAGATCTGGAAACAGGTAGATATTTTTTCTTAAAAATCCATATCAAATCTTTTTCAGGGGACTACCTCGAACAAATTATGAAAATGGCGTACCAAGTCCCCCTGATCAATCTCGAAGACGTCTACTTCACCTACATAATAGCCCACAAGCACTTGGGGCTCAAACTGACGCATGACAAGAGGTTTAGCCCCACGAAACCCTGGCTGAAGCTCAGCTGTGTGTATTGGGGCTTGGCTTCAACCCATAGCCTGGGCCCAAGAGAGATGAATGCGGCTTGGGCCCAGTTGGAAGGCTTAGTAGATGGGTACAACAATACGAACACTGTGTGCAAATATTTCAACTCTATTTTTGGAGGTTATAGAGATTTTGCGTTGTCATTTGAATGAGGCGAGTAGAACTGATGCTAGCACTCTGCCCTCTTAGTTGTAGTTAGTTAAGGCTTAGAATGGCTGTTCGCTTATTACTTCTATTTATTTTTTAGATACTAGGAATGATGAATACTACACAAATTATCTAGGTGTTTTTAAAAAGTGTTTGGAAATAACTTATAGATCCTTGTTCAGATTTAAATTAATTTCAACGTATTTGTTTGTGTGATCATCATCTGTTTTAGCTAAAGCTAGACTCTGATCAGGTCGTGTGAGGCAAATTGCATTTATTTTGGTTTCTAGAAGACTGACAATGCTAAGCTAATTATATCGTAATCAAGTAATAATAGTAAATATCCCGAGTCTACTTACGTATCTATTTGGGGATGTCCAACTAGTTTCGGCCTCAAACACGGCCTTTATGAGCTGCCCTTCTGAGCTGGTGACGGGGCGGAGTCACGAACCGAACCAGTATCCATTGTCTCATGTAAATATCTCGTCATCTATTCGTTTATTGGTCTGTATGTTATATTAGGTACGTTTGTGTGCCCAAATAATTATAATTAATTAAGTCAACATATTATGATTAATTTCGTTGCAAGTTCATTGCTCTGGCACGCCTCGAGCTTCATTGCCTCGATGGTTATGATTGTAAAAGATGTATGATTCTTTACCTTAAAATATTCGTTATAAAGTAAGCAAAAGCTATGGAAATTAAGAGGACCACTTAACTCATGTAAATTGCCTGTAAATAATAAATGTTCTTAGTGTAAATGTAAAAAAAATGTGTGTGTGTGTGTGATTTTGTCTGCCAAAGATGGTTTTATGTATTAACTAATTATAGTAATCATGTACCTGATAAGTTGTAAATAGATCGTCATACAGTTCAATTAATTGTTTAAGATTAATAATTATGGTATAGTAATATAAAATGAGTGTTTAGTCATATATTAATTAAGCTTAATTAGTTCTAACATATTCTAAGTGCCTATATGTGTAGATGTCTAACCTACATATCACAATGTCTTACTATTTACATTTATTAAACATTGTTTGTATGTATATTGTAAACGTCTGCTGCTCAAACTAGGTAGAAACCTAATCAGTCCTACATTTAGTCAAGACTGTAAAAAGTTATATTTTAGGTCCATAATAAGTATATAAGAGGACTACTTGTGCCTGTTGTTGTGTGTGTTGTTGTTTTGCTGTGTAGGGTATGTGTGTGTGCGTTCTGTATTTACGTGACTCAGTACGTGTTCGAGTGAGTACGCGAGCGCGCGTGTTTGTGTGTGTGTGCGTACGTGTGTGTTTGAGTACGCGTGTGTCTATGTGAGTGCGTGTGTGTGTGTGACTACGTTTGTGTGAGAGAGTGTACGTATGTGAGTGGTTAGGAATGAATGTGCTTACCGATATAACGAACGATTACTTATTCAGTATTCATATCATTGTCATTTTTATATAAGGTACTAAGCGTGTAATTAAATATGTACAATACTAAATGTACCCTTAACCCATAGGTGAATAGTGTTTTACAACGATTTATTGCTTCCTCAAGTTTTGAATTTGTAACAAATATAACTATACCTACATAAGTACTTCTAAAAACAATTTGAATACAAAAATGATTTAAGTGGATTTAATTGTTGTTTTAATAACTGTCTTTATTAACATTAAATCCGTTAGACCGGTAACCTACACCACTAATTTGATTGCCCATGATGATTAACGCAAACACGTAGCACTGTACAGCAGTCACTGCCTTGCCCAGGCCTGATCCTTTGCCCAGCGCACGGGCCTAACCCAGCAGTGGACATTGGGCAGTGAGAGCTGGGTAGATAGTGCGGTTGCCAGATGTGTGCGTTTGTCAGCGCGGGCGCAGGTGGTGGCGATAAGGATTGATTGCGCCGGGCTGCTTGTTACTGTAGACGTTTTTTACTGCATTCATACGATGGGGGCCGGATTGTAGAGCTAGGAATATAAGGAAAATATAATACTGTGATAATATTATGTGCAGTACGTCCTAGCCTAGTGGTGGACAGGCTGGATCGGTAGGCATGGAGCTGCTAGTTCAAACCAAGGTCAATTATAAGATTTATATAAAGTCATATAGACATGGTTTGTTGTCAGATCGCACTAACTGGTAGATCGCGCTAACGGTGGAGGAAACTTCAAGTAAACTTAGGTAAATAATTTTAAAGTTATTAAACCAGGAGGAATATACTCACCATGTAGGTGTGTCCTAGTGTGACACAATATTCTTTGGTTTTAATTCGAACATCGATATAAGTTTTAATTTTGTTGTGATCTCGTATTTTTTCCTCCAGTCTTTAGAATAAAAGGGGCTATGTATCAAAATTTTCAGCACTTTATGAGTCTTAGGTGATAGCTGGCATTGCTAAATATCGGGCATATATACTGGATTTATCTCCTCATGCGCTTTCCTATCGACAAAATACAATTTGTATTTATAATTTAGCCTAAATTAAGCACGTAATCAATTTAGAAGGTGATATAAACCATTTTTTGAAATAATTTATGGTGCGATGAAATATCACATTAAGAAGGCACGAGTTGATTTTAATTTTCTTAACACATCCCTCCTATGAAAATAGTCCAAGAAAATAATTAATTTTTACATTCGTTAATAAAAACCGCCCACCCGAATCCGCCCCTGTACTCCCGAACAAAGAATCAAAGGTTTCATTGAAGTGGAACATCATATAAAACGCCATAGATTGTAGTATTGTCACACAGTACACCATGGAAGTCAAGTTGGCGGTAGTAGTGCTCGTCGCCGTCGCACTGGTCATCAACAACCCCGTGGTCGCGGGTAAGTTGCCTCCTCACGTAATAGATGGCGCTGCGAGGGTAGGTTGCGCGAGCGCAGATACACACGCCACGTGAAACAATGGGTGGTGACACAAATGTCACGTGAACTGGTGATTCGTTTTGACAACAGTTAGGACCAGGTACTAACTACCTAGTCGTCAAGAGTCCTAGCTCGAGATATTATTGGTATCTCGTATTTAGTTGTGAGGGACAGTCCGGCATTTCATTGGACACATTTTGATTTGGTGATGATATAGTTGGTGATGATAGTATTTGTGCTCACCATTATTTTGAGACACAACATTGGCAGGCCTTGTAGGTGGACCGACGATAACGTCAGAGTTGCGGGCAACCGGTGAATGCAAAAGGCAATCTGTCGTTTAATGTGGTGTTCTAAGGGGGAGGCCTTTGTTCAACAGTGGACGTCTTCCGGCTGATGTTGAATTATTTTTGTGATTTTGTTTAATAACAGGCTGGTGTCGAAGTATCTAGTTAAAATTTTTTCAGTATTTGTTAATGTTAACTAGGCGTTTGATGTTCGTTACAGCTTAGATACCTTTGTTTGAATGTATAATTATACATTCATAACATTACGCAATGCATAAGTATTCCATACCAGGTCTATACACTCACATTTCGCCGATCGTCATATCCCCAAAAGAAGTAACCAGCCTTTTGCATTTCGTGAACCCATACCGGGTACGACTTTTGGTGTAATGTAAGGCATGTTGCCCAGGCTAAGCTTGAATCTAAATTGATAAAGGAAATTTGAAAAGTTATGGACACGAGCGGGACTTGAACCCGCGACCTTCGCAGTACCGTGACGCAGCTCTGCGACTGACCTATCGGCCGTAGCCATATTGGGTGCATCGGCTTTACGACCATTTTCTCGGCGACGGAAGAGAATTGTATTCTTGATTTGAAACGGTTATTAATTCTGTCGGTCATTACGGGACAGCCGCAAGAATTAAAAATACTTGTGTTGAATCAAAAACTTCTAAAATGGTAAATTAAAACTAAAAATATTGCTAAAGTGAATAAATAATTATGAAAGTATGATATTTTAAAACTATGATACTTAGGTACTTCTAGGCCTACTTTGTTAGACTTCTGCCCTCTTACTATAAACTCTTATAGCAGGACAGTTTTCGTTGAGAAGTGAGACGTTCATGTAGCGGCGTTTCGCTTCCGTATTGTAAACTGTCCTGCTTTCAGAGTTCATGGTAAGGGGGCTGGAATATAAACCAATGTAGTTTATTAAATAACCTGTCGCGGTTAAGGCTTAAGTGTACAATGTTCTAAATTATATTAAGGGGTTAGCGTCTGGTTAATCTGGCTACTAATGCTCCTTAATAATATTGTAACCATCTTATTCTAAATACTTACATTCTGAGCGAATAAATAAATATTGGAATGAACTAAATATTATTGAGAAGGAATGAGCTATATATTCCGGTTATACTTACGCGTGTGTTCAGGAATGCCCGAATAGTTTCGAACTCGAACAGACCTCTTATTCATGAGCTGGTTACGCATCAGAGCCGCGAGTTGAAAAGCTATAACCGGAATATATAGTAAATAATATAGATAACACTCACGAAAAATACTATAGTAAATTATACCAGTCACTTACGCACTCAGTCACTGCTGTTCACGTGTCAAAGAATAGGGATCTCAATAGACTTAATGTGGGGTTTAGTTAAAGCCGGTATGATCCTCGTTTATGAATAACACTGCTAGTGCTCACATCTGATTAATTAGTAGTTTTGTAGTGACTAATTAAGATAATTAGTTTAACGGTAACATGCGCGTTTCTAGACTTCTTTTTCAACCACCCTCGACCGAAGCTGGGGCATTTGCACGACCTGAAATGCGTTCCGGGTCGCACTATACTAAAGATCACGGAGAAACAGGTTCAAGACCTGAACACCGGAGATTCAGACTCCGATGACTTCAGAGTGAGAAGACATACACGAAGAACTCATATGTCCGTGCCATCGAAAGATGAGACCTGCCAGGTGTGTGTGTGCTCCGTTGAAGGCAAAGACGAGCACTGCAGCAATAGACCCGCTGAAAACCTTAACGAATGCCTGGTGGTCTCGGCTGCTATGGACGAACATGACGCTGGCTTGCCATTCGAGCACACCAGGAGCTTGCCCTTCAGGATCCGGAGAGGTTTGTGGTATCGGTGCAGCTGGGAGTACAACGTTGTCTTTTGTAACCGGAATTTAAATTGTCATTCGTTCAGTTTAAGATCCTGTTTTTCTCAGCTTTTCATAATTATCTAGATGAGAATTACTCTTACCATCATTTGAAGGCTCGATATAAGCTTTGTTTATCACATTTCGTTCGTTCTAATGTCACACAGGTACACTTCAGGTAATTTAAGATACTGCTGTGCGAATTAAACATTACTTAAATAGGTTTTAAATACATGCTATTTCACATAGGATATTACTGTTCGCCGTGTGAAGCTATAATAATAACTATAAGTACATTGCAAAACGAGTTTCATATCAAAGTATCAAGATAACCAAAAAACCAATAACTGATGATGTTCGTCGCAGATTACTTGTGGCATAACGACGAGATCCCGTACAATGCCAAGGCGAAGTGCTTCCGCGGGCACTCCTACTACAGCAACAGTATCACGGCCAACGACACCGACATCGACGTCGGCTCCGAGATAGATTCCCTCCTCAACTACGAGAATGAGGACTTGTGTTTCTACTGTGTATGCGCCGTTGACGGTTCGGCCGCTGGCTGCATCCACAGAGACGTCCAGTACTGCAACTTCTTCAGGGTGATAAGGGACGATAAGGCCGTGAGAGATAGGTACACGTCGCTGTTCGAACAAGACCGGCCGGCGTACTTCAGACAGCTGTCCTGGAGGATGCGCAGGACCATGGATGGCGGCATGTTTGATATGCTAGAACAAGGCATGAAGTTAGGTGTGTAGTGTTGGTCCTCTTTGGGTGTTGGCTGTTCTTGTCTGGAGGCTCTTGGGGTTTGGAGGTTGTTGTTCTTTCAGTGCATCGTTAATGTCGTGTGTGTTGTGTAAGTGACTTATTTCATATGTACTCGTAAGTGAAGTGAATGGTGTGAGATAGTTTAATTATAATGTCTGTGCAAGCGAAAGTACATGTAATTTGTACATTCTTGTTATTGTTTTTTTAATAAAGTTGATTGAAAAATAAGTTGTTTTAAACAGAATATATGTGAAATCAATATAACAATTTAAAGAAGAACAATGTTATGATTAACAATGTATACAATGAAACGGTTTTTTAAAAACCAGTCGCCTTTTGCAAGCCAATCTTGCTAAATTGATTTTAGTTTAAACCTTCTTCTGACATTGTCAGTTTTACCCATTTTAACAGTTTAATTTTCTAATTCTGGCTATTAAAATAAAGATTGGTGCTTGCAGGAGGTGACACATTGTGCTGCAACCACCCAGACGGTCACCGGAGACAGATCCACAACGATGTGAGGAATAAGCTGCGGACGCTGAAGAAACGGCTGCCGAAGGAGAACCTCCTCGGAGGGTCCATGAGAGGAGACTATGTCGACTTCATAGTCAACAACGATTAGACACGGACTGATGAAGAAAGTACCATGTGTGGAGTGAGTGTGCAACTGAGAGCAGTTAAACAATGAGTTGGAAACTTGCAAACAGCATTGAACAAAACTCACGTTTTGAAACAAAAAATATACGAATGAAAGTGATATTGCTTAAGCCAAATTAATTTTATTTAAATTGACGTAGAAGAAAATGAAGCTATGGATGAATTGCGTTCTTAAGAAGAAGAAAACCAACAGATGTTTGTGATAAGGATGCGGGATGATATGAATTGTCGTTAAATTAAATGAATAACGAATGTCCGCGTACAAGAAACAAAATTTAAAACGAAAAGCATAGAATCTGCTTAATAATATTTAGAAGTGAAAATGTGATCTGTGTGTTGAGTGATAGTGTCAATTTCCACTTTTATATTTTTGTGTACAATTAAATCATTTATTAGAACTTTTAAGTTTTCAATGATTTCACGTTCGTTTGCACGTCTAATTTCACAACCACGTTCTCTAATGCAATATTTGAAGTTGTCGTCATTCTTTTAAAGCTGTTCACTATCTTTCTGCACAATGTTACACGTTTTACTTCCTACTGCACCAACAGCACGATTATTTTAAATTATATTATCATCTGTTTTTTGTGAAATTCGAGTTCTTCGTTATTTTAAAAGACAATTGTAGAATTGAAGTATTTTCTCAAGATGAGTACGACAGCAAAATTATATTACGATTTTAATATACTTGTATATTTATAGAGGGAGGACTAAAGTATTTTAAAACAGGATTTTGAGTTCATAAAATACAACCTTTAGTTAAGTGATCCTCATTATGTGAATGGTTTGGTAGTGAGAATTCTACTAGTTACGAGTAATACCAAATCTAGACCATTAAATACTAGTTCAGATGCATTGCAGGTCAAAGTAACCATGCAGTATAGGTTTTTTTTTATATTATAAATATTTGAGGGCTTTTAAACCGGTCCCCTTTAAAAAAATATATTTTCGTAGTATAATAAGGTAAGTATGTAATACAATATATCTAGTTAAGTTAACTCATATCAATTGTTAAACATAGTGAATGATTATAAAATGCTGTAGATATGAAGCATATTAATATTCTGTAAAATCGTTGTTCTGAAAAACGAAAGATATTATATTTATCCTTAAACTGGAATAAATTAGGCCATATGTATAATATTGTTAATTTTTCAGCGAACGCTGTTAATTCGATGCCAGTTGAAAAGAAATGCGTGCCGTTCGTGTCGGAGTACACCACTTGTAATGATGGTGAGCTATTATTCATTCATTTAAGGTTAAATACTGCTTCGTTGGTCTAAGTTGGCATGGCGCGACTGCTGAGCGTGAGGGCTTGAGTTTGATTCCTCAAAGGGTTTGTTAAAGAGTGGGATGACTGGTGAAGTGTGGGTCTTCTATTACACACCTATTTTGTATTCCAGATAACATGTGCACCGGCTGTACAAAGTGCACGTGCAGTATTATAGGCACGTGGACGTGTCAGGACGTTCACCTATGTGAAGGCAATGCTGTTGACGTAGAGAGAGTAAACGCTGACGAAGATGAAATCTTCGACAACGCCCTCAACATGCTGGAGTATGGTAAGGGAGATAAAAATTTTAAAAGATCAATGTTTAAGAACATCTTTTTGCGAACTAATTTTGTTAAAAGTTATGTTTGAACATTTTTAACGTTGTTATGAATTGGTATTAATGTAAAGAAAAACTTAATAATACGGCAATACATCATTATATTTTTAAAACATGGACAAATAGGATACGATCAATAACTATTCTTTTTTAAAAACGTCGCCCCACACTAGGTATTTCTCCTGTATCGTAGGTGCGTTTCACAAACATGAAATATTCACATACACATAATTGAAGGCATAATTAAAAATATCGGTAGAAAAAAGCAAGAATCTTGTTGAGGGATGCGGTGCAGCGCATGCAGATCCCGCGTCCCTCGACCTAAGCTACAGTATAGGACACTCTGACGTTTTAGGTGGTTAGAGTCCGCGCTAGGCCGGACTAAATATATGAAGATTTCCTCAGTAAAAATGAGGATGGAGAAAGAATACAATTATCTTCTGTTGTGGTAAATACGATTCATATTTGGATAGGCTTGGGAATGTTACCTATGATGATTGGCAAAATGTGGGTAGATATAGACCATTGATGATAGGAAACCAATGATTCGGTTTAGTTGATTATTGGTGATGGTTACTGCCATCAAACGCATTAGATAATAAGGACCCCGACGAGTGAATAAGGTTTTATTAAATGTTGCTTTTTAAATGTTTGAGGAATTATTGCTAGTTGCCGTGTCCAGTACTAAATTCGCTGTTAATGAATTTAATTGTGTTACAGCTGTAGATCATCATAATTACCCCGCTCAAAAGCCGAAGCATCCCAATGTTCCAGATCCGCAGCCGAACTCACTTTTAGGTAATGTTCCTTATTGAGTCTTGTGTGGTTTAGATCTTATGTTATTTCCGTTTCCTTAAGATTTCGATCAAGGCATTTTATTCTGAAGTAATCTCAATGATTTCTCTTCTAAATTAAGCTTATTTTTTCTTCCTTCAGTTCTTTTTACTTAGTGTTTAAAAAGCGCCGCTAGTTTAGTTTGTTATTGGCTAAATATCACGTTATGATGTATTGTTAAATGACTAATGAGCAAAAGAGAAACGTTAAGGAGGTGGTCAAGTTCACTAATAACAAACTGCCACTAGAGACTGCTTGGCACAAACAATTTATTACAATATTGTTTTGTTTCATCACATATTTACTCCTGCACTCTGTTTCCAGGTTATTTGGTAGCAATACCTCGCCATGAGAACTGATATGCACGTTTTTTTATTAATATAACTTAATTGCACGTATTTCTTGTTTTATTTTTCAAAGTATAGCATTCAAGAGGTAAGTGTCGTATTTAGTTTACTGTAAAATGTATGCAGATGCTAAGGTATGCTTCAAATTACAGGAGATGTTAAAGACTACAAGATGGACGATATTCTGACGGCATTGATGCGTCCAAAAAGGTCTGCAACTAAGACAGAAACAAAGAATAGTAAGCATAACAAAAGGTCCATTGAGAAGAGTATGAAACATCCCAAGACTAGTAACAACACCATAAAGTTTTACGACACCGTTGATGAACTTAATGAAGGTATGTGAGAGGAAAACTTATGATTTTTTCCGGTATCAGTTTTTGAATAGACTAGTAGGAATATTTAATTGCAACAAAATATTGTTCGAATAGAAACATAAAACATAACATCACGCCTGTATTCCCCGAAGGCGTAGGCAGAGGTGCACATACTATAGTACACCCTTTTTTCGCCAGTTATGTTTTTAGGTCCCAATGTAATAGGGGGCGAGCCTATTGCCATCAACCGGGCACAAAATCCAGACTCCGTGCTGCCACTGAGAATTACCCAATGGAAAAACCCTGTTGCACTTTGCCCGGCCCGGGATTCGAACCCAGGACCTCGTGCTCAGCAGTCGCGCTTGGCGACCTCTAGATCAACGAGACAGTCTGTTAGAATTCAGCTATTGTTAGAATAATTGTTTTTTTTATAATTTGCAGATACCCTAAAGAATTCAAATATAACTGGAACGTTACCAGCTAAGAAAATGGACATAATACCAAAAATAGAAATAACGCGGCGATCGGGTGGCGCAGAAAATAATAGCGAATCACTTCACATTGAGTACAACCAGCCAAAGGCTTATAACCCAATCACTGACAACAAAATAGATGGACTCGACCACGATAATAAATTTGATGCCAGTCATGAAAATTTGAAAACTATACTTGGCAATCACTCCCAAATACTTAAAGACAAAGATCTTTCAAAGATCGTGGTTAACGAGTTGAAAAAAGGTAGCGAAGTCATCGGAGACGCCGAAGCCCCCGTGACGTCCAATATTACTTTCACTCCAGAAAATGACACTCTTACTGCAATGGCCTTTATTGCTGGTAATCTACTTAATAAACTCTGGAACATGGAAAAGGAGGCACCAGGGACATCCGCTGAAACAGATGTAGTGAAACATGAAAAAATTACCAATCTACTTGATCTTTTTAAGGAACCATTAAATTTAAGACAGGAAACTTTCTTAAAAAATGCTTTGGAACAACTATCAACAGCAATAGATAAGAATAAGGATGTGAATAACATTTCTATATGTGAAAATATTGAAGAAGCAAAGAAACGTACGTTTAATGGTAATGATACAAATGCAGATGACAGATCCATTATTTCAACAGCCCCTTGCAAAAAGAAGAAAGTTAAAGAAGAAGAGGACAAGGAGAAGAAAGCTACCGTTGTAGCAATATCAAAGATAAACAATGTGTTAGAGTTAATTAAAAAATTTGAAACTATACAGGGGCATTTGAGTGAGTTAAAACATGGTCCGAAATTAGACTTTCATGATCACTCAGCATCACAAACTAAAGAGCAAGCGGACAAGGCTGAACTATTATCAAAAGACGAGAAAAATTCTTTAAGTATCTTTGGCAACATTTTAGATAAAATTACAAAGCTTCTTATGCCTCATAGAAATAACAAAAAAATTGCAAGTCAAATAAAGAATAAAAATTTATTTGGAAAAAATGATAATGTTATGGAAAAATTTAAGAAATTATACAACATCGATTTGTCTAATATGACTGTGACTGCTAAAGATAAATTGATTCTTGACTACTTAACTCACATTGATGGCAACCCAGATTGTTTACTGAACACTAAAGGCCATCAAGGTTACAAGACACTTCCAAATATTGAAGGTAATATTTTACTCAATTTGTCCGAATTCTTTAAAATGAAATCTTTTAGTGATTTGGTAAAGTTATTGGAACCAGAACAGCCACGCCAGGTTCTTCGTTCTCCTTCTGTAGAAACAACTACTAAATTAGTTCAAACGACCACTATACTAGAATTAAATAAGATTTCAAAGACGCTTAAAGATATTGATTCTGTCAAATTTAACTCAACAAAAGAGAAACTGAAAGCACATTTAAAAACAATAATAGAAGATCTAGTAGAATTGCAGAATGCTAAAGGTATAAACGTCAAAGGTAGTATAAAAATAGCCGACGCTCTACCTTGTATCTACAAT
Source organism: Abrostola triplasia (assembly GCA_946251915.1). Lineage (NCBI taxonomy): Eukaryota > Metazoa > Arthropoda > Insecta > Lepidoptera > Noctuidae > Abrostola > Abrostola triplasia. Next base: position 9,120,388 of record OX276442.1, read on the forward strand.
ATAATAAATGCTGGTAGAGAACAAGCAGTTAAAAAAGAAGACGACATTGAGTCAGGCAAAAAAATTATAGAAATATTCAACGGAATAAAAAGAGAACTTAAAACTGCGTACAGTCGAAGAAGTTTCAGTAGCAATCCAATACCAAAGGAGAGGCCTAAGTCAGCGGCTGTGTGGGAACGGATGGTCAAAAACTTGAACGAAAAATCAAAGGCAAAGACTCGTAGATTGTTGGAAAGTACAGCTCCTAAATCATATGATGAAATTAAAGAAATGATGGACCGACTCGAAAATGTTAGCTCTACCTATAAACACAAGGCGCTGTTGAATGACGTCCCACCAGCAAGCAAGCTAATGATGCTTAAAGCATTAGATCAAGATGTTCAAAAATCTATAAAGGTAATGGAAGAAATAAAGTTGGCTTATAAGACTCTAAGTAAACTACCAGCGGATAAACTAATAGAGTTCGAAGAATTTGTAGGAAATGTTGCGACAAGTATTAGTTTGAATGAAAAAATAACTGAAAAAGTAAAACCAACTGACAGAAAATATTTTGTTAACGAAATAAACTCTAGTAACAGATTAAAAAATAAATTAAAAAAGAAATCAAGTTTAAGGTATGGTGATGTTCAAGAACATGACGATATGAGAATAAGTAGAAACCAAATTCTAAATCAGTTGATCAAGAATCGTATGCAGCTATATTTAAAAATGAAAGATGATAAAGAATATGATGTCAACAACGATATGAATTACAATATTGCTAAAAGGGTGCTATACTACTTGGATGCTGGCAATTATGATCTCGCACGAGAAATGTTTAAAGTATTTGTTATTCAGAAACAAGACAAGTTAGGCATTGCATTAAGTAATGACGGAATCCTGGATCAGTTAGTTGGTAAGTTATTTTACACACTATTTAAACGCCTTAAATTAATTGAAGATTTAGAAATATGTAAGTCTGAACATATAAAATGCATAGTTTTCGCCGAAAAACAGGCCAGCCTTTTGGTCACGTGAAGCGTCAACTAACCGTTTAGCAAGGTCACTAAAAAGACAGTCGACAGCGATGAGGACGAATACTTTGATACATAATTTTTAGTTTAAATTTTTTATTTTTGTATATATCAATAAAGTAGGTAAAATGCATAGTATATAATTCTTATTATACCAGGCATTTCCTAGACCAGGCAGACAAGCTTTGACTAAAGCTCGAGATAATTAGGATATCTAAGCCATTTATGATTCCACTATTATTGCATTTATGAATATAACTTCCTAGAAATAAGTGTTGTCTAGCTGTCAAATGAGTTGATAGAAGTGTCTTTTTGTTAGTCGAGTCTCCGACAAAGACTGTAAAAGTCCTATGGATGGGACATGGTATTTTCCGTTTTTAACAACAATTGAAATCCCAAAACGGACACTTAATTGTAACAATGTTTGGGCTGACGAACGTTCGGGTCTTTCTGTGATATTCTAACGTATTTTTTTTCCAGATACAACGACGCCAAAGTTTGATGAGGTCCCGTTGCGTCGCATGGCGTCCCACGAGAAGTCGCCCCTGATCCAGTTCGAGGAGCCGACGAGACTGAACCATGAAATGAACTTCGTCAACCAGGACCATCTGATCAAACAGCTGCTCAATATTAAGAATATGGGAATGTAGAAAAATATTTTTTGGTTACTTTTATAATTTTCAATAAATGTTTTGTATGAAATTGTGGTATTTATTCCCTTGTTATAGTTTAAAATTGTAGGCAAAAACTACATTTAACATAATCTAAGTTGCACAAAAATGGTTTAACTATATTAGATTATCGGTATCCCTATAGAAAGCACTTGAGCCAATATTTGACGAAACTGAAATAAGGCGAGCTTTTTTTGGTAACTGATTTACCCATGGTGTGACAGTGAAGAACATAATATAAAGTAATATGATTGAGAAAGTCATGATGGTTTTTATCATATTTGGTAAAATCGTCCTATATTTTAGCAACTCTTATAAAAGTAAATAATTTCCCCCATTCTCATAACAGAAAATGGTATCTTTTAAAAGCTGAATACATACATACATAACATCACGTCTGTATTCCCCGAAGGGGTAGGCAAAGGTGCACATATAGTACACCCACAATTCGCCAGTTATGTTTTTCGGTCCCAATGTAATAGGGGGCGAGCATATTGCTGAATACTTACAATATTTAAAGTTAAGGCACGAGTATACTTAATATTTATATGCTGAAAAGTTTGTTTGTTTGGTTGAACGCGCTAATCGCAGAAACAACTGGTTCGAATAGAAAAAAATGTGAGCCGTCACGGGACGCCTGGCAGATGTGAAACATCGTGTGTGTACAAGTAATATGTATACTCGTAAAAGATAATATTATTAAAATATATATATATATATATATAAATGTGTATCTCAGTATAGCGTGGCGACCCGTCGCCACGGCAAGCGTCGCCACGCCAACAATTCGGTTTACAAGTGAGCCTATAGATGTTTCACATCAAAAACATTTGGACTATCCAACATTTTTGTGTCAGTGTTGAATAGTCCATTCGAGGAAGGCTTTAAAACCTTCGAAATCCACGCGGACGAAGTCACGGGCGTAGTTTCTTCATAATCAAATAGGGTAATGGTTAGGTTGATGGATAATTAAGTAACATAAACATCAATGCTTTATATGAACTTGTACTTTATTGTTTGTACTCATCCCTTTAGATCTTGAACTGGGGAAGATCAGAGATCTTGATGACTTGTCTCCTCGGTTTAAGGTTTGGCTGCCGTTACGTTTTGTTTCTTAGTTGAAGCTATGGCGTGTGTCGTCATCCTCGTTATCTTCGGGGTGGCGTTCTCGCTCGACTTCATCGTCGTAGTCGTAGTATTCCTCTTGTTTTTACGTTCTGTAATTAATTGGTTAGAATATCCTCTATACCAGCGAATGTATTTGAAAAAAGCCTATTCTCTTAGATTTAAATTCTAAACATGAATAATTTCAAGCAATTTCGAAGAAGTCGAGTTTCTAAAGTACACTCGATAACGGTATTGTCTGAACCATGACTACGTTCTAATATCGTACCGGTTTAATTGGTAGGATCTTTTGAGCGGTAACTAACCTAAATACTTAATTTACACGATATAATGTGTACAGGGTTCCTAGCAGCTTGACTCGTCCTGCTAGGTATACGCCAATTAAAGGAAAAATGCAATAAATTAGATTTACCAGAACATTACACTAGGGACCTTACTTTTTCTTTTCTTATTTCTGTCTTCAGCCTTACGTCCAGCGATAGCCGTAGCATTCTTCTGGTTCTCTTTGATTCGTGGAGTTACCTTATGTCTTAGATAGTTAGGTATTATGTTCTTGATGCGGGCTTTAAAGTTATCGAGCATGGATCTCTTGAGTCTAGGCGCGAGGTCTAAGTTCTTCTGCCATCTCTTCATGGTTTCCTGATACTCACTGTATCTCTTTTCCGATATTTCGTCGAGCTTTTTCTTAGCGAGCTGTTTCACTATTTCTGATTTTGGGACCTTCCTATGCAGGAGCTCGGCGATGTCCTTCTTAGAACTCTTTAGTAAGCTCCGTATGTGTTTTATAAAGGACCTCTTCTTCTTCTTACGTGAGTCCAGTGTGTCCATAATCGGGTCTACTGTAGTTTCCTCTTGTGCACGTGGTCTAAATGTTATTGTTATTGTTTGGGGTTTTGGCTTTTTGGCATAATACCGAATAATAATTTGTATTTTATTATGAATTGCCTTTAACCCGTTATTGATTTTATCCAGTATCTCATCACTGACATTATCTAAACTCGGTAGCATCCGTCTGCTGTGAGCGAAGTCAACCAATGCTAATGCGTCAGTCATTTTACTCACGTCCATCGATAAAACGAAATGCAACAGTTTCATCCGGTACAGAGTGACAAATGGAGAGCTACTTATAATGCTGGCTGTCATCTCCTGCCACTTGCTACCAACCTGCTTCAGGTCATTCGTCATATTGTATTGAGGATCGTGTACCCTTAATCCTATAGCAGCATAGTCGTCTGAGTAGTAATTGGTTATTATATATTTCATGATCCTTCTTGCAGCTGGAGATAAAGAATCCAATCCATTAGTCTTGGGCATGTCTTTGTCAATGGCTTCAACAATTTGGATAACACAGTCTCTAAACGAAATGTAAAGACACCGGCCGAAACTTTGGTCCATCGAACGCCTTGTGTATAGATTTTTTTTAGATTTACTTTTACTTGATTTAGTTTCATGACCTTTACTCTTGTAGACATATCGCTTCATTGCATGTATAAGATATTTTAAGTCGTCAGGCAGCTCTGAACTCATAAGCTTCTGGATGACCGTTATATCTTGTATGACTTCGTAAATATCACTTTTGAGTTTAAACATGTATTGATCTAGTTCATTAGGTGGGGCTGCTCTAATGTCAATTTCTGCGTCTGGATTCATTGCCAAATTGTATATAGAGAAGTATGTATTGCTTGTGTTATTTTCACTTAAACCCAAATCTTCAGCGTCATCTTCATCGATTTTGATATATTTCAGTAGGTTTTCTTTTATATTTTTCAACTCTTCCAGTTCTTTTATCTTTACACTTATAACTCTATTTAATGGTAACAGGACAGTGTTTGTTAGATCGACATTCTCATCAGTGATATAAGAAGTGTTAGTGGTATTAATTATAAATGTTACATTTGGAGTTACGGTAGACTTTGTATCATCTGGAACTTCTCTTTTCATAATGTTAACAGCATTGTATTCTATTATATCGTTAGTATTCTCAAAAACATTGCCCACAAACTCATTTTTATTGTAAACATCGTAATCTGAAAGAAGGTAAGTATTTATTAGTATAAACATAGAATAAATTTTAGTAGAATGCTAATATTTAACTGCATTTAGGAGTAAAAGACGACCAAATAGCTGATAATTACACACAATTAATATGCACGTTTTAAACGATGTCGTATGAAAACAACCTAACACAAAAGGGTTTGTTTGTCATTGATTTTGGAAGATCTATTTCGGAGGACCATTGTTATCTACGCACATAATAGATATAATGTATTTGTTTATACATTTACTTCAGCATTGTGTTTATTTAGACAATACTTATGTCAGGACTTATTACCTACATCAATGATAGCTTTTTTATAAACTACTGTAATACAAAGCCGTTATAATCTCTATTTATGATTGGAATAATAGTAATGTAGTTTTACCTTGAGTTTCATTCATTTTTACCCTAGCACGTGCAGCAGCTTCCAACAAATCAATGAACACTTTAGTCGTTTCGTCCACTGTAGAAGGTGTCGCAGCATAATCGTCTTGCATAAAGTTAACGAGATAACTGAGATCATCTGTAGTATTATCACTGGTCACATTATCTTCGTCCATCAACATGTAATCTATTGCATACGACTGATTGTTATACGAGTTGTCCAGTGGCTTCCTTCGGCTATACGTTTTGGTGTCCACGGCAATGCTTCGAAGCACTTCGTCGAATGCTACGTAGTCGTTGTCTGAGATATTTGATACTGCTGACGCGAATTCTGTTGTTGTTAATCCAAATAATAGATCTGGAATTTAAAATATCTTTCTAAGTTAATTTTTTTTTGTGACTGCTGAAAAGGTGAGGTCCTAGGTTTAAAACCTGGATCCAGCATAGTATTTCTCAGTAGCAGCACGGAGTCTTTATTTGTGCCCAGTTAATGGCAATTCGATTCCTATTACATGCAAATAATTTAACTGATGAAACCTGTGTACACCTTTGCCTCCCATTTCAGGGAATACAGTTGTAAACTGTTTTAACGTTATTTTATAAGCACCGTGTATTTATTTGGGCATTACAAATATATGACTCAAACCGGTACATAGAAGTAGTAAATAATAAGTACCTGAGTTCGGGGTGATAGCCTCATCGATGGCTCTCGGTTTTACACCATTAGTGGCAGGCGTTGGCTTAAAGTCCGTAGGGCTGTAGTCCTGCTTGCTGAGAGGCTTGACTCCGTACAGCCACTCCGACATCTCCTCCAGGGTGATGGTACTGGCATTCTTTTTGGGCTCCTCTGGGGTTTCAGTTACTGACCGCTTAGTTTTTCTGGCATTTCCCGCTGAAATTGTTAGAATTGGTGTGATAGTGACAGAAGATAAAAGAAATATGGATCATTCTGTAGTAATTAGAGTTTGACATATAGTTCGTCTAAAACATAGCTCTGTTAGGCCTGTTGAGTGATTCATTTCGATATGTATTTGTCATACTCTTGACTGTATATGGTAAAAATATTACTATCACAAAAGTATTAGGTATGATCCAGCATACATAAGTTGATAAACAGGACATAGATGGCTGTACGCTTTTTAACCGATTCCAAAACGGAGGTTTTATGTTCATCTCTATGTAAATATTGTATTTTATTCAAGATCAATGTCTCCGTCAATTGTAAACTGATTTTGAATTTTTTGATGACCTTTCTTATTTTACTTGTCTGAACTTCAAAAGAGACCTTGGCCCCCGAGTTGTTTCGGCGTTTCTTCTCAGAGGTAGTCAGTTGAGAAAAGCCGATGCCATCTAGCCTTTTTTCAATCCATCCATTCCTCCTGTGGGTGTCGTAAGAGGCGACTTAGGGAAAATCCAGAAGATGGGCAGTAGCGTCTTTTGTAGCTTCACCACCAATACTGCGACCCCCAAGCCGCTTGCCAGGCGTGGGGATTATGGAAACGCCCCCATTACTTATGGGGGAGGCCTTTGTTCAACAGTGGGCGTCTCTCGTCTGATGATGATGAAGGTATAAACTAGTATCATTACATAAGTGATAATATGCTCACCGTCCATCAGGTTCTCCAGCACCATCACGAGGACTCGGTGGTCGATGTTGAGCTCCGCGTCCTTGGTATGGCACTGCTCGCTCATAGAGCAGTTCCACCTGCCCTCGGAGTCGCAGGAGCAGGTCCTGCAGCCGGTGCATATGTTCTCTGGGGAGGGTACGTGTTGATAAAAATAGGCTTCTTAATGTTATCGGTAAAAGATAGCCGAGGGGATATGAGCTTAGTAGTTTAGTGATTCGAAAAATTACAATTGAGGTTGTTGACTGGAATCCGAAAACATCAAAAATATTGATTGACTTCGATCGACTATTCCCTATAAATGAATGAAACATCTATTGTACCTTCTACGATGTTATTAAAATAATTTGCTCTTGTAAAATAATGTTTAGATGTTATACATAATTATATACCAGTGCGTTTATTATAAGTACACATAAATAAACCCCCTAGCCCAAGAAAGTCGGCTATAGATTAGTATTGCCGCTACAAATAAAAATGCCGGCAAACTAAAAACAAGCCACAAAATATGATCTATGCATCCTATGATAGTCGAAACATTCGCACGTGTACCCAAAGCATGAGTTTTAAAAAACACACACAAATGTGTACAATTTGACACTAGCTCAGCCAACGATAACATCCCCAGGAAACGAACAAACTTAAACATTGCATAATGTATGTAATACAAGCCGACATTCGTCAGCGACATTCAAAATGTTTGAATTCTTCAACTTTTATTTTGGTGAATACAATCGTCATATTATCAGGGCATTCCTCGAAAATTTTAAAACGTACTACGTACGTACGTGACGAATGGCAATAGACTGGGTACCTATTACGAGTGGCAATCACACATTAAATACCTATTTGAATATTTGTAAGTATAGCAGAAATGACTAACACTATATAGAACATCTTTATTGGCAAGAAAATGGCACAGAATCTTAGCCTAGTCTAGGATTTAGCAGATAGCTGTTTCATACGACCTGATCGTATTGCATTTCTTTTTTAACTGTGTAGTTATAAATAGCAGTTAAATATTATTATTATTGAGATATATAAGGACAATGTCGATATAAATAACTGATTTCTTGAAGAATGAAGCTGGGTGAATACGTTGTGTCTGCTCGTGAAATGCTCAACTTGTAAACATGCCTTGATTACAAATAACAGAGTCACCTGGTTTCATCCGGCGCATTATTTAATTGCGGGCAACCGGTGGATGCAATTGGCAAGCTGTCGGTCATTGTGCCGTTCTAAGGCGGAGGCCTTTGTTTAACAGTGGACATCTTTCGGCTGATGATGATGATTATTTAATATTGAACACTCGAACATCAGGAGTTTTCATCAGGTTATATGATGAGAAAGTTTTGACTATTTACGGTTTCACGGCTAATTCATCATCATCACCAGCTTGTAGGTCACCCACTTTAGTGAGCTAGCGTGTCTATAGTAATCTTTAGTAGTAGATGAGGTCTTCGCTGCAGTGGGGTAGTTATAGACTGATATATTTTATCACAGCATTCTATATTAATAAAGCATTACATTCTATAGTCCCTGTGTACATCATTAAGACTGCTAGTAAAGATAAAGTCAGAACTTACCCTTGTTGCAGTCCGAGTATCGAGATATGAACGGTATGCACTGCATGTGGGTGTAGGACCCTGTCGTAGCAGCTGAAATATGACGAACTATGAGAAGGGTCTTTTAGCTCTTTTTTATTATATCGTTCGTAGGTGTTTGCCGGATCACACCTGTATTTCCCGCAGAGGCAGAGGTGTTTCATGATACAAGAGTAAACATATGCACCAAAAACAATTCCTCTGAACTCCACACTAAGACTCCCCCCCCCCTCCCGTTTTGGGACAGATTCTATGTTATAGGGTGAGAACAAATCAAGACTCCTTGCTGCAAATAATTATGTAAAAGAAATACGCAAGAACACAATGCTCAAATCTGGGATTCAAACCCAGCGTCTTTCCCTCACCAGTCGATCTTTGCGACCACTAGACCAACGAGGTCTTTCTGTCTATCCGCCGGACTCAGAGACGTTAATCATTACTTAAACTGGCACTAAGCTAATATTTTACGAAGAAAACCTTTACTTAGTTTAAGTAACCATTAATCATCTTAAGTATTCATTAAGCACAAGGCGAGTCTAGATGGAGAAGAATTGCAGTCAGTCAAAATTACCTTTCTCAATCAAGTCAAAGATGAGTCCATCGACCTCTTTCCTGAGCTGTGGGTTATCTGGCTCGTAGACGCGGGGGTCCTCCTTGTCCAGGAGGGTTTCGACCTCCATGTAGTAGTCACACCGGGACTGGTCCAGGACCAGGCAGTCTTCCGCATAGCACACATTGCAGTCCTCTGTCCGTCGGTAGTTCCCCTTGTTGTAGTGGAACTGATTGCCCGATGTCATTGCTGGAACAAGTTGGAAGGTCAATGGGCAAAATGGTAAATAATATGCAAATATAGTACTACTACTACAACCAGCCTATAAATTGTACCTAAAAAATTTAATCGTGCGCCCCCACTTGTATGATGTCAACAAACATTCCTCCGTGATCATAGCAAAGTGGCATGGCTGGGCCATACCTAACTTCCGAAGAAACACAAGTGTGGACGCAGCTTAAGAGTTTAGTTTTGATAACTAATTAATAAAGTCCCTAACATATAGAATTATAGATAGGTACATATATGACTTCCTAAATTATCTGATCAAACCAATAACAATACATAGTCATAACTATTAAATCGACCAGCAAATTATATAACACTACATAGTACATGCAAATGTTAGAGAATCGTCACGGAAAAGTTCGTTCAACAGGACGTGAAAACGTGGGGAAACTGTTACGCGTGCAGAACACACAGAAAAACGAGAAAATCGACTAAAGTACCAAGAAACCTTGAAAATGAAGTCAACAATAACACAAAAGTAACGTTAGGTGTTATAACTAGTTGACCGGTGTTTGAAGTTAGCGAGCCTAATTACTTTACGTGTGCCTTTCGGAAAAGGTTCTGTCGGTAACTTGACGCATTGTTTAAAATATACCTATAGACTGTAAAATGATGATTACAATTAATATATGTACTCGCGTATGCATTACATTAGTTATATAAGATCTACAAGCTATGTGGTCAATGATAAGTATTATATATTGATTAATTATTACATTGTGCTGCTGGGTAGTTTGTTGCGCCGTTTCTTCTCCCAAGTTACAGCACTAGGAAGCGGTGATGGGCGGGCGTTTTGGGGGCTGTCTTGAATCAAGACTCTTGATATAATTTGACGTTCAGAAAGTACTAATCATTCGCCTAATAGTTTTTTTTATATCTTCTTAAATCTTAGACTTTTTTTATTTCTTCTTAAATCTGACCTTAGTAATTTATTAAAACAAAAGAAAATTGATTTCCTAAATACAGTCCACCTCTTATACTGTCAATACATCCTGCAGAAGTTACAAATGTCTACTACCTAGGCTAGGTAAGGTCTAGAGTCCTTACTCTAGACTTTACTGTTGCGCTTTGTATGGAAGTTTTGGACACATCATTATCTTACAGGAAATTAGCTGTCGCAAACCTTCAATGAAAATTCCTTGAAGGGTAAAAATTCTGAGTTGATAATATTGGAGTACTAGCTGCGCCCCGCGGTGTTACCCGCTACATTTTTTCGCGATAAACAGTAGCCTATGTGTTAATCCAGGGTGTCAGCCATATGAAATTTCATCAAAATCTGTTGAGCCGTTTGAGCGTGTAGACGTAAGAAACATACAAACTTTCGCCTTTATCATATTAGTGTGAATTAGTGTGATTAAGGAAGGCAAAACATTAGGCGAGAGAAACTGTTTGTTGTAGTATGGAGGTAACAATAACACATGCAGAAATGAGACACGTGACTTAAAGATTGATGAATGATCACGTAAGACGCAGGGGCCGGGAGGGGGGGGGGGGGGGTCACAGGATACGAAAAGTTTATTACAATCTTGAAACGGGCCATTTAGAAGACCAATAGTTAACGCTAGTACTATCTTTAAACAAATATTTTAATTCAAACAAGTACCTAATTCGAATTATAGACTTAAATGCTATTAAACCTTTGAATGAAAGATCTCCTAAAAACACAATGAATAAGTCAAAGTCTAGAACAATTGAAAACCTGTTTCTAATTGCCATTCTTATCTACAATAGCGTATACAAAACGGATAGCTCGTGCGCGAATCTCAACTCAACTCCGTTCAAAAACTTCTCAACCCCGCGCAGGACAATCCATGACGTCTCCGGAATGCGGCTGACGTGACGTGTCAGATAATGATGACGTGCGACAAACAAGTAAGGAGTGACGTTAAAGAGTCTCACCGGACAGGCTCAGGATGCCGAGCGCGCACGCCCACACCACCATCGTAGTCAACAATGATTGCTGGCGTTTCGTAACAAAACCAACTGTTTACTGTGGCCATTGTTTTCAGCAGGACGGCCGGATTTGGGAAATTGGAGATAAGGCTTTTGCATTTCAGGGAAATAGTCAGCGTGCTTTTAGTGTAGGGGTCAGTATTTGGGGAAAAGTGGGTACTACATTTCTTCTGCGGAAGATTAGCTTTGAGAAGCTTCAATGGGCTTTATGAGCTCAATCCAGGATGCTGTAATCAAGTGTGGTGATCAAGTCTCATATTTTTGTATAAGATACCATGCAGAAAGAGACAAGTCGAAGAAGGGATAGGAGGCCTTTGCCCTGCAGTGTGGCTAATAATAGTTATCATGATCATAGTTGCCTAGAATAGTCAAAGGTATAAAATATTATCTGCCTGCCTCGTTGGTCTAGTGGTTGCTAAGTGTGACTGCTGAGCACGAGGTCCTGGGTTCGAATCCCGGGTCGGGCAATGTGTTACTGGGTTTTTCCATTAGGTAATTCTCAGTAGCAGCACGGAGTCTGGATTTGTGCCCGGTTGATGGCAATAGGCTCGCCCCCTATTACATTGGGACCTAAAAACATAACTGGCGAAATGTGGGTGTACTATATGTGCACCTCTGCCTACCCCTTCGGGGAATACAGGTGTGATGTTATGTTGTTATGTATAAAATATTATCTATATTATATCTATCTACCTGCTACGAGGCATTTTAGTATACTTATCAATCAGCGGAAATAAAGAATGGAAAAGAACATCATTATTATTATTATTTCAGCCATGATCGTCCCACTGCAGGGCAAAGGCCTCCCTTTCCTTCCTCCACTCCTCTCGGTTGTGAGCTGCAATAGACCAATTTACTTTAAAGGAGTCCAGCTCGTCCCGCCATCTCCTTCTGGGCCTACCGCGACGCCTTTTGATGTTGTGTGGCATCCACTCCGTAGTGGTTTTTGCCCACAAAGAACATCATTATATTTTTTTAAATACTGATAACTTGGAACGATACGTCTCTTCTAAGCCAGTGTACTCTATTTTTATATATTTATATTTAAGTAAGATCCTTGCACTTTAAAAAAAAACCCTAAAAATAGCGGCTAAGCTTCCAAATACTGTAAAAAACATTCATACCTAATTCCTAAGTGCTAATTAACGTAAGACTAAATAAAACAATAAAGTTTAAATCTCCAAATCCGTCACTGTAGCGAAATCGTGAAATTCTCTTCAGTGTTTACAAATATGGTCCGTGCGCGAACGTTGTCGCTGTATCGACTCTTGCGCATATTCAGGTTTGCGGCGGCGACCATGCTGCTGCTGTTACTACTGCATCTGGTCATCATACACCTGCTCACGGCCAGAGGTGAGCATTTGAAGCTAAACATAGGATAGAAGGTAACAGGTTCGCATACCTGCTAGTACATTTAGGAGATGGTGATTTCTTAATAATGTGTTTTTTAAGTTATTGATCAAATTTGGTATTCAGTGATTTTTTTCCAATATTGTGGCATAATAAATTCTGTTCTAACTTAGACTTCAGATGGTCTGCCTATATTATAAGCTGTGTTTACAGGACATTTAAAGTCAGTATAAATTAAGCTTCCAAACGCAAACACAAAATTTTGAGAAAAGTTTTGTCTGAGGCCTTTACTTTAGTGAGCTTTGTAATACGCCTAACCAGAATGAAGGATTAAAAGAATTTACTGTTTATAATGTTGGTAAACTGGGAGTGCTACCTAGAGGAACCCTGTGGGAAAATATGAATCAACAATTGAAACTAAGGTTCGATAACGTTTGGTAATGTGGGTATAAGATACGAGGTCTATACAATTTGTACAACGGATTGTCTCGCGCTGTTTTCCTTTACTGTTTATTTGAAATTACGCAATGTGATTGTACTGTAGTATTTCGAAATAGATTAGGATTGTTATATCAGATTATTTTAATCAGAATTGAAGAAGTGGTCCTAACAAGATTGTTAAAAACTTTGAAATTACTGCTTCGTTGGTCTAGTGGTCACTCAAATTCAAATTCAAATTCAAAATGTTTTTATTTCATATAAACCTATTACAGGCGCTTATGAAACGTTAGGATGCTAGTTGCACGGTTCCAAAATGTCATTCCAATGGAGAAGAACCGGCAAGAAACTCCAGAGGTTACTCATTTAAAAAGAAAGATGGTACAAATTTGTAAATTTACATATGTAGTTTCATTATGCGACAACAAAGCAAACTAATAGTGATAGAAGGGAAAAAAATAACAAATTGGGCCAAAAACCCACGGTGCAATTAAAACTACTAGCTATCACTATTCATTACATTGTGGTCACATTTACAATATTGATGAAGACCTGGAATCAATTATATAAAATAAATTGCCCGAAAACTGGGCAGAGGTAGAGGACCTACGAAAGTAAAGGAGAAGATAAGGGTCTTCAAAACATTAAGCCTTAATAAGAAAGGGATAATGGTGTTACATTTGCCAGGGAAGCCACATGTGCAGAAGACATTAACTCCAAGCTGTTCTATCATCAACATAATCTTTAGTTTTATAATAAGCTTTCTTGATTAAAATTGCTTTCACGCATGTTTTAAATTTCTTACCGGTAAGATCAGTTATCGTTTTTGGCAGTTTGTTATAAAAACGTATACAATTACCGAGAAATGATTTGGAGTTAGTTCTTGCTAACCTAAATTTAGGCACTAAGTGCGACTGCTACGCATAAAGTCCTGGGTTAAAATCTCAGGTCGTGCAAAGTGTTTTCCCATTCGATAATTCTCAGTAGCAGAAAGGAGTTGGATTTTGCCTAGTTGATGGCAGTAGGCTCGACTTTTATTGTAATAGGAACAATTACATAACTGGTAAAATGTTGTAATATGGATAATTCACTAGTGTTCCCCTAAGGGATAGGCAGAGGTGTCCAGAGAGAGTACAGATTAGTTTGGCTTGAATCACTAACTTTTTGGTGAATGAATCGATATATTTACGAAATCGAACATGTTTGTTATAAAAAGTATTAATGTTATTTTACTTACGATCAATTTTAAACGTTACTGATATGTATTTACGTTTAAATATTCAGCTATGTTTTTGGAAACTTGAGCCAATTCTTCTTTCTATGTTTCAGTGTTATCAAAATCAGTTATATATATAGGCTATATATAATTTTATATTGATGTTTTATGATGTGTTTTACTATATAGGTAGTAAATATTCGTGTTTTCCGTATTATTTATACCCCTAGTGTTAGTCACGTGTTCGGGAGAGACAGATCAGTTCCACCCGTGACTACTTCGTCACCAGCTCATGAATGGACTCCTTTTAAGTAAAAACTAGTCGGGTGTTCCCAAATAAGTACGTGAGTAGAACCAGAGTTAATGGTAAATGATACAATTTGTAGAGATAGTGTGCTTGTATCATTTTTTTCTCTTCTATATTTTGACCTAACAAATTTCATATTGCAGTAAGCAGTGTTCGTTTTAATATTCCTCCTTTATTATAAAAAAACTAGTATCCGCCCGTGACTTCATTTAAATGCAATTTTTTTTCTGTCATTTGGATAAATGTAACCTACGTCCTGAAGGTTTTTTCTAGAGATAGGTGAAGGTATTTTAGAAAACGGGTTTTTTTTTTTTAAGTTTTGTTATATTCCGCTTTATTTTATTCATATAATATTTTACAACTTCATTCTAATACAAAATAAAAACAATATATACAAAACTAAAAACTTAAAAAGCATCAAAGAGTTTCGAAGTTAACCCCTTCCATCCAAACTTACAAACTTTACCCCTTAACAATATTAGAATAGATATATACTAAAACGTCTTGAATATTTATTTTTGAAACAATAACTTGAATTGTTTTTGGCTTTCGATTCCGCCCTAGGGTGAACGGAGGGGTATGCCGGACTCTTAAATTCAAATTCAAAATGTTTTTATTTCATATAAACCTATTACAGGCGCTTATGAAACGTTAGGATGCTAGTTGCTTAAACTTAAGTGTCTTCGTAACTACCCCATGTCGAGAGACACGTGAGCTGAGTGCTGCAACGCATCCTTTGACAATATATCTTCACCAAAATCGACCTGAAGACCATATTGGCCTTTGTCACATAAATATCTAAACACCAGAGAATGTTTACTACAACCGTTATCGTATTACTATACTAGTATCATGACTTAACTGTCAGTTAAATCATACGTTGTTTCGCAGTGAGTGCTATTGTTTGGTTGTATTTGTTAAACAATGAATTCTCCCAGCGTGATAGCGGAGCAGTAAACAAATATTACACATGTTTCATTGTCAACACGTGAACACGGATTTTTGTGTATCACTTATTTACTAATTCCTCTCAAAACCGAATTCACTATCGACTGTGATATAATTTATTACTGACGTAGGTATGTGTTGGTCATAGATTTTGAGAAAATATTATAATTAGGGTGTGGTTGGTGTTTTGTTCTTATAGTAATATTTTTAAATATTTAATTAGCAGTAATATTGTTTACGTAAATACCTAATAATCTAAACGTTGTATACATACTATACATTCCTAGTGTGGGGCGACGTTTTTTTTTTTAAAAAAAAAAAAAAAAAAAAAAAAAACCATCACGAATGTAAACCTTGCCGGGTAGGCAGAGGCGTGAGGCGAACATATCATAACTTTATTTCATCGTTTACCATGAGTACATAGTTAGCGAGTTTCTTACCATTTATCACGAACAATTAAGATAATGGTACGACGAAATTTGACCCAATGATAACATGGGCGTCGAACTTTCGACCTCACAATAGACAGCCGCGTCACCAACCTCGAGAATAATTCGTTAGTAACCACACTGGGTGAAAGTTCCTATCGTATGTCATATCGTATATCAGTTAATCACTATTATGACATGTGACGTACGGCTGTTATTGTTACATTTATTACGATTGTTGAATATTTGGCTCGCAGATATTATATTATCACCATTAAATGCAGCGACACAGATCCAGCCAATCAGTTATTTAATAATCCAAACCAGATGGTACGGTTACAGATGCGCCTCCGCGCAAGGACACGGGGTACGTCATCAAGCACATAGACTCCTGCCCCGACGTGGGCTACTTCTTCAGGCGGGACGCGTCTCCCAACACCGTGGAGCCTGGGCCCTGCTACCTCTGCTTCTGCCAGGGTGACAACACCGCTGTCTGCTGGAAGAGGGACAATAGACGATGCAACGTGGAGAGCTTCCATTATCACGGTGTTGGGAAGAGGTAAGACAGTTACAAGTGATGTTTATTAGGTATTTTTGCAAATATAGAAGAATTATTTTCTTCTTTTTTATGATTATCGTCATCCGCTACAGGACTTGACCCACTGCTGGGTATAAGCCTGTCTTTATGTTCCGTTATAGTTCAATATACCTAGTTATGGTGCAACTATTTCTCCTCCCTGGATAAACGAGGGATGTTGCGGTGCTAGACCAGCCAGGCAAAAGGAAACCATTATTCTGCTATTTGACTTTATCTCCGTCATGACGTGGAAGAAATAGAAATATAGAAGACGAAAATGAAGAAGCAATAGACTCTGCTGACGAACTGTGTTTTTTATTTTCAGGGACGCCAGAATCCGTCGCAGCCCTGGATTCGCAGACATCTTCTTTCGAGATGCTACAAGAGACGGTGCGTTGCTAATTAATATAACTTTTTAATAATTATCACTATTTCCTATAAAACATTGCTGGTGTATTCATATGGAAAGTACTGCAAAATTATGAAAATATTTCTTTTTTGTAGTAGCTGTGTAATAACCACTTATAAAATTACCAATACCATCTGCCTTTCTGTTTTAGTTTTCAATAGAAATGGAAAAACTGAATGCAAGCCGTTCGAGTCCAGCTTCAGCGATGACTGTCCACCAAGTAAGTTACAGACTAATTACATTTCGAAATATAACTTCGATGGCTGGAGGAATGTAGTTGATTGGTGATAATGTATTTTCCAGCTGACTGGTGTATCGGGTGCACGGTGTGTGACTGCGATGCCAATGGTCGGTGGGACTGTCACGTTCTCAGCTTCTGTCCAGATAGTAAGTTGATCCAGTTTAGTTGTACACGCTCGAGCTATACATTCTTACAGCTCTTTGTTAGACTACATTATATGATACATACTTTCTATCGCACATATTTCTTAATAAACATAGATTAATAAAGGCTTTTTTTTTCAGAAAAAACCACAAAGAAATCAAAGCGCAAAGGACCCATGAGGAAGATAGTGAACAAGAAACCTACTAAAGGTAAAACCACGAAACCAACTTCTACTCAAACTAAGAAGAAATTTAACGCTGCAAAAAATTCTAAATCTACCAAGAAATTTAGGACCCAATCGCCACCGCCTATATTAGGTGGGGGGGACTATAAGAGCACGTCTCCACATAAGCACATAGTTAAAAAATCTGTGCCAGTAAAACCCGATCCAACATTCGGACCCCCAAGAAAAGCACAAATAAAATTTAAAAGGATACCCACCGTCCAGCCAACGAATGCTACAAAAGAAATCATTATAAAAAAGAACATAGCAACACACAAGCCGATTGAGATACAATCAAGTAATGTGAATTTAGAAATGAAAATTGCCCAAAAGCTTGTGAAACAGGTAATGGGAAACCTAAGGAAATCTATCAATGGAGAAATGCTAAATATGACTAAAATGGCTTCCGAAATGGCTAAGAAAACCAGTACCATGAATGTCAAGAAAGGTAAGCCTAAAACAAAATCAAGTAAGAAAGTGAATAAGAAGCATTTCAAGAAACCTCAAAAGAAGCCCCTACGGAAGAGGTATCAAAAGAAGTCACGAAAAGGAAATAATAATCAAAATAAGCCATCAAAAAAGCCTGTTAAAAACACTGCAAATAAACCCTTCAAAAAGCCTATCAAAAAACCCACTAGAACGCCTCCACAGAAAGATTTAGTGCGGAATAAACGAGATATCATCATCGTACAGGATATGGAGACATCTACGGTCGTTGGTCTAGGTATGAATGTCATTATTGATTGTAAATACTGTCCGCTAGGCACTAAGATGCTCCTTCTATCTCTTGTCCCATTCATGAGTTTTCTACAATTCAGTATGTACTGAGATATAAAGTTACAAAAAAGATAAGGAATTTATTTTAGCTGTTTTCTAACATAGTTTTAAGGCAAGCAGTGAAAGTTTACTCAACCACCTCTGTCTTACAGTAACATTTAACAAATTACTTTCATATTTGTTTATATTTTGTTTTAGAAAATTCTACACATGTCTCAAGTTCGACCATTGCTTATTCAGTAGACCCAGTCAATACAAATTTGTTGATACCGGACACTGACAACTGTACGCACAATCTGGTTGAAAGTAACACACTTAAAGAAGATAACCAATATTATAAATACGTTGTTGGTGCTGAAGATTTAGATTCAAAATTGAACAGGCCCAAAAAAAATAAGGATCACACAGATATAAATCTAACAGAAACTGTCTTGAATTTAATTAGTACAGATATGATTCCGATTAAAAATATAAAAAAATACAATAAGCCAGCTAAAAAATTATCAACTTTGACAGAATTTAGTCTGGAAGGTAACGACTTGAAGTATTCTAAATGGTCTCATTTAAAACTATTAAAAGAGAAAAAGTTAAACTCCATTTTTGAGAGCCATAGAAATCTTGTAAAAATAATTTCCCCCATGAACAAAAGTAACGTCCTAAAGGATAACAAAAAAGTCCATGGAAGAGATATTGAAAGAAAACTAAATACACGGAAATATAACCTTATCAAGCTCCTCAACCATTCCAAATATAAACCGAACAGCATCTATAACGTAAACAGTTCAAGAGTTCACATGTCAAGTAGAAAATATAATAACTTGCAAACCTTGCTCAGTAAAATGCTTGGAGACTTCTACAGACGCAACATGACTTCTCATAATTCTTATAAGAAAACTAAAAAATTCAGCGTGATAAGGTATTTGAAGAGAATATTTAACAAACTATTTAAACGTAAATCCACGCCTGAAAAATTTAGCAAACATCATATACTGCAGACTTTATGCGAAAACTTTGGCCCGTGTATGGTAAACATTAAAGATAAATTACTCCTTAAAACAAAACTGGCAGAGTTAGATGTAGAGACGACAAAGATCTTAAGGTCAGTGAAGATTATTAAAGGTCTGCTGAAGCTGGTGGACTTACCCGAGCCCAGGAGTATCGACGATGATGCATCACAACGAGATATTATCCGTAATGATATACAAAAATTAAATAACATTTTGAGAGGTAGTTACGACAAATTTAGCAACGGTGCTCTAAGTGAGACTCAGTTAACTCAAATAGAGTATATAAAGGAGAACACACAAGAGTTCGTACAAGCGGTAAATAAATTTGCGACATTACTAAACCAAATCATTTATATACTAACAAAACGTGAAATGGATTTGTCAATAAACACGAATCGTATCCTAAGAAACAGTTACAATCACAAAAAGGTTTTAAAAGAAGATCCATTCCGAAGTCTAAAACACCTGCTCCTAAGATACAATTTAGTTCAAAATAGTTTCATGAAAAAAATGTATGAGCAACTGAACAATTTTGAGGGTAAAATAAATGAGAAATCAAAGGTGAGTGAAGTTAAGGATTTAAATAATACTGTAGAGATAGAGAACTTCTCAAGGAATATAATTGAAAATCTCAGGAAGCTGAAACGCTTGGCTCAAACACTGAGCTATAGTGGAAGGACTAAGAGGGAGACGATAAGAGATGACGATGCTATTGAGTATCTGTTGATGTTGATGGAGTATTTGTTAAAACAAAATCACCCGTTGGACGCCGCTCCAGGTAATCTTTCGTTTTTTTTGCCATAGTTAATCATTTTGCTGTCTTATCATTTAATCTAAAAAGACATACTGATAAAGCTGGACACTAGTTGAACAAAGCATAATGTATGTATAATTATATATCAAGAGATAATATCTACGCGCTGTAAGCACTATATTCTTTAATTATGTTTTGTTTATCACGAGGTGCTGGGTCAGAGCTAACGGTAAATGGCTTGTGCTAACAAAATAATAATCACAGTATTTGTAAGAATTGGTTTTAAAAATAACAAGCGGGGTACAAGTTTGAATAACTATAAGAGAAAGACTAATCTACAGAATTCGTTTTAGTAAATTACATTTAACTTTCTTCTTTATTTTACAGTCAATGACGGAATAGATCTACTAATAGAAGCTATTAAAAACGCACCAGATATTAAACCAATTAAGAAGAAAGTACTAGAGTACACACCTGCTACGTTTGCAGACAGCACCACTCCTGCTTCTTCTCCTTATACTACGGTAGAAAATTCTTTTAGTGATGATGAAAGTCACTCCGACCATGAAAAGAATTCGAGTGAAGATAGTGGGAAACAAAAACTGGAAGAAACAGAAGATAATTTGAGAACTAGGTTGGAAGAGAATAGGGAGTTGGTTGAGATGATTGCCGAAGATGATAAAGGTTCAGAAGATCTTAAATATGATAGGTATGATGGAAAATTAGCAATCGAAAAACCAGAAGACATTACTGAAGCAGCTTTCTATAACAGAGCGCAAGAAAATGTAGTTGAGGCTGACAATGAAATTGAACCTACGACCCCACTACCACTGGATATTGAAGTAAGTGAAAAAAATGATAAAGAAGATATGCCAGATACTCTTAACCTAGACAGGCCAGCGGTTTTAGAAGATAATAATGTACCTGTTGCGGAAGAAACGACCGACGAAAAGAAATTTGAAGTATTCACTGCAGACATAGACGAAGACGCAGCACCAGGTACGATTTTAACATCTGTATCGGAAACTCCTTTTATAATAACCACAGAAATTACGAAACAGGCTAAAAAGTCCAAAACTAAAATGAGGCATATAAACTTAGAATCTGCTGACAGTGAGAGTATTGATAAGAAGTCGAAACTAGAATGGATTGAAGAAAACTTTGGAAGGGATAAGGAAAAAGGGTTAGTGGTTGAAATGGATGAAAGTAACGGTACCGTAGCTATTACCACTACAACAAAAACCACAGTAGTAACAAAACCTACAGATAAAACGGACCTTAGTGTTTTATCTCGTGAAGGTGCGGAAGAAACAGACAAGAAAAGAAAGGCTAAGATAAACGCTGAAGATGTTATGTTTAGAAAGCAAATGGATCTTTTGAATTCACTCGATTATGGTACAGAGAAGGCGGAATTTGAAGAGTCTGAATCTAAGGATGGTCCAAATGTTGAGGAAAGATACTCAAGTGACACTTTTCCGTCGTATTTTGTTTAGTTGATTATTTTTTGACTGTTGCTTAACTGCAGAGCATATGCGAAGTAACAAAAGTTAATTTAGCGCTGAAATGCTCAAGTGAAACCCAAGCTTATTGAATATTTCATTCTCCATTTTGAAAAATACTGGTGTAAATTCTCTGGAGAACTTCTGACTTTTTCAAATTTGTAATTCAACGGTGGTCACACGTTATATCAAGAAGTTCATCATTCTTTACATTTTATTTCTCCTCTGCTTAGATACAAGCCATGTTTGTTTTGGACAATCGTGATATCAGTAGCCAGCTCTTTATGTTACATGTATCGGTGTACACCAGGGCAGTCATTTAAATATTATGATCATTCGTCGGTGATAGTGCAAAACTGCGTAACTAACAGAAAATGATGCCGCGGAAGTACAAATGTAGCAAATTTGTGATTAAGATAACAAAAATGACTTAGTATCACATTGACATTTCGGTACATCGCTCATTCAAAAACATTCACACGAGTTGAAATTACGTGAGTGATTTATATGCTAAGTGATTTGACCAAAATGTTAGTTTTTGATCTCTTCTATAAAGTTACCCTAACTAATTTACGCGGTATTGTCTGTAGTTAGTTACGTAGTTTTGCACTATCGCCGACGCATTGTCTGCACATCAAAAAATTCCATGTACCGGATTAGCATATTTTATCTAAGGTATCAAAATATGTTTAATTGATTATCTCAGTTTGAGTTGTTTGTCAGTTTCTTTCCAAAACTATACGAGTAGTTTGAACTTATTGAATAAAAATAATGATATAATAGTGCTTTACCATGAAGTTTTAAAGCAGGACATTTTCCGTTGTGAAAGTGGGACATCATTACTCGTACGTGCGATGTGTTGTGGCGTCTCGCTTCCACAACAGAAAGTGTTCTTCTTTAAGAGTTCATGGTTAGGGCCTTGTTGGATTCCCAGTCCTTTCTTCTGTTGCTTTTAGGATTCTTCTGCCTTCTCTCATTAGCATCATTGTGTTCCTCGTTATTATCTCATGCCGAGTTACATGCATAAAGAAAATGGCATTGGATAGAGAAAATAGGTAAGAGCAGAACCGATAAAAGCAGTTTTCGAAAAAGTTAGTATTAGTTTTAGAAGGGTTCCCATGTGTGTTTATCTCCAGTTGTTACGATCTCAACTGAGCTCAGCTAATAGCTATATTGTTTAAGACAGATCTTAATAGATTCAAACATATTTTAATGTTCGAATTATTGCAATAGAATCATAGTATGTAAAGCTGCTTCACCGATTTCTAATGAATACATGAATAGTGTTGTACGTTCCAAAACGCCAAGTTATCTATTGGGTTCAAATTCTAGCATTTACGATGTCCACAAGTTATGTTCGGCAGTTAAGCAACAGTCTAATTAAGTAAGTAATAATAACTTATATTAACGCCATATAAATAGCAATTTTGTTTTTAATTGTACATACACTCGATTACTCTTTACCTAGTTAAATAAATTATTAACATTGTTTTAGTATTCTTTTGATTTTCCCTTTTTGTCTTGGCCTAGAAGTGTGTGATCTAACTTCTAAGAAGAAGGTCCTTAATGTACGTACCACTGTAACATATTAACATATATTTTTGTCATCGCCCCACACTAAGAATTTCTGCTGTATTTTTTGTCCAGTGCGGGAATCGAACGCCACTGCACCAATCAGGATGTCAAACATTCCTCTGTGACTGTAACAAAGTGGCCCGTCTGGTCCACACTAAACTCCCGAACCAAACGGTGTTACGGCGACATGTTACAAGTGTGGACGCACCTTTATGTGATTTTGGTACGATATCACAGACTTACTTCGTGCCAACGGAAACCGCAAATTAATAAAACTATTTATCTTTTTATTCTTTGGATAAGGATAATTCTTTAGCACGTGAAGAGATTAATTTTTTAGGCGAAGAGATGTATCACGGTGTAACGGTTGCCTTTACTTCGAGTGATTATTTGTGTCTTGTGGGAATCAGGCGTGACTTCTTAGCTGGCGTGTGCTGCCAGTCCGCTATGCCGCTGCGCGCCGCATGTCGTAACCGTTCCGGTCTGCCGCACGGTCCGGAGGCTCGACCTTCCGTTTTCACTGGACTTAATTGTGGTAGCGCCGGCTCGCGGCTTATCTCCGGTTCCGAAACATCCGTGACTGCTGATACAGTTTTTGCGAGGTGTCGTAAGGATTCAGTGGACAAATTAAAGCAAGATGAGCCAATTCTGCACCCCGTTGGTAAAATGGCAAGAACCGTTGTAGAACTGCTTGTACACAAAATTACTTTCTTTTGACCGGTGACTAATAAGTTGAAGGAGTCGAAGATACTTTTTATGTCGCTTTAAAGTAGCCAGTGAAGTTACAATTTTGAAGACCTGCAAAATATTCCTATCATAATGTAGAGTCCTGCCCCCTTACCATGAACTTTTAAATCAGGACAGTTTACGTTGTGGAAGCGAGACGCCACTCTACACTGCACGTAGCGGGGTCTCGTTTCTTCATCGTAAACTACCCTACATTAAGAGTTAATGGTAAGGGGTCTGTTAAGTAAAAGGTTTTACAAGCAGTCAAAACTCACCTGGAACTAGTTGCGAAAGACAAAGTCGAATGAAATCTGAAGTCTTGAGATTAAACCATTAAAACAAACTGTATATAAATGTTAATACACTATTAGGATTAGATACAAGTAATAACATTTCTCAATAACTTTAAGTGACTTTAAATCTGGTAGTTATACCGTAAATGAGTTTTAAATTGCCTACAAATTGCCAGAGGGTCCTTCGATCCTTTATTAGAAGGTGCTAAACGTAGGTATAATCTAGAATTAAGGTTATGAAGCTAGATTAGATATTGAGGTCCAGGACTACGTGTGGTCATAAGGACCGTATTACACAAATTGTTTGACTTGCGGTCGGCGGTCGTTATAACTTCTATGTGGTTAGATATTCGGTTACTGAGACCATATTATTTGTGAGAAAATCTACTGGTGTACCTGTTTTATGTGTTGATGGCCTGATTGATGGCATCTCAAGGCTTTTACTGTGGTTTAAGAGTTAGAAATTAGACTACATTACACGATGGATTTTGAGTCCCGGATATCAGCGAAATCTAGTTCTATTTACTATTAGTTGTGCAGCAATATAATAAGATGAATAGAAGAATAAAAGGGTCTTAGTATAGTTTGCAAGGATGAAGAAGAAGAATTAATAAAGATTTGGCAAGGAAACAATATTTTGGAGTTGCTGGACTTTGTTCTAACTTCAGAAATGTGCTCCGAAAAGTGTATCGACATGTTATAACACATAAAAAAAATAAATTAAATGCTACACTATAAAAATGTTTATTATTGCTTCCTAAATCTAATAACTGCAAATCACTGCGGACATTACAAAATTATCTCTACCATTTAAAATGTCGCTAGTATCGTTGTTATTTCACCGCAAACTGTCTGTTTGACGTTTATCACGTACCGTCATAAGTTAGTTCCGATTTTGGCCACTGGTAAAGATATGCTTGTGAGGTAGATTGGAATATTTACGTAGTACAGGGCCAAGAGAAGGTAATGGCCACAGAACATTTAAGATAAACGCTTAATAACCAGTGTAATGTATAACCGCGTGGTTTATCTTTTTGGCCATCTTACGGCCTTGGCATTAATTTATGTTATATTTTCTTTGTGTTGTATTTGTGACATGTCTTGAAATCTCTTTGTTTTATGCTTAAAATGGAGAGTCATTTGGATGAAGTTTATAATTATTACAAAAAAGGCTTGTTTACACAACGAAGGAATGTGTGTGGCGGGATTTGTTATGTATATAATTTCCCCATTGGGCATCGGGCAAAGGCTTCAAAGGTGACGAACCAGAGGGATGTGATTGGCTCGCCATTTATTATGTGGGTCTTATGGTGAGCGATGTTTGGGAGCATAGACTGTGGCGTGCGCTCTTCATAAAAGAGAACACGTGCTGCTTACCGTGTGTATGTAATAGAAGGCAAGCGTACAATCATTTATCAGGCAGACACAAGTAAAAGTACATAAATATCGAAATTACATATTTTCGATCTGGTTTTCGGGTCTCAGACCTTACTACCAATTGTGTGAAAATTAAATATCCCTTAGCTATTGGTCTAAGTCTGCTTTTTTGGTCTGGGAAAACCGACTGAGCGGAAGGTCCTGTGAATGATTCCTGGGTCGGCCATACTGTTAATGGGTTTTTACAAAGAGAAATTCTCAGTAACAACCTGGAGTCTGGATTTGTGCACAGTTAAAGGTTAGCCTTTGTTCAACAGTGGACGTCTTCCGGCTGATGATGATGAAACGTAGCACACATATCAACCCGATAAAGGGATCGCCACCGTATCAACTCGAGCCGCCCAGTATTCTTTGAAACTCCCTACTGAAAAGTACACTAATCGGAATCGTAACGTAATCGCCTTGCCTCGGGACAAGATCTAAAGGGCAAGCCGTAGCCGAGTCGTATCGGAGCAGCTGACCCGCTTCGGTTACGTGCTTATGTAAGGTTGACAAGATGACGACGAGACGAAACGCGATATGTGACGATCCCTATCCGATTTGATATGTGTGCTATGACCCTTATGCTGCAAGCTAATTGCTTATAATTTAACATATTTTGTATGTAATCCAAACGTTATATTTAATGATATTCTTCCTTCAACCTGACGAAATCCTGATGCTTGCCGGCGCTGATTACCATCACGGCAGGTGGCGTTACTATCGCCTGCTGTAAACGATTTATCACGAGTGTTGCCACAGTTCCTTTGCGCTACATATTAAGTTTAATTACGTCCACCTTACTTTGTCTCAAAATACATTGTTGGGCGGTTCTTAATGCCTATTAATTTGGAAGCAAATATAATAGTATTTATTTATGGCAAAAGATTTTTATTAACTATAGGTTTTGCGGGGTCGATTCGAGGTCCGATTTGTCTAGTAGTAGGTACTAAAAAAGACATTTAAAATAAGTTAATATTAAAAATATATTATTAACACAAGCTTTTAAATAAAAAGTACTGTAATATTGTATTGTCACCAAACCTATTAGTATGCATAATTTCATTTCAATCGGATGTCGTGAAAGTGGTTCTAATTGATATTGCATGATTTGACCTAAACTAACTCACTATGTATATTACATACATCCATACGTAATAACATTGCAAGTTAAATTTTTATTTATTCACTAACCGTTGGTCTAGTGGTCGCTAAGTGCGACTGCTGAGCACGAGGTCCTGGGTTCGAATCCCAGGTCGGGCAAAGTGTTACTGGGTTTTTCCATTAGGTAATTCTCAGTAGCAGCACGGAGTCTGGATTTGTGCCCGGTTGATGGCAATAGGCTCGCCCCCTATTACATTGGGACCTAAAAACATAACTGGCGAAATGTGGGTGTACTAAATGTGCACCTCTGCCTACCCCTTCGGGGAATACAGGCGTGATGTTATGTTATGTTAACCGCTTATATATTTTTAAAAGCTAGTCAAGCAAAAGGGTAATTAATTGATTTGTGTTCTAGTCGCTGTAGGATGTCTCCTATCCTATGGTTTATGGAACTCCGGTATATCTCAATACTTTATTGCATTCCATAAAAGTAAATAGATGGATTTATAATATTATAAACTTATTTACATGATTATAAACTTATATCTAGGTATGTAATTTGCTCTAATAAGTAGTCTCTAAATCTATATATTTTAAGTACGTATGTTTTTAAAACGGACATAAAAGAGAGAAAAAGGTAATTAAGTAACATATTTTAGTTGGGTATGTACTATTTGTAGTGTGAGTGGTATCCGGCCTAAAATTGACTACCTCCTTTCATCCCGACGTTTCGGAAAATCTAGAAGATGGGCGTTTTCTGTAACTTCACCACCAATACTGCGATCCCCAAGCTACTGGCCAAGTATGGGGAGCTACGGTAGCTCCCCCTCTCTTACCTAAGGGGGCTGGGAGGTCCTAATTAGAGCTTATATTACAAAGTATTAGTAAAAGTATAGGGTGCTCTATGTTCTCGATAAAAATTCAGAACCTATCCATACTAAACAAAAATCGTATCTCAAGTTAAGAAAAATCAGAAAAGCATATCGATAACCTCCTCCGATATCGTCTTCTTTTTTAAGTCGGTTAAAAATTACATAGGAGAACCATGTGCGTCGATAGTTACTGCTAAAATAAACAAGTATAAATCTTGTACTACAACGTAACACAACGTAATGTAGGCTAACATAATTTAATCCGGTTTAAATCATGAACAATATTCGCCCCCGCCATACTCCGGCGACCTTTCGCTAGCCGTCTGACATTTCTCTAAGTTTTGGCGCGAACGCCGCGCGGGTTACATACAGCCGCGCCGCCATTTTATTTTTATTTTAATCTTACGCAGCAGTGAATTGAAAGTGAATTATTTAATTAACTTTAAATTATTTTATTTTGTGGATTGTTGTTTTAATTTTTAGTGAGAGTTTTTTTTTAAGTGTGGTGAATTTGAAAGTTACAATTCGCCGATTTTCAGGTTGGTTGAAAAGCTTTTTAATTTTCATTGGTCACACTTTCTCATGATTGATAGGTTAAGCGTTTATTTTTTGAAAATCATGGACGTAGTTTGTGACTGAAATAGGTATTCACACTTCAGTACGCTTGTAGGTATATTCTAATTAAGGAAATCTTATTAATATATATTTTATTTTTTTAATTGACGAGCATCTTACGTCATCATCAGTCCGTTGCAGTCCACTGCTGGACATAGGCCTCTCCCAATGCAGCATTTTATATACCCACTTAATATGATCTATTGATCACATAATAATATTTTATCTCGTATGGAGATCGAATCTTAAACGTGGTGAGCTCTGGTAAGAAATAATATAACTACTGGCCAAAAAAATACT
This sequence comes from Abrostola triplasia, assembly GCA_946251915.1. Lineage (NCBI taxonomy): Eukaryota > Metazoa > Arthropoda > Insecta > Lepidoptera > Noctuidae > Abrostola > Abrostola triplasia. The sequence goes on from OX276442.1 coordinate 9,148,858, forward strand.
TTTACAAAACATAATTTAAGGCTTACGTACGACTTTAAACAACTCGAAAGTAATATTATTACAACAGAATAATAATGATGAAATAATATAAACGTTACCATTTGTAACACATTATTATTAAAGCTCGCAACGTGACTTCATCAACTAGCAAATGAAACTGAACAGGTATTTGACCCTGATGTCCGGAACTATAAAATGTCCTTAAGATATTAATTGGATTAAAACCAGTTTGGTAACACATACCTGCACATACCCGGTACGAACAACTTAAACAACTTTGTCGTTTTGATCACATCTCTGCCTGTAATAGTATCTATTTCTTAAAGCTTATGTGAGGGGTTCTCCCACAGAAAATAGTATTGAGTAGGTCTACAGGCAGTGGCTTTAGTGGTGGCCAAGTTGATAGACTGTGTAGTTTCGGGTTCAAGCCCCGGTAGGTAACTTTATAACTTATCAGAGAACATACGATAATATTAAGCCCAAGACTTCACCCCGCATCGGGAAATTTGTAGGTTAGTATTATTAATTTATATTTCATTACAAAAACATAACGTAACATCACGGCTGTATTTCCGGAGGGGTAGGTAGAGGTGCACAAATAGTACACCCACATTTCACCATTTTATAGGTCCCAATATGATAGGGGGCGAGCCTATTGCCATCAACAGAACATAAATCCAGACTCCGTGCGGCTACTGAGAGTTATCTAATGGAAATACCCAGGAACATATTGCTCGACCCGGGTGACCCGGGTCAGCAGTCGCACTAAGCGGGTGGCCACTAAACTATTTCCTATCTACTAAAATCATGCTTCTACTTGTTATTTTAAACATCTGCATGCTTTTTTTTTATTGAGTATTGTCAAGAAAACTGAGCAAACATACAAACATGGGCTTAAAATCTATTATAATTAACCATGTGTGTCTATCAGCGACTACAAGATTAACGAGCCCAGTATTAAATGGATGCTAATAAGCTTGTCAGTTAACATTAACGTGGTTTAATCTATTTTGATGTTACCTACTTGTACTTCCATCTTGTGAGATAGACAAACTTTGCCATCTACATATACGTATTATGTAAGATTGATAATTAATTGAAAGTTAATTTTACTTTCCCAAAATATAATTAAATCATAATTATATTTCAATAATGCCGTAGCATAGCGCGACAGACCACGCGGTCGAAGTGTTCGATTCCAAGGTTGGGAAAGATCACGAGATAAAGGAATATGGTACAAGTCAATAGTATCAGAACCTCCTCATGTACCTTGGTTTTGTAACACGAAACTCCACAGAAGACTGGTAGTGATTGCTCACAGACTGAGGTCTGGACACATGCCGCTCAATAAGTTTGGATTTTTAATGAAAAAACTAATTCGCCTAACTGCGAGGTGTGTGGAACACCTGAAGACGTAGTACACTTATTGACGGAGTGTGTCAGATTTCAGTCTGATCGGGAAGTCCTACTAAGAGAACTGCATCTGAATACATACGACACGGGTATGTTCCACTACGTATTGTCGACACCCAACTCAGACGCTGCTTTAAGGACATTTAAGTTTGCTCTGTTACGTTTTCTTTGTTAAATTTTATTTATAAGGTATGATAGGACTGACATGTACCATTGTATAAAAGTCCTTTAATAAATATAGAGAAAAAAAAAAAAAAAAAAAGTTTGGGAAAAGCGCCGTTGGGTTTTTGCATCAAATAATTCTCAGTAGCATGTCGGAGTCTGGATTTATGCTTGGTTAGTGACAACTTATTACATTAGGACCTAAAACATAACTGACGAAAGTGTAGTTTAGTATAATTTAACACCCTCTACCTACCCCTTTGTAAAATACAGGAGTATTATTTGATAGTAATTGTCTAATTCAAATTAGACGTTTAACACCTCAGTCTGCCCATGACCATGAATGCTGTAAAGGATTCGAAACGTCGGGATCAAAAAGCAATTAAAAAACCGCGATAAAGTGTTATACGTTTCAAAATAATGAATACCTGTTCTTTCGGTGGCGGCGGCCGATCTAAGCGGCACCTACACAGAAAAGGCTCTTAATGTCTGAAGACCGGTTACTTGTTTAGGTAATTATAAAACAAACTTGAAACTTGTCGATAGTTCTGCAGCACACTCCTCGTCAAGTGTTACGTACTCACAGCACTCACAGCTAACAAGCTGTGTTGGCCTGTGGAGCAACGTATCGCAATAGCACCCACAGACCAGTGACTAGTCCGATGATCGGAACTAGTGAGATGTTTGTTTGAAATTGTATTAGTTCCTGTAAAGGTCTTTATTTGATATTATGTTAAACAGTTTTCAAGCAATGTCTTACTTAAACTTTGTGCTTAATTGTTTGTCTTATGTCAATTGCTGTAAAACATAAAGCAAGCGTAATATAAGAGTACCGTCACAATCTAGATACGTGCCGTCGTCTCGAAAATAAGAAGAAAAGAATAATAACGACTGTGATCCTTTAAGGGGTAGGTTGAGAAGTTCTCTTTTACCAAACTCGAACCCGCAACCCCTAGCGCAGCCTTCCAATCGCTTAACCATTGGGCCAATCAAGTCGTCAGTGTTAACATCATGGTAATGCATATGAAGCTTTAGAAAGAGTTGGTCTTTTTAAGGTAATTAATTTAATTCAGTACTTACTGTGAATACTTTGTACAGGTAAAGCCGCGGGCTGAAGTAGTAAACACACTTTTTATGAACATTACATCAAGTCTGCCCATTCTGGGTCAATGGCCATTGCTGTTTTTACTATTTATTACTAAATAAAACATTAAATGGTTTCACAACAACGTTCTTTAAAGATTAGATGTCAGCTAGCAGTACAGGTAGTCATTGCACACACTATCCGCACAGATGTGGGGGTCCTGGCCCACTGGTGTTCGGCGGGCCCTTTGCTGTATTATCTAGAAAAAGAATACCAGCGTATGTTTCAAAAGTAGTCGCTTTCTTGTTTCTCTAGTATTGTTGGCGTTTTTGACAGATATGAAATCTATGATTAAGTACTCCATGTTTTTAGCATTCCACAATGTAGTTTAGGTGGCCTCCTTCTTATCGTATGTTTGATGAACAACGGGTGTCAGAGTTTAAACAACACTGTATCTGTATGTAGTCTAACATTACATAACACCAGGCCTGTATTTCCCAACGGGATAGACAGAAGTTTGCCTATAATAAAACCCACATATCGCAAATTGTGTTATAGGTCCCAATGTAATACGGGGCGAGCTTATTGCCAAATACGGCAAAAACCAAACTCCGTGCTTACTGGGTATCACGTAGTAAACATACCCATTAAAAACTGTCCGATCCGGGACTCGAACCCAGGACCTTGCGCTCAGCAGTCGCGCTTAGCAACCACTAGACCGATGCAATAGTGTATAATGTTTATAAATAATATTTTATCTGTATCGTTAGGTACACCCGTTTCACTTCGATGTCTGCCGGCACCCTTGCACATTGTGTCGTAAGTTACAATTGATCTGAATACTGGCCATTGTAGCATTTCTTGTTTAGTTGATAAATTTGTTTCTTGTAGTTTCACACGACGCGGCGCCGGCGCAGGTTACTTCATGTTTGTTCTATTGCATTTGAATTATTTACTTGCTGTGTTGGGTAAAGTGTATAGGTAGGAAGAGTGTTGAATTACAATGATTTGGTTTAAAATAAAACTTATAGCTAGAAAATGAATATTAAATGGCTATCACTGCTTACAATAACAATAACCCAGTGAACATCAGTCATTACCACGCGTTGCGACCTGCACCACATCGGACTCGTGACCACAGTCTACACACTGTGGCGTGACCATGTGGTGTTTAGAGAGTCTGGCAAAGGTCAAGGAACTCTGACGAAACTGTTTGTTCTGTGAAACCTCGCGACAGTCAACCTGGCACTCTTGTTTGTACTGTTATTGTTTAGTTTATCACGAATTTATTTTACTTTCTGTCATATCAGATGTCCTTGATGGGGTAGGTTAGTGTGTTGTCCTTTTTAACAGTTAAAGTACTACATTTTGCTGGTCATTAACCCCTTATTCATTAAAAAATTAAATGATGATGATGATGAAATTATACCCATCATTGTCGTTTGCAAGTCAAAGTATAGAGATGTCAATAGACTTAATACGGGATTTAGTTAATGCCGGTATGATCCTCGTTTATAAATAAGAGAGAGACAAGCCTTCTGCAATTCATCCAGGTCTTTTGTACTACGCACCTTACCACCTGGTGAGCTAATGTCCAAAGAGAAGTCAAATCACAAAACGTATTTACTTGTCCAAGTATTTATTTTACATAATTATTATGATCACAACTTTACTGTCTAAGACCGAGGATTGCTACTCTTAGGGTTACAGGTTCTATCTCCAGACGGGCCAAACATTTGTGAATGTCGTAATCTAGTGGCCGCGGAGAGTAAATATATGGTCAGTCGATATCTTCAAGTTCAACAGCACAAATCAAACAAGTGGCTTAACAATCAACAGATCGCTTCTGTCAAGGTGAGCTAAACCACAGATTAACAATATGCAAATATATTCAAATAACTTGACAATCAATATTGGTCAATATTGACCATGAATTCATAATGTTGCAATCAGTTTTTGAATATTGTTTTCTAGCTTTTATCTGTAGCTTTGCTTTTCTGCAACTGTTTAGGAAGTTTTTAAGAAGTCAGGATGTTTTTTGCCCACGCATTTCGCCATTGTTATAGGTCTCCACACTCTCAACGTATGTATTAGGGGGCGAGTCTACTGCCATTAACTGGGCAATAAATAAGTGGGATAAATGAAAATGGCAAGTTGTCGTTCATTGTGGCGTTCTAAGGTCTTTGTTCAGCAGTGGACAGCTTCCGGCTGATGATGATGATGATAAATAGATACATAGAGCTAACTTCTTTGCGTATTCTGTCTCTTGAGTCATAGGATGCCATGTTTGATGTCTTCCGAAACATTATCATGTATTATAGCTTTCCTTGACGTTCTACTGGTTATCATGGGTATTTCTCATTTGATATATAATATTTCATTATTTTGCAGATTTATATGCAAATGTTGAGTTGCGATTACTATGGAAATAAAATAAAATAAGGTGTGGACTGTGTAGGGTCTTGATCTTGACAGATTGGGCCGTTTATCATTCAGATAGGATTTTGGCAACAGGTCACAGACTTAATAATGTAGTTCTACCGGTTTTTACCTGTAAATTCTTGATTTATTCGACGGGTTTTTTAACTTGGTCTCGTAGCGAATTTTTTACTGCGTAACAGTACCTACCTGCTTTTAACAAGACCTGCTCATCATCATTATCATCAGCTGGAAGACGTCCACTGTTAAACAAAGATAACCAGCTCCACTTATGAAAACTTACGACCTGCCACCATACCACACACTGGGCTGTTCGGCGCAGTGGCTAATCGATTGAATGGCTGAGCTAGGGGTGGCGGGTTCCGAAAATTTGAGTGATCCGCAGATGTTTGTCCCAAGTCTGTGCGTTTATGAAAAGCACCCCCGACACAAGAGACAGTTAGGATCGACGGTTTTTTGAATTCATATCTATTGTAATTCTGTTGCCATTATGGTCTGAAGAAGAACTTAACTTCAAAAGATTGATGCAATGTTTTTTTCTTGCACAGATAGAATAGCAAAAAAATATGATAGACACTTAAATTAGTTAGTTTTACTGGGCATTATCTGCGCTTAGCCAATTGATTGGGCCACTGTGCGTGTGTTTCTTTATGACACTCAAGGAATTCTTTCTAATTATTCTAGAAATCGGATATTGTAAGAGGTATATTACCAGTCCTTCTCGAGCCTTACCGTTGCAGGCCCATAATTCACGCTGCCCCAACACGGCACTAGACACCCACTATCTGATTACCGCCGTCCTCGTGCATTCTATTACATTCACACAATCACTGCATACATAATTACAAAATGAGCAACAATATCAATATCTGCGTTCTTGTAATTAGAACGGGTCTCAATAGCTTGCCTGAATTGGTATTTCGTATTCAATGTCCTTTAGAGCAGCGAGGTGGACTAATTAAACTACATACTTACAGAAGATTAATGGGATTTGTAGCGATACCTTATATGCATTTATTGCGGCCTTAATGTTTGTATATAAAACTCAAGTGTGCGTATGTCTGTTATTCTTATGCTCGTAAACGGCTTAACCAATTTTGGAGGTAAACTTGAATATATAAAAGAACATAGGCTTTTAAAATAGGCAAGATTTTAACGTCTTGTTTTCGTTTCACGCATCAGCCAGAAAATTGTCCCATGTTTTGTCACAGATGTTTGTACCGAGTTTGGGATGAAAACTATTATAATCTAATCTGTAGTCGGGTGTATGTGAAACGCACCCAGGATACAGAAGAAATACCTAGAGTGGGGCAACGTATTAAAAAGGTTTCTTACGCGTTTTGTTTTGATATTTTTCACGTGGACAAAACCGCAGGCGCAAGCTAGTGCATCAAGAATTAAAATTAATTTGTTTTTTTTTATAAAATCCTTTATTTCCGAGTTGGGAAACATTATGGAATGTAAATGTAAAGTGATTTATATGTTAATTCGAATGTGTTAATTGATTCATATAAATATTATTGATCTTTCACTTCATCATGGTCAAATGTTTGGCAAATATTGACGCAACAGCTTCAAAATGGGATCGGAAACTAACAATAAATAATATAAAACCTTGCCTTCAGCAAAAATGTTAAAGTAACAGTACCTTGTAACTCAACCCAGATGTCTTGCAATTTCAAGTTATAGCTATTTTTTTCAGCCATGATCCACTGCAGGGCAAAGCCCTCAATTTTCTAACAAATAATACTCCCAATAATATTTTTCCCCGTAAATAAATAGTTAACGTTATCTAATTAAAATGCTATCAAAATTACACGCATGATATGCGTGTGAATGAAGCGAAAGAAGTATGCCAGGATCGTAGCAAATGGAAAGCTGTGATCTCTGCCTACCCCTCAGGGAAACAGGTGTGACTTTATGTATGTATGTATGATATACTTACCTTGATGTTATTTAAATATTATTTTTTATAACCTTTTGCTACTGAAATATATTCTAAAATGATGAGAAATTGTAAGTTATGGTATTTAATATAATATACATGGTAGAGCTCTACTATTCTTAGATACAGAATCAGTAATTGGGACTGGCGCCACTCGCCGCCATCTAAATGTAACGTCGCCTTCTTATTTACGCACAATCAGCCTTTTAAGGTAGGTCTCAGGTGGTTCAGTGAAATACCATGCGCAGATATGACACGACACATGAGTAAAACCTGCAAGATAGTCTACAATGGTACCTACTTGCTACTTTTAACAGATCAGGTAAATATAGAACGCTTGTCTTTCCTACTATAGCTTCATCAGCATACATAATGCATTCTATTGCGCCTGTAATCCAACTAGGTTTTTTTTTAAAGTAGCTCCACATTGGGAAATTCTCCTTTATCGTGGGTGTGTTTCACAAACATGAATTATCACATACACAAACACCCAGACTCGTGACAAACATCTGCGGATTACACGAATTTTTGTCACTTGCGGGAATCGAAACACTGCGCCAAACAGGTTCGATCAAAGGTATTATGTCTTATCAGAAGTTCATAAACCCACATTTTGCGATTATAAGACCCACGGTGGTAAGCGTATTGCCCTTCCCTGGCCTAAATATCAACATACATAAAATCTCTCGTCAAATCAATAAAAATGCACAATTCCACGTCTAACACCAAGGTCTTATAATATCACGTATTTGACCTATACCTTCAAGGTTTACCAACAAAAGAATCTAATAGGTAGGTATCTCACCTTTAATTGGATTGTCTGTAGGTAACATACTCTGTGGCCGCGCCTGTGGTCTGAGAACGCAAAAGTGAAGGGTTTAATACAGTACTATAATCGTATAGTTTGTATGTATATCTATGGGCAATCGGCATGTGGTTACTGGTTAGTATATACTGCACATTGTTGTGCTTTATACCGTGTTTATGGCGTTGGCTAACCAATCGAAAGGCAACGGGTTAACTTACTAGAGTTAGGTGCTTAATCTGCTGTGATTTATTGGACATTTGCAGATAATATGCAATAATTCAAGTAGGTGTAGTCGATTATCATATTATACATGCGTATAATATTTTATTCTAAAATTTTGCAATAAAAATGTGTAAACAGGATTGGGAGTTTGGAACGAATGATCATTTGGTCAAAAATAACTGCTTTTACGACAATGATATTATTAATATCTATACCATGTTAGTGACAGAGAATTAAAAAGTAACTTTTAAGTCGATAGATCGACATTTCAGTCTCGGGGTCGGTTTCCGCATGGAACAAAAATTTGTGCGTACCGCAGATGTTTGCCCGTGTCTAGGTGTCTGTGTATATGATATTTCATGATTGTGAAACGCACCCACGATATAGTAGCAATTCCTATCTGGGCGACGTTTTTTTTTGAGGAATTGTTTAGTCATTACTACTTTGGACTAGAGTACCGTTATGTTTGAGACGTAATACTTATTTATCTTTTAGAGACTGTACCACTAACACACACATTTATATAAGCACCTACTTAAGTAACAGTAATAATGTTTACAAATTATACGAAAAATATGAATTTTACCCACTTATGTTCTGTTACCTATTGGCCAAATGACACCAATCTTAAAGCAAGCTGCGAAGGAATTGACGTCACAACCTTACTCACGACCGTATTTTATTGTTATTAACATTTATAAAATGTTCCTCAGTTGCCGGCGACCAAGTGGTTTACCAGGAAACGATCTGCTTAACCCAGTTCCTGGACAATTGTAATTTTTGTACATTTCACGCTCGTGATATAATGTCTTAAATTCATGTTTTTTTTATGTCTTTTGAATGGTCAGTTGTGGTAGGTATTATCTTTGTCTTGTTGATTTTCATGGATTACTTTTGCCGAGTGGTATCCGGCCTAGAATTGATCACCCTAAGATTAATCACCGTAAGAGGCGACTTAGGGAAAATCCAAAAGATAGGCAGCAGCGTCTTTCACCACATCCTTAAAAAAGTGGCAAAAATCTTGGCAAATATAATGATAAATATATGGGGATGACTTAATGTTTCGACCATGTTATCGATCTCGATCCCATATATTTTCCATACTAATTTATTTATTTTAGTCAAGTTTTGCCACTCGTCTATAGCGGGGGCTGAGTAATAATAAGCTTTCTTACAGGACAATGCAAAATGTTGAGGTACAGTCAGCCACATAATTAACTTAACATGTTAAGAAACCTTATGTCAAATGATGAAGGAAATAAACATCTATTCAAGTTATTGTTTCAAATGATAGAAGCGTGCAAATGATGATCTGGGAATATTTAAAGCTTATGTAAGAAGTAGTTCTTCAAATGTATGTCTAAAAAAATAAATGGAGCTGACTTTATCTGCCATTTTAAAATTCCAGGACATTGTGTTCTTACCGCTCGTGTCTAATTAATCATGGTATGAGCTATTTTAAGTGCATAGCTCATGTTGACACAATGGGAGGAAGAATACAATATTATTATTAAATGTCATTTTTCTTATTTTCTCTTCTCAAGACACATTTTATTTCCTATAACTTTCCATTTCCAAAATGCGTCCGAAATTCTTTGACCGAAAGTAGCGTCGCAAGTGTTTGTGTCAGATGCGCGTGCGCACTCACTGTTCTCATTATGTAACGACACACAATGGACGCTATTATGTTATGTATTTACTCTTTCATTATAATACATTATTTTCGTTTAGTTAATTGCGATATTGTTGAGGTTAAGTAAAGTAATTTAGTGAAATTAAGTTTTGTTTCTGTTTTTAATTGACACATTGATCCACTTAAGATTTAAATATCATCATCTGATACATATCTGTTTCCCAATTTGCGTTGCCTAATTAATTAATTGATCCACTCAGTTACAAACCTTTAACATTAATTATATTTATCATAAAAAATATCATTAACGTTTGTTTTTTATTGTTCCAGATGGCTAACACAACATGTACCACCGTGGGAGACAGAAAATGAGGCCCTTAATCATCAGTGCCATCCTCTTGCTGAGTGTTCCAGCACACTGCTTGCCAAAGTCCATAGCTGCCACTCAGAACAGCGCCGACAAATATGCTGAAGATAACTTAGATAACAGCATCATAGACTTCGATGAAGAGTACAATGTCAAGTACAACAGAAAATATGGAAGGGTCCCGTGGGATAATAACGAGAACTTCAACAAAGAAACACATAGGTATACCATAGTTAAGGACTTCGATAAGAAAATAGAAAGTAATGATAGAAGTAAACCCGATGCCAAATTAGAAACCACATCGACCGTAGACTATAGTGTTATACCTCTAGAACTGATCAGTACAACTGAAAATATTCTCGCTAGTTTAATAGAAAGTACTGAAGAACCTGACCTAAGAGTGATACCGTTGTCAACGACGAAGAAATCACTAACAGTTACCATCAAACAAACAGTCACTTTACCAACGTCAACCCAAGAAATAGAAACCACAACAAACTTTGCTGACACCAAAACTACAACTGGTATTCCCGTCACAGCTAAATATACAAGCAGATATACACCAACCACAGAAATCGACACACAGACAACATACGATACGACAACAGATATTACTTACGAAGCGACCCAAAGTACTTTGTTGCCTCTGACGAACGCGACAGAAGTAGACTTTGAACCAACATCCGTAAGACCAAAAACAACAGAGAAAGAGGTTGTAAGCAGAGTGGATCTGAGCACAGAAACAGAAGATACAGATGTCCCAATCTTTACAGAGCTAGACACAGAAGACCAAGCAGAAGTTCCAGAAGATTACTATGATTCTAAGGACGTTGTGCCAACGACAGCTCCGAAGACAGATGCCTTGTCAGTGATCTTTGGACTAGCTGGCAGCGTGGTGGAGAGTGTGGTGGAAAGTGTGGCTGAGAGAGTGGTGCCCAAAGGAATCGTGGACTTGTTCCGGAGGATGCAGAGGCAGAGCGAGATGCTGGAAGCAGAGAGACTGAGGAGTCGGGAGGAGAATGGAGGACTTGGTGAGTTCAATGCGTTTTCTTAATAGTTTAACCAAAACTTACTCTAATGATATTATAGATGATTGGTGTCGTGTCTAGGCAGTTAACGCCAGTGCTATGGTTTTGTGCAACTTTATAGTTCTCCTAGCTGGGTCACTTGATAACCTAGCGAGATATCACGTCAGTTGCCGCACCATCGCACGAAACCATAATAATTAACTTGGCTTATCACGTATCTGGGGTTACAAACTTACAAGACTTGTGCGATTTAATGCGTCCGCGGTTTCGACATAATCATTTTCGAGAGGAATTTACAATAGTTCTAGGATTAGATAATTTTAACCAAATTAGCTTCGATGTTCTTTCGGTTTCATTCATTTTGGTAAATTCGTAAATAGTGTTGCGACAATTTTAAATAGTCAGCTATATTTTTTACTTATAATTAAGTGCACTTGTTAGCTAACAATAGTACAGACTTTACAACTCTTTTAGATGACTGAATTGATACAGGAAATTGGTAAAATGATGGACACGAGCAGTCTCAAACCCGCGGTCGTAACCGATTCGTGGCTAAGTCCTGCCAATTGAGCTATCGTCTCGCTCGCACCCATCGTATTTCAAGTTCCCTTTTGTATGGAAAGGCTTAAGGGTATTCTATTAGATATTTCAAGCAAGGATATAAATATGTATATAATATACTATTATGTAATGTTAATTAACTTTACGAAGTAGAAGGCAATGGGGGGGGGGGCTCTTATAACATTAAGAAGTTTTGTAATTCAGTTCCATTTAATATTTCGGTTTTTATAGTAATAGATATAAGATATTATAACAATCTACTTATTTATACATATGACGACCATATTGGTTCACAGGTTTCAAGACATTTTGTATGTTTGCTATATTCTTTAGTATTGTTTCGAAAACCATTTAAATTCAGACCAATATTTTGTAAGTATTTTGCGAAAGGCACACACACAGCACACTACCACAAGGACGATTATTCCGAAAATAACCTATTGCGTTACCGATTGCTAACAGTTGATGCTTTTATAAAAATGTGCGTAATCTGACAGGTTTTTGCATCATTAAAACTAAACTGACCAAATTGTGATCGAACAGGTGACCGTACAAGGCATTACATTGACCTGATTTATCTTCTAGAATATAAACTGTATTAAGGTCGCTATAATTGATGTGATCTGCTTCCGTGGTCCATTAATCGCTTAACGCGACTGCTGAGCCTGAGGTCATCTGTTCAATTCCCAGGTGAAAACATCAAGCAGTCTGTGTGTTTCCGGTTAATGGCAATCGGCTCGCCGCAAACACTGGGATCTACAATATAACTGGAGAACTGTGGGTGTACTATACACCAGCTTACCCTGATGTAGACAGTGGTAATACAGTGATTCTAGAATATAATATTGATGCCGATTAGATAGCAATGTAGGCTCGTCCCCTGTTACTTCGGCCATAGCCCAAGCAGACCATAGGGTTTCTTCAGGGAAAAAAACAGTCGGTTTGATCAGTCACATACGACTCAAAAATAACGCTTGAGTACTAGACTTCCTCCTGTTTCATGCATGCTACTGATTTGAGATACGTACAGTTAAACTGATCTGAACTGCCTAGACTCGGCAGTAATCTTGCGAGGAACATAGTATTTTCCCGTGCGGGAATCAAAGGCCACATCTAGACACTGCGGTTGCCAGCTTATCAGTCACTTGGTAACAGAACTAGTTTATAAAACCCACACAGATTTAGAAAACCAGCTCTAATGTTAATTTTTGTAATAACTACTCGTTTATATATTTTATATATCTGAATCTATTTATAAAGCTGTGAAAACCAGTTCGGTCTACTATATAATATTATACCTATGCTTATATTGTTATTTTAGACGAATCTCTATACGTTCATATGATAATGGATGAAATCATGAATACATCTAGCAATGGAAGAAATAAATATGTAGTGAAAGAGATTTCATTAAGTAGCGTAGCAAGACTCACCTTTGTAGCAAGACAACTTAGCTGCAAAAATGGATTTCTTTCTAAGACCGACTTGCATGACTAACCTTTGTAGCAAGCCTGACCTTCCAGGCAAGACTCATCTTAAATGTAAAAGTCACATTCGATGTATGATTGTCTTTCGTAGGATAAATAAATAACGCATATGTTAGTTTTCGTTTAATAACTCATATATGCTCTTTCCAGGTCAATTCGGGCGCGGCATCCTAAAGTCCATCTCCTCCGGCATCAGCAAGCCCCTCAGCCAGCTGATGGCGGGGGTCCGGGACATCGGCTCCCTGGACAACGACCGCGGGTTCGTGTCCGGGCTGGCCTCGGGAGTCACCAGCGTGGCCAACGTCGCTAACTCCGTGGTCGACTCGTTCAAGGATAGAGTCCAGGCGATTTATCCAGGTGTGTATGGTGATGCTGAAGAATTGTTTTGTTGGAGTGCACAGTGCACAGGCCTTATGTTGTGCAAGTACAGTATTCTAAAAGTTATTTGTAGCAGAAATTGTTTCTGTGAATTTCCGTCGTGTCATACTAATATCTCCTCAATGTTCATAGGCACAGTGTGGTGCGGCGACGGGCGCTCCGCCACGGCGCGCTCCAGCGACTTGGGGCTGTTCTTCTTCACGGACACTTGCTGCCGCCAGCACGACGCCTGCAAGCTGTACATCAGGGCCGGGGAGACCAAGTATGGACTTACCAACACCGGACTCTTCACCAGGTGAGAATGGGTGAATGGCCACAAGTGATTAGGGTTATGTTTTTGTCATATTAGTTTTGTATCTTCCGCTTGCTATGGGGGGAAGTGGGAACGTAATACGTTTTCATCCTCCTCCCTCCCTCCTTTTATAATTAATTTCTTTTGATTGATGTGGTGGTGAGCCAGTGAAGTGTTATTATTATCCATAATACAGGATACTACAGTTATCAATATATATCCTGGTTTACAGGAGTTACAATAATAATCAAAGGCTGATGGCTTGTCCCAAATAATAAAAAAGTGACTGGTGTTTTACAAAATAAAGGTAAAAAATGTAATCAGTAACAAGCCCAACAATATCCGTACCTATCTAGGTAAATGGTTTTGTGCATACATTTACATTTAATTTTTTTCTTATTTTACGGAAAAACATAATATCCGGATACATAGGTAGGTATATTATATGTAGAGTTTTTCTCAAGACACTTGTACTTCTGTATGTTAGTGTCCAACTGTCCTCATATCATGGAAAACGTAATCGGATTGGGACCAAAACAAAAACAGCTTTATAACTGTACCTTTGAGAAGGGTATAAGTAAGACAATGATATAAATCAAGTGTGTAGTGTCCTCAATTATGTGTAACACAGACGCATGTCCCAAAAGGGGGACAACGTTAAAAATACCATTATTTGAATATCTCTCGACATTAGCGCGTTTACGAGGCATTGCATCAAATTTATCACAGCTGGCGCAAACGGACAACATTTTTGCAATTTATCATGGTGTTACGGACATTCATGGGATATTAGCCGCCATTATGATATTTTAGTGACAATAAGGTGTTTAACACAGTTACCACATTGTATGCAAAATCGCAAGCTATTTACTAGTAGGCACTTCAATTATTTTCTTGTTATAAGGCTTTTGCAGTAGGATACAAGGCTTACGGTTTTTTATACAGGCTTATAAAACGTAAAAATAAGTTGCTTGGTACAATATTGTCGTTTCTATGGAGAAGAACCGGCAAGAAATACATAGTTACTCTTTTAAAAATAGTAGGTATATTTAACGATTCGTTTAGATGTATGAGAGAATACTGAGCTACACAATGTCAAGTAAAATATGAGCAGCGGTGAAGGACGGTGAAGGAAACCATCGTGAGGAAACCGGCACATCTGAGAGATTTTTCAGCCGTGTGTAAAGCCATGTCAACCATACGATAACAATACAAGTGGCATATACCAAAGTGTAATATATAATAAACAATGCAGTCATTTACAGTTCATTAACAGAGCCTACATGAGTGTCGTTACTGAATAGAGCGTGTGTCGCATCATGGCCAGTCAGCCGCTTCCAACCTTCTCGCTCACTAATCTTGTTAACATGAGCTAGTCTTATTGTACACTCATGTATGCACGATAGAAGATATTGTAGAACATAATATCGCGCCTGTATTCCCCGACGGGGTAAGCAAATGTGTATAGTACATCCACACTTAGCCAGTTATGTTATAGTTCCCAATAAGGGGCGTGTCCATTGCCATTAGCCGGGCATTGATCCTGGCTCCGTGCTGTTACTGTGAATTAAGTAAAGAAAAAACCCAATAACACTTTGCACGACCCGGGATCGAACTTAACCTCCTGGTTAGCAGTCGAGTTGTGCGACCACGACCAACTAGCTAGTTGATATTGTTGAACTACATAAGTAATACCTTAGTGTAAAGTAGAGTAGCTCCTATAAGAAGACGCGTACCGTTAATGTGCGCGAGAGTCGGTGCTTCTATTGTGAACAAGTGACATCAACCCGCATAACCATCAGCTGCGGTAACCGTCGGCCGTGCAGACCTCTGACGGGGTGATTAGTATTTAAGTACCTGCGTTGCTCAACTTTTCTATTTTTGAGGGAACAATGCTTTGACGTAGTTAAGTATACCGTTTAAATATAGCTCTCTAAATAGATAAATAATGGTCTAAAACGACGTTCGGCGACTAGTTTGGTGCAGTGCCTAAGCGATTGGACTGTCGTGCTAAGGATTGCGGGTTCAATTCTCGCACGAGACAAAAAATTGTGCGAACCACAGATGTTTGTCCCGAGTTTGGGTGTTTGTGTAAGTCATATTTCATATTATAAAAGTTAAATTGTTTGTGGAACGCACCCACGATAGAGGAGGAATTCCTAGTTTGGGGCGAAGTTTAAAAAGAATAAAATATATATAGTTCTCTAAATACATAGGTAAATAATATACATCACGCATAATACGAATGTAGCCTTTTCGCCTCGATCGTACATTTATAATACGCACATGAATTCGAAAATACATTGGTGCATGCCATGGGTTTAAGCTTGCGACCTTTGGCTTGGCAGTCCAACGGTCATACCACTCGGCTATCGCTGCTGTTATAATCTTAGTTAAATAAGTTTTTATTAACAACCATTCTACTTAATCGCAGTTAAAACCTTGCTGGCTTTTAGTGAAAATCACAGAAGCATTACACCACAATCGTGCGCAGTCGAGTAAGAACTACAAATTGATCCATAGTCACGAAATCACGAGATTTTTAAAGAATTGCCGATGTGCCAATGTTACTGGTCAAGATGCTCGGTACTCGAATTAGAAGAAATACATGATTAAGCATATGTATTTACTCCTCACAAATTTCTCGTCTATCGTGGGTGCGTTTCACAAACCTGAAATATCACATACACAAACACTCAGACTCGGGACAAACATCTGCGGATCTCACAGTTTTTTGTCCTGTACAGCAATCAAGCCCTTAACGCACAGTGCAGCAGTAAGTAAGAAGAGTATCGCTTACCCATTTATCTTAATCAGGTGGTATTTGAAAATAACTGTCGATATTTTCATACCACGATGAAACTTATTTGTGGAAACATTTAGTAATAGTAATGCTTAAGGCCGAATGTTTCTAAAGCCCGTGTTAGCTGCACTCTGTCAATACGTTTCTCAATTGTTTTGGCCGGTTATGTTTACTTATCACTCGAGAACACGCCATGATAATATCTATTTCACATGGATTTAGTAAGAAGGCCATGGGATTATAAGTGGACTGTCTATGTGTTTTATTTTTTTATCGTGTCCACTAGAACTATTACTTTATTATTAATACTGATCTGTTATGGAAAATGTAATCGCCAAACACTGAGATTATCTTGGGTGCTGTGCTGTTTTTAATTCTTCACCATAACATCACGCCTGTATTCCCGAAGGGGTAGGCAGAGGTGCACATATAGTACACCCACATTTCACCAGTTATGTTTTTTAGGTCCCAATGTAATAGGGGGCGAGCCTATTGCCATCCACCGGGCACAAATCCAGACTCCGTGCTGTTACTGAGAATTACCTAATGGAAAAACCCAGTAACACTTTGATTTTAATTCTAAAATTCTACAATAAAGGTACGAAGATAGATACTAGTTTCTGGAATAAACCTTAATTTTACCATGTAAAAGGAGTAGCTAGAGACCCCGTTTCAGTTGCTACGAGCTGTCTAGCCTTGAAGTTGTAAGCAAGTTGCTTAAACAATCGAGTGATCTTGGCCACAAGTTGACTCAAAAAGTACTCTTCAATCTTTAATTAGTAAGAAATGCACCACAAATCGACAAAGGTCGCGGGATCGAAAGACCCTCGTGGTATTTTTAAAATTTCCATAATCAAGTTGGATTTAATATCTGATTTTAATTATATGCTAGCTTGGCTATTGACTTGCCCTCTTTAGCAATGGGATCTAAAACATAACTGGCGAAATGTGAGTGTACTTTACACCGCGCTTACCCCTTCGGGAAGCACAGGCGTGATGTTATTTTTTATTTATTTATTTATTTATATACACACTTACAGCTACCTTTACAGAAATTTAATTCCAATACGATAGTGTAGACACTTATTATTATAACCTTAATTATCTAATTTGCACAGTTAATACTACTAGGAACTTATTTATGTACCTATATCTAATAATTTACTATACTAATATTTCTTAAACATAATTATATTATAAATTGATAAAGGGAAACTTGAAAAATGATGGACCCGAGCGGGACCCGAACCCGATAATTATATTAGCCTAAAATATAAGCCAAGGTTCACGTAATGTTGTTATAACGGAGATGCGTGGAAGCCACGATTGGTTAGTGGGTCACATCCAACTCCACGTTCACGCTCCGCTTGCTCTTGTGCCCCATTCAAGGTTACCCTCACACACACATACAGGCACACATACATAATGATAGGCAGAAGGTTCACGCGATGGAAATAATGATGTTCTAGACACAGAGAGGAACAAATCGTGGATTTTAAACTGATTTTACTGACGTCTCGTTGTTATAGTTATGTTTGCTGGTATCGACCTTTTCGGCCGGGAAAAGTGTTTCTAAGGTTTTCCATTAGGTAATCCTCAGCAGTACAGAGTTTGCTCATGCTAGTTACGTGTCCTTACAACGCGATCACTAATGTCCAACAAATTTCACATAGACATATTGAAGTCAGTTGCTATCAAAACATCTTCTGTTACGTCTTTAAGATTAAGAGCTTTTGCTGTCAAAGGCTCTATCAAAGATACCATAGCATCAACTGCAGTATTATCATTGTATTTTGGTAGCAAAGAAACATGTTTTCATTATTATAAGCCATTTCATTACCAATTGCACGCGAGTCTATTGTGTTAGCTGCTGTGTGGCAGTCGCGTGATGTTCGATTCCCGGAAAGTGTAACAAACACGCAAAGACAACGAGGTTCAGTGAACTGGCTCATTGATCAGTTTCCTTCGCTTTTTGCGGAAAATAGATAAAGATTATATCGATGGATGTTGTTTATGGTTGTGTTACACTCCATAAAACATGAAGGAAGGGAAGTGGTTTTTGTAGTGTAAGGACACACAATTTTATTGTTATTTTTTAATATTATTTGTTGTTCATATCATCATGATCATTATTATTTCGGCCTGGTATCACCCACTGCTGGTTATATGCCTGCCTTTTTCTACCATTCTTCTTTGCTTTGAGCTTCTCTCATCCAGGTGTTCTTTACAATTTTATATATGTCGTCAACCCAACGTGCTAATAGTAGTCCCTGACTTCCTTGACCTAACTTTGGCCGCTATTCAGTCAAAGCCTTACTCCATCGGCCATCTTTCCGTGTAGTGGAGTTCTACTTGAGGGGTACTGCCCTGTTACCTACCTTGTAGACTGTTGTCCGACGACGGATTTCAGTGTTATGCACTCTATCTTATAATTATGTTTATACGGAGCATGGCTCGCTCCATGGCCCGTTGTGCTACTCTTTCTCGGTGGAAAGTCTCCGTTGTGAGGGCCCATGTCTCGGCACCGTAAGTCATTGTAGGCAGAATATTTGTTTTCGTTTAAATTAAATTTAAATCTTAACTGCACCGTTAATTACTATGAAAGTATCTTATAACAGATATTGTGACACTATTCCCCAGCGGTTATCGGTTCTCCGAACAATATGACCTGCCCATTGCCGCTTCAACGTACATATTTTTTGAGTAATGCCGCCGACTCTAGCTCTTTGTCTGAAGGGGAAGCCTTTGTTCTACAGCGGACGCCTTGCGTCTGATGATGATGATTGTAATATTTAAAAATCTCTTCACTATGTTTGAATCTGCAAATTTTCATAAGGGTTCGGTCAGAGCACTTCTGAGTAAGAACGATACCATAGTTATTAAAAAGACAAAAGAAATTAATCAACTCGATATGGTTACACGATGCCTACCTACGATGCGTTTGTGTGTTTGGTTATGAAACCGTGTATGAAATTACTCAACGGATGTAGTAACAGTCAGGTAACACTGAAATAAAAAGTGCAAGGTAACCACAATTACAGTTTCTTACCAATTACAAGACGGAACGTAACACTTCTAGAAACTTCCTAATACCCATCAAATGTATGACCAAATCCTGCGGACGCGCCGCTACTGACTTCCTACGTCAAACATTCACCAACTTAGTAACGCGGTGGTCATGAACCTTATTCGTTATGAAATAGAGGTCATTTTAGGTTACTTCGGCTGTGTTTACCCTTGCTTGCAATGTTGTGCTTCAGTGGCTAATATTACTCAACGTTGATGTCGACAAATTGAAGTCGATGGTCGATTGATTGGACGGTAAAAGATAGATAGGTACTGGAGAATATTGGCACTTAAGTACACGTGCAATCGGCCTAGTCCCAAGTAACAGGTGGCGCGTCTCTTGCCATTTATCGAACCTATACCGGGTTCATCGCCGCTTACGACTTTGTTTTCGTCGCCGGATTGGATTTCTGTTCTTTATCAGATCGGAAAAGATAACCTTTGGCATCAATAAAAATAATGAGTTCTAATACAGTTCGTTTAACCATTATATTAATATATGAGCCAATTAGTCACATGGAATGGGTCATGCCGTGGTGTAGAGATTGTTCAGTCAACAAGGATGGTAGCGAGGTTGACCGGCCAAGATGCAACGGATGTACTTCCTAAGTATCGTCGATGCATCTTATCTATTACATTTACTTAGGCTTATGTAACAAACTACTTAAAGTAACTTATCAATTTAAGTTGAGTGTTCCAGATATGACCCTGGTAAGTGGATCGAATATGTTGTTGCATAACTGTAACTGCAGATACTGCTAACGGCTTGTTTTTTGGCAACCGTTCTCTTACTGACAAGTGATAGTATTAATATACTTATATAATATTAAGATTCACTACTTCAGGTCCGCCAGGATTGCCTCGTTGGTTCCGAGGACCATGGGGTTCTGGGTTCGAAACCTCGGTCGGGAAAAGTGTTATTATTCTTTTCATGGGGTAATTTTCAGTACCACACGGATGATGGCAATAGGCTCACCCTCTATTACACTGAAATCTATAGCATAAATGGCGGAATGTGTGTTGTTATATACTATAGGTATAGGTACATAGGTATACTATAGGTACGCCTCTGCTACTATAGGTGCACAAGATGCCGCAAACAGGTGCACTCCCTATTCCCTCACTCTCATAGTCCGATAGGAAGGTAAACCGACACGACCGGAGGTTAGTCGCAGGCGAAGCACGGGGGGGTCTCAACATGTGGAAACGGTCACCCATAACAGGACTGACCGCGGCGATCCGCGGCAAGCACGTGGCTGCAAGACTGACTCAGTTATACTAACTAATATTTCTTATAGATATCTCCAGCATCCATCCATAGATCTATGGATGGATGCTGGAGATATCTGCTCTTCCTCGTGGTTTATACAATATTGAGGAAAACCTCACACAATTGAACTTCCTTAAGGTGTTGAGAGTATCACGAGCTGTTTACAATCGGTTGCGCAACAGTTGCGCAACTGTTGCGTGACGACCGCCGCCGGAAGTTTGATAATACAGTTAATTACCAGTCGGTTACGGCGAGGCCTTTGAACTCTTGGAGATGACACTTATGTCATAATAACAGCCTATAACTATTCTACTGCAGGGAACAGGCCTCTTGTCGTAAACAGAAGGATTGAGCATTATCCACTACCCTAACTGCGGGCGATATCAGATAATTAAATCCAGGTTTCCGGAAGATGTTTTCCGTCACCGTCAGTCGGTGCCTCTGTTGGAGTCTTAGAATATCTAAAAAACATGAGACATGACATCAATATAAATACAGTGTATCATCATCAGCCGGAAGACGTCCACTGTTGCCGGAAGGCCTTCTCCTTACGGGGGGCCTTCGTTTAATACAGTGTTTAGTATGAAATAAATAATGTAACATAACACGACTGCAGGTGTACTGATTACCCGTGTATTACTAATTACGCCACACATTATATCCGCGGAGAAGTAAACGGCGGTTAACATCTGCATCATTAGATAATCGGCGCCTGCGCAACCGTTTGGCGCGCGGAGAAAGCGAACGCTTGTTAGTTGTACTTAGTCGATCGACGGGTATATGCAAGTTTGTTAGTGTTTTAGGGTAAGCGGAGGGCATGGTTAGAAAAGTTTCTTATTCGTGTTGGAAAAAGTAAAGTGGTTTTCCCACATTGGTGCTTACCTGGATTTAAACCTGCAGTCCTGTCCAAAACTTTTGGACTTGCAATCGAAGACTTGAAACGTTACACAAAATTTAGAGTAACGTTACAAGTCCCTGCTTACAACCACTATGTTATTACATAACGATCACATAATATCAATAACGATAAATGATCTTGTTTAGAGATCGTAATTACTTTCACTGACTGGCCGTCAAAAAAATCAATAAAATCAAGACAGATTTTACCGTAAAAAATCTGCAACCTCACGATGATAAGCTAAGATCCGGTAACTGATTATGCATGAACCATTGAGGTGTAAATTGTCAGTTAAAAGTGAAAAGATATAATTAAAGAGATTCGAAATGGTGAGCGATGATAATTGTAAAGTGTTGGCAATCACTCGCTCCGACACGTTGATTTAAAGTCTTTTCAACTGTCTGAGCTATACACTTAAGTATTATAATTTAAAGTGCAGTAGTTTCCGACATTAGTGATAATTTTGTCATTTGTCACAGTTAGACTTTTTGAAACTATTAGCTTTTGACCTCCGGGTAAAGGCTTACATTTTTTAAGCATGGGCTAGCTCACTCTCTGGACCATTAATCTCGTCTACTCGTTTCTCCCTAGCTATAAGAGCAAAAATGTAGGAATAAACTTAATAGTAACATAAAACCTCCTGGGTCCTCATGGAGAACATTGTAAAACCTTACATTCAACCTTTGTTCAGCAAATAAAGATTAATTTTTATTACGGATGCATTCTAAGGAGTCCCTACAGCAGTGTTTTACGTGCCTCTCTCAGCTCTAAAAAGTATAAAAGCTGCCCAGTGTATTTTTAACAAATATATAGATAGAAGTAGATAATTATATAGGACTAAAAATCATCAAACTTATTTTACCTCACCGCTGTCGATGGTAACATGCTCGGAACACTGACAGCATTTTCACGTAATTTGAAATACTGATTTTATTGAATGAACTAGACTTCTGCTAACTAAAACTTAACATTTTGTTCGCATTTTATATTCTATTCTCTTTCTCCGTCCAGGTCCCACTGCAGCTGCGACACCAAGTTCCGCGAGTGCCTGCGCCGCACCAACTCGCTGGTGTCTGCGCAGATCGGCGTGACGTACTTCAACATCCTCGGGCCGCAGTGCTTCAGGAACACGCATCCTATAGTCAAGTGCGCCAGGAAGACTAGGTGAGGACACCGTTTTTAAATTATTCTGAGGTTTGCGGATGAGACAATAAGTCAGCCCCATCGTTACTGTATGCATAGCATAACATCATGCCTGTGTTTACCAAAGGGGTAGGCAGAGGTGCACATATAGTGCACCCACATGTCGCCAGTTATGTAAGTCCCAATGTGGCGGCGAGCCTATTGCTGAAATTGAGAAAATTTTATATATTGTCTAAAAATAGCTTCTCTGTTACCCAGGATCACAGGACAAAAGTGTGAGGAATACGAGCTGGACTACACCAAGCCTAGGATGTGGCAGTGGTTCGACAACGAGACCTTCTGATCAGACCTCAGGGGAGTAGGAGGCTTCGGGCAGCGTGCCATCCCATCGTGCCTTCAAAGGCGCCTTCCAGAGGAAATTATGAGGCCTTTTATCATCAGCAGAGTTTTATCTGGAGTCTGTTCTTCGGATAGTGCCTACTAACAAGTGAAGGTCTTGGGAAGAGATCAGGACCGTTCAAATTTAAAAAAAGTTCAAATAAACTGACTGACAGACGGCTTGTGGTCCGCGAATGGAATTTCCATTTTCCATTGAGTTGTTTCAGTCCATGTAACAAATATTTATCATAGAAGCGTCTGTCCATTATTTTTGGAGCCTATTTACAATGATTGTAAATAAATAAATAGAGTTATTTATTGATTAAGTATCATTCCAATCGTGATGAGATAATAATTATATTTTTATACTTTAGGTTAATAATTTTTAATAAATCTAGTTATGAAGTACACATACATTGTTTTCTTGGCATCCTTTTCCATCCATTTGCTTGTCCATTAAGTTTTAATGTTACCATAGTAACCTGACTAACAACCTATAGGCAAAGAGTAAGTGGGGGTTAACAGCTAACAAAGGTAAGTAACTACGAGAGACAATTAAAACACCAATAATTATATTTTATATAATAAAACATCAGAATATATTTCGAAATTACACTTAACAACATATAAACAATTATACTGCACAATAATTTCAAAAAACAGATCAAAATCAAGAAAATACTCTTTTTGAGCGGCTAAACTGTACTTTATAAGTTGTGCGTAAAACGTCTTCTGAAAATGTGTATATCAGATATGTAAGTAATAATATTATAGTTCAAAATGATATTCCGATGAAACAGTCAATTGGCGAATATGAATATTATTTATTTAGTATTTTTACTAGAGAATTTGCGGTACACGGGATTTTTAAGCGATCATTTTATCTATCTGCAAGAGCCACAAAGAATAAAGTTGCATCTCAGATACGACGTTTTTTGTGCGAAAAATAATAAATAAATAATCATAATCTAAATGAATTGGTTACATATTATTCATTTAAGTATTTTAATTATATAAAAAGCAACACACTTTACTTGCAGATAGACAAATTTGTATAATGTGTACATTTTTTCCAAAAAGTTTATTATAATACAAAACGACAGTCAACTATCAGTAAAAGATTTAAATTGGTGTGTGGATAAATGTTGATAAGTATATTAATTGTCGTTAATTATACGTACACTGATAATGGACGGACGTTGTAAAAAATATCTGACTTCATAATGAGATCATTAATATTTCATTCATAGTTTGCTTAGTTTTCTGCCCACATATTTTTTACAACATCAGGTACAACACCTAATATATTATGTATTACATAATAACATATTTAATCCAGAATAATATTAAAAACACTCATAAAATGACGTATTCACATGGAGACACCGATGCTATAGTAATTTACTATTTAAATATAAAACTCTAAAGTAAGCTACGCCTACAAAAAATCTATGAAATATCTATGGGCCTATCAAATATATAGATATATTGCTTAACGTGGTCCAATGGGATTATCATAATTAGGCGTGAACCTATTAAGGTCAATACGATCTACAACGAGTGTACGAAACATGGGATATCACACGAAACTTGCAAGTTTCAATTCTCCGTCCTGTTCTAATATTGAAGGACATTTTTTTAATGAAATTGAATTCCATGTTTCGTAGTCGAGCCATCCACGACTTGGGCCAAGAATGCCACTAAAGTGCCATTCTCGCACAAGTGTGGACACATTCGCAAAGCAAGCGAGGGAAGGAGAAAGGAAACAGCAGTAGAATTAGCTTGTTTGTTCGGAAGCCACACATTCATGTTCTTCTTTATTCAGTAAAGGTTGAAGTATCATAGCCCTGTTAGTAGATTGTAATTCCTTTAGTATTAGTGAGCTAACACTTACAGAAACAGCGCATGTCAAACAGTTGTATCTTCAAGTCAACAGTAAAAAGCTTGCAGCCTTTATTTTCGGTAGTTACCTCTTTATACGTCGGGCTATGTTTTTCAGTTTATTTACAAATATTTTGTTGAATGACTGGCTGAAGCTAAGCCAAAATATACGAAGCTATATTTCTAGTAAATTATATATTTTTATAGAAACGTCAGATGGTACGATTCTTAATATTGGCGTTACCTTATTGTCGTTTCCCTGGATACAACTCCGTCCCGTTACATGAGACACGATAGTTATCTTTAGTTAGTGATACATAGGATATAGTTTTAAATAATAACATTAATAATATATTTCTAATGCTCTTCAAATATTAGTGATCAATATGTCTCCAGAAGGCCAAAGTTTAAGTTACGTCTTTATTGCCCGGAGGCGACACGAGAGTCATTATAATTATGTATTTGCATCAATTGATCACTTCTTTTACATAGTTTTTGAAAAGTTAAAGTAAATTCATTCTAAAATAAAAATTATTCTGTATATATATTTTACAGATCATATAAATATAACTCAATTAAATGCACGTTCGATGAATTTTATCAACGATTGGTTATCAATATAAAATATGCGCACATGTTGTGTCAAGTCCATATTTCCATATCCTAAGCTCCTAATGATGACTAAACTCTACTGCTGGTGTTCTAGAGGGCTAGGATGGGCCAGGAAAGTCCAAGTGTGAGGCGAGATTGGTGTTTTTTTGGACCCTGGGGTTAAAAATATGTCTTAAATGTTATCGTTATAAAATCGGGAAAGTTCTTTAACGCCATGTTAAATAACTTCCTCGCATATTTTAAATAATGTTCAAGTTAAATTGATCGACTGGGTGGAATGAAGTATCATATCTCTCGAATTAATGATATAGGTATGATAACAACGCTATATTCATGAATTACTTACCTGACAGTCGATCAACATACTCAAACACACAAATACTAATTACAATACTGAATTACAATTTAACATCAAGTAGAGAAGTTAAAAATACATCTAAATCACTTATAACCACTAATAATTCAATAATGCTAATATAATTTCATATTAACATACCTAGCGCGCGCCATCTATGAAATAAATACGACACTAAGAAAATAAGGCAAACAGGTATTTCGGAGGGATCAAATAATTATGTTATTTCCAACATCAGGCACTGAAATTGAAAAGTTTATTTTAACATAATGTCGCTATTCTAAGGCTTGAACTGTTGGCCAACTTGAGCCAACAAATGAAATCCCAAACGGTTCTCATCGGGACTAGTTCGGACCTTTACATCGACATTGAAAATGATTTGAGATTTAACATGTTGAATCAAGTTGACTATACTGGAGACGATAAAATTTCATTTTGTCAAATATTTCACTAACTTGATTTTAAAAATCTACTTTCAGGTGATATTTGAGTGACCATGCTGTTAGGTCATTTACTTAATAGTTTTTATAAAACTTTTTCTTGGAATATAATGAAAGCGTATGCTATCGTCTCCAGTCCCTATGCCCTAAGGTCTAAGGAACAACATAAGTACACTATGCGGGATTGCTAAAAATTTTCAAACTACCGCCTAATTTTGAGGAACATGCTTTTTTCATAATATTTTCTTGGCAATCTGTTATTTGGATGGATTCGATATTTGAATTGTTTTTGTGTTCCATTTATAATATGTATTTTTGTGTATCTTTATTTTTTCATTTTTAGCTGTCATCGCATGACAGCTGTCATTTTGACATTTAGTTCAATTTTTTCTACCCGCGCTGATGATTTTGGCTGCACTAGTCATTGGCCATAGCTTAAATAACCATTTCCAGTTTGATTATGTATTCATTACTTGTCATGTGATCAGCGCAACATAACTATCTTTCCCAATCGTCCGACTCATCTATATAATATAGTATAAGCTACTCTAAGCGATATGCGCCAGCCCTGTGACAGCTGCATACTTATCTCTGACGTCATGCTACCTCTACTCTAGCTGTAAACTTCAAACAATAGCCTTAATTAATTCGTTACGCCAAATTTTGCAGCGGTGGACCCAAATGTTTGTTGATATACGTTTGTTATGACGATGCTTGATACCTGATTTATGCACGATACAAGAAGGAAAATTACATTGGAAACTAAGATATCAAGCGGTAAATATACATGAATTAGAAGGTGTATACATTGTTTGGTTACATGTATATTTCTGGAGTATACACATAGAGAATTGCAACAAAATATCTACAGGACAAATTCTAATAAATTCTGATGATAGGATAATAGAGAGATTATTTTTAATAGATTATGTATACAATAATATGTTTGGTTAATAATAATTATGTTACTTAGTTAACAGGTGCAATATGTTACTGTGAAATATATCTATCAATCAAAGTTATTGGTAAGTTCGTAGATTAAAGTAGACAGCTACTTTAGATCATAGGATTAGTTGGTTTAATATCTCTTATTCAATGGAAAATACTCATAAACGTAAACAATGGGACAGTTTTAATATTAATAATCAATTTATATATTTGATTATTGTTTGACAGTAACATACATAGTTTACAGGCCTACATAGGAATGGGTTACATCAATGGATGACTACACAATGGGTTCTGGGAGTTACATATTCTTACATTGTAATAACGATCACTATATGTCTGATTCATTGAATAAATGTACAGTGAATATTCATCTTAAACTTATTTACTAAATATACGATATTTAACAAAAGACAACGCATCATTATAATATAAACATAATATTTTCTACGATATAAAAGAAACGTTATTTATAAATTACTTTTATAATAAATTATGGCTCACACAACATAATTATTTTCAATACTTAATCAAAATCACACATATTAATGTATTTTATTATAAACTGACGTAATACACATCTAAATGGAGTACAAACATTAATGTTAGGACACACTGGGATCACATATAATATTGTTAATCTATCACTAATCATTTGTTAGCTAATACTTCAATAAGCTTCTCTAACCTACACGAATAATACCATCGTTTTCAATATCTATACGATATTCATAAAATTCATTCGCTTTTTTATTGAAAAAATAAATCAATCTAAACTCTTCTACAGTACAGCGGAGGTCTCACTTAGTTATAGACAATACATGATATAGCAACACAGGACAACACAAGAGTAATGAGAATCAAAATGATTGTTACAAAAATTACTTGTTCAAAAATATGATATATTACCAATGACATAGCATTACAATGCAATAAATTCCAGAAGAGAAATTCAAATAAAATTTCAACCAGTCGCAATCCAGTGTCAACATTTATATTAACTAAGTGAAACCACAGCTGTAACTTGAAAACAAAACTTTTATTTTACTACCATATTTAAATTCAGTCCGCCAATATATTTGCCCATATTCAATATAATTTATTTGTTTTAATTTTTATTTATCGCCGATCCGTCAGCTTCCCAATAATGTCGCCTTTACCCGTGTTAGTGTAGCATAGTAAGCTTCGTTCGTTTACTATATTTATAAGCTCTGAGAACATTTGGAGGCAGATAAAATCACCTTTAGTTTTAGTTTTATACTTTTATAGAACAATTGAAATAACCTGTGTCTTTAACTATTCTAGTAAGTATTAGTTTTAGTACTGACTAATAGATGGCGTTACTATCGCGATCTGTTAGTAGTTGGATTACGATAAATATAGAAAAATTGTCGCTACGTAGGATGCTACGGGGTACACTAAGGGATATTCAGATAAGTATTTGTTACAAAAACTGAACTGCATTTATAAAATTCATTGAAGAGAAAAAAAAATGCATAATTATTAGTCTATGTGGCTAATATAAAATAAAATTTTTAATTAAAAAACTTAATCAAATTTTCAGATTTGAAGTTCGTGGCAAAGAACAAAGTCGTATGTACTCAACAACTTCCAAGAAAGTCGTATGTGCATTAACATATTGTAATAATTTTCCTTTGGTCTCTTTAATTCTATAAATGCAGTTCAGTGAATAACACAGCAGTTCACGAGTAGCTAGCGGCGCAGTCGAAGAACGGGAAGCATGCGACGGAGTCGGCGGCCGAGTGCTAGAGGACGTGCAGGTTCTCGCACGACTTGGACTTGGAGTCGCGCGCCCACACGCGGCCCAGCAGGCCTCGCACCTGGAAGATGGTGGTCATTAATGGCATTTCTTTGTAAGAAGGTCAATACTCAACAAGGTAACACAAAGCTGTAAGTAATGTCTTGTTACAATTTTGTGTGGTCATTCCTATTTTTGGAAAGTAAAATAACAAAATTGATTTATTTTTTAAATATTTTCTTCACGCTTTCAATTTCCCCAGACGTGGGTACGCTTCTGAGATAAAACATGAAGCAATTACCTAGCTATAGTATTAGCACGCTACGCGAACTCCAGTTATTTTCCGTTGTTGTGGTTCACCCACTTAAACCTAACTCAAACACTAAAGAAATGTATAGAAGAAGAAGAAATATTAAGTTCAAATTTCTCGCTGTAGTCGGCCAGAAAAGTTCTTAGAATTTATAGACCTCCCAATAGCTTTTCAAAGCATATTGTCGTTTTATTCTTGAACCGTATAATCTTCTTGTATAATTACATAATTATGGTGAAGTTATAAAACTTTACACAATAACTATAAGTAAACATAAATAATTTGTGGAAGCGAGCACGCGGCTGTCTACCGGTTGACGGGCAAACATTGGGCAATTTCCTTTCAATAATTAAGTAATTTACATCACTTTAACACTTTTGCAACGCGTAATCATTGTTTAATTCTCGTCGAAAGATCTTTATCAATCAATCAATGTATGGAACAGCAGATTTTTTTTCACGATTTCAGGGTTGGCTCCATAGTAAAAGTTATTCGTAGTCGAATACTAAACAACCTCCTTTTTGATCGGACAGGGTTTTCTAAACACACTGTGTAGATAATAACTTTAACACACTATATAAACCTATCATCGATTTAGGTAAATGATACATTTAGCATTACTGGCTAACAGTGGGTAGACCTTACTCTGCTGTAATGAACTATAATATACCTTAACGCTGGCCGAGAGCCGTGTCCTCTTGCGCGGCGTGGTGTTGGCGGAGGCGGCGCCCCCCCCGGCTCCCCCCCCGGCGCCCCCCCCGGAGCACGCGGCGGGCGTGGCGGCCGGCCGCGCCGGCGCCGAGCACTCCGCCGGGGAGCGCGCGCGCGCACGAGTTTTACGGGAACCACTCCGCTTCCTACACATCAATCATAATAATGTATTATCTGTAATGAGCTTTAACACTTTTCGAATGACATTTTATAAAACTAGAAGGCGCCGGCATTTCCTATCTTACTGCCTCATTCCAAAAACCGTTTACACGATTTGTGTTTGAGACATTATATCCATGTATGGCTTTTTACCCTACTGCCGAGGAAAGATTATGTTTAAAACCATATTTATTTAGTACCTTCAATTTTTTCCAAGTATCCTGTGTCTAATGGCTGCAGGTAAGGTGTGAGGAAGGTAAGGTATAAGTTTCTCCCTACCTGACTCTCTCGGCGTGCTGCTGCTTGAGCCGGATCTGCGTCAGCAGGCCCACCAGCAGCTCGTCCACGTTGTGGTTGATACCCACCGACGTCTCGATGAACTTGCACTCGTACGATGTCGCCAAGTTCTTACCCTCTAGAAATAGGCAACGAAAGTGTTGAATATAAAGAAACACGCACTGATAGGCGAGTGGTATGAAC
This sequence comes from Abrostola triplasia, assembly GCA_946251915.1. Taxonomy (NCBI): domain Eukaryota; kingdom Metazoa; phylum Arthropoda; class Insecta; order Lepidoptera; family Noctuidae; genus Abrostola; species Abrostola triplasia. Next base: position 9,179,890 of record OX276442.1, read on the forward strand.
GTTGGACAGTTCAAACCCATGTCTTCGCCACCAATGTCTTCCCGATATCCTTACGATAAATTAGTTATCGGTAACTAAAAACGGTTAAGGAAAACATCGCTGGTATTGTTGTAGGTCCCATTTAGAAGGGGGTGACCCTATTGCCATTAAGAGGGCACAGATCCAGGGTCCGAGCTACTAATCAGAATTACCGAATGGGAAAACCAAGTTACTCTGCCTTCCGGGAATCGAATCAAGGACCCTTCTCTTAGTAGTTCACCCCTCAATCAACAACGCTAATAATTATGTGGTTATAATTAATCTGCTATAAGCCTCGTTTTGGATTCCCTTATTTTAATTAATTTCTTTAATATTTAAATATTTCGACCTACGTATATACGAAGTAATTACACAAACAAATTGCAAAGTTTCCAACGTAACAATTTAATTTCTGCGAGATCCTGGCTTAAACAACAATTACAGAATTTTGAGGGACGGAATCAGGGACTAGCTATTGTTAGCGAGTCAAACCTGCAAAACAACATTAGTTCCAATACTGCGCAGTCTACGTGGAGCTGACTGCGTGGGAAACTATATTGATCTCGAAGATTTCAAATGAAATGAGAAAGTCAAACTGTAAAATACTCGAGTGAACTTTAAGCTATATTTCAATTTAGGTTCTACCTACGAACTTTAATAATAAGCACATAAAAGGAGAATTGGCAAACTAGCATGGGCGCTGTCTTCAGGCTGTATCAAGTCGTGACATATTATGTTATTGTTGACTGCCATAACAATTAATGGCAATAAGCTCGCCCTTTATTATATTGGGACTTATAATATAACTGGTGAAGTGTAGGTGTACTAATTGTGTACCTCTGCCTACCTCTTCTGGGAATACAGGCGTGATGTGTAAAGTAATAATTTGAGTTAACAATAGAGAGTTATTTGCCATGTAGTGTAGCTTCAAACCCACGTATAGATTCATAACATGGAAGCAGGAAACTACAGGGATTCATATCCGCCGTAGTTTCCGTCTTCCATGTAAATCATCGCGGGGCACAATAATTAGATAGTTAACGTGACGTTTAAAGCCAGTCGACCGTTAAACGAAGTAGAGTTCAAACGGTAATTAAACGTTATAAGTCACTGAACATAATTAGGGATTAGTCGGTTCCTGTGTAAAGAGGACTCCAATATTTCTCGTTAAGGTAGTAAGCAGTGAGGACGTCTTATGATAATGTATATAAAAAGTATACTTACTTATTATAATAACTACTTAATTTACTTTTCTTATCTTGTTCAATTGGTTACCTATATTTAAATTCATTACATACGAGTAATAGAATAATTTTTGAATGAAATAAATTTATTTTGTGATAAGGACGCAATTATATTATAAAATGTGGGTTTAAAATATGAATAAATATGATTTTACTAAAACAGACATTTGGGTCCCCAATGTATTTGACATGCATTCAACTTTCAACAATCTTCGCTTCAACACATCGAAAAAATAGAACTAATTTTGTCGAATCCTTTGTGAAGATATCTTTTAGACGATAAGCCAGTGAGCCATTGGGTCATCTTTAATGACAAGAACGGGATTCAATCTACGAGAGAATTCCCATAATCCCACACCAAAATGTATTCAAACAAAGATTAGGCAAGATATTAAGATTATGGTTTAAGATTTGGAATGTAATCGACAGTTTAATTAAATAACTTGATAAAACTGCGGTACCTATCTATCCACACAATCTGTAAGTAACTTTTATGTCAAAGAATTACTTCCCCATTAATAATATCCTCCAAAAACGGGAACTGACGAATGAATTTACTTTGAACGCCTGTCAAAGTTGTAATAGCAATTATTATATAACTGTGTTAAACTGTCAAATGTATTTTGTAGGCGTCTAAATAAAATTAATCGACTTAATTTTAAATGTAAGGTGTCTTTACCAATATAATGTTGGTTGTAAGAGTAAAAGCATCATAAAATAATCATATAAAAATGTTATTAAAATATGTACATTCTTTAATCAACGACAATACAAACGCCTGGTGAATTATTGTTAGCAAAAAGTGGCGGAGCGTTGGTAACAACGAGGCGTCCGTCCTTATTAATTGTTATATTCACAAATATCCTCAAAATTTAATTAAAACCGTAAAATTTATGTTAACAAACATAATTGGAGAGATCTGGGTTTAATCACGAGTTTACTTCTGTTCGTCTGGTGGAAAAATAAATGTTTTGCTAACATTTTGAGGCTATTTTGTGAATAACAATTGTAACTGTTATTTGCTGTTCAATTAAATTCCACATGTTTTTTGGTAAAAGTTCAACAAACGGAGTTTATTCATTTGACTTTGACGTAGGATCCCAGTGTCAGAATAATTTGTAATTTTGGTACTGTTAATTCGTAATTTCTATGGAAACTTTATTGAAAGAGGGTTGGTACCTATATACCTACTGATATCTTTGGATGTCACAATTAGGTATAACAGACAAAAAGGTGATTATCAGTTCTCTAGCTGTTTTAAAAGTCTCCGGTTGTTGTGATACACTTTATGACTGTTGCGCTTCTTCTACCTTGTGAAAAATCTAAAGTACCTATTACGTAATCTTCTTATTTTTTTAACTCACCATCAGTTGGAACAGCTCTCGACCTGGCCAGATCTGCCTTATTGCCCACGAGTATGACAGCTCTCCGGGAGGTGTGGCCGGCCGCCCACAGGATCTGCAGCCGCCTCTCTGCCTCCAGGAAGCTGCTCCTGTCGGCTGTCGAGTACACCACGCAGTAGCCGTGCGCACAGCCTTCCGTCTGGAACACAAATAATGTTTAATGTGATCGAAGTTATTTTTCTATCAGGCTAAAATGAAGTCATTATTTTGGTAAATATGAATTCTTCAAGTGGTTCCTTATGGACCCCGACCATAGAAGCTACTAAAAGAGGTGTATTGCATACCTAGCTCGTTTCCAAAACCCAAAATGATGAAGGTTTTTAAACAAATCGACTCAAACTATTAAATCGTAAGCGTTGGCTACGAAGCCTTCGATGTTACAAGGCCGGCTATGCCACCGCACGGCAACCGCTACAAACAACCGCACCAGCAATATGAAAACCATTTAATATTTCTTGGTGCCTAGTATGTAAGAATACCATACAGAAGAACAAAAGTATTATATGCTAATAATCAGCTCTATGTTTAAAGAATTATAAGCTTCAGTTAAAGTAAGAGGGTACTAGGTCTGATTCCCCAGTCAGACATTGAACTCTCAATGAAGTCATCATTAATACTCACGATGATGTGGTCGGGCGGCGCGTCCAGGAAGGTGATCTCCGACTCCTCGCCCGCCAGCAGCACGCACACGGAGCGCTCCCCGGACTCGTCATCTGTAACGTCATGCTCTACATCTGGTCGTAGAATTGATTCCCGGGGTTATTAGCACGTGTCGGGTTGGACAGTAGGTACTAATAAGGGTGATTTAACAGAGTGAAGTGCCTATGTTTTTCTTTGCTCCTCCAGAATGCTTATTAGCAAGTAGTGTAATAATCCTTTGCCGGAGACTGGTATTCGTACTGGGAAACCCTGGCACGCAGATTACCAGGCCCCCTCTCGAACGTAGCTTGAGTGAGTTGGGATTACGATAAAGCTATCATTTTGGGGGGGTACATTCTAGGCTGCATAATATTATAAAGATATGAAGAAAAAGGACCGTTAGAGAAATAAGATCAACGTGGAAATACAAATGTTAAAATATATTTATGCGTATACCACTCTTATACCAAGTTGGCTCTGCGAAATTTAGCCAAAATATTTTTCATCTTAAAACATTACAAATTTTCATAAACACTTTTTCATCCAGGATAATAGACTGATCACTGACAGATCTGTTTCCATTTCTCCCCACATTCTTCCAGCAGTCATCAGTCGTTTAACTGCAGGTAACTCACCAATGCTGGTGTCGTAGGCGTGCAGGTACTCTGACGTCATGAACTGCCCCACGAGGCTGGACTTGCCCACGCCCGGCGCACCCAGCACCAGCACGCGGTACGAGCTCAGGCCGGCTGACGAGTCCCTGGTAGAAACACATCACAGTGAGTAAACCGCAGCTTTAGATACCTTAAATAATGTTGACCTTGCCCAAATTATTTAGAAGTCATCATAGATGTTAGAAAACCTTACTTGTAGTTATTGACACTATGCAACTTTTCTCTATTTTCCATCTACATAGTAGTAGTCCAGTACCTAACGGTGAGTTTATAGGCTTAAGATATCACATTAACAAGTCACATTCTGGTTATCTAAAAAGGCTTATAGGTCATTAGATCTTGAAGATTTGGGATGTCTCACCTGGATGAAGCGAGGGAGCAGGGTGCGGAGGCCCGCGTGGCCGCCTCTGTGCTGGACGCGCTGGACGCCACCGACGTGTTGGAGCGCGAGCGCCGGGAGCGCAGCGAGTCGCCGCGGTTCACCACGCCCTTACCTGTGGGGGTGATACACAGGTGACTGACTATAATAATGTTGTGCTGACCGAATTGCACTCACGGCGGCCTGCCTCAGCTGAGACTAGCTAATGCCGGAGATATTATAGTGCACAAGCATGCGCGCAAACACAGGTGCACTGCCTATCCCCTCACTCTCATGGTCCGATGGGACGGTAGACCGGCACGACCGGAGAGAGATCCTCTATCGAATACTATGACAAGTTGATTTAAGGAATATACTTACAATAACTGGAATCACACTGTGCTTATTACTCTACAAAATTGTGCGGTGGTTTGGCAAAACACCGCTTATTGTAAAGATAGTAAGCATAATTTTATTCACATTCAAATAAAATAATTAGTACCCAAGCTAATATAGACCACGTAGTAATTACGACGTAGGTATGTCGCGGTAGATATAGCAACATATATGTATGTATAGGTGCCATTCCCACAAATTCTGTTAAATGTTGTGTACCTAGTTCCCGTGAGTATCAATCACTGGGTTGATATGTTGACAGATGATACAGCGTAAAGTTAATGAGTCGCACCTGATGCCAACCAATTAAGCACAAATTATAAAGTACTCAGTACTTGTACTTCAGTCGAGATTGTAATAATGTATGCTCAGTAAATGAGTTTCCAAACACTTTCATTCGTGATGAGATTAAGATGGCGCCGCCGCCTATTCGCTGAAATTTTAAGCCTCGGCTTACATGCTATTTAAATGTATTTTTAATTATATCGATTAGGTGTGATAACGGTAGGAATCCTAACATGTATATTAATATATAGAGGGTCTTCAGAGGGATCAGTCGATCTGCGAGGTTAAACCGTGTTCGTCTCGGTCAGTCTTGTGATTGGTGACCGTTTTCACATATCCAGATCTCTCCGTGCTCCGGAAGGCATGTTAAGCCCTTAATCTTGTACCTGATCTCTCTCTAGTCACGTCAGTGTACTGGTGACACGGGAGTGCTCCTGTGTCTGCGTGCATACTTGTGCACTAATAAACATCTCCTGCGTATTTGGCTAGCCTCAGATAAGATAGGCCGCTGTCACCAAAATTCGGTCACGAGAATTTTTGATATTTATTAGTAGTTATAATAATTATTTTTAAGAATATTTGTATAGTATTTTAGGTTACTAACTAGGAAAAATTAATGTAGAATTAAGATACTCAATGTACGTTTGTTTACGTTAAGGTGTTCACAAATTACGTTCAGTTACGTCACGGCCCCGTACAAGCGATTAACCGTACTCCGTATAAATTGTGAGGGATTAATTATACACGTCATGCTTATGGGGGGCGCGGAGTAATGGAGTGCTTACTGTCTGCACCATGGGGGGGAAATATACTGTGGGAATTGTGCATATGATAAAAAATTATGTGTTTGTTTTATAGTTTCTGTCTAGGTGGGTTTCGTTCGTCAGGTGTGATAAAAAACAGAGACAATGTAATGTCTTGTTGCAGTTTTTTGTTAAGAATTGTACCCAGAACACAGTAATATGCTCGCTCCCTTCTTCTTCGGCATGAGCCAAAAGCCACATGAAGGCCACGGTACGATAAGAAAATTACTCATTATAAAAGACTAACAGAAGCATAAAAACCAGCATTATTGAATAAACAGAAAAAACGAATGATAATAACACAATAACTTGCCAGTTTTAAAATAATACCTCCTGAATTCAACCCTTTATCGACCATTATCCAAGTTTGTTATCTTTTAGAACTAAAGGCGAAAGACAAAATTGTAACGATTTGAGCTCTGCCTTAATCTGACTAAAGCTAGTCTGAGCTAAATATATTCCAGTAATCTCAGCTCTAGCCTAGCGGGACGCGGTGCTTTGATAGTGTTCGTAGAATGTTGACGCTTGTTTATCAATGGGAATAATACATGGCTGGAAGTTTCTCAGAATACGGAGAAAGGTAATGGGAGTCATGTTACGACAAGTTTGTGGAAACCTGAGGAACTGGCGCTTGTCGGCGAGGTGAAGCGGGATGTTTTATAATTATCTTGATGAGGTCTCATTATACGACTGTCCAAAAAAGGAGTGTAATGATAATTTGATTAGTTATAGGTATATTTTAGTATGAAGATACTTTGCGCCTAGAGAAAGGCATATGGTAGTTAATATTTAAGTACCTAAAAAAATACGCAGATAATTTTTGCGATTCTAGAACATAGGTTTCAACTAGCACCAGACAGAGAAGACATTAACCCCTTACTTATAAAAATGGTCAGTGTTGAATAATTGATTAAACTATACCTGTCACTGTCGTTTGTATGTCAAAGAATAGAGATGTCAATAGACTTAAGAAGTGGTTAACTTGTGGCACATTTGAGCAACGTTTATTGGTAAGAGGGTAAGTTGCTGAGAGATTGGTAGCACCATTTCTATATGTATCACTGTACACATGTATAGCTTAAATGTGGATTTGACTACTGAAACTATACTAATCACTTTTGAAAAGTATTAGATTTTTAAGAAAAACGAAATAGGAAAAAAGAAATACACAAACACCCAGACTCGGGAGAAACATCTGCGGATCGCAAAGAAATTGTTTCGTACGGGTATCGAACCCGCACCCTTTAGTGCAGCAGTCCAATGGCTTAGCCACTGCGCCAATCAGGTCGTCACCAGTTCCATAATAATATATTTTAGGTATATCATAATGATAGTTTACCAGTGATACTGAAATGCCTCAGCCGGTAATACTCCTCCTCCACGCCGGTGTTGGGCATGGAGGCGACGCGCGCCCGCTGCTGCGGCAGGCCCAGCAGCTGGCGCTCGCCCGTGCGCGACCGCCCCGCCTTCACCGACTGCGACCGCGAGTGGTGCGGGCTGCCGTACCTGGTGGTGAAGGGGAAACACAGATGACTTTCATGATGACGGCATTCTTCAAAAAGGGTAGTTATGTCGATAATAGGTTTTAGAGAATGTGGCCCGCCCTAGCAGTTAGGTTCCTCAAATAAATAGAAAAGAAAACAATGTAGCTTTACGAAACCATTAGTTCCACTTGTTTTCAGCAGGTAAAATATAGATAATTTCCATCACTTGAAGCCACCCCAGTGATCCACAGCACAGCCATCACGTTATAAACCAGATAATGGTACTTAATGTCCGAGTACAAACTGCTCTATAATCCTGTTGATGACGGGATGACGTGTGCGACCCCCCCCCCCATTAGGGAGTGACGCAACATTTTATATGGCCGGATTGTAAAGGCTTAATGTTGTGTTACGGTGATGCGCACTTACCGGAGTATTGGGGGCTTAGAAAGAAATGAGGAAGCGATTACACGAATATGAGTTTCAAATAAAAATATTTTTACAGTTTATAAATATACAGTGTGGCTCAGTTGGCTAAAGCAGCGCCACGGTACGGCGAAGGCCGCGGGTTCAAGACCCGCTCGTGTCCATTATTTTTCAAATTTCCTTTATCAATGTAGAATGTACAGTGTCTTAAGAAAACCCTGTCCGATCAAAACGGAGGTTGTTCAGTATTCGACTGTAAACAACTTTTACGATGGGGCAATTTCTGTTATTAAAAAAAATCACAGGTTTTTCATACATTTTGTGGAGTGTTCATAAATGTACTGAACATGTGATATTTTTCTCAACTTCTGGGTTGGCGCGTTTTTCATAGTCGAATATTGAACAACCTTTTTTTATCGAATAGGTTTTTCACAACACACTGTGTAACCTTTAAAAATGATTTCATTTTGCAGACGACCTGATTGGCGTAGTGGTTAAGCAATTGGACCACAGCGCTAAGGGTCACACGGAGCCTGCCATAATGAATTTGTGCCCGGTTGATGCTTGACGTCGATTACATTGGGACCTGTAACATAACTGGTGAAATGTGGGTAAAACTCCTCTCCCTACTCCTTCGGGGAATACAGACGTGATGTTAACAAATGAATGATGTGCAAGTTTTAGTGGTTACAATTAAACAGTCGTGGGATGAACCCCTGCACAATTAGATGTCTAATTCTCCGAGCTAGGACTAAATTAAATGTCTAGATAAATAAACCCTGTCTGGAATCTGTAAAGCCTTTATTCTTGTATTAGAATCTTTGCAAGAGATTATTTCTTATTGCGAAGAATGGTAGATAAACATGCAAATAACAGATAACTAGCTTACAAGTTCAATCAACTTGTAAGTTCTGTTTAAGTTGTGTCTGAGTTTGGATCACAGGCAAATTAAGTCGAAAGAAAATTTAATTTATTCCGAAGAGATAGTCTGAGGTGTTTGCTTTTATCAGTACAGCCACAAATCGCCAGTTATTATTATAGGTCCCAATGCAATAGGTTCCGTACTGCTACTGAGAATTACCTCATGGCAATGTGTATGATTCAGGTTTTAAATAGTAACCATTTTATCAATTAATGGAGCCAGGAACGTTCAGCGGTCCAATCACTTATATCCGTGGCTGCTGGAACCATTACTCCAGCGATACATACCTGCCCATATCAATTAACCAAGTGATGCTAAGAAGGACTCCGTAACAATGAGTGGCGGGGGATTAACTGGCCATCTTGGATGCTGGGCTATTTAATTCACTTGAAGTATAGATGTGGTCACATGCGTATATTACGTACAGTCGCGACCATATTTGGTTAACCAATCTCACAAAGCAATAGTTTCACGTTAAGTTTGACTTACGACCTTCTATTTTCAAACTCATATACACACACATCGATATTAGACGGTAGACGACTACAGGTGATTGTAGTTCATAATTTCAATAATACTTGCACCTCTGCCTATCCCTTTGGAAAATACAGTTATGATATAGCCGTATTTGTCTAGATAGCTATAATAAATTACCCGAATATAATCAAAAGAGAGCCACAGTTCCAAAAGCAATTCCAATTTCGTGGAAGGCGTTCTAATAAGTAATAACCTGTGGAAACCACAGCAATTATCTAGAACCGAACCCGGATCCCCGAGGACAATCAAAGTTTTAATTGTCAGTCAGTTCGGCGGTTACGTCATTCTCGGAGTTAGGTTCAAATTGAGAGGGTTATTTGTAGCAGGTTAGGTGAGGACAAAGTAGAACTAGAGTATGTAACAATATACAATGTGATTGTTGGTTGTATTAAAAATAAAAAGAATTTTTATTCCTCTTTTATCAAGTAGAAAAAAGAGGTTTAGAGTGCGTTTCCACAGCTTTGGCCATTCACAGTGCTCCGATGCGGAGTGGAGATTTGGAGCACTATGATTGGCTAATTCACGGTCCACGTCTACTCAGCCCAGCTCCGCGTCCAGTGTAACCGCACCCAAACAGAAATTAATACTGAATCTTTTTGAAAGGCCGTCAAACTCTTGAGAACCTTTACGATCAGAACCTATATTTTCCTGCATTTTACTCTAGGGTGACTCTCTTCTTAAATGCTTCTCATGATAATGATAGCGCTCACCATAAAACTTCTACGAACCTACTAAGTTTAAATCGTTTTTAATTTACTCTCACTTATTGCTGATTCCGGCTAGCAACAGTGTTTCGGATCCTACAAAAGTAACTTAATTGTTCGCTGCAGCAATCTATACATGAAAGAAGACTATGGTCAGAAAACATCGATTAATCTAATTTTGAGGTATTGAAGAGGATTTAAATCCATTTTAGTGCAATTTAAAACCATAAAACGCTAACCGCAGACACCACTGCTGCAAATCTTAATAGCGCGATTCAAGCCAGTAGAACGCCATCTATCGAGTCTCAGTAGCAACTGAATGGTCATCAATCAACATGGCGGCCGCGACTGAGGCTGATAAATAACAGCTTTTATTGTTATCAGGAGGTTTATCGTTACTCGGTGCACATGTGTCAGGCTATGTGTATGAGTTACGAGGATACTTTCTCATTAATCTTGTTTTTATTTCCTGAGTTATATCATTGGGGAGGGGAAATACTGATAAGTTTACTGTGCAGTTTGCAGCTTGGTAACAATTACTGGTACTGGTAAAGCAAGACTGTTGGACAGTCCGATGTGGAAGCGAGACGCCAAAATACAGTCCACGTAACAGTGTCTCGCTTTCACAACGAAAAATGTCCTGCTTTAAGAGTTCATGGTAAGGGGGTAGGTGTGTGGAGATTGTTGTTAAAGAAAGAGAGGCTTCTACCCAGTAGCATTACCATGAATATTCACGATAAACTACTAGTATACGTATTGAACTCGATAGGTACTAATTTGTATAGGATTTGAAACAGCGCCATAAAAGTAACTAATTTTGGTAGCACGACCACATTTTATACTTGAGTATCTTATCGTAAACGACTGTTTTTCAATAGTTTTGGGACCACGACCCTATACAAATTGGCATCGACTTCGATACGAATACTTTATTGTGAATATTCGTGCGAAGGCTACGAAGTGGGTAAAGTTGGGTTGTGGATGAAGATATTAACTTTACGCGGTGTGTTACATCAAAGGACACAGGGTTTAGACTATAGTTCAGCCTTGTTGCCGCTCTGTTCAACGACCTGCCGCATAGATTTATGTGGTTCTTAAAAGATTATAAGCTTTCCATAAATTAGGGTTATCACTTTGATATATTACTTAAAGGAGGGTTAAGTTCAGTAAGGCGTTTTTAAATTCTCTGCAAATTCTGTCTTATACGTTTAGCTGTTGATGGTATGAGACTATGAGCCCTATGTAGTGAGTGTTGGTTAATCTATTGCCAGCTTGAAAAAAAACGACAGAGCTCGGAAATACATTCCTTTGAAATAATTTGGAAATGGAAACTAAGACAAAGAGAAAAGGCAATGATGATAAGCAAAATCACTAACTTTTAATATCCATTTCTACCACACCCTACCGCGCCCCACCGATCACTAATGGGGGTAAGTCAGGCAGAATAACACCATTAATAAAACAAACGAGAAATATGGCGACGGTTAGAGCTTCGGGCCCATTCGTATCGGATCGTAATGATTCGGACGTGTTCGTATCCCTTCGTAATGAGTCGGAGGAACTCGGAGAACCGATAATGTGTTATTAATGGCTGATATCGAGATAGTATCAGCAGCTTCTAATAGATGGCGGTGGCGATCGATTCTTGGACAAGTTCTGATTGGTAGTTAGACAAATTATAGATCTATTATTCAATTACTAAACTGAGTGATTCCTTATAAATTTAATCAACAATTTTAACCAGCACTGAGATATTTTATGGCAAAGTTTAGAAATTATGTATATTTTTTACTAATAGAAATATGAAAACGGAGTATAAATATTAAGTTTTGCGAGTACATAATTAGGCACAGTACCTAACATTAATTGCCTTTCATAAAATAAACTTGGCACCTCTATAATCTTATTTAACCCAACATATTGTAGTAGTGAGACCGCTTTAAGTTTAGCATAATATAAAACAATGTTCGCTGCACCAAGAGTGAGGTATTTCCGCTCACCGGCGCGTGGCATGACTGTCTACACTGTACAGTTTGATGCAAAAGTCCGAACCAATACTACTATAAGAAATAACATATATTTTAAACTAAATTGTAAAAGATGAAGAGCCCAGTTTGAGTTCGATAATTGTCTGTAGGAGCAGCAGTCCAATCGCTTAAGCACTGCGCCAATCAACCCCCTTACCATGAGAAGCCGCTACGTGCAGTGTAAGGCGGCGCGGCGTCTCGTTTACACAAGAGTTCATGGTAAGGGGCAAGGTCATCTAATTTCGACAACACCTATGATTTTTTGAGTACATTGTTATTCTCGAAATATTTTGGTTCTCCATTATTAGGATGCGTCCTGTGTGGACTGCACCTTCTGTTCCACCTGCTTCTTGACTCGCACCTCGGGGATGAGTTAACCCGCTCTTCGAGATTTAATGTTATTTCAAATGTAATAAATATTCACGTTCTTTAATATTAATAAAGGGATGAGCAGGATGCTAAGCGTGGTCTCAAAGGGAATTAGTTACTTTATCTTGGTGAAGATTTGGTAGAAGAATTAGGAAGCTGTAATTAATGTTTAATTTAATAACGTCTTCAATTATGATAAAAATCTTAGTTAATGTTAGTACTCAAAAATAGTTTTTTACCATAATAAATAAGGTTTGTTTCCCTGTCTTTCTTCATCGTATCGACCTGAGCTGAAACAAGTCATGCTCATGCCATGGCAATAAACCGAACAAAAATGATCCTGAATCCGTTCTGCTACTGAGAATTACCTAATGGTCAACCAGTCTCACTTTGCCCGATCCACGATGTGAACTCAGGACCTCATGCTCAGCAGTCGCACTATCCGACCACTAGACCACCGAGGCAGGCCTCAAGATATATTACGGCGTTCACAAAGAGCCAATCAAGAGCCCCATTCACAGACAATAGAGTGACTTAATAATAATCGCCTTCAAAAAGTCGTAACACTTCGTGTGCCCGCGCCTTAAAACGCAGGCAAAGCGAATTACCTCCACAAAAGAGAAAAGAAACGCCTTTTATCTTTTCTAAAAGGGAACGTCAAAAGGTTTTTTACGACAAACTTTGAGTGGACTTGGCTGGGTGACGAGTGAACTCACAATTGTCCACTTGTGGCAATTGGAGAGTTCATTTCCAGCCTTTTGTTATTTAAGCGATCGGCGTTACATAGAGAGAGCCTGAGTGCCACAGAATGGCGAATATCTAAAAAAATTTTTCTTAAAAATTGCTATCTACACGCCTGCTAAACAATGTGTTCATCATCATCATCAGCTGGAAGACGTCCACTGTTGAACAAAGGCCTCCCCCCTTTAACTAAGTATTACACTATTAAACTTCCAATGTCTTCTATACTATAGAACTTAGAGATTTAAAACGTTTCATAGTACACTTTATCAGCTTTCTTTGAAACTATAGTAAATTATACAGGACCCTTTTTATCTTGAACTTTTTATTTTAGTCATTTTATTTAGGTACAAACTTTTAAAAGATTTTACAGAAAAAGTGTGATAACTACGTAGTTTTGCAGGCCAATCTAGTAAAATTCAGACAATCACGTATCTTTGCTGATAAGAAATAAGTTTTACGACAGGACAATTTTCTGACATTATTTTTGATTTTAATTCATTTCTTTCTTTTTTTAGACATAGTTGCGTGCCGGGATTTGAAACTGCGACCTTTGCAGTCCAACGGTCATCCCCTTCGGGTATCAGTGCAGTTATTATGACTTAGACTATACCACATTCGACCAAATAAATGTATTACACCCACGGAACAGCAAACTGACCTGAACCCTTTAAAATCAACCCAAATGACGAAACCAACTACAACTATCACATACAGGTAGAGGCTGCTCGCTCTCGAACCGGATATAAGATGATTTCCCGTCGGTTTCTGTTACCCGCGCCGGAGTTATTATTAATGTATGCCGTAGATTTACATATTTACTGGGTGCTGGAATAGCAATTAATTTCATAAGGCTGTGCGTAGTTTAATAGGGTATGGAAGCCATCCAAGCTACGAGTGATTTAAAAGACTAACGTGGGAGAAAAACGTCTAAATTAGCCGGATAACACAGTGTGATGGTTATTGTATAAGTATGTATATTAGATCAAAATAAGGGGACATTATAATAGATTATTATGATGGATTAACACCTGCAAGCACATTTATTTCGTATTTTCTTTAGCAGATTTTCGAGAGTTTTGACTCTCTAAATTTTTCAGTTCCATGCCCTAAAGTATGTTTTCAAAGTCGGTACTACTATAAACATCTACCAGAAGTCCTCACCTCTTATCAAACTCATGCAGGTCTTCGGACGTGAACTGGCTGGTGACGTCCAGGAGCTGCTGTATGTGGTCGGAGCAGACCCTGCTCTTGCGCCGCTCGTCGTCGCGCAGGAGGATGGTGGCGCAGCCGCCGTAGTCCAACGAGAGGGACGGCTGCTGCACCACAATGGTGGTGCGCCCCGCCGGCAGGCTGCTGGTGGCGGCGTCCAGCGGGTTGGCTGTCACGTGGACCTGCGCGGCTGAGGCAGTGGGAACATAGATGGAAACTTGGCAAGTTACATCATAACATAAGCAGAATTATACGGAATCCTTTTAGTCAGATATGTTTTAGGTCTCATGAAATAGCGGCCGAGCCTGTTTCCGAGTATCAGGCATAAGGTGTTTTAATTTTCTTATATATGAATTATTCAAATTCTTTTAACTAAAAGTAAACTTTACTTAATTATAACAAATACTAAACTCCTACATTAAACAAGTCATAAGTAAACAGCTTATTAGAGACGTTTAAAAACAAAACAGATAACGAAATTCGATTCACAACTTGATAATGCTGTCTAATTTAAAGTTTCTGGTAATAGCCTCCGTTTATGAGGCTCCCGCACGAAACACTCTTTATATTTAACCTTCTCGGTAATGGCCTATCATTTCCTCAAAGAGTAAAGACAATTAGGTGAATTAGTTCTTACCTGTCGATTGTCTTCTCGAGGAAGGAGGCGGCACAGAATGCTGGTGGGCAGAAGATCTTCTCCTCGACGTGGTAAACACCTCCGTCCCCTCCAACTGCCTCCTCAACTTCGCGACCTCATCCTTATAATACTCCTTCTCCATCTTCGGTTTATTCTTGACCCTCGGCTCGCTGCCTCTCCGCTTTACTGGCTCAGGTTCAAAATTAAAATGAGTCTCGTACTTGGTCTGGCTCGCTTTTGGACTCTTCGGCGTATCCATTTTGGGGTCATAAGGGATTTGTATTGATGTCGAGGCGACACTCGTCTGGCTGACCTGCGTTTGCGTTCTATTTCTTGGTTTCTCTTGGCGTTTCGGGTCTGGGAGTGGTACGTCGAAAACGAACCGCGCCGGGCCGGGCCTGGGGGACTCTAGGACATCGGTGGCTGACTGGGGTTTGGTATAAGCTGGGGAGTCTATGTCGCTGCTGTTCTGCGCTCTGTGGTAGTGTGGGGGGGCGGTGCTGGGAGGGGGGTGGGGCACGTTGGGGTCGTCTATGAGGCTGGGCTCCGACAGCTCGGGCGCATCGGGCTCGGCGTCCATGGAGTCATCGGTGCCGGTGACGGAGGTGAGCGCGGTGGCCGCCGAGTCGGTGCTCGTGTTGATGGTCTTGTCCGAAGTCGTGCTGCTGCCCATGACGACCACCTGCAGACAAAAAATACCTTATAGATCTGTCGTTCTAGTTATAGTATATTGAATAGTTAAGACACACTTTCGTAAGAACTATTGATTAATTAAGCTCGTATATTTGCTTTTAAAAGAGCCATGGTTTACATTTGTTACTTAAGTGAATAGGTCGAACTGATCGGTATTTTACGGAAAACAGACTCTTTACATTCACACACGAATTATTTACAAGACGAAGGATCCCATATTGAAACAACAATACATTTCGTACAATGTTTTATTCGATCGATCCAACAGAATATATTTATCACATCAATACACATTAATTACGAAACACGCAGTAGAATAAAGTACCACAACCGGCCGTACATTAACAATTCAATTATTCACTCTCCTTTTCATGTACCTACTGGCAATATTGCGGCGTTAGTAACATGAGCACCTTTCTATAACTGTACGCTTGTACAGTTATAGAAAGGCTATAAAATCGATATCATGTGATGCCGTCAGCTGTCACACGGTGCTATTAATACGACAGTTTGATTGGAGCTGTGGCTGATCTATGTGGCTGATTGGCCTTCAACGGTGCATGCCACAAGTCTGTTTGCTTGAAATAAATAATGTTGTAAGTCCTTCTTGCTGTGTATTACACCTGTAGTCGATAGGAAGAAGTGCAGCACACTTGCATTTCGTCAGAGTTAAGTGTAATAGAGAGTGACCTAATGACATTGATTGGAAACAACTTTTGGTCATTATTGCATACCTAAGAAAGGGCACGATGATACTAAAATTGCCACGTTGAGCCACAACCTGAAAGATGCTTATTAATGAAAAAATATTATAGGAATTCTACAGATTATTTTTTGCCCCATAATGAAATTTCTCTTGTATCGTAGATGCGTTTTACAAACATGAAATTTAATAACACATACACGAACCTCCAGACTTGGGCAATAAATCAGCGGATAACAACAATTTTTGTTCCGAATGGGAAATGAATTCGACTTAGCTTAGCCACTGCGCCCATCAGGTCGTCAAGTTTTAAAGTTGTAAAAAGAACAATAACTGCCCTACACCAACAAGCTAAAATGAAGAATACGGTGAGAACGACTAAGGCAACAGAGGTATAGGATCGTAGCAAATAGGAACGAGACAACAGCCTGACAACTCCCAGTTTTACGTTTGTGCTCCGACCTTTCAAACAGATGCACCGCAGACCATAAACCAGATACAACCTAGATTTGACGGCGGCCATAACAGTGAGTGTATGCATCCAACACTATACAGAAGCATCGTAAAATAACTCTACACATAAAGTGCATAGTGCACAAAACAGTGCAGTTATACGAGCCATTATGTTCGTCGTAAAGAGGCGAGTGACGGAAAGTAATCAGACGGAAGGCATGTGATATGGTGATGAACTGGAGAGCTACGCATCGAACGTGTGTAATCTTTGAAGGAGAAGCCAGCGGTTTTCTCCCATATCAGGAGGCCACTATTTACTACAACAGCACGCTGTACGCGCAGTTCGGCTCTTTGCCGCCAGCACCCTCACCGGCCTCACCAGCTCATAAGGATTCTACTTATCAGGTCCACATTAGATTAATTAGCCGTCCTGCTACGAGGACCATTTTTGATCGAGAGTCAGACTTGCTTCAACCATCAGTTGTTCCTAGGCGTTATTGCTACAAGGCTAAGCCTTGCTACGAGGGTTCATTTTAGATACAAGCCTTCGTTTTGCTAAGAATAAGGATAGAGATGATTTATTTAAACCAAATGAAATCAAGTAGAAAAATAAATCATACACAATTCAACACTTGTGTTATATAATGTGTATGTGATAGCAGGCGCGTCTCATTCGAACTGTCCCCTGTTACTAACACTAATGTCCCATAGCTAGCTAGGCAATGGATTCTTGTTTCTAAGTCTCATAAAACTCTTTTTCAAATACCTACTTTAGAATAAATATACTTTATACGAGCCTCTATGAGAGTGTAATACTATAACCGTATCTACGGCGGGAAGCATCGCATGTAGCGAACGAATCTAACTCAGAAACTATTCTTTGAGCGAAGCGTTCATAGTTAGGGCTGCCACGGATTAAATACTCTATTGTAACTGTCTAAAAGTTGATTTGAGGTTAGGTTATCTGATTTTTAAGTTATTGCACAAAGAACATTGTGTAAAGTATTACGGGGTGAGTTATAAGCAAGTCACAATAAATATTGTACTGTATTGTATAAATTATAGAATACCTTCCGCTAATACCCCCTTATTAAAAAAGTACATTTTTCAAGGATTAAATTGTACCCGACACTGTCGTTTGCATGTCAAATAATGATTATTATTATTATTTTAGCCATGATCGTCCCACTGCAGGGCAAAGGCCTCCCTTTACTTCCTCCATTCCAAATAATAGAGATGTCAATTAAATTAATATATGTTGTAATGTTCATGAACGTGCCAGCCCTAGCTCCCGTCGACGCTCAACGAACGAGGTGTACACGCAAACTTTCAAAGTCGGAGTTGTAGCGCTGTGTAATTGGGGAAGCTTAACAAATGTTCTGCGCGCGGAGTTGAGGCGCACGGTTCACTATGGTACAGTTCTTTGTTAGCCTGGTTATGTAGTTCCACTTCTGGACCAAGGTCTTGGAGTTTGACACCTGTCTTTTTGTCTGTTAGAAAACAGGCTGTAATTATCACACTGGCCAATGGGGGAGTAATTTCCCGACTTCCCAACAATCAGATTTGATCAGCCCGCTAGACAAACGGCAAAAGGCTTGACGATTTTCTACTCCGAAATTTGTGCGATCCACAAATGTTTGTCACGAATCTGGTATTTGTGTATGTGATATTTGATGTTGGTGAAACGCACCTACGACACAAAAGAAATTTGAAGTGTGGGCCGATGTTGTTTTTTTAAATACAATGCTGTTGCGATTGACAGGCGATTGACCATTAGAACAACGAGGCAGTCAGACGTCTACGTTTTTAATCCATAAGTTTCTTATTCAGCTCTGTAATAAGCAGTTGAAGTCTAAGTCAGACATCCCAGTCATGGAATATTAAGAAGTTAGAAACTAGAACTAACTTGAGTATCAGAGACTGATGTAACTCTCCGTGGACCAAGATCTGGTGCTTCCTGAACACTGAATACTTAATCACTGCTTATTATCTAGATTAAAAACCAAGGCTTATGACCCGCGGTGTTGCCCGCTAGATTTTTTCGATAGCAAATTTTATCAAAATTGGTTCTGCCGTTTAAGTGAAGAGGTAACAAAATATACAAACATACTCACAAACTTACACGTTTATAATATTAGTGTGATACAAATCATGTTCTCTTATCCCTCAACTAAAAAATAATTGGCCGCATATTGCATAATGTCAGTAATTACACTATTGTATTAGGTTATATTACCTGTGATGAATAGATGTAAGTGGTGGATGAATAAATAAATAAAAACTTTCACTCCGGCGCCGCCCGTACTGACCCATCAATACTTCCACCTCTCAATATTTAACTAACCCTCAGCTCCCATCCAAACACAATTCCCGTAAATTTTCTGACAAATTGAATTTAATTCCTGTCAGCTGTCAAAAGGCGTGTGTGAACACAATTGATCTAAATCATTCATGTTACACAAAGTGTGTCAGTAATCGTTCGGTCCATTCATCATTCATTTGTTCGTTCATTTGAATGGCTCTCGGTTAGATACTGGGTGTGAAAGGTAAAGCCGTGTTGAACCTTTTTGTCAGATAAAAATAATATTAGAATTTGTAAATGATCGTAATTTATTTCAAGAGGTTGACGTTGAGAAATGTGTAGTTTTATTACGAGGGCAGGTATTATGTGACCGGCGCGGCGTGCCCGGCGTGCCCGGCGTGACCGACATGTTATGATCACTGGTCGCGGACGCGATGAATCTTATTTCTTTTTCTAAGTCAGGAAGAGAGATGTACGTCACACCCGACTTCACCCACTGGTTATAGTCCCCTCCCTTCCCCTCTGGGTGCCAGTTTTATTAGTGAACTAGCTTCCACCTGCGACTTTTCACGCGTGGATTTTAAGTGTTTTGTATCCTACAGCCTTCCAGGATAACTGGATTATCCAACACAAAAATACTTTTTCAATTCGAACCAGTAGATCCTTAGATAAGCGCGTTTAACCAAACAAACACACTGTTCAGCTTATAATAATCGAACTTGACGATGTAAACAAAAACAAATGATTGTAATTAAATACTAGAAGAAAGTGCAGTCTTACATTCATAATTAATTTTCATCTAATTTCTAACCTAATTGTACCTAATTTGTAACCTCTTTAATATACCTACCGGTGTAACTAACTACAATACTTCATAACAATGTATCCTCCACGTCACGGCCCCAAGTAACCGACGTTTCATTTTATTACCTTTATTCATGAATTTTAATATAATAAAGACCCTAAAAATTATCTCGCCGCGTAATTTAGAAGATAAGAAAAATGGCCGCCATACCTTTTTATTTGACTTTTATTTTCCTTATCTTTTCAGTTGTTAAGTGACGTAAGAAAGAAAGATGTGATTCATGAATTAAATAATACTTTGCTACGCCACTGCTATGGCGTAGCACGTCCTCGCTACGGTAGCTACGCTCGTAGCTGACGCTCACATGATTACGCAGCCCGTCAACTGTAACGTTACGGCACATCAATCCGTTCAAAATAGGGGTAAGTAGAGATTGAATGCTCTGAATTGAAACTGATTCAATTATGTTCTGCGCCCCATTTTGTAAAGGGAAAAATCCTCATGGATTTCTGTCTGTCCTACTGCAGACAAAGGGGTTCGCCGGACTCGAACCTGTAACATACTTAATTAATAAATGTCTTCCTTACCTCATGTATGCCAGTAGTAACTTATATTCAGATGAGCGATTATCATACTTACAAAAAAAATGACCATAATGATTGATTATTATTTATACCTGTCACTGACAATTGCATGTCAAAGAATAAAGATATCAACGTAACTAAGAGGTCTTTTTAAGAATTATTTTTAATTCAAGTAACATTTTGTACAGATTTTTCGAACTCTGTTTTGAAATACTTTGACAACTTTACTCCCTCATCCTTTCTGCTCACCCCCTACACCAGTCGTACGCCAGGAGTCGGTTTCAGTCAAGCTTAAGTTCTCAAACTTATTTATGTCAACGATTTCACCTGACACTAATGTGGGTCCAGTTAAGTTATGAGCAGGAAGCGAATTGTAGACACATATAATACCTCCAGTGTTTTCATTAGAGAAAATCAAATAAATCTTGATGCTACTGCAAAGTTAGCTCTGACAGCCGAGCGGTATGATCATTAGACTGCCGAGTCACAGGCCGCATGATCGAACCTCGGCACTCACCAGTATCTTTTTGAATTCATGTGCGTATTATAAATTAGTTATCAGTTGCTAAAAACAGTGAAGGAATACATCATGAGGAAACCGGCACACCTGAGAGATTTTTAACTGTGTGTAAAGGCATGACAGAGGTCTACAGGCGGTTTAAACTCTGATACCAAGTTATTCATCTACCATACGATAAGAAGAAGACAAGCAGTGAGTAGACCTTATTTGTCTAAACTGTATTACATTAAATGTTTACTACGAATTATATTAGTCTACCTTTACAAATAATTTCATTTTTAACTAAAGAAAAACACAGGTAATATTTGAACTGAAATCGCTACCTCTTACAACCGGGCTCCACTCCCGGACATAAGACAAGTAAATCGCAGGCAATTTGCCGCAACATCCCCAGCCTACTGGGACCCCTGACTTTATATACTTTTAAATACATTACAGAGTAACGTGTTTGGGAGTTGTAAATGGTAAACAATTTGCAGCATCGATCGCCTGTACCGAGCAGGATCTACTGCGTTATGTATCACTAGGCTTTAAGGTGACCTTTTAGATTTTGAGTAGAAAATATAAGATTGTCTTCATGTTTTGAGGGATGGATCGACTTCACGTGACACATTATAATGAAAGATTAATAATTCCAAAGCACTGAAAACGGTCTAGAAGGACGCTGATTCTATAGGTTGGATGATGGTCACTACAAATCTATTAGCACGTCTAGTTTCCTGATGAAAAAGAACAGCATTGCCTAACTCCGTTGCACGTATTATAATGGCCATAGGTCTGCTTTAATATGCAGGGAAATGTTAGCAAATTATGAACTCTTATCTGTATGAAGAGTTCATACCCTGCAGTGAGACTAATAAAGGATTTATCATACAGTAAAAATACCACAATTAGGAATAGTTATTTTAACCTTTAGACATGCTTAGTGCCCGTGCCACAGGTCCTGTAGCCTTGCAGTTCTCCGGTGAAGAAGTGGCCGCTCGTTAATAGTGCTGGTCTGTAACTAATACCCGACAGTTGACTACGCGATATTAGTACTAGTCTCACAAATGGGTTCACGGAAATAAAGAACCACTTTCTTACAGTTTTTGTACAAACTTTCTACTGCATTTTAGAAATAGTACTTACAATTAAATTCACCAAGATTACATACATACACGCCTATTTCTCAGAGAGGTAGGCAGAGACCACGGGTTTCCATTAGCTACGAGCTTGACATACTAATTATTTCGCCTCATTGCAATGTTTAATTGGCAGGACTTTCTTAATAATAGCTTTTTAAGTTAAGGTTGATTTTTCAATCGTCAGTTAATATATTCGAAGGGTAAAATTAACATTCTGATAGTATATAATATTTATTGTTCAGATAATAATTACCCAGCAATTAGAAAATTCACCTTTAGTTGAATAAATAATTATGATTAGTGTATAATTCTCTAATGGCTGATTGTTAAATATTTTTAAAAAAAGTACTGCACACATTGAATAAAAATCTAGAATAAAATATATTCCATTTTGTGATTCGAAATAGAATTAAAGCCCGAATATAATGCCTTTACAAATAGGGGTTAGAGGTGACAATGAGTAAGTACTCCAAAAAAATGGAGTCCCTGAGAGAAAGGTTAATGAACTTTACGTACTAACGACCTTTGTGACAATTGAAGGTGTGATCTGTGTATAATGGGTGTGACCTCGGACTTGTGCATATAAGTATGTATAGGTACCATATACATTTGCATGTAATAGACCTATGAATACTTCATCACTGATGGCCTCGTTGGTCTAGTTGTCGCTAAACTCGACTGCTGAGTATTAGGTTCTGGGATGGAACCCGGATCAGGCGTTATTGGCAAAGCAAGGCAAGTATTGGGTTTTTCAATTAGATTATTCTCAGTAGGAGTACGGAGTCTGAATTCGCGCATGCGTGTAATAAGTTTTGAATAATAAGGCGACAATACAATACACAATAGTGTGCTATTGCATTAGGTATAAACTGTAATGATAGGTGTGTTGAGAGACATCACACTATTCCACTAATATTATACGGAAGTTTGTGAGTGTGTTTGTATGTTACCTCTTCACGCTTAAACGGCCGGACTGATTTCGATAAAATTTGTATGGAAGCAGCCGGCACCCTGGATTAACACATAGGTATTCTTTATCCCGAAAAGTAACACCGGGTACCACCGGGGGGCGCAGCTAGTAATTACGAGAGGTAAAGGTTACCTAAAAGAAAAATAAATTAATCAATACTCAAAACACATTAGTCAGACACATGATATCTGTATCAACCTAGCAAAGCTCTAAATGATCCTTCCAATGCGAGTCCCACGCTCCTCTCAATGGAGGTAAGATGAATCTGCGTATTAAAGATAAAACATTTTTATTGGAAGCTGTTTATTTATCGCTCAGGGGTCCTCCGTATTATGGGCCTTGGAGGGGGGATTACAGAGGTACGGAGGAGGGAGTTACTTATTATTTCACAATCCTTCTTGTTGGGTTTGCTCTTAGAGATCCGATTTAAGTGGTAAAAATTGATTGTTTCTCTACGCTTTTATATTTCGATCAGTTAAATCTTTACTTTACAATAATAATAACGGCCTATAACTGAGAAGCACTAGAGAAGGATAGAGCATTGATCGCCACGGTAACTCAGTGTGGGCGATTATAAGATAATTAAATCCAGGTTTCCTTACGATGTTTTCCGTCACCGTTAGTCAGTGGTGTCTTAAAATATCTAAGAAAGTTGTAGTAAATTGAAAATTTCACATTGATACTGGCCTGGGTTCGAACCTGCAACCGTGTGCATATAAATCCGTTATGTTAGCCACTAGGGAAACACTCCTTTAAACAAGAAGAAGAAATAACTTTGTGAGGAAATTTTTTATTTCATTCATTCAACAGAAATGTAGGGACGAGAAAACATTATCAAAACTTTCATCCACACTATCGTTCTTAACCGTCATATTTTGTTTTAATAATGTCTGTAACTTTATTATTGAAACAATAAAGCATTATTATTATTATTTAAATAAATATAACATACATGAACATCACGCCTATTCCCCGAAGGAGTGGGCAAATGTGGACACTACACCCACATTTTACCCATTACCAAAAAATCACCTAACAACACTTTGCACAAACCGGACTCGAACCCAGGTCCTCATGCTGAGCAGTCACGCTTAGCAACCACTAGAACCACGATGCAGTCCTAATCAACGTGTTACTCCATCCAATTCCTGACCGAGTTAAGCTCAGTCAAACATCAGCATCAGACCCCTAATCTGCAGCTATCATCACGGCGCTAATCACCCCGGCTCCGACAGTGAGGCTCATCAATCTAGATTACAGCCGCGGCTGGGACCTACATAATCTGGCTAATCTAATTTCCTGGAACCCTCTTCAATCTTGACGTTAGGAATTAATCTACGTGAACTATCTAGTCTGCCGGAGTGCTTAGATGTTGCAGCTTGCTTCCAGTATTAGGTTATCGGTTCAGTGATTTATAACTTCTTACTCATATATTTTTACTCAACATCAGCCAGAACACGTCCACTGCTGAACAAAAGCCCTCCTCCTAAGAAGGGGGTTACCCACCCAGGAATGAAACCATAGATCTTCATCATCATCAATTCAGTCCACTATCATCCACCGTTGCTTCTTTATTTCTCTGCCAATTCTTGAGTGAACCAAAGACGACACGCTCAGTAATCGTGTTTAGCGACCACTAGACCTATGAGGCGGCCAATGGTAATAAGCCCTATGTACGCAGTGTCAAACCACACACTAGTACACAAACAAAACAATTTAATGTTGCGCGGGATTGAACCTCACTCCTAGCAAAAGTTACTTAATCGCTTCACCAACTGAACTTTCTAATGATTTTTTTATAGGAAAACTCGTTCTCCATTTTATGATCCTTGTATTAAAAACTTACTCCCATAAAGTTCCTCTATACCTACAAATGTTTTACAGCCATGAGAGATCGCGCATAGTTGAAAAATCTCCGTAGCTGTAGATTCCAGACAGTGCTAGGAGTTTGCAGTCACAGTTTTGGTTACTTAGCTTCTTAATCGTCAGATAGTTTTTATCCGTATAATAAATTTGACATAATATTTTCCATAGATTTTGTATCCAAGTAGTTCCTTATATTTGGTGTCGCCTTATTTACTTGACGACCTGTCTATCGTATATTTAATCTGAGTTTTATCCTATAGTTTATCTGACGTATAAAAAAGCTCACAACCGAGAGGAATGGAGGAAGGAAAGGGAGGCCTTTGCCCTGCAGTGGGACGATCATGGCTGAAATAAATAAAATAATAATAATAAAAAATAGGGCCCAAATTGAACAAAAGAAGAGCATCAAATCCTGATCCCTGATAGTCTATGTCCACCATACAACTCCGAGCTGTAATTCTATCTTGAACATGATACAAACCCTGCATCACGCCTATAATTATAAAAGTACGTCCTAATGAACGCTAATTAAACACAAACAAAAACCTAGTTCCAAGCTAAACATCTCCCTAAGATGTAACAAGTTAATCAGTTTTACAATAAGCTTACTTTGTGAGCTTACAGCCCCTAAGGCGAGCATAACAAGGGGAGGGGAGGGGCGGGGCGGGGCAGGGCGGGGCAGGAAAGTTACTCTGTTCTCATATGCACTTTGTTATGCAACTAGTGGATGGAATATTCTGGATCAAAACGAATTTATGTTAGCTTAAACTTGAACACAAGTTTGGAACAATATTTGATGTAATGAGCGGTGATGCGGGATTTATAGCTGACATTATAGGAGAAGTCGATCGGGAGGAGGAGGGAAGGGAAGGTACCTGCCCAACATATAGAAAACCAAAAGATAGAGTACAGCCAAGAGGAGCTATGTTGGTTGACGATTACTGCATCGTAAAGAACAATATAGTTTTCGCTAACGGTAAAAGAAAACGACAGAAGATAACTGAAATCTTGCCACGAATGGATATAGAACTAGAGCACTCACCCACACAGTTCGACACCTTAACAGTCGGGTCCACGGAGCCCTGATAAAGAAACATTACATACAGTCCTGCCTGTTTCCCACAAGTTTCGGCAGAGACCACCGATTTCCATTTGCTACGATCCTGGCATACTTCCTTCACCTCATTCATATAACTGGCGAAATAAAGGAGTATCTACCTACCCCAGTCCCATACGTCGGAATAATGACACATAACACCTCGGCACGTGTAAATCAAGGCGACATAGTACTCTACGACCCTACGTTACAATGTAAGCGACCTACTCTCTTAGAGCCGAGGTATCGATTCCAGTTATATTTAGACTGTGTCCAGTCACAGCCAACCCTGTCAATTAAACATGTAGAGAAATGAGTATGGTTCGCCAGCGGAGACATGCTTGAACATAAACCCTGAGCGCGAGGTCCTGGGTAATTCTTAGCGGCAGTGACTTTGCCAGTTAATGGCAATAGGCTTGCCCCTAATTACATAGGGTAGCACATAAATATAGGTGTGTCTTAATTACAAATTATCGTATGGTTGATAAACAACCAGGTGTCATCGTTTAAACCGTCTGTAGGCCTGACGAAAACTCTCTCAGGTGTACCGGTTTCACGATGTTTTCCTTCACCATTTTTACCAACAGATAACTAATTTAAAATACAACTGAGCAAAGAATTTAATACTGTCAGAAAACACACACGCTACGAATTTGCTACGAAACGCTACGAGAGTGCTACGCGTATCCTCCCAATCAAAATACGAATTATTCAGTTTAAGCTCCCACGGCTACTGGTATCGGATCTCGTCGGATCACTGAATGAGATCATATTTACGCTCTAATTGTTACAAAGGTAATCAACACGGCGAGGGCGATCAATACCCGGCAATTCTTCGGCGTTGCCCGGGTATTGAAGGGTTTTTAATTATTTATATTCCGGGATTTGTATAGGGGGTCTCTATAGCCACTTCCGACGCAATTGACCCCGGACGGCTACTGAGAATTACTTAATGGATTCTCAGATCCTGTAATCAAATGTAATCGAAGAAGATATTAGAATCAAGGAAAATGAAAATGGCCAAATTGATTTTTACTTTAAAAAGAAAATTTTAATTAACAAAAACCTTTGTTAGTCTTTTTGAGAATATACTTGTTATAACTACTGAACAATCTTAACCAGCGGTTAAATATTATTAATGTTAACTGTGTCCAAGTGTGTAAGAGTTATAAATATAGCTTTTTTTAGATGTCGCTCCACACGAGTGTTTTTCCTTCATCATGGGTGCGTTTTACAAACATGATAAAATTATCATAAATATAAACACCCAGACTCAGGACAAACATCTGTTACGGGTTCGTTTTCCGTACGGGGCAAAAATTTGTGCGACCCGTGTTTGTGAATGTGGTATTTCATGTTTGTAACGCACCCACGATGCAGGAGACATTTCTCGGGCAGGGCGATTTAAAAAAAAACATTTTCAAAGTTGTTATCTTTTATTAGAAGTCTGCATCACCCATAACATCAGTAACCTTTACAATGTGGAACCAAACCCTTGTCGCAATAAACATCACGCGTGGGCGTAAGGACTGAGGTAACACAACAACCGCCCATTGAATCACTTCCGGTGTGTCGCCGCCCGCCCTCCGGATATCTACGTCACTTCCTACTCTACACGTCGCACACTTCCTGAACCGTTTTAGTGTATTCACAATATCTCAACCGTTTATCTGATGTTATTGGTTAATTAGGCACTAATTGTATCTATTATTCAGAATATGTCTGCTGTATTATAAAGCAAAATAGTCACCCATCAGAAGGCTGACCGCAGCGACTATTGCTTGACCTACGGAATTGACAAAAATACAGCCAGTTACTCCAGGTCCTAAAGTTACTTGTGATTAGACCAACTAAAACCATTAATGCGTGTTACGGAAAGAATATGTCTATTGAGCTTGAAATAGCAATTAGCAGCATGTATCTAATTATAATTACAAAAAACATACCAAATCATTTTCAGTTCGGCTCGCGACCCTGCCGCGTCACCAGCTCATGAATAAGGGCTCCGGTCAAGTTCCAAACTATTTGGGCACTCCCGAACACACCCGTGAGTATAACCGGGATATACAGTTAACTTTCAGTTCATTATTTTGAGCTGTAATTATGAAAATAGGTTCTATTCTCTCTTTGCCTCTTGTGGATATATATAGTTAATATACACTTTCCATAACTAGCTGTACCTATACATATAGGCGCATAGAAAAAGTATTTAGATGTAATTTCTAGTGTCGAGTCATACGTATTCAACGTTAGCCATCACACTAAACATAAACATACAGAGGCCAATATGATTCAGGTTAAAAAAACGCCAACTTAATCAAAACAAACAGAATAAGAAATTCCCATCACACTTCTAGAATCAATTCGCCCACATTCGACCGCGCCGGTTCGATTCCCGTCGTAAAACATTTACGAGCGCCGCCGCAGTGCTAGTGCTTGCGGTATTCTATTCCTTTACGAAACAGATCAGGTGTGGTCCATCACATCACGCCAGTTTTGCCAATGAGGTAGGTAGAGAAGTCTGTTCAGTTTGTAAAAGAAATATATCCATATATTTTTTATGCTAATATTATAAAGCGGTCTTTGTTAGTTTGTATGTAAGGGGTATTCGCCGGAACTATCCGGCCGATTTCTAAAATCGACGATGTGATTGGCGTATTGCACAGCTGCGCTAAGGGTTGTGGGTTCAATTACCGCACGGGACAAAATAGAAGCAATATTAAAGTTGTACCCAGGAAAAGACATGGAGAATTTCCATGCCTGATGAAGACACTGAAAGATGCTTGTACTTCATGATAACAATGCAATACTTTAAGATTTTCTGCACTATTGATCGTTTACATAAACTCTAGGCAGTTTATAGATATACGATCAGTTAATAATAGTCTAGATAATTTCTTCTAAGTTTTAAAGTTCAAATAAAATATCCGTTGCTGATTAAGTATTCGTCCCGTATGAGATTAAGTCTCAACGAACTCCTCCTGCAAACACTTACAACGCTTTAAATAAATTGTGATTTCAATCCGCGTAAACGCTATTCATACTAAGATGTTCTTATCTTAATAGTGTAGTAACAACTTAAGTCTAGATTGAACAAGCTGGAATAATTCCACGGTAAATCAACAGGCCCTAGCCTAGACTATTATGATCAATGCGTCTGTCTAACGGTTAGACTCGGTCTGACCTAATCGATAAATGTTAGACGCTTGTCTGACCCCAGTAGAGACACTTCTCAGTAACATTATGTATCCAATGTTATAGACGATACGATAAATTAACGCTATATAGAATATTTCTAAGCTTGCATTGCAGGTCCTTCTCTATACGAGAAGAGGCCTTTGCCCTGCAGTAGTACAGTTATAGGCTGTTATTATTTATTATTGCAGTAAAGTGCGGCGTCTCGTTTCCATAGTACACCTACATTTCGCCGGGGCGAGCGTATTGCCATCAACCGGGCAATCCAGACTAAAAAAATAACCTACAACAGTACTTTCCGATTCCGACCGATTCGAACCCAGGATCCGCGCTCAGTTGCGCTTAACGACCACTAGACCAATGAGACAGTATACTATCCTACAATTGGTCGTTAACCACCTCATTTAACATTCCACCAGCATTTCTCTCATCAACAACATCTAGCCGACAACATTACATTACAATGGGCACGTACCGCACAGTTAACCCTTTGCAAGCCGAGTGTCGTACGGTTAAGACAGAGTACACTGCGAGGCCAGACTCGGCCTTATGAGGGACAATTGTGGTGCTAATAGGTGTAAGGTACATTCAGAACAAAGGTGAATAGAGTTGAATATAATATAGTGTAATCTTAATAGGATCATTGCGGGGTTTTATTATATCTTGGTTTAAGTATCTTTAGTATAAAGGTAAGAAATATTGTTAAGCTTATTTTAAAGATATTGAACTTTGAAGGGTGGCTTGAAGGTTCAGGGAACGCACTCGTATGCGAAATGCTGGTTCACATCCAGGCTGACCATCAGTGATTTTTTTAAGTATTTGTCCACTCAGTCAAAAATATACTTAATTAAAAAATGTTTTCTCAATATTGCAGGCAAAGTATATTGGACAACTAACGCCAACATTGCAGCCGATCAAACTAGTACAACAAAAAATACAGTCTACGCATATAGAAAACTATTTTTAATTTGATTCTGAAGAAGTTAAAAGCTAACATAGAACGATTAATCTGTAGCTCACATTGTTAGCTCAGCAATGCTCAGGGCGCAGCACTCGGACCAAGTACAAGTTCTTGGACATCACTGGATTAGTTCGCCTGCGCTTGCTATTAGTTTCTCACAGACATCGTACTTTATTAGACTGTGTATAGATGGTAGATTTAGCTTCTGGTATTTTATTGTTTCTGTATAGAAACGGTTTATTATATCAATATAAATAATTTGGTTAACTCATTTGCTTTTTGGACGGTACTCCGTACATGTTAGTCTAGTAGTAGTATTATAACTGAAGCACCCACTATATCTTCGGAAAAATCTTACATTAGGGACTTTTTTTTAAGAAACCTTACTGTATATAGTCCGCATTATAAGGACAATTATTTATCTTCAACCGCCTGACAATTTTGCTAATTACTATCATACTCGTCGGTGGCCTCTATATCTACAACATTATATCATTTATGCCGTGTCATATGGGTCCCATATGACAGGACCCTATAATATGTCGTTATTACAAAATACTTATATTTATGTACATAAGGAAATACTCTGAGGTATAACATAAATCTGTATTTTACAGAAATAAATCTTACTTATCTTCATGTAGATTATAAAACTGACAGCGGCGGCCATTTTGGAATCGCGTCAGGCTATAAGTCAGCTGGCTAATTGAAAGAACATCTTCACAGGGGCGCGGGGAAGCGGGGGATGCCCAGAGATATTCTTTTAGACGTAATTTATGTATTTATTACAGTTCTAGAGACAACCGTGTAAAAAGAGGTAAGGTAAAACATAAAAGTGGAGTCATTCACGTGCTGTCGTATTGGCGAGTTCAGTCTAGAGGTTCCATTCGAGTTCGAAACCAGTCGGGCATTCCCGAATACACACGTGAGTGATATGGATAACATTCACGATAATTATAGTGAGATTATAACATACTTTCAAAAACTTTTAAAAGTGGGTGTAAAACCTGTTGACATTATATACGTTGACATTATTTAGTAGCAATTTTTGTAAGCCTGTATTTGGAGACAACTGCCTACTAGTCATGTACAAAGAGAGAGACCTTTGTTCGACAGTGCAAATCTTCCAGCTGATAGTGGGAGTCATCAACAGGGTATTTGGTGAAGACTAACATAACAGAAGCCGAGTTACCCATGTATTTCATGAACAGTACAAGTTACAGGCTGGTACTACAAATAGTAGAACAAGTTAGCGACCCCATTGAACAAACTACAAGCACTAAAAGTTATTAAAACTGTAAATTGACACACATTTGCCTATCTATAACATATCTATAACGAAATTAGGACGAGGTGGCCATTAATTGTAAGGTAGCTTGTTAGATTTATGGTGCTTGGCCCGTAAGGGATACCCGAACCCTCGAGGTCACTGTTATGGAGTATAGGGTGACCAGGGACTGTGGGTCAAGGGGTCACCTCATTTGCGTAACCTGGCATTACGCATAGTGCGCGTTCGATGCCAAGGTCGGGGAAGAGTAATTGGGTTTCAGGGACATTAGAGCTTGTTATGTTTTTACCAATTTTTCAATGTTTATGTGGTTACGTTATATATTGGGTTCTTCCCCGATGAGGTAGGGGAGGGAAGGGTGTTGTGTAATAAAGTTTAGACCACAGTATATGGGAGTACGGAAAGATGAACGATGTTAGTGTGAGGGAGAGACAACAAATGGAAAAATAGTGCAATTTTAAAAGCTTTATTAAAATAACTAATTGGATATCTTTCGTAAAGTTTCAAATTATTATTTTCATTATACAACTAATATGACTCCACATTGTTGAATCGGTATATTGACAACAATAAACTTGTTATTATAATCAAATAATAGGTACTAATAAACGCACGTGAGTACAACCTTACCAGTGGAGAACACTCACAAACATTATTACAGTAAAATATGGTAATTAAAACTAGAAATTCTTAAAGAAAGAATATTAAAACAGCACCAAGATATTCTTCACCCTCTCTTGCCACTCCAACACCTGGCAATATTCCCTCTTAAAGAAAGAATACTGAATCCAAATGGTTTATTCATTGTGAACTTATTTAAAGTGTTCATCAGGGTCAAAGCATCGCCTGTGACGTATGCTAACTAGCACAAAGCTAGAGCCATGGAAAAAGTCCTTGAATACTGAAAAGGAAAGGAAAAAGGAAATATATGCATCAGTCGTGCTGGTTAGAAATGTAGTCATGTTTTTCTTTTAATAAAAAGGTAAAGATAACGAATGATTTGTTTTGCCTAGACTGAATAACGGTACCTAATACGAATCTAATGCTGTAGTTGTGATTGAATAAGGTAAACAGGTACAATACTTTTCAAAGTACATATTAACTTAAAAACTATTATTATTGAAATTTAAAATATCAAGTTGCTAGTGACCCCCTTAAACAACGAATAGGACCCCATTTCTGACCCCCTCAAGGAACAATAAAATGATTAATAACAATCGCTACACGTTGACGACTGTTCGTAATATTGTGGTTTACGACACGACACGCTTCACGACTCGTTAACTGGGGACCGGCAGAGATATTAAACTGACGTCTAGACTTGACTGCCGACTATAAGGTTTTAATGAATGTTTTATGGAATCTGAGAAATGTTTGATTTGTTACTTTACTTTTATACTTTGAAATAAGTACCTACTTAGTTAAATATTTATTATTATCTTAACAAATGAACTACCAAAATTTATTTTTTACATCATTAGAATTTACATCGTTAATCTAGTGGTTACAAAGCGCCGTTGCTACGCGTTTCTAGTCGTGTTTGACTCCCGGGTCGAGCAAAGTGTTAATAGGTTTTTCCAATATTTCTTTGTATTCATTTTAGAACTCGTACTTGGGAAAAATTCGCAGTGTGCTCGCGTGGTGATCAATGCTCAATCTTTCGTTATAAGAGAAGTGGCCCTTGCCCTGCAATGGGACAGTTATATTATAGGTTGTTATTTACTTTGAAAGATGGCGCCTCAAGTGACGTATAGCGTCCAGTCTTATCCACAAACATAAGTTAGAAGACACATCATCATCATCAGCCGGAAGACGTTCACTGTTGGGGATAGGCCCCCCTTAGGTAAAGGGAGGGGTTGCCCTAATCCCCACGCTTGGCGAGCGGCTTGGGGATCGCAGTTTTGGTGGTGAAGTTACAGAAGACGCTGCTGCCCATCTTCTGGATTTTCCTTTAGTCCCTATTACAACAACCACGGGAGGAAAGAGGGTGGTCACTTCTAGGACGGACACCACTCGGCAGACACCATTAAATTGTTCAAACACTATTATATTCCGATCGCGCCAGTTAGCATAGCTACGCACACAGCCCACTCAAATAAATTGTTGTTTTGGTCCGAGTGCGTCACGGGGGCTTCTTGACCGGCTTTATTGTGGCCTTCACTGTGTTCGTACTAAAGGGTTTGTGACAAATATTATGATGGAAGCACACCGTTACCGGAATACTCGAGCAGTCGAATTAAACAAAGTAATATTTTATTGTACTAGTTGCGCCCGCGGTGTTACCCGCAACATTTTTTCGGGATAAAATATATTATGTTAATTCAGGTGGCAACTCTAATGACATGAATAATATGAGTAAGTGGATAATTTAATTATGAAACAAATATAATTGTTCGTAAAAACCTGTATAGGTACTGAAAATAAATCAAAGCCCATTCACACAACATGATCGTGCTTTAACTATATTATGACCCCCTAAGGGGCATAGTGGCATGAACACGGACCCCACAATCTTTGAACACGCCGCGATATCATTTAATGTGCAATAAAACATAAAGCCGTTCGCGCGAGCGATCACAAACGACCTCCTTTATTTAGACCTCCGCCGTTAATGGTGGAAACAACGTCAAAATAGACATCAGCATTTGTTTTCGACATTGTGGTGGGAGGAAAAATTTATTATGAAAGTGAGTCTACGTGGTTGAGGATAATCTCCTTTACTTGAAGTTGTCAGTATTGAAAGATTAATTAAATTATACCTGTCATTGTAGTTTGTATGTCAAAGTATAGAGATGTCAATAGACTTGGAAGTAGTTATCTTAAAACACAAGTTAGCATCGTTTTAAGTAAGGGGGGTAATATTATATGTTATGTTGTATGAGGCCTTTGCCCAGCAGTGGGACACTAATCAGGCTACTAAAAAAAAAAAAAAAAAAATGTTGTATTGGGGTATACCATAGAATTTAATTACCAGGTAGTTCCTTCAAGACAATTTACTATTTCTCATTTCATCATCATCCTATCTCCGTCCACTGTTGGAGATAGGCCTCACCTATAGCAATATCTCTATGTCTCAATTAAGATTGAGTTGTTGATTAATAATTTTGCCAGAGGAGGTCTCGCCCGGGGTGCGTGGTGTGTGGAAAGTATACAATAACACATCTGTGCCCACTCCTTCGTGGAACAGAGGCTCGTTCCAGGTAACGAATTTTCTATTTAATTTGTAAAAACATACTCATTTTTTCATATTTGTACGTATAAAATATGTTGTTGTATATTTGGCCCTGGACGCAAAATTTGGGTTCTCCCTGCCGTCAATTCTCATGAGGTGCACAGCAATCCTCACTTCAAAATAACAACAAAAACTCTAATTTATTCCCCCTATACCATGAAGCCTAGCAAAACATTTTACGTTGTGAAAGATGTACTGCTGCAGTTCATGGTACGGGGGCTGCAGTTGATCATCCAGTAGTTTCAAAGCCTCTTTGGTACAAACAAGCCAACAAAACATTCTTCTTTATAATATTACTATAGAAATAAACATAACAGCAAAATGAGTCGAGAATTAAATGTATAAACTTAACTAAATTTTAGATTTAGTTATTCAGTACTACTCGTAGCAGAGTATTTTCTATCTCAACCAATTATAAAGCCTCAATATGACCGTCTACCCCACACGCTGCGCCACTCCCTACACTAAGGAGCGTGAATATGATTAGCGCCTCAGATTGAGTTATTTCCATACAGTTGAGCGTATAATTGAGTTTGCCGACGTTTATGTAAATAGTAGACTCCATTACACAGAGCCCGAATCACTGCTCATCAATGAGATAATGGCGAGAAGTTCTACATAAATATACTCTGTATAACAACGTAAACGTATAGGCAGAGGAGTATACTATACCCACATTTTGTTATTTACACAATATAATATAAACACGATACGTAGAACAAAAATGCAAATTTAAAAACATTGCCTGTCTGACTATTTGTTGTTAAGTAATTTTGAAAATGTTTAGGATTCCACCAGCTTGGATTAAATACCAGAAGCTTTTACGCTGAGAACTGATTTTCCTATGGCATAAGATATTCTTAATGTATCTCACGTAGGTACCTATACACGATATAACACCACGCATGCGCATTACGATAAATCTGCGATATATACCATATCCTTGTCATCTACAATATTAATGAGAATAAGAAATGTATCGTGAAGTCGCGCGAGAAATGGAACATGACAGTCAGTAATCACGTTCGAAGGCGAGGGGTTGGTTAACGAAACCCGTCAGGAATTCTAATTGCATTTATTTAAGTAATATTGTGAGCAATTCATTATTAAAGCTCATGTATAATAGAGGATGTTTGTATTTCCAATACATACACCGTTGTGTCAAGCCTCTCTCTCAGAGGGGTAGGCACAGACTACGGATTTCCGTTTGCTACTTATTTAATTAATTAAATAACAACGACATTACACAAATTACATTAATTTAAGACTAAAAAATACACATAAAATAAATACACACACACGTACAAACTTTTAACTACATGTTACAATAATTGTACTATGTGGTGGTTATTTTAATAATAAAATAATAGCAATAGACCCGCCCCTATTACATTGGGACCTATAACTTATCTGGCGAAATGTGGGTGGACTACATGTGCACCTCTGCCTACTCCTTCGGGGAATACAGGCGTGATTTTGTTTGTCTCATTTTAATTCGTCAGAGAAAAATACTGTATCTGTATGGAATTTATATCAAATTGAAACTACATTCAACGAAAGTAGGTCACAGAGAAAATCCTATTAAAAACATAAAATCCTCAGTATAACACCACACAGGGAGCTTTAACGAATGGGTTTCAATAGCTACGTGTTGTTGTGAAGCTTGATGCTCGGATATTAATGGAAGATAATGTTTATATCGAGCATAATGACAATATATCGAATATTACTACCGAATTGTATCCAGCAGGTTTATTATAATGAATTTAATTACAAGTATCACACAGTCCATGATGTAGACTTTGTAGACGATCCGTAGCCATATAAATTGTGGTGTTGCCATCATTAGAATATAAATCGATAGTCCTACTAATCAACTAAATACCTGACTTGGTAATATATGTATTGACGTCTGTTTCCCAGAGTAAGCAGAGGTTACGGACTTCCCCTGTCACTATCTTACCAACCTCTTTAGTATCCTTTTTGTTACCCTATAAAGGCATTTAAGTATTATTTAAAAGTTCCGTAACGTAATAAACACATGTAACGTGCTTTACGGCCGGACTGCTCAAAAAACTGCACTTAAGTGAAGTAATCACTTGTTTAGTGCCCCCCTCCCCCCTCCCCCCACAGCCGAGTAACCTAGAACTATAGTGTTGACCGATAAAATTAGCTATTAAATCCTCACTTTGACTTAGGGTACTTACTTATGTATTACGCTTGAACTACGAAGAGGTAGGCAGAGTTCTGATGATTAAACAAATATATAAAGATACATACATATCACGCGGTTCACTCTTACCCCCGAAGGTGTTCTCTTTTCACTGTAGCATATTAATTTGTACATTCAAATAATGATCTTAACAGGATAGGGTGAGTATGACTTTTTCATCATAATTACCATTTACTGGCCAGCTTGATGGCTAACGCCCATAAGAATTAATATTCGAGACGATATCTAATAGGTATAATCTACGATGTATGACAATAGATTCCGTCTCCAAGTCGCCGATGACAATAACCTCTACCCGTAACTTTATGTTTAGTATAGGTTTTCATTAATCCTCCTATTTCAAAGCTCTGTGTTCAAACACGTTCCCTCCAGAGCACTAGATGTGCAGTTTATTGCTCTGTCCGTCTGTACTCAATTACGTTTTAAATACGATGCTCTGTTCTGGAGCGATGCTGATGGCCATTTTATTTGCAGCTGGCGATTTGAGCTGAGTTTAAGTATTGCTAGTAGTAAATGAGTGGACGGAATAATTGGCATGCAAGCAGCTTACGACTGATAATGGCTGGGTGGTTAGTCTCCTGACGATCTTGCTAGCTGGGTTGTGTATACGTGAAATATAATATGACATTATGCCTGTATTTCCCGTAAGGGTAGGCAGAGGTGTGTTAGGTATGTCTGATTCCGTGCTGCTGCTGCCGAGTCGTCTGGATTTGTTTCATTGGGACTCATAACATATCTGTCGAAATGTGACTGCACTATACTCAAGTATACCTCTGCCTACCCCTTTGCGAAATACAGGCGAGATGTTATGTTAATAATAGTCGAGTGGTATAATCGTTAGACTCCCAAGTCAAAGGTCGGCAGTTCTAAACCCGGCACGCAGCAAAGTCTTTTTGAATTCATCTGCCTACTATAAATCACTTATCAGTGGCCAAAAACAGTAAAGTAAAACATCGTGAGGAAACTGGCACACTTGAGAGATTTTTCGACGGTGTGTGTCACCATGTCAGAGGTCTACAGTCTGTTACAACTCTGACACAATTTTGTCCATTAACCATGCGATAAGAAAAAGAAGAAGATAGTTTTGTTATTAATAAAAAAGACACATACCTAAATATAATTGCCTGGTAGGTCCACAAGAAAGGGCAAAACGCTAGACGAATAGATATCAAATAGATACATGTGTGGCTTAATGTTTATACTGACTAGACTATATTGTTATCTATGATAGGTATAGATTATGTTATTCCAATCCAATCATTCTACTCGTCAAGTGTGGCTCCACTCGTCTGGTCCCCTGGTCTCCCAACACAGTACACCGATTAATTTTGAAACACAATCCAGCCACTAAATAAATATTTACATATTCTAAAGCTTCTTCTGTAAGAAAAGTAATTTAAATTAAATCCACCTTGTTCAATACTTTAGTTTATCTCAAGTGTTGTTCAACTTATTTAAGATAGCAGCCCTCTCGGAAAGTTTTGGAATCGATTCTCGATTGTTATTCTAAGCTTTCGGTTTGAGGCAGTGAGCTGGGTGAGAGGGCTAGGGTTCCGACCCGGTTCCCAGTCAACAAGGAGAGATCTTCTTCCTTGCTAGTAGTGGGTGGCAATATTGCCTAGTAAGCTAGGTATCCATATAATCACTGCTAATATTTTAAACACCAAAGTTTGTGAGGATGAATGAGTGTTTGTAACTCCAACACGTAAAAATTGCTCGACCTATTATTACATTGAGACTTCAAGAAAACTTGCTACACGTGGGTGTACTATAATTATGTGCACCTCTGCCTACCTTTTCGGGGAATACAGGCGT
Organism: Abrostola triplasia; assembly: GCA_946251915.1. NCBI lineage: Eukaryota > Metazoa > Arthropoda > Insecta > Lepidoptera > Noctuidae > Abrostola > Abrostola triplasia. The sequence goes on from OX276442.1 coordinate 9,218,609, forward strand.
GATGTTATGTTATGTAAATAGTACAAGTGCAGTTCATATTATGTAAAGAGATTATTTCATAAATCACTCAACAGTCGTTAATACTGCGAACGAACAGACTGCTGCAGTCACTAAAATAAAATCAATCACTAAAACAATGCAATTCACCGAAATTGAAAGTTGTGGATAAAACAGCTAAATAAACAGGTTGCGAGCCAGACCACGATTACCATAACGAGTTAAGCATTAATAACACATTAACACAGATTACAATATTAACTCTATTTTAATGTCAATAGAGTGACAGCCAAGACATATACGACGATTCGACGAATATAATTATACTTACTGCACAAGTGTGTTTGCATAGTCCGATAAGACGGAAAGACGATACGGCTGGAGCGAGACCAGCCCCCTTACCACGAACTCTTAAAGCAGAACAGTTGACGATGTGAAAACGTCAGTTAGTGGCGTCTCGCTGCCACAACGTAAGCTCTCCTGCTTTAAGAGTTCAATAATGTGTGTATTATAAATTAGTTGTTAGTTGCTTTAAACGGTAAAGGGTAACATCGTGAGAAAACCGGCACACCTGAGAACTGACACCAGGTTCTTCATCAACTAAATGATAAGAAGAAGAAGTATGTGAAACTGGCACCCAACCAGGAGCTGTCCACAAAGCTTCACTGCTTAATCATGCAAATTAACTTGAATTAGCTATAACCTAAAGGAACACAGTACTAATGACGTACCTATATGCATACATAATCTATAGCTAGTGGCCGGGAATGGACAGTATGGACACCCATTTATTAATAAGTTTTCCGGTCTACCGGCCGCGACACAGCTGGGTGCACACCGCCCCGCCAACAGATATCTATTCCTTGCAGTTTTAATTCGAAGCTTAGAGCCAGTGGCCAGAACAGGCAGGAGCCTCCTGGTAATTGGTTTGGTTCATTTGTTTATTTTATTGGAGGGAAAGATAATGGGTTTGTTCAGTAAATGGAAATGCGTTTTTTCTTGCAAGAAATACCTATATGCAATGAAATTGAAAAGTTAATTGTTACGTTCTGTGGTACAAACACAAAGAGCTTGAGGAAGAGATCTGTATATATCTAGTTATATATGTGCTATGAAGTTAGCTAGCTATAGCGCTTGCCGCAGTTGCTCCCGTCATAGACGTTGGTGTTTATCGTGATCTTTTGTTGTTGTAGGTTTATCTGTCTTTCAAAACAGTGAATATGAAGGGATATAGAGGAAGAGATATCGCTAACACACACTGGACATGCGCAGTCATCAATAGGCATGGAGTATGCATGCCTATTGATGGCTACGCTATGTGTTCTGATTAATGTCGTTACGGGTTCTAAGACAATTAAATAATTTGTCTCGGACACTTCGAGCTTTTTTAGTGGTTCTTAATGGATATCAGTGTAGACCTTGGCTTACAGCAATGACATGCACGAGTGGTGGGTCGCACAAAAAATCAATCGGTGCACGAGCGGGTGCTAGGGCCCAAAAATGGCGTTCTGTCTCTGTATATATGTAGGTTAGCAGAATCTTGGTCGGTAGATAACCAACTATGTCTTATGAGAGCCTAGGGCCCCCCAGTTAGACCCAGTTATGCCAACATTAAAACATAAATATTATTCAACAGTTTGTTTGGAAACTTTCTGAATTGTTTTCTGCACGCTTGTTATGGGAAGTGGCATCTGGCAGGATCGATCGGCTGACCGACTTGCATTAGTTAACTATTTATAAGACAGCTGTTATATTTAGTCTTGAAGATAAAAAATATGAAATTGTTTCGTCGGCGGTGAAGATAATATCGGGAAACATTATGGATAAAGTTATTCACTTGGGTGTAAGAAAAAACTCGGATGAATGGAATGGAACAAATGTGGTGATCGATGCTTATTTCTTTTCTGCGTGAGAAGATTATAGATATGTAGTAATAAGCACTGATAACTGAGTGGTATAAACGTTGGACTGCCAAGCCAAAGGTCGCCAGTTTAAACCCGCATGTTCCAATGACTGTAAAAAATCATGTGCGTACTTTAAATTAGTTATCAGATTCAAATCGGAGAAGGAAAACATCGTAAGGAAACCGGCACATCTGAGCGATTTTTCAACGGTATTTAAAGCCATGACAGAGGCGTACAGCCCAGGGGGTTTAACTTTGATACCAGCATCAACAATACAATAAGAAGAAGATGAGTAGCCTTTGCACTTCAATTGGATAGTTATATTATCGGCTGGTACAACAAAAACAATAATTGTGAAACTTTTAACTATTTCAATTTTCTAAAAGTACCTGAATTCACTGGGGTATCCAGTTATTCATATTTAACACATTAATGTGGTAGGCTTAATTAATACAATAGTGAGTATCCATTTAAGATAATAAGGAAACTTTAAAATGTCGTCATTGCATAATTAATGAATAATAATATAATGAAGATTCCCCTGAGTGCTGTTATGTTGACCTCGAAATATTACCGGGTTAGGCTCAACAGACCCTTCGGCACAGCGGTTATATAGTTGAGTTTCAATATTGAAGGTCGCGGGATTCGGCTCAATTGACAGTTATTCAAAATCAAAATCAAATTTTGCCATTTCCTGGAAAAATTGTCTAGAGTTAGACTGTTTGGTGTACGTTTCTAAAGTCATTCCTATTGTGACTCTTTTCGATTTGAGATCTGTATATAATACTACTAGTGAGAAAGAAATTAAAATTATATCTTCTCTTTGATTTAAGACACTTGAAAAAGATAAATATTAAAGGTTATTTGTTACCGTTATGATAACAAGACAGCGTCCGTCAAAAGAAACGCCGCGGCCGCAACAAACTCCTAGCACCACGCGGCAACACGCCTGTCCGTCTGTCCGTCACGAATTAATATTGTATTTCAGAAAGGAACCAAATTTTTGTTTTTATTATGGTCTACTCTACTTAATACAAAAACAAAAGAAGAAATCTATAACTTTTGTTATTTTCCCATTAAACACCATAATAGTACCTATAGATATTTGTATATTGTACAGATACAGGACTCGTGTAAGTTCTAAGTTACCTAGACTTTACTTTAAGACATTGTGCCAAATTATTGTACTGTTGTTGGTGAAACAATAATAAATAATGTTTTATAAGTTCCACACTCATAAAAACCTCTGTAAACTACACTCGAACTTGCGGTTAAACTAATATCTGGATGATGGATCTTTTCAGTTATGAGTTCCGTGAGAAAATGCTGCAGATTTTTTTTGTATTAATCGCATTCAAGACGCGGATACAGCGTCGTGTGCTACGTTAATTACTAAAAGGTACAACTCACCTTTTTATCTTCCATTTTGCATCCATTATACCAGCCACCATCCCCCGCGCTACACCACACGCATCACACAGATTGTTTCAAACCCACTTAGCATAAAACCACTTGAAACTCATTAAAAACTTTCCAAATTAACAAACTTTTTATTTAATTTAAATCAATCTACGAGGACCACTGAACTTTGTCGAAGTTGAGATTCTACATTTAAATAAAGCCCTCTAATTGGTCGGTCAACTCACCACTGTGTTGCCACACTAATTGGTCTCTGTTGTTGTCTTATATGAACTACCAAGGAGACTGGATATTGCTTGTAAATTGTTTTAGTCCCTTTGTCAACTTTGTGATTTAATTAATCCACTTTGTAACTATAGTTTTTAACTTTGATTAGAAAGAACCGATAAAAGACATGCGATGTAGCCAGTTACTTATTTAATAATAAACTTTCCAGTCTTTAAAAGTTCAAGAAGACTCCTTAGTGAAAACAAATGAACGAAACTTTTTGAATTAGAAAAAGAAATAGTTCGAAATAATTCGAAATTGGAAGTATTAGTTGAGTGACAGTCAGTTGTAGGTGCGGCCGGGACGCGGCGGTCGCACCGAGTGGCTGACCGGTGGTCACTCTTCACCCTTGCGTTTTAGGGCGTCGCGAGCAGCGTGAGCTATGAGCGGTAGCGATTTATGTCGAACAATATCAATTGACATGAAAAATACAAAAAGTTGACTTCACTCCAATAGCTCTTCATTACTTGAATATCGTAATACAAAATAATATGTTGAAAATTATTTCTATGGTTTATCTGACATAGATACTGTGTAATTATTCTTCCAACGAAAATTACTAAGGTCATAAGGCTAAAATGTTTCAAATATGAGTTTGTAGTCTTACAGTTTAGAATACAACTAACTAAATATGAATTATATCATCCCCATTCACAGTATTTGGGTAATTAGACTCCTGCGGTTGCAATTTTAAACCCTGCACGAGGCAAATATTTATAAAATTTTCCTAATGATGGGAAATGTTGAAAAGTATCCCACCCGCTGCCGCCTGTCCACTGCCCCCCTCGTGCGTCACACACAAACTTCATGACGTGTCTGTTTGTCGCCACAATACCACTGATGGGAAGGTCAACGCTCGTCGTGACGTCACTTGCCATGCTGTATGTGTAGTGTGTACAATGTTCTACCGATGTTTATGGTGACTTCAAGATAATACAGGAGTTCATGGGGTTTGATAAGTATTGGAGCATTTTCGTTGGTTAATCACTTTTAGGAGTCGTGGTGGCTGGAGGCAGGGAGGTTGGGTGGTTCAATCATTCAATGTCACGGTAAGTGACGTCACGGTGAGGAGACACGTGACTCGTGACCAATTGCATGGTCAACTTTAAAGCGAGTCTAGATTGACCGCAGGGTTGATTGCTCAGGGAGTCCTATACCATCAGTAGTACCTGTATGTATAGGTACCTAATTGTTCGTGAAGTCTCTCTGTTAATGCACCTTTTCTCTCCTCCTAGTCCCTTGTTACGCTCATGCTATCTGTACTAGGATTAGAGAGACACATTGTGCAAACGTTTCCACATCCATGTTCGTTCTGTCCCTGTATGAGAATAGTTACAGATATTTAAATACACCATGATGTTAGTGCAAATATTAAGCTAAGATTTTAAAAACCATTTTTATTACTTTAGCGAGAAAAGATTAACAATAATTAATATTACTAGTGAGTTAGTTCTCGACAGAATAATAATATAATCAGCATCTGTACCTCTTTTTAGTGTATAATGTCGTTGCATACGAATATGTATGTAAATTAAAACATTATAATACAGGAAAGTTTTTATGCAGGTGTATTTCAATAGAGGACGGTTATTTTAATGTTCAATGCATTCATCTAATTATGATTAAGAATTCTTGTCAGGTATTTCCGTGTTTTAATTAATGAGTTAATTAAGTGTATAGACTAACCTTAAGTCTAATTTTATGTACAGTTACATTGTTACTCAATAATTTTAATGTTATATTGTTTTATTTTTGACTTGAACCAGGAGTTTGCAAAATTTGCCGCTTGTGTACCTAATAAATTATAATATTTTACTTGTTTTTGCTAAAGTGTCGTCCTTGATACGTAATTATGTGATTTATTATTAAAGTAAACACACAACTGAGCATTGTGTGAACATTTCAAGTGCATAGGTACTGTTGCCATTATTGATATCGAGCAAAAAAGGGCCGACCAAATCGCGTTTGTTGTATGCCTTGGGAGCGTTTCAATATTTATTTTATTTTGTTTTTAGTATTTGTTGTTATAGCTGCAACAGAAATACATAACCCTAAAAATTTCAACAGTCTAGCTAGCGCGGTTCTTGAGATACAGCCTGGTTACAGACAGACGGATAGACAGCGAATTCTTAGTAATAGGGTCCCGTTTTTACCCTTTGGGTACGGAACCCTAAAAATGGTCCGCCACTGACTATAAGTTATAGACTTAAGCAATGTGAATTGGAACATGCTCCTATAATCCTATAATATAGCCAAACACTTCCTACCCCTACAATAATAAATTAAAACAAAACAAATAATCAATTAACCAATAGTTCTCGGAATTCACTTCGCTTGAACAAATATTCCATTATTGCGATGTCCCATAACTATGAACGAGACGGCGCTATAAATCTTGTATAGTCCGTCCTTTTCCTGCAGTATCACCTCCAGCAGGGGTGTCGAACATTTTATTACTTTTAGTTAAGAAAAATTTATAAGGTATTTGGAAGTCGATTTTTATAATAATAATAATAATAATAAAACCTTTATTTTCAGGCAACTATGGCCCATAGATAAATACCTTACAAACTAACATATATAAATATAGTAACATGTTTTGTTAGTATAATATAGACTTAATATTATGTTAGTAAAAACACTTCCTAGCACTTCGTATTAGTGCGTTCCGGTGGCACTTGTCCGCGGAAGCGACGGAACACCACATCTTGCGGCCAGAAGTCTTCCTGCAAGACGAGGGGCAGGTAACAGTTAGGTACTCGCACCACGAACGCCTTGAAGTTGACGTTGCGGCGCGACTCAAGCTCCTGCACCCTCGGCGCGTACTGAATCTTCTGACGCACGTACTCTACGATGCTCTCCGCCTTAGTGGTGTAACGCAGGCGCGAGATGTACACCGGAGTGTTCGGCGTGGCAGCCCGCACGAGCATTTTCGGCTCCAATGGGGCTTTGCCGCAGCGGTTCTGGACGGTCCTTTGACAGTGCTTTCTCCGCTGCACCATCTCAAAACCATCTTCATCCCGACGTGGCGCCTGCGCAGCAGGCACGGGCAGTGGGACTGGGCACGGAGTACGGGTGGCGCGCGGCGGAGCCACGCGGACGGGCGCGGGGACCGGTGCGGCGCCGCTAGGTATGCAAGCGGCGGGCCGGCTGGCGGCCGCGTCAGCGCAAACACGTCGAGGTGTCGATGCATTTACACGTGCCGCAATCGCAGCCGGGGCATCGCACTTGACGACAGCCGGTGACGCATCGGAATCCGCCGACGCAAAACTGCATACGGACGCATTCTGCGCCCCACGACGTGTGTTAACCTTAGAGGCCTCAGGTGACCTAGTTGCGGAAATAGAGTTACGTAATAACTCTACTTCAGCACGCAGTTCTTTAATGGTCCCATCTGAGACCTCCAATCTGGACTGCACTTCGGTCAGGCTCGTCTTTAGGGAGATGATGTCCTTCAGGAGCCTGGTGACGTCGACGTGGTCGAATGTGACGGGAGGCAGCTTGTGCAGCTCCTTCGCCACGAAAGTAGGCACGTCGTCCGGGTCGGTCACCTTTAACAGGGTGATGATGTCCTGGATGCTCTTCTCAGTCCCGTCCCTCCGTCGAGACGGCATCTGGTCGAGTCGATCCAGACTCTGGTACAGCAGTCTCTTGCCACTGCTCACGTCGTCTTCCTTGAAGTTAGTCTTACAGATTTGTAAGATACTAACCTCGTCCATAGTATCGATGGCGTTTTGTATAAACGCCAACAATTCGTTGACTATGAGTTGTGAGCTCATAGTGGCAGTAGCGGGCAGCGGCATGTAGCCGCGCTGTTCGCGAATTTAAAAAATCCGTACAGTGCACCGTTATGAGGCACGTCCGTATCCGATACGCAATGCGACCGAACTTTGAAGCGAACCGAACTTTTATGCACAAGGTTCCAGGTTCAAACGGACGTCGAACAAATTCTAGTGCGTAGCGTGCAGTGACATCTTAATTTTAGGGGAAACATAATACGGGCCCATTAGTATACTTTGTTAAATTAGACCTAATTAATTGTAACTGTAAAACAAAGTTCCCAGTCCCCAGTGTTAAGCCCAGTACTAAGTTCATCATCACTAAAGCAATTATCCCCCGACAGACACAACATTACGCCTGTGATTATTATTACACTCACATTTCGCCAGTTATGTTGTCACACCACTAGTCGTTCATGGGGGGATTCCCCATAGTCACCACGCTGGGCAGGCACGTTGGCAAACACAGTATGAACAATACCTACACAGGGGAACACTGCTGCCCATCCCCCGGAAATATCCCTTAGACGCCTCTTACGACACCCACGGGAGTAAGGTGGTGTATACTAGACCGGAAACCACTCAGCGTGTAAAACTGCTACCATTAACAGAGCACAAATCTAAAAGCAACGGTTATGAAAATTACCAAATTAAAAAACTCGACAACACTTTACTCGACCTGGAAATTGAAAACAGGACCTTATAATCAGTCGGGTTAAACGACTACAAGGTAGTCAGGAGTTTAAACTAAAATAATAGGTGACAATAATCTCGTACCGAACGTTTGTCACCCCTGCACATGGGGCCGCGCGGCGCTGTGAGCAGTGTTGGCGATATTACGCCGCGGCCGGTATACCTGTCGGGGAGATTTGTCGTCTGCGCCAGAAATGTGGCTTCCAACTATAATTCCAACTCTATTGTTTACCAGTTATGTGTTTATTAAACTAGCTTTTGATGTATTGTTAATTTGTCATGCTTTAATATCTTGATTGCACGTACAAAGGATATTATTAGCTGAAAATTGCGTAACAATTACAGGTGATCACAATTTTTTTTCAGTCTGTAAATTATGAAAAAAAGACTATTTTTTCTAAACTTAGTTCATATATTAATATGCGGGTCTTAGAGAAAGGTTTCAGGTTATTTTAATAGGAAAATACGCGGCACACGTTCTGAAGGAAATACGTTCAACATGATTGATGCACGTCCCGATCCAAGCGCGCCGTAATCGCTGGACAGATTTGCATGAAATTGCGTACGGACGAAGAATACATGCTGAACCACTTTGTATATAATATGTGTAATATATAGGCTGTCGGGACTCCTACAGTATTGCCGTCGAACAAGATTAAGTAGATGTACCTACCCGCTGCACGACAAAGGCCTTTACTCTTCCACCGAAGACATGATCTAACACTGTGAAGTCCAGCATACCAAATCGGTCCCTTACCAAAAGTCCTACATAAATTCTTTGTGCCCCTAGTCTTGTATCGGGTACTGGGAATAAATACGCAACACGCAACCCGTAATAGTCCAAAATCGTAGCCACAATAATATTCACTAGGTGTCCTACTTACCTAATGATGATAAAATATACAGAACAAAATTGTAGCAATGGGCTCGCCCCCTATTACATTAGGACCTATATTAGCCTGTAAAATGTGGGTGTACTATATGTGCACCTCTGTCTATCCCCACGGGATATACAGACGTGATGTTAGGATGTCTAAATTAGTATACAAACAACACTACACACCATTTCTTGGCAAATACATCTTTAAATTTACTAACCTTAAATCCAAATATTTCAAATAGTAATGTGCCTTCTACGTAGCGTTCATATTTTTCTATTCAAATTAGATCACATTTTCTGAATCCGATTGACTGGAACACATCAAGTAAAACCAAATAAAGAGCTTATGAGATTTCAGTGAGTATAACGTACTTTACGGTGGTATATACTGTTTAGGATTTGTTATATAAGGCCGCAGCACGCATATTAACTCGGAGAGGGATCGTCACCTTATGAACTCAAACCGTGCAGATTTTTTTGTATGAAATTGCTTACTGCAAAGCACACTTATCAAATTCACTTCGGCTCGGGACCGGCAAACCGTTAGAGTCGCCTTAGCCGTAGCCGACTCGAAGCAGCAGCTTTGGTTACGTGCTTGCGTTAAGATGACGCCTGACTGTCGGCGAGGTGAAAGGCGACACGGTGACGATCCCTTTCCGATTTGATATGTGTGCTACGACCCTTAAACAGAATTACATTTGCTCTTTGAAAGAAATAAATGGATTATTTGATTCTGCGAAAATTCCACCATTGATGTAGATTTAAAAAACAAATACGAGCGCACATTATTCCAATAACTGTGTTATTAAATTATATTTTCTTTTTACTTTGAAAAGCTTAGAGGTGCTGCGCTGGTATTAAAATAATAAATTGTGTTTATAGTTGATACAAAAATAAATGGATTAGATTGAATATTTTGTGAACTATTGGTCAGCGAAGCGTACTCGTGGTTAGCATTTTATTAAAGCTCAAAGGAATTTAAGTAAAAAAGAAAAGGAAAGATGTATTTTCGAAGGTGGTGCAGAGGCTTACGATGGCAGTTTTCATACCACTAGATTACTCGTTCATATTCATACAGTATTATATACTATAATTGAATTAAATGTCATATTTATTATGCGCTATCCCAATTAATCCAATAACTACTTACCACTAAGCAGTCGAACTATGGCAACAGGCCAATGATATTTAAAAAAAGTACAGATATGTTACCAGCACGCCTATTTTGTTTAGAATGTTGACAGTAAAACCGTAGTCAGATGCCGTGATATTGTGACACGATTACCTGCTAGTCCTAATCTGTTTGAACATGGTCACCCTTTAAGTATATAGGGTCCATCGGCATCTGACTACGGTTTTACCATAAACCTTCGTAAATATAACCACGCATAAATATACATTTTCTCTTTCCGTATTCTTCAGATCCTAGTGTTGTAAACGAGTCGTAGTTTTTTTAATCTATATTTATTGACATATCATTGCAACAGGTAGGTAGGTACTATACTTGTATTTTAACTGTTCGGCATAATGTAGGTGTGTCAGCATGCCTAAACAGTGCATATCTGTCTACTTATTCACTAAATGAAGATGTCATAAGATTAATATATTAAGATATCCGACTAGAAATATTAATTAAAAATATTCCTCTAGAAATACTGTGCGGATTAAAATAACTGAAGAATCCATTAATATCTTCTAAAGTATTATCAAGCACCGACCACACACGCCAACATTCTGAAGTCCTAAGGCATTGTTCCACTGCCAATACCACGCTATGCTATGCTATGGCTGTATACCGCTTTTCAATTTAATATCTGACGCCTAGCTTTCTTTATAAGCGGGGTGTGAATTGTGGGTGTGTATGTTTTAAATTGCGCCACCATTATTACCTCAGAGATAAGATTAAGAGTGTATGCCGATCTACAGTCTCATCAGAATATGAGTATTACATTGTGTCTAATAGTAGTAGTTAGTATCCAAGATGTCTAGGGCACAACACGCCCCTTGCAGTTCCCTTAATAACATAACATCATGTTTGTGTTTCCCGAAGGTTATCCCTTCGTGAGGTGTATACTGTATAGTACACCCACATTTCTCCAGGCATGTTTAGGTCCCAATATAATACGGACGAGCATATTACCATCGACTGGGCACAAATCCAGATTCCATTCTACTGAGACTACTACCACCTAATTTAGGAACCCAAACACACTTTCCTGACCCGGGATTCGGACCCAGGACTTCACGGTCAAACGAGGTTTATTTATCATAATAATCTAAGACATTGCCTTGAGAGATAGTTTGTCTAAGATAAAACTAAGCAGCATCAGTTCCCTGGGTCTCAGCTATCAGGATACTAAACCAGAAATATAAGAACATAGCCATTAATCGTGAGGCGAGCCCTGTCGCGCGCAGTCGGTTAATAAATAAGAAGTATAGCGTGTTTAGCTCCGACCCCCGAGATAAACTTGTATAATGGGGAGCATTATAATAATATATTTGTTTTTGTTAGGGATTAGGAAACCCACAAGGAATATCACCAGGAGTCAAATTAAAATAAACTTCGCCACATTCGGAATTTCTCGTGTATCGTGCGTCCGTTCTACAAACATGAAATATCACATATTTAACATTCATTACTGATTTAATAACTAGAAGAGTAGTAATGGATCAGGTAACGACATGGAAACGTGACACCGTCCTTGAGGTTATGATAATGCCGTTTATGTGGCAAAATAATTAACACATAGGTATCACGTCATGTTTGATTTTTTTTTTATGTAATTTTTATCATTTTACTTTATTGATAACAATAATTAGGATGTCTCGGTCCTGTCTTGTTACTTGAATTAAACTAATTTTATTTTTAAGGTTCCGTACCTCAAACGGAAAACGGAACCCTTATAGTATCATTACATTTAACTCTCTTCCCAAGTTATAATGGTGATTTGGATGGACATAACATAACATAACATTATGCCTGTATTCCCCGAACGGGTAGTCAGAGGTGCACATATAGTACACCCACATTGAACTTGAACTTACGTCACGTCAACACAAATGTGTAGGCCCTGTACTGGAATCGTACCGCAATACTTCGCTACAAAGACGTTCGCTCGGCCACTGAGCCATACGTCTTACTTAAGGGCCAGATGGTGTTGTTTATCATTGATATCATTTACCTTGTACCCGGCAATGTCCTCCAGTTGCACCCTAACAATGACCGCAGTACAGTTATACAGTCGATTGTCTTGTACCATTGTAATTGCATTTGATAATAATGAATATACATTGACTATTTGTCCAGTAATGTACAAAGACTTTTCTTCTTTTTATTGTTATAAATTGAATAGAAAGACACTGTATTATTATTAGCTTTGAGGCTAATGAGTCATTTGTTGTAACCTAAACTGTTGAATCATGGTTATACTAACAGTGAGCCCAATCACTTAAAATCATTGCTTTTAAATTACACAAGTCACAACCAATATTGAAACACAAACGCTGCAAAGTGTGAATACGGCCGCAACCTTGAACACGCAGCAAGATTAACGAACATCTAATTACATTGAACTTGACCGGACATGGTTACATAAGGCTCACAGATCGCAAGCCATAACTTGTATTTGACGTCCATTGACGAGTTGTCATGTTAGCTATTTCATGTTCTCTAGACAAATACTGCAATGGATAATTTAATGATGTAAACCGTTGTTTGCACAAAGGAAGCTGCTTTTTTTTGGTGAAACCGGTTTGACAAAGAAGTTTTTATTTGATAGTATTTACTTGAGAATGTTCGCGTATTTTTGAGTTATGTTACAAGCTGTCGATGCTTAGTGATTGTTTTTGATTGTTTTAGAGTTGTTATTTATTAAAGAAACTAGCTGTGCCCCGCGGTGTTACCCGCCTACATTTTTTCTGCATAAAATGTAACGTAGATAATAGATATGTGTTAAGGGTGCTAGGCTAAATTTAATTAAAATCGGTCTAGCCGTTTGAGCGTAAAGAGGTAACAAACATACAAACACACTCTCAAACTTTCGCCTTTATACATATAGTGTGAAGTGATAGTAATAGTAGTAGACATTATTATTTACAGCGAATTAAAAAATAAACCTGGAGTTTCTAACCTATTCCTCCTACGGAACCACTTAAGGAATGGTTATAGGATTTATACGAAAGTTCCTGAAAACGGTGTTGATTATAGCAAGTCTACATACATACATAAGGTCACGCCTGCCAGAGGGGTAGGTAGAGACCACGGATTTCCAATTGCTACTATCCTGGCATACCTTTTCGCCTAATTCACACGCATCACACCGTAGACGCTCATTGGTTAATACATAAATAGCAATTTCTTTGTCGAACTAAAACACCGCTTTAGCGGAGGGAGTGGGGGGGGTAGAGGGTAAGCCCGTCACAAAATATAATTATTGTATTACAATGTAAGACATTTTTTTATTGCTTCAACACTCCTGCAGGAAATATGTCACAACACGGAAGACAAATACAATAAAAACAAGTAGTTATCAGTATTAGCTAGCGGTAATTAAAGGAAGCGTGCGCCGGCGCAGCGTGGAAGGATAGAAATCAGCCGTGGTTACACACATCGACCTTACTGTTATAATCAGCCGGCTAAGGTTAAGCTAGACCAGTCGCGGCCAAGTTTACGATTGGTGACTACTAACCTGTTTGTCTCTTACCCCGTGGGTATTTAAGCAGAGGTGTAAATGTAGTACAGATAGTCAACCATAATAATTACATTATAGTCTTGAACTTGACCACAAAAACATGTTGATTAACATAATTATACTTAACCATTTAAACCGCGCCCTTGACCGCCACGTGTTTTCAATTAATTTGAAAGCTTAATATAAAGATTTATGGTTTATTTTACTTTGTCTTAGAAGGATAGTTGTTATAATTTTATGGCTATGCAAATTAAGCTTTTATTACGCGTTTGGGATAGGCAGAGTTAGTGACAACGTTAATATGTTAGATATAATAAAGACTTCTTCTAGTTCTATTACATAGACGGAACAAGAATCTAACTGTGTATGTACTATCATGGTTATGTATTTACTACCTAGGTACTGCTTAGTGGGGATATAATCCAAGCTAATATAGGAAGGTTTATTTATGTAAAAGCACTATACATGCCCTGCGGTTTTACCAACGTTTTTGCACTAAAATAGGTATATTATACTATAAAGACAGCGTATCGTTATCATTTTATAGCCTATGTACTATTTCAACATATGAGCTATACCTATATCTAAGTTTCATCAAAATCTGTTGATTCATTTTTGCGTCAAGAAGTTACAAACATCCATTCCATCTTTCAATCATTACTTAAGTAGGTTTATTCTAATTTTATAAATTGGTGGTGATCAGAATAATTTAAGAAATACTCAGGTATGATAATAAAATTAAAAAGGCACAGGTAATTGCCGGATTCGAACCCGGCAACGCGTGGATCGGTCATTCAACTGGGCGACAACGAAGTTTAACAAAATTATGGTTTATGAATATTTTAATACAGTATTTAGACAGTTTTTATGTATTACATCATGTACAGTTCTTTTTATAAAGATGTGTTTTTCTACCTGTGTATATTATTGGAGCAATATCTTCTTGCAAAAACAGTGATACCCAAGTGTTATGTCCATTGGACTGCCAAGACAAAGGTCGCAAGTCCAAACTCCACCAATACTTTTGGACTGTTTTACTATAATATAACTTTTTGACTTCATGTGCGTATCAGTTGCTTAAAACGGTGAAGGAAAAAAACTTGAGGAAATCGGTACACCTGAGAGAATCTTCGACGGTGTGAGGCTTACAGGCGGTTTAAACTCTGACACCAGGTTGTTCATCAACCATACGATACGAAGAAGAAGATTTACTTCTAGATAAAATAGCTTACTATTCTGTTTCTTGGTTTGTAATAAAGAATATTGTCAAACCACCTAGCCTCTAGGTCACTTTTAAGATATAAAAAGATTCTATTAATAAAATTGTATTTATTACAATATTAAATTCTATACAAACACGTTCGTGGAGCCACTCACCAAATACATGATAAGCAGATAAGCCATAAAATTCTTAATTTGCATAGCGACGTAATTAAAATATTTTTGCAGCAAAGAGCATTATTATACACAATTTTATAGGTACCTTTGTACACACATTGTAAAATTTACTACACAAAATCACACTACTGAGAAATTCCTAATGGAACCCAATAGCACTGCCCGACCCGGGATTCGAACCCAGGCTTCATGCTCAGCGGTGGTGGTAACGACGACTAGACCAACGAGGCATGTAATAAAGCCTATTAAATAAATTATAAAACTAATTCGAACAATATGTTTATACTAATTACAAATAATTAGTCAAACCGATATTCTAATCAGGAAGCAATGACAAACAACAATTATCTAGTATCAAAGTCCCATTATCACGCATACTTACGCCAAGTAGATAAGCAGCGATACTAGTATATAATTAATTAGCCAAACATTTACATGCGGAGTAAATATATATATTTACATAAGGAAGTGAGCTATAAAGCGAGTTATATATACTTGTTCTCTAAAATAAGCAAAAACTATTTTTTTTTACATTTTTTGTCGCAAGTCTATGACACCGACTCTTGTTAATAAACGTGACGGTTCAGGCCTCACATTGGACAGTAAAAGTGTTTTTGTTAGAAATCGTCAACTTAAGATTTGCTTCAGAACAATTTAATATTTTTATTAGATAACTTTATTTACTAGTTAGCCAAGGGTTTAAGACATACAAGGCAGCCTTGTTTACTGAATGCGATGGTTTTAGATTATTCAATCTAGGTTTTAACACTTTTTCCTTCACCGATGGTCAGTGGTGTCTATCGTCTAATGACCAAAAGTTTCTATTTGTTCTACAATAATAAAAAATCAAGATTTTTTAAATAAAACAAATCCAATCACAAACAAACTGTATATACACTATATTCATTTAATACTTACAGTTGGACACCCCATACATACCTCGTACCGATCAGAACATCACTAACTAAACAATATCCCATACGAACTACTCTCCAAGCCGAGGCCGCACTCAATTAAAACCAGGTTAATACTTCCAGTCACGGTATCACTTATCGTATATATCGATTTTTAATTACTAGGAACAATACCAACACATCTACGCACGCGTGAATTTATACAAATATTCATTAATTTTTGGGAAAATAGCGTACCTAGTGTACTGACTGTACGTCACGTCCAGGTGGTTCCACAGAGGGTCGTCCACCATCATTGCCTCTAACACATTAGGGAGCTTCGACATCAGCCAATCCACATCCTTCGTGTCCACTAGCCCATCGTTCCTCCCATATAAGCACAGTACAGGCACAGTCACGGCACTAAGGTTGTACTTCGGAGGCACCTCGCTCCCATACAGCACCATATTCTCCTCCTTCCCGTAGTTAAACTTCTCGAACCTTCTACTCCTCATGCTCTGGCCGTACCGGGCCATATTGTGCAACGAAGTTCCTGCAGGAAAATGTCCCCACAGGGCCCTTGTAGTGTCGTTTGCTATGGACCCCGGGTGGAATGTGTCCACATGGTCGAAGATGTTCATCAGCTTCTCGCACAGCACTTCAGTTAGTTCTGAAACCTGGCAGAAGAATGCAACGAACTCCTGAGTTAACGCACCTTTCGCGAGCACTTCGTGTATTCCGTAAGCCGATAACGCTCCTTCCATCTTTTCGAATGTCTGAGTCAAACCTCTGAACAGCGCTGACTTCGAGTTCGTCTGTCTCGCTGCTGGAGCTAAAGCTATTAACAACTGAACCTTGTCACAGTATCCAGGTCGTTCTGAACACATCACTAGGAAGGTCCCCGTTCCTTGGGAGAAGCCGATGTAGTTAAGCTTCGGGTATCCTGTGTAGTCCAGGATGTAGTCGATCATAGCTGGCACGTCGTACACTCCGATCTGTTCGATATAAAAATTCCAGAACTCTACATCTTTATCTGGGTTGAGATGGATGTGTCTTCTCCCGTAGTAGTTTCCTCGCACGTTGCCTACCCACAGGTCGTAGCAGGCGTCGGAGATGAGGTAAGCTAATCCAGAATCCGGTCCCGAAATTATCCAGGCGTCCGCACTCAGCAGAAGGCCGTGCATGAGCAGCACCGGTGGAGATCTCGTCTGTTTGTAACATTGTCTCGCTCTAACGATCCTGAACATCGTCAGGATATAACCGTCTTCTGTGAGAACTGTGTGTTCCTCAGAAAGGTACCCATATTTTCCTGTGAGCTCTGTGAAATTGAGCAGGGAATCCTTAGGGTACCCCAGCGAGGACTTGACCTCTCGTTGTATGGGCAGCCATGGTGTCCGTATGACGTACCCCACGGCGACGACCGCTAAGGACACGAGCAGGACGTTAAACGTGTTGAATCGTTTCGAGACCATGTTATCAACTGAGCCGCGAGCCACCTCCGCGAAACTAATCTATATAACATGTAAACCTGTATACAAGCCGTTTGTGCGTTGACGGGCGAAACGAAAAAATACTGCGACTTAGAATGATAATGAAAACAATATCATTTTTATATCTGTCTGTCGTGGCTAAAGATATATTTTTTCTGATCGTAAGACATAATTACGCTACAGATCAATGTGCGATATCGATCTCAACGTTATAAACAAGGCACATACCTCTATATAAGTATGCCAGCATTAAGGTCGAAGGAAACGCGTGTTATACAATTGTGATAGAAATTATATAATATACTATACAATTAACTTATAACTACTGATTATAAACTCATTTGTTTTAGAGAAAAAACACAATTGAAGAGAAACATAATAATTATGTAATATCGGATGACAGTGAGATCCTGCGGCGGTGTTGTTAATGGCCACTAACTCAATAAGAGAACATGTTTTCATTGTATTAGTGATCCGAAAACGTTTGTTGAATTGATGGTTTTAATTGCACACACGGTAAGTAGGTACAATAAAATTTTACTCTGAATATTATGAGGAAGATTTCTTCCTTTGGATAAAATAATTGCGAAAATGAATAAAAAAAGAATCAGCGAAAGATTTTACGATTTTCTATTTTTTTCTGATGCGCTTGATCTCTCTCCAGTTGTGTCTTACCGTCCCCAGTGCACCTGTGATTGTGTGCACACTTGTGTAAATGTCGGTAAGAGGACTTATGGAAACACAACATGACATTACGCCTGTATTCCCCGAAGGGATAGGCAGAATGACTGTAAAGTACCCACATTTCGCCAATAACAGGTCCCAATGTAATAGGGGGCAGGTATATTGCCAGCAATCGGATACAAACCCTGGCTCCGTGCTGCTACTGAGGACTACCTAAGGGAAATACTCAGTAAAACTTTGCCCGACCTGCGATTCGAACCCAGGGCCTCATGCTAAGCAGTGGCGTTTAGCAACCACTAGATCAACGAGGCAGTCAAACTTATAGAAATAAAGGAAAGAATTCACAAACCAAATACATTAATTAGAGCTTATTTATTTTTATATACCAAGTACATAAAAGAGCCAGTTGTATATAAAAAGCAAGCAAACCCACAGTATGAACGAGTTAATTAATACCAACGTTATCGACGTCACGTCTTTATGTTTCCTTTTAATTATAGCTAACTAGGCGTCGCCCCGCGGGTGTGCCTGCTATTTATAGAAATGAATCAATTTGTGCAGATATTTCTGAAAATCTTGCGTTTGGCCTTGAGTTGTGGTCGCTTTACTTACAAACTGAAAGGTCCTGGGTTTAGTTCGTAGTTGAGGTACTGGGTTTTGGGTTTTTCTGTTAGGAGATTCTCAGTGACCGAGGGTATGGAATAGTACTTGATGGTTCATTTATAAATAACCTGTATTGTCTCACTGCAGGGAAAATACCTTTTTGTTATGTTAAATAAATCATTGCCTCGTCTAGTGGTCGATAAACGGGACTGCTGAGCATGAGGTCCTGGGTTCAAATTCCGCCTAGGGCAAAGTGTTATTGAGTTTTTTCATTAAGTAATTTTCGGTAGCAGTACGGGGTCCGGATTTGTGCCCGGTTGATGGCAATACGCTCGCCCCCTATTACATTGGGACCTAAACATATCTGGCTAAATGTGGGTGTAGGTACTATATGTGCACCTTTGCCTGCCTCCTCGGGGAATAGAGGCGTGATATAATGTTATGTAAATAAAACACATTATGCTACAGTCATTTAAGTGTATTTAAATTAATTATTCTTTGTTTGTGTCTATAATTAAATTAATTCTCCTAGTCATATAGTTTAATATCCCAGGTTAAGTCCAAGGTGAACATCCTGCTCGGATAGTTCTGCACGAGCCTGGTTCTTGCCATCTCACCCCTATTAAATATAACTAATTATAAATGGGACGCACGTGGTCAGAAACCGCGAAGGATAATAATAAATAATATTAGTAATATCTTGGCCCAGCTCTTACATGGTCTTCTCATAAAGTGTTTTAGAAGAATAAAGGGGAGGCCTTTGCCCAGCAGTGGGAAAAAAATAGACTATTGAAAAATATATAAATCACACCATATAAGTTAGGGTCATACTTTTACTTCTTTGAAATACAAATTTAAGGTAATTTTCATTTTTTTATCACTGATAGTCGAGTGATATGACAAGTGTCAGGTCGCAAGTTCAAACCGTGATAAGAAACCGGTAATAGGAAACATCGTGAAGAAACCAGCACCCCTGAAATACTTTTCAACGGTGTGTAAGGCCATATCAGAGGCCTACAGGCGGTTTAAACTGTGACACCAGGTTGTTCATCAACCATACGATAAGAAGAATACTAATTTGATAGATAATTTGTAGCCAGAACAAACCTGCTCGCGAATAGTTATTTCACACATTCGCATTTCGCACTATGAACACTGAGCGCCGCGGTCTTGATTAGAAAACAATGACAAAGACAATGTCAAGTCAATAAACAATAATCGTAATAATAAGTGTTACGATTCTCTTTATTTATTCATATGATCTTACATTTTACATTTTTAAATAATATAAAAAATACAAAATTTAAAAATATAAAATATAGTCGCCAACCGGCATCGGGAACAGGTCCTAGCTGCCGGTGGTTAGGACTCCAAAGAGAGGAACCTCCTGACTATACGCGCCGTGTCAAGAAGTACCGCCTTTTGTCTTCTAATGGAGTCGCGCCGTGGATGACACGAAAACGTTAGTCTTCTATACAAGACAAGCGCTCAAAAGGTTAATGAAGTACCCATAGGCCATACATAATAAAGTAGATGTCTTCATGACGTCAGTGAAGTCGCAAAGGTGCTACTTTTCACCTTGTGCTATGGTTAGAGTTCCCATCCGTCCGGGTTTCCTCAGCCTTGTTCCAGTTTGGATGGCGTCCGGGTACCGTCCGGGGGGGGGGGGGGGGGGGGTTCAAAAAGTGTCTGGATGAAACATAAGAAAAATATTGAAAAAAATCTCATTTAAAATTCATTCGTGACTGGTTTTCTTTGTAAATTATATTTTCAGAGGTCACCAGGAAAAAATCTATTTTAACAAAATGTCCGGAGTTTTCGAAGTTATTGTCTAGCGTCGGCAATTTAGATGATGGCAACCCTAACTATGGAAAATATATTTAGAGTTATAGTACATAATTTAAAAGGTTGTAATAGTTACAGTTTTGGTTCATTTTCTTTAGATTTTAGTTTTATATAAATGTTATTTTCATGTTATATTATTTAAGTCACACGTAGGTATACACGTAAGTGCATATAAATGTAGTCAATTGTTTCTATGTAATTATTGTAATTGGTGTTGCGCCGTTTTAATTAACCTTAAATAAATAAGTGGCTACCTATTGCATTGGGTAGTACACACCTGTATTTATAGTTTTGTTAAATAAATTTCCACTAACGTGACACTAACATATAAATCATATTGTTATACGAAGATATGTAGAAAACTAGGTTAGCCCTCTTCCTCTCTCCGGGTCCATAATAACATAACGTAACATCGCGCCTGTATTCCCCGAAGGAGTAGGCAGAAACCTCTGCCAGCGGTGCACAATGCACATATAAGTACACTCACATTTCGCCAGTTATGTTTTTAGCGTGGGTGAGCCTATTGCCATCAACCGGGTCCATAATGATCTGTAATATTATATGCTAACCTATATATTATTAGGGAATGCTATAAAGTATTGAGTGAAAATAATAAAGTATGTCCAGGCATATCCGCGGTATATCCAAGCACCTTTCTGACGCGTTTAAGACGATTTGTTTTTGTTCTTCGGCCCTCCCCACCGTGCGTAAAGTTCCGAAATAAAAACAAAATACTAGCTTATGTTGGGTTTGGTGACGTCACAAGTGTTTACCAACGTCTATGAAGCTTGGGTTAATAATGAAGATATCCGCTTTATAAGTATAACGACCCTAAAAAGGTTGGTTCCTGATGCACACAAATAAAAAATACACATGTCCAAAGGCCGTCACCAGCGACCTTCAATGTTTATAAAAACAAATATCTTTACTTACACTGTAGTTATTTAACGACCTGCCTCCTCACCATGAACTCTTAAAGCAGGACAGATTACGTTGTGGAAGCGAGACGCCGCAAAGCACTGCACGTAGCAGCGTCTCGCTTCCACAACGTAAATTGTCCTGCTTAAAGAGTTTATTTATTTATATTTATATATACTTTATTGTACACCAATTTACAATGAGTAAAAGAACGCAGACTTAAAATTATGTACAAAGGGCGGTCTTATCGCACAAGGCGATTTCTTCCAGACAACCTTTGGATGGACAAAAGAACAATAGAAAAATTACGGTTTACGGGCAGTCACGGTGTACATATTGCAGACTAATCGCAGATATAGATTCTTAAATTTCAATAATAATACATACTTATATAAATACATACGTAATACAAATGTAGTAAATGGGACAGAAATAAAAGTCAACAAGCTCTAAAAAAGAGTTACAGCGATAGGTAAAACTCCTTGACAAGCTTTTTGAAAGCCTGCAACGATTGTGCACGTCTGATATTGAGCGGTAAAGCGTTCCACAAGCGTGCAGCTTGAACTGTAAAGGATCTATCAGTGAATTTTGTGGAATGCGGTGGGATTCTAAGATACAAATTTTCTGATGAACGTAATGATCTAGAATGTGTGTCGCAGAGAAACGAAAAGCGTTCTTTAAGGCAGAGGGTTTAAAAAGTACGTTGTAGAGAAGCGAAAGAATATGGGTATTCCGGCGAAGGCGGATAGGCAGCCATTTGAGCTTTGTGCAAAATTCTGAAATATGATCATATTTACGCAAGTTAAATATGAACCTAATACCAACATTTTGAAGTCGCTCAAGTTTATCGAGCTGCTCTTCTGTAAGGTCAGGATAGCAGGCATCGGCATAGTCGAGAATCGGAAGAAGAAGTGATTGTGCTAACGTAATCTTGGTGGATATGGGGAGGAAATTACGGAGCCGCCGCAGAGAACCCGCTGAAGCAAACATCTTACGACTGACCTCCTGCAGTATAAGTCCAAGATAGCGTTTTGTCAATGTATATTCCCAAGTTCCCAAGAGTTATTTTATTTTTTTATTTTATTTCTTTTTAAAACTTCGCCCCACACTAGGAATTTCTCCTGTGTCGTGGGTGCGTTTCACAAACATGAAATATCACATACACTAACACCCAGACTCGAGACAAACATATGTGGTTCGCACAAAGTTTTGCCCCGTGCGGGAATCGAACCCGCGACCCTCAGCGCAGCAGTCCAATCGCCTAGCCACTGCGCTAATCAGGTCGTCACAATCTACTATATCGCTTATATAATCGCTTAGCCACTGCGCTAAACAAGTCGTCAGTTCATGGTAAGGGGGCTGTGTCAAATTAAATGAACACCATCTGCTATTAAGAATATCCTAGTAAATAACATTGTTTGACGAAAATCGAACCTGGAACGTCAAGCTCATCACGCGGTATCATATTATACGAACAAGCTCTGCTTAGCTTGGGATCAGACAACCGTGTGTGAGATGTCCCGGAATATTATTATTATTATTAACTTCAGTTTGTACAAATACATTATGTAAGTTTTTTGACTTTGTTTGAGGAACAAATATACACAATGATAATAGTATATGTGATAGGTAAATACAACAGTATTTAATAATGTCAAGTGTAATAATAACCGGTGACACCACATTCTGCTCACCACTTAAATAAAGTGTCAAGTCAGTTTTAATAATTATAATAATACTAGCACTTAATGTGCAGGAAATCTATGCTGCAGTCTATTATAACTAATTATCTTCTTATGTAAACACTATTAATAACTCATATTGATAATACTTAACACAGCACACTGTTATAAAGGAGAAACATTGTGTGTGTTTGTGAGTATGTAACCCGTTCACGCTCAAACGACTGCACCAATTTTGTAAAATTTGGTATAGAGGTAACTGACATCCTGGATTAATACATAGGCTTTTCATCTCGAAATAATGTAGCGAGTTAAACCGCGGGGCGCAGCTAGTAATTAAATAATAAATAATATATTTTGGTAATTCAGTAACTTCGTATGCAAACAAATAATTTTGTTTAGTTTTTCATAAGTTGTTTTTATTTGTCTCTTGTTATTAATAAACCATGGTTTAAAAAAAACGTGTGAAATATAGGCTCTGTAATTACGCTTGTTTTTGCCGAAATGGTAAGCAGTGGTGAGGAACCGCCCACACTGATTATAATTACCATCGAAATGTGATTACTTTAGATTCTTGACATAATGTACAAGAGAACACCTTCTGGCAACGATCAACCGGGCATAATAGGTAAAATATTGACTGTTACCATGTGTAATCCGAGCGGAAACTAACCACCTACGCAGTAGATAATATAGTGCACTAATATGCGTGCAAACACAGGTGCACTCTCTATCCCCTCATTCACATAGTCCGATAGGACGGTAGACCGACACGACCGGAGAGAGATCAAGCGCAGGACCAACGGCTTAGCGTGCCTTCCGAAGCATGGAGGGGTCTCGACATGACTGTGAAAACGGTCACCCCTCATAAGCCCACGGCTTAACTTACTGCAGCTTACCTACAGCTTAAGCTACGAGATGTACATTATACGTGTATCGAACCCGCAGCCCTTGCCGCAGCAGTACAATCACTTAGCTACTGTGTGTAGGTACAATATTCACGAATAATTTACCACTCCACAACGCTACGTTGATTGACAGACCACAGCGACTGGAACCGACGCGACAGTTACCTGTAATTTGTTACGTCGATCAACTTGAAACAATGGGGTTGCTCCTGTATAGGTACAAAGAGCTCCCCTTAGCCTGCAGGCTACATGCTGGCTTAGGTTAGGCATTGTAGGTAAGCCTTTGTATTTTAAAGCGACTTCAAAGAAAGGATATTCTTATTATTTTATTATCTTTCTTAATATTGAACAGATTTTGAAGTTTCGGACTAAGTGATCTTCCAAGATCAGTGATAGCCGAGTGGTGTGACCGTTGGACTGCCAAGTCAAACGTCGCAAGTTCAAACCCCGGCACGCGTCAAAGGCTTTTCGAATTCATGTGCGTACATTAGTTATCGATTGCTAAAAACGGTGAAGGAAAACATCGTGAGGAACCTAGCACTGAGAGTTTTTCCAATAATGTGTAAAGCCATGTCGGAAGCCTACACATGCGGTTTAAACTCTGACACTAGGTTGTTCATCAACCATGCGATAAGAAGAAGAAATAAAGAAAAACAATAGTGGAGGTCTGATGACCTCTTAAAATACTATCGAAGCTGGTCATCAGCGTTGTCTTAAACTAATAAAATAAACGAAATTGGTACACAATTCTTTGAATTTGAACCTACAAACTTTTGAATACGAATCTACACCGTAAACTACTGAGCCGACATCGATGTATTTATATCCGTAAACAAAACATTGAAATCTATATCCTTATCAATTAATAATGAAATGAATATCGGCATGCTCTTGACTTAGACCTTGATTTTCTCGACTGCCATACAAACATACATACATGGTCATACATACATAGTAATACATATTAGATTACTGTCTAGTGTCTGACCTTGCACTTCTAATTCTAGTTGGACGACATTATAAATAAATATAATTAGGTACGATACCTACATTGTAATTAACTTTTTTGTAACTTAATATCATAGATGTCGGTAAAGATACCTAATTACCTAGGTACTTAATTTGTAATTTATATACCACCGCCATTTATCATGAGCTTATAGACATTTTAAAATCTGACACAAATACATTAGAGGAATATTGCTGTGCTATAGTGAATGTGTGAATTGATTGTATGTTCTCCGGTTCAATGTCCAGTGAGGTAGCTGATTGTCGATGTGATGTCATCACTTGTTGGTCTAATGGTCTCTAAACGCGACTGCTGAGCGCGAGGTCCTTCATTCGATTCCCGGGCTGGGAAAAGTATTATTGGGGTATTTCATTTGGTTATTTTCTTGTCAGTGCACGTCAAGTCTGGATTTACACCCGGTTAATGGTACTAGAGAAATGTGGGCATAGAATAGAATATATTTATTTGCATAAAAACATGGTATACAGAGGTATACTAAACCTCTGCCTGGGGTAGGCAGAGGTTTAGTATACCTCTGTATTCGGGGTATACAGGCGTGAAAATGTTATATTTCATGATTGTTAAAATCGCCTTAGATAATAGAAAATAACAGACTCATTTCAGATACCTACATTTAATAATAGTCATCCATATAATTCCACATCTAATCAACAACCATTATTTTAATTGAAAGGATAAAAGGAAATTATTAAAATACACTTATCTCATACCATTGTGCAGTTATTAACATGTAATATCCGAGAAATAACATCAGCAAGCAATATCCTGTGGCGAGGGCGTAATAAAGTCGCCACTCGACCGACGACACAGAAGGTCCACTCAAATGAACATACCATACAACCTCTCACACATGCGTACACACAACGTCTCAAGCACACACACTTTTTAGAGAAATTAAATTAAAATATCTAGTATGCGACACTGATACTGTTTACTTAGCATTTATATTATTGTCCAAATTAACATAATATCCAGCGGTGGGCGGAGATAGGCTGATGATGATGATTTCTCGAAGGGGTAGGCCTATATACACCTATGTTTTTGTTCCATTATTATATAGAAACACATAAAAGTGTGTGCCTTCTGAGTATACAGCGTGTTGACAGGGAAGAGCTGTGCTGAGCCGACTGACCCAGTTAGTGGGATCGATGCGGGGTCAACGACCTGCACCCGATTGATGGACATTTTGGGAAATGGAATACTACTGATACAGTGCTAATTGCTTTTGATTTTAAATGAAGATAGTTTTAATTAATCTTTATTTTGGAAGGTTAGAGGTTGAAGGGATGTTTGTGTACAGTTAGGTAGGTGAACCGTTATATAGGTTAGATTTAATTGGAATTGTAATAAAAAAATATACATACGTACCCTGTAGGGGTAGGCAGAGGTGACTGTAGAGTACACCCACATTTCGCCAGGTATGTTATGAGTCCCAATGTAATAGGGGACGAGTCTATAGCACAAATCCAACCTCCGTGCTGCTACTGACAATTACCTCATGGGAAAACTCAGTAACGGGAATTTATGCTCAGCAGTCGTTTATCTTAGCGCGTAGCTTAGATGTGTTTATATGGTGTACAATAAAACATACTCTACCATCCATCTTAGCGACCACTAGACCAACGAGGCAGTCTAAGATTTAGTTTAGTCAAACCATTTTTATGGATTTTATCGCAGTTTTATTCATCATTTTGGTCCCGACACTTCGAATCCATTACAGCATTCATGGTCGCGGGCAGACGCTAAATGAAATTGTTTATTGTATGTTACACGTGGTTTTTAAAGGGGGAAGTGTTGATCTGTTCATCATCATCCGCAACCCGACTTCACCCACTTCTGGATATAAGCGTCTCTCATCGTGACATTCACAGACAAGTTTATCTTTGCCGCTGAAAAAGTGTTAGCCCCATAAATTGATAAAGGTCGTGGACATTTTACCAACTGCAAATAACTTATTACTGAAAATTATCAGTTTTCAGATTTTTTCCCTTACTTGTGCTATTAGACAATACTACTTGCCAAATTTTATGATTCAGGGCAACGAGAAGTTACCTATAAGAGTTTGGGTTTTCCTTTTTGAGGTACGGAACCCTAAAAACTACGGCGTTAAAATGTCCGCGCAGTCGAAGACGCATGCGAAAGCTATTGGACCTACTTAA
The DNA here is from genome assembly GCA_946251915.1 of Abrostola triplasia. Classification (NCBI taxonomy): domain Eukaryota; kingdom Metazoa; phylum Arthropoda; class Insecta; order Lepidoptera; family Noctuidae; genus Abrostola; species Abrostola triplasia. The sequence continues at coordinate 9,245,849 of OX276442.1, forward strand.
ATATACATTCAACACTCTCTTGTAAGCAAAATATATAATATTCACCATTAGCTCGCCATACACATCTCCATGGAGATCATCCCATAAGTATTGATCTCCGGCGGCGCGAGGTCCAGACAGGAGACAGTCTCCTGACCCAGATCGTGACACTTGACGGGTGACCTCCAGTGACCCGAGGAACACATACACGAGGCTAATGCTCCTAAATTCCACTAACTTTACTTACATCGGTTATTTTGAAGAGATGGTTTGATTGCTACTTTCTTAGCAAACAAATGGTTTTATTTTTACTAATATCATAAATGCGAAAGTTTGTGAGGACGGATAGGTGATCGATAATTGTTATTTCTTCACACAAAAACCACTGGAGAAATTTTGATGAGACTTCAGAGTAATATAACTTTACATCAGAATAACATAATTATGTATAGGCTATCCTTTTTAAGGTACAAGATGGTTTTACGCGGGTGAAACAATGGGGCACCTTTAGTTTATATCTAATTATAATGTTAAATTTTCACGGGTTAATCAACTACAAAATAACATCCTGTATTTTGGTAAGCTTACATAGAATTCTGTTCGAAAAAGCTTTACGCAAAAGCTCTAAAGTAATACAGATCTCGAAAGCTCTGTAAATCATAAGTGTGAATAATCTACATAAGATACCTACATAAGATAATCGCGTAAGTGATAGAAATCATTATAATAATCTACATGTTGTAGAAAACTTGAGTCACCAGATTTTGTGTCTTACGTTTTCTTTGTAATCCTCACAATGTAACCATGTGTAAGCATTTGATTTTTAGGGGTTTCGGTCCAACACACAAGAAAAGAAATTCACACTCGAATGCCCTGGACCAATGTATGTTCAGTGTGTATCTGTTTGTGCGGACGAGATGTATCCTTAATCGTTAGGACTTTGTTTTTACAACAGGAATTTAAAGCTAATAGCAAAAAGCATGTATAACTACTAGTATTGTGAGACTGTGTAAAGAGAGAAGTGCGCAGCATTGAAATGCATTGACTAATTAGACTATCACCATCCGTCCCCGTATGAAAAATATTTTTTTATTGATCTGCAAATATTTGCATAGTACATCGTATACCTAGTGCCGTATGGTTTTATGTTTGTATAAAACACCTATGAAATTGCTAGTGTTGAGCAATGTTTAAAAACAAAGCGACAAGGAGTAAGAAGCGATTAGCGAAGTGGACAGCGCATCAAAGACTAATTAAAGAGAGAGAAGGGAAAGATCTTAAAGAACTGGTCAGTGTCACCACAAGAGCAGTTATGCAATTTTCATTCCACTTATTAAGGTTTCCTAATTACAATTAGGTTCATAATTCTAATTACAATAACTTACCATTACGTCCGGACAATAAACGCACCAGTCGGGAGACAGCGCAGCACCTAATAAAATAATCGTAAAATATGATTGAAGAGCTATCAAAGTGTAATAGTACAGGCTTTGGTACTGTAACGTCATTATCATTCATTTTACCGCAAGTTTACCTATATTTTACCGCGACTTTACCGCTATTTTACCGCCATTCCGTCTTCCGCTTACCGCCGCTCATTTTCATTTTTATTGGATTTGAAACGATTGCTTTAACGCAGAATATAAGAAGCTATGTTAGTTTTTACATGGAATTGATGCCATTCTCATAGAGAACTGCTATTATACAATGATAATAATAGCTATTCCACTGCAGAGCAAAGGGTACTACTTATACAGAACGAGCATTGATTCAAATCCAGACAGTTAATTTTCAATATCATACTGTGTTTTTTCAGACTTCCTAAGACACCACTAACTAATTATTGTGTCTATTACATAGCAGCCCTTCAGGGCTGTCAAAAGATCTGTAGATGCCGAAGCATGTCTCAGCTTCCCCTTTGTACCAACGAATCGTCGATTACACAGTATCATCACATCACATCAGCCTATTGCAGTGCACTGCTTGTCGCAGGCCTCTTCCAAAGGGTGCGCCGCTCGCCAGTTTTAGCCACCCAGTCACTACCATCTACCTTAAGTCATCAGTCCATCTGTACGGAAGGCGTCCAAAACTAAATTTGCCAAGCCGTGGTCTCCGTTGCACTTCCATTTATACAGCTAATTATTTCGCCTATAAAAATCACCTATATCACCACAAGGCACTGCTTATATAAACTGTTATAAACGCAAAGGCCAAAGACGACACAGGTATATGTTATCAAGTACCCCACCCCCTACCCCCTGTAGCAGATAGTAGAAGGTAGTGTTAGTGACATATGGTCACCCCCGGCATTTGAGTGCGGCCGGGGCGGCGCGGTGCCACGGACAGGTCACGTGACCCACTTCACACGACGCAGGTTCGACCCCCAGCGACCTTTGACTGACAACCGGTGATGACGCCCGCGAATATGGGGCGAGTGTTTGACGAATTTCTAAGAGGTGTAGTCTGGTTAGTTATTGATGTTTCTAACTTCATACTTAAAAATATTCCTGTATTCTGATGGGTTTAGGGAAGGTATTTTGGTGATAGAGGTAATATGGTAAGTTGGTAACATTTTTAAAAACTTGTGCTATAACTTACTAAAGCGTTTTACGAAACTAGGGAGGCATACATGTTTTTAGTTTATACATTTATGAAGTAGCAGTATTTGTTAAAAGAAACTTCCATTTATTTGAAACCCTAAAATCCAAACGTCATCAGGACACAATACGTATTAAGCCTCACCAAACTGCCCTATATTCAAAATGTTTCTTGGGAATGGCCCCCAAAGTCTATAACAAACTCCCAAGAAACATTAAAGATGGAAATAGTATAGACAGATTTAAACGTTCACTTAATAATTTTCTAATACAAAAAGCCTACTATTCTAGTAGGTACCGAATTCCTTGACGATAAATTTGAAAATAATCATGACAAAATGGGTGCAAATTCTGATTTGTTTATTACATTGTTCCTAAAATATATATCTGTATTTGTTTACATTATCTTTATAATTGTTAAATGTGCCAAATTTTAGTTAAGGGTTTATGTCTAAATTCGTGTATATATAGTTTTAAGCAAATATTTGTATGCCAAGTGAGGCGAAACATAGTGAGACTTTATTTTTTTATTAAGAGCTTTTATATGTGTTACCTATGTTTAAACAAATAAATTTATTCTATTCTATTCTACATAATTATACTGCTTGTGCAGCCTCGTCACTGTTCACTAAAAGTTTTTTAAAGATATTGACTTCAAATAACCTCAATCACCAAAATATCTTCCCTTACTAATATACTGACTGATTTAAAAACAATAATAGAATGTACAATTTGAATTTGTCATTAGATTGTTCCATTGATGGAAACACAAACAAAGGCCCTCCCGTTGCTAGGCAACCGTCTCCTGAAACAGACTTGATTGTAATGTCCCTAGTGGAGCGAAGTCTTGCGCACTCGGTACGCTGAACAAGCTTCAGACGATTGACAACACATGTGACGACTAACGACTATTTGTTCTGGACGTTCAAAGCAACTAATTGTAGCTTCATGTATGGTACCCATATATTCCGGTTCTATTTCCGATGGAAGTGTTAAATTAAGCTCGAACATTTCTCTGGACTAAATCATGTAAAAGTGAGCCTCGACTTTTGCCTTGATATTGCCGTTTATTGGGCACAAATTATTACACTAGTCATTAGACTTTAAGAAGATTAATTTAAAAAAAGATAAACTACGACAGTACAGTACAATACAGACCGCTCTAAAATAGCCATAGCTATAATATTTTTATTTCATAAAGGTTACAAAAGAGCACTTACGATACATCAAATTTAGTTGGTCGCTTAATTAAGTATGTGGTTGGTTCATTTTTTGGCCAAAGAATTAGCATTGCCATTCAACGTGGCAATGCTGCCAGTCTTTTGGGCACGTTACCGGTTGACATCGATGGGGATGAATTCTTTGATGCTTTTTAACTTTTTATTTTTGTATATATTGTTTTTATTTTGTATAAGTTGTATATATTTGTAAGATAGTATGTTTTAATATCTAATTAAATAAAGCTTAATAAAATAACCATCGAAAAATGTATTTACTTGTATGTAAATTGACCTAGTTGTAATTTTTATTCAGTTGTTTTGATATCTGAAATTTAAGTATGTGTAGTAATAAGTACGTTCATCGCACCCTAGATCAGTCATGATAATATGGTATTGCTAAGCCTACGACTACAACATATAACCTGAGGAAACAAGAGTTGTGTTACGTGCTTGGATTTGTACGTGCTATGTGCATACAAATCCACGGTAAAACTTGGTAAAACAAATGACAAAGCAGAACAATTACAAAATCCGTAGTGACGCAGGCTCCATATTGTTCCCTTATCACGCCGTTATAGGCCGCGGGTAAGGAAGGGTTGACCGGGAGGGTTGGCCCGGCCGCCCGTCTGCGGGCGCAGGGTTAACTGTCAGCTTATCTTTATCTTTTGTTACGATCTCAGGACACGGATATGTTTTGTTGTTCATGTCCTTTTTTAAAAGGTAAATATTTGGTTACTTCAATGTGATGTGTATAAACGTGGATACATTTGAGAGGCTTAGCCACACAGGTGGACCGCAGATTATTGAACCGGCATTTAAATAACGCATGTTGGTCAGGCATGATGGGTGACTGTTTTATTCACACCAAGTTTCATCCATATCCCGGAAAATAGGTCGTGTTTACGTCCTTGCACTTGTCCCATCGGATTAACTACATAGAGATGGCATACTTTGTTTGCACAATTTCTCCTGCGCAGTTCTCACAGCAGAAATTTAGTGAGTAAGACAAGTATTTGGGCAGAAACCACTGATTTCTGTTTGCTACGTCCGTATACATGTTAATTGTTTCATTACATTAAAAAGCTATCCACTTCAGTTATAAATTTTATAAACGACAACAAACAAACCAAGTTTAGCATACTTTGCTATAACTAAGTCCCTAAATACGCAATAACAAAACATCTCCTAACCCTCTAAGTACCTCTTTATGCTTCACATTCCTACCAGAGGTTCCCAAAGAACGCAATTCTTCAATAACGACATCCATGATAACACGAGTACCGGGTACCACAAGGGTACTTCACAGAGAAGTACCACGGTCCCCACATAATTGGGGGCCTGCCTTATCACTCTACCGTTGACCACAAATGGTACCGACGAGAGTTTCCAATATTGCACACTTACCATTTTAAATGTATTCGTATTGTTGCTTTTTAAATCTCCACACGAAAGTGTTTTTCAATTCTGTTTCGCGATTCCGCCAGCGTTTCTTATCTAAAAGATAATACAGCCGTATTGGAAATAGTAAAAGCCGTAAATGCTCTTAGGATTTTATTTAAGTAAGCCTATTTTAAGAATGGCAAAGAAAAAGGGAGGACTATACTCAGGAGTGGGTGATACCGGGCTGGAATGTAGATGATGGAGCCTATTTTATTTATCTATCTATTACAAACGTAAAAAGTTTGTTGGTTTATCATTATTTTATGCAGAGAGTGTACTACAAGTGTAATACAACTCACAGCGACTGGATGTACGAAGCAGCAGACCGGGCTCTGTGGCGTGCCTTGGGAGAGGCTCGTGTCCAGCAGTGAACTGCAACATATCACTATGGTGGTGTCACTTTGTGGCCCATAAACTGTAACTTTATCTCTAAAGTTTGCACGAATTCTGTGTGAGCCTAAGTCCGGACAAAATATATATGTTTGACGACCAGATTGACGCAGTGGCAAAACAATTAGGCTGCTGTATTATGGGTTAAGGTTTCGATTCCCACACGGGACAACCATTTGTCTGATCCACAGATAATTGTTTCGAGTCTGAGTGTTTGTGTATGTGTAATTTTGGGCGACGTATTAAAAAAAGAACTAAGAAATGTTAATTATCATTATTAATTATCTTCATTATGTTATATTTCTGTAATAAGCGGACACAGGTTTTTATTATTTGTGTGTAGAGTGCAAATAATTGCAGGAAAATCAGGTAGTATCTTTGTAACCGTGTGAAAACAATTTGTTAGACAATAGGATGTTTTTATAAGACAAACACATTTGTAATAAACCAATTATATAATTAGCGTGCTACGTCAATATATGACGGGCGGACCACGCTGAGATTAGCTCACGACCGTGTCGGAGTATTGGGTTACGGGAGGCCTGTACCCAGCGGTGGGACATTGACGAAGATAATACACCATCATTGGAAGTAGGCAGTCCACTCATCACAATGCTACCGCTGCATATATCCACCGCTCTTTTGGTGATTCTTTGATTTTGATCATTATCATCAGTCCACTGTCGAACAGAGGCCTCCCATGTAGGAAAGGGGGGTCCTATAATCGCTACGCTTGGCGCGCGGCTTGGGGATGGCAGTATTAGTTGTTGAAGTTAGTTACATTTTCCCTTAGTCGCCTCCTATAACACCCAACGGGCCAAAATGGGAAGGTGCAAGGTGAAGGCACCCCACGACACTTTGACTGACGACAGTTTGTTCATCACACAATAAGGCAAAACCATAAACTTCACGTAAAGTACTGCCTAATGTACCACCCACAGCTTCATATAACACTACAAAGCACTAATCCAGACAGATCCGGGAATGGCGGGCGACGTGACGTCAGCTCATTAGTGACGTCACGGATATGGAGCGCAAGACGATGACGAGGTGGGCAGAGTGGTCGGCGAGAGTGGTGTCGTGTTCTGACCATTTGGGGAGGATTATGAAGACGACAAGTCCTTCCACTTATCTTTTAGGCACGACAAAGGTTAATTTCGCGATAATCTGTTTTTTTTCTTATTCTTTGTTTCGGCATCAGCTAATTGCCTCAAAATAATATGTTTATCAAAAAAAGGTAGCGAGGAGTGACCGGCGTAATGAGATCTCTCAATGATTGTTTTTATGATACCAAGTTTATTACTAAGTAGGTATTAGTACTAAAAACCTAAGTAAGTTTCAGCGTAAATGACGTCAAATGTGAAGTCATCAATTGTAATTCTTCCATGAAGGACTCATTTCTTACGTAGCTTATAAGCTACGTAAGAAATGAGTGAGATAGTGTTATAACACTATCTAGTTATTATAATTCGCCATGACAGCATTAAAATCTCAACTTCAGGAAATTAAAAATACTGCGTGGTATCTAGTCTTCAATTCCATAAAAAGCTTAGCGTCATTTGAATAAAAATTTGCTAAACCCTCAGAATTGAGTACACCAGCCTTCCGTCTCATTGCCACACAGTCCAGCCTACTAAACGTCAACTGAAAACTCAACGATCTTCACGACATTTACATAATTTATTCCGTGAAATCTCAGCACTGTCCCAATTGAGACGGGGCCAATTTGGAGAACGCTAAACTTGGCCCGACCGGCGCAGTAGGGCGGATATGAGTTGAGAAGTATCCGAGATATGTGCTGAATTAGAAATAGTTGTCATTGTGTTACATATGTTACGTACTTACCTTTATATATTTGGAATGGTATGTATTATCTGTGTAGCGACATCTACACGTCGAAGGATAAACCAGATTGTAAATCCTGCATCTCGCTAGCGAAGTCGCTAGCTATATACATAGCCGCTCTGAGTTGAGAAGCGGGGCACCTCGGGTCACCCACCAGGCATTATCGATGGAGGAAACCCACATGTGTATTGTCACGGCTTGTTAACTGGTGGCATATACAGAGGCTAACTGTTGCAGAATCAGTACCTACTGCTAATGTAAACTCAATATATTTAGTTTTTACTCTAAAATGAGAATCGATTCATCGAACCCATGGCGTTGCTTTGCAACAACAACTTACAAAGCGTTTAATCCAAAACAAGGTACTTAATTAAAACGCCCTGTAATCTTATTCCATGTTAGAGTTAACCGCTTGTAATCGTTTTAAACGACTAGCTGAACACAACAGCCACAACAATATCACGAAATAAAATAATCTTCACCATTTTGACCAAATATGAAACGAAAATATTGAACGAGCTCGCGGCGGGCGGTGTTATCACTAATAGCGATCTCCTACAGGCGGCCCGGCGCGCGGCGGCCCGGCGAGCCGAGGTTTATGTTACTTCCATCCGACGAGAACCGCTCCGGTAATCTTTCCCTACACCTTTTTCGATATTCCATTACAATAATTGTTTAATCCTATTAGACCTGTTTGTTACCGCAACAGCTCTTTTATAGACGAGTTTATAGCATGTATAACATTAAGCCTGTGATATTGATCCCCATGGAGAGATGGATTAAGAATTCAATTTATTTCCTTTGGTTAGTAAGCAACTTAATTTTGATGAACCTGTTTTGGGCCTTACATATTATCCCGCTTACATTCACCAATTACGTAATACGTCACATATCCAGACTATGCGCTGCTACTGAGAGTTACCTACCTTATGGTACAATTAATAGCACTTTGCCCGACCCTGAAAGCGTACCTAGGACTTTACACTCAGCAGTCTCGTTTTGTGATCCGGTTAATGGAAATATGCACGCCAGATATTAAATGGGAATTATGATCAGCAGCAAAATATAAATATACCGAAATCTATTCATTTGTTTCTTCAGCAGAAGATAAAGAAGACTACCCAGTTAAGAAGTCTCGAAAGGCATTTAAAAACTTTTTGTCACTGAAAAAACAATTCATGATTATACAGGTAAGTATTTAAATAGTTTAACCAAGTTCTAATTCAGTTTCGGTAAGGAACCATTTATGGATTTTGAGAGGCCCCGCCAGTTTTAAATGTGATTAAGGGAAATGGGTGTTTTTCGTGAAGTTTGAATCTCGTCACATCTTGTGGTATTATCGATATTAGTCACGACAGCATCATTATCTCTACTTGACCTACATTTTTGGGAGTATACAGATGTAGTAGGTACAGATTAGCTGAGCGGCTAAATGTTCGTTTATGTTCAGCTCATTACTTTTGAACAGAAATTATCTGACTTTTTGAGAATAGGTACAGAGTAATTTCTATTACTAACACGACATTAAAATAAAGCTATTTTTACGGATTTCAAATTAAAAATGTAAGGCAGCTGATAGTAATGGACAGTAAGTACATCACGCCTGTATTCCCGGTATATACTGCCTGTGGTATACAATGTCTACTCCTATGAGGACTACAGGCACGATCCGAAATATGAACGTACTATATATACTATACATAGTACACCCACATTTCACCAGTTATATTATGAGCCCCAATGTAACAGGCGGAGGCTATTGCCATCAACCGAGCACAAGTCCAGACCGTGTTGCTACTAAGAATTACCTAATGGAAAAATCCAACACCTCGTGTTCAGCAGTCGCGCTTAGCTACCACTAGACTAACGAGGCAGTCTTCTGTGAATTGTAATCAAAATATAAGAGATGTTTATATTTGGAAATATACAGGGTCTATTATGCTTTCATTTCTCTTCACTCCAGAACCATATTCATGCTGAACAGTTTTCAGAAGTGGTTACCCAATTACAGCAATTCCATGCAAAGCAGGCGAGCCTTTGCGACCCAATTTATAAAGGTTTAAAAAGAAAACAGTCCTTATCGTTAGGGTTATCTTTGGTAAGGTTTACCCCAAACAATATTTGTCAAAGCGTTTTTTGCGAATTTGCGATGTGATTTTTGCACTGTGGCCGGCCTTAAGCTCTTATATGTGTAGTATATAAGTACGTGACATGTGATTATATGATCATCATCATCAGCTGGGAGACGTCCACTGTTAAACAAAGACATCCCACTTAGGAGGGGGGTGTTGCCAATAACGAACCATGCACAGCCATAATCACATGCTTTCATGTAAAAGTTAAATTTAAGAAGGTTATCCTTATTCCATCCGCATGGCCACCCTACCTTCATCAAATAACATTTTTGCGAAACTCCCAAAAACTGTTTGAAAAGTGCAGCGCCCGTATTTACCCGTATATTTTAACTTCGTACATTCAACTCTCTTCGTTCATTCGTTCTACCATTCGGTCTTTGAGTTGCAAGTCAAAGCCCTGCCGGCTGTACGGTAGAGGCTTTTAGAAAACATGTCCAGAGAGGTTTTGAATTTTAATGTTATTACGGCCGGCAAATATTTTCGTTTTCAAAATACCACCACTCTGTATTTTTTCTGTGTTGCTTGAAAAATTTTCATGCATTCGTCCCTAGATTAAAAAATACGTGTTTTCGAAACCCAATAACTTCACAATAGCCAATCGAATCGTCTGACAAAAACTGTGTTTGGCATATAAATATTAATAATATTCAGATATATCTCCTCGCAGAGGTATTTGCCAAAAAGCTTAGAACAATGACATTATTGGTGGCGTAACAGGTCACTTATATCGTAGTTAAGGCCTTAAAGAACGATTCATTTAGCGGTAACATTAAATGGCAACGCCGAACCATCTTATTTTAATATCCTTTTGTTGGTCAATACAACTCTGACAGTACTCTCTCAATACATAACACATCATTACACAAGAGGAGACATATATGTAGTAAACCCATATTTCGCTAGTTAGCCCAATGTAATAGAAGGCGAGCCTATTGCCATCACTCCGACCCGAGATTCGACCCCGGGACCTCATGCTCATTCGCGCTTAGCGATTAGACTAATGAGGCAGTTATTATATACATTTGCTAATCTCGTATTAGGTCTGTATCTACTAATATATTATGTAGTTGAGTTAAAAGTAACAAAGACAAAGTCGAACAACAGCTCTATGTAACAAGTCCCGGAGGAGCAGCTAGTCTGTTCCCTGCTTTACAACCCTGTATACACCGGCGGCCACAACAGAGCCATCCTCGTTATGTTACTACCACCATTTCTTTATATAGTACCTAAGGTACACTGCACTATCTTCTTCATATATAAACGCAACTACGTTAATGTTCTCATGGAAACAGATCATGCTGTGGTGTAGAGATTGGTCGGTCAACAGGTATTAGCGTAGGTACCCTCTAAATTAAAAACTAAGTTTAAGTTCTATCTAATCTCAATTTTTTGTCATGCAAACGATAGTGTCAGGTATAATTTAATCAATTGTTTGTTTCTGTTTCTGGCTTTTAAAAAAATCGTCGCCCCACACTAGGTGTTTCTCTATGTCGTGGGTGCGTTTCACAAACATGAAATATCACATCACAAACAACCCAGCCCTTAGCGCTACAGTCTAATCGCTTAACCTATGTATCAATCAGGTCACCAAAGACAAATTCAAGTATTTATACAAATAAATAATGGATTCCTTCATACAGTGAGAGCTTACCAATTATTTATACCGATAATTACATACGAGGTTAAGACCCGTTAACTTTTAATGTATGATGTATACCAACCGCGGAAATCTAAAAACTATTATTTTGCCACGTATCCAGGCCCCAGTGTAGACCACAATAAAACTACTCGTGACTCTGACTCGCTCTCACAACAAAAGTACTTATAACTGTATTCCCAGCGGTGGGAACATTCCTAATCGGCGGCACGTGCGTACCGATTGGGAATTAATCGTTAACCGATATGTGGAACATCACATCGATCACGATCGCCAACTCCTGTGCTATTCATTAATTCAAACTAATGTGTTGCTATTTGTGGACCTACGAGGCTCTGGTTGCCCAGTGGTTTACAGACTGGGTTAGTGTGCGCAAGGTTGTGAGTTGTAATCGATGCAATGACTTGCGCTCTTCATAAATGTCTTTTTTGCGTTTTGTATTTTTTTCTTTTTGTGTCATTTTAATCCCCGCACAAATAAATGCGATTTCTTTCTATGTATTCGATGGTACGAAAACCACATCGTCTGTCTAAATTACTTATATTTAATTATATATATTAATTCCAATCCTCTAAATTAAAACTAGATCGTAAATTCGATATATGAGGCTGGATTGGCCTGCAGTCTTGAATATAGCACTTATGATATTACACTGTGTGTGCACCGCGCCCTGTGAGCTCATGGTAACTTATAACCATTTAAGCTGTTTGCTTCACCGCTTAGTACAGTGTCAAAGAGCGGTGACGTCACACTGCATGTGTTAGCTTTGTGACGTCATTATGAGGGATATGTTGGAAAAGGAACCTTTGTGATGATTTAAAATGTAGCTGGTTATACCTACTATCTCTACCGGTTTCCGGGATTAAAAGTCTATGTGTTAATCTAGGAAGTCAGCTACCTTCATACCAAAATTTATCCAAATCGAGCGGGTAACAAACTTACAAACACACTCAAAAATGTTCGCCTTAGTGTGATAGGCGAGAGTTAATCGTCCCGTGTATGAACAAAATAGCGTATTTCGGAGCCTCTATAACACTTTCTCCGCCTAGCTGACACAATAGGTAAACGATCGACATAAACCATAATATATGGCTCATCGGACTGGGAATGGGTTAAGCTTGACGAAGAAGTGGCTTACATGGGACAAAAATAAATTATATTCTTTCTTCCCTGTAGCGTAGTGGTTAAGAATGACCAGCCTCACAAGGATGGCCCAGGATTACAACAGATGGGAGTACCTACAATGGCGTCAGTAGGGATTGTCCATTTAAAAGGATCGATTTATGTCAGCCGCTTTATGAGAAGAACTATTGGGCATTATCAAGAGGACCTCGAAGATGCACCGTACACTGGCTGGAGGCTGAAGCAGTCTCGCCTTTGTCCGGTTATTCCCAATAAGACCCCCTTCGGGGTCGTCGGCATAAAACAATTCAGAAAGCAAAACACGCGCCGTAGTTTTGAACCGTGGTGAACATGGATCGCTTTGACCCCGTACTTGTTTTCTGACAGAAATACCTAACCATGTTGTTTTCAACCGTAGCATTGAGTCCTAGCACCAGCAGACGGCAATTACCATAAGCACAAAGGTTGAACGTTCAAGCTAAAAGATAAAGCCTTAGAACACTCATCAATTCTTAATTACACTAAGATTAATTATAATATAATTGGATAGAAAATGAAAAATGTTCGATCAAATAATATAATAAATCATTTTGACATACAGGTCTGTACCTAATATAAGATCGTTACAAAGACTTATAATTTGTACAAATTAAATAGCTCTCACAAACCGTTTAATTAGTTTGTCTTATTACTTTGAAGATTTCATCTTTCATTAACTTTGGATTCTCTGTTTCATTTGACCGTTATTTATGAATTGTTTCTTGACTACAAATTGGTTTATAAGGTGCTTATTAAGCTATTGCGGGCCCAGCCCACCCGCCTATCATTGTAATTCCTGTGAGCTAGGATCTACGAGGACTATTAGGGCAATAAAGCGCGAGACGTGCTTATTAATTAAATTGCTACAGCACTGATAGCAGAGTAGCGTGATCGTTGGTCGCATGTTCAAACCTCGGTACGCACCAATGGTTTTTCGAATTCATGTGCGTATTATAAATTAGTTTTCAGTTGCTAAAACCAGTGAAGTAAAACATCGTGCGGATACCGGTACACCTGAAAGATTTTTCAACGGAGTGTAAAGCCACGTCAGAGGCCTACAGGCGGTTTAAAACTCTCACACAAGGTTGTTCAACCACTATACGATAAGAAGAAAAAGAATTCAATTGCTTACTAGAAGGGACTATTTCAATATCACTTTATGTGATATGTGCCCTGATTTCCGCAGTGTGCGCCAAGGGTCGTGGGATCGATCTCCGCGCGAGATAAATATGTGTCATCCGCACTCGGCTGGCATTTGTGCCGGGTCTCTGAGCTGGCTGTCTGAGGCCATATCAATTTTATATCTGAAGGATTGCTGAAACTTGACACTTTGACAGATAATGGATAAAAATCTGCCAAAACTAAGACCTTTTATAAAAGTAACAATAACTATCATTATAATTGACTGTCTCGTTGATCTAGTGGTCGTTAAGCGCGACTGTTGAGATGCTGGGTCGGTCAAAGTGTTACTGGGTTATTCCATTAGTGAAGCTCAGTAGCAGCACGGTCTGGATTTACTGCCTACTTACTTATTAATACAGGCGTGATATTATGAATGGATGAATTAAATAATATTATTACTTAACTGACCATGTCGATGCTACTGAAGATTTGGAGTACTAATACCTAGCTACAAGCCATAATACGTCAGTGAATACCATTCAGAACAAACCTACCAAATCTATATAAAATATGTATATTATTCCTAAAGACAGTGGAATTATATTTCGTCTACCGTTCAACCGTCATGAAGGGATCGGGACAGTAAGTAGTTACAATAATAACTAAACGTTCCTACTTATAAGTAGGACTCACACATCAGTAGCCGCTAACAATACCTATCACTATTCACGGCAGGCAATCGACTGAGAGGATCGCACTTTTTGAGGGAACAAATATATCTAGTTGTATTGTACGGGGCTGCCGGGTTCTGTAACAACCCATTAATCTTAACAACTGTGTACCGTATTATGTAAATAATGCAGGACTAAATCTATTGGCAACACCGTTGGTAATTATTGGATAGTTGGCCACATTAAAAGTAGTATTTTTGAATGAAATTATATTGAAGTGGAAAATATTATGTTTATAGTAAAGCAATGCCGCCACCCACGTGACGCCCCCCCCCCCCCCCCTCCCAGTCCGATGGACTGACTGACGACATGAAAAGGTAGCTGGGTCGGACTGGATGCGGAAGGTGGAGGACCGGGTGTTGTGGCGAAACTTGGGAGAGGCCTATCTCCAGCAGTGGACCGCGATAGGCTGAGAGTGGGAGTGAAGGTATGTCGATGTAACTCATAATCAGCCGGAAGACGTCCACTGTTGAACAAAGGCCTCCCCCTTAAAGTTGATATATCTACCTATAATAAATGGTAACGCAACGAAAGTTTCACGAAAAACACAGGTGAATCATTTCATAAATGACTCTTATGGTATGTCAGATATATGTCTGCATTTCCTCATCTGGCTGGCTCCAGTTACTAAACGTAGCGATTGAAGAATACAACAATACAATACGTTTTTTGAGTTGTGTTCCTTCATTTCTATATCCGCAAAGACCCCTAAGAGTACGTTGATAAGATACTTTATTTTGACAAATCCTTCTTTGTAAGTAAAAGGCTGTGAAGGTAACAAAGTTCGGTTATCTGTCCGACCTTTAGCAGATCTCTCCATTGTGTTTTTGTTGGCGATTTCATATTTCTAAGTTGGGGATCATTCAAAGATACCCGCCGACTTTGGGAAAGTATCTCTATTTTTATATTAAAGTTTCTTCACTTTTTTGGCACGATACTTAGTGTTGGTTTAAATGGAGCTAAGAAGGGTTAAATGGCGTGTTTGTAGAGAGTTCCGTACACTATAGTAAGACCAGTGTCAAGATTAAGTTATGATGTCACGTTTGTTTGTTACTTTTGGTAGTACAGCCTTAAACGTAGATCGACTGCACACATATCCGTTATCCCAAAAACCGTAAAAATCAGACACTCTTCAAAAGTTTTAGAAGACGTATACACTATACTCCTCCAGTCGCACACATTCACACAGCTGACATTAACGCTAGAAGCATGTGACGTCACAAGCGTGCCGCCGGCCTTATACCCTGGTGACAGTACCTTGGGCGGCGTGGTGCCGGCATTGTGGTGGCGGGCGGCGGCGGAGTGCGCGCGCCGCGTGGCCTTGTAGTGCAGCCGCCGCAGCGCGCCGCCCAGCCGCTCAGGGGAGCCCTCGCCGCGAGCCACTGTCATGCTGCCGTCTGCACCTGCAACAGGACTCGTTACAACAGGAGCATGACAATCCTGTTGTTCACAGGCACATGGAGACGCTGGTGTATCACAAACTTACACGTAGATTAGTACAACGCGCATCACCATAAAACCAGACTAAACTTGACATCCCCGCATGGGCAGTGTTTATTAAAGACATCAATTAAATTGGAATATTAATGAAAATACATAAACACACTATTTACGTCTTCAACTCTATTCGTAACTAACTTCAGTGGGGTCCAGTGATTAATGCAAGTAGAACTGATGCTGGGTTAGTGTTTCAGGTCGCTTTCAGATGGGATGAGCTTGTATGGTCTGTATTTGACTGACGATTGACTCAAGAATCATATGCTGACGGGAGACGAGCGCCAAAAAAGAAGGTGATTGAAAAGAAAATACCTCTCTTTTTCACTATTTCTGTGAGGCTTTAGAGAGACTTGTAATAAATAACCCATAGGAAAGCTACCCTTAGGAAGTTTGTTAATACAAACTTCAATAACATTAATGATTAACAAACGTTTGTAGATCCTACCGAGCTCCGTACCTTCGTTAGAGAAACTCTGTCGTGCGGTCATCGGATACAGTTTACAACGTGTTATTATGATCATTATAACATAAAACAAATATTTAACGCTCAATTATTTAATTAGAAAATAAATTACACTCAAATTATTCAGTTAGGTAATACTTAAGTAATATTGATATTTCCTGTTAATAAACTACCGCCAATCATGCAATAGTTGTAATTATTCATTATTTCCTACTGATGAGGATTAGATTTACATTACATGATAATGTTAGAATTAATTAATATTTAGAAATTCATAATTAATATTTTAAGGATAAACTTGGGACGTATTGTAGTACCTAAGAACTTCCGAACATAACTCATCAACAATATTATTTGTTGGCCTGTGCGTCTGTCTGGGTAAGGTACGCCTCTGTAACCACAAGATCACAAAAGCTTGGTAGTAATTCGAATGATGATGATAATGATGATAGTAATGATTGAAATAAAAGCTCATCATAATGATAGGCTGGGCTGACCTGCGGCGAGTTCTGGGGAGGGACGAGATGGCTGGATCTTGGGACCTTGGTGACGCCCATCCGCCTGCAACAAACAGACACAGAGGTGAGTGTAGTGTTCCTGGATTCACGATACAATCAGGGAGGGGAACAAATAACTTTAAATACATAGACTAGCCATGGACTGTCCATGGAAAATCAGCATATACCAATGCGAAGTAAATTAAAAACTTGTAGAGCAACGGTATTTTTTTTAAAACGTCGCCCCGCACTATTAATTTTCCTAGTGTCATGGGTGCGTTTCGCAAACGTTAAATATCACATACCTACACAAACACCCAGACTCGTGGCCAAAATCTGCAGATTGCTCATTTTTTCCCCTGTGGTAATCGAACCCGCAACCCTTAGCGCAGCAGTCCATTCGCTATGCCACTGCACCAATCGGGTCATCATAAATTGTATGGCGTCATAACAGGTATGACTCATAAATTGTATTAGTGTCCAGTGATATTGACTCTGTTTATTGAAGGTAGATTGCCTACGTTCTCAGCAAACAGTATCACTACCACTATCACTCAAAACCTAGCACGATTAATGTTCATCCCTAAACCATGTCCGGTGTCCAATAGTCATCAGTTTAATCCACATTACGTCCCACTGTAGAGCCAGGGCTGGTGCGATCTTATCAGGCGCGCCCCGGCATGCGGCATCAGTCACAGACGTCGCAGGGCCAGCCCTACGCAGCTCTCTAAAGATAACCTGATTATCGGCCAGTGGGACGAGCCAGACAGCAAGGAAATCAGAAGGCCTACTGTACCATTTAGACATTTTTTAAGTGCTTTTTCTGCCCACACTATGAACTCATCAACATCAATCAACTATGAGAACATCGTGAAAAAGCCAGCACACCTGAGAGATTTTTAACGGCGTGTAAGCCATATCAGAGGCTTACAATAAACTCCAATCAATGAAGCCACGTGACACAGGCTTCATAAACTTGCCTTCCAAACCTGACGTCACATTAATTCAACTGTTAATGAAGTCTCGTAATTAACGCCTGGATCTTCTTAATGTCTCATTGTCTGCTGTAGAATGCTGCGTACATCGGTAAATTGTTGAAGTAATGACGTCATAGATACGCCGGCTAATTGGAGTACCTTCCGAAAGGGCCGGGTTCTATTATTGGTAGATGAATTATAATTGTGTGAATATACGATACAGTTTAGATTAAATGTAAACTTTATTACCCGACAAGCTGGTTATAGGCCATGTTATAGGTTATGTTATGAGGCTGACTGTCCTGCTCTAAGAGTTCATGGTAAGAGGGCAGCTCCCTGAAGGAACAGGTATTGGTTTATGGTACCCCAACTCTTCGCCAGTTATATTCTTTCCAGATATAATAGGGGGCAAGCCTATTGCCATTAACTAAACTATAAACAAGAAATATCCCAACAACGCTATTCGCCCGACCCGGGGAATCAAACCCAGAACCTTATGCTAAGCAGTGACGTTATGTGACCGATAGACCAAAACAGTCAATAATTTTACATTGCAATCTAATTATCAGTTAAATTTATTTGTAAATAGTTTTATAATAGGTAGAATTTAAATGTTTATATTTATGTACATAAATTGACACTTATTTATTAAATAAATTCATTATCAATTGCTAAAAACCGTGAAGGAAAACATCGAGTGGAAACCGGCACACCTGAGAGATTTTTCAACGGTGTGTAAAGCCATGCAAGAGGCCTACAGGCGGTTTAAACTCAGACACCATGTTGTTTATCAACCACACGATAACAAGAACAAGCGGCATGAACCTACTGTATAATTTGCTTGGTGTGTATTATTGTGTTGGGTCAGTGTGACAGCGATTGACCTGAATAGGGTTAGTTCTGAGGGCATTATGGTGAGGTGAGGGTTATCACACGGTCCAATGGACCCGCCACTATATATGTACCACTACACGAGCACGTGGCCATGTGGACTGGGGTAGACTATAGACGTACAATAATATGTTGCGAATTCTATCCAAATGTATTTGCCGAAGGGGTGGGCAGAGGTGTAAACTACACCAACATTTCTCCAGTTGTGTTATAGGTTCCAATGTTACATTACTTTTTGATAAATGAAAAATCTGCCCGACCCGGGATTTGAATATTTCAAACCCAAGACCTCGTGCTCAGCATTAGCGCTTAACAACCATTAGACCAATGAGGCAATCACCTCCAAGTTATAAACTATTAATGCTGTAATCAAAATCCGTGATTTAGATAAACCTTCCCATCCATATCAACATACATGACATAAATACAAATCTGTCGCGTAACCCATAGCATGCGTGTGGCGTCACACACATAAAGCCGGCATCGCAAATCAATAAAGTGTGAAGAATATAGCCTATAAAGGAAGTAATATGAATGCATTATCTTCGCTACCCATATAACTGCACGATGCGATCCTCGCGCAAGTTAATAAACCATTTTATCTCCGACGCCGAGGGAGTGAGGCTGCTCACTCATTGGAAACTTCACGCGTTTTTACTCGACGAAAATCACTCAATTTACACTCACAGCCACTCAGTGCCCGTTTGTGCTAATCACAGAGTACTGTATAAGTGCTAATGACTCAATTGGTACTTTCACAAATATTTTATGTTTTTGGATTATATACGATGACTTTAAACAGATATATCATGCTGTCCGGAAACGGTAAAAGGTGCTCAACAATTTTTTTGAAGTTTCAGTTCTAGATGTATTAGAAATTAAAAAAAAAGTTTATTTCTAGTTGCTTTATTTAACACTAGAAAAGTTTTAATAACGTCAAACATCATGATTTCATCACAAGGCTACTATTATTTGCTACACAACGAAGTAACACCAGACGCGTTTCCCACCGTTTATACAGGTCGTAGGGATCAAACGCGCGGCAAGTTACGACATCGCAAATGTGCGCACACCCTATCATATAGGAAATCATAAGGCGAGTTATATAACGTCCTATAATGCACCACGTGCCGCAGCCCGTGGATTTAGCATCGTAAACGGTCGTAATGTGAGGAGACTGTTTATCACAGATATGTGTAGAACTATTACACATACAATATTATATATTTGTGTGTCGTCGATATAGTCGCAAGTTCTATGAATGATAATAACGATTTCTTCTTTGTTTCATAAGGTAAGATTAGGGAGATTGTCCAGCTTATTTTCTTATGTGAAAATCCTACGTTGGTTGTGTTGTTAAATCCATCTACCACCCGCATAGGTAAACAGAACCCATACCAATGGGACTCCTAACAATAAATTCATGTTGTTTTCACCAAAGCGTGTATTTCCACGCCATAGTTTTGGCACGTGCCCCATAGGAACGGGAAGGCACGTGCGTGCGTGAGGCCGTTTATTTGTTCCTCCGGTAATTACTCACCAGTACACGTGCCTTTTCATTGGTAAGTCATTGATGTGAACACCGCTAAAGGATTTACATAGAGACACGCCTGGTTATTGGAAATGTAGCCACGTGTACGGAGGAAAATAGGCTATCACTTTACGATTGACGACCTGATTGGTGCAGTGGCTAATCGATTAGAGAGCTGCACTAAGGGTTGCGGGTTCGATTATCACAAAAAACACAAAAAATTGTGGGATCCGCAGATGTTTGTCCCAAGTCTAGGTGTTCGTGTATGTGATATTTTATGTATGTGAACGCAACTACGATACAGAAGAAATTCCTAGTGTGGTAGGGAAAACCATGACAGGGGCCTACACGGTTTAAACTCTGACACCTGGTTGTTCATCAGCCAAACGACAATAAGAAGAATAAAATAGCATGGGGTTGATAACCTCATGACTGGACCACGTAGCTTACACAACACCTGGCCATTAATTACACGTGCGTTGGTTATCCAGCCGTGTACATTGTACACTGTACCGCCGCGCGCCGTACAGTTGCGGCCGCACCTCGCGCTCGCCTCGCTGATTAATTAATTGTGGTCGCACAATAGCCTGTAATAACATTGTTGCATCGGCTTCTAGAATAATGGTAAGCAGCGCTGTTGATGACCAAATGATTGGGCCAATAACGTCGAATGAAATAATGCTCGTGCTAGTTAAAAAGGAAAACAGTAGTTCAATATTTTACATACGATAAAATTTCGAAAAAGTCCTAAAATGCGGTCTGTGCTGAACCTACTAATCAGCAAACTGTACAAACGCAGGATATAAACATATACATAACATCACGCTTGTATTCACCGAAGGGGTAGGCAGAGGTGCACTGCATATACACCCATATAGAACACCCACATTTTTCCAGTTATGTTACAGGTACCAATGTATTAGGGGGCGAGTCTACTGCCATCAACCGCCAGACTCTGTGTTACTACTGAGAATTACCTAATGGAACAACCCAGACACACTTTCCTCGACCTCAGATTCGCAGGGCAGGACCTCATACTTAGCAGTCGCGCTTAGCGACCACTAGACCAACGAGGCAGTCAGGATTAAATTATATTTTATCAATTTTATGTGATTTTAGTGGTGCATTTTGATAGTCTGATTGGACAGGCGACATGACTAGAGAGATATGGAGAGCCAGATCACGGGATCCAAGTGCTGTCTAAAGCATGACAGGGTCTCACTTAAAACGATCACCCATCTAATGGCTGGCCATACTATGCGCTGCTTAACTTTACAAATCCATTGGTCTATCTAGCTTTGAACTACTACAGTGATGTAAACAAACAAACTATTAACATGAACGCGGCAACAGATTTAAACCTCGGTTATATTATTGTATGGTGTCATAAATTGTGCGATACGCGACCGCGGGCGTCGGCTCCACTCCCATACACACATATGTAGGACTATAAGGGTGTGTGGGACCCTCTCACAACAAACGCGCCGCCATATGCAATGTATGGAGCTTATGCACTGTATTTTAGTTGCAGTTTCTATTTTGTGATAGAGTTATCGTATCACACAGATAGATTGTACTGCTGAGTAGTTTGTTGCGACGTTTCTTCTACCCAGCAGTAGCACTGGGTAGCGGTGACGAGCGTGTTTTGTTTTTGATGTAATCTAACGTTCAAAAATCAATTTAGTCCAATTTAAATAAATATTTTTGTCAGCAATAGGTTCTACCTTTTAAGCACAGAAATGTGTACTGTCCCACCATCGTAACACAGTTAAACCAATAAGGGAACACTGCACTTTGCTCTGAAACGCCCCTAATAGAGGAAGTGTGCCTAGTGTTTAAGTTCCTTTACATTTTGCAGGCGCCGAGACCATTCCTGCTCCGTAAAAGAAATTTAATGCAATTTGCGTGTCTCCTTCAGCGAAACTAAATGAATTTTCACCTAATCAAGTTACTGTAGCGTATTTTACGATGAAAATAACTATTCAGAAAGGTAACCCTATGCGAACGGCTCGCTAGGTATAACGTACGAACTATGAAGAGCAGGGAAATATGGCTGTAGGTAAACTGTATGCATATATCTTTGAGAGTTATATTTTATTTTCAATACCTTGTGCGTTTGTTTCAACACGAAATATCACATACACAAACATGGATCACACAAATTGTCCTGTGCGGGAATCTAACCTAGCAACCCCTAGCACAGCTGCCAGTCCAATTACTTAACTGGGCACAAATAAAACCTATTTAACTACTTTCATGTTATAATTGTATCTAGGTATATATTAGTCTTTCTTCAATATTGTAACACCACTCATTAACACTATCTTTGCAACCCTAATGACCACTATCATCTAACATTAACCGCCGCTATAATATCCTTCACTGAACGAAGCCAACTACTGTAGTAACAAGTCACTCCTAAGAGGGCGGAGGGCCTTAAGCCCGCGCCATAATTACGGCCCTCTTAGACGCTGAGGAAATAATTTTATGGTCCCATTCATAGCCCTTAAGTCCCTTGATGTATCGGTAATGAGCAGTCGGCCGGATTTGGGTCCAACACTTTACTCATACTTTATGTATGTGTTACCGGCAATCAGTATAATCCGGTATTCTATACAATGATATAAAATGTCTGAAATATAATTGATTTTATACGTTGCCTAGGTATTCTATAGAATATCTAATGCTAATATAGTGTGTAAAAGACGAGAGTCAATGAGACGAGTAACGAGACGTTGTTAATGATATAGGATTTATAAATAATGTACAATGTTAGGTTACTTAAATATTAGTTAATTTAATTTTTATTTTTCAGAAGGTTACTATGGAGTTTCTCGTCGGTTTATCACTATAGCAACGACATTGTAGAACCGCGTAAAATTGGATGTTTTGTACGTTTTATTTTGTAGCCTTTAATTAAACGCAGTTTTCAAACAGGTTTAGGTTAGCTACTATGGATGAGGGATTTTATACTTCTCTTCTTATACTGTGGATTATGTATTAATATCAGCCGGTTTTTTCACTATAGAATGCCTCCTTTACTACACCTTCCACTGCTCTTGATAGCAATCTATGTAAAGGACATTAGTTCCGTTATCCCGGAAAACTCTCAACGAATCTCTACCAGTACAAGTCGCAGGCAGAAACTAGTTACTTACGTACACAGTATGGTGTCTTCATCAGCTTGTAACATAACTTCCCGGCCCCTTAGACCTGTCTCCAAACTTAGTCGTAACAGTTATTGATAGGAGGTAAAGACCATCACTTGTCAGGCATACCGTAAGTTTTGACAGCGGCCGGGGTAAGAACCCGGACCGGGGGCTATTCAAACAATAAAGCTTTAATTGCATACCTTTGCAGCTAATTGTTTGATAGAGGTAAGTTCTGGAACCGATGACTTGAAGGGTCGTCTGTGATGAGAATATTATTATTCTATGAATAGTATTATTGCCCTACGGTAAGAACTTTACTATATTTCTGCTGCCCTAAGGTGTATAATATACGTGTTTATGCAATAAGTAAAAAGAGATACCTAACTGCATCCAAAGTTTATTTGGAAGAGATTGTTTCTTAAACGACCTTCTACTTTTTATCGTATGGTTAATAGACCTTCTGGTATCAGAGTTTAAACCGCCAGTAGGTCTTCGACATGGCTTTACACACCGTTGAAATTTCTCTCAGGTATGCTGGTTTCCTCACGATGTTTTCCTCCACCGTTTTTAGCATCTGATAACTAATTTATAGTACGCACATGAATACAAAAAGACGCAAAGACGATCAGTGCGCGCCTCGTTTGAGCTTGCGACGTTTGAACTAGCAGTCCAACGGTCATACTAGTCGGCTATCAGTGCTATTGCCACTTTAATAATAATGGAGTTACGTCTTCAAAGTCCATCTGAATTCATTAACCACGTCAACCAGCACGTGGAACCATTTAAACTCCTCGCCTAACATCACAGATGAGAGCATTATCGACAGAGACTCGGGATCGTTAGCAGTTCTCGGTAGCACTCGATATGCAACGTGAGGAGCGTCTGTGTTCACTGGAGCGAGGTCCTAAGGCCCGCGATTTTGGTCCTTTGCACTTTAATGTAACTGAACTTTGACTCCAATGGCAAGGCGCAAAATGAAAGGTTAAGTGATAAAAACCAAGTTCTAGTAACAACCGATACCTTAATACACACTTGGAACATAAGTCGGTTTACTAAAAGGTACATGATATATAATTTTTAACAATTTAACTATCCACGAAGCAGACCCATGTCCAATTTTCGAAGTTTTGTCAACTAGGTAACATTTTAATAAATGTTTTTATGTTACATAAGACGAAAACAGCCGTAAATTAACAACAACTAAGTATTTATTTTTCTTTTTATCAATTTCTTGTGTACAACTCCCGCTCAATTTCCGCCTACTTAGTAGCCCCACATGCGCAGAGGGGCGTCTAACTAAAAGCACTTTATGTTATCGTGTCGCGCACAATTCAATCCGTTATAGGGCTCGTCCACACTGGCTGTAAAAAGATATTTAAAATAAAAAATTATGATAATACAATTCATGAAAAATGCCGAAATTGGTGGCAGTCCCTATTATTATAGTAGAAATAAAAGCTCACGGACGGAGAAGATCGGGGAGTGAAGAGAGCATATCTGGGCTGACCAAGTGGCCGACGGCCGGTTGTGCGGCCGAGGTGTTAATACTAAATTCAGATACAATTTTATTGGCTTTGGAAACAACAAATGAAGGCTGTGTTCAACTTGTATTCCCTGTCGTGTCATCACGAGGTTTTAATTTGTGTTGACGTTGTAAGTGATGAGTTACTGTAACGGGGGTAACTGCACCGCGCCACAGATAACCCCAAGGGAGGGGCATTTTATCATATACTTTACTATAACGTTCAGTGTACTGTAGTTATATATTTAATTCATTGAACACAGGAGTACCGCATGAAGTCAAACACCTAATAATGTTTTTACTCGGGACAAATGTCTGGTGCAAACAATGTTTGCCTTCAAGTAAGATTAGAGACATATTATGTACATTGTAACAAAAGACAGCACTCTTTACCACTTCGCCATCGGGATTAGATGTAAGTTCCAGTTATGGTACCTACATATATGATGGATGTTTTGTATGCAGTAAATTATTATACGCTACGTACTATGCGTTTCTTCAAAATTATGAGTACATAAAACTTACTAAGTAAATAAGCATTTTCTCTAAGCGTGTCTCGTCCGCTGGTCTAGTGGCCACACGGTGTCACTGGCTTCAGTTAAAAGCATTTTATAATATTACAGCGTATGGAATTCAATCCGAAGTGAGGCGGGGTCCCACTTACAGAGAGGTCGATGTAGGTATGATTTGGTTTTTAGAATAATTGATGTTACAAATGATTCATTAGTTTAAATGGAAGTTACCATTGATGTAGCTTTAATATTAAATGAAGACATGCAACAAGCCATTCTTGAATTCGTTAAACTAAAAAAGCCTTTGAAACCATTATAAACACAACAAGAGTTACTTCAAAGCCATCAGGGTACATTCTACGAAAAAAAGCACCATCAAATCCATGCCAAGTACAGTCAGGATAGAATTTAAATGTTTTCCAAGACTAGATTTACAAAACGCATTTAAATAGACGTACACATACAAGAAATACTTAATTCTATTTCTAGTATTCCATGTTTTATGACGAATGAGATGAGAGTGCATCGTTGGGCTAATGGTCGCTCGACCTCTTGTTGGGAGGATTTGGAACTTATAATATAGCTGGCGAAATGCTGGTGTATTACCCACCTCAGCCAACCCCTTCAGGGAAATAGGCGTGATGTTATATTATGTCAAAATATCAGCCACATTACTTTTAATACAATTACGATTGTGTAGGTACTGGCTACAATCCTACTTACGCTTCGTTAACGTGAGCGCGATAACTTTCTGTTCGGGCGTTTTAACTTCACAAATTAATATGACGAGTTGGTAACTCGTTCCGTGGCTCTCAGCGCCACACTCTGTTCGTGGAAGTCTAATAACTAATAAGGTCACATGTTCATACATTTACTGTTGAAAGTCTGTAGTTATGTTGTACATGGCTGAGTATATTTTAAAA
Organism: Abrostola triplasia; assembly: GCA_946251915.1. NCBI lineage: Eukaryota > Metazoa > Arthropoda > Insecta > Lepidoptera > Noctuidae > Abrostola > Abrostola triplasia. The sequence goes on from OX276442.1 coordinate 9,272,091, forward strand.
AATATTGTTATAGATGCTTACTGTTAAGATTTCACGTGCCTTTTTCTAGTAAGTTGCCTATGTTCCTTCGCTAAGGTACTTTCCTATTACTATCTATGTACTCAACACGAGAGGCTCGTAGCTATGTGGCTACAGCGTACATGAGTCGATCTACGAGGTTAAGCCGTGCTCGCCGCTCAGTTTGTCTTGTGATGGGTCACCGTTCTCATATGTCGAGACCACTCCGTGCTTTGAAAGGCAAGTTAAGCCGTTGGTCTTCTGCCTGATCTCTCTCCGGTCGGTCTGCCATCCCATCGGACTATGAGAGTGAGCGAATAGGGACTTTACCCATGTTTGCACCTGTAGTTGGCTATTGTCAGATGAGATTGACCACTGGGACCAAAATTCAATCAGGAAGACATTATTATTATAGTGAACAGATTATGAGTCGTAAGAACATAACAGACGGAAGGCTGAACTAATACTTTCCGCACTTAAGATATTGTAAAACAAGCTATTTCATCAACCTGGCATACTATTATTACAAATTGTTACAGTTTTCACTTTATGAAAACGTAGTCCAAGATGATTTATCTATCTATATCATTTACCAGTTAAAGCATCATTAATAACACTATTCTCCTCCGACAACACCCGTTTGTAGCCGACATAGTTCCTTAGTCATTACACTAATATCTTGCGGGTCCCTAGCAACAACTATGCTGCCAAAAGGCGACAGAACCGTTTACAGTTCTAACCCATTCACTGAACAAAGATCAAAGGCGCTCCTAATACATTAATTACTAACATTAATATTCAAATCACTTCGTTCACAATACAGCCCCGTGACGACACACTTCAGCCCTACACAATGAACACAAACATTGATTAAATAAACAATCGCGCACGTTATTGTAGTTCAAACGCTTTGTAGCGCCTGATCAATTTCTCATAGCAGTGTATTGCTGACGGCAAAACTAAATATTTAATGTCAAACAGGCGCTCAGTTTTCACTTACAACAAAGGTTTGAATGGTACGGATACAATTTCACTAAATATATATTTTATATAGTAATACTCGTTTAGTTAAATAAATATTTTTGCATATCTACAGAGACGCCTAATTAAAAAAGGTACGATAATAGCTGGTCATAATTAGACGTTGGCACGCAAATGTATTAAATTATAGGGGATAAATTACTGTAGACATACGTGCCCTTAACTAACACGCAATACAAAATATCTCTTCACCACATGATAATTTACTCATACAGTTGATTGTAATGTAGATAATTTCCATTTCAGAGTATGTAAATATATATTTTGACAGAGACACTACTTGAACCAAAATGCCTAAACAAATAAGTGCGCGTGTGTAAATACTGAAGATACGCGTAACGCCTGATTGGAACCTGTTAGCAATGTTATGTTCTGTAACATTGTGGAGGTTTGTGAAGGGAAAACAGTGTAAACAGCAGAGTCTATTTACTTTGTTAGACCGAGTCATCTAAGTAAACGTAGGTAGATCTAAGAGCTTTGAATGTTCTAGAATCGGTAATATAAAGTTAAGACGTATCTGTACACTCTTATTGTACATCAACTTAAACATCCCCTTATCTCGAATTTTAATTAAGGCATTACCTATCTAGGAAAATAATATTGAAATAATTTTGTATTTTTTAAAATCTATTTTTAAACATTGCTACCTAATTAATACTCAAATACATTATAAGACTTTAAAAGTACCTTCGAGGAAATGGCATTTCCATTTACCTGCGAATAAGACGCGCTGAAATACTTCAGTCGTAAAAATTTAATTAGTTTCGTTAACTTGTAATAAATTAACCGTATTTAAATGAGGCTTCACGGGCTTCCAAAGTTTCACGCTAACAGGAAAACGGACAATCGCCATTAAAAGTTTAGGATACTTTCATAATGATTGAAATCTCCGAAATATAATGACTTATTATACTCTCGTAAATTGTGATAAATATATTGGGGAATACGATGTTCGAAGTGATTCTGGAAAATTAAAGTACTTCAACGAAAAATTGAAGTCATCAAATTGAGGAAAAGGCTTTTGCCCTGCAGTGAGACGATCGTGGCTGAAATAAATAAATATAGTACTTAAATGAAACAAAATGTGCTATAATAGTTCGTTTTGGCACTTGACATGGCTTTGTGTTACTGGGTTATTCCATTAGCTAATTCTCAGTAGCAACACGGAGTCTGGATTTGTGCCCGGTTGATGGCAATAAGCTCGCCCCCTATTACATTGGGACCTAAAAACATAACTGACGAAATGTGGGTGTACTATATGTGCACCTCTGCCTACCCCTTCGGGGAATACAGGCGTGATGTTGTATGCACAAGGTTGCAGGTTCAAACCCATACAAGGATCAATGTGACTTTTACAATGTCATAAATACTTTCTTAGATTGTCTACGACACCACAGACTAACACGAGACCGGTGACGGAAAACATCATATACAATTTTTTTTTCTACCATCTCTGTAACATATGGTATGCAATAAATGATTGAGTATTGAGTATCATGAGGCAACCTGAACTTCGCCATCATCAGCCGGAACATGTCCACTCTTAAAGAAAGGCTTCCTCCTTGGACTGGGGGGTGGCATAATTCCACGCCGATACAGACAAAATACTATAAAAAGGTACAGCAATTCATCGTTTGTTTAAATAACTACTTACTAACTAAGCCGGCTAAACAGGAATGATTCGATGCTCACCCAGACAGCTGGACAATGTTGTAGTGAAGTTGATCGGCAGACCGATCCAACTAATTAAAAACGTTAATCTCCCGGATCCCGGCAGACGGGGGCGGCTTCACTGAATACCAAGTACCTGCCGCACCACGTACACGTAACAACGTACACGTGGCGACGTGAACGTTACTAAACGTAGGTTATACGGTTTTGATATTATACCTACTTAGATTTGCTTTTTAATTGTTAACAAAATTTGATTTAGGTGCCTCGTTAGTGATTGCCAGGTCACGACTGCTAAGCGTCCGGGTTTTAATTCGTCCCGGGGCGAGCAAACTGTAATGAGTCTAGAGTTTACACGTCATCAAATAATTTTTCCTATTCCCTCACATAACGATGTCAAACAATAAACACAGTTACAATAGAGAACAAACACAAAACAATCAATACACACACAGAGTCCTATTTGATGTTGATTTTAAAAATGAATTCATTTCACCGGCGCACGCCTCTGTTGGTTCAATATTCAATTTACTGCACGTAAAAGTCCGTATTGGAAATATTATGTTATTTAGATGTAAAGTAAAGTAATTGTGAAAACCCGAATGAATGCTTATAAATATAGTCTTTTAAAACAAATCAAATAAATAAAAATATAAAAAAATCGTACTCTAAGGTACCTACTACAGAAAATGTTAGCATTGGTTTAAGTCTTTAGTATTCCTAGATATCGAACTCGGCACTTTGCGTTTAAAATATAAGTAAGTAAGTAGGTAATTTATTTGCATAAAATGTGCCTTAACAATCATGTTTCGGTGGCTAGCAAAATGGTTTGGCCATTTTCACACTTGTTTACTTACACGCACGCCAAAGTAGCCCGAACAAGTAATTTTAGGCAGGCCGAAAAGGGTAAAAAAATAATATTTATGTGTTTATTAATTTAGTATGTGTACTTCAACGCCTGAATCAAGGTAAGCCACGCCCACTTCTCCCAATGGTCTAATAAATCCTTAGTAATAGGGGGCGAGCCTATTACCAATTTAGCCGCTATTAAAAACCTTTGGAAGCTTTATAAAGCGCTGTATTTTGAAACGGTCACGCGCCGTGACACTGTTTGGAGAGCCGTAAAGACACCGGCCACAATTTCCAAAAAAAGGCAATATTTTGGGACATTAGGCAGACTCTCCAGGGTTATTTCACGAGCCATTTAACAGGGGTCTACAAGGCAAATCTGTTTACAAATGTCTGGTGACACGCTATCACTCTACATAACACTCAGATTGATGTGTAAGAATAGTACCTATGTGACCTACGAGTACCAAAATAAAAACCGTTGCACGTATAATTCGCATAGGACAACATACCTGCAACCTCAATCAAGAAGAGAATGGAACGCTAATAATGACTGTTGCCTGTTATTAAAAATACTCAGGATTAAGCATACTTATTATCAGGATCTCAAATGGAAAACTGGCTATCTTCTTACTCCCAGAGAAACAGGTTTAACTTCACCCAACAATAAAGGAATGCATGAAATTTTCAACAGCATGGTCTTAAAGCATTACTCAGCCAGCAAAGAAATAACGAATGCTTTCATTGGTATTCTGTATGGCAGCACTAGTGCCACCTACTCAAACATTAAGATATCCGAAACCCGACTATCTCTAGCATCGTGTACATAACAAGTTGCCCTGGCCTGCTACACGCGACGGCGCGCCCCTATGAGCGCATGACCATAAATAAAGCATGATTTATTCAAACATATTTACATACGACACTTGAAAACACTCGGAATGTCCGTAAAACTGCAGTTAGAGGTTCCTTCCCTTTTGATGTAGGAGCTTGTGTACGTAAGTTTGTGTACTTTCAAGGATTTATCTTGAATGCGATAAAAGCTGGAGGAATGCGGCCGCGGACGGAAGGACCAGCTTCAACAATAAATGGAGGGCTCGCACAGACAATAGAGGAGGACAGACATGAGACAGATATGGGGTTTATTGAAGTCATGAAAAATTAAGGAATCTTTATCTAAATGGTTGTAGAAAAGAATTTTTAATACTTTTACGATTCAATTGCAATGGCTAGGTTTAAGTTAATATTTTAGGTAAGGTGACCTTCCTGGCACGGGGCTCATCATAGTCGTGTGATTCGATGTTCGTTTGTCATGTATCATACAGACTACAGAAGCAGACTATGCTGTATAAGAGCAACGACATAAAAGATATTTCTGGTGACAATTTCTTTGTTATTATGATTTTTCATTAAAAAAATGTATCTATTAATAATGCTTCCATATACATATTTAATAAACCTCTCCCCAAGCTGTTGCCAACAGAATCACAAGATATATAATTATATCTATCACAATAACAACAGTGGCATAGCGATAGAAACCAAGGTTACACGACTGAGAATGATATTTCATTAACTTTTGTAAAAGATAAAGATTGCTTAGACTTTGTGTATGGTAAAAGGACCAATATCTTTCAGAAGGTATATTAAACTCGTGGGCGATACAAAAGACAACTTAAGAACACTTAACTTTATTTCTCTCAGAATTGGGCAGAGAGGCGTACTCCTGCTCCTAGATGAAGAAAACGAAAGAAGAATGTTAATAGAATACTTATGGTATTGTAATGAGATCATCCTCATCCCCATCATCAGCAACCCAAGCTGGAAAAAGTCCACTGTTGAACAAAGGCCTTCCCCTTAAAACGCCGCAATGAACGACAACTTACTACAACTATAGATCCATATGAGAATCAATTTGAGATAATAGACCAATAATATGTGTCACGATTGTAAGTTTCCCGGCCGATCTTATGGTCTGAACATGCGTCACGTAAAAAACATAATAATCTTGTAACATCAATTAAACTAATTTAATCCTATGGGACGTAGTGCTATCGACCACTATACAACTGTTTAGTGAAAACACGGGTTTGTACTTGTTACGATCCCGAAACAGCTCTCGTTACATTCCCTCCCTTCACATTAGTTACACGCTTGTCTGTGAAGTGTACTATTTACCTGGTCCTTTCGACTCCTCCAAGAAATTGTACAAACACTCTGTAAAAGCCGAACAATGTTTAAAATGTGAAGAAGAAACTAATAATACTTCAAAAGCTAGAAATATCCTCTTGGTATTCGAGCAATTAAAAACAGCATTAATTTTATGAAATACTTTGAAAGAGAATAGCGCTAGAACCATGTACCCTTACGGAGCGATACTTGGAGCTGCACCAACGTCGACAGCTAAAAATTAATATCGTTGCTCATTCCGAAATACCGCGGTTCTGTAACCGCTCACAGTTTCCAGCAAATAAATAAAATTCCTACGCAGTCTTGATTTATACCAACAAGCTCGAGCGAAGAGAATTTTGATTTAAACCGGGGAACCGGGAACCGGGTAACAACCACCCTTTAACGAAGGTAACTTTTCTGTACAAATAAACACTGACGCTGGGCAACGTGGACTAATGTTTATGTGGCCGTGTTAGTTTAGGGTTAGGGCCAGTGCTGGGGACGCGAGAGGCAATGTTTACTGATTGTCTTGCTATGGGAGGAAAGACAACTTGATTATGATATTCTGGGAAGTGCTGTTGCTGGAAAAAATATGCAGAGTTTTCGTAGAAACTCTCTAGATACAGCGAGTTACATCGGAAAACATATTTTTCCGTTTGTTGGCACTGTAGACACTTTTACTAGCTAGTTTTGCCATCTCGCCTGTATCATGTAGAATGAATAGGGACTGACCTAAACACAACTACACTTCAGAACGATGCGGTGTGACGTTCACACGCGTGAACATCTGAAGTCTAAAAGTCGAATTTACTTAACCAAAAAGCATATTTTAGGTGGATTTACAACCTATAGTCAAGTTGCCTTACTTTTCTATTTTATCAACTCCAAAACTCTGAACAAAACACAAAGGGTCCAAAATCTGCTTCTTATTTGGACGTATTTTGACATCGTTTCCAAAAGTGCCTGTTGTTTCAAAGAGGCCCGTTCAGAAGGACCCACAATGGGATTTACCCGACATCCCCTTACATCTCAAATATCAAATAAACCCTTCTTTTACGAGAAACTCCGACAAAAGCCGATCTTGACTCGTAATAAAATTGAAACGCTCCAAAATGGGATTTAATGCTAAATAATCTGTTGACCGCCCTGTTGGGCCTCCCGCGCCGGTCGGGGATCTTATAATTCTTGTATTTGATTTTCGGTAAGTAAAGTTTGTTTAAATTTTTATAAAATTTTTCAATGAGCCACAATAATATCTATACTCTTAATGGTATAGAATATTCTCTAGGCTCCTTTTTTATCTTTATCTTTTGGAATGATAGTATGCAGACATATGTACATAATAAGGTGACCAGAGACCGAAAGGCAGAGACGAATTTCCATTAGCTGTATGCCTGGCATAAAACCTTATATCCAGGTCTTCCTAAGACCTACATCATACATTTACCGGCTCCACACATACAGGAGTACATCTGCTGATCTAACCCAATAATGTTCCTCCAGGTGATGCAGGTTCCTTTTGACTCCTGTAAGTTATTTTAAGCAGACATGAAACTTTTACTACACTCTTTTTATGAACCTCAACTCGTTAAAAAGCCACAACCGTTATTTATGTATGTATCTCTTTACCAACAGATATTAAATGAATATTTTTACGAGTGCTCCCGACGAGGGCCGATCTCCAAACGATGAGTATTAAAACTGAAACATTCAGAAATGGAATGTAATCCGGAATAATCCGCATAAAGCCGTTACGAAGTCATTCGATATTCAAATAATACAATTGGCGCACCAACTGGCAGCCTGAGGTTTTCCTAAGCTCATTACCGTATTTTTTTAAATAAATCAAACCTTTTTTATGTTTCTTCTTATCTTTGAAATATCTTTTTTTTTTAAATAAGAATTATTTTTGAAATCTAAGCAAAAACCTAAGCCTTATATTTCAAGCCAATTTTTTCATTAGATAGTTTATCTAGGTAGACTTTAAATTTTAACGCCATTAGTCCGGTTACCAAATCTCCTTACTCAATTCTTTCCGTATTTATTTGTGAGTCCACACAATAGGGTCCCAGCTCGTCAACACTCCACTCAACTTAACACTAACGAAGCAGCGCGGACCTCAGCGATCGAATCCAACACAGAACAGAGCTGATTGAAGTGTGTAGAGTAGTTTCCCTGCAAATTGATGAGACTTCATCGGATTAAACATATATCCTCGATATGATTGGCAATTTTAAACAGAGCTTAAAAGCAAAATACGAAATCCTATTGTCCCTGATATGAAAAGAATGAAAAAAAATCACGTATGGCAGTTCAAGTATGTTTTACATTTGCTCCATGCCTATTTAATTGAGCACCGTGTTGAGTGCCAGTAACCACACCACCAATCATTTTATTTAATGGTCTTGTTAACGGTAATTTTCTTCGAGACCTTTCTCTTTGCACCTACACCTCCATGAGACCGGGTAGAGAGCTCTCCACACGCCAAGAGCCCAGAGCTACGGCTTTCCCGAAAGCTTTTGATTTAGATTTGATACAAGAGCATGGAAAGGACGAATTATATCATGTCTAGTACGTAATATATAACTCTTTACCAAAAACTATCACCAGTCTACCTCCAAATAAATTTTGTGTAATGCTAAGAAAATGGTTATGTCAGCAATGTTTTTACTCAGTTGATGAATTTCTAGCAAAAAACCCATGTAAATTCTACAATTGTGAGGGATCTGTGAGGTATAGACTGTAAATTAAATTAACTTGAGTTGTATCAATGTTCTATTTCTATAATATTATGATATTTGATCTGTATAAAGATTTGCATGTCGCCAAGCGGCAAGATGTATATGGCACCTTGACTATGTTTTACCACCATTATGTACCTACATTTTATGCAAATAAAGAATTATTATTATTACGTTTCGGTTTGTAAAATCAATATTGGTTTTAAACTTTGAATTATTTCAATGGTACGTTTTCGTTTCAAGTTTTTGGGTCAATTTCCAATCAAATAGGTTAACACCCAGTGTCTGTTACACGATATAAGTGGCGAGTCATACAGTTAGGGTGTGTCCTCTGCCATTTATCTGGCCGACACCTAGTCCAGTCCCACTTCGGCTGACCTTCCTATTAAACATTAATGAGAAAGTTGCGTAAATACTACTTGGTTAAACCTGATCAAATTATACATAATTATGTGTGCATAACGAGAAACCAAGGAAAACATAAATAACTTCCTAGTCTCGCAAAGGTAAACAAAAAGCATGCATTAATAACTCAGTTACATTTCAACATAACATTACGCCTGTATTCCCTGAAAGGGTAGGCAGAGTTGTATAATAGTACACCCACATTTCGCCAATTATGTTATAGGTCCCATGTAATTCAGGGCGAGCCTATTGCCATCAACCGGACACAAATCCAGACTCCGTGCTGCTACTGAGAATTACCTAATGGAAAAAACCCAATAACACTTTGCCCGACCCGGGATTCGAACCCAGGACCTCGTGCTCAGCAGTCGCGCTTAGCAACCACTAGACCAACGAGGCAGTCGATATTACACTGAGGATATAAATAAATAGAAACATTACTGACTACACCCCCGTTTACGTCGAGTATTTTTTTCAGAACCCTAGCGTGCTTATTGCCATAAATCCCTGAGCCGTGTGCTCCGCGTGCATGATGTTGATGTTAATAGTGGAGACGGCTTGAATATTACAACCTCCATTGTGCGAGTATACGAGTGTTAATTACTTCACGATAAAAAAGGAGCGATATGAAAGGTTTTTCCTTTAACAACCTCTGTTGTACTGCGTTTCTAAAAATAATTGTTTAGTTTTTTTAATTGATTAATTATTTTAACCTGGCCGATTTTTTCTTAATTTTCACACCTTTATTTTTAGGTTATTATGTAAACTTTTTGGTGGAAGTAATTGCCCATTATAAGGAAATACTAACTGCGCCGTAACTTCTCCAAGCTGCAGCACTAGGAAGCTGTGACGGGCGGGCGTTTTAGGGCAGTCTTTATGAAATTTGCCGTACAAAAAGTACTAATTTAGTTCACTTCGAATGAATGATTTTATCTTATAGGTTATAATCATATAAAATCTTTATAAAGGTAAACACGGGAACTGGGATTATCAATGTAAGGTGTGTAAGAAGATCGTTCAAAACTCAAAGACACCACAGGTGCTCTATCATTTAATCTCTGAATCTCCGCTGCCCTCGAAAGTCCTTTGACGCAGCTGTTTTCAAACCGCTCACCCCGGCTCCGACTGAAGCTCCAGGCTCATGCGCCACGTATTATTCTTTGCGGCGAACCAGAGCGTGAAACCGGACCGTAATCCGAGCCGGTCGGCCGCATGATACGGTTACGTCCGGTCCATTGCGCCGGCTTTGCGGTAAGCAGACGCGTAGGATTGCCGGGTAAGCCGGCGCAGATTGAGGTTTGTTGGTGCGAGTTTTAAAATTATTGTACACCACAATACGACTATTGTAGTACCAATTTAGAATTTGAGTTTTATTTTTTAGATAGAAAGTGTTTTGGTAGATAGCTTCATAAATTGTGTCATGTATTAAACAGACATAGCGAGGTAGCACTACTGTGAGTGCACCAAATGATCTTAACAGGATTAAAGCGTGGGCCTCCCGTTTCGCATACAATCCATCAGATTTGGCAGGATCTTCCTACCTGCATGGCCTAGGTACGGAGTTGATATTTTTGCGAAACATGTCATGCAGTACTGCTTAACCGATTTTCAGCAGGATTTAATTAAAGAGTATTTATATTGGGTTTAGTAGAATGACAAACTTAGCTGAAGCTCGAGGCTTATATCTATTATATCAGTGTTGAACAAGTGGTTTAATTATACGTTTCACTGTCGTTTGTATGTCAAAGAGAAATTATTATAAGAAGTGGTTAACTTAAAGCAGATTTTAGCATTGTTTATAAGTAAGACCGTTTAAGGGAAGCACGAAGTTGACACTGTTGAACACACCTGGCTAAACACTTAATACATGTTTTGAGCAGACCTCCAACTATTATACAGACATCACACCGCCCGGTAATCACGTCATTAGTTTGGGAGCGCGACACCTGCCCGCCGCGCGCCGCAACTAATTAAATACGTCGCATTATGCCGGGTTCTGTCCGAACGAGTTGGTCGGGCCAGTGTGATGTGTCTACTATAAATGACGCCCGACTAGTGCACCGGCTAAGCGATGGGACTGCCGCATTAATGATTTCGAGTTCCGCAGGGGACAATAATTCGTGCGATCCACAGATGTTTGTCCCGAATCTGAGTATTTTTGTATGTGATATTTCATGTTTGTGAAACGCACCCACGATACAGGGGAAAGTCATAGCATGGGACGACGGTTTATTAAAATGTATTTTCCTTTTTAGCTTCTTTTCTATGCCTATGGCGGAAAAATAGATTTAAAACATAAGTCTGACAGACATGACAGCAATCGACCTAAGTTATTCAGTCTGAACCCAGCTTTATGCTTCTTATACGTATAATTTAGATATTAAGGCGACGCCCCAGTGAGTGCCAACACGGTAACGTTAGAGCTGATGTTTCAATGAATAAATATTCAGATGAAGTGGGTGCAATTCGCTGATAAAATAAGATTCTGAAATAGCAGAAATTACTAATTCGACTAATATTTGGCGATGACCATTTCTCTATTTGATTAAATTATTCATATTTCTCTGTAAATTGTACAACGTACCCGGGACCGAGTCAGTCGGTCCGCTACCAATTCTGTCTTGTTATCTCACATGGACACGATACAAACACACGGACTTTAAAGCATTTTTCACATAGACTAAAAGGACATAGAAAATAAGTGTCGTGAAAGAAGAATACCAGGTATTAGAAATGATCTTTAAACCGAATTCATATTGAAATTACTTCTACATCACCATTCGGTCAAAACAATAAGGTGAAATGAAATTAAATACCAGCAGAAGTCGTGCTAGTTCCTTTTGTACACGTTTTTGAAGCCAAATGCGTTTAAAACTCGCCTAAAAACTGGAGCCGAGGCTCGCTTTGTGTGAGTGCTTTTATGTTTACCGGAAATGTGTCGCTGTCAGGTCCAGGGCAGGGTTGTCAACGATGGCAAATTGAGTAAGTTTCATCGTTTCACTTCTGTTCACCGATAGATTGCTTGGATCAAAGGACCAACATTTTGATGGTGTTATACATCAGGACCAAAGGTATTTGTGTGCGTTCTACATACAGGATTTGGTATTGGGTTAGCTTTCGCATGCACAGAGCACTTTAGTGGCAAATAACAATATTCCCGGTGAATTCATAAAGGACTTAAAATTTACTCATCCCACGCGAGGCAAGTATTGAATATTTATTTATCGCATCAGGATCCGACATGGTTCTTGGTAGATGTGGGCTCTGACTTGGGTGCTCGAGTGAAAGATAGAATGATAATAACTTTGTTTTATTAACGGTTCAATACAATTAGAAACAAACACGTGCGTTGGTACTGAGCGTACGCCAAGGCTGTCCGAAAGAGAGTGTCGCCCCACTCGGTCTTCCCTCCAGTCCTCGCTGCATCCCCTCCACCGACGATCGTGTCCAAGCGGTGGGGCGTCGCTTGCGTTTCCGGTGACGATATTATTAGTAAGCGAAACTAATCACTAGATGGCGCTGTCCGTCGCACCATAGCGCCATCAATCCACGACATATTTATATTTGATAAATATTAAAACACTCAAATACATTTTAAATCATTCCAGATCAATGACTCAACAACGCCAGAAATACTATCAGTAGGCATAGCAATGAGATCATAATTATATAGATATTCAGCATTATAATTATTAGTAGTTACTGACACACTATTCTCTGTCCAAAAATAGCACCGTTTACATATTTACATTGCCTTATTCCTTCAGCCACGTTGATAAGCTTTTAGGATTATCGTTTTTATTTATACGCGTTCAGAAAAGACGCAAGGACCATTTAAGGCGAGGATCACACAGTAAGGAGTCCAGCGGGAGTTGGCACACACATCTTGGCAGCCGCCGCCAGTAGGTTGGCGCTCGTCAGCGCAGCGCATGCCAAACGGATTCTTAACATTCTGCAACTGTCCACTCTCATAATAGGAGGTGCATTTAATTTAGTTTTACAAATCAGATTTTCGATAGCTTCTCGTGACTTGGGTACTGAGGACTTACATCATATTATCACATCACAGACCTACTTCTTATTGCCCCTCTACATTATTTTTTATTTGAGTATAAATTTGCCCCCATATTCATAAAAAACTGTCAATTTAAACCATGGATAAATTATTGTTTACTATGAGAAATGCTTTTCCGAGGACGTGTGGCCAATTAATGCAAGAGTTAAGAACTGGATAACATTTAAGAAATCCAGTGATCCTAAGTTATCTAAATCTATTGACAAGGCACCATCAAATCGGCCGCCCTTTCGTGGTCAAGCAACCAAGAACTAAAGCTACTCGTATTAATATACTCTACCAGAATGTTCGAGGCCTTAAAACTAAACTATCAACATGGCGCAATAACTTATCACAGCTTGAACATAACCTGATAGCCGTAACTGAGAGTTTTCTCGATAGTTCTGTTGAGGATGCTGAACTTACCACTACCAATTGGAGTGTTCTTCGACGCGACCGAGGAACTCCATGTGGTGGGGTCATGTTAGCAGCACGGTCACCAATCGCCCTTCACCGTCGCCGTGACCTTGAAACCAGCTGCGGCGAGGACTTATGGGCTACGTTTATATGGCGTGGTCGAACTGTTCATATTTGTGTTGTTTACATTAAACCAAGTGCAAGTGATGACGATTACATGAGATGGTTTACTAAAGTAGAGGGATTTGTTAATAATCTTAAAGGAATTGTTATAGTCCTAGGAGATATTAATTTAAATAGTGCTACGTTAAATATTAAGAACTACTATTGTTATTTTATGTCATTTTGCTGTATGGTTGAGAAGAATGTAGTGGAGAATCTGTATGGGGGAATGCTTGATGTTGTTTTAATCCGAGAGAGCATTAGTGTGAGTGAAGCACATGTTACACCTGCCGAAGGTTTAGTTCCACTTGATGCCTATCACCCAGCCTTAAACATCGATGTAAGAATTGATACAGGTAATTATTCGGATATAATAGAACCTAGCAATATCGATACCGCAAAAGATTGGAATTTTAATAAATGTGATCATGAACAGCTGTATCTCTTACTCTCAAACAATGATATTTGGGTTGATGTACTAGAAGCCAACAACGTACATAACGCCACTCAAATTTTTTACAAGATTATTTACAATGCTTTCAATATATGCATACCAAAAAAACATAGAAAAAAGCTAACGGATAGACGTTATCCAGTGTGGTTTACAAATGACATTATTACAGATTTACGATTAAAGGTCAGACTACATAAAAAATGGAAACGTTCAAACTTGCAATGTGATTATCAGTTATTTTCTGATCTTAGATCTAGTTTAAAGGTTCGCATTTCTGATTCATATTCCTCGTATATAACACGTCTTGAGAATAACATTAAGATTACTCCTCGTGAATTTTGGCGACATATTTCGAGCCTACGATCGAAAGGGGGTTTCGAGCATAATGTTAAATACAACGGTGAATCCTTTTCAGGACCCAAGGCAGCCGGAGCCTTTGCAGATTATTTTGCTACAGTCTTCTTACCTGATGTACCGCGTCTAAACGTGCATGAAATTCCAGAACTGGACTCTAGGTTACACAGTAATTATATACATTTAAGCAATTTGTCCCCGAAAGATACCATTAGTGGTATAAATAAATTAAAGCCCAATAGTGCCACAGGTCCTGATAATATCCCTCCCTACATAATTAAAACCTTAAAAAAGTATTTATGTAATCCACTCTCCCATATTTTCAATTTAGCATTAGAATCCGGCAAATATCCTTCTCAATGGAAATTGTCTAGAATAACTCCTATACCAAAATCCCATAACAAAGAATCCGTTGAGGAATACCGCCCCATTGCGATATTATCTTCTCCAGCCAAAGTTTTTGAAAATATTCTTCATAATTACATATACTCACAAATTAATAAATACCTATGTAACGAACAACACGGCTTCAGAACCCGACGGTCTGTCAACACTAATCTCCTGACCCTTGTTGATTACATTTCATCGCGGTTAGATAGTGGTCATCGGGTGGATGTTTTGTACTTTGATTTCCGGAAGGCGTTCGATAGGGTAAATAATGACATGCTTCTGATTAAAATGAGCAATATAGGATTCTCTCCAGCACTTCTCCGATTTTTTGCAGACTACCTACGAGACCGACAGCAATATGTTAAACTCGGAATATACGAGTCGGATCCCTATCACACTCGTTCGGGAGTCAGCCAGGGCTCTATTTTGGGTCCTTTATTGTTCCTCATAATGATTAACGACATCCCATCAGTACTTGGTCATGCAAGATGTTTACTTTATGCCGACGACCTAAAGTTGTACCTAGAAATCAACTCTGTTTCCGATTGCCTGGCCCTGCAACGCGACATAGATGCTATTTATAATTGGAGCATGGAAAACAGGATGGAATTCAATTCATCTAAATGTAATGCCATGACTTTCGGAAGAATGCGTTACCCAATTAATTTTGACTATAAATTAAATAAGGATACAATCTGCAAAACTACAGTGGTGAAAGACCTAGGTATCACATTTGATGCAAAACTGAACTTTCATGATCACATGGCCACGTTAGCTAAGGAATCTTTTAGGCGTCTGGGTTTTGTTCTAAGAAATTCTCGAGATTTTAATTGCGCACTTGTTATGAAAATTCTTTTCAACGCCTTGGTACGATGTAAATTAGAGACCAGTGCTTGCGTTTGGAATCCACATGAGCGTACTTACGTGCTCATGTTAGAGAAGGTACAAAAAGCATTTCTTCGATACCTCTACAAACGTGTTAATGGATATTATCCATACCTATATCCCACTAAATTCCTGTTAGGATGTCTAGGCTACAACTCACTGGAGGTGCGAAGGGGATGTGATCAGCTCACGACTGCGTGCAAAACTCTACGCAGCATCATTGATGCTCCAGACCTGCACAACGAGCTTGCCCGATTCTGTGTCCCAGATAATTACCGCCGTAATAGAAAACACAAACTGTTTGCAGTGCCTTCCTGTCGTACCGTCGCTCGTGCTATGTCACCAATACCTCGCACGCTCACCGCATTAAATGAGCTCTTGGATTACAATCCAACCTGCGATCTGCTAGATGATGAATGGATGAAGATTTTGTCAGTATGTCTGAATTATTGTGAGAAGAAAGCATGAATGCTATTATTTATGTTATTATTATATTTTTATTTAATTGTTTCCAGCAATTTTTTTATGTCCTTTAATTATGTTATTGGTGTACACCGTGTAATTAAAGTAAATAAATAAATACCCGTCACTGTCATTTGCTTGTCAAAGAATAGAGATGTCTGTTCACTCAGGGAGAAATGAGTTTTGCGTAATCTAAACTTTATAATTATTAGCTTGTAAGCAGAAAGTGATTTTAGAGAAATGCAAGGCTATAGATAAAAATGATTGTCACTAAACGACTTATTGAAGTGTATTGAAAGCACTCACTTAATAGTTGCTATTTAGTTAAAGGAAGTATGAAAAAATAAGGGATAAATTGGAACGAACTCACAAATTGTCTAAACCTTCCACGTTTCAGGATAAACGATGATAATGCAAGTTGTTGTTCTTCTTTGTCCGTTACGATGACTCGCAGATTCGACGGGTTCAAAGTCCGCCGTGCGCCGACCTCCTGGTAACTTCTTCCTCGGGGCGTGTGCGGGGGCTTCGCGAACTTTCTTGACCAGGACGTTGATGACTCCTGCAGGAACTGTCGCAGCCGAAGACCGCAACTGAAGAGCTTTGATTTCGAAGTTCTTCTTACAGACCGAGACCGTTACTTGCACCGATACTTTTTAAATAAAACGGCGAGATCCTTGAAGGACCATTGTTCACTCAGGGAGAAATGAGAAGCGGACTGTATGCTAAGGCTGGTATATTTGCCGTTACTTTGTGGTACAAATTACTGTCCCGGACAAACAATATAAAATTAGAGGTCGTCCGTCGCGGAGGTGTCCGTGGTCGCGAGTGGTCAGCGCGTCCACCGTAGCGGCCCGCGCCGCTGTCGGCGCGTGCTTGTGATCACGCGGCCAATGCGTGTGGTCCACGCTTTGTTTACGTGCGCGCGATCGCGGCCAGCCCGCGCGCACTGTTGGGTTTAATTCCCAACAATGTCAATAGACTTAATGCGGGGCTTAGTTAATGCCGGTATGATCCTCGTTTATGATTATGAATAAGAAGGTTATTGTACGTTTAATAGTATAAAGGTATTTATTTATTTATGGCACTCCAACGACTTATTCACTAATACACTTTTTGGGGTACTTTAACAATTAAACATAAGATGTAGAGTGAATTTGTCACTTACAGGTGTGCACAGCACTTACATAATAAAGTAGAATTTTATAATATAATACACAGTAAAACAAAAAGACAGAACTACATAAAATCTGAATTAAGGACTAAAAAAAAAAAAAATATTTTAAAGAAAACAATTAGGTAACCAAAGAATAACACAATCAAACAATTCAAAACATAAGTAAATGAGTGAGTAACAATTTAAAATATTAAATGACGAATCGAGAATATACATTTTAACCGTGGTCATGGGTCAGTACTCAGTAGCAATAACAAATGTTTGCGAAATTGAGATAACTTGCTCGCGAAAATATCAATGCCATTGGAACGTGAATGGAGCTCATTGTACGTCCTCATCAACCTGTTCATTGGTGCCATATATCCAAGGTTACTTCTAGATGGGCTTGGAGAGAACACATCTAGGACACGTGCACGAAGGTATAAACCATATCCACTACATCTGTTATACCCCGCAATGTTTAAGTTTATACTCAAGTATACCTGAAAGTACGCTGTCGTAACGCACCCTAAGCTCACAAATATATTTCCGACACAAAACACCAAGAAACTGTACCTATATACTTATGTTGGGACGGTGCCACCGGTAACGCGACAAAATATTTTTGCGACAAAATCGTATTCCAACAGCTTTACTGTTTCCAATTTGTGTTTAACTATTGGAAGCTCAAACTATTTTTGTTGTTTTTGTTTCTTTTGCTTCGTCGGCTTCAGCGTTTTTATTTACGTTCGCGCTGTAAATCAATTTCATTAAATGCTTTTCATTTATATTTTCAACACGAATAAACTATATTGATAAAAGTCTAATTCAATACGAAATGGAAAATATATCCAGCGTCTTGTATTTAGCATTGAAATCACGTTTTATTCAGCTTAACAGAACGTGTTAAAGTTCAGATATTTTACCTTTTCAGGCTCTACTTCAGCTCCGATACTTAAACATTGTGCGTTTATGTTTTCAGTGGGTATTAGCGGTAATTACTGAAACAGTATTATAATAACAATTTCACATAAAACCGAATTCTCAAGAAATTTTCTCTCAAAACTGTATTTATATGGGGCCTTGGAGAAAAGGGGTAGTTAAATCTTGTTATTTATTGTGATCGAGGTCGGAGTTCATGTTAAATCCAGTAACACCGTGTATTATCAAGTTAGGTATTATTAAAGGTTGTATTGTGAAGTAAATAAACCCGGATCATAGTAACTAGTGAGCCGTGGGCGAAGTGAACGATATCCGTAACTAAGGACCAGATCACATGTTAGCATTATGAAGAGTCTGAAAAACGGGTGACGAAAATGGTGGTAACAAATATATTTAACATGTAAATTAAATAAAAGTCTAACATCCCTTTTAGCATCATTTAGAGATTATAATTACTATGACCTTCATCACTGTGGTAAAATCACGCCTGAATTCCCCGAAGCAGTAGGCAGAGGTGTAACTATAGTACACCCACATTTCGCCAGTTAAGTTAAACAACAACGCCAACCTACTGCATGTAATGTCCTATTGGCAGGATATTGATCATGAAATCACATTAGCGATATTCACTGCGCCCTCATCTCCCCGATGGCATTAACTCGGGCCGCCTCACAATGATATTATGGATGCACAACGTGCTGTACACTATGCGAGAGAGATAATTATTTCACAACACATCAACAAGTCCAGTCACACGTGACAATTCATAATTATTAGTCAGTTATTGAATACAAACAATGGCAATTTGAATTGCAACTGAAATGCTGATGAATTAGATTGATTAATGAGCTTTGATTGGCAAATTGCATTACAAAGTTCGAAACTCGCCTCACATTGCCGGTATCGTGGGTCTAAATGAGAGATTATTATTGTACCCTCAGTGTTAAACGTTAAAAATGTATTAAGTAAGCCTCATTATATCTTAATAACAAAATTAATAAAGAAATAAGAACATATCTTACCGCAATTTGACCTTCGTAGCAATACTGACCCGCGAGACAAGTTTACTCTCGTAGCAATATTAATTTTCGAGAAAGTTGACTTTCGTAGCAGTTAGTCCTCGTAGCAAGGTAAACCTCGTAGCTACACAGAGTTTCGAGAACGTTGAACTTCGTAGCAATAGCAATACTTGACCCTCGTGGCAATATCATTCAAAAATAAGTTCTGACAATCTTTCATGTTCGCCTATCAGTAGAGCTATGCCTGTCGATGAATTCGATGAAACTCCCACAACATTGTCGCTGAGTTAATTTCCCCAAGTTCACAACGACACTGACATTCTTTCAAAACTAATTCCGTTGTCTCTCGCACTTATATTTACGAAATGATAACGAAAACTTTGTATCTCGTGCCTACTTTGCAAACTTTTTGGATTTGAGATGGGTAACACTCGAGGGATCGGCGATACGACTCGTTAAAAAGAAAATTCGTTTGGGAGACAAGTTTTGTTTAAGGAAGATAAACGTGTCAGCTGCTTCGTGCTCTGGACCAGTGGAGTCTGCTGAACGCTGATGTAGGCCAGCTTCCTGACCCAGACTATTGGACACTTTCTATATCATGGTAATGGCTAAAATGTTTATAAACACGAGTTGATTTAAGGCGTTGTTCTGGCTTATATGTCTTTTTTGAAGTGAATATTATTCTGACTCAACTTACACCACAATATCGATTCGTGATACAATAAGAATTAAAGAAGCGATTTCTTCTGAATGAACATCTACCGGAAAGCCAGTAGGCCAGTACTTACGGAGCGGGGCGAGTGAGGGGTGGGGTGCGGGAGCGGGGGCGGGGCGCGGCGCAGGCGGGCCAGGGCGCTAAGCAGCCCGTCCGTGGTCACGCCGCGCGTCCCGACATCTGCGGAAAGAAGAAAACATTGTTTAACACACTTAGAATCAAGCCAGGATAAAAGGACCAAATTGGGCAAGTCGTGATATAGATTGTACCAAAAGACCAGGATAATATTCATGCAAATAGGCAATAGTGCACACTCTACTGTAAGGTCTGTTAATAATATTTTCAACAGTAATTCGAATAATCGTTGATTTAGGACAAACAAACAACCGGTGAAAAGAGATAATCCTTTTGTCGGCATTGCCTAGTTACCTATCATGCATCATAAGCCAAAGTAACGTCCTTCTCAAGTTAATGAGCAAAGAGACAACCAGGTGCAACCAACTCAATATCAGTAGTACATAACAACCAATTCAATCACAACAAGAATATCGATTGCTAAATTAAATAATGAAAATAAATTAATAGTGAATAAAGCTTATAGTTTTGATTGAGCAGCCAGCCGGTGGACCGCGAGGGCCCCCCACCGTCCGCCCCACCGGGGTCGAGCGCATCGGTCTGATACTGACTACAGTACCACGAACATGAGGGTTTTATATAAACGGTCTCATGTGCAATTTATAACTGTTTATTTCTTACTTCATTTTCTAATTGGTAGTAAACATTGTTGCACAAACACGAAATCATAAATCGACGGTGAAGTTCCAATAACAAAGAATACAACTTTATAGAAGGCGAAATAACGAATAATCTCGTAATTATTAGAGTTTTAAAATATTGATATTTCTTAATGCTAAAGTGAATTGCATCAACTTTTATGGACAAGGAAAACCTTCATTATTTTAAGTACAATAATGCTATAGAAGGAAAATCGTCAAAATGTTAGTTTAATTATATATTATATTTTATTTATCCATTTATTTGAGGCCCATATCGAATCATCGACTGTAATATTTATACACCACACACATAGTGTCTGCGTTGTGTTTCGCTGAGTGGTGTCACGTCAGCCACGAGCCCGGCGATACACAACACCAGCCAGAACTGTTCTTTGGCGGGCATTGACATCACCATCGATACTTCTCGAAATAGGTCGCAGTCACACACTCACACAGTTTTCCTGCAACTGTGATCTTATCAGAGCTGGACTAGAATGTAAATAAATTGGTTTTTAATTTAAATAATAAAATAACGATGTGGTAAAATGTTATCCTGTTATTCTGCAAGAATAATATATTATTATGTAGTGATCGGGAACAATGTTCCGCAAACGTCCTAACTATCCATTAAAATATAATAACAGTAGGTACACATTCCCCTCCGCCGTGGTCGAGTGGTCGCAGGTCTTGTCTCTTACCCAGCTCGTGTCATATCCGAATGTTGTCGTATTCTGGTGTTGCCGCATCCAGGTTTTGTCATATCCGGATGTTATCTTATCTGACTGTTGTCATCTCCATAGTTAGGTGCTGACATATCCGGTATTGTCGTATCCAGGTATTGACTTATTTACGTGTTGATATATTCTAGTCATGCTATATCCAGTTGTTCTCATCTCCTGGTTGTGTCATATCCAGAATGTTATATTGCCAAAGTTGTGAGGGTCTGAAAATACGACGAAACACTAAGAAAAGGTTGTTTGGGATGTACTAGAGCGCATATTTTTCAAAGTCAGTCGTGGGAACTCCTTAATTAAATATGTTTTCAAGTGCCGTACGGTATAACACGTCCGGCACGGCCCCGCCGCCGGCAGCTGACCGCGGCAGCATTGCTAATACACTCAGATCAAGTTGCCGCTGTGGACTCCTGGGGGTATGAATTAGACTAGCTGCAAAGAGCACTATGTTTATATGGGCTGTGAATACATCAGCAGACGGTTATTAATTTAAAAAATGAGTGCACCCACTTAAGGCGAACTGCGCGCCGATAAACTACATTTTAAATTATAAGAGCGTATGTAGAGAGGGGAATCCCCTTGTAAAAATGACAGCGTAATTTTATCTATTTTAATATTGAGTCAATAAGTCATCAGTGTGTCCTCTTTGCAGACGATACTACTATTATCATAAAGAGTAATGAACCCCAAAATTTGAGTATACAGGTCAACAAAGCATTAGGTGAAATTATTAAATGGCTAGATACTAATAAGTTAAAAATAAATATTTCTAAAACAAATGTAATTTATTTTAAAACATGGAAAAGTAAGCCCATACAAATTGATGTATCGTATAATACTAGTGTTATAGAACAAATACATTGCTCTAAATTCCTGGGTATAACAGTAGACGAAAATATTACTTGGAAAACTCATATTGAAAATGTATGTGTAAAAATTAATAGATTTGTCTTTGCTTTAAGAAAAATTACATGTATAACATCCTTGCAAACTGCCTTAATGGTATACCATGCATACGTTTGCTCGGTTATCCGCTACGGTATCATTGTGTGGGGAAACTCTTCAGATATATCACGAGTGTTCATTGCTCAGAAGAAATGTGTTCGTGCAATGTTTAATATTGACTGGTGTGATTCATGTAAACCCGCATTCCAATCAAATAACCTCTTAACGGTTCCCTGTGTTTATATTTACGAGATTTCTAAATTTGTGAAAAATAATCCTCAATTTTTTGTGTCTAACAATAATACAAATAAAAGAAAAGCTACTCATTTAGAATTTCAGTTACCTATTCCTAGATTAGAGTTATTTAGACGAAGCTGTATTTATATGGGTCCCTTAATATATAACTCTTTACCAAAAACTATCACCAGTCTACCTCCAAATAAATTTTGTGTAATGCTAAGAAAATGGTTATGTCAGCAATGTTTTTACTCAGTTGATGAATTTCTAGCAAAAAACCCATGTAAATTCTACAATTGTGAGCGATCTGTGAGGTATAGACTGTAAATTACATTAACTTGAATTTGTATCAATGTTCTATTTCTATAATGTTATGGATATTTGATCTGTATAAAGATTTGCATGTCGCCAAGCGGCAAGATGTATATGGCACCTTGACTATGTTTTACCACCATTATGTACCTACATTTTATGCAAATAAAGAATTATTATTATTATGACCTTTATTCATTCATATTACCTTACATTTTATATTTTTAAATAATATAAAAAATACAATTTTTAAAAATATAAAATATAGTCGCCAACCGGCATCGGGAACAGGTCCTAGCTGCCGGTGGTTAGGACTCCAAAGAGAGGAACCTCCTGACTATACGCGCCGTGTCAAGAAGTACCGCCTTTTGCATCAAGCCCTTAACCCAGCCGCCTAACGCGAGCCTCCGAAGATGTTGGTCGAGGCTCTTGGCCATTAGGCCATTGACTGTAACAACTATCGGCACAATGATTGCCGAGTCCACCTCCCACATGTCGACAATCTCGTGCGCTAAATCCAGATATTTAATCTGTTTATCCTTTTCAGCTTTCACGAGATTCTCGTCATGCGGGATAGTGATATCGACAATCACTGCGCGTCGTTCCAATCGATCTATCACCACTATATCAGGCTTATTGGCAACAATAGTCCTGTCAGTAATGATAGATCGATCCCAGTACAGTGTGACATGACTATTTTCAAGAACTGGGTCGGGCACATACCTATAGTACGGTAACTCTGATTCTACAAGGTCATATTTCAGAGCAAGTTGCTGATGTATAATCCTGGCCACTTGGTTATGTCTGTGCAAGTATTCGCCGTTAGCAAGATGAGAACAACCAGAGATAATATGTCTTAGGGATTCACCCGGCCGGTGACATGCCCGACATATGTCAACCGTGCCATCCTTAATTATATATTTCCGGTAATTATTCGTCATGATAACTTCGTCCATAATTGCACAAACAAACCCTTCGGTTTCTCCAAAGAGATCACCGAAGCGTAGCCAAGAGACGGACGATAGAAGGTCTACATCGGGTCCATGAAGAGCCTTGTAGAACCGTCCGTGTAGCTCCTTGCTCTGCCATACCTCCCTGCGATCATCTGTATCTAGCACTGCAGGTTTGCGCCAGTTCTCTTTAGACAAGGATAACGGGGTAAGGCCCTTATCAACTGCAACTACATTTCGATGCATCCCCACGTCAGTCTTTAAAAAGTATTCCCGGAGGTTGCACACCTCACGATTATGGAGGGTCTTAGCGTTTATTATTATTATTATTATTGATTGTTAACTGCCTCGTTCTTCTAGTGGTCGCTAAGCGCGACTGCTGAGCACGGGGTCCTGGGTTCGAATCCTGGGTCGAACAAAGTATTAATAGATTTTCCCATTATTTGTGCCCGGTTGCTGTCAATAGATACGCCCCCTACATTGAGACCTAAACATAACTGCGGCGAAATGTGAGTGTACTCTACACCTCTGCCTACCCTTTTGTGTAATAAATGTGTTAAGTCAGTGCCGGTTTTACATCAGTCATATCTCTGCTTATATTGTTTAATATTTATGTCCGTCTCGTCGTACAACAGTACCTAGTGCTCTAAGTGGAAAAAAAGGGGATTTTCTCCGCAGTAAAATCCAAGATTCTAAGGTTTGTCTTATTCATACCCCAAGCCGCCTCTTAGCTACACTCGCTAGTTGAAAGTGGTATTTGTTTGGTTCTCAACAATAATTGGATTTGTAGAGTAACGCCGCTCGAACTCCAACTTAATGTTGATTTTGAATTGAAGATTAGGAAGTAGTTATTGGTCGGGAGTTCAGTTATGGGAGTGACACGTGCGGCTCGCGCAGGCGCACTAGACGGCAATTTGAAGTTGTGTAAACAATGTCATGTTGTTTACTATTGGAACTTAGTTGACTCGGTGACTTCCGAGACATTTGGCAAGACTTGATCTCAATATATTTATTATTTACACATAGTTATTGTCACAGTTACGGGCAACCGATGGATGCAAATGGCAAGTTGTCCTTCATTGTGGCGTTCTAAGGGGGGGGTCTTTGTTCAACAGTGGACGTCTTCCTTCTAATGATGATGATTGTGAATTATTTATACATAGCTATTGTCTCTGGTGCGCCGGGCGCGGGCCAGGGTGGGTTATGCATATTACGACACACAAAAATTACCAAAAATGGTCTCATATGCAATATTATAACTAAATGACTCTTCAGAAAAACACATTATTTAATTCTATATTTTATTTATTTATTTTATTTATCAAGAATATGGATAACACTTACACAAACATCCAGGCTCGGGACCAACATTCGTGGATCGCACCAACTTGTGTCCGGTTGGGTAATCGAACCCGTGACCCTTACAGCAGCAGTCCAATTACTTAGCCACTGGGCCAACCAGGTCGTATTAAATTAAATGTTCTCATAATCCTAATTCACTTGCTATCAAAAACTCTAACCCTCTTTAACACTTATTCATAAAAAATGACAATTTAAACCATGGACTATATTGTACTTTGATGGTTGCGAGCAGTGACTCGATGGCTCAGTTAGCAGAGTGGCGCCACGGTCCGGCGGAAGTCGCGGATTCGAGTCCATCATTGTTTAAGTTTGAACGGGCTACATGCAGAAATGACACAAACAGTCCGCTAATAAAGCTGTCTACGATGACATAATGGTATATGAAAGCTGAAATAGAATCGATGACAAAGCATCACAATCAGGTCACGTTATTACTGCTTAGTGACGTCACACTGTACATGGTTTCACATGAAATGCTTTGTGTTATAAGTTAATTGGCATACAGACAGCCGGTCATGTTCTCCTCTACACGTTTACATTTTACGCCGAAATCACAATACTTTGTTAACTTAATTAATGATTGTTTATTACAGGCCACATTGTTCCAGGATATTTGATTAACCTAATTATTATTTTATAAATGAGAATAATGGTAAAGTTTATGTTATTTTTAAGTTATTTATTAATCATATTTCAACTCCTCATTATATTATTTGTTTCCTTAGTGTGTTATTAGCACATACAAATAGGTTATGATGTGGACTGCCTAGTCAACGAGGTTATCGTCCGGGGAGCGCCGGACAAACGTAAATACTGCACCCTGTACCTGCACCCCCTTTCTATAACCCCTTCGTAATGTTAGCTCTGTATTTTAGTCCCGTTAATACTTCAAAAAATACATATTATTATAGAGATGGCGGGACGTACAGGCCCTTGGAAGCTGGTGACAGGGAGATGTGGAAAGAGAGTGGGCAGGCCTTTGTCCAACAGTGGGCCACTTGTAATATTAAGAATAAGGTTATCTTTACATTACATATCTTCACACATATACTCCCGCAGAGGTAGAGTAGAGAGGTGTATCTTACACCCACAATTCGCCAGTTTACTGGGTCTCAATGTAATAGGAGGCGAGCCTATTGCCATCAACCGGGCACAAATCCAGACTCCGTGCTACTACTGTGAATTACCTAATAGAGTAACCCAGTAACACTGTGCCCGACTCAGGGTTCGAACCCTAGACCTTATACTCAACAGTCGCACTAACCGCCACTAATCCAACGAGGAAATTTTCTTTAATTATACGTTATACGACTCGATCACAAAATCTCTCGATAACACGACCAACCGTGGCGGGTCGGATATCCCGGTTGAAATACCGGACATTATAAAGTGATATGGCTCGTATAACCGGTGTGATCCGGTTAAATTATACCAATTACCCGGACATTAATTGGCAGTCAATGTAATGTATTTCCCAGCAACAAATACGTCATTATGTTCGTGTCATGTTCTATCAACTGGACTTAATTCATTCATTACGTAGTTGTTCGCTGCGGGTGAAGGCTGACGTGCTCATGTGTCTTTTAATAATTTGTATTTTGACTAGACTAGACTGCCTCGTTAGTCTAACGTCGTAACCGCAACGGCTGAGCACGAGGTCCTGGTTTCGAATCCCGGGTCGGGCAAAGTGTTACTGGGTTTATGAATTAGATAATTCTCAGTAGCAGCACGGAGTCTGGATTTGTGCCCGGTTGAGTGCAATAGGCACGCATCGCTCTATTATATTGGGGCCTAAAAAACATACGAGGGTCAAACTGAAAGTTCTTAGAAAATCAAAAACTGATTACATTAGCCAGTTATTAGTTTTATTATATCTTTTCAAAATATTGTCCATTCACGTCAATACACCGCTGCATGCGATGGAACCACTGGGAAAAGCACTTTGCCCACTCGTCTTTAGGGTTCTCTTCAATGGCATCGCGATACGCAGCCACCGCTTCTTCAGCATTCATAAACCGCTTTCCTTTAAGTTTTTCTTTAATTTTTGGAAATAAATAAAAATCACAAGGGGCGAGGTCGGGGCTATACGGCGGGTGACCCAGTAATTCAACGTTTGATGTCGCCAAATAGTCGATCGTTCGCTTAGCGGTGTGCGACGAGGCGTTGTCGTGGTGAAGGAGGATCCTACTGCGAGGTCGTTTCTCTCGAACTTTTTCCAAGACAAGTGGCAAACAATTGGTAGTGTACCATTCTGCAGAAACTGTTTTTTGATCCTCTAACACAATTGTTGCGAAATGACCTATCCTTCCAAAGAACGAGGCCACCATTTTTTTTCCCGCACTTCGATCTCTCTTCACTTTAGTTGGCAACCTCTCGAAAGGAAACACCCACTGAGCAGATTGTCTTTTGGTTTCAGGATCATAACAGTAAATCCAGCTTTCGTCACCTGTTAGTATGTCGAACACAGCATTTGAGTCACCTCCGTTAAATCTTTCAATCATTTTACGGCACCAATCCACACGATGGAGTTTTTGAGCCTCAGTCAAATTATGAGGTATCCACCGGGCGCAAAGCTTCCTGACTGCTAAATGTTCGTGGAGGATTTTGTGCACTTGACTCATACCGATGCCTAAGCTTGTCCGAATCTGCTGATAGGTCACTCTTTTGTCAGTCTCTATCATACGCCGCACAACACAGATGTTATCTTCAGTCGTCGCCGTAGAAGGCCGTCCCTCACGTAAATCATCAGTGAGATTAGTGCGACCACGTTTAAACTCATTAAACCAGTTGTAAACTGTCGCACGAGATGGGGCTTCATCGTGAAAGGCCAATCGTAGTCTATCATAACTTTCTTGTTGACTTAAATGACATCGAAAGTCATAAAAAATCATTGCACGAAAATTTTCTCGTGTTAAATTCATGTTGACGTGACACAGACAATTTTCAATTTGCCGCCAAATCGTAAAACAAATGACAAATTAATGAAATATATACTCAGTAATATTGGCAAAGAGTTCTATTTTCAAATTTTAGAATTATTTTTTTATTATATTGTTTATAAGTGGCCAGTTCTAAGAACTTTCAGTTTGACCCTCGTAACTAACGAATTCTGTGTTATATGTATGTGTACCACTGCCTACCCCTTCGGGGAATACAGGCGTGATGTTACGTCATAATAATAATAACTATTTATTTCAGGCATCAAGGCGCATATCTATTATGAATATAATTTTAAAAAATACTATTAACACCATAATAACATCATTATAACTGTACGACGGCGTCGTGTCTCTAACTGTGTCACGTAGTTGGCTACGAAGCCGGCGATAATTAAAAGATATTATATTAATTAGATGTTATTGTTAAAAGGTATTACAGAACTTCCATTTGTTGCCTGGATTCAAACCAGCGACCAAAGCACCGGTTATCACAACTATAAGTAACTCAGTTATATAACCAAGGTCACTCCACCGAGGTACGGGCAGCCTATAATGACCGCTCAGTGCTCATCACGCCCACCTCCTCCAGTAATTAGTTATTCACCTGTTGCTGGGACTTTCCTTGTATTTAGTAGCCGAACATGTGGAACACGAACAAGTTTTGTTTTTACTAAAAATACATGTTCTTCCAATCTCTTGTAGATGACTTCTTCAGGTCTCTATCACTTGATTCCTCTTCTCATCATAATAATGATAGGTACAGGTAGTTTGAAGACATTTAAAACACCTTTAGCATAAAGAAACTGGAACGTGAGCAGTGACGCAGCACAAGCGTGTAGCAGCTTGAGTGTGGATGATACATGGATCTCTTGTTTCGTAAAACCTCATTAATAAGTTATAGCAAAAGGTTTTAAAAATGTTACCTGTAAACATACAACGCAAGAGGCATATCACTAGCCACAATGAAGCCGAAAAAGAGCTCTATTATTCAAACGTTCGTTTACCCAAAGACCAGGCTAGGATTATTAACGACTGACCGCAACGAACCTCTGTAACTAACACAATGATATAGGAAGAGTAATAAGCGTGTCGGTCACTCGATACCAATATTAAAAACTTGGGAAAATTTGGGCTTCCCGGACATTACGTCATAGGACTCATAGGCAACGCAACGAACCTGAAATGAATCCTAAATACCGGAGACAATGGTTTATTTCAACGCGGCTGACCGCACACCCCACGTCATGCCGTAGAATTAAGATCGACTCAGACTAAGATATGTACCTATAGATCTAAACGTAGCAGACAATCGCCGACAAATGTGGACATCTTATCATACTGTTTGAGAATTGTGTATAGTTGTGCGGTCTATAGGTTCCTTTCTTAAGCCTTTCACAGTTTCACTGTAGAAAACAAACATATTTGGCAGACGGGATTTATCAAAAATATCAAATGCCGGCTTTCCTAAGGTCTTTCTTGGGTCACTTAAAAGTTAACGATTTATTCCTGGAACCGGAACATCCCGTGCCAATAGTATTCACCCCGTTATAAACAGATCACCGGGTTGTCAAGGTACTGAAATATTGACCTCATTATGACGATACCGATTAACTAAAATTAACATAAAATAATTAACAAACTTCACAATAGAGCTCACTAATTGACACTCGCGTGGTGTAAAACATTAATATGAACAAACAATGGTTATTTCAAATTCCTGCTAAAATGTTACCTACTCCAATTTCGTAGTAATATTGTTTTAATTGGTGTGTATGTCCACGTGGCTTTAGATACTTAGTTTACGATGGTTGTCACGGACCAGACGGGTCATTATAGCACAGGAGTTGACCTGTGGCGTACTTATAGTACATGTTGTAAGGGCCGATCCTATTAACCCGGCTCGGTAATTCGTGCGGTTAGCAAGAAATGTCCAATAACACTTTGTCTGACACAGAAATCGAAACCAAGACGTAATGCTCAGCATTGACGCTGACTGATAATTTAATTATAATCATCATCTGGTAGACGTCTACTATTGAACAAAGGCCTCTTGATTGTATAAATCACAATATTTTATTTACTTTTCTCATATTGTCCAGACCAGCAATGACCAGTCAGCTCAGATCTCTTGCGAGGAGAAAAAATTAGATAACACTCGACATTCATGTCTGTTTTTTTTTCTGTAAAACTAAATAAGGAACAGTGGCATTACTTATGTGACTACGCAGATATCAGGCAAGAACCATCGACAGCAGGTTTTAAATTCAGGATAGAATAAGAAGGTCTTCCAAATGATAAATGCCTTTACACGTCATTTTTTTTAAACTAGCTCTATATAGCTGCACCGGATCAAACTTAGCGGTCAAGGTCTTTTTTAAAGTCCAGACAAGTTCAATCATTATAGAAAACTATTTAGGTGGGTCCAAAACATGGAACATGGATTTACCTACGAGTACGACACAAGAGCGAAAAAGCGTGTATGAGGAATGTGATGCGTGTGAATGAAGCAAAAGAAGTATGCCAGGATCATAGCAAATGGAAATCCGTGGTCTCTGCCTACCCCTCAGGGAAACAGGCGTGACTTTATGTATGTATGTATGTACTACACACATCGGTTTTCAAACAGTTTATTCTGTTTTCTCATTATTCTTGGCACATTATTAGTAAATACATACTCGTATGTATCACAATAAAAAATAGTATTGCAGTAATGTTCTAGAATTAATGTAACTACAATATTGACTTTGAGGAAATCCATAGTCATTTTAATTTATTTTATTGAGTTCAGGCAATCGCTATAAATAATGTATTTTTATTTCATTTTAACATGTTGCCCACGCTAAGTTAATATATTTTTAATGCTTAATTATTATGCTAATAAAAATGCTTATAGTTGTATTGTATCGCCTACATAATGTTATACTGTGACAATAAAAGTGAATGTCAAAGTTAGATTAAACTTCAAACACTTGAGAAGAGATTGTATTAGTAGAATGTGGATGCAAAACAAGAGCTTAAGATATGCTAATATTTAAATAGTTGAGAAGACATTAATTATCGTAGAAGAGTGAAATCCATATTTTGGTTATACATTGGCATTTGGGTTATGAGAATCGGATGACGTATTATGGAAATCCGTTGTCTGTGCCTATCCCTCTGGGAAGTACGAGTCACTTTGTGTGTGATGTACTTAATGTCATACTACATAATTATATGTCTAGAAAACAACCAAAAGAAGAGAAGGATATCGTAAAGAGGGACAGAAGGACATAAATGCTGAATGAATAACAAATTACAGAAAGATAAGAACGCCTTTCATTTTTATCATCGTTGAAAAAGCAGTGATAGCCGAGTGCTTTGACCGGCTACGTGAAAGATGACACACTTTTGGGTGTCCGAGCCCAAGGTCGTTGACCCAGTGATTTAAATAAGTATTTGTTACATAGTTGTTAGACATTATCACAGTTACATAGTACATGATATCCTGTAGTACTCCCGCACTAACCCGGGCGATCATTATCCTAGCTAGAATCAGACGCAGGTACTCACTCGGTCGGTCGGTCACTTACACTGGGAAAATACAATAATATTCCAACCTACAAAATAAGCGGAAAAACCAACAAAAATCACATATTTTTGGAATTTTGGGATAATAGCTTTATTCCTAGGATCTATTATACCTCACACACATACATACACACACTCTCTAAGACACACACCATAATTACGATCTCATACACGCACTGATTCTAGAGCGATATATTTTATTATTTTGTTAGGACATAAAATTATTTTAACAGTAGGTACTGGGTGAAGACACTGACTCCTGCAACACAGGTTATAAATCTAGCACAGGTGTCAGGGGTTCACATAGTTGTACCTACCTGTTTTTATGTGAATACATTTTTATTATTATTGATACATTCTATTAATTTCATAGAACTGGTATCGGTACCTCAACAGCCCCGCTCTTGTTTTTATCACAAGAGCGAGTCTACAGTGACTACCAGTGTCTGACCTTATCGCCCTGGGAATGTGTTCACTCCCATAGAAAGTAAAGCGGCCCCCTTACCACGAAGTCTTAAAGCTCGACAGTTTACGTTGTGGAAGTAAGACGCCGCATGACACTCCACATAGCGGCGTCTTTGTTCTTCATCGTAAACTGTCCTGATTTAAGACTGTATGGTAAGGGGGCTGTAAAATGTTAAATATCGACATTAAACGATGATAATTATGATTAACTTGCAAACTAAAAAGCAGGCCAAACTGGTTTAGCAACAATACTTAATATTGACTCATGTAGCCGTCTTCTTCTTATTGCATTGTTTAATCCGCCTGTAGGCGTCTGACATGAAAAAAATCTCAGGTAAGCCAGTTTTCTCACGATGTTTTCCTTCGCCGTTTAATAATTAATAACTAATTTATGAAATTAATAAAGATATTGGAGCGTGCCGGGGTTTGAATTTGCGACCTTTATCTTGACAGTCCCACTGTCATGTCTGTCATACCACTCGTCTAGAACTGCGTCTTGTAGTAAACACAGATTAGGATGAATGAACTTAATGGTATGTGACCCGATGTAACGCACTAGTACAGAAATAACATTTTCCTGTTCTCAAGAATTGTTTTACAATGACTCAAGGAATTGTGTCCTTCAGGTATTAATAGTCAAAATGAAAACGACCTATAACCGCGCAGGTTTGGTCCTGTCAGTTTGTCCGACAGGTTTCTTAATACATCCTCAGAAGGGTGGCTGACTGAAGTCGAACTCAAAACGCTGGTGACATAACACGTACTCTGCTGTCCATTATCACCTTATTACAGAAAAGCCTTTACAAACTCCAGACTAAACAGATTGGGATAACGATATCACTCTCTATTCTTTTAGAAAGTGTTGTTTTTTTATGTTCTCTTTAACTACTTATGGGACAAGGGGGTAACATAATTATCCTTAAAGGAAAAATAAACCAGTGATTTCTGAAATATGCAAAGGTAAAACCTATTAACGGAAACCAACAGGACTAAGACGTCATCATGAAGTAAGTCATATCATGTATCCTATTACCTGTTCAATATATAAAGCAGTGTTAAGTAATTGAGGTTACCAGTCGCAGCGGGATGCGAGCGCACTCGCTTCACATAACACCTCATCAGCACAGTTACTTCATTCTCTAACAATGGAAGCCACCAGCCTGCTGATCCTGATACTCCTCGCCACAGTAGGAGCCAGGAGCATCCCCGCACTCATTCATTATACTTCAGCATTACCACAAGAAGCTATTAAAGACGACTATACTGTTTCGGGCCTCGTAGAAAGCGCATTCAGCGTTGACGAGCCCAAACAACCATCAAACATAGACGTCAATGGAATACAAATACCAGAAGAAGATATTTTCAAGCACCCCTTTTTAGACGTCAGTGTAGGAACCAATAGTTTGGATGCCAAACAGGAAGCTACAGCTGATGAAAATAGAACAACGAAGAAGGAAGAGAAAGAGGAAGAAGTTACAGAACTCCGTAAGAAAGTAGAAAAAGTCACCAAACAAGCCAAGAAAAGGAATATTAAAAAAGTTAAATTCCAACTCAGGTTTAACTTGGATGCAAATCACTGTCCGGACGGCGTCAGAGTCGGCAACGGTCAGTGCTGGGAGCGGCAGTGATACCAATTTTACTTCAAATATTACAACACTTTCATGGTGAGATTACTGTCGTGCTGGCCACAGGACCGCTTGCTTTTATTCGACTCGGCCGATCTCAGGAACTTCTTACAAAGGGTTTTTTTGAATAACATTCTGAAGTAAAATTATATAACAATCGTAATTTAAGATAACAGTATTTCCAAAATACTCTTTCTTATTAATTCAATATATTGATATACAGGCTTCAGAAGCTCCGGTGAAGTCGAAAGCTAACCTTCTCATCTTCTCATCAACCATATCAGCTGAAAATTCACACTTAAATAATGTTCATATATTTATGTGTTGGTTGTATAATGTTTACATCTGTTAATGTTTCTGGAATGCCCGTTTCCGTATCATTAATATAATTTTCCGAAAGGCCTATAATATTGTTATTTTCATGAATATTTTCCTAATGTATAAAACCGCTAGAGACTTGTTAAGTTGTGTGTCATACTGAAAGAATATTTTTGTTGTAATAATACTATTGTCGCCGATAAATAAAAACAATCTAAACAACAATTAATCTCGTTTTTTCTTTACTGTTAATTAGTTTGGAGACCATTATTATCTGGTTATAAGTTTATTTATCCCCATTAGACTGCCATCCCTCATGCCGTCTTAGTAATATACTTTCAAAACAAATTAAACAATTTTATTGCCTTAATTTTACATTACATCACGCCCATATTCCCCAAAGAGACAAAGGTATATATAGTACAACCACTTTAGTAATTTATGAAGGTCACAATGTAATAAGGGGACGAGCCTATTGCCACAAATCCGGACTCCGAGCTGCTATTGGAAAAACCCAGTAACACTTTCGGACAACACCCGGGATTCGAACCCAGGACCTCATGCTCAGCAGTCGCGTTTAGCGACCACTAGACCAATGAGGCATGTCGTAATTATACTTGGTGTCATTATAGCCATAACGAATCCCCAGATGAATGCTTTAATGGTTTTTGGGTTTTTCTATCAAGTTTGTATTTTATTATTGAACTCAGACCCCAATATAAATGAATATGTTTTGAGAATTTCCTAAATGAAACTACCCATGGAAAGGCATAATTGGAAAACCCATCGCGATTGAATTGGGCCAATTAAAACCGTATGGTACCGTAAAATAATGTTTACATAACAATAGTTCATTGTATAACTATACATACATAAGCTTTGCAAAGCGTCTTACTTTAAATGATCCCTATCACTACCTAGCTACGAGGATTGCATTTAATTGTCCCAAACTGGAAGAACCGACGGCGTGGCAGGCTCCAGGGATAGCGGTGTAAATAACACTTTTTTCTGAGGGATAGGACCTGAACCACTGAACATAGGTATAAGTTGAATTTGGGATAGGAGGCTGTTGGTCTTCAAAGGGGCTCTTATCATTACATCAGTCCACAGCCTTCAATATGCTGGGTGTAAATCCAGCAAGGCCCCAAGGTATTATTTATTCCCATTGAATGTTCAAACAATATAATAATTCCAACGCCTTCTAATAGCTGGATCAGACTATCGGATCGGACTATCTAATGAAGTAATGTCCCGTGTGCAACCTGCCGAAGAGTATCAACCTTCTCTAGATACAACCGATAATAATTCCGATATTCTTTTTAATGGGATTTTGTTATAAAAACATTGATAATTTTAATTTTTTGTTAACATACGCAGAAATGGTTTCCAAAACATGGAACAATGTATGTTGTTAGTGGGATTCCCATTGAGCGGCCAAAATATGTTGTTATATCATCAGTCACGTTTGCTGCGCGCGGTGTGGGCAGAATGCTAAGTGAAGTGTTTGTGACGCGGGAATTTAATTACTGTGTTCTCACCGTTATGTATGGATAATACCTAATGCCATCTATCTATAGTATCACAGCTGTAATTCACGAGGGGGTAGGAAGTAGTCTATTTTTATCAGTCGTTTATATTTCGGCTCTCATTATAAGTCTCATGTAGAGCATTTTGCCACTCATCAGGCTCAACACTTGTATGACTTCTAACGAGATGTTTAAAGTCCAATAGCTATTGTATTAAGCAATTTGTACTTATATAGACTAATTATGTAATTAGATATTTAGATGAAGTTGCAAGCAGTTAGGAAAGTGGTCATAAATGAATATAATTGTTGTCATCATTGACACAACACGTGACGGCTCAGGGACCTCGCTATCGCTGAGGTACGGATCCACAACGGGATTACATTTATTGTCTCTGTGTCGTTACCGTTCAGTATCCTCTCGGAGATTGCATTGGATTGCAACTGACAGGATGTCACTTTTATCGACAAGATGGCCGCGATCGTTCACTCTAGTTCACTGAACCGTCTTCTAAAATGATTGAAGTAACTTATTTATGTTTCAAGGCTGTCGTTTGATAAATAGCAATAGAGAAGCCACCTATTATTTTTTTATACATCGCCCTACACTGGTTATTTCTCCTGTGCCGTGGGTGCGTTTTACAAACATGAAATATCACATACACAAACACCCAGAATCGAGACAAACATCTGCGGATCGCACAAATGTTTATCCCGTGCAAGAATCGAACCCACTACCCTTAGTGCAGCTATCCAATCGCTTAGACACTGCACCAATCAGGTCGACAAAACATTTTAGGCCTATATAGGACCAAAAATGGGCTGAAAATGTAGATAAGTTGTTTAGTACAAAGAGAGATGGCTATGGAGTCTTTCTTATACTAATTCTATAGAGAAGAGTGAAATCGTGTAATATAATAGCCTATACGACATACAGGAGGGAAAAAAAATCCAATCTCACATTGTCATTGTTTTTATTTTACTCATTTGCAATGTGGTCACAATAATATTAAATTAAGTTGATTAAAGTAAGCGAAGAATGGAGCCATCATCAGGAGTTTACCAATTAAGTAGAAACTTCTACGAACTTAACTTAATTGTGAATACAGAAATAACTTAAAAACTAAACCTTTGGCCTGAAAATCGGTAGGTCGGGGTTCACTCCCGGGTGATGTAAACTATCACATGTCGACCCTTATACACCCGTATTATATCTACTTATTATTTGGTAACACGTTTTTGGTGACAACTGACAGACACACAGTCACACCTTAACACAAAGTAAATAAGGTCGAAGCTCATGTACACCACTCAGCTCTCACACTGCAGAAAAGGTTCCATTCAAATATAGGCTTAATCTCGTAGGCCGTAGATACACTTTACAGTGACCCTCAACAGTTGCAGCGCGCCGTTGATTGTTTATGCTGTCACTGTAAAGTGTAGCTATAGTCTACGAGCTTAAGTCCATAATTGAATATATATGAACTTTTTGTGCAGTACAAATGAGTTACGAGCTATATAGCAGTACCAGTAGGTACCACCACTTACATAATCGTTCTGTATTAATATTATTTAATGATTACCTTACATTATTAAAGCTTCAATATCGTCGGAGTGTTTCCTGTAACTGTGTACAAATACTAATTATAACACTTTTGTCTATGACAGTACTGCCCCCTCACCATGAACTCTAAAAGCAGGACGCTTTCCGTGTAGAAGCGAGACCCCGCACCACACCGCACATAACAACGGGACGCTTTCACAACGGAAAACTTCCTGCTTTAAAAGTTCATGGTGAGGCACCAGGTACCTTTATATGAGTTCTATCGATACCTATTAAATATAAAAGGTTTCAATAGAATTCAACGTAATTTGAAATCGTTAACATGTTTGTGAGGAGAATATAATTATGAACATTAAGTTTCTGTCTTAAACACGACTTATTTAGACATTTTTAAAAGCCTCTTTATAAGACGTTATATTACGTCTGTCATTTGGGTTTTTAACCTGTAAAGACAGTAAAATATTAAAGTATAGGTATATTGCATAAAATGAGAGGGGTTTCTCCGGCCCAGCATTTCTTACAATAGCACGCCATCAGAGGTAGACCGTGGGAAAATCTCTCACGTGCAGACAACAACAAATTGCAAAAAAACCGGTGGAAACAAAATGGTTTACAGTCAATAACAAATCTCCCACTTAGACGAACTAATACAACGTTATAGTATACTTGTTTAACCCCTAAATGTATATATAATAGTATTATTCTATGAATATTAACCTATGCAAGCAAAGCCACTGACACCATCTATAACATTATAATAAACCTGTTTACATATTCTTTGATAATAAGTTTCAAAAATAGAGTTGTTTAGTATTCATGACGCAACAAAATAAAATCTAACAGGTCAATCACTAACACTCGGTTAAATTGAGATTTAGACAAGGTCAAAAACAAAAGACAAGCGCTAAAATAATAACTAATGATGTAAACAGAATTCTCGTTGTTCTGTTAGAGAATTAGCTAATGACCTTCAACCTAGCCTACCTGTTACAACTCTACACACATTATAATGTACGTACTGAGGTATTTATGACATTTCTAACTTTGAAACATGTCAACAGCAATTGGTTTTCGTCCTAAGACAAAAAGCGATCGGTAGCCCTACCATAAATATTCACGATAAAGTATTCGTAGAGAACTCCCAGATAATGTGGTCGAGCTACCATATTAGTTACTTTACAGCTACTTTGAATCCTATACAAATTGGTATCATATTTATCGTGAGTATTCGCGCTAGGGCCACGGGTCTGTTAACAATGAAGTATAAACACGACCTAGCAATGGACGTGGCAGTTGTATAATTACCGCGAATCAATTATCTTCACTTGTACCTACTTATTCTAATTGTATTCTATTGTGTTCCAACATTACTACGATTCAAATTACGTTTACCACCAGAGGTGAGAACGGTTCCATTACACAAGCTTGCAGCTTCAAACCTCGGTTCCACCCCCACCCAATCTTTCGTCATTTGTTTCCGGACACTGTTGATCAATTTTAAGTTGTGTCCAATAATCTGCAAAATTGGGTGAAGATAATACAAATATTATAAGAAAAATAAAATTGATATAAGAAATATAGTGATTATCCTACAGAATAACGAAAAAAGGCTTTAAAAAAAGATAAAGATGAACA
Source organism: Abrostola triplasia (assembly GCA_946251915.1). Classification (NCBI taxonomy): domain Eukaryota; kingdom Metazoa; phylum Arthropoda; class Insecta; order Lepidoptera; family Noctuidae; genus Abrostola; species Abrostola triplasia. The sequence continues at coordinate 9,310,928 of OX276442.1, forward strand.
GACCTTCATCATCACCACAGGTAAAGTCATATAAAACTATTTATATTTCTAAAATTACATCAAATTGGTTCCAATCGTTCTTTTTCAGTACACCGACCGATCCATTGTCATATAGATTACTTTCTTTATAAGATATTGCGAAATTGCTTGCGCTCGATAGAGGACGTGACATAATTATAATCAAAATCCCATTTATACTGCGTAGACCACAAGAAAATAATACCAGCGTTTGTAACAAAATTGTCTGATTTCACCTTGTATAAATAGAATACCAAAAAAATCACAAATGTGAAAATTGCAAGAGAAAACTTCAAAAAACTCGACAGATTGATGCACAACCATAAACTTAACTGAACTAAGTAATCTATTCACCACAGCATGGGATCCTACACGAAGCTCAGATTGACACGATCGCAATAAAAGTGATATAGTTTTCTGTTTCTTCACAAACAACATTTGTCATTTAATGTCCATCCTTCTCGCACGTGTGTCAACCCTATAAGGGTACCTAAAAACTTCACTTCAATAAGCACAGCCCTGGCTGCATCCTCCTCGGTCATGCTGGTCAGGCCTCCCCGTCATCCTCAGTCTTTCTCCACACACTTGGTGCCGACCTTCACGGACCCAGCCGGGCACCAGTTGCCAGAGAACACGGCCCTGTTGGTGATTTCAGTGGTGGTTACCGCCTTGTCTTCACCTCCATCGCCCCACACCCACCTTTCGAGGTTGTCATCCAGTTTCCCCACAACCGTGGTGGGAGTCACTTCATTATCTTTAGTAGTTTTCTTGTATTTATCACCGCTTGGGACAGAAACAACATTTTGTTTATTAATGCCTTTGTTATTGTAGTTATTAATTTTCCTGCTTCGTTCCGGAGCTGTTGGGTAATACATTTGAGGCGGTTTCGTAATTATATTGTAAGTTTTATCACTGTTGTAATTAGCGTTACTGGAATATGCGCTTTGGTATTTTTCGTTTGGGTATATCAATTTAGGGTAAGTATTGTACTTCCTTTGTCCATTCACGTTAGCATCGTAGAGGTTTTTATAAGGGCCGTGACCAGAGTAACTGCCCTGTTTAGAGTTCTCTAAGGCCGCGTTGGTCCGCCGACTGTGTTGGTCTCTCTGATACGGGTACTGGTTCGCGTACTGCGCATGACCACTGTAACTGTAGTTGATATCGTCATCTCTGAACACCAAGGCGTCGCCGACCACTTTGTCTTCGAAGTCGTTCTTCTCATACGCGCCGTATCCCTTCGCATACTCGTAGATGTGTGCTGGCTGACCGTTCCCGAAGCTGTAGTACTCGTCCCTCGCCGGAGCTCTCCCACGATAGTCACCACGACGGATGGGGCTCATCCCGCTCGCGGCGGAGAGCGACATCAACAAAAACAATAACATTGTCACTAATAAATGTTCACAGCGTGCACTGAAGGCTTCTCGGACTCGTCTGGGGTATATATATGAACGTGCGCGTGCGCCGCCTTCTCGCGTCGTACTACAAGATGTAGATACACAATCACTGAATGTTTCCGTTCTAAAGTTGTAGTTCAATAGGGAAGCGATTGTCGATAAATTATAATAAATTATTTATGTATATATGTTTAAATGTATTGTATAAGCACCCATTATACGCATTGTACTTAATTATTTGTAGTTATTTATTTGTATCACATTACATCAGAAGCTAATTTAAATAAAATAATACATTACTAAGTTTATTCAATTAACATACTAACTTATTTTTTAGGTCTTCAATATATGATCACCACCGAACTGGCTGTATATATGATGATCACGTAATTCACTCTTCATTCCCCGCCTCGCAATGTGATACGAACACAAACTATCGATTTTCATCTCATCATCGATATCCGCTGCCCTCGCGCTCCTCCCTACAGTTGACTACATGGTTCGGTCGTCATTTCGTAGTAAATAAGAGTGATCTCATGCAAGTAAACCTGAGCGGTCCATGACCCACATTTAACTGATTTAGTATTAAACTGCTGCTTCAATACTTTTAGTCGAAATACGGAATTTTAATCGTCAGGGCCTCAGGGGCACTTCAAATTATGTGTGAGACACAACTCGAATCGTACATACAGTTAAGCTTGGAAGTTTCGGAGATAGAAAGGTGTTCTCCCTAATCAATATAATAAATTCACGTATCGCTGATCGTAAGCCCCATATAACAAGGTGGTGAGTCTATGGCCATTCACCAGCCCTACAGGGCCTATTGCCTTGCCCAATAGTAAAACGCTAGACGAATAGAAATCGAATAGAACGGTGTATGAGATTGACATAAGGCTATGACGATGATAACAAAAAATAACATCACGCCTGTATTCCCCCAAGGGGAAGGCAGAGGTGCACATATAGTATACGCATATTTCCTCGGTTATGTTTCAGGTCCCAATGTAACGGATAGCCTATTTTTTCTTCTTTAATTCCTTGATCTTAGCGATCTGCGTATTGCCATCAACAGGGCACAAGTCCAGACTAATGGACTAAACAAGTAATAATTTGCCCGACCGGGGATTCGAACCCGCGACCTTATGCTAACAGACGCGCTTAGCGAGGCAGACGATATATTATAAAATGTTATAATATAATTCCAGTACATTCGGCATTCTATTCGCTTAGCGTATACCATTGTATATATAAGGCTATTGATCCTCAAACTCGTGTCAAAACCCGGAGCAAAGCAATCTCGCCTGTTGACACCGACTGAATTATCTCCGGACGATGTGACGTCGACGGAACCGGAAGTGGGGAGGTCTCACGTCCAGTTTTAAGGTCAGCAACGCATCAGCGCCCCTTTTGGTGTCGCGAACGGTCATGCGCAGTGGCGAGCGCTAATATTATACTTGACCCTGAATTGGACAATAACAGAATTGACCGCATCAAGGAGGGGACGACCTGCCCCCTCACCATGAACTCTTGAAGCAGAACAGTTTCTGTGGTGGGAGCGGGACGCCGCGCTACACTCGACTCAGCACCGTCTCACTTCCACGACGGAAAATGTCCTGCTTTAAGAGTTCATGGTAAGGGGCTGATTGGTTGATAAACAAAGAGCTCAACAACTGTGAGTGTGTGTGTACCATCAGGGGTGCTACCTCACTACCGAAGTAGCTACAGACTAACACACCCAGTTCGTACATGGCGACCCTATTATACCTTTTTAGTCTAAAAGGTGTTACTCGTATAATATGTTTGACTACTATACTATTATTCGCGTATATAATACATAACATCACGCCTGTATTACCCGAAGGGATAGGCAGAATTGCACAGGTAATCCACATGTCGCAGTTATGTTAGGTCCCAATATAATAGATAGCGAGTCTATTTCCATCAACCGGGGACAAGTCTAGATTTCTTGCCGCTACTGACAATTACGTAATAGAAAAACCCGCTTACACTTTTCCCGACCTAGGGTTCAAACCGAGAACCTTGTGCTCAGCAGTCGAGCTTATCAACCACCGACCGACGAGGCAGTCCATTATTTCCGTAATCTGCAGATACTTCCCCTTAAGCCTTAAGCCATGTGAAGCAAAATGTAGGACAGTTTGTAAGTCTCGTAGATAGCTATATAAAAGTATATGTGATGCTACACACATAGGTACATACATATTATACTTTAATAGAAATGGGGAGATCAAACGTCCATTTGAAATCCCTCTACGTTGTTATTAATTACAATTAGTAATTACTATTTATACTTTGTTTATACTATTGTGATGACGGTATAGTATGTCCTCAATCACAATCGTATTGACAGCATCCTCCACAACCAACTAATATTTACAGCCTGACTCACGGGAAACATTTTATGGAACATAAGCTAACTGTATTAGTAACAGGATTTATTCATTTCACAATGGATTTTTTTAATTGTGCCATTTTGTTTACAAGCCGGTAAATGATGAAAAAATATGAAGGGCAATAATACTCACTGGATAACAAAATAATAGGTTAATACGCATGTAATAAAGTCTATGACGACTAGATTGGCGCAGGGGGTCAGCAATTGGACTGCTGTACAAAGGATTGCGTATCCGATTTCCGCACGGGACAAGAAAATTGTGTGATCCGTAGACGTTTGTCCGAAGCCGAAATGTGATAATTCATGTTTGTGTAACGCACCTACTATACAGAAATTCCTTGTATGAGGCGACGATATTTTTTATAAATAAGTAAATAATAGTTGAATGAAAATAAATTGAATCTAATCAGACCTGTAATTTCTTAAAGGATAGTCAGACGTGCTTGTTTAGTCTCTCTTGATACCTTTAATTTCCATTTCCCTAGTTCTCATATCTCGGCTCATCGAACAACATAACCTAGTTAAGTCTATTATGTATTTCGATACCTTTCTATTTTTGGAAACCATAGTTAAACTTACCCAAAAAACTGGTTTTATTTGATGTTACGCCTGTCACAGCCATAAACCGTTTACTTTACGACTGGTGTCCACTATGGAAACATACAGGTATATGGAGTGACTCCGTCGACGTTTAGGGGTTTTTTTAAGGTTGTATGTGATGGGACACCATGCGCTGTGTAGTGGATGGGTTCCCCCGCCGTGAGAGTACTGAGCATGCGCGAAACTCACATAAGTATTATACAGTAAATACAACAGAGTGCAGATAGAAAACACATTTAAAAATGTACAAACTTAAGTTCACCATTTGGTCATGACCGCCTCATTTGCTAAGCGTGACTGCTGGGTATGAAATCCTGGGTTCGATCCCGGCTCGGGAAAAGTGATACTTTGTTTTTCATTAGGTATTTTATATTAAGATTGTTTTATAAACCTAGTTCTAGAACGTTATATTCTGAACGGATAGTAAAAGTTCTAAAAAAGTCGACCGAGTAAAACAAATATGTTGATAGTAAACATAGAGAAATCATCGTGCCATCCACACCGCCCGCCACCGGCGCCGCGGGTAAATCCTATGACATGGTGAATTAATAAACTTCTAATATAACTATTAATTAGTTCATTAAGTATTGAGGTAACTAGTTGTTTGTACCGGTCGCTGTCCTAGCGGCTTCACAAACAATATTAACTTAAGTTATTTATAAAGTTAACGATCAAATCGGCCGCTGCGATGTGATATAAATATAGTCACGCTTATACACTGAAGGAGTGGCCAGAATTCGATGCTGGACTTCACTTCTACGTACCACTAACTGTAACCTATTTAAATATATAAACATAACATCAAGACTTCACGCTTGTATTCCCCGGAGAGGTAGGTAGAGCTGTATAGTAACATCTACATTTCACCAGTTATGTTATAGGTCCCAATGTGCAGGCGAGTCTTTTACCATTAACCGGGCAGAAATCTATACTCCGTGCTGAGAATACCTAATGAAAGCCCAATAACACTGCCCGATCCGGGGTTCGAACCCAGAACCACGTGCTCAGTAGTCGCGCTTAGCCACCGACGTGGTAGAGTATAGGAACGAGGCATTCATATAAATATGATAATTGATTGTAATTGTAAATACAATCACGCCGATTAGCCTCAAAGAGGTAGGCAGACACTTACATTAGGGTGTTATTCTAGCCTTTGTAAAATACAGAGTTTTGAGCAAATTCGCCCCTATCTTGTCATAAGCCCCATGTACCAGTCGGTCTAAAATATATAGCCTCTTATCGGACCTAGACTGAGTGCGTCGGCTCTTGAATATCCCTTTCCAGGAATGTAATAGTTCTTAAACTCTTCCCACAATGAATCAGGCGAGAAACAAAAGTGTTTACAGTGTGAGTGTAAATATCCTGAAATTAGGAATATTATTATTAAGTGCTTACGAAGTTCATACCATGAACTTTGTACCACACTACCAATGCACGTGGCAGTGGGTACAAAGTTCCCGGCGGTCAAAAATTATTGAATTTTTAAATAGTTTATTTTAAACTCATAAATTAAGACAGATATTTAACATACCTAAACCACAGCGGTTTGTATGACTTAAATGTTGTGGTTGAAGAGCACGATCATTGTTTTATTTAGAGTAGTTCAGTGGCCAGGAGTGATGATCACGTGCTTGTGATGGCTGTTATACATAACAGTAGACTAGTCTTCTTCTTATCGTATGGCTGATTAACAACCTGGTGTCAGAGTTTAAACCGCCTTTAGATCTCTGACATGACTATACAATTTAAAATATCCTTAATGGTAACAATCTATACTCATTTTGCTATAAAATCAGTCCCAAAGTGTTGTCTCTACTCACCCTTAAGTTTCGACTCACCTCGTTTAACGTACTAGATGAGATTGTCTTCTTTACAAACCTAGAAATATATAAATGCATTTTGATAAATTCAACGCAGACACAGTCACGGGGCAAAATCTAGTCATTAATTTCTCGAAGTATTGGAGTAAACGAAGCAAATGAATAAAACAGCTTCTTTATCCCACCTAGGAAGACGACCACTGTAAGTGATGGTTTCAACTTACGCGGAGAACTAACAACTACCAGCTCCCCTAGACAGTTTACGATGTGGAAGCGAGACGTCGCTACCTGCAGTGTCATGCGGTTTCTCGCTCCTACAACGTAAACCGTCCTGCTTTAAGAGTTCATGGTAAGGGGGCAGGCATCTAAATATTGGGTTTCCCTAACAATGTTAGAAGATAATATTGTTTTTCCAATTCCACATTTAGTTGTAAATAACATGTTGTTTAATTGGATGATTTGTTGGTAACCTAAACATTCCCGGCGGTTGATCCATTAAAGGACAGCTTTTCATGTTGGAATATTAATTATAATAGCCACACAATTCCGTGGCTCCGATAACTTGTTATCAAGTTTCCTGTTGAACACGATGGTTAATGCCAAACATGGTTGTATTGCCTAATTAGGATCAAGGATATAATTCATTTTTAACTATTTATTATTTATATATTTGCACGCTAACGATCGCGTGACGAACTGAACTGGAAAGATTGGCGAGAAGACTGATGTAGCTGTAGACTGAGACAAATGGAAGGACGGAGGCCTTTGCCCTGTATTGGGAAAGTACGGGCTGGTAATCATAATCTTCTTCTTATCGTATGGTTGATAAACATTGAACAACCTGGTGTCAGAGTTAAAACCGCCTGAAGGCCTCCAACATGGCTTTACACACGGTTGAAAAATCTCTCAGGAGTGCCGGTTTCCTGACAATATTTTCCTGCACTGTTTTTTAGTAACTGATAACTATTTTATAATACGCACATGCATTGACATTATTATAATACCTACTTTGCATGAGTACATGCAGAGACCACGGATTTCCATTTGATACTGTCTACGATTCTGGAATTTCCCCTTAGATATTCACTATTAAAGCATCTCTCGTCTGAAACATACACTTGTGGAAAGTAATAGCAAAAACAATAGTAACAGGTGTATAGTATAACAACCTATACCAGTAGCTCGTATGTTACCCTTAGTTGCTAATATACGTAGTTCAAATCATCCTGTCTGTCTGTCATTCGATAACATGATAAACGATGTAACCTAGTTACTTCCAACAATGCTTTCGATGAAATTTTGACCTAAAGTTAAATCCACGTCTGCCTACACCTTCGGAAATACAGGCGTGACCTTAAATACGTCATAGCTATTTCGACAAACACATCTAGATAGGTACTGACTAAATTTTACAGAATTCCGAACTAAACTGCTAAACTAAAATCTTTGGCAGTCACTTAGGGAAGCACAAGGAAACATGACCAACAGCTTCACTACCTCCGACACTGCGTAGAAGCTAATAATACACATGACATACAAGGTAAAGCTCACTCTCTTTTACAATGTTGTGCTGTCTCGGTCCACAATAAACTCGTTACTATCAGTTTACCGCACAGTACACTTTGTGTGTTGAGTAATTTATTAAATACAAGGTAAAGACAGATCGACCTTCTTTCTATTCCTCTCGATCTTAAGTCTTATGCGGCTATTTCCTACTAAAAATGACAGAAATATCCTGCCAGCTCGCGGTCTTCCGTGTCGACTAACTCTTGGGTTTCAGTGCATCCTTGCATCACCTGATAGTAAAAAAAAGATGGAGGATTTTTATAACTAGGTGGGTATAGTTTAATAACACTATAAACATGGTTTCTTCTCATTTTTTATTCTGTTGAATTTATGCATTGGACACGAGTTAATAATGACATTGAAAATAAACAGTTTATTGTTAAAAAAAGGATTTACATAGTTACTACCCTAGAGGACAGTAGGATTCCCTGGACATTATCGAGAATACATCACTTATACACAACATAACAAATAAATATGTAACAACTTATAGTACTTCACTAATTGGCTTAACTTCTGCGGCTTGTTTATTTACACCTAACAATCAATTGATTGGTTTTACCTAGAAGAACATCTAATCGAATCGTCTTCTATTATTTCTATAATCATTATTATCATACTTCTTATTATTGTTTATTTAGTTCTTTCATCTTCCTTTTTATCGAATACTCGGCTTTATTGTACTTCCCAGCATTCTTCACCGACTCTTATTTTGTTGTCGGGACAAAAGTCCCCCGTTATAGAACTCCTGCTCTCGAACACAGTATTCTCGCCCTTCCCTGGCCGCACTTCTGTAGTCGCCTTGCTCACTTCATTGAGTTCAGTCGGTACTTCTTGGTTATTGTTTATAACTTCCTTTATCTTGATAATATAATCAATATGTTTATCATCTTTGGACTGAATTCGTTTATTAACGTATATGTTTAAATATACTTTATCAACGGCACTATCTTTAAGATCAATAGGTATGTCGACGTCTATAACATCTTTGACATGCTTGTAAACGCGCGCAGGGACACTCCTGGCTCCTACTGTGGCGACGAGTATCAGGATCAGCAGGCTGGCGGCTTCCATTGTTAGAGGACTGATCAGTGAACTGAATTTCTAGCCACAGTAACGAATGTAGTGAAGAAGCGAGCGCGACCGGCTCAGCAGTACGACTGACACCTGTACTGGTTTCCCTGCTCAATATATAGACTCTGTGTTATAATATAAGTTTATTTGTTTTGCGATCGACTATTTATTGACGTAATTATTCTGTATATATCACGAGCGGAAGATCACCAATACCTAAACCGGTTAGCGTTTGGTTTCACCCGAGCGGAGCTAGGAACAAAGTTCCAGTTGTGCTCTCCTATTGTCCTATTGTGAAGCTGGCTATTTTTGGCGCAGCTATTGTAGTTCATACATCATATTGTCTTCCCTTTACCTGCAGTTTAGATGACACGATTAAGGTCATCTAACTTCAAATTGTTTAATTCTATTACTTTACTTATTGCATTATGTTACTCAATACTAGTGACCAACTGTAGATTTAGTGTGTACAGTTCCCGTTTCCTCTAGGAACGCATTTTCTCATCACGATCCTTACAAACCTGAGGTATCTATTTGACTCGGAGCTACTAACATGTAGATACGGGGTTAATCCTTTTATGAATGTCGTTGCTATGCGTGTTAAATTCTATATTAGACATCCATCGGTGGACAGAAATGGCAGAAATATGTAATGTCCATATTGAGCTTAAATTACCATACTGTTATGTAATTTATGTATACGTAGGTCCTATTCTTCCTGCTTGCGGTCACAACTAACTAGACACACGTTAATGGTTGTTCCACCGTGTAGTAGTGCGTACACATGAGTCACCGCTACGCACAGGAAACCCATAAGATGGCCACACACGTGTGTGTTGTTATTACAGTAGGCCGTTTACCTCTGCCTCCTTGAATGTAGGTCAATCACATCCCATTCATTATTTATTTACCACACCAAACAAAGTAGGTTTTTTTAACAAACTAATTAAATTAAATTGATAAAGGAAATTTGAAAAATGATGGACACGAGCGGTAGTTGAACCCGCGACCTTCGCCGTACCGTGGCGCATCTCTGCCAACTGAGCCATCGTGTCACTGCTCGCACCCATCGAAACTAGTACCTGAGATTGGTGACAACAAACTCTTCAGCTTTATCATATTAGGACGACTTGACTGGCGTAGCGGCTAAGCGATTGGCCTGCTAAGCTAAGGGTGGCGGGTTCGATTCCCGCACGAGGCAATAATTTGTGTGATCCGCAAATGTTTGTCCCGAGTCTGGGTGTTTGTGTTTGTAATATTTCATGTTTATGATACGCACCCACGATACGAGAAATTCCTAGCAAGGGGCGACATTAAAAAAAAAAGTTATACACACATAAATAAAATAAAGTCTTTTTAGTGTATACTTCTTACTTCCTAACTAGAACCATGATTCCAGCAGTTGGTATTTTATTTGTTAAGTAATTTATTTGTGCTTTGTATTCCAATATATATTATGTATAATACTTACAAAAATTACCATCGCATTGAACAATTATATTGTTCCATTGTTCACTCACTATAGAGCACACAAATATAATGATTTGCAATCAATAATTATGAAATAGTTACACAGACAAAACAAGGTCATAGATTATTATGTAAATGATCAATAGGTATATTAAATGAAATGGTAATCTGCAAATGAATGTTTGATTTTGGCTTTAGTGTCCTAATTTTTATTTATTTATTTATATTCATCCTTATCCACTATCCTTACAGGCATGTCCCAATGCGATAGAGAATTTAAATAAAAACAATAAAAAAAAATTAACATCAATAAAAATAAACACCTAAAATAAAAACAATAACAATTAATAATTGTGGCATAAAGTATGTAGCAAAACTTTAGTGAGCTCACTCAAAGGGCATGTAAATACGTCAATTGTTTTGTTAATCGAGTTAATCAGTCGTATCGTATTTATCGTAGTATAACGACACAGGTATTTAATCATTGCTAACTCACATTTTATCTGTCATTTTTGCTGGAAAATGGGGAATGGGCGGGGCTTGGCGTCATTTATTGACTTAATTCTAATTAGCTGGACAGAGATTTGTCTAACACAAAATTAAAAAGAAACACTTTTAATAAAAAGCTTTAGTACAAGACTTTATACCACATGGCAGCCACATGATTGACCCCGCCCTCAAACCGTCACATTGGCGAGAGCTACAGCAGGGTTATAATTTACTTATTTATATGTAACTAGCTGATGCCCGCGACTTCATCCGCGCGGATTTCGGTTAAAGTATATAGATTTTTTGTGCCAGAAACCTTCTCGGGCATCCTCAGAACACCCTACGAAAGTTTTATCACAATCTGATCAATGGTTCAGAAGCGCACATAGGACAAACATTCATTTTTATTTATATAGAAGATAGACAGACTCAAACGGCACAGAAGCCAATCACGATACGATCCTGGCTTACTTCATCGTTGTTTCGCTTTTCACTCGCATCACATTCCTAATACGCGCTCGTCGATTAAGGGTGCTCCCTAATGTGTCCCTTCGGTAGAACATCTCCAATCTTTAACTAATACTGAATAGATAAACCTTTGACTCTCTAAAAATTTGCCTTTTCACAAGTTCAAGAAAACTTTATAAAAATGTCATTAACTTAATTCATGGGCGACGACTTCCTTAACACCCATTTTTTTTTATTTAAGTTTTCTCTAATGATGTATTATGATTATTTTATAAATTAATTATACTATTCATATTTGTATGTATTACTATAGAGAAAATATTGCAATCTGTTACTATTTGTATTTCATGTCTACTGATGTTTTACTGACAAAAACTAAATGATTCTGATTCTACTCCAAGGTCTAGCTCTATGAATTTTATGAGACATCCCCACCTTATCTCCTTCATATTGTTTACCAGAAGCACTCAACTACACACACTGTAGATCCACAGTGCCCGCGTCGCTGGGGACAAACAACTAACTGTGAGGCCGAGGTAGACTCACCTTCACTTATATAGAGCAGCCCACCATCACGCCTATTTATGTACCTTGCAGGGGGTTTTTTTGTACTGATGCACCTCCACTTTATATATCCCTAATTATAGTATTGATAGTAGGTATGTAACGTGCTTCGAACGTGAATAATGTATTATTTTTAACCTTCGCCCCGCACTAGGAATTTCTCCTGTATCGTGGGTGCGTTTCACAAACATGGTATATCACATACACAAACACTCGGTTCAAACATCTGCAGATCATACACATTTTTGTCCCGTGCAGGATTCAAACCCGCACTAGAGAAACAGTCAATTCGCTTGGTATATTTCGTACTTTTTAGGGCCTTAAGACCTACTGATAAATAAAAATCAAGCATGCTTGACAGTGCTACGGCTTACTGACCTTTTTGTTGACAAATATCTTTGATTGTTCTATAAACCTGTAGCAGTCCCCCACCGTCGCCTAGTAGTAAACGAAACAAGTTAACTAAGATGAAGTAAACATTTAAACAATCACTTTATCGAAACAATTATATTATGTAAAGGTCAATCCCTGTTACCGGAGTATTCAAAATCTACCAGAACTTGTGTGAAGTCCTGAATGTCGTGACATTTACGACCAAATTAAACCACGACAACTGCTTTTTTGACATTTTCCGAATGTCTGAAGCCCTTTGCTTTCGAAACATTAATGTTTGTTCTTGTGTAGGTAGGATAGTTGCTTAAATAAATCTCTATTTACAAATAACTTTATTGAAATATTAATGTATTTTACCTGAAGAACGATACTGCCCGTGACCGAATAATGCCGTTGTTTGAACGCGTTGAACACGGAATATTTGCACAAAATGTAAACAGCAGCGTCACAGTAACAATATGGTGTGACGTGTGACCCCAAACGTGTTAATTAGGCATGCGGCATCGGTGGCCGGACGTGCGGCGCGTGTGGTCGCGGTGGATGATGGATGGGGTCCCGCCGGCACGAGCCGCCTGCTGACGCGCCGAACACAACGCTGTGATTGTTGGTATACTAACGGATTCTAACTTGTCGAAAACGCTGTATTTTTTTTACCACCTTTTTCACGTCACAGAAAATCGTCGAAAATAAATTCATGAACTATCCCGCCACCCAGGGGGAGAGCGGCGGGGGTGTCCGTAGTAAAACAATAGACCCTACCTACTACAATAACTCCGGTGTGTCCCACATCAAATAGTTTGGTTAGAAATAAATATAGGAATATATTTGTTTAATCTGAGTACCGAACATCTCCAACTAAGCTATTATTCTTCCTAACGATTCTTCTCCTTGTTATGGTGAGCTGATTAGTAAATAGAAACACGTCTGACTGTCATGTTGCATAACATTGAGTAGCGAGTCTGTCCACTGTCCGGGGCGCGTCGGACGTACTGCTTGTGATGGATCTTAGATCTTACAAACCTACTCTCTCCTATTAATGTATAAACGTTTACACCCAGATCCCTAAAAGCTGTGAATCACAATATTATGTGTCGTCCAAGAATCGAACCCGCATCTAGTTACTATACCATCTAACCTTCACACATGACAATTATTGCCACAGTAGGACAACAATTACATAAAGTTTATTTTAATGACACAATCAACAATCAGTATTGTGGCCGCCTAGTTAGTTATTATGATATCCCACACAACATGCTCGTTATGAAACAATAGCCGGAGTTACACATTGTAGTGTACGTGCCGCACCGCTTACCAGCCGGTGGGTCAGGCAGAGGTTATTATTATATATTACCTTTTGCCCGCAGCGTCGCCCGCGTTAAGAAGCCTATGTCCTTTCTTGAGTCTTAAACTTTCTACATGCCAAATTTTATCAAGATCCGTCCAGCCGTTTAGTCGCGAAAGCGTAACAGACAGACAGAGATACTTTCACATTTCTAATTTTTGTATGGATATTGTGTAAACAATTAAATTTAGTGCGTAATTAATTCTCAAGTCTAAAGTCGTGCATAAAACATAAACAAACCTAGAATCACGTCTGTATTCCCCGAAGGCGTAGGCAGAGGTGTATTATAGATACACTTACATTTCACTTCAATTTTTGTTATGGGTCCGAATGTAACAGGGGACGGGTTTTTCCCCATCAACTGCGCACAAATCAAACTTCATGCTGCTACTGAGAATTACATAATTGGAAAACCTAGTAACACTTTGCTCGACCCGGGATTTGTACCCAGGACTTCACGTTCAGCAGAAGCCATAAGCGACCACCAGACCGATGAGGCAGTGTGTTCGGACATAGTGTAAGTAGCATCCACGTGAGATGCTCCATGCCTCGGCCCACCTCGGACCACCACGACATGTTGTTTCAATATGTCCTTTAGACTTCATCGTTACAAAGTACCGACCTGTTGGCGCTGTGGCTAAGCGATTGGACTGCTGCGCTAAGGGTTTGATTCTTGGACAGTATAAAAAATTGATTAATCTGCAGATGTTTGTCCCGAGTCTGGGTGTTTGTAGTATATGTGATATTTCATGTTTGCGACACGCACGCACCCACGATACAAGAGAACTTCCTAGTGTGGAGCGACGTTATTTTTATAACTTTACAGTGGTCGTGAACAGATGACCCTGGGGTTGGCGAGCCGCGCCAGACTCCACATATTAATATACCAATAAGGCCATTTATTTATGGAAATAATTCAAATTATTCCTTATATAATAATTTTACAACTGTAATAAATAGTATATTATGTCATTGTTCGCTAATTATTTAGATAAACAAGGATAATGTTTAGTTCTAATAGCAACACGTACAGTTAAATCTCCTGTTATTACTATCTACATCATTATGTTGACTGGTGTTTTACTGCCTCGTCACTCTAGTGGTTACTGGTTGCGAAGTGCGACTGTCGTGCACGATGTCTTGGGATCGAATCCCGAGTCGGGCCCATTGTTGTTATGTTGTTCCCTGAAATTCATAGTTTATATCTTATACCATTATAACCATAGTAAATAACCAAAGAACATGTCCAGAACTTCCAGATGTTTAATGTACAAGGCTCGGGTAACATGTTTGTTGAGGCTCGCAGCGCCATCTATGGAGTAAGGAACAAATCTCTTTAAAGGATTCGATTCGGAAGTTAGTTCTAAGGGCTGTCGGGCCCTAGTACGAAGTTTTCAGTATGATTTAATATAATTGTGCTCAATATTCGAAACAGACAGTTTTGTTATTCGGTTATGGGTGTGTAATAGAACCCCAGTGCGAGTACTGAGTCATGGGAATACTGTAACTGACTGGAAACCCGTGAAATACACACAGCCGGTCAGCGACATCTATCGAGAGCGGAAGTAAATTAGGTTACTTTTAGGATAATTATACAGATACCTAATTTTATTTGCAATGTAGTTTACTAGTTATGCGTCTGGATGCGATCTCAATGACTAAGAGATATGTATTTTAATTCTATTCAGAGACGATTTACGATTACGTAAGAACAATCAAATTACTCCTCAGCTCTTTAGTGTATTAACTGCCAGTATTACAATAAATAATAAACAGAATAAGTGCCATAGGAGAGGCCTATGTCCAGCGGTGGACTGAAATAGGCTGATGATGATGATGAATAAACAGAGTCTAAGACTCCGTACCTATATGAACACATTACGGTGGCATCATCCATTACTGTGACCTGCGTTTGCGCATGCTAACCCTCTCTCTCTACCTACCTCTCTCTCTCTCTACAGTATTCCCCAAAACCCCAGCTGAGCAGTCGTTAACCTCGTAGTTTGAATGCAGATCACATTTACAAGATATAAACCAGAGGAAAACCTAGTTCCAAAAAAATACGTGGTTTGCGTACTGGATGACATGCTACACACACTACGCTACGGTCACCATATTGTGACGTCATACCGGCGCACACGCATAGCTGTAGCAGAGTTGTTTGCTAGAAGAACATCACAATTTGTTCTGTTTGGCAGCACTACGGACATTTATTAAATACTCGAAATTCCACCAGAATGCTTAATTAACCACCGAATTAATTAATTAAAATTAATGGTTTTATTTTGTATAAACCAATCAGGTGCTGAAACTTCAATATTCTACGAATAAGAAATAGTAAAAATAATTATTGATGTACATATTTTATGCGTGCGTGCAAGTTAGTTCTTGTGTCTGCAATCCGAATATTATATACGTAAAAGATTGCTAAAATCTAAGTACGTAAGCACATAACTAATTTACTTTTAACCTTGGGTCCTTTCCTAATTTATGCGCGCGCATCGCAAATACTGCAATAATATGAATTTATAATTAATAACTTAAATTAGTCTAGAGTAAAAAATCATTGGCGGCACTTTACTGCCTACATGCATCGGCCTTCTATGCTACGACTGTCAACCAACCGCTACACGTGACACGTTCGACATTAGTTAATATAACGGCACACTCAAGGAGCATTTTTGACAATAACCATTGTGGTTTTGACTGTCCCACGTGCCTAGGACTAAGAATTGACAACACAACTTTTGGTAATTGTAACGATTGCTTTCCTAGCTCTAAAGGAAGCATTACGTTTTACATTTATTTTACTTGATTCCTATTCCGGCAACAGACAGCAGCAACAGTAACAGAAATTGACACACTTCCTGTGCGTACTGTAGGTCAGTGACATCTGCACTCAAGGTCAGTATTCTGCTGTAGGATAATATATCAATCGTGTTTCTAGCGGGTCTGCTTCGAGCTGCTGTGATTATTTCCTCAAAAGGCTGGTTCAAAGTTTAAGAATCAACCAACAAATAGGTATTACATAATTATCTAATCGTCAAACTTTTACATACATCCTTGATCTTTGAGTTTATTTAGATAATTATATATTATCTGATATAGTCGGTTAGGTTTAAAAAGCATTACATTTACAAGAGTAACTATTAATAACCTACATAATGTTTATTCAGAAATCAATCATATATCATGTCTGTTGTTTTTTACTTTCTAAGGCTTTTAAGATACACAAACAAATCCAAAATTTTCGTAATATAGCCTTGACTTGAGTTCCTATAAAGCAGAGAAAGCCGATTAAAAATAATGTTTATTTCAATTTCTATACTATAGTTACTAGTATTAATTTATTAAAAAAATATATGTCATAAATAAATATTTTGTAAATATTATTATAAAATGTATAACAGCACTGATGGCCGAACGGTATGGCCGTAGGACTGCCAAGTCAAAAGTCCCAAGTTCAAACCCCGACACGCACCTATTTCTTTTCGTATTCATGTGCCAATCCAGGAAAACATCGTGAGGCAAACCTGAGGGATTTTTCAACGATGTGTAAAGCCGTTTCAAAGGCCTACAGGCGGTTTAAACTCGGACACCAGGTTGTTCGTCAACCGTACGATAAAAATTATAAAATACACTAATAGGCACAAAAACATTATTCAGCTCTGCACATCTCGTGGTTATGATTAGTCTTTGCTAAGAACATTACAGAATCACACATTAGTCATCTAAATGAAGCCATTCGTGTTACAAATATATTTAGTTGCCATTAATCTAGCGCAAACATAAACATCAGCGTGTAAACATGAATCGCTCATATTACGCCCAATGTCACAGTATAACGACACGGCCACCGGAGCCACTTGAAATGTAACACAAACTAAACATTAAATATAAAAACAAGAATATGTTTAGAGGTGAGACAGTCGAGGCTCGGCCGTGACCGCGCGCACTCCTGCCCTCTCTGTCCTCCCGCCACTGACGACTAGCTACCATGGAGACGATGCTGGTCCTCCTCACGCTGCTCACCGCTGTGGCCTCCAGGAACGTCCCCGCGACCGACTTCGTGCCCAGCGTGGAACAACTGGACTCGATCTTCAACCCGCCGAGCGACCCGCAGCCGACCGTTGCGCTCGACCCTCCCGAAGAGCCGCCCGGAGACCCTCACGATGATGTCAACACCAAACATCATCACAAGAAAGACGACACCAGAGATAATGGGTCCAAAGTCGTCGAGGTGAACGTTAGGATCAACGTCGGCGACTGTGACAAACAAGACATTTCTATCAACGAAACTATCAAAGTGAACCACGGCACGAAGCACGCCAACCACACGAAACATTCCTCGTCTAAAGGAAAGGATGAAGAAAAAGTTAACACTAATTTTGTGGACAGAGTGGCCTTCGGGGGGGACGCCTGTCCAGCCGGCCATGCGAGGGTTGGGGCGATCTGCGTGCCCGAGGACTAGAGTGTAGTGCATCGAGTTGTGGGATGTGCCCGACTTGTTGTTCGCCTTGGATGGAAGCTAAAACATAAAGTGCCGTGCTGTGTCCTTGGTATCTGTGCTCGAAGCATCACCATCTTAGGACTGTCGTTTGAAGTGTGTTGTAAATCAAGATGTCGTAGCTCGACCGTGTGAGTAGAATGATTGCTACTGGCCTCACACCTGATAGATAACTTGTTCGCATATTTAGTAAATAATTTGGCGTCAGTTAGGTAATAATAAAAGTGAGGTGTTCCATAATATGCAACATTGAGGAAAGTTGTTTTAAATAATAAAAGAGACTCACCAGTCGTTTAGGTAATAGGACGGTTTTAGATAGTAGGTGGTATAGATAGGTAGATGTGTACATTAGAGAAGATTATGATAAGATGATGACTCATATTTGAATAAACACATATGAGTTAAATACCTATGGCTTGTTTGTTTGTCGCGTCTTGTCTACCTTGAAACACGAAGGTCGAACCAAAAGGGATTGTATAACATAAGTAACATCAGCAAGTGAGACACACGATTAACAAGCGTTGAAATTGTCAATTTTAGAGTATTTTAAGTTATTTTAAAAATCAAAACTAATTTATAAAAATCTATCTGTCTGACCAATTAGGAATAATGAAACCACAGTGAATGTTAATAAGAGAAACTCTAGCCACGGCCGACGACACTAGATATGGAGTCAACGCCGCGACTACACGTCGACGCTTGCTCCAGACTTACCTAGGTAATTGATAACTTGTCATTACAAACACAATGTTGATGACGGATGTCTGATACATTACACTTATCCGAAGACATGAAAAACAATTTCATAGTTTTCTCAAAGACAATGATAATGGCAAGTTTTTATATTGAGTCAACTTGATTGTTGTAACAATGAGAAGATGTTGATGTTTGACCTTTGACAGCACGTTACATAGCCTGGTAACAGAATACATTGACTCAGTCAGTTTCCCCAGTGGAAAATCTTAGATGAGAAGATAACTTAAGTGCAAAAAGTTTAGACTGTGTGGTATTAACGATGAGCAGTGAGCGTGCCTTTCGCACCAAAGAGTTTCACACACGTCCTTTACAAATGACTCGACATTTTAACTGTGTTTTACCCCAGCATGGTAGCATGCAACATGATATTGTGAAACGTATAGCAACATTGCTGACATTGTGTCTTTTTGTGTTTTAACATGACGTAATATCTATGTATCATAAGTAAATTATTTTAGTAATATTTATAAAGTTAGTTAATGACTGTTGGTGCCATATTAATGTATTTTGTAATTTGATAACCAAATGAAAGTTCTTATAATGTATAAGTAATTGAACAGTATTAAATTATGATTTAATTTTAATATGACTATTATTTTGACCCCATACATGTTATCTTAAATCTAAGACCCCTGGTTCCGGCTACTATGAATTAACGTTAAAGTAAATGAATAATATTATAAAAATAATAAAAAAACTATTGGTATATATCCGCGGGGCGACGGATTAAGAATACTGTCATCGCTGCCTCTTCGAGAAACCAGAAACCAAAAGACCCAGTAGTGGGCCTGACGAATACACAACAGCAGGCCAAGAAAATATGTGAAGTCATCAATTCATTCGTTTCACATCTCTCAGCCTATCGCGGTCCACTGCTGGACATAGGCCTCTCCCAAGTTGCGCCACAACACCCGGTCCTCCACCTTCCATTCCGCATTCCATCCAGTCGAGCCCAGCTCCCACATACAGAATGAACTACGAGGTTTGGGAGAACAAGGCCGTCTATCCACTGGAGCAGAGCGAGGAGGAGGAGGACCGGTGAGCGACGTGACAATCCACCGATAGAATAGTATAGAATAGAATAGAATAGAATAGAATAGAATAGCATTTATTTGCAAATATGGGTAATACATAAGTAGATAGTAGTAGGTATACATCAGAGTTCTGCCATATTTCACCATTCGGCATGCAAACATTTTCATTATACAACATTGTTAAAATTCAAATTGTCATTAAAACATTAACTTAATTAATACATTCAATAGGTAAGCGGACTCAGATCAATTTCATAAGAAAAGGTGATTTATGTTGGGACAAAAGGCGTTGAACATTTTAGAATATCAAAGTATACTGTATTGTTTTGTATACAAATAAACATACAGAGTATTTTCTCTTGTAGAATAGTCTACACGACAGTGAAGATAACCACATTACAGGTACCAGCCAGTCTCCTTGCAGTGTGACGTCACCGTACAATGCATTATGCATAATGTGCTTCCCAGACGGAGTGTCGGGACACGTGCAGGTGCTTACGAGTTGCCACCTCGTAGAATGAGCGGGCGATATTAACCGACAGGGCGGGCTTATTGTGAAAATGGTTACAGTGAAAACGTATTTTCTTAACTTGAATGATTTTTTTGACGATTCGTCGTGAGTTTACTAAGTTTTAAAAGTAGGTATATACCTAATATCAGTAATTATTATTATTTGAGTTGATTTACGCCATGATTAGCAGCTAGTCCTGATCAGGGTCGCGGAGTCGATTTCTGGCAGCGTTAAAATGTGTATGAGCTCAAATTATATTTTCATTCTGTCGTAAGCATGCACTGTTGTCGGGATATATTACTGCTGACGACCCTGAGCAGAACTAACTGCTGGTCACGGCGTAGATCAACTGTTACGGGGCACCAGCGGACTAAACAAAAGGCACGCCGCCGCGCCGGCGCGCGGCGCTAAGTTTTTTAACGCTATACTTATTCGCGCTCGTATTATCTTATATCCTAAAACATAATTTTAAAATACGTTATTAGGTAAACATAACATAACATCAAGTCTGTATGCCCAAAGGGCTAGGCAGAGGTGCACATATAGTACACCCACATTTTGCCCAGTTATGTTTTAGGTCCCAATGTAATAGGGGACGAGCCTATTGCCATCAACCGGGCACAAATCCAGACTCCGTGCCGCTACTGAGAATTACCTAAAAAACCCAGTAACACTTTGCCCGACCCGGGATTCGAACCCAAGACCTCCTGCTCAGCAGTCACGCTTAGCAACCACTAGACCAACGAGGCAGTTATTAGGTAAACACACTACTCAAGTCCTCGCTGTTTAATTAAAACAATTACTAGCAGATCCTCAGGTGTATATCATTGTTTACACGTGCAACATACAGCTAATCAGACGGGTTTTCCTTAATCATAATAAAGTCGCGTTAACAAAACGATTAATATAATGATGACCTAACGGCGCGGGCGGTGGGCTCAGCTAGTATCTATAATAACATATTCAACCTTTTTAATGTTATTTGTATACTATATCTTTGGTTTTCATTTACCTGTTCAAGGGCGCTATGTTTATGATATACGAGTATATAATACCTGCGGCCGCCACTGCTGGCCGTGCCCGTAGCCAGAACGAATCTGTTGACAAAGACACCCCTCACCCGCACAATACGGGTACTAAACGAAGTGCATGAGAGAATTGATATATTTTCGCAATTTGAGTGAATAGTAGAGCAATAGTGTTGTTTAATATTGTTAGTTATAAAGTAAATAGGTATTTTTGTGTTGTCTAATAAATTATACATTTAGGGTTAAAATTGTTAGGTTAAGAAGTAATTGTTATATTAGTTATATTTGAAGTTCAGTTTTGTTGTTTTTTGTGTATTAGCGGGTAAGGTATTTAATTCATTTTGTATGTATGGCTATGGAAACCACTATTGTATTGGACCATTCTGTAATAATAGTGTGTGTGTTTAATAAATAAATAAAAATATATATGTTAAGTCCTTGTTTATAAATAAGTACATAAAGTCGCGGGCTATGTCATCGACAAGGCCGCAGATTGTTGTTTTTTTTCGACTCGTATAGCTCCATCATAGTACATTATTATTTTATCTGATCTTTAGGTTTACCTTTAGCATTATGAGAGTTAAAAGTTGGTTGCTAAGCGTTGCGTAAGCGTGTATGAGGTCTTGAGTTCGAATCCCGGGTCAGGGCACTGTCACTGGAGTTCTAATCTTCCGCTATCAGTTGCCCCAATCCTCATATAGAAATAGCGTAGGTACTCATCGCTTTACTTACCCACCATACATCGCCAACAACAGCCTCTCAGGGCCCTCTCAATATGCTCCTTCTAATCGTTTCGACCACACGCCGTTACCACGTCACGTGACCTTACGCCACACTCGCCGCCTGCCGGCACGGAACGTTGCATTAATATCACTTGAGTATTTGTGGCCACTGAGGAAACGCACTGTTTATCAATAATCCTTGTCTGAATATGGTATGTTTTATTAATTTACTAGCTTTTTCCCGCGTTAAGAAGCCTCTGCCCTTTCTGGGGTCTTAAACTTTCTACATGCTAAATTTCATCAAAATCTGTCTAGCAGTCTAGACGTGAGGCGTACCAGACACACAGACAGAGTTACTTTCACATTTAATCGGGAACAAGCAAATACCAGTAGTTAGTTATAATTATGTTGTAATATATAAGTATGTGAGTGAGTGTTGCGGAATACTCGGAAGCCCTCAGCGAGTGTATGTGGTGGTAGGCCGTGACCGGCGTCACCATCTGCGGCTGTGCTCGCTGACGTGGGGTGACACGGATGACACGATGGGTACCTACGGCGGACGCCACATTCCTTGCCTACTACGGTTTTCCTTACCAACAAGCCGCAATAACCGCGTAATACAGCTAAAATGATGATGACAGCTAAAATAACGGAAACATGTCATTACTTTCGTCGTCGGCTTTGCGTCAGTGGTTTCAATAAACTTTATGAAAAAAGTCAATCAAAATCAGGAATTAACACGATTATTAACCTTTTAAGCGCTTGGCTAAATATCAATCGCCGTGCCCCTAGCGCCCGGCTACAAATCGATAAAATTACTTATTTTTTTTTAAGTTTTTTCAATGCTAAGAGCTATGAAACATAATTTTAAGTAATTATTGTAAATAAAAACTTCTATTTATTGATAGATTTAGTTGTGCCACGCAGTTAATACGAGTAGGACGAAAATAAAACGAAAAAAACTCATAAATGCGACACAAGCGGTCAAAAAGTTAAAGGTAGGCAGGTAGGCCCACATATCAACTCGGAAAGAGATAGTCACCATATCGCCTTTCGCCTCGCATTCCCCGGGGTCACCCGAAAGTAGACATGTAACCAAAGCAGATTAGCTGCTCCGGTATGTCGACTAGGCTACGGCCAGGCGACGCCGGGTAGGGTCATACAACCAATGCACGGCTCAAGTTGATGCGGTGACGATCGGTTTCCGGGTTGATATTATTATGTGTGCCTTGACCTTAAGAAGAACATAATTTAACGAACACTGCGGGGTCCGAATCCCCTAGCCGGTTAAAATCGTTCTTTAACACGTTGTGTATGTCGTTAAAATGTCGGCTTAGTAATAAAATATCGTTACCCTTGATCCTGGGTTATCATTGTAATGACATTCACTGGAAAAAGTGTTTTATCAGAAAAAGTTTGGGGGAAAAGTGATCTAGGCACTAACCAGCTTATGAAACAGGGCGAATCCCAAAAAAAATACTAGAGATGTGCCGATTAGTGGCCGACTAGTTTGTAAAGTCGACTTTTCAGCCGATTACTTGATTTATGTTTAATTCCTATGCTAAAAATAGATATAAGAATCTATTTAGGTACGACATTTAAGGTCAAACTCGAAATAATTTCTATTATTGCAGCATTACCAACTTTGTTACACATTAGTACACTTTGCAATTTTAGTCGAAATGGCTCACAAATGAACAAGTTCTGAAATATCATTTATAGCACTGCAATGGGTTGTAACGACTATAAATATGTGCAGGAGAGGTTGGCAGCCGACACGGAACTTATATGGACTATGTGCGGCTAATATAGGTGAAGTTACTTCATTTATAATTAGATCATTCGTATTTTAATAAGGATTTATAAACAACGGTTTCTGTGTGTTCACTATGTAACGAAACCAAACATAACAAAGACATCAGTTTAATGAATAATAATGTTATCTTCTATGCAAGTTAATTCTCTTTTGCAAAAGTTTGAAGCAACGCGATATTCTGCGACGTCACCACATGAGTTGATGAGTTCACGGCAAGCTGGCGAGGGTCTGTATTTTGTTTAGTAAAATGAGAGGAATAGGACCACACGGGTGATTAGAGGATTACTTTAAATAGATTTATACATTCGATCAAAAATTAAATATAGTTACCGCACACTGGGTTTGTTACTCGACCAGTTATTGCATTGCACAACGTGTTCTAAGGTGGTAAACAGATGGCGATGAGACCATTATGGAATATTGACCCTGTGTGCACAGCAAAATAATAAACACTCACACAATATAGTGTGGCTGTAAACTACCTATATAACACGGAATTACAAATTAATGTTGTATGTTTGTCCATAAGCGATCAGCAAGAAAGAAATGAAGAGAGTTCTTGCCCATAACTGTCTACTTCATTCTTATTCACGAGGACGAAGTCGCGGGTATCGGCTAGTTTACACATAAATATAATTTCTTCCAGTTTCCGAGGCGAACGGGAAGAGAAAGCCTTTGTGTAGCTTATTATGTATCAAGTCAATGAGGAGTCGAACATTACTTCCGTCTCCGTTAACTTGTAAACTTTCGATGTTGCCATAACCTTAAGGTATCGGTTCTTTTGAAGTCCATAACTAGCTGGAGATGAACGCAACTGCCTTGAACTGTTCAATCTAATTAATGTTAATATTTTAGAACGCTTCGTTAGTCGTGTCTGAGAAATTGTATTGTGTCTGTTTCCAAAGCCTTGAGTTCGATAAGAAGATCAAAAGCGAAATACTTTTGGTAAGGAGGTTTAATTCTAAACATGGCTGCCGTAGGTGCGCCAGAGTATCGATACCTATTGTTAATGCCCGTAGGTACTTATATGTATAGTTACATTAATTACCTAGTATTACTCAATTATAATAACGCAACTGCGTCGATGCCTCGTTGGTATTGTGGTCGTTTAGCGCGACTGCTAAGCACGAGGTCCTGGGTTCGAATACCTGGTCTGGCAAATAGTTATTGGATTTTTCCATTCCTAGTAGAGGCACGGAGTCTAGATTTGTGCCCGGTTAGTGGCAGTAACATAACTGGCGAAATGTGGGTGTACCACATGTACACCTCTGACTACCCCTTCGGGTAAAGAAGGCGTGATGTTAACTTTTAGTCACTCAATTTACCTACGTAGCAACTCACTGGACTCATAACTTCCTAAAGATAAAGAGAAACAAAACATTTATAACCACATGGATCTTGGTTGGGCGTGCGCCAGCCCCCAGCCCAGTGGCAAAACGCGTGACGAATAGAACGAAATGGAACATAATGATAAATGTATGCGGACGATACAATGATTCGATTATGTTCTTGAGGACATTTATGTCACACCCATATTATATTTTAATTGTATTCTATTAGAGCTGGCACCTTACAGTGTTCTCTCAAGACCTGGCAGAGCTTATCGGGTATAAAATATTCCAACAATTAGTCATTTGTGTTCAATCGCATGACGAAATGAGTACCTACGGCTTATCGACTAGAGAATCAAACCTACCCATTAAACATGAGGAAATCGATATGGTAACCCAAGCGGTTTGTCTGTCGGTCTGTCGGGCGCTGCGGCGACCATGACCGTGATCTAATAAATCAATAAACATTACTTTCGAAGGTCGAGGACGACCGGCGCCAAGTGAACAGGGGTGATGAATAGGAACGATGGCCCGCGGCAGGAATGTGTCGTGTATTGTACGAGTGTGGACAGACTCGAGATAGATATGCTAACCCCTACATAATACAATGAGGTACTTATTCACGTACTTTATTTACTTGCCTTACAAGATTTCCTCCGATGAAGTAGCCTGCGAGTTCGCTCGCTTACAGCGAGTGTCAGGGTATATAAAGTAGCTTATTGTTCTTCATAAAGATTAAATCCATCCTCACACTGTAATCCTTATAATGTAATTGAGTAAATATAAATGTATGTGAATTGTCACCGTCCAATGAAATTATCTTCTGACAGTTGATTTTATTATAGGTACACCCATCCTTATAAGTAAACCTACTATATACAACACTATAATCGTAACAGAGTAAGTATTTATCCAACAGTCAGTTTACTATCTATTAATAGAGACACAATGAGCTATGAAATTAATTATGTTAACAACTTTATACGCAATCCACCGTATTAATACCAGGATGTTAGATAATGGAGCATTTTCTAGGAAACCTATAGATAATGAAATCGGAACTTTGTGATACACAAGATGGCCGACGACAGCAATTACAATTGACTCAATCACGATTCACGTCCACTACACGTTTATCACATCCAGACAGAAACAATGACCTCGCCTTGTTGTTATGTCTACACAAATGTTCTTAAATCATTTAAACATATTTGTATAAGTATGTATGAATAAAACCTTGGCAGACCTTGGGAGATGCCTGTGACCCTGTGTCCAGCAGTGGCCAGCATCGGGATGATGGTGATGATGATTAGCGCAACCGAACATAATCACTTTTGCATTACCTACACAAGTGTACCTTTTTTATACGACGCAGGATCTCTAAACTGTTTCATTGGCGACTTAATTAGGAATATTTTAACGTTCTCAAATGCAGCCTCATCAACATACATTAAAATAAGTACAATACAGTACAGCAGCGAGTGAAACAACATCGCATGAAAATGAATATGTAGGGAGAGGGCTCCTGGAGCATGGCGTCGTCGGGCATGGCGCGGAATATTTGAATGAACACAATTGTTTGATTAACTTTCACCAGTGAAATATTCGTAGTTTTGGAAACTATGCGAGCGGACCTTCCCGGTAACAACACGGTGAGGGTCGGGGAGTGAGACAATACACATAAAACTGAAGATGAACTATGTGCGGGGGTTTAGTTTGATTTGGTTGAACACCTGGGGGCCGGAGCCCGGACTTGGTAAATGTTTGTAGTATGTTGATCTATATGATCTACTATATATACCGGTTATACTCACGTCGACATTCGGGAATACCCGACTAGTTTCGGACTCGAGTTCGGCTCGCGACCCCGCCGCGTCACCAGCTCATGAATAAGGGCTTCGTTAGAGTCCGAAACTAGTCAGGCATTCCCGAATGTCGACGTGAGTATAACCGGTATATATAGTAGATAATAAGGATGACACTCGTGAAAGTTATTAAGTTGATCTAATTTTATAGTTATTGTAACATAACTTACAATTAATTACTTTTTCTAGAATTTAAAAATTACTGACCAAATTAGCCTCGAGGAGAATTTTGGATTATTGCAGATATTTGTCTCATTCCACCTTCCTAAACAAAATACTAAGCACCAATAATTTATGATGTACGTCTCAGTACGGAGCGCTTCCAGTTCTCCGACCATTTACTGAAACAGCTCCCAAAAAACACGCGCACATTACAAAGGTGATTACAAACGTTAGCACCTCAACACGAACACAAAGCTGTGGAGCCGCCTGCGCCTCAAACACAAAGTAATTCAATTTTACACCGCTCAAGTAACGAGCCAGCCCGCTTTGTTCGCTGCCCACCCCTCCGCGGCTAGCGCGACGTGTTTTATTAATGGCTGGATCTCGTTAAATATTATTAGAATCCGCCCGCGGTGTAACGACTCCATTCCTTTCTCTGTGATTAATTTTATGTGAATGAAAGAATTGAACGCGGCCGGGTGACGCGGTTACATGAATATTTTTATGTTAATCCAAGCTTTTGTGCTGGAAATGGGTCGGCAGAAGTAGTTAACATGGCTCGTTAGGGATTATGTTAGATTCGTGTGAAAGGAGTCAAGAGTCTACTTCAAGCTTTTCTAATATTTCCGAAAGCTCATTGGAGACTGGACTGGACTAGGGTTCGAACAGGATGAGTATCTAAGTTCCATCACGTCCGTATGTCAAAAACAATGACCAAAGCACTAAGTAGTGCACAAAATCATGGAACGACAATTGAGAGAGCACTCTACCTGACCAACATTGAATAAAAAGTTAAGTAATCAGTGATCATTACATAAAGATGCGAATGCGAGGTTCAAACTCCATAACTTGTCGGCTTATCAAAGTGAAGCAGACCGAGGAAGCGAAATACCTCTCACACGGTTACATCTGAACTCCGGAATACAAGCCGGGATGTCTTCCACAAGTAGGAACGAGGGACAGTTTAGTTATAGTCAAAGTTATAGCTGCGGGGGCCAATAGCTTAATGTACAGAAATGTTTTAAATAGGATAAGTTAGAAAATCTAGATTTTATTGTTATTTACATTATTGTTGAGTTTATTATTTATACAGTTTATATTAATTCTTTACTTTACTTAGATTTTTAATATTTGTTTCTTGTGTGTTTGTGTTTTTCTTTTTTGTATGTTTAGTATAGATATAAGCGATTTGGTTGTATACAACATATTCATATAAGCTTACAGTATATATACTGTAAGCTTATATTTTATGAATAAATGAATATGAATACTGGACATCCCGAATAGTACAAAAAATAACATACAAATTCGGAATTCTATGAAGGCCTCTAAATCCTTATCAGGTTTTTGTGTGAAGTGTTACTAGCAGCAATCCAGTGTTTGTCCAGCCACTTATGGCTTTAGGACGCTACCTTGGTAAGGTTTGTAAGTGTGGTGTAAAAAAATGTATTAAAAGTCAAACATTGGATTCAAGTCTGGAGTCAAACACTGGAGTCTGATTCAAGTCAGAGACCGCGACTCCAAGCGGACCAGTCCCTCGGTTGCTAACCAATGAATATTATTTACACCGGAAAATTAGAGAACATTCCAGAAACAATCATCCGCTACATATTTATTAGTCTGCTACTGACACTAGATGTCAGGACCGACGTTTAATCAACCCGATTGTCAAGCGACCATTGTGGAGCGACATCTTGTGACAATGGTGGGCTGATGAAATTCTCACCTCGTGACTTACGGCGCGCGCGGCCGCGAGTTATGTCCGTCGCACCCTCATACATTCTGTAGGGTAAAGGTAGTGGGTCAAACATATATAACGTCCCGTGGCGTCGCCTGTGTTGATTTAAGTACAGAGTATCTATGTTTAACCAGAAAAGCTCAGGAACAAGAACTACCGTTAAAAACTTCACGTAGGGAATGCTAATCGAGGATGCTCTGTGGTACACCGGACACAACGAAGCCAGTTGTGCTGCTGTACAGATTCGGACAGTGATTGAGACGTTGGTTAGTCAAGGGTTGCTGTTGGCTTTCTGCTCGGGGCAGTGTTAAACATTAAAATATAGTGTGGGTAGGCAAGTAAGGTAAGGTAAAATATAGGTAGGTACATCGAAAATTGCTCAATAGGTATAATTTAAACTTATGATCTTATCTTCATACCTATTATTTCGAAAGAAGGGTACAAAGACAGAGGTGTAGGTACACTACAACGGGTATACTGCAAAGATTTAATTTGCGAGTCAGTATGCCTGGGCTAGCCTAGATTTTGGGTTCGAATGCGCAACAATCGGTTTCAGGTCCAGTCCGACGATATAAACACTTAACGCTGCACGATATAAGAGTGTGATCCATCATACAACAGTAAACAATGTGTTCTACACATAAAACGTGCTTCGAATTAACAATGTCTGATGGATGGTGTATAGTGAGACCGTGTGACGGAAGGCTTCAATCCGTCGTTACCAAAACAATCAGTGTGACGAATAAGTCCGTCCAATATTACAGGCCGCCGCGTCACGAGCCCGCGTCGACGCTGACGGACTCTTTGACTTATTAACTTCACGTCACGAAGATGTGGCAAAAAAGAACATCGTATCGACATCCAGTTAGATCTTACAAAATACAGGCATTTCTTAAAGTTAGGTAGGAGTATATAAACTAGTCTTTGCCTGCGACCTTACCGCGTGACAAATTTCAACACGATTTTTCCGGAATTAACGAGATGAGGTCCTTTTTTGCGAATTGAACTTACTTTAGTATCGGTGCAGTGCTGTAGTAGTGCAAGTGTAACTCGTGTATGGAGCTGTATTTGCATTTAATTTAATAAATATTATGTCATTTCACCTAACAATCTACAAATTCCTACACCCACTATAAACAAGAAACACAGACAAAATAAGTTTGCACTATGACAACCCCCAACATGTTATTCATATAAACAACAGCTATAGAGGTTCTGTGTTCACGCCATGTACTCCGGGCCCCCAACGCGCCGGAAGGTATGTAATGTAGTTAGCGCGCGCGCTTCACATGCATATTAGGCTTCCCTCCGCGCATGCGTCACTTAGCTCTTAAACTTATTTGTCCCGCACTTGGTACACTAAGTGCGCTCTGTTCACGCCGAGTCGCTTTATTATGAATTCAATATGATTATGTGTAGTTTAGTAGACTTATTTTTTTCTATAAACACATTATTCGTACCAGGCGGGGACTCAACTTGCAACCGGCTAAAGAATTCAGTGTCCGAACGTCCTTCACCCTAACATTACCGACTACACAACCCAACAACCGGTATTCATATTATCAAAGGAAAATGTAAATTACTTTAAAAAATAAGCAAAACTAAATATAATATAGGTACCTACTATAACATTCTAAAACTCATTTGTTTGATAAAAACATCTTCTCAGAATAAAGTTCCAAACATAACTTGACTAACGTTTATTAATTAGCAACATTAAGTATTTTCCAGAATGCATAGAGCTCGCAGTAACGAGTGGGGTCAGTGGCTGACGGGGGTGCACCCGAGCGTGGGCGCGCAGTGCTGGGCTGCACTCCCGACAGGCACAGGTGCAGAAGTAACCCTGGGCGGCTTATGACTCACTTGACTTAACTACCTAGGAGTACACAGTGGGTGAATTTACCGAGTGTGGGTGAGTGGCCGAATCCGAAACACTAAAATTTCATAAAGTTTTAAAAGTAAAGATTTAT
Source organism: Abrostola triplasia (assembly GCA_946251915.1). NCBI lineage: Eukaryota > Metazoa > Arthropoda > Insecta > Lepidoptera > Noctuidae > Abrostola > Abrostola triplasia. The sequence continues at coordinate 9,341,982 of OX276442.1, forward strand.
GTTACGAATGTAGCCAGCCTAAAAAAGTATCCTGTAGGAATATTATTTTTAGTGAGTGCAGACCTCCTGCAGAATTAAACACCTTGTGTATCTGTTACCTCCAGCCTGCGGGGGACAAACAGACCGACTATTACCATCTCTGTGAAAGTTCCCAGTTAATTACTCAGCGGTTTATTTTATGCTAATACAGGTTCATTCTTAATACGGTGAGTAGTGGCTTTACTGACGACGTGAAAGTAATAATCGACAAGAGGATTATTATATCGGATTATTTAAATTGCTTCAGTAATTAATTCCTTTCATAAACCTAATAGAAATAATCAGCCGCCGAGAGAAGTGAATTAAAATAATTAATTGAAATGCATTCTTTTCAGACGCCGACGAGGGAGATCCCACTTAATCCTGGCTAGAGGAGACCTGAATAATTAGCTATATCTAATGCAGGGGATGCGAGGGGAGGGCCCCGACCTGCGGGGGGAGAGGAGGATGCTGCTGGCCGGATTACTGACCGCAGGGAGACGCTCGTCAACACAATGCGTGGCCGAATTGAATGCGTGCAGTATTATAATGACAGCGTTTTATGTAATTAATTAATTATTTTTGCCATACCTAGATGTGCGCACGATGCGGTGCAGCTGCGCCTAAATAATTTCAGCTATCTAGGTTTATTTAACTACTGGAATCAAGGTTTACCTCAAGACACTTTGAAATGCTCAGAAACATACACACTTCGCATGAACACATTGCAAGAAGTGAGCTGACGGGTCCTCACACAAATTATTAATTTACTTCACTGAGAAATTAGACTGCACCACATGGAAGAAGGGAAATCTTCGCTTACAAAAACTGATAAAATAGGGCTGTCAATAGAAATAAGTGACGCTTAAGTTAAAGGACGTTGGATCATCCTAATGTTACAGCGTACTCTTAAACTATGCAAGAACTCAAGCCCCCTTATTCATAAAAATGTAAAATTAAACCATGAACTAAATTACACCGGTCACACGTTTGCATGTCAAAGAATAGAGATGTCCATAGATGTACTTAATACGGGGTTTAGTTAATGCCGGTGTGATCCTCATTTATGAATAACACGTAAGTTGTTTACAATCCAAATAAAATACGGCTATAACGAGTTCTGTTGCTTGAAGTTTGGACTTGCCCGCCGTTAAAAGAACACATGAATATGAACGTGACCCCGGAACAAGTCCGACAAGCCCGGACTATGCACGTCCGGACCCGGACGTGTCGTCCTAGAGTTATTGTGAGGGATATTAAGACAATCAGACTAATATCATAACATAATTATAAATAAAGGAGCAATGGTTTAAGGAGCGACCACATCACTACTCATTAATTCTTGTTAGTTTATTATAAGCCTGAGAGCTTTTATCGCATGTTTTTTATATATAATTATATATACAGTTTTATTTTTTTTATATAATATATATTTTATATATACATATATACAATTTAGTGTAAGTGGCTTAAAACTGTCCTACATTTTGTATAATAAATAAATAAATTTCGTTTCGTCCCATAAGGTAGGAACACTTAATAATTTGCTTTTGCTTAGGCTGCATTTGTATGTTTATTTTATAATAAATTATAAAATAAGTACTAACCATGAAAAACGGTTGAGTACAATTTAAAAAGCTGTAGCAACCCTGCCTAGAAGGCGGAGATTCGCCATTTATTCTGCACTATCGCCACTACATCGTTGTATCCCTTAAGCCCAAGAGCCGAAAGCCGAAGGCCGAACAGCGTCGTAAACCAGACGACAACAGAGAACATTTATTTAATTAAACCATTCAAGTTGTAAGTAATATTAGCCGAGATTAAGTTCCTAACGACTTGAGAGAGTTATTGTTTGTGATGAAGTTGTCATGGCAACAGTGTATTGTTAGTGATCACTGCTTAATGACGCTGGAGCTGTAACTTAGATGTTAACAACATTAATAATCGCGTAGTTAGTTGATAACTTATTGATCTGGCAGGCTCGGCCCGGGATGAATACAATGAAGCGTGTCTAGACTGTAATGTCTTACAAAATACGCTAGGTAATTCCTAAATTACGGCCTTGGGTAGTTCAGCCGCATTTCTGCACAAATATATGTTCAGAAGAACTGAAGAAAGCAAGGAACAGTTGCTGCTAAAGCTTGCTGAGGATCGAGTCAGGTTCACCAGCAGCTCTATAGCGTGCAGACTTATAGAGATCCATTTAAGTAGACACGCACCCTCCTAAAGCCATCAGTCTTCTGTCTTGGATCTGCGGCCAGAGCTTCTTATAAATAGTTACGGCCGCGGCGGTAAGAAGAACAAACTCGGAGGAACAAACGGTATAAAAACTAGTAGAAGTACAATATAATTTATCGTAGCATTGAACTATGTGTGTATATGTGTACAGTTGTACACTGTGTACTAAGAGAGCTTAAGAATAATACTTATTATGCTAAGCCTGTACCATCAAAGTTGTCACGTGACCATAAGTAAGTCTGGCACAAGTCCGGCACTGCACCGCGCGCGCGACACCCGCCACGGAACTGACTTCTGTTAGTGACATCACATTACAATAACCCCTTTTAATCAGCCCACTTTATATCATGAACTGTTAAAACAGGACATTTTCCGTTGTGGAACGAGAACAGACATAGCGCTGTATTATCAGAACTTAAAACTCTATTGAATCATGTATTATTTACGTGGCTTCAGATCGAATTACTTCTGAGAGATGTGCTCGGCTTAATATGTGAAAATATTTATTTCAAGATCAAGTGTAAGGAGAATAAATTTCACTGCAGGGGGAACACAAATAAATACATAATTATCAGTAGGTACCTACAGCTATAGATACTACTCCTCAGTGCAACCATAAAACAAGTTATGATCGGAAATGTCCGGGCCATCCAGGTGGCTACTTTTAGGTCATAAACTGTTCAGATCGTTGATACGAAAAGAAGAAGAATCACAGTAAAACAGAGTTGCAATTCACTTTAATTGTATTGGAACAAAGCTTTAAGAAAAATAAAACTCTCTTCAAGCACAGTGTACAGCAGCCATCCGTGTGGAGAGCGATCTCCATCTCAAGTGTACTTCAGGAGCTCCAGACGACATAATAACGGCGCCCTGCTGAGGGCTCCAAATAAACTTACCTATGTAATTTAATCTAGCCAGGTGCCGTCGAACTCACCTTTTTTGAAGGTGGTCAATTGATTCTTGCTTTTCTAATTTAATTTTTCCAATATACGAAGCTTACTGCTCACGATCACGGTAATTACTTTACTCAAATAGGTTGGAGGACAATATTAATTGTAGCTACTACTGAAAATTAATTAATTTATATTACAATTTGTATTATAGTTATTAGAAAATAATTTATGTATAGGCATATTTTGATGATATTAAAACATCATCTACATACATTACAAAATTATGATTACATCTAGAACAAAGGTTTCTTAAAACTAATCTAAATTCTAAAAGCAAAGTCACCAAAGTATAACTAAAGTATAACTTATACTTTGGTGATTACTTTACCGACTGACTCGATGCACTTTAATTTGTCAAGATGGGAGTATCTCAATAAAATAGCAATATCAGCGTTTCACAATTAATATTATGTCGTGCAGATACCTGGCTGGCGTGTGGTGTATACTTATGTCCCAGTTCACTCGAGCGACGATCTAAACTCGTGCCTTTTATGACGTCACGTTTATTTGATCTCGAGGCAATAGCTCCGCTCGAGCCGCCTCCATCCACTGTGATGGAACACGAAGTTACTTGTTTACTTATAACCTACAGTAACAATCGGTTTACTTTAATAAGTAGGGCGCAACGATCTATCTCTAACAGTTTTATGACTGCACACGACAAAATTGTAACGTTAGAGAATTTTAGAAAAGTTTATGACATAGCTTCAGGAGATAACGAGATGAATTAGAGTCCTTTATAATAACTGGACATTGCCCCTTCATAGAGACATGAAAAGAGGGTAAGGAGGCCTTTGTCCTGCATCAGAATAATAAATTAAGACGAAGATGTAAGCCATCATCATCATCGGTCTATCTCAGTCCACTGCTGGACATAAGATGTAGGTAATAATAATAAAGTTCCATGGAATTGTTTCGACACTTACAATGTACCAGCCATGATGTGCCAGCTGAGGGAGAAGTAACAAGTACCTATGTAAATGCAAGTAATACAGCTTATGAAGAGAATGGACCACTGTCGGCGCCATCTGTGAGACACCGACATCCGCTAAGACAATGAGACTGTTACTGTGAATGGGAATAACGTGCTTAAGCCCGTTTACTTTGTGTGAATGGACGGCGGACGGAGGGTGCTTACTAAATGTGTTCATACTTGTATAGGAATGAGACAATAAAATGGTATATTATCCAAGAAATGAATAGATAAGTACCGAGGTATATTACAAATATACCTAAGACCCAGGTCTCGCTTGTGACGTTCTGAAATCCAAAATCGTCCTGCTTATCCCTTAACTGTTGAAGATTGCATTGAAGTCGGTGTATCAAGTAGAAGACAGAACTTCATGAGTGCAGTTAATAAAGTCACTGTAATCGAGTCTGGAACTCTCGCAGACAAACAGATAGACAAGTTTAAGTGAAGATCCTCTTCTTATCGCGGCTAGCTGGTGCAGTTGATGATCCTCCGCTCCAGGCTTTAGTGCTGTATTGTCTAAGCCACCCCTTAGCCGGTGGGTTGTGGACAGGCTAGAGAAAGCAGGCCATTTCTTCGAAATGGCATACCCCAACCTTATAACGAACCAACGTTTAAATAAGTGAAACGGAACGCGACGCAAAGTAAACATTAACTTCGTATTTAAATTTTCTTAAATATTAGTAAAAGTACTTAATCACATCAAATAAATGGCTTAAGCTGGGAATAATACTATAAACATCGAGTGTGAGTGTTATCCAGACTTAGTCTCTCGGATAGAACGGTGAAAACATATATTATAACACACTGCCAATCGGTAATTGGCAAGTGACTATTTCGCAAATATTTATACTAAAATTCGTAAACAATGTATACATCCAGTGAAGGACTATTTGTGTAAACAAACAGAGTGAAAGCTCTAAAAACAAGTGCAAAAATCAGAAAAAACTGAACAGAAAACGTTAATTTTATTCAAAAGATTGTTTGTGCTAAGTGCGTTGACATATCGAGCGAACCAGAGGACAGTGGACCTACCCCACTGCTAATTGACGTTTCAAATAAAATTGTATAGTGTACCACATTTTCGATATCACCGCTAACTGTCCTGCTGGCGCAACGGATAAGTGCGGTACCTTGACTAATGTATCGTGCCGCGCACCAAGTTCGAGTCTGGCTGTCAGCAAAAGTTTTTGCATGTTTTCGAGAACATTATTATTACTTGTAACAGAGATACAAGCTACGAATATCGTCACACGACGGAGACTAGAGGCACATAATTATTTACAACTACCGGCATCAACATGAATAAATCAGTAGATAATAATATAACATTTAGAAAAATACAAAGATCACATTCACTAACGAATATATCAAATAACTCGTCACTACTGGATACAACAATGTTAAGTCTTCCTAATAACTCAATTGACGACAATCAAGATAGCAAACAGTTATACGAACTAACAACACAACTTAAGGAAGAACTAAAGATAGCAAATAACGAAATCGACAATTTAAATTACGAAAACACCTCATTGAAACAGGAGTTAGAAAAATATAAAAAAATTGTTGAAACCTACAAAAAGGTTGGATCATCGGAACATACTATCCGAACCCCGTTAACTAGTCGAAAAAACAATAAAGCTCTAAAATTAAGCACTAATAGTACTCCCAAATTGAACTCCGATCTTGAAAAGACCTCTAAAAATACTTATGACCAGTTAAAATTACAGCTCTCAATAGATAATCTGGATACTGAAAGGGGTACCATTACAGAATCTAAATGCGAAATAAATAATCAAAAAAAGAGGGAGCCAGATCAAGTTATTATAATTAACAAAGAAATTAGAAGAAAACGAAAACTATGTATTCTTAATAACTGCAACCATGGAGATTCACTAGAAATAATAGAAAATACCTTTAGTCATCACTTTGAGTACTGTCATTACCTGTCACGAAATAGGAGCTTGAAATCAATATTATTAAATATCACGAATAAATTGCAACATTTTAGTATGGATGACTACTGTATCATCATGATTGGAGAACATGATTTAAAGGGAACTCAAGGATCTATCGATATAATAAGAATGATAAGAGAAACTCTTAAGAAAGTTACTAATACTAATGTCATTATATGCTGCCCTACATATATACAAGGGGCTTTGATATACAATTATAAAGTAGAAATATTTAATAATTTACTTTGCATGGACATCGAATACCACAACTATGCACATCTTGTTGACAGCAACCGTGACCTATCGTATGAAACATTCTCGTATAATACGGGCAAAATTAATAAACTTGGCATGAAACGTATCTATGAAGGTATCTTCAAAAGGCTATTAGTTGACATAAAAACCTATCCAGTTGATTATGAAAAACTGTCACCAAAACCTCTTTTTCGTACCAGTGCATAGGGTTGCAGTTGCTGAAAATTGCTTTGAAAACAACCAAAGATTTATATTATTACACCAGAATATAGCAGGTATATTAAATAAAATTGATTTATTTGAGATAACAATTGCTAACTTAGCGAACCAAATTGGCGTTATAGATTTTATCTGTTTAAGTGAAACTTTCATAAAATCGGGGCACGAAAGTAACCTGGTACTCACAAATTACAAATTAGCGGCAAGTTACTCAAGGCAAGGGCAAAAACGCGGCGGTACATGTATTTTAGTAAAAGAAGGCATTATGTTTAGTCCATTGTCGATTACTACAGAATGTACTACAGATTTTTGCTTTGAATGTTGTGGCGTACAGATCCTAAGTCATAACCTAATTATAGTGTGTATCTACAGAATCCCGGACTCAGATGTATACATATTCTTTAATAGGCTTGAAATGCTGTTGTATAAACTAACTCAAAATAGTAAAATACACATCATCATATGCGGCGATTGGAATATTGATTTACTTAAAGATAACAAATATTCTAAGGAATTAGTATCTATCTTAAGGAATTATAATTTTTTGACACATATAAAAATGCCTACAAGGATAAATACTTGTATAGACCAAATAGCCAGCAATATTAACACGCAGGATCTGAAAAGCAGTATACATAACTTAGCTCTTTCTGATCACGACACCGGCCAGACACTAATGTTTCATCTACCCGAAATAAGTAGTACGTTTAGGAAAATTAGATTTTGGTACCATATAAAAAGAGATATTAATGAGATCAACATAAATAAATTTCTACACTGTTTACAATCTTTAAGCTTTAATGAAGTCTATGAGGAAACAGATTGTGATAGGGCTTTTAATAAGTTCCACGATCTTTTTACCCTTTTTTACAAACTATGCTTCCCAGAAATACGTGTTAAAAGTAATAACAAACCGATTCAAAATAAATGGCTCAGTAAAGGCTTAAAAATATCGTGTGTCAAAAAAAGGTCTTTATATTACGAATATCAACACAATGCTATTAGCAAAAGCTATCACAAGAAAAAATATCTTAATTACACCAAAGTTTTAAAAACTTGTATATCAAGATCAAAAAAAATCAATAATAACAAGTTTTTTAACAATTCGAAGAACAAGTGCAAAGCCACATGGACAATAATAAAAGATAGTTTAAATAATAATATTAGTAAAAATGACATAACAGAATTGACAATTGACCGCAACATAGTTAACAATCCTATTGATATTTGTAATCAATTTAACAATTACTTCATTGAGCTGACATCCAAGAATAACTTATGTAATAATCGCGATTCTGACACCATTGATATAAGTTCTAATAATAACACACTTTTTCTTACTCCAGTTGATAAGTTTGATGTCATAAAAATTATAAATACGTTAAACAACACTCAATCTACGGGATATGATGAAGTAACCACGCATATTATAAAATTAAGTGCGAAAATTATAGCGCCTTTGCTTAGTTACCTCATTAACCTCTCGTTTAAAGATGGCATTTTTCCGTTAAGATTAAAAGAATCTATTGTTAAACCACTTTACAAAAAGGGTAACCGTACGGATGTGTGTAACTATAGGCCCATAGCATTGATACCAATCTACGCAAAAATCTTTGAAAAGGCAATGCATGACAAAATCAGCAGCTTTGTGAATAAGTATAACATAATAGTAGATAATCAGTTTGGTTTTAGGAAAAGCAGTTCAACAACCCTGGCCTGTTTTAATTTAATAAAACTCATTACCGAAGCTCTTAATAACAAAATGTCTGCTCTTTCAGTATTTCTTGATATGAGCAAAGCATTCGATTTTGTCCCGCATAAACGACTACTTTTCAAACTAGAGAGATATGGCATAAGAGGTAAAGCACACGATTGGCTCAAAAGCTACTTATCAAATCGCCAACAGAGAACGGTAATTTCTAGAATAGATAAGAATACTAGAACAACGTATAGCTCAGAACTGAGAAATAATAACAATAATGGCGTCCCACAAGGAAGTATCTTGGGTCCGCTACTTTTTACACTGTATATAAATGACCTTGGACAATCAATGAGTCATAAATGTATCCAATTTGCTGACGATACTACGCTAATCATAAGATGTTTAAATATAGCCGACATTGAAATAGATACAAATAATGAAATAAGGAATGTTATCAAATGGTTAGGAAATAATAATCTTCATGTAAACGTTGACAAAACAAAGATAGTGCAATTTAAAACCTGCAACTCAACATTAATGCATCCTACTTTACAACACGGTAACTCATTTTTGCAACCAGTACAATCAACTTTGTTCCTTGGTATGGTAGTCGACGATAAACTAGACTGGAAGAAACATATTGATAGAGTATGTACCAAGCTAGATAAATTTGTATATGCCCTTCGAAAACTTAGATTAGCCGCTGACAAAAATACAGCCCTAAGTGCTTATCATGGGTACGTTTCATCAGTGTTGCGCTATGGCCTAGTTATATGGGGTAACTCAGTGGACGTAGGAAGAGCTTTCATAGTACAAAAAAAATGTATCAGAGCTGTATGTGGAGCAGGATATTTAGACCATTGTAGGCCACTATTTAAACAGTTCAAGATATTGCCACTTCCATGCCTGTACATATTTGAAGTTTGCATATTTGTAAAAAAATATCCTCATTTGTTCCCATTACATGAGCAAGCTTCGGCAAGACTGGCTACAAAAAATCCTGGCAAATTACGTGTACCTACTCAAAGATTACAGTTATATAGCAGAAACACGTATTGTATGGCAATTAAAATTTACAATAAAATACCAATTAAATTAAGAACATTACCGTATAATCAATGTAGAAATAAACTTTTTTCCTGGCTTTTAGACATGTGTTTTTACTCTGTTAATGAATTATTTAATAGCAAATTTTGACATGTAATTATGAGATATGGAAATATAATTTCTTTTTTTTTTGTTTTTTTAGCATACATTTTTGACATTGTAATATTAATAATTAAATTACGAATCGAGAGATGCCAGTGCCATAATCTATTTATAATGTATTCACGATTTGCATGCATAATTATAAGTTGTGTAATATTTCTGCACCAGCAATGGTAGTGTATGTGAAACTGTATTTAATGTAAGACCAATGTACCATATACTGAGAAATAAATTCTATTCTATTCTATTCTATTCTATAGAACGTTGTAGTCATATTTAGCAGAAACCTTGTCATTTACACGAATAGCATGTTTCAATCAACTAACATCAAGTAAATTAAGTTCGTGTTATAATAACCTTTGTTCTGGTCTCGAAAATAAACCGTCGTCATGGTGCCGCCGATACGCATGATAACACCATGAATATTAAATTCCCCAACGTTCTTTTGTTACGCAAATCACATGCAAATAGCCATGGGTAAGCCGCTTGGATCAGCACATCACTGGAAAAAGGTATAGCCACCACATCGAATCCCTTCACACGTGGCGAGACGAAAAAATGGAAATTTATTTTTATTTCCAAAACCGGGTCACAGCCCAGCGCTGCAGCGTCGTGATTCAGAGGCTTTATTACATTGTCTGAATGGTACTCACCGTACAAAGTACTCCCGAGTTCGTTCCTTATTAGTGCACAAAGGTTTTATTAAATGTGATTGTAACAATTCACCATAACACACGCGACGCGTATCACACAGTTTATAATCGGGCGCGACGACCGTGCGCGCCGGCGGATGCCGTACGACTGATGAAACGGCCGTGTTTACGCCGCGCCGCGCATGCGTTCAACTACCCTCTGTTGTCGACGGACTCTTAAATTCGCATTTTAATCTATTTTAGTCCGTATGTCGATGGAATAAGGTTCACGGGTGGAGAGTGGTGTGAAGTGTTGTAGTGTGGCTGCGTTGAGTGTCCCTCGTATCTCGTTCACTTTTTTCCGTTGTTCGTTTTGAGTGTGCGTTACAGTGAGAGGCGGCCTCGCGCGGAGGCAGCGCGGAGGCAGCGCGGCCGCGGCTGACTCATCTACTATCAGTTGAGTTATTATGTCCCGCAGTTTGTTCATTATCTTGTATTGAGTAACAGATTTAAAGGGCATTGCCCTCCTGAATGTATCTGTGTCATATGAAACAGTTTATTAACTCATTATTTGATTACTCCTGAGTATTGTTCCGCTCTGCACCTTGTAATCATGATAATAGCTGAACATGACGTGCTAATGGGTTTGGTATCGGATATTGCCTTTAACAGCTCACAATGGATTTACATAAATCATTCGGAAAAAGACTTCAAGGTACCAGAGCACAAATCTGACACAAGCTCAGGGCTGCCACAAACGTAAAACCAACATCTAATCAAATGTACACTGAATTAATTAATATTACGTAACTAATTATGTTAAGATGCTTACCATGTTATAATATTTAATATACTGCTGTGTGTTGTCCCTATCTAAATAAATAAATAATTCATTCATTCGACTACTGAGCACGAGGTCCTGGGTTCGAATCCCGGGTCGGGCAAAGTGTTACTGGGTTTTTCCATTAGGTGATTCTTAGTAGCAGTACGGAGTCTGGATTTGTGCCCGGTTGATGGCAATAGGCTCGCCCCTTATTACATTGGGTAATAAAAACAACTGGCTAAATGTGGGTGTACTATATGTGCACCTCTACCTACCCCTTCGGGGAATACAGGCGTGATGTTGTTTTAATTTATTCATATTTTATTTTATTGATATCATCAGATATTTAAATAATAAAATCTTCTATCGTAATAACGGTTTATAAACATGAAATATCACAGTACCGACGCCTGGACCCGGGACAAACATCTGTGGATACCCTACAGCATCAAAAGCGTCTACAATTGTAAGCGTCTTTCGGGTTAATCTTAATTTGCCATCCCAATCAAATATGTTTATGGAAAAGTAATTCCTCTATTTTTTGTTAGTTTAACCTTCGCCCCACACTAGGGACTTCTCCTGTGTCGTGGGTGCGTCACACCACATACACAAACACCCAGAAATGCAACAAACCTAGAATGCGGCAGAACAAGTCTTGAACATTTACCATCTTCAGTGCACGTATATGATTAATATTATGGTAATGTTTATATAATTCATATCAGTGCCTAGCAATTGTTTCTTAAAAAGTCAAATCCTTTATAGAATTGAAGCACTGAACCCGGCGCATAAGTCAAACCTGAAACTCCCTTTACCCTCGACGGACAAAGTTTCGTAATCACAATTTGGAGTGTAAGACTATTAGTGATTAAACGAACTTACCAAGTGAAGTTCTATCATAATTATACGAAGCACCTCGTCCGAAGAGATAAGTATCCTGGAATAAATATATTATTATACACAACATGTAGTAACGCATATTAGTTACCGTTCTTGCACTATAGTTGAGAGAAAATATTAAAATAAAATAAAAGTTCGTGTTATGATCACCCCTACTTAACCGGTCAGCCATCTTGAATCGTCATTTAGTTTAGAGTTTATGTAGGTTGAAGTGATATTCCTGACCTTCGATAGGGGTGGGATTTGGGAGGGTGATACTTATCTCTTCGGACGAGGTGCTTCGTATAATTATGATAGAACTTCACTTGGTAAGTTCGTTTAATCACTAATTATACTCGCACCTCGTCCTCGAGATAAGTATCCTGGAATAAATATATTATTATACACAACATGTAGAGGTTGAGAGTATGTTTCAGGAATTTCACTGAAACTGTCTATTGTAATAAAAAATATATGCATTTTTTTTATAAATAATAATAATAATAAAAAGTTTTATTTTCAGACTATACGGTCCATAAATTTTGTTAGTATGTTGGTGTTAGTAACAAATGAATTTTTATTTGGGGAATTAGCATTAACACCACAATGGACTTCTCTCTTAATTATAATTTGATATATAATCAGTAGAAAATCACATTATACGTACTCGATTGAGTACGTAACAAAGCAATGTTACTTATTAATGAATTAATTTAGCATAGTTAGATATTAATTAATTTAAATTAAATACTGCTCTGGCGAATGTATGTGTTTGATCGTCAGCGTTTCTTATTATTCTATGATAGAATTTGCCAAAAGTCGTGGAGGTACCAGTCCATCCCGCGGTCTTTCGAATGGTGTCAATATTGACCCCCTTTTGGTAAGCCCTAGATGTGGAGGCATGCCGGGTGCTGTGTGCTGAGAACATGGAAACATCTATTCCACAATCTTTTAGGGTGTTTTTGATCCAGCGACTGATAGTTTGAGTGGTAACTGTTTTATAAGGCTTTTTAAAGGCTACAAATAGGTTTTCTTCTTGGCGAAGTGAGGTGGTTTGCCTAATATAGCATAACAAGGTGGTAGCAGGGCATATGTTTGGTTTATCACTAAAGAATGGTATGGAAAGTATAGGTTGACTATTGCCGGCTTTGGAAGTCTTAATTAAATCTGGAATTTTAATGTAAATTTGTGATGTTTGAACTTGTATGTTGCTAATAAGAATTTTCTGGCGGGTTTGGACTCTCTGCGATGTTGCCAGAGCTAGCAATGTAACACACTTTTTGGTAAGATTCTGTAAAGCCAGTTCATCGTTAGGATACCATTCACTTAGGACATCTAATACTTTGGACGTGTCCCACGTAACATCGTATTTTGGTGTGGGTGGTCTAAGCCTAAAAACTCCCTTGAAGAATCTTTTGATTCTGTCATCTGTGGAGATATGTAAACCCATTATGAGAGACAGAGCACCCCTGTAAGTGTTTAAGGTGCCGAATTGAGCACCAGAGTTAAAAAGTTGTGTTAGGAAATATATGATTGTTGGAATGGAGGTCTCAAAAATGTCACACTTGTTTTGAAGACAAAAGTTGTGCCAACGTTTTAGACAAACGTCGTATTGCTTGATGGAGTTGTTACTGAGTGATGCCAACATAATTTCTATTGACGATGGCGGCACACTTCGCCTCAGCAATGCCTTCCGCACAAAACTCCGGCAGCCAGAGTAAGGTTCTTGTGAATCGACCCTTTGCCGGAATGAGAGATTATCACATTTTCGTTAGGTTGGAATATGACTAATTCTGATATTAAGAGGCGTCTGAAGACTGGGTACCAGGGCTGTGTTGGCCACATGGGGACTACAATAATACCTTTAGCTCTGTCCGTTATTATTTTACGGAGTCCGTTATGTTTTTAAGATAATAGAAAATGGAGGGAATGCGTAGAAGAAAAAAGTTGTCCAATGCATGGTAAAAGCGTCAATAGTTAATGCGTCCGGGTCCTTTTTCCATGATACATATATGTCGCATTTTTTGTTTATGCGACTTGAAAATAAATCAATTTGGGGTAAACCAAATTTTTCTGTTAATATTATAAAAGCTGAGTCTTTTAGTTCCCACTCGATATCTGGGTGGCACCGACGGGACTCCCCATCTGCCACGTCATTATCGCTGGATTTAATATAGGACGCAACTATGAAAATTCTTCGTTTCTCACACCACTGCCAGATACATCTCGTTATTTCCGTTAAATGAGGGAATTGAATGCCTCCCATGCGATTAATGTAGCTAATCGCTGTGGAATTGTCTATGCGCATCAATATTTTGCAGTCTGTATATTCTTTAGCAAATATCTTGAGTGCTAAAAACGCGGCTAGAAGTTCTAACTGATTAATGTGACATTTACGTTCCTCATTAGACCATGGACCACTAGCAGTGTCTGCACCGCAGGCAGCCCCCCACCCCGTTGTTGAGGCGTCAGAAAAAATTTCTAGCACATGACTGTCGTCTCTTATATGTTTTACGGAGTAAGGGATGGCGTGTAACCACCATTTTAAATCCTCGTGTAATGAGGAGGGGATTGTCATGACTTTGTCGTAGTCGTTATCACCCTGTAGATTTAAGTATTTACATCGCTCTAATTGTTTCGTGTATAGCCAGCCGTATTCTACAGCGGGACAAGCAGACACCAGAAGGCCAACAAATTGTGCAAAATACCTAATTTTACATTTGTGAAGTTTCATGATCTTTTTGGTTTCACTAATTATTCGGTTTCTTTTATCCGAGGGAAGTTGATATTAAATTCTTTAGTGTCAATAACATAGCCAAGATATTTACATCTTGTTGAAGGAGACAAGACGCTTTTGTCCAGATTTATCATAAAACCTAAACTGCTAAGGAGGTTTTTAGTTGTTTCTACATTATCCCGGCAGCCTTCATAGGTGTTAGATACTAAACATAAATCATCCAAATATATTGATGATAGGTAACCCGCTGAACGCAGTAATTTTACTATGGGTTTCATTATTTTAGTAAAAATGTACGGTGCCGTATTAAGGCCAAATGGTAAGGCGTTAAATTCGTACAGGGTATTATTAAAGGTAAATCGCAAGAATTTTCTGGAATTTTCATCTATTTTTATCAAAAAGTAAGCATCCTTTAGATCTAAAGTTGCTATTAATGAATTCTTCGAAATTATTTTAAGGACTGTGCGTATGTCTTCTAATTTAAAATGGCAGGTTTCAATATGTTTGTTTAGGGTTTTTAAGTTTAATATTAACCGCGCCTTGCCATTTGGCTTTGGTCTTAAAAATATACTGGACACGAATTGACCTTGACAAGGTTCACATGTAGAAATGGCTCCGTTATTACGAAGTACTGAAATAGCTTCGTCAAATTGAGTAAATTCTTTGGATGAAAGAGCAGGAGGCTTAGGGATAGAGCGCTGTTGTACAGTACTACTAAATGTAATTCTGTACCCACGAATCCAGGACAAGATGGTCTTATCATTCGTGATACGTGACCATTGGTTATAAAATTTGGATAAGCGTCCTGCGTAATTTACCTCTTCTAACGTCGATGGTTGATCGTCTTCTGTGGTTGCGATGATGTCTTGGATGATCCGGCGTGCCGATTCTGGTTGGAGGCAGGATGATGGGTCCTCCTCGTTGTCGCAGGTGGCCTCCGGGTTGGAGCCACCTGCCCTTTCACGTTTAAATGGCCCGCTTTAAATGTTGATGGTTGAAGTCGTTTGTCCTTTCTGATAGGAACACTTTTTATTTCGGCGCTAGATTAGGCACCGCTTTAGCTGCTTTAAGGATATCTGCTAGATTCTCGCCAAAAAGATATTTGTCGATTTTAGAATTATGGATTTAGGATTTCACATCTTTTTTAAGTACTGACGTGCTGAACATTCTTCTAGTTACCGAGTCAGAGTGTTGAATGTCACATAGAAGTTTGTTCGCGTCCATTAGTTGCTTTAGCAACTCTTTGTTTTGATTTTGTGGCTCTAATAAGTGTGACGTGGCTGATGCTATGCAAGAGATAGCAGCAGTTAGAAGTTTCTGTGTCTTTTGTAAGCCCGTTCGTTGTAATGTGTTGCAACCGGGTCACCAATTCTTTGTGAATTTCTTCGCCATATTGAACAGAACTAGAAGGGTCATCCCCAAGAAGCTCCAGGATGTCTTTGTCTAGTTGTATGTTCTCGCACTCTTTAATTATATTCTCACTTGAGATTTGTTCTGGACTAGTCAGGTCACCTTCAGGGTTTGTTTCTGAATTTGGCACGATTGGAATCGTATTAGCTATTTCCGGTAAACTTTGTTCAGATTCTAGGCCATAATCGTTAATTTCGACATCAGAGATAGGTTCTTCAAGAAGCCCAGTATCTGAAAATGTTCTTTACACATAGGTGTAAATTGTAATTGTAACTTAAAGGCCAGACCATGTTGTAAAAATGGATTTTTAATTGTACCAAGTTTTCTTGGTGGGAATTATATTTATTTGTTTGTCGAATGTAGTGGAACAGTCCAAAGAGCAGTCCGGTAACATTCTTTTGTTATATTTAAAGCTTAAATGCGATGAGACAGTCCATAGATCAGCTCGAGTTGCATTACGCTTATTATAAAAAAGAAATAATAATTTCTTTGTTGTGGGTAGTTACGACATGTTACAATGCGGTGAGACAGTCCGATGATCAGCTCGAGTTGCATTACGCTTATTATAAAAAAGAAATAATAATTTCTTTGTTGTGGGTAGTTACGACATGTTACAATGCGGTGAGACAGTCCGATGATCAGCTCGAATGCATTTAAACTTAGTCGTGTTTACTTTGTATATGTGGGTATTCTATTGTATATATTGTGGGTAGGTAGAAAACTATTTTTGTGCAGTGAGGCGGTCCGGTGATCCGCTCGATTGCATTTTTTCCTTGTAGATTAGCATGACAATGTAATCAGTGTTTTAAACTTATAATAGACGTATAGTAATAGGTGGGTACTTACCATCTGAGCTATCACTGTCTGTCGAGAACTGTTTACGTGCACGTTTTAATTTCTTTTTTAACTTTTTGATTTGATCACTTATGTAATCCAGGTCTTTACTATGTTTACGTTTCGGCATTTTAATGAGATTCGTAAAAAAAAAAAAAAAAATAATTAAAATATGGTGAACGTGTAGAACGGTCGAGCACTAAAATGCGAATGACGATTCAAGATGGCTGACCGGTTAAGTAGGGGTGATCATAACACGAACTTTTATTTTATTTTAATATTTTCTCTCAACTATAGTGCAAGAACGGTAACTAATATGCGTTACTACATGTTGTGTATAATAATATATTTATTCCAGGATACTTATCTCGAGGACGAGGTGCGAGTATAATAAGTATAAGCTATCTATGAACATGTCCCGTTACGCTGTAAAACAAACAATATGAAACTGCGCGCTCGGTTCTACATTTTCTAAGCGATTTCATTTGAAAGACTTTTCATTTTGCTACGACGTAGCGGGAATGTGCTACGATTTTTGCAGCTACGGCGCTACGTGCGTTCGTGCGGATTTACAAGTATTCGTAGCGAATTCAGTAAACTGACTGTGACCAATGGGAAATGCAATTTGTTTTATGTATGTACAGTAAGCAGGAGTACTTCTCTATTTGTTGGTGGCGTTTGTTTCTGAACGTAATGTATTAAGACGTTTTTAAATAAAACAAAATAATTATGATTAAATGTCCGACAGTGGATACGAGAGTTAAGTAGGACAACAAAACCGACGTTACAGGAGGTACTAAGGTGTGATTGTAAAGTACTGAATACTATTAAAAATACCTCATGTAATGCTGTTTGTTTGTTCCATGTTTCATATTTATGTTCACAGTTTTCTGAGTTAGTAAATAAAATTCCGTGAAGTACTCCCCGACCGAGCGTCAGCTGCCTGCCCGCCACTCGCACGCGCCGCACGCGCCGCACGAGGCACAACTATGTTGGACACCGCTCTACCACCGACATCGTTCCAATTCACTCTTCATTAGGTTCTGCTGAACTTGTTTCGCGTAGACAAACAATTCCAGCATACGTTATAAAGTGTGTGTTAGAATTTGTGCCTTTTGATCCTAAGCATCGGATAACTTACGACATAATTATTCGGATCACCTGACTCTAAGTAACTTCTCTCGCTATGTAGGTAACGTTCGTAAAAGTTAGCTTCGAACAATTCAATGTTGGTTAGCGAACCTAACTAAAAGAAACCAAACCAGAAGTAGCCAACCTCAAGATGACCTGGTTCGCCATTAACACTTTCTTGAAGATAGGTCTCAAAGTGTTGAGCACTTAACTAAACGAAACTTGAAGTCCTTTATTTTTGTGTGAGTATGTAGTCCTAGTTATTAGCTCTAAATTATTTGAATGATAGGTTTGCTTCGGGTTCAATCCCTGGCGAGGCATTGCAATTTTTAATGTCATAAGTACTTAGATTGTAAGCTTAGATATTTATGTACCTATACTTACTTATAAGTGTATACGTAATTCCAGTGATAAACCTCTGTCGTTGGCACAAAAACCAATCATAATCCCGAAGCTCGGATTCCTTCTATCTCCTGAGCAGTTCAGCACCGGACCGAGGGTCTGTGAGGAGTGAATTGAGTTAATATGGGTCTACGCGAACACTTGGCGGGCTCCCGTGGGGACGCGAAGCGGTCCGCTCCCACGAACTAAGTTGGTTTATTTTACCTAGTAGTACTGAAGGCTTAATAAATGTGAACAGGTATTTGGCCCTGAGGGACGAGCATTCTTTTATTTCATTCTTTCACGCTTTTCTTACGGTTAACTAAAAGAGGTTCCTTTTTACTTGTTCATCATCAGCCGGGAGACGTATACTGTCGAACAAAAGCCTCCCCCTTTAACGTCACAATGAACGGCAACTTAATATTGGATCCCACTCGTTGCTCTTACTGCCACTTATACATTATAAATATCTAAAGTTAATACGTAGGTAATGGTCGTACCTATGTTACGTGTCAAGTAATCTTCGTTCTAACATTTAGACTGGCTAAAGCGACATAAACACGAGATAGCCTTCATATCGCTCTCCGGCACCAGGGACCGAGGCAGTCGGGAGTTTCATAGAATTGGTCGTTCGCGCAAACTTTAATTAAATCCGGCTCAGCTCGGCGCTATTGTTGGACGCATAAAAAATCCTTGACGAATGCATAGCGGGCATGCTTCCGTGTCTAATAAAAACTGTAACAGTAAAATATCTGTTTACTAGGTAGGTTTTAAGGATTTCATCTGAGTCTAGTGTACCGTACCGCTCAAAGCCTGTCCTAGTTAGCATAGTTTAGTTCCAGCGGCTTCTTACTACTGCGACCGTAGACCGATGTAATCTGGCCCGTTTGGCTCGGTGCCGCGCATTAGCAATGCTAATTGTTGTTAAGTAGCTCCAATCAGGCGACATGAGGGACTTTAAATATTCTGTTTGTCTTCCTCAGAGGTCACTGACTACTGCAGGTAGTATAAAAAGGCTTTTAATTGGTATAAGTTGTGTCCCGCGCGGGAATTAGATGCCCCTCCAAGTACAAGTGACCCAGGTGAAGGTTTTGAGGACTGTGGAACTGCGGTTTCATAGGAAATCATTTTTGTAATTATCCGATCATTATTTCAAATAGAAAGCTACAATGTAGACTGTACGTAAGCCTAACATTCAGAGGAACACAGGCAATGTTAGGCATAATATGCCTAACGCATATAGTAGGTAACATAATATTATGGTACCTACTATTGCGTGCTAAGGGTACAAAACTAATCATCAACGTACCGTGCCTTTTTATCCCAGTTCTAACAGCTGACACACCTGATCCATTAGAGGTGATGTGGTTTATTATTGTATACCTGATTACTTACCGTGTGCCGACCGATATAGCCCGCATATTACGGGGGAGTGTCGATCGCCGCGTGACATAATTCTACAGCCATCACGTTTTATGATCGACCGGGACCTTAATGACCACAGCCAGCACGCCGCAGCTAATTGTAACTTAGCCATTGCAATTATGTGCCTAGTTGTATCAGAAAATAGGATACCTGCTGCATATGAATGAACGAGGAAAATATTATATTCTTATATTTTTTCTCTGATATTATCTTCGTTAGTGTTTACAAAATGTTTTCATGTCAAAACGTGTTATACTTACCTGCTGCAGGGTAACCAGGAAATTAAAAAAATAAAAGTCTAAATCGCTTTTTCCACTTCATACTCACTGTATGTCTTTATTTAATTTTTTTGTGTTTTTATCAATTTATTTTTAAAACTTCTCTTTAAATCAAATTTATATTAATATTAAATATATAATATATATCTCGAGTGTATTTACATGGTATATACAGGTGTGTATGTACATGTGTGTCGGCCGCGAGGCGCTATGTACAACGTATTACACTAACATTATGCTACTCGTACTTTACATACAGATATACAAAAACTCTAAGCTACTCTGCGCCGCGGCGAGTGACGCACACCGACAGACAACCTATGTGATAAATGCATGCTTTGTCGGCGCCGACAGCGGGCCGGCGCGGGCGGCCCTGCAGCGGCCGGGCGCTTGCTGCAAGCATCGACATCGTTTGGCTACCGCCTGCAGGAAGCCCCAGTCCGCAGGTCACAGCCCGCGCCCCCCTTACAGTAAACGACTCGCAATGGCGACCTCCTTACAACTAGTTTCGTACATTATATTTTAGTTTCACTCGTTATGTAATACAATTTTTTTATTTTTACTTTATTTATTTTGATTTTTTATGCAAAAACACTGGCATTATTGTTATTAGGTACATTAACAAGATTGCGGCAGAACTCTTTCATCTAACTATATAACTAATTAAATAGAGATTAGATAATATGTATCCAAATTCAGTTCAATAATGTGTGAAGAGCGCCCTACACGCGGAGTAGTGACCACATGGAACGACGCTGCGTGCGTCTCACGGGCCCCCGTGTCCGGCGCACGCGTGCCCCGTGTGCTGACTGTGTGCGGCGGACGAGGAGGCCGAGGAGGCCTACTAACTGTAGTGGAAGTCAGACACTGAACGCGGCGGTTGCGCCGTTAGACGCGATCTACTACAATGCTAGGTGCCCACCACACCACAAGACACTGACAAGGCACTGCAAACTAAACCAGAGAATTACGAACATGCCTACATTGTACTTGAGGTGCCAACTTAAAGGCGTCTCCACAACATTGTTGCAGTACGAATCAGCGTGGAGATGTACTAACATCGTGCTGCAACATTTGAAGCAAGACGCCTTGACCAACGACATATAGTGAGCACGACTTCAATGAGAGCCAGCACTCAAGGACGCAGGCCAGTCGAAGTCTCGTCCAAAACCTAGCGAGCCATAGAACACGATGACTGCAGCATGTGCAGCGACATAGCTGAGGGACACATTAGCATACGGAATATATTGCGAGGAATGGAACGGCGCTATGTAGATGGACGTATTGCAGCTACCGGCCGAGGGATACTGTGCCGACGTACGAAGGCGCCGATGTTACGAAGGTCAGGTTAAATAAAAGTTAATTTGAAGAAATTAATTTTGACATAAAAGTAGAACTATGACCAATATAAGGCGCAGTAGAGCTTCAAAATCAGAATCGACACCGAATTGTGTTTAATTATTCGCTACTAATGGCTTACGAAGTCTCCCCCTCGACAAATGTGCGGGCTCGTCAGTCCTCCTCGTTTGTGAAGGCTTCACATCTCCCGGCGCCGCGCGCAGCCGGGGCCCGCTTGTGATACCTCACCGATTGTGTTAATCTGCTCACGACAGTATCACGGTGCAATTTGCAAGTAATCGTTACACGACCGGCGCGGGACTGTGAGGGTGGGGGGAGGGGGAGGGGGGGGCGGACGTGGCGCTCATTAATCACCGCGTTACCTTTCATTTTATTTTTAGAATTCCTTTAGGGCGAACAAATGTATACAAAGTGCGAGATCATTCTGCGACTTTTTTGAACTGAGTAAGTTTATGAGACCCGTCTCATTCTTAGATTCAAGTCAGAGTTTGTATCACGTGACTTACAGTAGTTATCATAAAACCCGTCACTCGTGGTCCCCGAGCCGGAGTCCCAGTTCGCTTACAACTAGGGCCCAACTTAGTATAAGTTCTGTTTGAATGGCTTTAAACAAAGGAAGCAGGGAACATTATAACTCGATCAATCTCCGTACGAGTGCCACACATTCTGCATGTGTTCATTTAATGTAAGAGGTAGGAGCGGCCGCGTGGCCTCCCGCGGCGCGCGGCGAACACTTTATGCTACGTTAACACGGATTATTGCTATGTAAAGCACTCATCAATTATGCTACTTAACTATTATTAAACATCATTACACTATTTTGTCAACATGGTTACGTTACTCAGCACGCGTGCGGTAGATATGACCGTTAACGGAAGTCTTAACACTGGTCTAACTCTAAGATACGTAACATGCTCTAAGTTTGTCACACAGCGGTCACACGACACGCTCCGACTTAACTATTGGTTAGCTAATTCTGGTCATAATGAAAACCGACCCTAACCGAGCTCAGTTACGGTACATCTCGGGTGTAAACTCAAAGTACAAGTGAAAGCGCAAACGATTCGTATGACGTCGAGTGTACGAAGCAGGACATTCCGCCGGAGCAGGACAAACACAAGCTATAAAGCTATAGCCGTCGTTCAACAAGAACTACGAAAACAATTCAACTATAGGTACAAAAGACTCGAAAAAACTTAACAGAAGAAAATAACAGCGAACTACAATAGTTTTATGTATAGGAACATATCAAAAATTTACTAAGTGATGTCGACGCGGTCGGAGGACACTGGTAACAAGACTAACGCTACGAAGAGACGGAGTGAGCCACACAGACTGTCGGGCGAGCCGAAGTCGGGGGCAGAACAAACCTAAGGTATCGAAAGGTAAACGTTAGTGATGTGAAACTTATGTAATGTATTACAACTGTAGTTATTGCTATGGACTGTGTCCGGCTGGCCGGGCCCTCCCCTCCCCTCCCCGCCCCTCCCCCCCCCTCCCCCCCCCCCTCCCACCACCACCACTCTGGTAAGTACACTATGATCAAGTCGTGTACACGCCGCATGATATTCCGCGGCTGGCACTAATCAATCTGTGTCGGCCCGGCAGCCGGCTTTAACGAACTTATTTAGTCAACTTTAACTTAGTTTATTGTATCACGCGAGCTCTATCATCTATCCGCTAGACTCGAGCTAAGGATTACTTCGCGGCTTTATTTGCGAAGACTCTGGTCATTAAGGAGCATGCGCGAAGTAATTCGTAGCTCTAGTCCATCTCGCGCCAGAAACTTAACTATTTGTAGTAACTAGTATAACGGCTACTGTTTGTCTAAAGTACAAGTCATCATTACATCACAGATTATACACTCTTGGAAGATATGAGGCTTGCGCCCAGGGAACATTCTCACTGCCACAACTCAACACAACTAACTCCGAGTGACTCACAGCTGTGCTACACTTACAATACGCGCCTCACTGAAGGCTAGTACTTCCACTAACAAACCAACACAAGGAGCTGCCGCTACATATAAATAGAATAACGCACACATTTTATAAGTCTTCATATAGTTTTGATTAAGTTATCCTCGTGTTCAAAACCTTATTATTTACTTAAAGTTCTAATGTTGGCATATTTATTTCTTCTCCATATTTAGAACTATCACGAAAAGTTCTTTAACGTTAATGAATAAACCCCGGCGCCACAGGCCGTGGTGTTACACGTCGCTCCGGTGAGCCACGCTTCCTATGTTCCATGTTGTACAACACGGGTGTGCGAGTGGCGCCGGGGCTCGGGGGCATGGAGACAGCCAGCCTACGTTTGTGAACACGAGTGTCAATATACTCTACAACTCCACCAAACATATAATTATATTACAGGCCGTCACAAGCTACTCCTATGCGGCGCATCACATAACAATATCGATACAACGTACAATTTATATAATTTAGTAACACATTATATTATATCGATAGGACAACCACAACTTATTCACTCGATATGGCAGTATTTTTTTAAACAGTTTATATAAATTCATAATTATATCGATTAACACACGAAGATCAGCGCAAGTGTCGATGTCGATAGATTGCTGGACGGCATTAGGGACTGCTTTGTAATGTTACGTACAGACTACATCGTTGGCCTGTGTAGCCCGTGTCATCATCAATCTCTACGACCGTATATGTCTCACTTGCAGTCCTTGGAATGGGACACACAGACAATAATGATTAAGCCTGGACGATAATGCTCAGCGTTCCACCGACATCGACACAGTACAACTCGCGCGGAACATTCATACAACAACAATATGAGCTACATGTGAGGGCCTGCCCCACCGGCCGCGAGCGGCGCACACCGGGCCACGTGACAACCTTATGGGTAACACTTACGTAATATGGAATTAGACTCTTGTCAATAAATACTTATATAAAACTAGTGCTATGTGCGCAAACATAAGGCCTTGTGTCGCTTCTACAGATATCGTTTGCTTATTGACAAACGTCAGGTTTCCTTACCTATGTGATATTAATAATTACAGCTATGTCATTGTACTGCATGTAATTATATAAACTGTAGCAGCGCAGTGAATGTATATCTATTGGTAGCGCGGTGTGTCTCAGTGCGGCAGGTCGCTCACAGCAATCATGTTATAATCTGACGTAATGATATAAGTATATACTATAGTAGCTGTCGTGAGTAAGATTTATATTTGTATATATAGGCTTTACTCACCTGTGTGAGTGACGGGTTGAACATGTCTGACTTATTCTTCATAATTAACTATCCAGAGCAATCCAACTCGGTAAGTAAACCCCTATACAAGTAATCAGCTGTACTTCATAATATCCTAGTTAAATTAATATGTTAATAATGTACAAATAAATAATAAATACACGCAAAGTCACAGAGATCTAATGTAAACTACAGCTGGTGTTAGTGGTATAAGGCAGGACTGCCGGGTTTGACCCGACCACCAATAACTTATGTATGTACACTATACACGTCACGCGGGCTCGCGGGCTCGCGGTCACGTGGCACCGACCGACCCTAACTCTACACACTGTTGTCGCACTTCAACTATCTATGAGTTTAATATATTTTTCTATTAATTGGTAAGGATACAACAAATATAGTCGGAGTTATATCGTCGTTCACGAGTCATTAGGATACCGAATAAGGCCTAACTCGTGGTGTGTGGAGACCAGACGAGGACTCGGCCACCTGAGCACTCCCTCGACAATGACAACACGTACCGTCACCAACGAACACGTGAACGTATCCTTTGAGCCTACTACACTACAAGAGGGCCTTAAATGACCCTTCGCTTAGTTCCCAACAAGCCAGTTGTTAACCTTTACGAGCGCGTCCTACTCGCACTTGCGATACCACCGCCAAGTATATATTATAGTATATAGCATATATTACATTATCCCGTTAATACACAAAAAACATTGGGCTTGGCTTGCCTCACCTACGTTTGTACATATTATCCCCGCCTTGATGCGTGACGTCAAAGCGTCAGATGCGCCTAAATGTCATACCTAAGTGTTATTGCAAATATTTTCTTTTTTTATATATATTCAATGCTTAATTTTTTTAAAGAATGACGTCTGATTGAGACGTGGGTCATAAACAAAATGCATGCATTTCTGCCGCGGTGAGAGACCGACTCCGTACATACGAACTATTACATATTTTTTAATAAACTTCGATCAGCATCTGCTGATAAGATAATGCTCAACTGAGAAACATTCTGTCATTCATTTATCATTATTATATTTTGATTTAAAAATATAAAAACGGTGAACGTCTGATGGCAAATCAAATTCTTCTCTATTCTTTCCGTACGCGTATTAGTATAATATAACTAGAACAAGTGCTGAGCCGATGTGACTCAGGGAACCCTGGTGTTGTCATTGAGCTGTGCAAGCCGTTCACCCGGTGACCGGTGAGCGTCAGCGTGGGAGAGTGTTCTAGCAACATTATACAGGTCGACAGCTGACTGGTCAGCGCCCGCTCTCGGCCCGGCAGGGGTGGCCAGTCTTAGGGTTACTCGACTCGACAGATATTGTCTTAACTACCAAGATATTGATATCGTCATTTTATCATATCAGAGTTAGTGTGGTTCAATATAAGTATGTTTGCGTATGCATTCAGCTACATATTACCGCTACAGGACTTCTACATACCCCCGGTCACTGATCAATAGTGCCGGGTGTAAGATCGTCACCACTCGTATATTTGTCCATCTCTTACGATCGCGCCGAACAACCGAGGTGGGATGTGTTGCTCTACCGGGACGGTGTAAGGCCTACGATGTGCTACGGCGTAGCGCTGCCGTAGCTCACATAAGCATTGCTTGAAAGATATGGAAATTATCAAGTAAGGCTTAGTTACATTATCACTGGTTATTCTCGTAATCGAAATCTTACAATTTAGTTCCGATGTAGTCTCAAGGTTCACATTGTTATTTGCAGCATTGAAACTACATCGAAAATATATTATGTATCTACATTTTTGAACTACAAGGTTTTCTTCAGATGTTTACAACCAACAAACAAATATAAACAAGCTAAGATATGTGTTGAATAAAAATAAACAGTACACTATACCACATATTAAAGTCTTTCTATACATCAAGTGCACACGACATAGTTCCAATAAGCGACATAACAATAATATCATGATCTAGTTGACGTCTGTCAATGTAAGTAATGTGGGTAGTTGACCATTTTAACCGACATTATTTTGTACTTTTCCTTTAATTTATAACACCACTGAATCTCGAACGTAATTATCTAAATCACCTTCTGGCAGTGGAGGCGTCAACTATCCACAACTGACACCAAGGAGAGCGAACCGATACTTTGATATTCGAAGGTTGCGAAACATGTGCCTGGCACTGCACCGTTCACAGCGGACCCCCGACCACGCCGGCCGGGGCCCGCGCCGGCCGGGGCCCACGCCGGCCGGGGCCCGCGCCGCTCGCCGCCGCCCGCCCGCCGCTAGTGCGCGCGGTTCGATTACTATTACTCGTGGTTAACGTTAGGACACTTTTGTTTAGTAATTGCAAATTTGAAATATTGATAACCAATTCGTAGTAGTTTAATTTTGAACGAATCAGATCGCACCGGCGGGGCGTCGGCGGCTCGCGGGTGGTATCATCGCTGCGGCGCATGCGCGAACCCGCGGCGCTTCTTGTGTCGCTCGGCGCCGGCGCCGCGGTAGCGCGGGCCGGGCGCGGGCGGGGACGAGTAGCGCCGCTGCTTGGACGAGAACGAGCGCTGGCTGCGGGCCTTCGGCGTGCCGTCGCCGCCGCCGTAGCGCTGGATCACGCCCGACGGGATGTTGTTGAAGTCCGAGTTGCTGGTGATGTGGTGGATGATGAGGCTCTGGTGCGCCGACACGCGGCGCGGCGTGGGCGACGAGCACTGCAGCGCCGACAGCGGCGGCGGGGAGGTGCGGCCCGCGGGCGCGGGGGCGGCGGGGGCGGGGGCGGCGGGGGCGGGGGCGGGGGCGGGCAGCGCGGGCACGAGCGGCGCGGGCGAGGCGCGCGGGGACCAGTCGGGCTCGCTGTCGGAGGGCGAGGCGGAGCGCGAGGAGGCGGCGGGCGGCGCGCGGCGCTGCGGGAAGAAGTAGGCCTCGAAGGTGTCGCGCACCCAGCGCCGGTACTGCAGCACGTGGTCCGTGACGCGCACGATGCGCCCGAGCACGCTGTGCCGCGCCAGCAGCGCGCTGGGCGCGCCCACCGCCTGCTGCACGATGATGTAGCCGTAGTCGAACGCCTGCCACACACCACACTCTTACGTCTGCCCGAATACGACCCTACTCATTTTACAAATGTAACTCACATTAGATAACATGTTACTTGACAATATTATCATTTTTACTAAGTTTTATGATAATATAATATGATTTTAACATCCTTAACACTGTAATCTAATAAAAATCTTGAAGTCAACGATTATGAAGATACTTCTACTTTCTACGATGAAAAGTGTAGTAAAGACAGACATTGTAAAGTATGTTCAATCGGCATTCTAAGGTACCTGCTTGACTTGTATCGCCCCGTAGCTAGAGCGGCCGATGTCGTTGCCGGGCGTCAGCGGGTCCTCGATGCACAGCAGCGACGGGCGATGGCCGTCGTTCATCTCCTACGACAACAACACTGACGTCAGGACCATTGCTACGTTTATAGTAGTTTACTGAGCATCAATTTATTTATCAAATTGAACCTAATATTTTTTTAGACACCCATGTAGTTATGTAAATAAACATAGCGACACCTTTTGTATGTCGTCCTTGGAGACGTAGGAGCCCCCGTTCTTGACCCTGATGGCGGTCTTGACGTAGTTGAACTTGCGGCCGTAGAGCTCGAAGAACTCGATGAGCAGCACGCCGAGGTTGTGCGGCTGCCGCAGGCGCTCGGGCCGCGGGTGCAGCTGCAGGAAGCTGATGCACATGAGGATCAGCGAGTACGACGAGATGCCGCCCGTGAACACCTCGTTCAGGTCGCGCTGCAGCAGGAACTGCTTCAGCACCATCACCAGCCGCGACAGCACGGGGTACTTCTCCTGGAACACGTGGGAGCGGGCTTAGACATGCAGCCGATGCTGAGCACGACGCCGGTACGAGGATGAGTCCTGCTCATCCGCACCCGTCATCTACACTTTACATGCGGCATTGTGGTAAGGTCTTCACTAAAGTGCCGCTAACTGACCTTCCGTCTTGGAAGAAGCAGATTGAAAGTAAAAGCCGGAACCGATCGCCATCCAACCGATATCTGTGAAGATGATTCTACCCTCGGCCTTATATTTCAGTAGACCGACCACATAAGTTACCGAATATGATGCTGAATTTACCGTGTGCTATAAACACACATAACGGTGTCGGACACAGTTCGGCCGCTCGGAGGTGAGCCCGCAGCACGGCTGTACACACTACACAGCAGGCGGTGTGCGAGGCGCGTCGCTGCGACACTAGTTACGTTACTTAGGTAAACATGGTCGGACACAGTTGCGGTCACAGACTGCACATGGTCATGTCATTTTAAGCAATATTAGTTAAATATTATCAACCTCTAAGATTATCTCAATATGCGATGCGTATTATAACCTCTGAGATAGTATTGTAAGGGCTATAATAATAATGTAGAGGGCTAGATTCGTACCGTGTTTCGATTCACCCTCAGTACACTTGTAAGGGTGTACGGTGTATGTGTGGGTACACCGACTATTCACCTTACCTTGAACTGTTTGATGAGCTCCGCACTCTTCACACCACTACTCATGTTGAATGATATATCCACCTGCAGGACAAAGTTTTCTAATATAATATCTTTTAGAAGGCATTCAATACAGCGTGTCTATTACACCTCAAATGTCCATTAAATTTGTATCGATTTCCATTTATTTAACAATAAAGGTAGCTACACCGACAGCTGCTGCATATACAATATCATAGGGTAAAATTAGTTGTGGTCTTTATACGAATGTCTATAACAGGTGACCTAACATTATCTAATATAAATTAAGTTTATTGTTCAGAAAAGAAAAAAGAAATGATTATTTACCATGTAACTTGTATTGTGAGGAGAAATAAATAAATATTATTATTATTATAACATACTTGTAACCTTTGATCTATATTACATACATATACATACGTACATAAACGAAATGTTCTTAAAATCAAGTGGCAATAAACGACCTATATTTTTACAGCAATATAAAATTACAAAAAGTCACAAAAAACAACAAAGTTACCACTTTGTTAAATTAAAACAAAATACAAAAAGTAGAACAAAAATGAGGTCATTGACAGGATTTGTTTGACGATTCTAGTCAGATTTAAGCGGTAATCGTGTATTTTTATGATAACCATTTAGGGGAAATCGAGTATGTATCTGACTTGTATATAGTTAATATTGTTAATTCTCACAGCTGTGTACTGGGTCACCCGTGCCGCTCGCTTCGGTAACGTACAATCAATTAACATACCGGAGCGGGCCGCTAATGACCAGCGCACGTGCCGCTGCCGGCGCTGCCTGGACCGCACGCGGGCTACCACACTAGAGGAACACTCAGCCTGTTGCTAACCCATTTATCAATTGATTCGGAATAGGTGTGTCGTTAACATTACATTAAATATAGATCAAGGTTACAAGTAAGTGGAACAAGTTTGTTTGTGTAGTATTGAGACGGCGCGCGGCGCGGCGGTGGGCACGGCACTAATAGGCCGTTGTCTTTAACGAAGTTATTCACTCGTAAATATACGGCTACGTCTAAAAGCAACCTCGAACTTAAATTCGAAAAACTTCGGACTAACTATAAGTAGATAACAGATATAGGAGGTTGTATTTACAAGTGGACTCATATCACCGTGGACGTACCTTGACGTCGGAATACTTGTCGGTCATCTTGACGATGGGCACGGTGGCCTTCTCCAACACTTTGATGCTCTCCTTCTCAGCGATGTCCTGCACGACCAGCTCGCGCTCCAGCGTCCACAGCGGCAACTTCTCCCATTGACCTGCAACAACCACAATAGGCAATCAGTATGAATGGTGATCACAGCTTAACATTTTCTATCCGTGACCGAGTGGACCATTTTGCAGCAGTTATCCAAGGTAAACGTGGCCTCAAGTTCAAACGGTTTAGCCGTTTCAACTATACATACATAGAATTGAATGTAGTCTGTCAAGTTCATTATTTTAATTTGGAATTGAGCCGAGCTTATGCTCGCCACTTAATATTGCATTCGGACCTATATCATAACTGGCGAAATGTGGGTGTACTATAGGTACACAATTGACTACCCCTTCGGGAATACAGGCTTGATGTTATGTTAAGTTAAAACGGAAAATAATTAAGTTAGATCAAGAAACTTACAAAACAATGAATTCTAAAAACAAAAAAGACAATAGTCACAAGCATGGGAGAGCTTATCTGTCCCGTAGTAATTCACATGGGGCTTTTGAGATGACTGTCATAATACGAGTTACTCCAAACCTCTTAAGACCACCAGACCTAGCCTATTGTACACCCAGCAGTGATTCCATCATATTACATGTTAGCCGTCAGGTCAGAGAAAAATAAGGTCAATAATAGTTGTGACGAGGTCCGATCAAATATTATTGTTAGATACATCATTAGGTATGCGAGCGTGACAGACAGGCGCATGCGCCTACTGCTATCGTCAGCGATCTCGTGACATACAAACACACAAATATCTCTATTGCCGTATGTTGATCCCTTAGTCTGACGTACAATATATTAGGTAGTTCCTGACGCAATTCAAACGATGACTATATTACAAATCAATGGAAACTACTAGAATTCACCAAAATTAGCATTTCTCTCTTAGCACTTATTCTGCATCATTCGTGACTCGCAATGGACAAACAAAAATATTATCTGGAATTCTAGAGCATGTTTATTTAGAGACTGTTCTTTGAATATGTGACCGTTGTAAACTAGCACCAAGTACTTACGAAAGATCTCGCGTAAATTGAACTTACATCGTTGTAATTGTATTTAATAATACTCAAGTACTAGGTACTTACGCACGCTAGGTATTTTATTATCGACATATACGACGTTGGCTAATTCAAAATGTTCAATTTTAAATTAGCCAACGTCACGATAACATGCAAGCCCCCGATCCCTACAGCGGCAGCGCATTGCACTACCGATGACATCAGCGTGTCAACAAATTACCGCATATTTACTCGAACCGCGTCACCGTAATATTAGCACAAGATACAGTGATCGACACCTTCCCGTAACAGTGATTGTGAAACGATACGCTGTGCGTACACACGGCGCGACGCTGTGAATGAGTGTCGCACGGCCTGCCGTGACTCACGCCGCGGCGATGCGTTACATCGTTGTGTGTAGTTGTGTACGGACATCCACATATAAACTAATATAGAGCGGTGCAAGCTCCGAGGTGTAACCCGTGCAAATTATAAACCAGAAGGAATGATAATGACATATTAAAAAGATATATTTTCGCACATTTGGAAGTTTACGTATTGATCAGATATACAATATGGCCGCCACTCAAATTACGAACTAAATTAGTAATTGGCAATCCCTTCCCACCCTACGGAAGTGACATAAATGGATGTGCAAACACAGAGCACTCGTATATTTGATTAATTTTAACGACTCGTGATGTCGACCGTTAAACAACTCATTTGCATAACCTGTCGCTGTTCCTTGGGGTTATCTCAGTTAAATAGCACCCCATGCCCTATATTAAGCGCCTGAATAACGTTTTGAAAAGATAAAGCACTTCAATATGTGAGGTACGAGTCCAGCGCGCGTGGTCGCGGGTCGCGGGTAGCTGCAGCACCGTGCGCGTTGGAGGGCGGCCTGTCGCATGCCGCGCGCCTCGAGCACACACAAGTAGGCATGTCGCCGAAGACGGAGCGACTTGCCAGTCCTATCACATTTGTCACCAGCCAGTAATGGTCTCCAGGCTGAACAATTTTTTTTTGTAGCCTGTTCGTTGTCCCAGAGCTGGGCAAAGACGTCCCCATTATTCCTCCACAAAACCCTGTCCAATGCCATTTCAGGCCATGTCTTTCCCGCAAAGATGTCCAAATTATCTCGCCATCGCCTGCCTTCTCGGTCTGCTTGGTCGGCGGCGGCCGGCGGCCACACTACGTTCCAAGACAGGTATATCGGTCGTGGGCAGAAAAACTGCTAAGCTGAAGTGGGTGTGGGCTGGCCATGTCGTGCGAATGGACCCATCCGCAAACAATGGGACAATATTGTCACAAAATGGAACAAATATTGTAAATGAAAAAATTCTAATATCAAATTGACCAATTTCAGATATATTTTTTTTTTAATTGGCAAGAAACAAGTTTATTATTTAAAACCAGACAGACTACTAATCTAGTTACAATGGCTTATCGCCGTAATGAGCTTACCGAGCTGGACTTATTCCTATTGTACTTATAATTCGTTAACGGATTACAGAATGCCCTCAAACTAGATTAGCATCTAACTGATAAAGTAGTAACCGAACCAGGGTAGCCCATGTGAGGGAGCTGTTATTAGTTTATGCCAACTTCTGAAGTTTGGTAAATGGTTTAGCACTGCGGCACTGCCAAATATGAGTGTCATACAAATCTATTAGAGATATATAGGTAACACTCGGGATGGCAGTGCTGAGTGCACGCGCACTCGGGACAATGTACCGCGGTCCGAGGCCGTGCGAGAGGTGAGCGCAGAAATAGACGCGACTACTACTGCCGCTGTACTAGCGCCGAGCACTGCACGACTTAGTAGAACATTAATGGAAGAATGGAGCACGAAAGAAGAAGCAATAGTTCTTTTATGTATTTACTATTTCGTTATACATAAAAAACCACCTGTTCCAACAAGTCAAGAGCAAAAAAAGAAGAAATAGACCTTATTCAGACAAGCTCTACTTCTTCTTCTTGGGACCAGGACCAGTTGGCATAGCAGTCAGTGCCATGGAACTTATTTGAACTTTAATGTTATCGCCACGCCTACTTACACTGGTAGGTATTACCATCGAAACTAGAGAAGCTTTCAAACAACTACATATCTCTATCTACATTTTTCCCAAAACGTGTTCGCTGGTCTAATGCACAGTATCAATCAGCTGACATCCACCTGTAGCCCGCTCCCTCCGACGCTAGTTCCGCATTCCGTACCTGGCAGCAATCATGTCACTCAACGCCGTACTGCGCGGCTGAGCTCCCCTGCACTGTGGTACATTATCTACAGCTACACGTGGAGAGCTCAAAGTGAAGGTTACTATTTGCTCAATAGAAGACTGATTCAATAATATCAAAGCTAGGATATGCAAGAAGCCTAAGAAAAAGATAAAAACATCACTAACATAAGTCACCAGATAACAACATTCGATTTAGCTTTCTGATTGTGCCAATAAGAAGAATTACTTGTAATTTATATAAGTATGTGTTGGTTAGTAAACCAATGGTACCATCGTGTACAAGACAAATGTTTTGACGTCGAGTTTGACGGAAACCGCAGACGGTATCGAGGTTGTAGCGATGTGGGGCTTTCATTAAATTAATAAATATTCAGTAAGCATATTTATGTGTGATTGAGATTTATATGGATTTAATAATCCGAAATAAATGATTTTTATTTTAATATTTATAGGAACAATGCCGTGACCGCGATGAACGGTAGGACAGTTATCAACCAGCGTATTTCCCTTTCCGTGTTCAACTGGCGACATCGGTCTCGCGAAATCCACACGCTTTTGTTTTACTACGGAATCCTACGAGTCCGTGTTCAATTCGCGTCAACTGAGCACGCCTTTGTGATCAAGTGGCGCTGGGTAAGGTTTAACAAAATCGTGTGCAGTTGAACACTTTTTTGACTTGACTCTTAGAATGTTTGAGTCTTCAAAAGCGTGTGGAATCAGCGACGGTATTATTTTATAGTAGATAGTAGGTTGTATTATTAACTCAATATGATTTCAATGAAATATTACAATACAATTAATGAAACATTAATTATCAGCACAAAAATAACAAAAAAAAAGACCGACATAACAACTGTTTTGCGGAACGTTCGTTTTGGTCTATGTTCATAGCGATATTGTAAGGTTTGAGATATATTTATTTACTCATAAGAATTTACAATAATTCACTTACATGAGAATACAATATTATAATGTAACAGTTTAGAAAACGTTAGCGTACAGAATAGAGAGAAAAAAAAAAAAATAATAATAATATAAAATCTAAATGTAGGGTATTTTCAAAATAGTTTAACCAAACCAGATCGCCTGGGTATTGCAGCGTAAACGTATACAAAGAACGAGCGCGTTTTGTGTGCACGTTTCTTCTTAACCCTTTAACCGCTTGGCTAAATATCAATTGTCGTGCCCCTAGCGCGAGGCTACAAATCGACAAAATAATACCTACAATAAATAAGGAGGGGCAATCGTTGTATCGATAAAAAAAGTCAAAGAATTTTTTATGTTTTTATTTTAAATCAGCCTTATGGCTTCTACAAACAGGCGCGACACAAAGAAACCGCTCATGTTTCGCTTCATGTTCAAAAATATCCAGTTCCGAGGAGTCGCTGCTCAAAGGTACTGAAAGTCAAAGTCTCGTTTGATTCATTCCATTGATTCCATTACCGACCGCGTACGAACGTGCACGCCGCGAGATCGCACGCAGCCGGTACCTAATGGAATGAATCAAACAGACAGGGACGGGAACGCGCGCGGTGGCGGCGCGGTGGCGGGCTTCGCGCGACTCGTATTCTACAGTGTAACTGTGCGGCGGGCGTCGGCGCGGCGACGGCGCGGTGACGGCATCGTGTGCAGAACGCTTATTAAAGTTATCTTTTTTTTAAAGATAACTCATGCACTAGGAATAATTCCTGTGTAGCTTGGGACTTCACAAACACACAAGTCACGGACACAAAACAGCTACACCCAAACTCGAATAATGATTTATGAAAGAGAGAGAGAGAGAGAGAGAAAGAGACAAACGCGAGTGCGAGTGCCTGTCCGGCTTGGTAGGTACTGTCACAGTACCTTAATAATGGTAAGGACAACATACAACACGGTTCCAAATTTGAACAATCAATAGGATATGTAGGTAGTTAAGTAGGTAATATAGGTAATAACAGAATTACATCACAATATTTAAAATACTATTTCGATTCATCAAGGAGTTACCTAAACCCAACGAAAGTCTTATTTATACCTATACCTACTGAATAATGTGCAAATAACCTAAGAAGAAATTGAAATAGGTACTTACCTCTCCATCACTTCTAAATTCTATCGAATCGGATAATTCCAATTCGTCGTCACACTCGTCGTCGTCACCTTCTAATATTCTTAATAATTCCTCAGTAGTCGTCATTGTTGAAAATTGAAATGTGACTATTTTATCGACAATGCACAAATACCAACGAACAACATTAATGGAACTTTCCATTCGTTTGATCCGCTTGTGACGTAGGCAGTGGTCGTATTAATGTGACAGCCGCGCTAGACTAACTAGAGAAATATGTTGCAAGCATAGGAGTCAAGGGATGGGAACTAACGTCAAATGTTGGCATTATACAAAGATCGTGAGGGATATTTTTCTTATGAATAATAAGGAAAAGAATTAATAACACAAGGCAATATGTTAAATTTAACTTTATTTGGTATGACACCGTTTATTTTATGCTGAATGATGCATTATACCTGATTATTTAACTGTTTGTTATTTCGTTTTTAAAATGCGCATTGCATTGTATCCCATCCCTATGGTCATATTTATGCGACGCGCGCGATAGACGCCGAAGAAAATTTCAAGCTGCCAATTACTTATTTTTGTTTAAGTTTTTTGAATGCTTAGAGTTATGACACATAATTTTAAGTAATTGTTGTAAATAATAGCTCTATTTAATAATAGTTTTAGTTGTACCACGCAATTAATAGGACGAAAAGAGAACGAAAAAATCATGCATGTTCTCTGTCGCAGAAATACGACACGCGCGGTAGGGACACGGAAATATTTGTCGCATATATGCGACACGCGCGGTTAAAGGGTTAACAGGACGGCCGGACTGAATTCTACCACTGCTGGGTAATTGTTTTTGACGCCGTCTCGAAATACATGTAGGTTGGACCTTTATTTTTCGTGAACGTCGTATTTTTTTATCATGCATGTATGAAACAATAGAGGAAGGAGTCTGCAATCGAGATAGTTCAGATGAATATTTTTTCAGTATTTGTATTCGCTAAATCAGTACGGATTTGTTTCGAATAGACAGGTTAAAAAACCGTGTTCAATTCAATTACACACTATTTTGTAAAGCTTCTTTTAACGTTGCTTGATCGCAAAAGCGTGCTCAGTTGACGCGAATTGAACACGGGCTCGTAGAATTCCGTAGTAAAACAAAAGCGTGTGGATTTCGCGAGACCGATGTCGCCAGTTGAACACGGAAAGGGAAATACGCTATCAACCATTCATTACCGAATACATTAGAGCCTAAAGTGTGTTTCATGGATATCAAATGCTTTAATAATTATTATTATAATCTATTGTCGCAAATAAAAACCTATAAGTCGATTTTGGTTTGTCTTGAAAACATGACAGTCTAATCAGTATTTATTTAACCATTTCATCTTTATTAAATCATATATTACGAAAAAACTTGTACATTGATAAAACAATATCTACGTTTACTTCGAGAACATCATAGTAAGATATCTTCAGTAGTGAATTATACAATATAAGCTAAATTGTATGCCAGTATAGACCACCAAGATACCATTCTGACCAGAAAAGTACCTAATTTAAAGTGCAACAAGTAGGCTAGAGAGGAAACCTTAACACGCGAGCATTGAGTGTACTTGTAACGTGTTACCAGCTGTGCACTGCGGTAGTTACCGGCGCGGCGGCGGCGGCGCGGCGCAGCGGCGTCGTATCCGAGTACAAGATAAAGGAGTGGCCTTATCTATGACATTGTGTGCTCGGAGGTACTCCGCGCGGCCGTGACACAGGGTCCACTCAGCTGGCCACGACCCGCGGCCGTGCGCTGCACTTCTGCTGCGTGTACTGTACGTACCGGCGCGCCGGCGCGCTGTCTGCCCAACATCCGTCATGTCTGATAAGCCATGTGGGAGAGAATTTAAACTATGACTAATCTAATGCTTCTTCTGAGCTGATATCTACACGTGTATTTTGGATACCTCGTGTCATTGGATTTGATTAAAAATCAGTTTTTAGTGGACCACATAAAATTAGGTTGACGTTTGTATTTTGAGGACTACCGCTAATATATCAGTCCCGGGGGCGAAGCACGACTAGGCTACGTTTATAATACAGGTCTCACTCATTCTCGTCAACAAGTTGCTTTCGCTAAGGGATTTCTAACTGTCGGCGAGATGAAGTTTGAATATTAGCGCCCTTAACAAACAATTTGGAAAATTTATTAAGAATACCATGACTTGTTAAGAAGGTGCAAGTATAAAATAGAAGTCGGAATCATATTGAACAGCGAGGTGTGAATGAATGCCGCGGCCCGCACTCGCCGCACTCTACTGTGCAGGCTGCAGGCAACACGCATCAGTTACCACTAACAATTCAGTAGAAACCAAAGGTTGCAGGTATCATAGAAAAGCATGACTTTAGTTCCTACGAGTACAAGTGCTATGTAAGTTATCCTTGATAAGGACACCATGACTAATAGGTGATGTAATTAAGCATTGTCGACGAAGGCTGGGGTCACGTGCGCTGAAGGTATGGGCGTCCACAATCAAATTATAGATGTTGATTTGTGACCTAATCAGCCATAACTGTGTTGGATGACACAATATTATAGCTGATTAGGTCAGTGTTAATGGTATTTTACACACAAATGAACCAATACATAAAGAAAATTAGTTTTCGTGACAATGCAGAGGAATTCCCTGAGACATGAGAACCAAAGAAAACTAATGATTTAAACGATTACTTCAGAGTAGGCATAAGTGTACACTCATGTAGATATTGCCTATCGCTCCTATGTCCTAACTAGAATAACGTTACATATAGAACAAATCCATGCAGAAAAGCGGATGTATCCGTCACCCATTGCGTACGTAGTAGTGCGACGCATGTACCGGCATCGTGCACGTTACTCACGGGGAAGCCGAACTGCGGAGCAACACTAGTCGCCGGCTGTCACAGCTCCATCACAACATGCTGGCCATGCATATCATTTCTTACGTCTAGGATTCTGAAGACGGCGCAATAGTGGATGGATAACGGCATTTGTAACAAATTGGTATTTTTATCAGACGTTAAGTAACCTCTGGGTTCTGCCATGTGTAATGCTGTTCTTATTCTTTTAATAATCATTGTATACTTATTGCGAATAGGCATTGGTAGAGCTGCGTACGCTTGTCGTACTTCAGGAAGTTTTCCTTTTGAACAGGTAGGAAGTAGGAACCATTAGTCTTCGAAACAAGTTTAGTATTATTAACATCAAGATTTGTTCACACAACCCTGCTGTTATACGTACAATGTATACTATTATTATTATATTTTTTATACTATATTATTATTTTTCATATTATAAAGCTGAACAGTTTGTTTGCTTGAACGCGCTAATCTCAGGAACAACTGAGTGAGAACAATCTGGTAAAATAGCTCCTTAACGTAGGTACGTATTATTTAAATATATTTTCACCTTCCACGTAAACGTCGAAGTCGCGGGTTATACTTAGCGTTAGACCAAAGTAACTATTCCACGCGGAGAGGTCGCGAATAGAATCTAGTTTAATTATATTTCCATACTGCTTACGACGCAATACTGTAATAACTTAGCGTTAATTAATTCATAAATGTTATCTTCACATTACACGGAGCGATCGGTCGTTGTCGCTGTAAAATATAAGATAAACGACATATTCTATACCTACTTACGTACGTAGATAATATCATAGCTGTAGTAAACCCAGTGAACTACTTCACGAGCGGCGGTCACCGTCAGCGACTGATAACACGGCCGCGGCACAATGTGGGGCATTAGGATACTCACAAAATATATAGCCAGAACTATAATTAAAGCTAGATTGTCAGCGTGACGTGAGAATTGTTTCTAGTTTTAAATTATTTAGGACAACTGTTTTAGAACAAAGTCATTAGTTTACTAGCTTTGGTCGAGTGTAAATTTCTCGTTAAAACCTCGTCTTTTCTGAGTAAATGAAAGCTTACCTATGTCTAGCTCAAACTCAAGTACACTTCGAACCAAGTTCAAACAAACATACACATTAGATTAATTGGCAGACTGCTAAATTAGTATTGT
The DNA here is from genome assembly GCA_946251915.1 of Abrostola triplasia. Lineage (NCBI taxonomy): Eukaryota > Metazoa > Arthropoda > Insecta > Lepidoptera > Noctuidae > Abrostola > Abrostola triplasia. The sequence goes on from OX276442.1 coordinate 9,381,713, forward strand.
ATCATTGATTAAATAATCCCCCGCGTCGGTCATGTTGGTACTACGTCAATGTATAGTGACTTAGTGAGTGATGTTAACAGATTTAAGAGGTTCTAAAGTGAAGGGACGTAAACCAACGTATGAGTAAGGAGCATAGAGACGTGGGTAGTTTGCAAACTGTCGCGTCAGCGTTCCTGTTCTCCCCGGAGGTGATCCCGGCACGTGTCGGGGTACGGGGGGAGGGGGGCGTCGCTCGGCCGCGGCCTTGGGCCTGTCTTTACGAGCGGCGCGTCTAGCCGCCTCTAATGTATGCACGGACCATCAGCACGTGTCACAGAAGGCTTACCCCGGATCGTTCCCATACTTTCACTCATATAAACTACACATATGTATACGCAGTAAACAAAGCCAAAAGAACTAAGAAAATTAATTATTTTAATATACATATATATATTTAAATAAATATTGAATTATATGTAGTATTGTGATTTGAATGTGACACCGTTTTACCCGGCTGCGCCAGAAGGGTTATTACACATCCCAGTCACATCAACATAACACTAGTTTTTTCACCAAAATTATTAGTCCTAAGTAAGCACTAGCAGTCGGAATACCAAGTTTTTGCAATAGGCTTTAAAAACAGTTTATTTATATTGCTAAAATTAAATAAGCCTAGTGAGATTAAAAAGGTAGTTGTGTGCCGATACCTAACTGATTGTAAAGTGCACTTTGGGCAACTTATCCAATCATAAACCCGTTTGACTTAATAGTATCTTATACACTTAATTACGCACAGACTTTACTTTTTTAGTGTTATGACACACACATAATCCCGCGTCACAAGTGAGCCTTCTGCAGCGCGCGGTATGGCAGCTTCACGCACGTTCAGCCGGCAAGTATCTCGCCTGTCCGTAGCGGCCGTCTTGTGTTCCGGCCGCATACCGTTATGAATTGATCTGTACATTCGCTGCTGGAATGTCGACTACCGTATATTTGGCGTTTGTTGCTACGTCAAGCTTGGAACAATCAATATTATATTTGTTACATAGTAAATCCCAAGACATTTCTGCCCAGGTTGATATTGTACCCGATAATATAATTGATTATGGGCTCGTCCCGCATTATATACACTTTAAATGGTCTCATGAAATACAAGTTAGCCCTCCTTTTCTACACTTTCGCATGCCGCATCACAACAGTCCTCAAGTTTCGTACAAACACAGTTGGCCTGAGTAAGTTGTGTACCGTTCCACACATGCGCTTCACAAGCTTTCCTTTAAGTCTCCGTCTAACAGTTCTGGACCGTGCTATAAAACCGTTTTCACTTATAGCCCCGCAATAAAATCACTTTCCGAACGTTTTCCACACGATTTAACTTCCTAAACCGCTTTCCTCCATTTCTGTCACTACGTATAATATCATATTTTTATTAGTTTCAAAATGTTGGGTGTAATAAGTTTCGGTAATAGATTATTTGATTATTTCTCATATATTTCGCATGGATAATAAATAATCAAATGTAAATAATCTTTGCGATATCTATAGCGGTGTATGTATAAAACCTCCAACAATCGACACCCCTAGTTCGTGAGCTATCGGGGGTTCCTCCAGCACTGTATAATGTATATCAACAGTCATGCGTTCGCCAACGACACGAACATAATAAAGCAATAAATAAGCTCCAACATTAGATGTCCGGGTGTTCGACCGTCGGCAAGCGATTAGATAGCGATGATTTGTTGCAACGTTTTAATACCAGTAGCTGCTGTAACTGGGATATTACGTCTTCGGCGGCCTCAAATGAGACCAACAAACTACACTAGGTGCTCTAGTGTACAAGTGTTTGCAGTCCCGCGGTACTGTCCGTTCCCTTAGACTAACTAGCCCGCCCGGGTCTCGATGTATGGAAATCGGCCGCCCATCCAAAAATTGACCACGGTAAGCCGTACTATTGCTGCCTCCCAAATCTATAATACACTACATCACTAATTAAAACTAATATTATTATCAGAGAAGTGGTGTTGCAAAAGTCGGGAAAAGTTTTGAAATAGTTCAGCTCCTTAAAAGCCTTAGTACAGACAGATCATAATAATTAATATACTTAACAGAACAAACACGACATAAGTACGCTACGGTACAAATATCAGCAGAAATTATTAAGACAACCATGAATCATTCATCAGCCAAGTCTAAATGCACCAGCTGGCATACATTACAATGAGCGATCGTGCACAACAAACAATCAATTACCAGCGTCGAGAGGTACGGTGCAGCGGGCCCAACAGTCGCCAGCCACTGTCGCACGCGGGCGGAGTACTTCCACAATGCTTTACGACACTAATGTGACATAAGTCGTGTCAAGGGTCCACGAAATGAGAGTTTTGACGCTGTCCGCCCAAAGTTTAGAAATCTATGTTCTGGAGGTCGCTCGCTTATGATGATATGGAACCGTCAAACTTTGTTGACACATGGTAAGCGTTAACGACAAAATAAATATTTTTTCCAAAAGCATATTGCGTGCGCGCACGTCCTCTTTTTGCAGTGTCCCATTGCCGCACCAATGCTGGTCTGCGGGCGCCTCTACGTCGCTTGTGCAAAAACTATAATGCCTTTTGTTCAGAAACTACAGAATTAGATTTATTCTCAGTGTCAGCAAATAGATTTCGTTCTGCTTTGTTAAAGAAACTTAAGGATTCCGATGTATAGTTATTTTAACAGTTTTGTAGTCTTACTTGCCTAGATTGTTCATTAGTATAGTTATATGAATTGTATATACTGTGGATAACGGTGTGAGTTTCACATTTATATAATATCTTTGTTTATATTATTTGCGTAGATATAATGTGTTACTGTTTGTTTGTCCCAAATAAATAAATAAATATTAGGTCTTGATGTTTAAAGTGTGTATAATGCCAGCCAACATCACGAGCTAGTACTCACCTATAACGACGAGATCAATATCACTGGTGGGCAGGTACAGTCCCGTGCGGAAGGAGCCGAACACCTCGACGCGCGCCTGCGGCCACAGCGCGAGGATCGCGCCGCGGATGCGGTTGACCACCGTCGAGCGCACCAGGTGCTCCGTCTCCGTAGGCGACATGTACAGGTAGAAGTGCTCTATCTCCTCGTGCAGCCTGCAACACACAACACAACATGTCAAGCACGAACCACGACCATCTGACAGTACAGGCGAAGTTTGGCGAGCCTTGATGGGTTGACCGCGGTCAAGTAAATGACATTTATATAAAAACACATAATAAGAATGTTATAAATTGTATCGAACACAGTTTGGTTCCTATATATTTAATAATATAATCAATTGAGAAGGGAGTCATCACGTTAAGGTCTGACGACAAGAAGATAGATAGAATATGCTTTATTGCACACCAGGAAACAAGTAAGAAAAAAAAAGTACAGAAAAACTTTAAAACTAGAACAACAGTGCAAGTGGCGTTCTTATTGTTAATAGCAATTTTTTTCAGACAACCATTAATGGATATCTAGATAGAAGAAATAACGAGCAGATGGCGGTGTACGTAATAACATACGATTTAATACACAATTCATTAAATTAAGCATGAAATATAAATTAAAAATAAGTAACTACATAATATACACACAAATACACATATAATAATAAGAAAACAAAAAACAATGTTAAAGGATGGAACAGAATACTGTAGAGAAGTGAAATAATTATGAGCATTCCGTCGAAGGCGTATTGGGAGCCACTTGAGCTTTGTAAGAAATTAAGATACATGATCATATTTGCGCAAGCCAAATATGAATCTTATACAAACATTCGGGAGTCGCTAAACCTTATCGAATTGGTCCTCGTTAAGATCAAGATAACTGGCATCGGCCTAGTCAAGACTAGGAAGAAGAAGAGATTGTACAAGGGTAATTTTAGTGGCAGTTGGGAGAAAGTTACGCAGTCGCCTCAAGGATCCTGCAGACGCAAACATCCGACGACTGGTTTCCTTTAATTGCGCGATCCATGACAGGTTTTAGTCTAGACATATTCCTAAGTTTTTAACAGTTTCACTTAAAGGTATATATACAATACTTTAGAAAACCCTGTGGTAGTGTAACCAGCCAATTTTCGAGGCCATTCTAGAGCTACCAACAACAAGGACTTGGGTGTTCAAAGGGTTGACCACGAGTCCATGATACTTGCTCAACCTCGAAATATCAGACAAGTCTCTGTTAATCTGAGCCACAGCTTCAGACTGCTGCTCTAATGGCGCTTACGCATAAACCTGTAACTCATTTGCTTAAAGGTGGTAGGAAGAAATAAGAGAGTTAGAGATTGAATTAATGAAAATTGCGAAAAGTAATAGGAATAAAACCCTTGAGGTACACCGGCAGACGTGTTACACCATAAAGAAAAAGTGTCCTCAATACGGATACGCCGCCGGCGGCAGAACAGGTAACTATGAAACCAATTAATTACCGTTAGCGATATGTTAAGAAGACACTTAACTAACAAGTGGGTTCGTGTACCTATTAACGACTATAAGTAAAAAAATGGTCACAATAGCGTTAAAAGAGCAAGGTCCCTTTCAAGCTGGATTGTATAATATGTGTACATCAACGCAGGTCAACATCTGAACTGAGCTAACCTTACGACTTTCGAGGAGAGACCCACCCAGAATAGAGCCGACCTGTCCCAACAGTTGGCACGCGTGAATCACTCATCGTGTAGCTCCACTCTATTTTAGAGAGCTCACCAACCCCAAGTACAATGCCACCAGCAGCAGCACAAGATAGGCCGTAAACTCTTACAATAATGTTATTAATAAATGTCAGATAAGGTCGAGATTTGTTGAGTTAGTTTAATATTTTAGTAGGTTGTTTGGAGTTACAAACATGCCACAGAGTCCCTTCGTCATTGATAAATGACACGTGTCTCAATATTTTAAAGCTTTAAGTTGAAATTAGGCTTTTACATTGAAAGAACTATAATTGGCAATTCAATAGGCAACATGTGCATATAATAATGGAGTTGCAAGAAATACAGACGGAAACGTTTGATTGATGCGATGCTGCACAAACGTCACGCCAAGCAAATTGCTTCCAACACAGGTATGATTCAAGGTGCTCTGAACCAGGTGGATTCTTGTCTAGGTCAGGCTGTTTGCAAATAACAGGCGTAGACTAAATAACGAGTTGTAAAAGATACACTAGGTACAACCTAATAAAAACACTAACACATTTAACCTTTTGACCGCCACGTCAAAAAAACTACGACGTGCCCTCAGCGCCAAGCTAAAAATTCAACCTTAGATACCTACAAAAAAGTAGTGAGTTACGAATGATATCGATAAAAACTGAATATTCATTTTTTAACAACTTTTTTTTTTAATAAACTTAACTATATATATTACAAATATAATCATACAGGAGTTTTATTTTGTCCCCCTGTGTCTTTTTATAATGATATGTGTCAAAATTTCGGCACAATCGATAAAATCAAGTCAATACCATCACAGCACTATGTTCAATTATGAAGTACCTATCTGTCGTCCTATGGCGACTGTGGCGTGACCGGCACGGATTTTTTAAATTTGCTCGCCTCTGCACTAGAGGTGTGCAAGCGTTATTTAGTAATAATATCGAAATAAAATTAGAACTTTTATTTATATGGTTTCGTATTTATAGGTACCCACGACGCAACGGAGTAGTACCGACCTAGTTTAAGTTTATTGTAATAGTACATTGTAATAGTTTAAAAAAGGGGGAAAGAATAAGTAATACAGGGATAGTAATAATTATAAAACATTTACGAAAACTTTCATGATTTCTCTAGTATAAAACTTTAATATCAACGTTTATATTTAAATTTTGTAGAATAACTTAAATAAATTAACTGTAACGTAGGTTACCGTTCAGGTCGATATTCTTGTTATGTTGTCTGTTAGCTACATCACTACTTGTCGTCATATGGAGACTGTGGCGTGGAGGGACCTATGTTTTTTGATCTTTAGAATTGGTTTAAGTTTTTGTCATTTTATGTAAATATAGATGAAATATAAAGAAAGGAGGTCAATTAATATAAATAAGAATGTGTCAAGGAACATAATTAGCAAAAGAAATAAAAAATAAATGTTGTTTAATAGGCTTTATTTACGTTTAAAAGTCTGTCGTGTAGTCGCGACTGTGGCGTGCTGGGCACTTTTTGGCTTGTCGTCTATACACGACTGTGGCGGTCAAAAGGTTAAACATTAACACGTATTTACGCATGCATCCCACATCCACACTGCCAAGCACATCGACCTCCTTAGTTTACACTATTCACGTCGTTTCTTGAGCCAGCCCAATGTATTCCATGTGGCTTGTTATCTGCACAATACCGTCTGAGCAGTAACATTTACAACCGTCATTTTATTTCTTTTTTCATCAGTAAAGGTCCAGTGAACACGAAACACAGTATCCACTATCCGACCCTCATTTGTCCAAACGATGTAACGTATAAAGTGGGCTGACAAGTTCGCTAATGTTGTCGGGAAACTATTCTGATCCCGCGTAGCTGTCACCTCGTTAGTATTCGGTGGCCGCGTACGTTATATCTTATCACTTAATATTATTAATGCGGAACTTCGACGTCTTTGTTTATACCTTAATATCGTCGTTACTGGACGGGTTTAGATCAGGTTTACTCAAATCATTGAAAATATACAGGAATTGCTAATGACAAATTTATTTACAGCCTACCTTTAAAGCCCATAAAGAGAGGCCTTTGCCCTGCAGTGAGACGATCATGGCTGAACTAAATAATATCTTACAATACTAATTACTATGTTATACTAATGGCAGCTTAAAGATAGACTATTAGCTTAGTACAAAAAGAGCTTTCAATTTGACCGATAGAATTTTTTCTGGGATTGAGTGCGTGTGCGGTTGACCTCCGTAATGACGACCAGTAGAATACAGAAGACAGATGTACCAGTCTACCTTTAATAAGTTAAAATACTGACTATTGTTCGAGACATGTAAACCGTGACCTTCGCGTAGTGGTTCCTTGTCCACCCGCCGCCGCGCCGCGCGCCGCGCGCCGCCGCCGCCGCCGCTGCCGCCGCCCCGGCCTTAACACATGGACCTTTCACACGAGTGCACTACTGGTTTTGCACCACATTCTCCGTCCGAGTTAATTATCAATCAATCAGCACACCTTAATCCCATTCCAATCGCTAGCGTCACAAAATACCAAGGTGATTTAGTTTTTATGAAACTATCAAAACTGTCTATACTAGCATGGAGGCACCGATAAACGCGACTCATATTTAACCATGGTTTGGCTTATTTGTAACTAAAGTAGAATAACAATCAAATAATATACGGATTACGGATTACATAAACTAGGTATTTCATTTTTTCAAGAGCCGGGCATAGCTAGTATCTTTAGAATGAATTATATATACTGTGTAGTGTCCATAGTTGCGAACATCAATCTTGTGTCAAACGTATCATTTCCCTCAGTGGCAACGTGGAGTGCAGACGTGACCTGCCTACGGACCGACACTGATGAGACATCTCTTAATGACAAAGACTTCCTCGTCAATCAGAAATACCATTAATGGCCAACGCAGACCGGGACGTCATGGCAAAGGATTTAATTTTTAGCAATGAACATTCAAACGCATTGTTATACAAATACGACACATATTGCTATGCTTTAAAATTATACTGTGGCATCCCAACGCTGGAGCCCGTGGCGAGATGCCACGGCAATTTATGTCGTATCTGTATCATAATGCGTTTGAATGTTCATTGGTACAATTAAATCCCTAGCCATGACGTACCGGTCTGCGTTAGCCTTAAGAGCGTCTTCACCAGCACCGCGTTAACGCAGGCGCATACGTTCATCGAACGCCTACGCTGGACAAACGCTAGTGTGAAGGCGCTCCAACTCTCATCTTTTTATTCGTATATGTTCAAATGTCGATGTTACGATAGGCAGGCGTTGTGCATGTAGTGGACAATTTAGGAGCTATGTTAGAAGCTAATTTTACAGTAAAAATGCTTCAACTAGCGAGCCCGGTGGTAATTGCAATCCAGTTTATTTTCACGTAATTAGAATAGTCGGCGCGAATGTTAAAATTATTTAAACGCAAGAGCTGCGATCTTCACATATTCGCAAATGTGCTCTGCTTATACGAATCATCTGACTTTACAGAATACTTTACAAGCATAGCATACTCGAGACACTGACATACCACGCGTGATATATTTAAGATTACAGCGTTTAATGTAAAATGTGTTCGAGTTCTACTTCAAGGACACAGGACATTTTCCTAAAGAACATGTGAAGTAGAGTAATGCCAATATTGAGATTGTGACTGAACTCTGTACCTATTGAGCTGTGAAGTAACAGCGGAAGCTAATATAGGCCGCGAGCAGCCGAGTTGGACGGCTAGACTAGACTTTACTAAAGCCTAACAGTTACTCTGGTATTCTAGGCTTGCAACATTACGGGCGAGCAGCATAGTTTCCATTTAGCATTGACTCATAGTGCACGTAGAACTTAGTATTTTTTATTGGAATTATTTATACGGCTGATGTGATTCATTCATGAACGTTGGGCCTAGTGTAATCTTTAATAATTAGGAGTATAATCTCCGTAATAAAACAAGACTCGTCAGTGCCCAGGTTCTAAAAATAAGGATGGTATAGAACTAACCACACAACATTATTCAGATCTATAAATAATGCGACCTCCATGATTGAGTGGTCACAATCATAACCGCTAATTTCGGTCTGGGCGGGTTTCCATTTTCACACCTAACATGGTGCATATGTCATACATAGTGCATGAATAACTTCAGTGTTCTAATGATTCGTCTCGGTATTTTTACTTGCACAAATAGGGAATGTGACTGTCTGTGATTCTAATATGAGCCATAATATATATTTTTATAACAATCTATATTGGTTAAGAATTATACCTATATAATAATTATTGAAAAATGCCACAAATGAGCGGGAATCATCAAGTCGTTGAAACGCAACGCTAGCTGTCACGTGTAATGTGAAATCAAGTGAAATTATACGTTACCAAAAGTGGTTTTAACATTTAGGTACTTTAATACAGTACATAAAGTTGGTATTGTGATATTTTTGGATTTGTAATAGTTGTAAAATACACAACACATTGATAAGTTACAGAACACAATAATTATATAGCAAGTTATTTGTTAGTTAATAGTTGTTTGATACTTAGACACCTAGGTACGTTACGCCAAACGCGACAAAATCCGCCCGCAATCTTTTAAAAAACAATCCGCAATATTTATTTTAAAAAATCTCCGTAAATTTTCGTTACTTGGAGCTGATTTTTGTCTGACAATTATATTAATTATGTAAGGTATCGTATACAAAAATAAAAAAAATACATGCATATTCCGTATTAGATTCTAACTGAGCATTAGATAATGTACAGATCGAACGTCACTCTTAATCATTCGCTTGAATTTAGTAGTAAATGTTTGCATTTCAAAAATTAAATTTCCCTTTATACCTATAACTATAATACTTAGGATGCTAAGACGATCTTTACAATCATTTAAATATTTTGTATTTTATTGATAATAATTTCGATAGCTTTCCCAGAATACTTTTCATGGTGAGTAATTAGGTGAATGAACTGAGGCTACATAAACCGAGATGATTTGTGTTTGATATTAAAAACATAAGTGTCACGCCAATCTTCAACATGATACAAATAGGTATTTTCCTTGACAAGTGGCATGTATTCGTAGTTCTTACACGCACAATTAGGTGGGCACAACTTGGCAGCGCTCCGGCGAGTCCCGAACTCCTGAGTGTGGCCGCGGCGGTGTGCAGTACTACAAACATGCGTTAACGATGTTTGATTAGGAGAGCGGGATGACGACACAAACGACTTCACAGGGCAATCAACCAACTAAGCATCTCGCGGCCTACACCTGGACGTACTAGCACATATTGTTGCTGCCGACCTGGCTGTGCCTAGATAGTATAATTATGAATAACGATCATAGCCTAGTCTACGATCTTTGTGAAAAATCTGCGAGAAAATATTCCAGACAACAGCTAGTATACAAGCCCTTACTATTGTATGTATCCGAGTTCACAAGTCACAAGGGTCTGAATTATGATTCAGACCCTTAATGATTTGTGATATCACGAGTTATATTTATATAATATGTCAAAACATGTATTGATCTTGACATAACGGAGCAGGAAACTGACTTAACTGGTGTAAGTGACCCACCCTGATTCATTATGAATCGATGCAGTATTACACTTTTAAAAAGTTTGAATGCCTACGATTATCCCCACGTCAAATATTCTTACTTTCTATCATTTAAGCTCGCGACTGTCTCAATGCCGGTCCGGGGGCACTGACGTCTTCTTATACAGAAGGAGAAGAAATATAAATTAGTCGCAGGCTGGAGTTTAGCTTACAGACCATTCCTGTTCAATACTATTCCTCTTCAGTTCCAGTCCAGCCACCACGACATGATTTGAGAAACAAACATCTAAACATTAAAATAGGTATTATTTATTATAAAAATTCAAACAATCCTGTAGGTGACGACATACGCAAGTTACATGGCGTATGTTTCCGGAGTTAAAAGACATTAATTTGAACGGCTCGCGATGCTATTTTCGCTTCGTAAACAAACATAAGGTAACTGTTCACGTGCGAGCATATTATTCATCATATCGGCTCGTTGTCTGCTGTTCAGACATACAAATATTCTTGTCAAGAGATATTATCATGATGGAGAGAGTGTTCATGTTTTCACTATAATGATTTGTTATGGGTTCACTAGTCTAGTCCCTTAGTTCCATCCCGATAGCTTTATGATGCGCGGTCGTTCACCGCCTTTTTGTAAAGCCATCAGTTCGCACGTGCTAAAAAATCGCGCGGACAAGAGTGTGCGTATTTCTTGTTTCTGAATAATCTTATAAGTTATAACATAATTATAAAAGTATTTTTTAAGTGTTGTGTATACCTGTAATTGGCATCTATATTAGTTCCCCACTTGTTAAATACATATATATAAATTACAAAGTGTGATATAGATGCTGTTGGTGTACCTGTCGAAAATAAATAAATAAACATAGTGTCCCGTCAGAAACGACTTGCCTGTTTATGGGAAATTCTTATAGAGCTTTAAAAATCAGGATAAGTAGAGGCAGACAGTCATTATGTCACCGTCGCGGGTCGGGAACAAACCCGTGTTTGATCAGAACTACACACATCTGACCCCGTAGTGTCCCCTCAAACACATGACGCGGACGTAGAAATACGCGTGATACCGCGAGGCGCGTCCGCAGTCCGCACGCTAACACTACGTAACGTGTGTGTGCAGGTACACTCGATCGCTGCGTACTCGGACTCGGGCCTCAGGCGCGCTGGAGCCGTGACCAATACTTTGTAATTACAATTGTAGCATGTTTAATGCATGCACCTATGCATTGCCTAACATAAATAAAACATGATCTACGATAGAGAAGTAATAGATTATTATATTGCCAGGAATCTACGTTTAACGAGATGTATATAGCATTTCAAGATACAGGCGTTACACTAAGCAAAGACATTTTCCAATTTCTTGATGTTATCTGGGTGCAACTGTTCAAGAGAGTTGTGAAACAAAGACCCAGCTTGTTAATACTTTCGCAGTATTGTAAGTTTTTAACAAGTGTTGATTTGATACTATAAGTACGATCAATTGTACCAACCAATCCTACATGTAGCATAATATATCCACAATAATCAAGAATAAAATAAATCCATGATAGGATCGTATACTAACGGGCACTGATGAGACGCATACTATTCGCATAGACCCGGATGTCCGAGTTGTGCGAGCCGCGCTCGATCTAAATACTTGTCACAATTTGGGCAATCGCCAGCGGCTGAAGTGAAGGGTTGTAGTGACCGACAGCCACAAGCCTCCCTGCTCCGTGGCTCTCGGTGGGGCTTGGGGGCACTGACTGCCATTGACAAGGTCGCCGCGCTCGGCGCTCGCTGTCACATTTTTAGTTTCGCCGTGTTTTGATACGAATACAAATAAACGTTGACTCAATCACACCGTGACATAATAAAAGCTCTATTGTTTACATTTCACACACGACAACTTGTGTCACTCTAAATTATATGGTGTAAACAGTTAGTTGGTGGAGGTTCTCTATAGTATTATTAGGGCCGATTAATTATAATCATTAAAGTAAACTACTGTACCGGTAGTATAAATTACCTATAGCTGTCTTTATATCTAATCGCATATTAGCGATTTATTTTATTTTAGAGAATTCGAATCCAAATTTGACGTAAGAAGTCTCAATAACTTTTGTAGAATATTATTTTAGTATAGAAGAATAAACTTTACGTTATATTACGAGCAACAATGTAACAAATATTATTATCTTGTTGTAAGTTAGAAGGATGGTAGGCCCTTCCCATCGCACCACGTAAGTGTGTGAATCACTGTCGCCATGCTAATGTGGTGTGTAATGTGCGGCGAGTGTCAGGGACCGCCACTGCCACGCTCGGTCTGAGGTGAGCCACCGCGGCAAAGGCAGCCTTACTACACATTCTACTTTACCGTACACCTTTATTTATATCTAAATAGGTACATAACTAGATCGTGTCATCAGCAATAGCAGTAGCTCATGCTGTCCTGGCAAATATAATTTAAGATTTTAGAGGAAAAGGAACGTATATAGGTACAATTTCGATATTTGCAACACATTAAGTAATTGTGTGATAACATACAAATTAAATTCACTGATAAAAAGATAATGGTAATAAAATAAAACAATGATTACCTACTTTTAGAACATATTTCATACCAAATGACTACAAGCAGCGATAAGTTGCACATCATAAACTTGTATAATAAAACAAAACAATAATATACGGCATGCGCAGTTCGTAGGTACCTTTCAAAGACACGAGACGTGACGCTACAAACATGTTATTTACGATAAATATCTGGTACTAATGCATAATACCTGACTTATGTATTGAATACCAGAATATTTTAAGTCTAAGTCGTCTTGTGATTTATCACCGAATTGCAGCAAAATCTATGAAAATAAACCAATTATTTATTATTGGGGATTCATAATTAATTCATTTGATAATCTTCTCGCCACCTTATGGTTTACAAGTAAAGAATACCCATCCTAAGATATATAAGATAGTAGCTAAAAAGTAAGGCTAATTAGATACACAGATCTAACTCGAACGAACATTTCCAACAGAGAGACGGTGACACACTGAACACACAAGCGCCAATGTTCACTAAATGATTAGTCAACACTATTGCTGCATAAACGAGTTTCTCATCACGCTCAATTATAGTGAATCAAGTGCAATAGAATAAAAACACTAGCACACTTGTTTAATATAACGCGTGTGGTTCAAAACATGGTCCAAGGGTGCACTCATTTTCCAAGTCAACCGACGTGTTGGTGCTTAACGGTCACTACAAACAGTTGCAGTGATCATCGTCAACCCGTCAATAGGTTGGTATTGGCAGGCCTCCTCTTGGGGATGATAACGGTGGTGTTATGAGGCGCACGTCACGCTGCGGCGCGGAGATCGCCCGTGTCTATTCTAAACGCCGCGTGCCGCTGGCGCCCCGCCAGCAACATGCCATGCCGCCGTCACTGACGACATCACAAAACACTGCTATACAGGGTAACACCAGGTTAACTGCTAAATAATTTGCTTCAGTCATCTAAAAAACTAACAAGTAAGATAACACAGATAGTTACATAGTGCTATAGATGCATAAGCTATATGTGGCAAGTGTCAAGTTAAGACATTATAAATTGAACCATGCCAGCTGTCCGATACGTCACTACATCACTTAAGACAACGGCATTACTTGCCGGCTATTCCAACCCATCTAGGCTACGCCAGTCTATTCGGCCTTAGCCCACATCAGAACATTGTTGTAAGGATATGGTTGTCATGTCGCATAAGTTGTACGTAATAGTAAACTGAGAATGTATGTGTGGCGTCGTTCAGAGGCGACTTTCTATAGCTATCTTATAGCACAATAGCGCAGATGGTTCCGTCGCCGATAGATACAGCAGGGTGGTGTGCCCGCGTCCCACGACACACAGCTGATTGTGTGTTCTGCTACAAATTGCAGATACAGCAGTCTGGAGTATATTGTTGTAACTTGTGTTTGACACTCTAGTGGCTTGCATTGTGCTCCTTGCCGAACAGTGGTCCGTTCGGATTCTGGACAGGTTTAATAGTTCCCAATGTTATCGTATACAAACATAGCCAAATAAGAAAATGCTTATGTAGGAGCGGATATTTTTGCGACTTGTTTTATACACATTCGTCTCATGCGGTGTCTTAAGTCTCTGTCAAGTATAAATGACCAGTTTTTTTTTTTATAAAGAAGTTCAGTTCATATTGCCATCTCCGTTTGAGTCTGCCCCACTGACGCCTTCCTTGTTGAGGAATCATCTACCACGCGGTAAATCAACTCGGGGATTAAACCGCGATGTATTTAAACGCAGTTGAGCAACAAATCATTACATCTCGCGCCAAAATAAAATTACTTTGCATAGCTGTAAGCGTTTAATACGCCAGACATATTCTACTAAACATGTCGTCGGCTAGCGAATATCAACAATGAACAATCAGGTGGTGCAGTCTGCGGACACCACCGCCACCACCACTACGAGTCACAGACACAAGATGTTATCTTAAATGAAATAAGGCCACAGGTAATGTTATCACTAATTCTATGCATTCAAAACAAAACGTATTTGTCTGCTGTTGATAGGCGAGATTACGTTGAGCGATCGAAAATATAATAACGTCTACGTACGTCAAAGTGAACAAGGAAATAACAAACCTAATTACCTAGTATATTACGTACTACCTGAGAAATATGTCCGTTTAGGAAAGTAGGTGCAGCGCTACACGGCTGACTCTAACGTAATAACAGATTGCAATGCTGGCGAATATGCCGTTACAGCAGGGGAATATAGACATTTTAATAGGAACATATTGACGTTCGCTGGACACTAATCGATTAATTATTGAAGGATTTAAACAATTAATTAGTATGTAGCAAACGTCGTTGTCATCGTTGATTACTTTTGTGTGCCAGCCCTGCCAGTCCCTACATATAAACGTGCACAGATAAATCTACTTCATAACAAGACTATGATAATCAGGCCAGCTGAAGACACCGGGGTACCGGAACATGTGACGTAAGATGCCATATTTATAAGCTGTACGTTTGGTATGAGACGGCGCGCGGCAGTGGCGACGAACATGGGAGTCGCTGCACGCTAATCTTGTAGCGCAAGCAAAACACAGCGCGTCGCGGCAGGCTTATCTTTCCGCTCAGCTGGCAGGAGCCGCTCGCGGCGCCGCGACGCTCGTGTTGCTAGCCGCTGACTTACTCCACAATACATTACATCTCACTTCACATTATATGTGATGAACGCCACAGATAACTGCTAAGACAATAAGGCAATTAATTCTGGATATACAGCATCCTATATGGAAAACATAAGAATGTCAATGTGATTCGAGATAGGAAATAAAAGCTTATAAAGGCATACATCACTTAGTTCCGAAGGACATTTTCCCTGGGTTTTGGTTCACAATTTGCCTAACATGCTTGATATTAGGAACTATAATTATAAAGCCATGTTTTTGTTTGGAAGCTGAATAGTACGGAGAAGTTACAGAAAATTAAATGATTAAAAAATGAAACATGTTTTATTATAACTCATACATTGTCATGACAGCCCCAGTAAGTTATTGGTATACTTGTGTTAGAATTGCGTCTACTAATGTTAATGTATGTAGATTATTCAATCTAAGCAACCATTTACCTTAATATGTGGAGATATATTTGTAAGACAGAGGATATTTATATAATATTATAATTGAAAAATTCAGTTGTGAAAATACAACCTAATTTATTTACATTTAACGTAGCATTAATGCTTAATAATAATTCAAAGGAATATTTGTATAGTATAATAAACTTTAACCTAGTTTAGTGAAAAGCTGGAAATAGGAACAGTTTGGACTCACTCAGTATTGTATGATTTATTTTAATTATACAAACAGATTTAAGCTTCACTAAGGTCAAAATCTGATAGTTAAATAAGCTTGGAGGCACTATAATATTATTAACCAAGCTGATGCCTTTTGGAGGTCTGATCAAGGGGCCAGGTAGAACAACAACTGTCAGAGCTAGCATAAAAAGTATCTACCTATGTGTATATTGTTTTATGGAAAAGGAAATTAGAATACAATTATGAATGATTAATCTTAAGTACTTATTTTTAAAATAATAATATTTTAGCATGTTAAAAGTCACATTCATGTTTGAATGCTATAAAGTTCTAGAACATCTGCATAAACATCATTGGTATAATTGATAACACCATTTCCTGTTTCATAACAGCTATGACAACACATCATCAGACAAATAAACTTGTTTATTTTAAGAGGAAATATATGTACTTGTAACCTGTTGATATTTAACTGTTATAGTTACTTTACTTGTCCATAAACTTGACCTACACAAGTATGTCCTGGTATTGTGGCTTCATTCAATAGCAGATAGACCATTCAAATAATTATTTTACTAATTACAAACATACAATATTTTTGTAGGGTATCTTAACATTTATATATGTCAGCAAATTCCTAAGCAGCTAACATTACTCAATATAGATAATGCAGAATTGGCATTAAATGAATAAAACTGCCTGTTTATGTGACATCAATGCATAATTATAACAATATAATTAACAAAGTTTTAGGTGTATCACTTGTACTTGCACTAATATAAACATAACTTATAATTCAAATACAAGAAGTAACAATATTCACAGTGCAGGAGGTCCAGATTGAATGTATGGCTTAGTGTGTGACATATTGGCTCAATGATACCATGACATAGTAAAAGGAATATAATCTCATTTCAAATACACAGCATAAAACCTAAATTTGATTCCTAATCAATATCATTTTAATCATGATGGTTAAATTAAATTATGCAGGCAGGTCACGGTGAGTTAGGGCGCGAGTGTGAGCGACGAGGGTCTGCCGACGAAGCGCGGAAGGTTGGCACTCAGCCTGAGACAGTCAGCTCGCCACACATGACCAGCCGCAGCCCGGCGGCTCCGTCAGCTAGTGTCACGCCGCGCCGCGCGGCAGACCCGCTCATAACCAACACGTCAAACACGTTGACATCGCTAGCCAACACCAAAATAATAAATTAAAACGTCACTCACCCTAAAATCCCAGGCTTATAATTATAGTTAGGTATCCGCCACGGGCAGCCTCCGTATTCACCTATAAGAGCATCGTGGTTTTTGTTCAGGTTAAACGTCGATGCGCGGTTATCGTTCATTTTCCTCCGCGCGGGATTGAAATAATTGTTATTTCTACTTTCACCGTTCACATCATTTATAGGTATAAAGTCTGGGGCTTTGTTCACATTAGGATTAGCGTTTTCTAAGTTCTTTAAGTTCATTTTGTCTATATCACTTTGGGTTTCCCAGATACGAAGCCACAGGCGCTTCGCGGGTCCTTCCTGCTCGGGCTGATACCACGCGACGGCGGGATCCATTCAGCCGGAGCAAGGTTCCACTATATGGAATGACACATACTGTTACATTTCACATTTATAATATTGTATTGAAAATTAACACAAAACAAAAATAAGTCACACCACATTCGGAACATGGACGACACGCGTATAGTTGACACTGAAACTACTAGAGGGAGCCATCTTAGCAAAATAAGTTCTAGATTGTTACTCAATTCAGATACTTTATAACATCAAAAACATTAAATATTAATAAAAGCACACTTTTAAATATCAGAAATAATAATATTTATTCAAATTTTAGTTTTTAATTACGAGATCAGTTGTAACCACGTGATAGTTTTATTTCACTACTAAACTGACAACAGCAAAAAAAGGATATCCAAAAACAATATTTGGATACACCTATCGAACAGGTAATTATAATAGCCAACTTTTTCAATTTATATTTTGACTTGCCCTAAATGCACATTTCATAAGAAAGACAAACCCATTAATATTTCAATTAATCCATTTTACGCTAAATTGTTTATTCAAAATATATTTAATTACAGTGTATCCAAACCAGCCGTGATGAAATAAAAAAATGGACATTGAGAATATTTGTAATAATAGAAGTTAATCGACTAATTGAATTTAAACAATTTATAGTGTTTGAGTCATGGTATTTAGAGGAAAAGTAGTTATGGGCAGGATAAAATTAATCTATATGACCTTAAAACATTGGAATCATTGACCAACAACTAAAAAGTTCAATATCGTGTATGTGGCTACTTTGTTACATTAAATAAATACTGTACCTGCAAAAATGATGTAAATAATATTTATATTTATTATAAATAAAAGTTTATAACAGAATATATCAGAACGATTATTTATGTGTCAAGTGCTAATTACTGACAAGTTGACAGTGACACAAGTGTCACAAGTTTTGGCGCCAGTAAGTTTACTTCATTAAAAATAATTAAATCGGCATTCAGAAATTGTCGGCATCTGATAATGTTTTCTTTGTAAATGTGGTGTTTATCAGTTTTAATAACAGGTATGATATGAAATTGCAAGGAAAAATGAGCAACACGTAGTCTCATAATCTTGTCTTTTAGATATTTTTCTATTTGCATAAAATTTGTCTTCAAATCGATATTATTTATCTCTTTCTATGGTTTCTATGAGTATTAAATTAAGGAACCTAAAAATATGTATCAATATCATGTCACAATTCCTTCATTTTTTTTTATTTTAATACAATAATAAAGTTCTAAAATAATTATCGCGTTTTTTGCATTCAGGCCATGTTTTAGGTGTGTAACCAATCTAACCTATTTGCTTTGCTGTTAGGACCATGTCAGTAGATGGTGTATTTGATAGAAAGAGCGCTCTATTGACCCTATTACTTGTGACTTGTTAGTTCCCTATTGTTGGTTAAGTGTGGGTATATTAGACCTCTACCCCTTTAGATAACACAGGTGTGATAACTTGCAAGAATACCTGGTTCTATGTATCATGTTAAATATGTGCAACATCAAATACTCACCAATCTGGTCCAATAACATAAACATGGTTCTCCTGAACAAGATAATTTTTGTCATGCTTCAGTCTTGCAATATCCCTGGGTTTGAACAAATTCGGTTTTATTTCAGCTGGCCCCAGGTAACTTCTATATACTAAGCTGGATTCATTGTAAAATAAATCTAAATCATTTCAACTATCAAATGAGGCAACATTTATGTACAGCATCAACAGACTGATCAGATCATGTGTAGTGTTGAGAGCGGCACAGGTTACTGTAGTCACTAACATCAGTCATCAAGTTAAGCCAGTTGCACCAAGAGTCGCTTGCTGTACCATCAGGACTATGGCACAGAAAAGCATCACATCCTTCTTTAAGGCCTCCCCCCCCAAGCCCAGGGTCAAGCAGGAGGAAGAGAAGGAAATAGAAGTCACCCTTGACAGTGACTCTCATGTCAGCTCACATGTTAGTAATGGAAAGCCTAATAAGGTTTGTTTTTGTACACATATAATATATTATTAGTAGTGCCTATTTTACCACTTCCTTAAACATTCTGTTTGTGTCAGGTGTCATCAAAGCGGCCTCGGCTGGAGAGTAGTGACAGTGACACTTCTCCAAAAAAGAAAGACATGAGCCCACAGGTCAGCTCTGACAAGGTAATTCAGTATTACTTGAAAACAAACTTCTATTAAAATATTACAGAATTTAATTGTTTGATCCAAATATGTTCTTTAAAATTCCCCTTTTATTAATATGATTTTTTACCAATAGAAAAAAAAAGTTAAGCGTCAACGTATCGAAAGCTCTGGCAGTGAGGGTGGTAAGTCACCACCCTCCGCTTCCTCGGCACTGCCATCACCTTCAAAAGACAAGACAATCATCAAAGTGGAGAAGACAGCATCACCCAAAACTTATTCATCACCCAAGAGCCAAAAAAAGAAACCACTTACAGAAGCAAACCCTGCGAAGAATAAAGATTCTCCAGAGAATGTAACAAAAGACAACTGTGTAGATAGTAAAACTAATGACAAGAAGAAAAAAGAAAATTTTAAGCAAGAGAAAGTTATTAAGAGGGATAGTCTAGAAAAGCCAGAAGAGGAGAGCACAAGTGAAGCAACAGAAATAGTTCCAGGTGAGAAGATGTTGAAAACCTGGTCATGAAGGATGCTAGGGCTGAATGGAATGAGTTATGAAGCAGACATAGAAAAGTATATGACATGATCAAAGGCTGGATTATATGCAATATAAAAAGTTTGATTGATGCTTAAAATTAGAAATGGACTGACTATGAGTTTTGTTGAGTAGTTGATTACCAAAATGAGGATTAGTTAGCAAAGTCAATTATTATTTTCGGTTATGTTCAGATCTCATTGGTACAAAATATGCATATCATCCAGACTAAGTAATGATAATACCTTCATTTCTAATGTCTGATAACTAGTGTGATGCAGGAATTGCAATGTAGACTGTCCTTCCTCATTCAGGTGTCACTA
The DNA here is from genome assembly GCA_946251915.1 of Abrostola triplasia. Lineage (NCBI taxonomy): Eukaryota > Metazoa > Arthropoda > Insecta > Lepidoptera > Noctuidae > Abrostola > Abrostola triplasia. The sequence continues at coordinate 9,402,301 of OX276442.1, forward strand.
CAATATGTGTTTAATTAGTGTAAATGGTTTATGAAAATCGTACTAGTTAATAATAAAATTACAGTGTGATTAGTGTTTAGATTTTTACCATTTGTACATTCTGATCGACTTATGGTCTTCTAAATGTGGTTATAAATCAGAGACTGAGTACAACCCGTCGAAGCCGCAGTACCACCCGGTGCGCGACGCGTGCTGGGCGGCGGGCGCGGCCGTGCCGTACCTGGCCCTGGCCCGCACGCTGCAGCTCATCGAGGCCACGTCCGCGCGCCTGAAGATCGTGGAGACCCTCAGCAACTACCTGCGCTCCGTCATCGTGCTCACGCCCGAGGACCTGCTGCCCAGCGTCTACATGTGCCTCAACCAGCTGGCGCCGGCCTACGAGAGCTTGGAACTAGGTGAGTTGTGTGCTGATGTGATCTGCAGATGTTTCTTCCACGTTTGGGTGTTTATGTACCTATGTATTATTTTAAGTTTGTGAAACTTAAAAAATAAACAGTCAAGGCGCTAGTTGAACTCGGGCACTGAGGGTTCTGTACAGACTTAAAGTTATGTTTATATGATAATAACATTGCTGTAACAAAAAGATAAACCAAATTCATAAACAAACTTAACTTTGCCATTGGAAGACTATTACCCCAATCCTTTAAAGTAGGTAGCGGTTAGTTTACCAACTGCAAATAAGTTATTCTTTTTATTTGTAATAATTATATAGTATTTTATTTGTCATTTACAAGGTTATTTACACACGTTAAAAAATGAATATAAACAAAGTAAAAATTTTGACAAAAAATTATGCATCAAGGTATTCCTCCTCATTACTGTCGACTGGTAGGGTGCCCAAAAGGCTGGCGGCATTGCCACGTTGAATGGCAATGCTAATTCTTTGGCCGAAAAACAAGCCAGCCTTTTGGTCACGTGAGGCGTCAACCAACCGTTTAGATAGGTCTGTAAAAAGGAGACGCGCACTCAGACCCCATGGCCCGATTGTTTTGACTCCAAACGGCTCAAAAATATAATTATCAATAAGTTTATTATATTTCCGTCGCTTGAGGGTCTCCGCAGCTGCAGCAGCAGCTCCAGAGCAAACCGCTATGCTGGAATCATGAGATAACGCAAGGGTGTCGACACATGTCTTAGTTATTCTTATTTTTTATGTGATGTAACTACAAATTTACAGTTTTTAGATTTTTTCTTTTACTTGTGCTGTAAACCAATGCTTCTTGCCAAATTTTATGATTGTAGGTCAACAGAAAGTACCCTTAACTTTCTGAGTGAAAATTGTAAAAATAATCAACATGATGACCCGAATTTATTGATTGCGATGAGTTATGTCTTTTTTACACGACTTTAAGGTACACCAGACCTGGGTATTTGATATTAATTTAAACTTTATCCACATTGAGAAAAAAGGGGTTGACAGACAGACGTACAACAAAGTAATCCTATAAGGATTCCATTTTTCCTTTTGAGGTATAGAACCCTATAAACATCTCGGACTTACTCATTGTTACCTTTTTATAATATTGTGCGTGTGTCCAGCCAGCATTTGTAGTACCAACGAAACATAGCATGTCATCGAGGCCATGGCTCGTGTCCCCCGCAGGCATAGCGGAGACGTATCTGATGAAGGCGATCGGGCAGTGCACTGGGCGTACCCTGGCCCAGGTGCGCAGCGCGGCCGCGAAGTGCGGGGACCTGGGGCAGGTGGCGGAGCAGGCGCGCGCCACGCAGCGCACCATGTTCGCGCCCCCCAAGCTCACCGCGCGCCGGGTCTTCGCCGCGCTCAGGGAGATCGCGCACATGAGCGGTGAGAGCCACACACACAGGTGCGGGACCTGGGGCAGGTGGCGGAGCAGGCGCGCGCCACGCAGCGCACCATGTTCGCGCCCCCCAAGCTCACCGCGCGCCGGGTCTTCGCCGCGCTCAGGGAGATCGCGCACATGAGCGGTGAGAGCCACACACACAGGTGCGGGACCTGGGGCAGGTGGCGGAGCAGGCGCGCGCCACGCAGCGCACCATGTTCGCGCCCCCCAAGCTCACCGCGCGCCGGGTCTTCGCCGCGCTCAGGGAGATCGCGCACATGAGCGGTGAGAGCCACACACACAGGTGCGGGACCTGGGGCAGGTGGCGGAGCAGGCGCGCGCCACGCAGCGCACCATGTTCGCGCCCCCCAAGCTCACCGCGCGCCGGGTCTTCGCCGCGCTCAGGGAGATCGCGCACATGAGCGGTGAGAGCCACACACACAGGTGCGGGACCTGGGGCAGGTGGCGGAGCAGGCGCGCGCCACGCAGCGCACCATGTTCGCGCCCCCCAAGCTCACCGCGCGCCGGGTCTTCGCCGCGCTCAGGGAGATCGCGCACATGAGCGGTGAGAGCCACACACACAGGTGCGGGACCTGGGGCAGGTGGCGGAGCAGGCGCGCGCCACGCAGCGCACCATGTTCGCGCCCCCCAAGCTCACCGCGCGCCGGGTCTTCGCCGCGCTCAGGGAGATCGCGCACATGAGCGGTGAGAGCCACACACACAGGTGCGGGACCTGGGGCAGGTGGCGGAGCAGGCGCGCGCCACGCAGCGCACTTCACACTTAAAATACTATATTTTTCAGCAGTAATTTCAGAAGGATTATTATTTGCAGGTCACGCGTCCGTGGACAAGAAGATTAACAAAATCCAGACGTTGTATGTCGCCTGCCGACACTCCGAAGCTCGCTATCTTATACGGTTCGTAGTCGACGATCGAGCTAAATTTAATGATAATAGTCGTGCGCCCCTCAGCCGCTCGCTGCCACATGAGCCGTGCGTGTGCCCGCAGGTCCCTGGAGGGCAAGCTGCGCATCGGGCTGGCCGAGCAGTCCGTGCTGCAGGCGCTGGCGCTGGCCGCCGCGCGCACCCCGCCGCAGCAGGCCGGCCGCGTGCTGGACGCCGCGCGCGCGCTGCCGCACGACGACTTCAAGGTCAGGCCTCTACAGCGCTTACTGTGTCCTGCGAGCACCCTGACCGCTGACTCCGTGTGTCCCTTTGGTTAGGCGCGCGTGGACGAGCACGCGCTGATCATCAAGACGACGTACTGCGAGTGCCCCACGTACGAGCGGCTGGTGCCGGTGCTCCTGCAGCACGGCGTGGCCGCGCTCCCGCAGCACTGCCGCCTGCAGCCCGGGGTGCCGCTCAAGCCCATGTTGGCGCACCCCACCAAGCAGGTCACGCAGGTCTTCGACAGGTCAGAACGAACGCGATACGTCACGATCGCACAGTATCAACGTGTCCAACACTTGTCAGTCACTTCGCACTCTGTGCACGTTGGTTCGTTCTCAGATTCGAGAACGAGCAGTTCACGTGCGAGTGGAAGTACGACGGCGAGCGCGCGCAGATCCACGTGCCGGGAGACACGGAGGCGCAGCTCCAGCACGCCGCCATCTTCAGCCGCAACCAGGAGAACAACACCACGTGAGCCCCGCGCCCTCCCGCATACCCATCCTATAGGAAGACCGTTGGCTCCCTCCACCAGAGTGCTTTATACCTAGGATAAGCTTAGCAGCATTAACACGATGCAGACACAACCCGCTCTAATATTCATTCAACGAGCTTTTTCTTCCTTGCATCAACAACTGGAAGTCATAGTATTTTTTTTTTTCAACAGCCTGTGTTGTACTGCAGGACAATGGCCTCCCTTTCCTTCTTCCACTTTATTCGGCCGTGTCAGTGGCGTGCATCCCATATAGGCAAGTAGGCAGTGCCTACCTCAGATAAATTTAACAATTCAATACATTATATTTACTAAATATATAAAATAAATCGTCATATCAAGTGATATAAAACAACAATTATACATTAAAATGTAGCTACACAAATAAAAAACTTCTATTATCCATCACAAAAATATGCCTACGATCGTTCATTCACCGCATGACGTCATAGTAGGCACTGGTCGAGCAGCCTACTAAATCCACGCACACTATAAAAAATTCCGCGTATTCGTATACGCACACACACTTCTTTAGAATAATACGACCAAAATATAATTCCCCTTTTTCCATACGTATCACACTGACATTTAACATTCGCAAATTACCAGGCCAAGGTAAGCAAGCCTACCTCAGTCAATTATTGGCTGCACTCATGCTGCAGTCTGTTGCATTAAAGGTCCGAGTCTCTTATTGGTTGTTACTGTCATGGTTCTAAAGCGATCAGAAAGAGAGAAAAGTATTGTTTATACTTTCTTCTCCGTCGAATTGTTAAGCAATGTTGCCAAATACATAGCAATTTCCCGTTTATAGGTTTTTTAAACAACATTGGAAACTATTTTTTTTAAAACAAAATATATATTCATTACATTTCGTTATAGAATATTAACTGGTTTTCATTTAAATTAATCGATAAGGTCTATTTATTATATTTCTTACGACAAAAATAATTTTATATAAATTAAAATGCAGATTTAAACAGTTTTACTACGGGTAAAACGTTTTATGAATCTGGCAACTCTGCAGTCGGCTAATGTCATTTACGGGCGCGATTTTTATTCTATTGCAAACAATTTTATCAATTTCTTTAATTAAATTGTGATTTTTTAGAAAGTGTTACATAAATAATTGCCGTTTAGGAATATCGATAAATTATAGTGTTTAGTTTGTGGTGAAAATGCAACATGTATTGATAAATTACATGCAAACAACTTTAAAGTTTTCGTTTGTTGACAAAACAATTAGATGGTTGTAGTGGTAAATAAAAGTTCAAGAGACGAAAAATAAGCCTTGAAATGTCAATAGGAAATTCGTGGAGTTAAAAGTACGTGAGTAAGCAATTAATTTATATGTTTTTCGGCGAATAGTTAGGTACCTACTAAGTAGTTTTGTTTTTGTAAACAACGACTTCACGAGCATACAAATGTAGGTACCTATATCAATTACGATAAGCCATTTTTTGAACACTGTCTTTTATTACTACTGAAGTACCTATCTGCGAGTTGTATTATTACCCGTCTTATAGTCTGGGCGAGCCAATTGCCACGAGCCGACATTCATACCTACTTTATTCACACGTTACCTTCATTGTGAAAAATCACCTTATTTGTAAATTTATTTAACTTACGCGGAAGTCAGATGCCGAACGTAGGTATAGAAAAACAAAAATACCTATAATATCTATAAAATATTTTCTCATTTTGTCGTGTCGCCGGTAAAGGTACCTCGCTGGTGCAGACACTGCAGACTCAAAAAGCCAGGGCTACTGTAGAGACCTTCGGTAAGCACAGTGGTCATACCAGATTATAAGTAGGTACCTTTTGTCGAATGGTAATAATTATAATGATCGTTGGTATAGTTCATTAATTGATAAATAATATATAATCGCTATTTTAGTAAATGAAGCAGGAATCTATACACATCTTTTTACGGATTCGGGAAGAGAATATGCTAATTCATCGAAGCGCCGCGCCGCAATGTATGACAAATAATCGAGTTTTAGTTTTTTGTGAATAAATCACCACTTGCCTAATACCTGCCTACCTTGTCCAAAAACCAATGCACGCCACTGGGCCGTGTGCTAAGGTGTCCAGTACTACTGTGTACAGTCTCTCCTGAAAGCAAGCAGCTCGTCATGCCGCATCTCCCATCCCGCTTCTAGCATCCTGCGTGTTTTGAGGACACTTAATGCTCTCATGGAAGCTCACCCGGACTGTTATTTATTTGCAGACGACTGGGCATTAGTAATTAACATATGCCTTAATTACGCTGAAGCCATATTATAATTATAACATTGCCATAATTAAATTGTTAAGTTTAAGTATGTTACATTTTGACACATATATTTTTATAGATCAAGTATAAATGTATAATTTTGTAGTATATCTACCGTGTTATGTTCTTAAATTTGTATTTAGTTAGTGTAAGTGGTTGTTTGAAAACTGTTCTAATTAAATTAAATAAATAAATAAATGCCACCGTCGTCTGGGTCTGCCGCGATAGTCATAGTATTCTGTATTTACTCTAATTATATTTCGTATAAACTCACATGTGTGTTGGAGAATGCACGACTAGTTTCGAACTCGAACGAAGCCCTTATTCATAAGCTGGTAACCAGCTCATGAATTACGCCCTGTATTCGAGGTAGAAGAGAAGAGATGGAAGAAGTATTCGAGGTGTTCATCACGTACTTCGTGACGATAATGTCTGTTGTCGGCAGTAAGTACCCGGACGTGCTGGCCCGGCTGTCGAGCCTGCTGAAGCCGTCCGTGGTGAGCTGCGTTTTGGACTGCGAGGCCGTCGCTTACGACGTCGACACCAAACAGATACTGCCCTTCCAGGTAATACACACACCCACGCTTCACTACCGAACACTAATACACACATACGCTTCACTATTGAACACTCACACAGGACAGGTTCACTGTTGCATCCATCTTTTACTTTGACGTTAGTTTGTTTCGGCGCGGCGGTGGTTTTATTTACTGTTTCGTTTCTTATTTTCTTGCAATAAAACAATAAATAATTGTAGAAGTTATTTTGATACCTATTTCAATCACTTATGATCGGAGTTTTGTTAGATTCTGTCGACTCGCAAGCGAAAAGACGCGTCAGTAGCAGACATCAAGGTGCAGGTGTGTGTGTTCGTGTTCGACCTGCTGTTCCTCAACGGGGAGCCGCTCGTGCGCCGCCCGCTGCGGGAGCGCCGCGCGCTGCTCAGGGAACACTTCGCAGAGAGGGAAGGTGAGACACACTCCAGGGGCTGGCCGGACATCTAGGTGCAGGTGGGGGTGTTCGTGGTCGCCCTGCTGTTCCTCAACGGGGAGCCGGTCGTGCGCAATATAATTCTTGATTTAGAATGAACCTGTTTCAGATTTAAGTATTATTAAATAATTAAGTACCTATTCGCATGCCTGGCGGAAATGTCAGCTGAGTGTAGTAGGTGGTTTGGACAAAGGTATATATCAAGTGCCACAGTCGCATTATTAAGTAGCGGAGAACACAACCAATTTTCCTTTTGCAACTGAAGAGACTGTAGCTAGAGTAAAGAAAACTTCGAAAGTACTTGGTTTTAGTTAGATTACTCATCTTTTATTAGCGAAGCCATCCTCCAACAGCTTATCATGAAGATAACTTTTGTACGAACTTGGCTATGTTTCACAATTTTATGTTTCGACGATATTATTTAGTACGTCAATGAATGCCTCACATTACAGAACAATGTAATAAACATCATAAACTTATGTTTATTTCGAAATTGCATTTGTAAATGTTAATGAGATTCCTGCTAGTTAACTAATATATGTATTCGCGTGTAACTACCTATTAACTAAATGAGTGAACTTTACGATCTGGTATTCTACTCGCGTCGCCGAGACCACAATCTGTTGCGAAAATCCTACGAAAATGTGTTAGTTTCCCTGTAAGCTTGTTGACGGTTTTAATATCGAGGGATATGCCGGAGGTGTAGCTCTTACCAGGACATACCTACATTTCGATATTTTAGTCTCAGATGCCATTCACTGCTGGGTCCCCTATTGCCACTCGCTTTACTTACTGACGAGTGTCCCCGGACAAGTGTGAAGTAATCTGTGGGTGTGCGGCAGGCTGGTGGCAGTTCGCGACGTCCCGCGACTGCAGCACCGTGGAGGAGGTGGAGGCCTTCATGGAGGACGCCGTGCGGGGCAGTTGCGAGGGGCTCATGGTCAAGGCGCTCAGCGGGGAGCATGCGCGGTACGACATCGCCCGGAGGTCGCACAACTGGCTCAAGGTACGGGTGCTGCCGTCACCGGGAGATCATACGATCGACTTTATACTCTGTATGTGTCGACTATTGCATATTGCTTTAAGTATTTTTAACCGACTTTGACTACAAGAGGAGGCAGTGTATTCGAGTATTGTAATACCTAGTGCTAGGTTTAGCTTTGTGTGACACGCTCGTCGTTAATACCGCTCGACGTCCCGCAGCTGAAGAAGGACTACCTGGACGGCATCGGCGACACGCTGGACGTGGTGGTGGTGGGCGCCTACCGCGGGCGAGGCAAGCGCGCCGGCGTGTTCGGCGGCTTCCTGCTGGCCTGCTACGAGCGAGAGCACGAGCACTTCCAGTCGCTGTGCAAGATCGGCACCGGCTTCAGCGACGAGGACCTGCAGACCCTCACGCGCACGCTGCAGGAACACGTCATCGACGGCCCGCGCCCCTACTACACGTGCGTACTCTAAGACTAGTTCTTCATTAATCTGTACAACTTGTGACGAACACAATGTCAACCATTTTACCAACTACCTATAAATTTAAAAATACCAAGTTTCCAAGAAATACGGGTATTTCAAATTAGGTATATCATTGCATAAATTCTTGGAGTTACCTTAAGGAAAAACCTCATTGTGTGTTCAATCAATTTGACAATCTTATAACTTGTATTCACTACTAATGTGCTTATGATGTAAAGAGTATGACGTCGACATAACTTCATAAACTTTGGCAATAGTTATTATTGTAGATACTGGAGTACAGGCATTACATTGATTATTATTAGACGCCATTGAGGGTTCTTTGCAACATTCAATGATAAAAACTACATACGTTTTATTTGTTAGTTTAAACTGTGCGTGAAATTAGTAAATAGTTTACTTACAAACCTGATCTATCGATACATACAACATGGTTCATCCTGAATGGCTGACTGACTGATCAACGCAGTGTAGGCCGCTGACCGTAGAGATGTGAAACGTGGAGGGCGAGTTCTTTGTATGACGTAGGCATCCAATAAGAAAGAATTTTCCGAACTTCTATCACTAAGGGAGTGAAAGAGGGCAATGTTTGTATGGGACAAAGTGATTCCTTGGTCCAATTTACTTCTATATTTTTCATTAAATCCCTACACTATAATAAAGATTGTTATATTATATAAGTATTCAAACATAATAATTAATATATTATAACAAATTTAATAACGTATAAAACTAATAAAATATTGGAACCATTTTCGACTTCTATTCGGACGAAGTCGTGGGCAAAAGCGAGTAGGTAGACCATAAAATTTAAAATATTACAAAATTGAACTTTAACAAAAAATAATTGCTCTAAATGTTCACTAGTAACATTGTCTCAGAGCATTCAAAATATTTATGTATTTTGTTAAAGCAAGACGCGGCATTACACTGCAATACTGCATGTAGCGGCGTCTCTCTTAAACATCGTAAACTGTCCTGCTCTAAGAGTTTATGGTAAAGTCAACGTCAAAGTATTTATTAGTGTGCTTTTTGGTGATACAGCAGGTCTTACAGTTCATTTATGATAACTCAAAAAGCTGCCCATTGGGCATACACTATTTAACAATATAATCATTTAAAATTTATATAAGTAACATACAAAATGTGTGTAAAACAGCTGTTAATGCGGATATGCGACGATTTTTTGTAATAAAGGTTTTTTTTTTCACTTTATTTATGGATAACAACCCTAGCCTACCGAAAAGTAGAAAAAATATACAAATATGCAACATTCGCTTAATTTTAGTTAAATATGCAAATAAACTTTTTCCTAGTTATTATCAAATCATATCAATTATTCATAACAATATGAATAAATATTTGCAGCGCACTCTGTATGGTCTAATTCTCCACTACTATTCTTATGGTAATATTACTAAAACTCCCTAGATCCTCGCAGAGGATGATTATGAGGCGTCAAAAGCTTATAAGAGTAAGACAAGCCTACCCTGCGGTCATACAGGTCCTCCCGCTCCAGCCGCTCGGCCTTGGCGGCTGCCGGCATGCGACGTGGTGTAGTGGTTGTACTGATCGGTGTGTGTGTGTGTGTGTAGGTTCGACCCCGCGCATGCGCCGGACGTGTGGGTGGACGCGCGGCAGGTGTGGGAGGTGCGCTGCGCCGACTTGTCGCTGTCTCCCTCGCACCGCGCCGCCATCGGCCTCGTGCACCCCGACAAGGGCATCTCGCTGCGCTTCCCCAGGTGAGCCTCGAACCACTGTTATGTTTTGTGAGCTAGGTGAGCTCTACGTGTTTTAACCCCCCCACCCCCTCCCCAGGTTCGTGCGCGTGCGCGACGACAAGACCCCGGAGCAGGCGAGCTCGGCGCAACAGATCGCAGACATGTACCTCGCGCAAGACCAGGTGCGCAACACTACCGTCAAGAACAACAACATGGACGAGTTCTACTGACCCACATACGCACAGGTGCACACATACAAGTCTCACTGTTATAACGTCGACGAAAAGGACTTTAATAGTACGATCTGTTTGCACATCAGCAACTGTAAACTTTTTACTAAATGTACTTTATTTTCTATTTATGTATGTAGGGATCAATAAATCGAAAATGTGATGTTAAATAGTTCCAGGGATTTATATTAAACAATAATAACTTCAATATTGCATCTTGTTTTCATATTTCTTCTTTAGTATCCTACTATGCTGGCGATGCTGCTTAGGTGTCTAAGGTTCATTTTAAACATTAAATGGCAGGACCGTGTACCTAATTCTGAGGTCCTACGACGTTCTGGAATGTATGGAATGGAAGCGATACTCATGCAGCGCCAACTCAGGTGGTGTGGGCACGTCCTTCGCATGGAAGATCACCGTTTACCCAAAACCGTCTTCTTTTCTGAGATGGCGGAAGGTAAACGGAAACACGGTGGACAGCATTTACGTTTTAAGGATGTGTTCAAAAGACACTTAACTGCCTGTGCTATAGATCCTAAACGTTGGGAGGTGCTTGCTTTACAAAGGTCATCTTGGCGCTCCACTATACATAATAAAGTTAAACTGTTTGAGTTTCAGCGACTTGCCACTCTGGACACACAGCGCCAATTACGTAAAGAAAGACCTAAACGCTCCTATACGTACACTTACAATTCTTCGGGCCAACTGTATTGTAATACATGCGACCGCATATTTAAAACAAAGTTCGGTCTAGCGAGCCACATTAGGGCTCATCAAGGAAGGTGATTTCGAGGGTCGCCGTTGTCGAAATCGACATGGAGGACTATATATATATATATGCTGGCGAGATGAAATAGACTCCTTTATGCAGGACTGGACAGTAACAGCCCTTCACAGAGACTTTGACGACCTGATTAGCGCAGTGGCTAGCGATTGGACTGCTGCGCTAAGGGTTGCGGGTTCGATTCCCGCACGGGGCAAAACTACTGCGAACTACAGATGTTTGTCCCGAGTCTGGGTGTTTGTGTATGTGAATATTTCATGTTTGTGAAACGCACCTGCGATACAGGAGAAATTCCTAGTGTGGGGCGAGGATTCTTTTTAACAAAAAAAAAACTTGGAAAGAGCGTACGGAGGCCTGTTAGCCCTGCAGGGACATTATAGGCTCATAATATTATCTACCCTACTATTAACCTTTTGAACGCCACGGTCGGATATAGCCGACAAAAGACGACCATTTTCTAGTGTCTTGTCGTAGAAGTAGCGCCGATGCGTCATCGCTCTGGCGTTCAGTAGGTTAACACACTACTAATGTTTGTAATGTTTAATATTTCCTACTGTAAACCTAAATTTCTTATTTCTAGATATCTTATGAAATCTTCCATCCCCTTAGGATTTCATTTGTCTCTTAGTTACTTCGTTTTAAATATTTCAGACTACCAACCTATATATTCAATTTCAATATTTTATCTGCTGATAAAATATTTCACCCTTTTAATAGTTGTATACTCCAGAATCCAAATCAGATAATTATTTGTAAAACATAGGTGTAGTGCGTTAAAGGGCTTTTATAAAATATAGATGGAATGCTATGTTTTGCAACAGGACCATACAAATTTTAGATTATTAAAATACACAAACACAAAAAAGATACAATATGAATAGTAATTATAATATTTCAGAGTCATTGATCCGAGTTTATAATTACATTTACAATATATTACTAATCATTAAAAAAACGTCTAATAAGGACTTTTTTTAATTGTACAAGAGGCGTGCTTTAAATATTGTCTGGTATTTTGTCATATTTTTTTTGGTGCAATACAAAATAAACTTTGGCGCATCAACGAAGTATTGCATGGATCATGGCACACAATTTATTGACTACGTCCAATTCTTTTTTTTTTTTATTATTTTAACTAAACATGTTTCATATTTTTTTAATTCTTATGCTAAATACCAATTTGGTAGCTCTACCTTCAAAACTGGCAGTTTCTTACAAACTCAACCCCCATTTTTTACCCTCATCCTGTCTTTTTAAGAGTTTCTACATGCCAAACATCAAAATCCGTCTAGCTGTTTTGGTCATGAACACGTAACTGACAGACAGAGGTACATTCGTTCTTATCTGATGTCAGAGTTTAAACATGGCTTTACACACCGTTGAAAAATCTTTCAGGTGTGCCGGTTTCTTCACGATGTATTCCTTCACCGTTTTAGCAACTGATAACTAATTAATAATCCGCACATGAACTCGAAAAGACAGTATTGCGTGCGTGGATTTGACCTTGCGACCTTTGACTTGGCAGTGCAACGGGCATACTACACTTGACAAGAGTTACATTTATAATATTAGTATGGATAATATAAATAATGATAATAGAAGGATACATAGCGTTAATAAGACAAGAGTTTATAATTAATTATTTTTATTTCAAAGTCATGTGCTTACTGCTAATTAATTTAATTCTAATTACAATATATCATTATTTCGGCTATTCTATTAAGTATTTCTAATAAAAATAGATTCGAAGTATGATGCTTCACTAACATCGCAGATGAAAATATTATATTATATCGAAACTATTCTAAAATTGTACTACATAATTAATCTCATTGGATTTGAATTATTATATTATTATTATTAATACAAAAAAAGTACTATCATAAATAAATGAATTTCATTTGAGCAAAATATTATTAAATCAAGTTGTAAATAAATTAAGTATAACTTGAAATATGTGGTGAGAGATTGTTTTAATGAGCATCTGTATAGATACATTTGAGCTTATTTAGTCCATAGTTGCTTATTTAGGTCATCGATGGATCACAACAATTTGGCACAAGTTCCATAAGTTAGGTTATTGCTTGTAAAGCGTACTTACAGCTATCAAAACACATCTTCACTAAATACACATAATTATGTGAAAAAGTATTTAGAATTCAGATAAGCTCTTATTTGTTCTACTGAACAGTTGATACTCGTGACATTAAAACTTATTCTTACATACTAAAAGGTAAATACAAAACAATCACATTAGGTGCACAACGCAAGGTCACGAAGCTGCCAAACACAACACTTGGATACGTTGCTCACGGTCTCTAGATAGACGTTTAATAAACTAAACTGGCCTTATATTATGTATCATCTTAATTCCTAACTGTATATTTAGTAAATAAATATATGTAAAATACAAAATGACAAATATAAAGAACAAGGAACTTCAAGAATAATAATTTAAATGAAACTAACACGCCTGCAATAAAGTCCGACCGCCATGTTCTCAACATATTAAATGTTACATAAAATACTTTATTTTATAGTAGACACAGTCAGTGTATGGATTGATCAATTATATAATATTATAGCATAATACGAAGTTGGCGGCAGGGCGATATGTTTGCCTCTGAGAGAGTTGTAAGTCGGTAGAAGTGTCTTCTGTAACCTTCGCCAATCGTAACCTATGAGAACTTAAGCAGACTTTTGTAGATTTTTGCCACAAATCACAAATTAGTTTAAGTCATTGCGGTGAATAAATATTATTGTAACATGTAGTTGCAAGAAGTATAAAATAACAAAAATACTAGGCAAGAGTATATAAGTTATGACAACACTACGAATTGATCACTTTTCATATCAGACATTAATATTATTTTCGCAGAAGGCGTCTGCGCTATCGAGTGGCTCTGTAAGATACATTCTCTCCACGAGTAGGTGCTAACAGGCTAAAGTTCGCGACATTTGTCTACATTTACCTACAACAGTTATTTATGTACTACATTAACATTGACTGAGATTCTTAGTAGCTTGATTGTACATTTTGGTTTTATTGAGATTCAAACAGTAGGCACGTGTCGTGGCTTGTGGCGAGCACAGTCGCTGCTTTATTATTTAGTGTATTATTTTTATTACTAAACAACTGATTACAAACCACATTTGAATGTTAGCGCTATGATCCCCTTCAAACGACATTGTGATGTTGCGACGCCGCCCGAAACGAACTTATAATACGTTAGGTGTCAGCAGGACGAGTGGAGAGCGGCCTCTCCTACACGCGTGTCCGGGTCAGCTCGTCACTGCACGTGGGTTTGTCCGACAGACAATCCTCCTACCTAACTGTAGATATGTCTTGGGTTGAAGATATGCGTCGTGTCGGTAGAGCACGAGCGGAGTCCGGGGCCGCGTGACGTCACAGCAGCGCGGCGCGCTCGGCTCCGGGCGAGCCGTCCCGCGCGCGCTCGGCCAGCAGGTTGGCGTGCTCCTGCCGAACAACACGCACCCTGATGAACACATCCTAGCTCCACTATGAAATAAATTTACAATATGTTTATTTACAACCATGCACGACTGATCTGGTTCGATCAGAGCTGAGTTCGATTGACCTGCTGTGGACGTAAGTGGGCAAAGTACCCGATATATTACTTTCCTCTATGGGGCAAAGTAACACAGAGCTGTTTGTTTTCGTCGTTTGATAATACTCAGAGTAGGTAGGTGTCATTAAAGTTCGGCGATAGCAGCACACACTGATAGAAAACGAGTCTGTATCTAAATAGAGAAAGCCATTTATAAACCGATCGATACCAAATAATATAAATATCTTATACGATTACCTACACTGAACATAAACATTTATTAGAAAGATAAAAACAATTACTCGGGTGTAAGAGGCATGTAAAGTGCGCACCTACATGAATGTACGAGTCCTAGAATTGTACAATAATCTAGTTTGGTAAAATTGTAAAGTCACGTGATGATTAAGTGAGACGTATCGTCGTTCGGTTGTAGTTAGTGTGGTGGACTGCACAGAGCGTGTGGGGCGGGCTGCGGGGAGTCCGGCGGCGAGCCGCACGCGCCGAGCGCGGCCCTCACAAACACTAGATTATCGTTTTAGTCACGGATGTAACATTCGCGCAATTTCTTGATTCGATTCTTGTTTACCAAAGAAAATGTATTTTGATGAAGTAAGCCGTGATAACACGCGACACGTGCCGTCGACGCCGGCCTCGTGACGTCACCGCGCTGACGTGCCGGCGCACTGGCCGAAGTACTTCAACGAACGAACTTAATCTTCCGTGTTCGTCGGTACTGACTCACGCGGAACTCAATAATTATAATGATAGGAAAACTCGGCTCTTTCGACATCTCCGGGTTGGCTCGTGAACAGAGTCCTGGGGGTGCCACGTCTACTGCCTATATTGCCAGTACGGGATACATGGGATCGATGTAGTATGTACAACCCTTAGCCCGCGGTCGGTATAGTCTAGTTTTATTCAAACCACATATAGTATGAACGTGTATGTCGGAAGTTTACTTATCAATCATAAAGCCTCACAAGTGTTTTTACCGTGGAGGAGATTGTGAAAGAAACTCGCACAGTCGTACATATCGGGACATAATGTTATACATTGTCAGATTTTACTTTATTCATTACCAAAGCAGAGTCATCACCTTACGTAATAACAACTACTGGACACGGCAATCACATAACAACAAAGTTATAATGTACCGGCTCGTGTGACGTACTTAGTGGAGGTTGATGTTAAACAAAACATTTAGTTTTTTATGAATATAATGATGTCGACGTGAAACCGCACCGACGACCTTCTCTCACACAATTATATTCGTTTGGATTAAACGACCTACACACATACACAACTCGTTAGTTCTCGAGAGCTCACCTATCAAATTTATAATATTTTTATATTTATTGTCTCATAAACAACGATATTAGCATCTGTCGAGTGACATGTGAGGCGAGCGCGGCACGCGGCTTGTTGTAGTGGGACGGTCGCGGGGGTCACGACGCGGCAGGGGGGCCAGGCACTGCGGGAACAGTACGATGGCGGGGCAGCACAGCTGTAGCGCGGCCGTGACCCGCGAGCCGCGAGGTCAAGGGCGGTGACATGCGCGGGACGGGTTGGAAGTGCACGCGTGCACGGTGCGGGGCTGCATGGGGAGGGGGAGGGGGGACTCACCTCGGCGGGGTTGTTCTGCTGCGGCGCGTACATGCTCTCGTACACGGGGTTCGCGAAATGGTTGCCGCCGTTCTGCACAAACCACACAAACAGACATCACTCCATGTTGAGACCGATCACACACTACACACGCTGCGACCGACAGGCTCATTGTTGTATGGGGGTTGTATGCTTTGTAGACAAAGTTAGATGAGTGAAAGCGAGAGTAAAACACTTGAAGACAAGGCGTGGAGGACAGCGCCGGACACACGCGACCAGCGTCATGGTCGACAGGCCCTCGCACGTCGGCTAGTATGGTGTTGTTATATTTGTGAATAGAAGTAGCCCGGTCGGAGTAGGTAAGAGATACTCACGTTATGCGCGTGCGCGGCGAGTGGGGGCTCGAGCTCGTCCTCGCCGGCCAGGTACATGGGGTTGTTGATCTCCACGTTGTCCGACAGGCGCGCGTGCACGAAGGCGCCGCTATAACACGACATACGTTAGCCTAGCACTCGCTGTGTTCAGGTAAGGTATCATGAGCTCCGACAGCGCAAGGACTATACTGACTGCCTCCTCCTGTGCAGCAGGTACAGCGCGCCCAGCACCGCGGCCAGCAGCGCCAGCAGAGCCAGCACGGCGCCGGCCCACGCGCCGCCGGCATGGCCCGCAGCGCCGCCCGCACCGGCCGCGCCGCCCGGAGCCTGCGCGTGCGGCGCCGTGCAGCTAGCGCCCTCTAGGCATGCGCAGAATACTGGGCCGGCTTCCATCGGACTCACTGACAAACACACACAACTTATATAAACAAAGCTCTGGTCGAAGACAGGGAGCCGAGGGTAAGGCAGCGCCCATCGCACGGAGCTACTCACGGTCGGGGCCCCACACGCACAGCGCGGGCGGCGGGCAGGCGCGCGCGGCGCAGGCGTGGTCGTGGCCCACGTACAGCGAGCAGCGCGCGCCGCCCCACGCGCCTGCGCAGGCGCACGCGCGCCCCGCTGCCGTGCCCACGCAGTGCCCGCCGTTGTGGCACTGTGTGGCGCCGCACTCGCTCACCGCGCCGGACGCTGCAACACACCACACGGCCAGCTCATTGTTATGGCGGCGCTCACTCGTGCTGGTCCCACTTCATTTAGTATTGACACGTATTCAAAGATATTGAAAAAAAGTGATGTTACTTCCCATATATTCGACGAGCGACAGTGTCACAGAGTACCTACAGATTCCTGGACGACTCAAGTACTGACACACCACACGGGTGCAGTGTTGCGCGAGTGTCGCGGCGCCTGCGCACTCCGCACACATCGTAGCCTTGACCTACGACACTGCAGCCGCACAAGACAGAAGCGGTAGCTGCACTTCAACCGGAGACCGGCGCGGCTCACACAGCACGGGGCTCGGGGCGCGGGGGGCAACACACCTTGCCACCGTGTATTGCATGTGTTACTGCACCGTGCACTACTAATGTTCTGTACACGACGACACTAACACGGCAGACGGCGGCCGACCGGCCAGCGGGGCTCGGCATGAAGCTTGGCGGACACTGCCGCCACTCAATACTCAACACAGTGAGAGCGGGAAGCCAATCAAAAATCGATTACCTACTAATTATAACCACTAACATAAGATTTTCTGAGAAAAAAGTACATGTTAAATTACAAGAATCAAGACGGACATTTTTTTCCATTTATCTCATACTACATATAGGAGAGGTTTATGTCCAGCGGCGGACGGAGATAGGCTGATGATGATGATAAAGGAGATAAGGAAGGATATCAGGAAAGTCTGCATTGCTGACTCAGTTTTACACATGAAATTAATATAACACACAAACATGAGTTTTGTACAGGAATGGATCCCGCTTCCGGCCGTAGCAGTACAATCACTTAGCCACTGCGCTACTTGGATACGTAATAACGAAAATTAATAATGGAAGAATATAATGAATATCTCCGAAATATGGTATTTTATAAACAAGGACAAGTAGTCCCGCGGGCTCCTCGGGCCTCTCCCCCGGGTTACCGGGACACTTACCGTCGCGCGCGCGTCTCCGCCGGCCCCCCATCACACTGGTGCCCGCACTGCTGATGCCCACCACGATAGTGTCCGGCGTGTCGGAGCTAGGTGTCGCGGCTAACGAGCGACATGCTCTGCGCGGACCGGGACGAGCACAGTTCCACAACCGCCGAGGCCGAGCACACGGCGACCACTGATCGTAACGAACGCCGGTGCGATTATAAATAAAAATAACTAATAGCAATGTCAACAATGGAGCGGTCCGAGCGCACGCGCAGCTCGCCGCTCAACCACTGTGCGGGCACTGCGGAGCCGCAGCGGCACGGCTCCACGGAGGGCAGCACGGGCGGGCCTAGGGCCGGCAGGATATGAATACGGCGATCACAACGAGTCATGTCAGAATACAACTTTCTCAAGTATCATTAACATTACTCTTATTAGGAATATTAAATTTAGCAATATTTTTATTTTTAATTTAATTTTTAATTACAATTAGTCTTAATTTGGTGATTAAATATTTCGGACAGCTCCGCTGACTTCGCACGTACGAGTGGTATGAAGGTACTCATATATACTGTACACAGTATGTACCGCGCGGATCACTAAGTGTCTATACTGCCGCAGGACTTATTGATTGATTAGATCATCCGACCGCTACACTCCGAGGTGTGTGTCGCGGCTCGCGGCCGGTGAGGTAACACCAACTATTAGGTGCTATTAAGTGATTACACTCGGCGGGTTTGGTAACGACGTGCTTAGCGATGTGGCCGCGCAGCCACAAGGCTGCAGGCGGGTGTGTGCGGTGTCGATAGAAACATCAATAATTACGAAAGTAACAACAGACTTATTCTGAGAAACTCGTTTTCCTGGTCGAGCGCGACCTTCGGCGGCCGCGCTCGCCGCCACACTCGCGGCGCGCGCCGACGTCACGGCCGGCGCCTGCGCACTGCACCCCGCGCCGCTAGAGAAGACAACCAGTACAGCCGCCGCGGGGAGCCGCGCCTGCGTGGTGAAGCCCCGGCGGGGCGATGGATTTCCCGCAGTGTCGGTGACGCATGCGCGCCGCGACACACTTAGCGCCCTTTCCTGGCCTCACTGTACAAGTTGTGGCCGACAGAAGCTAGCCACATGTCCCTACATACCACGTACGGCCCGTGGTCGGCTACACGTGCACGCGCGGAACGCGGGGTCAACGACCGTTACGTAGGCGCACGACGTGACCTTCACTTGTCTCCAGCAAGTACCCGCGCGCCGCCCTTCTTACAGATCAAGCAGCGATACGAGCGTGACCCTCAGATGCGGCTGCACGGTCGGTTACACCCAAATCCCAAACTCTTGTTTGAACCGACTTGATTCATAATCTAGAACGGTCGTCTTAGTGTAGAGATCCTTGTCTCAGATACTTCTATGATCCGGTTGTTCAATGAATTGAATGATCGAATGAATATTAAGACTCCTTCAGATGTGTGATTCTACAAGTTAAGTGTAAGCTCACAGGCGTACTACGTTTGAATATTTTAAATGTTTAAAGGCTCCCAGTAACTGCGGACACTGGAACGGACAACCATTGCTTGAAACGCGCAGTGTTTGTCACTTTATGGATTTTGGTTTCGTTTCCGGTTTAGTCAGTAGTCGTTTTTTTTTTTTTTTAAAAACGCCGCCCCACACTAGGAATTTCTCCTGTATCGTGGGTGCGTTTCACAACCATGAAATATCACAAACACAAACACCCAGACTCGGGACAAACATCTGTGGTTCGCACAAAGTTTTGCCCCGTGCGGGAATCGAACCCGCAACCCTTAGCGCAGCCGTCCAATCGCTTAGCCACTGCGCTAATCAAGTCGTCAAATTTAACTTTTAAAGAAAATATTCTTTAAAAAAAATAAAAATTTGAACTATTAGGTATATATAAACTATTATTTTAAGTACATACTCGTATATTAATAATGTTTCTAATCAAGCGAAGAAAACTTTTGAAAGACTGTTAATTTGAGACCTCCATATGTAAACCATTCTTTGTGAATGGTTTACATATGCAAGTGAACGGGTCACACTCAACACCAGCTTACACCCGCGACGACGTGCACTGGATTTCGGTTGAGAACCATGTACGACGGCCGTAGTGGCATTAAGCAGTTACCTATTTAAAATTACATGCTTTTAGTTACCAATGCAAATAAATTATTTATGGATCTGATTGTGACATAAACGGGTTACATTTTTTCCCGGAAAACTAACTATTTCAGAATCAAAAGTAACCAAGTCTTTTCTTATGACATCGGCTATCTGCCAGTGAAAGTCCTATCAAAATCTATCCAGTCGTAGCGGGGAAGCGACCCGCGAAATTCCTGCGGCTCTTTTTTCTCGCGGAGCCCTAAATATATTCGAAATTTAAATTAGCATTTCATTAGCTATCAGTGAAAGCCCCGTCCAAATCTATCTAGCCGTTCCGGAGATTAGCCGGAACAAACAGACATACGAAGAAACAAAAAAGTTTTTTTTTGTTATATGTATAGGTATATCTGCGTACATGGACAACATTACTGTGGAAAAACTAAAATATTTAGGTTCTGTAGCAATTTCGTGGCTTTTACAGCTATTCAACACCAACATTGGAATTTGTTGTAAATTGACTATTGTATAATTCCAATTGTATTGTGTATGTAATATTATTATGTATTTACCTACTATCGTATGCCCTACGGGCGGGACATAGCTGTTCACAATTTATTATATCTCTGCCACCTGTATTATGTACCTACCTATGATCCACAATAAAGATTGATTTGATTTTGATTTGATTTGTAAAATCCCAACATAGTTGAGGAAAGTAAAGGTTGTTGCCCTGCCAAAGTTACCCTCCCATCGCTTTGTTATGTCACAACAAACTACTAGAACGCCTACTACTTAACCGATTGACAAACGTTATCGACCCTCTCCTGTCAGGAGAGCAAGCAGGTTCCCGCCTCAGCAAATAGTTTGTAGCCAACTTCTAACCCTCACACAACACATCGAGGACGGACTCTAGAAAGGTTTCGCCACTGGCGCTGCTCTCGCAGACATAAAAACACTTTTACTGAAAACCACTACAATCGTGGTGATCGTCATTTTATAAAGTTCCTGGCAGAAATGAAAACCAGTGCTTTTAACTCCTCCTTTATGCTGGAAGGAGCAGAGGTCGCACGGAGAATAAATAATAGTTAAAAAAAACTAAAAAACACGCTTTATATCGAAAACCGAACTAAAAAATATAAATTATGTTTTAATCAATTTAAATTAAGAATAGTGTTAAAAATTTCAATAAATATAAATGAATAATAGTGTGGATAAAAAAAAAATATTTTATTTTAAAAAAAGCGTGGGGTACATGGTGTCAATAGTTATAAATATTTTATTGACAGATATGAGTAGAGTGATTATCATTTTGATAATATCTTAAAAAGCACTTTTTACTATGAGGTGAACTCCCTGAAACCGAACCTCTCTGAAACCGAATCCTGCCTTTTTCAAATCCGGAACAGGTAACGGGCATAAAAATCTTAAAAATAACTGGAAACCCTGAAGCCCACCCCGCACTCTTTACCCTCTGGTAGGTATCGCACCACCCTGTGTACGTATTGCTTGCTCTGTTGAGAAAGCAAAGCAAAACGAAGGATGGTCACTGCACTCTACATGGTCACTGCACTCACCTTGCGCGCCTGAAGAGCCGGCGCAGCTTTGCCACGCTAATCAACCCAACTGACAAACCACCCTCTGAGGCAAGGTTGGAGCTTGGGGCTGAAATGTCCCCCCCCCCCCAACTACCCACTCTCTGCTGAACACCTGCTTCGGAGAATCTGGAAATCTCTCAATATCATTTGGATGTAGTAAACTGTTTTTTGATGTTACAAACAGACACTCCAATTTTATTCAGGTGTATTAATGTAGCGCTCGCCGCTCCAGGCCGGCGGGCACACGCAGGACACGCTGCAGTAGAACAACTCACCGTTACTCCTGTGCGGCGCGTGGGGGGCGGGCGGGGCAGCCCGGGCGGGCGCCGCGCAGGCCGCGTCCACACAGGCGGGCCGCTGGCAGCGCTCGCCGCTCCAGGCCGGCGGGCACACGCAGGACACCGCGCTCAAGCCCGACACGCGGCACGTGCCCTGCGACCACATCGATTCATGCATACTATCCTGTCCTCAATATTCGAGTACATTTACCAATCACCAAGGCGCGCAAGAAAGATACGTATTCCGAGTGAAATATTTTGGTTTCAGTAAGTATACTAGACAATTATTAATAATATTCAACCGCCAGCGCACTCACCTGGTTCAGGCAGAAGGAATGGCACAGGTCGGGGCGGCAGCGCGCGCCCTCCGCGTCGCGCACGCACACGGCGCCCGCGCCGCACGCCGGGCCCCCCGCGCAGGCCCCGCAGCGGGGGCCCGTGTAGCCCGGTGCGCACGCGCAGCTGGCGCGCGAGCCGACTGCACGGCACGTGCCGCCGTTCTCGCAGGTGAGGAGCGCGCACGCCCCGGCCGCCTCGGACTGCCCCCCGTCCGCCGCCCCGCCCTGCCCCGCACCCGCGTCGGCCGCGGGCCGCTCGCAACGTGCACCCTCGTAACCGGGGTTGCAAACACACTAAACACACACAAAAATATATGCATCGAAAGTTATTACTTTACTCGGACACAATTGTAGATTACATTCGTACCACGATACAGGAGACCCGGTAGTCCCCTTACGGTAACCTAAGGTACCTTGAGGGGCAGCGGCGCGGCGGGGTCGCGGGGCGCGGGCGGCGGCGCGGCCAGCTCGCAGCGCCCGCGCCTGTGGCAGTGCTGCGCGCAGCGGTAGTGCTGGCAGCGCTCGCCCGCGAACAGCGGCGGGCAGCGGCAGCGCGGCGCGCCGGCCTCCGCCACGCACTCGCCCGGGCCGCACGCCAGCGGGCAGGCTGCGCCCGCGGGCCCGCCACCCGCAGCCGGGCTGCCCGCACCGGGGCCGCCCGCCTCCGTGGCCGGGCCGCCCAGCGAACCGCGCGGTATTACGCATTTTCGATGTCCCTGTGAGAGGTCTGAGATATTAGCTACACGTTGATTGCGTTTTAGGTACATTTTCAAAAACACCTAACTGAACATGGAGTTGGTAATACTGCTGCATCAATATATTACTGCACATTACTTTCAGGGTACTAACACGTATGGCGGCTTCATCCAGCGGTACGAGTCCGTCGGGGCACAAGCAGGCGAAGCCCTCGGGATCCGGGCTGCGCACGCACAGCGCGCTACCGTCGCACGCTCCGCCCCCCGCGCCCTCGTCCTCACATGGGTTCGTGCCTGCGAGATGGAGGCAGACATTGACAGGCAAGTACTAAATAAGTCAATCTGCGCCCACGTCAGTAACAAGTCAGGGAGCTTGCCAGCGGCGGGCGGCCACTCACCGGCGTCCTCGGGGAACATGGCGGGGTGCAGCAGCGCGAGCGCGGTGAGCGGGCGGCGCGGCGCATGCGCCACGCGCACGCGCGGCACGTCGGCGCGCGGCCGCTTGGGCAGGCGAGCCAGCCCGCGGGGCGTCGCGCACCACACCCACTCCTCCCACACCTCGGCGCGCACGCAGGCGCGCGTGCCCGCCGCCGTCACGCCCAGCTCCGCCGCCGTCGCGTTGCCGGCGCTCTGCAGCTCTGCGCAAGCGACACATGAGTACGCGGCCGCGCAGGGCGGGCGCGCCGGGCCGGCGGCGGCGGCTCACCTCCGTGCACGTAGCGGCTGGGCGCGCGCGGGGCGCCGGCGGGGCGCTGCGCGAACTCGGCCACGAGCGCGCGCTGGCCGCCGTCCAGGCGCACGCTCTCCAGCGTATCGTAGTAGGCGTCCACGAAGTACAGGCGCGCGGCGGGCGCGTCCAGCGCCAGCGCGGTGACGCGGCGCACGCGGCGGCGCACCAGCCAGCGCGCGCCCGCGCCGTCCAGCCCCGCGGCCATGACGCCGGGCTCGGCGCCGCGCTGCGCCCAGAACAGCTGGCGCGTGGCGTTGTGCAGCACGAGCGCGTCGGGCTCGCAGCCGTCGCGCCGCAGCAGCGCGGCCCGGCGCCGCCCGTCCAGCGCGGCCACGCCCAGCCCGGCGCGCTGCCCCGCGGCCGCCCAGTACACGCGCCGCGCCACCGCGTCCACGGCCACGCCGCGGATCTCGCCGCTCTCCTGCACCTGCGCGCGCACGCCGGACCACACTGTATCGCACCATTCTCCGAGTCGTAGGAGACTATGACGCGACACATTTTATTTTTTGAAAATTATTTATATTATAATATAGTTGTATTAAAATAGAAGTTTGATTCATAATGTCATAAAAATCTGCGAATGGATGTCATAATAAGTGCAGGCGGTCGTACGATGAGCTGCGCGCGCTGCGCGAGGTCGGCGGGCAGGCGGCGCGCGGCGGGCTCGGCGCTCATGAAGGCCGAGAGCTCGGCGCGGAACACGCGGCCGGCCTCGTCGCCCCACACCACCCACCACTGCCCCCCAACGCGCATGCCGGTGGCGCACGTGATGCCCGCTGCACTCCTGCGCACCCGGGGGAAACAATTATTAAAATGGTTATGGTTAGATAATTGGTTGAAGGATTTATTGTTTTAATGATACGAAGCAATATGGTTTAAAAGTAATGATGAAAACTACAATTTATATATTAAATGGTAAAATGCTAATTACCACAAAAAAGATGATTTCGTTTAATATGGTTGTGTTACGCGATTGGTTCTCGTACATGTACTGAATCCTATTAATTACGATCGATGTATTTATAAAAACGCACGCAGGCATAAGTGCGGAGTTGTTGGTTTGCAAGTATTGTACCGAACAGTTTTTTATGTTTGTTACCTCATAGATCGTATTGTTCTTCTTGTATAAGTGCCACTCCAATAAGCGAAGGGAACCAGCCGCTGGAATCTATCTCTATCGTTTGCGAGGCGATACAGTTCGGATGCAATAGCGATCCCCCTCCACTCCCGGATGTTGTGGAGCCACGACTTCTGCGTCTGACTCGTCTTTGTTCCACAACCTCGCCCATCATTATACGTACCAAGAGAGCGTAACTATCGTGCCTAAGCACGTGACCGAGATCCAATTGGTCCCATAGACATGACCTGATGAACTGAGCTGAACTTCGATGATATGGAACGGAACACGTGATGTTGCTTTGTTTATACGTCCCTTTAGTTTTCGCTTTGTTAACCCCCCCCCCCCTACCACTGTCCAAAATTACAATTTTCGTTTAAAAGAGATTTTTATAAGGATATCGAATTATAACAAACATCTGGGGGTAGGGGGTTCAATCCCAGGCGTCACTAAAAATAGTATTTTTAGCGAAATCGTCAGTTCCGAGCTCTTCTGATGGAAATAGGTAGCTGCTGCTAGGTACAGGTTTATTAATCGATCAATCTTAGTTGTGCCCTTTTTAATGTATGGGGACAGCATACGAGGGTACAGTACTTTTGTTCAACAGTTAGTGGATAACGTTGTCTTTCCATAAATGCTGTTTAAAGAACGTCACCTGTCGGCGGGTTCCAGCGGCACGCCAGTGTCATCACGCATGCGCGGCGCACGCGGCTGCCACGCCAGCAGCTCCCCGCCCTCCGCCAGCAGCAGCGCCGGCCGCTCCCCTGCACACACGAGGCACGTTAGCGAGGCCCTTCCCCCCCCCCGACGGCACCGGTTCCCCACTCACCTGTCGCCTCGCACGTCAGCGTTCCGTCGGCCAGCTGCCGTTGCTTGTAGCCCGCCACGCATCTGCACCAGAGTCACCGGCTCGGATATATGCACACTCACAGAACATGGGCAAGCAGTTCTAATATTATCTAAATTCCATACAAATCCACAAACTATTATAACCTATGTAAAAGGTTTCATTTACTACCCCTTGGTAACCGTCGCGATATCAGTGACTGTGTTCTGTTATTAAAGATTCTCAACAATGACATCGATAGCCCGGAGTTGTTATCAAAAATTCGTATTAACGTTCCACGACCGTCAGCCAGGTTTTATCCACCGTTATGTGTACCACGAGCCTCGACTAATTATAGGCAAAATACGTACATTGTGCGAGCGGTCAGACATTTTAACAAAGTGTGCAAGCGGCGCGATATTGATCCCTTTAATACAAGTGTATCCTCCGTCAGAAGATATTTAAGTTCTATATTTTTCATTTAAATAGGTAGTCAACTGGGATGCCTATTTATCACATAACGTTTTTGTATTAACTACTCTATTGTTATTATTATTATTTCTTTTTAAAGTCACTCATATATAATTGTCAACACTTCGTCGTTTCACGGATATATATCTGTACTGTTTTTTATACGTGAAGACTTGTAATTGGCTGTCTGTTTACTATTTAGTTAATTTTCCTGTTTGCTCTAGCTGTTAGTCTTCCAAAGTTGTAAATAAATAAATAAATTATTTTCTGAGATGGATCGCCGCGATAACAATATTGTGCGCCACTCACTTGCACGTGTGGTTGAGGTGTTTGGGCAGGCACAGCTGCGAGCACGTGTCCCACCGGCACGCGCGCTCGCCATCTGCACAGAATACACGTGAGCACCGATGAGCGCCCTTCACAAACACTCAGGATGCGCATGCGCGACACGTACCCGCGTCGCAGGAGGAGCCGGCGGGCACGCAGCGCCCGTCGTCACACAGGCTCTCGTCGGGCTGGCACGCCGAGTCCTCGCCCAGCCAGCGCCGCCGCTCACCTGCACACACGCTCGTCAGCAAGGGCTCGCTCGCGCGGCCTGCGCTCGGCCCTCACAGGCTACTTACAGAACGCGGGGTTCTCGTCTCCGTCGCAGTCCAGGAAGCCGTCGCACACCAAGTTGGGCGGCAGACACGTGTGGTCGTTACACCTGCACAGAAGGAGCGTCAGAGATCATCACGAGGAGAGCGCGCAGGGGGAGGGGGGAGGGGGGGAGGCACGCACCGGAACATGGGCGGCGGGCAGGCGCGCCGCTCGCACTGCGCCGCGTCCTCGTCGCGGGCGTCGGCGCAGTCCCGCCGGCCGTCGCAGCGCCAGGCCGCCGGGCCGCAGCGGGCCGCGCCGCCGCAGTCCAGGCGCGCGCCGCAGCGGGCCGCGCCCGCGCAGCCCGCCTCGTCCGAGCCGTCGGGGCAGTCGGGCTCGCCGTCGCACCACCAGTCGCGGCGCACGCAGGCGCGGCCGGCGCGGCAGGGGCGCGCGCCCGGCCCGCAGTGCGGCGCGCAGCCCTCCTCGTCGCTGGCGTCGGCGCAGTCGGCCGCGCCCGAGCAGCGCAGCGCGGCGCGCACGCACTCGCCCGAGCCGCAGCGGAACTCGGACTCGGAGCAGGCGCGCGGCGCGCAGCCCAGCTCGTCGGCGCCGTCGCCGCAGTCGTCCTCCAGGTCGCAGCGCCAGCGGCCCGGCACGCAGCGCCCGTCGGGGCAGCGGAAGTACGTGGCGTCGCAGGCGGGGGGCGCGCGGGGGCCGCACGCCGCCTCGTCCTCGCGGCCCTGGCAGTCGGGCTCGGCGTCGCACAGCCACTCGCGCGGGATGCAGCGCCCCGAGCCGCAGCGGAACTCCCCGCTCGCGCATGCGCGCGTCGCGCACAGCTCGCCCTCGTCGGAACCGTCGCCGCAGTCGGAATCCGCATCGCAAACCCACACGAGTGGCACGCATGCGCCGTTCGTGCACGTAAACTGCACTCACACGAACATAAAGTGATAATATAAAATAAGCATATAAGTTCATACGTAACATGTATAAGTTGGCCGTTATGTGTTTGTAAACGGGCAAAACTATTTGTAATGTACCTCGTCGCGTTTTGTAATGTACAGTTGTACACCAACAAATTCATTTATAAAAAAGTAGTAAAATCTAGTCGAGGTTAGTAGTTTTAGTAAAATGATTGAAATAAAGTTGACTGACGTGGTGCGGCGGGCAGGTCCTTGCCGGGCAGTCGTCCTCGTCGTCCCCGTCCAGGCAGTCGCGCCGGCCGTCGCAGCGCGCCGCCGCCGGCACGCAGCGGGCCGCCGCGCCGCGCGAGCTGTTCCCGCGGCACTTCCACTGCGACGCCAGGCACGTGAACTGCAACACACCCTCGGCGTCACGGGCGCCCGGCGGCCGGCGCCGGGGGGGCCCGCTGCCTACCTTGTCGCAGTCGCGCTCGTCCGAGCCGTCGCCGCAGTGCGGCGCGCCGTCGCAGATGTGCGACGGGTGCACGCAGCGCCCGTTGTCGCACTGGAACTGGCCGGGCGAGCAGCGGAAGGGCGGGCAGGAGGCGGGCTCGTCGCTGCCGTCGCCGCAGTCGTCCTGCGTGTCGCAGCGCCACCAGAACGGGATGCACTTGAGCGCCTCGGCGCACACGAAGTGCGCAGACGTGCAGTTGGGCGTGCAGGAGCGGCCGTCGGGGGCCAGCAGCCAGTGCTCGGGGCAGGCGCAGCGCGCGCCGGCCGCGCTGGGCGCCGCGCCGGCGGGGGCGGGCGTCAGCAGGCACAGCCCCGAGCAGTTGAGCGCCGCGCACTGCGCCGCCAGCGCGGGCGCGGCCGGCTGGCGCGCCGAGTGGTACACGCGCAGGTCCATGGGCTTGTGCACAGTGTGCAGCACGGTGCGGCAGTCGTAGGCTCCGCCCGCGCCGGCCGCGCTGCCGTTGGCGGGCGCGGCGTAGCGCATGTCGGGGCGGCGCCGGCAGCTCTCGATGGCGCGCGTCTCCCAGTCCGACCAGTACACGCGCCCGTCCCACACGGCCAGCGCGAACACGTGGTGCAGCCTCAGCCACGGCATGCGCTCTGCACGGGTAAGGTACGATTTAAGATTGCGGTAAATCGTGCAGCAGCGGGATCGCGTGGTTAGTTTGAATGACGTCGGACATGAAGGAGACAAAGCGCCGTACCCCTGGAGAACAGCACGCGCACGTTGCCGCCGTCCAGGTCGGCGACGGCGATGTAGTCCTCGCGCGCGTCCGCGAAGTACAGCTCGTTGGAGGCGGGCGACACGGTGAGCGCGTTGGGCCAGTACAGCCCCGCGCCCACCAGCACGCGGCGCGCCGAGCCGTCCATGCCGGCGCGCCCGATGTGCGGCGCCGCGCCCCAGTCCGACCAGTACAGTGTGCTGCACAATATTAAAAGCATGCTTTTGAAAAGTAAAAAAGAAGCCCTAACCATATTTTACTGTCGAAATGTTATTATAAATTAGACGATTTTTGTAAAGACCCTGATTTTTTTCCGCCGTGGAATAAACCGCAATTGGGGCTAAAGTATTTTAACCGCGTTGCGGCCTCGGCCTAAAGCGGTCACGTACCCGTGCGCAGGGTGCAGCGCAAGCGCACGCGGCTCGCTGAGCTGGCCGCGCAGCAACACGCGGCGGTGCGAGCCATCGACGCGGGACACCTCGATGGTGTCGGTGCCCTTGTCGCACCAGTACAGGTTGCCGCCCACCCAGTCCACGGCCAGCCCGTCGGGGTTCTGCAGCGTGGCGCCGTGCAGCAGCTGCGGCGCGCCGGCGCCGGGCGCGGCGGGCGCGGGCGCGCATGCGCGGCGGATGGCCGACCCCAGGCGCGTCACGTCCGACCAGTACAGGCAGCCGCGCGCCCACTGCAGGTCCAGCGCCACGGCGTTGGTGAGGTCGTGCACCAGCAGCGCGCCCGGCGCCGCGCCGCCCAGCGCCACGCGCCGGATGTAGTAGCGGTTGGTGAACACCAGGCTGGCGCGCTCGTCTGCAACACGACCGCGGTCAGCGGCGCCCGGCGTGCGCGCGCGCATGCCAAACGCACTCACCTGTCGCGGGCGTGCGCGCGCGCAGGCCAAACGCACTCACCTGTCGCGGGCGTGCGCGCGCGCAGGCCAAACGCACTCACCTGTCGCGGGCGTGCGCGCGCGCAGGCCAAACGCACTCACCTGTCGCGGGCGTGCGCGCGCGCAGGCCAAACGCACTCACCTGTCGCGGGCGTGCGCGCGCGCAGGCCAAACGCACTCACCTGTCGCGGGCGTGCGCGCGCGCAGGCCAAACGCACTCACCTGTCGCGGGCGTGCGCGCGCGCAGGCCAAACGCACTCACCTGTCGCGGGCGTGCGCGCGCGCAGGCCAATCGCACTCACCTGTCGCGGGCGTGCAGGCGGCGCCGTCGGCCATCAGCCGGTAGCCCTCCGCGCACGAGCACACGAAGCTGCCCAGCGTGTTCCTGTCGACACGACGAACATTTATTTATTTTTATTTATTTATTTCAACCACTTACATCTATCATCACAGGTAATATAACCTAATACAATAGTGTAATTACTTAAATATATATAAAAAACAAACATAACAATCAACAAGTATTACCTACTAACTATCAGACATTATGCAATATGCGGCCAGTGTGAATGTATTCAAAGTGCAGTTGAATAAGTCGGTTTGCTGCGACATCGCGTTGAGCGTACAAAGAGCGCGTGTAATGGGCGCGTGCTGCAGGAGGTTGGTGCGCGCGCGCGGTACCGAAAGCAGCGGCGGTCGCCGCCGCCGCCCCACGTAGTCATCAGGCACACACAACCCAACGGTACGTAAGACGTCTGGGTTGTGTATTTTACCACGTATTACTTTAAATAAGTAAGCAGCGATGGCTACTTCCCTTCTTACTTCTAACTTATAGTAGCCCGTCATGCCAAGAATAAAAAGAGTGGGATACAACAGTGGGTATCCAGGATACACACCATACAGTTTTAAATACAAGAATCTTATAAATTTATTTTGGACACGTTCTAACATTAATTTATATTTTGCTTCATGTGGCGACCAAACTACAGCATTACATTCTAGATGACTTTTTACAAGCGCTTCGTATAATGACTTTAAAGCACTGATGTTCGTGAATTGGTTTGCTAGCCGTAGGACAAGTCCTAAGTTGCGGTAAGCCTTTTTACAAACCTCGGTAATGTGTCTTCGAAAATGCATATCCGTAGTAAAGCGCACGCCTAGGTCCTTAACTTCAGTAACACGCTGCAGCGGCGTTCCGTCCATGATGTATTGATGATGACTCTGAATACGCGCACGGGTAAATGATAACACGGAACACTTGGCCACATTGAAATACAATTTATTATTAACGCTCCACTCTACGACCCGATTTATGTCCTGCTGCAGTATGTCGTGATCTGATTTTCCCGTTATACTAAGAACTAATTTCAGGTCATCAGCAAATAACAAGGGTGTAGACTTATTGACTACTTTCGGTAAGTCGTTGATGGTTATAATAAAAAGGAGAGGCCCTAAATTACTGCCCTGACTCACACCTGATCTCGTATAGTACGGTTCGGAAAGCTGTCCATTACAGTCAACGTACTGGCATCGATCTCGTAAATAGCTGGCAAAAAACGATAACGTATGCGATGTGCAGCCTACTCTAGCTAACTTAGATAAAAGGATATCGTTATCTACCGCGTCGAAAGCTTTCCTAAAATCAAAGTAGGCCACATCTACTTGATGTCCAGCATCCACCGTTGGTACTATATGCGTCATAAGGTCCAGCAGGTTCCCTGTTGTCCCCCGACCCGGCCGGAAACCATGCTGTGCGTCGGACAAAAGCGCGCTTATTTGTGGGTACATGCTATTGTGAATAGTTGACTCAAACACTTTAGCTGGAGTCCATAATACCGCCACAGGTCTATAATCACTAGGTGCTGAACCTCCGCTACCCTTCGGCACTGGTACAACCCGAGTGAGTTTCCAACGATCTGGAAACTTGGCTGTCCTGATACAGATGTTGAATAAGTATAGCAATGGTCTCACTAACACCTCCCTACAATCCCTAAAAACAAACACCGGAATGCCATCGGGCCCTGCAGAGCGTTTCGACGGCAAACGTGCGAGCGCGCGCCGGACGTCGGCGGGGCGCATGCGCGCTAGGTGCGCCCAAGCGCCCGGCGCCGCGCCCGCATCCACGCTCGCACCCGCCGCCGCCACGCTTAGTACAGGAGGCTCCGGATTGTACACCGATTGAAAGAACCGAGCGAATTCATTTGCACATTCGTATTCGGATAATTCTCGTCCGTCTTTGATTATCCTCCGGTTGCTGGTATTGCCTTTCCTAGATCGTACGTATCCCCAAAACGCTCGCGGATCTCGCGCCAAGTGATCTTGCACCCGGTTGCGGTACTGGTCATGCGCCTTCAAGGTCTCGGCTTTAACTCTCGCCCTACAACGTGAGAATTCTTCATAATCACTGTGCAATTTACTCGATTTATATTTTTTGTGTAATTTATATTTCAGTTTAATATCTTTAATAATTTTAGCAGTGTACCAAACCGGATAAATGTATCTATTATTCATGGTATTAATATTTTTTGGAGGAATGTATTTGTCAAAAATGTCATATATTTTATCATAAAATAAATTTAAAACTACGTCCGGGTCTTCTAAATAATACATCTCACTCCAGTCTATTGTACTTAATGAACTATATATTTGATTGAAGTCAGCTTTACTGAAGTCCCATAATTTACGAGTTATCGGGTACTGAGAGTGTCGCGTACGCGGCGATGCGGGAGGCACAGATGGCGGGGGGCGCGGAAGCGGCGCGCGCACGCCGGTCTCGACTCGCACAGCAAGTGGTGGATGGTACGCGTCTTCGGGCTGCAGGCCCTCGTCCGCGGCGCTCACCGACACGCCACCGCGCGCGCTCAACACGAGGTCTAACTGCCTATTGTTACAATTGGGTACCGCGTTGCATTGAATAAACTCACCGAAGGCCATAAAATATTCGTAATAATTAGAAATGTTGTTGTTACACGAGTACATATTGAAGTCCCCTAATATAACTAAATTAGTTTTATATTTGACACATAAATTTTCTAATACGCTAAACATCAACATATATTCACTCTCGTCTGACTGTGGTGGTATATACACAGCACAGCAAGTAAACAAAAAATGGTTTTGCAAATAAACAGCATGTGTTAGTCTTAGAGCTGCACGAATCCGCGTCGACCACGTTAATAGAATCTTGCTCACAATGTTCTTTGTTGTTGTGTATTAAAATATCGTATTTATCGATATAATCTAACTGGTACGTGATACCACATCTACACTAGAAAACCGCCATGTCGACCTGTCGCGTACAGTACGCGGATTCTGTTGATTTAGTATTTGTTTTGGGATTTGTGTTATTATGTCGTTGTCGTTGTTTCGTTTTCTATCCAAATCCAAATTAAAATAAATTGAATGTGTTATTATATCAACAAATGTTATAATTGTACCTTCAATGAATCAATATAAAGTATTCACGCTGCGCCCGATGGGGTCCACGGCCATGTCCCCCACCCATGGAGCGCAAAGGAATAATAATATGAATCCAGCCGTAGCCGGGCTACCTGCAGGCGTGGTCGCACGGGTCGTCCTCGGCGCACTCGTCCACGTCAGCGCAGGCGCGGCCGTCGGGCGCGCGCCGCCAGCCCGCGCGGCACCAGCACGCGCGCCCCACGGGCAGGTCCGTGCAGTTGTGCGCGCACTCGCCGTTCACGAACGTGCACTCGTCCACGTCTGCAACGAGCGCTCGCTCTTACCGACCTCTTCGGGACGTCCGCCACTAGCCAATCGGCATAGTGTCTCGACGATTGTCAAGCGCGCAGCTTTTATTATAATAAATACTTCGATCCGATCGAGAAGGATACCCCCTAAGATAACATCTACGAGAAAAGTAATAGTACTGACTGCAGTGGCTCTCGTCGCTGTAGTCGCCGCAGTCGTCGCCGCCGTCGCAGAGCGCGGCATGCGGCACGCAGGCGCCGTTACCGCACTGCCACTCGCCGCGGGCGCACGAGCCGAGCGCCGCGCCCCCCGGCCCGTCCGTGCCGAACGCGCGCGCGAACGACGCTGAGGGAAAAGCGTAGCTTCAGCAAATATCCAGGGACAGCTTCACAGATTATAGCGAGAGCGTACCGCAGAGCATAGGGTCCTCGTCGGAGCCGGCGCCGGTGCCGCCGCCGTCCAGGCAGTGGTCCCGGCCGTCGCACAGCAGCTCGCGCGGCACGCAGCGGCCCGCGCAGGCCAGCGCGCCCGCCAGCGCCGCGCAGGGCCCGCCCGCGCCCGCAGCGGCCGCGCCCGCGCAGCCCTCGGGCTCGTCCGAGCCGTCCGCGCAGTCCGCGTCCCCGTCGCAGAACAGGCTCTGTGAACACGTCTCACCCGTCAGCGGCGCCGCGCAGCCGGGCTCCCGGGCAGGGCGGGGCAGGGCGGGGCAGGGCGGGGCGGGGCTCACCGGGTGCAGGCACAGGCCGGTGTCGCGGCAGCGCGCGGCGCCGGGCGGGCAGGGGCAGTCGCGCTCGTCCTCGGCGCGCGGGCAGTCGGCGGCGCCGTCGCAGCGCGCCGAGGCCTCCACGCAGCCGCCGTCCGCGCCGCAAGGGAACTGCTCGGCCGAGCACGCCGTTGCGTTCACGTGACCTGCCGGACGAGCGGGACGTGAAATAAAACGTATATACGTTGGCACACCATGGATACGTAGGGTCTGTACTATGGATACGGACTTATACTATGGGGTAATTCGACGGTAATAGGGAGGGCTTCACGAGGGCCTCTTTTCAGAAGACTGAGAGTGTTAACCCTTATGAGTATGTACATATTTGAAATAGGTGTATTTGTTAAAAAACATGACGAATTATTCGAAAAAGTTTGTGAAAATAAAAAGTACCCATCTAGAGACCCCAGTAAATTAGTTCTTCCCAAAATTTCAACCACTTTTTTAAAAAAAATTGCAGCTGCATGACAATCCAAATTTTAACAAATTTCCTGAGCCTATTAGAGATCTGCCACTCACTCAATTTAAAGTAAAATTTAAAAAATGGCTTATTGACAAATGTTTTTATACAGTTCCAGAATATATGTCATGTAAAAGTTAATGTATAGGTATGCTATAATGAAAAGTAATGTTTTAAATTGTATGGGGGTTTAGAGATTTAGCAGAAATTCAGAAATATCATGAAATGTGCAATAATAATTTCAGAACAATTATGTTTCCTGTTGAACTTCATGTATGTGCTGACAGTATGTGTCAAAACAAACAACACAGATGTGTAATTGATAACTTATATAGCAATATTGTTAACATGTTAAGTCAAGCCTCAGCAAACACTCGCAGTGTCTCACCTAAGAAGCTGACTAAGGTTAAATGTGTGCAGGGATGGAACAAACATGTCAGAGATGCCCACAGGCAGGCTAGGCATGACTATCAATTGTATGTCTTAGGGGGTAAACCAGTTAGTGGATCTTTGTATGATAAAATGTGTGAAAGTCGACGAATTTTCAAGTCACGCTTAAAATACTGTCAGAACAACCAGGAACAGATACAAATGGACACACTTGCCTCACAACATTCAGCTAAGAAATTTAATAAATTCTGGAAGGGCACGAAGCGTTTAAATGGTAAAATTAGTCTGCCTGTGTGCGTTGATGGCATCAGTGATGCTAAACAGATTGCAAACTCATTCAAGGATCATTTTCAGGTGAAATCTTCTTTGCTGATGGTGTCTGATGCTGACCATGTCCCAATAAAATCACCCATAGGATTTTCAAGTAAGGATGTCGCCAACATTATCAAAAATATGAAAAGGGGGAAATCCCCAGGCCATGAGGGACTCAGTATCGAGCACCTACAGCATGGGGGATTGCACCTGTATAGGGTACTAGCCATGTTTTATACTTTTTGTATACGACACTCGTATTTACCATCTAGTCTTATGAAAACAGTGGTTGTACCAATAGTAAAAAATGTCACTGCTGATATATCAGATAGAAATAACTATAGGCCGATTTCTTTAGCTACTATAATTGCAAAAGTATTTGATGGGTTATTAGATGTAAAACTTGATCATTTCTTAACATTACAGGATACACAGTTCGGTTTCAGAGAGGGGTTGTCAACCGAAAGTGCAATACTATCTCTGAAACACACTGTGGATTATTATGTGAAAAGGAAAACACCAGTATATGCATGCTTCTTGGATTTGTCCAAAGCTTTTGACTTGGTGTCTTATAATAAGCTTTGGACAAAGCTAAGAACAGCTGGTGTTTCAGATGACCTTGTAAAAATTCTTGACTACTGGTACAGTGAGCAGCGCAATATAGTTAGGTGGGGAAATAAATTCTCTGATGAATATCTTTTAGAATGTGGCGTAAGGCAGGGTGGCTTGACCTCACCACGACTTTTTAATCTATATGTCAACAATCTGATTGAGAGGCTCAGCAGCATGCATATTGGATGCCATATTGATGACATATGTGTCAATAACTTGAGCTATGCTGATGATATGGTGCTGCTGAGCCCTTCAATCGGGGGTCTTAGGCAGTTGTTCAAGGTGTGTGAGGCTTATGCTGTGGAGCATGGCCTGAGGTACAATGAAATTAAAAGTGAGTTTATGTTATTTAAATGTAAAAATAAAAACAATATCTTAATACCACCCATATTACTTAACGGTGTACCTCTAAGTCGTGTTACTCAGTTTAAATATCTGGGACAAATTGTTACCGAGAATTTGAGTGATGAATTAGACATCGAGAGGGAGCGCAGGGCATTGTCAGTGCGCGGTAATATGTTGGCACACAGGTTCGCTCGGAGTACTGCTCCTGTTAAAATAACATTGTTCAAGGCATTCTGCCAGACATTCTACACGAGCGGCCTGTGGGTAAACTTTACACAAAAACCCTACAATGCCTTGCGCGTCCAGTATAATAATGTGTTCAGGGCACTGTTCCGGCTCCCTCGATATTGCAGCGCATCCGGCATGTTTGCTGATGCCAGCGTAGATGACTTTTACGCAATTATGCGTAAAAAAGTCGCGTCGGTGATGCAACGAGTGCGGGGGAGCCGGAATAGCGTCCTAAAAATGTTTGGCGAGAGAACTGATACTGTTCTGCTCAGTAGGTACACTGAACTACATGTGTTGCGAGATCGGTGAGCCTACTGGGTAGGCATTAATGGTGTCTAATTATAGCTGGTAGATTTTAATTACTAACATTAGTTATAAGTAATATTTCTGCTACTAACAAACAACCATTCTTCTTTTATTTGTCTATGGACTGTGTTGTCTGCAATAAATGATTTTTATTTTTATTTTATTTATTTATTTAATGTAATAGTATGGTATAATATTGTATTTTAATTAAATACTAAAATGTTGCATGCCGGTTTAACGGTGAAACATGCAGCACTCTGTGATATTATGAACATCTTTGTAAACCATGTTTCAGGCAAATAAAGTTCTTATTCTTATTCTCAGTAATAGTTACGGGAATCATATCGGGGTACCCTCAGATATAATTATCTTTTCAAAGTGACTCAATATAACTATCTATGCTTTAAAAAAGAAACATTTGATCGAATTATTTTCTTCAAGTAGAGCGATGACAAATTGGAGCGCTGTAGCGATTTTTGTTAAGATATATGAGAGTAGTTGCAGCGATAATCTAAACATTTAACAACATTTTATTATTTATTCTATAAAGCAGTTATGAGAGCATTCTTAAATGTTTTTAGTCTGAATTAGATGAATATAAGTATTTGGCACCGACTTCCACTTCGCTATGGAAAAATGAAGTGAATGAAATCTTACTTTTCACTTTTGAGTTCCTGTTTTTTGAAGGCGGTTTTTATTTATTCACATTGTTTTGTGATTCTTAGGATTCATCCACCCCAGACTTTTATTTGAAACCTAACAAAGAACCCTCTCAAACAATACCTCACACGATACTATTAAAGTGGTAGAAGGGGGGACAACGTACCCCCTCCCCCTCTTCCTTGTTTCTGGTCAGTCATCGACTACTACTAAAGCAATATTTCGTGTTACGACAGTTCTGCTACGATTTTATGATGCGTTGAGTTCCGAATCTCCGAAGTTCATAATCAGATCTGTATGAAATTTAAATGGACCATTTCGGAATAAACCGCTTTCCTAAAAAGATTTTTGCAAATTCGTCTTTTGATGTCGAAGTCATGCCCGAACATACGTAAAATAATATACATATATAAACATTCGAACTGACAACCTCCTCCTTTTAAAAGTCAGTTAATAATAGCATGTAAAAAGACGGACTTAATGCCTTAGGCATTTTCTACCAGTCGACCTTAGAGCGATGTCATCATCATCATCATCAGCCGGAAGACGTCCACTGCTGGACAAAGGCCTCCCCCTTAGAACGCCACAAAGAACGACAGCTTGCCAATTCCATCCACCGGTTGCCCAACGGTTGGGCAACCGGTGGATTAGAGCGATGTACAGACAAGTATTAGGTAGAAGTACACATCGATGCTAAATTAACAAACATACATGAAACAAAACAATAACAAAATAATGGATTTTACTAAGAAGGTAGAGTTAAGATAATCAGTACGGAGATTGTGCGATGAAGGACACGGAAGGAGACTAATGTTAGAAGAACGAACAAATTTTGTTATTATTATAAAAAAGAAAACTAAAGTGAGAATATAGATAAGACGGAGAGTTGGGGGAGATCAGAATCGAGAATACAGTGGTTAACGCACGCATGTAACGACGCTCACGACTAAGCAACCACTAGGCACCCAACCGCCGGGAATAGTTAAACTGTGTAGTTCGCGGAGACTCCTACAACTACCAAGTATGATTGCTTGACACTCAGTCGGATTTACTCTACAGAAGGACAAAGTGGATAAGCCGTCCACAGACATAAGCCTCGAGCACTTTAGATAGAAAAGAAAGGATACAGATTGGTCGGAAGGACCTGGGTAGAGAATGGCTCGGTATTTTCGATGTTTAGTGCTGCGTGCACGAGAGGTACGTACGGCAGTGCAGGCTCTCGTCCGAGCCGTCCGGGCAGTCGGCGCGCCCGTCGCAGCGCCAGCCCAGCGGCACGCACTCCCCGCCGCCGCACGCGAACTGCGAGCCCCCGCACGCCGCCCCGACCTGCTCGCCGGCGGCCGCCGTGCTCGTCTCTGGCGGTATCGATTCTGCGAATATATGAACACTTGAGATTGAAAAAGTGAGTGTAGTGGGGGGACCGGCAGCTGTCGCAAGGAATAGGTAAACTCGGCAATGAATCGTTGTAAATCAATACCTGAGTTAAAACAGTATAGAAACCTGTGTGCAGGGCGCAGTCGGCGTGCAGGCAGGCGGGGCAGCCGCGCTCGTCGGAGCCGTCGGCGCAGTTGTCCAGGCCGTCGCAGCGCGCCGCCAGCGGCACGCAGGCGCCGTCGTCGCAGCGGTAGTGCAGCGCCGGGCACGCGCAGCCCGCCTCGTCGGCGCCGTCGTCGCAGTCGGCGCGGCCGTCGCAGGCGCGCGCCGCGGCCACGCAGCGCCCGCCCAGCCCGCAGCGCACGCTGCCCGCCGGGCACGCGCGCGACGCTGCAACACATGGCTACCTGAGCGTCTGCCGCTCACCGATAAGGACTCCGTGTGCATTACGACACAGTTTTCCTAACTAATATCACTGTTAACGCACAAATAATTTTATTATATTTAGGAAGCAAACAGTCTCTCAAAATTAATATTGTAAACTTGCGGGGACAGTTAGGGTATTGGGTTCCAAATAAAGGAAATTGACTATTTGAATAAGTACATGTC
Source organism: Abrostola triplasia (assembly GCA_946251915.1). Lineage (NCBI taxonomy): Eukaryota > Metazoa > Arthropoda > Insecta > Lepidoptera > Noctuidae > Abrostola > Abrostola triplasia. The sequence continues at coordinate 9,441,944 of OX276442.1, forward strand.
AAATTCTTAAAAGATAGTCCGACATTAACAAAATAAGGATTCCTCTCTGAAAAAGAAAACGCTTAGATAAAAGTGTCGGGGCTCACTGCAGTAGTAGAGGTCCTCGTCGCTGGCGTCGGCGGCGTCGCTGCAGTGCGGCACGCCGTCGCACACGCGGTCTGCGGGCACGCACGGGCCCTCGGCGCAGGCCCACTGGCCGGCGGCGCACGCGGCGCTGGCGGGCTCGCACGCGCGCCCGTCGGCCGCCAGCGCGCGCCCCGGCCCGCAGGCGCAGGCGGCGCGCCCGCGGGCGTCCGCCGCGCAGCGCTCGGCGCAGCCCCCGTTGAGCAGCGCGCACGGGTCGCGCGAGCACGCCTGCTGCTGCGGCGCCACGGCCAGCACGGCCATGGGGCGCGGCACGTCGCGGCGCAGCGCGGTGGCGCCGCCGGCCCGCTTGTCGGCGCGGAACACGCCGTGGGCCAGCCAGTCGGACCAGAACACCCACGGGCCCGCCACGGCCACCGAGAACGGGTGCTCGGCGCCCGCGCGCGTCACCACCTGCCGCGAGGACGCCGGGTTCTATGACTTTCGTGTTTTATAAAAGCTACAAACCAACGAACTGTTCTTTTTAACAGTAAAGTATCGTAAAAAAAAATTGCATGCGTCCTAATGGGGGATAAGGGTTGATAACAGACATGTATAATATTATTAATTATAATATTAATAGTTAGGTTGATGGATTGAAATAAAACTAGGTTTACGGATTTTATCGGGGTTTTTGGTCCCGACGTTTCGAATCCTTTACAACATTCATGCGATAAAATCCGTAAACCTAGTTTTATTTCAATGTATAATGTATAATATTCGCGTAGGTGATAGAAATCATTATGGTTGATGGAGTTAGAGCGAGCCTCACGTGTCGGTGCGAGCCGTCGTAGTGCATGCGCTCAATCTTGTCGAGGCGCGCGTCGGCCCAGTAGATCTTCTTGGCGTCGTGGTCCAGCGCCAGCCCGTTGGGCATGAGGATGTCCGTGGCCACCACGGTCTGCAGCCGCAGGCCGCTGCTGTAGGCGCGCTGGATGGACGGGTGCGACTCGTTCCAGTTGGTCCAGTACAAGCGCGACTCGCACGGGTCGAAGTCGATGCCGCGCGGCCGGTCCCCGCGCGGCAGGCGCAGCACCGTGGCCACCAGCGCCGCGCGCCGCTCGGGCGGCTCGGCCAGCAGCTCGGCCGGCCGCGCCGCGCGGATGGCCGCCGCGCTGTTGCACGTCCAGTACAGCGTGCCGCGCGCCGCCGCGAACACCATGCCCTCCACGGCGCCCACCTCTGCGGGCCGAGCGGCGTTAGTGGCGGCCGGGCGGGGGACGAGGGACGGGGGACGGGGGACGGGGGGGAGACACTCACGCTCCAGCAGCACGGCGTGGCCGCTGCCGTTGAAGTGCACGGTGTTGATGGAGCCGCGCTGGATGTCGGAGTAGAAGAGCCGCGAGCTGTTGTACTCGTAGGCCAGGCTGATGGCGTTGCGCATCAGCTCCCTGCGACACATAGCGAGCTATTGACACCGCCAGCGTAGTATCACACAGACAGAACACGCTGGACTCTATATAACCACTACCAATACGCCTTAGGCCTGTCCCCTTCCTGTGCAGTTGTGGTTACTATGTGAGTTAAAAATAGAACCAACTCACTTATCCTGTATGGGTTTGTAGGGCGAGTTCAGATCCTTCTCGTCTGACAGGTGGATGCTGTCGATCTCGGTGACGCGCGAATACATCAGGAAGGACTCGTACGCTGCACGATACAAGCGGGGTAATGTAAGACACTAGTCGGCGGAGCTCGGCGTGCATGGCAGGCATAGAGAGCGGTACTGACGCGTGCAGTTGCGGCCGTCGGCGGCCAGGCGGCCGTGCGGGCATGCGCAGCGCGCGCCGGCCGCGCCCGCTAGGCACAGCGCCGCACAGCCTGCGCCCGCGCCGCAGCCCGCGTCCGCCGCGCCCTCCGCTCGCTGCGCCGCGCGCGACCAGATCTGCACCGTACCCGACGTGTTACATTCGTCTCTATTAATTCATTTTCGTAAACGTAGTAGCAACACGAATGTAGTACCACACGCACCGTGATATCCTTGAGGCTGTCCCCGAGGTTGTCGCGCAGCACGCGGTACGCCGTCACGTTGGAGAGCGGCGCCGCCAGCACGCTGCCACGGCTCGCCGTCCTGCCGGGGGAGGTCGGTCAGTGTGCACAGCGGTGTGGGGCGGGGGGAAAGGGGGTGGGGCGGTGGCGCAGGAAGTGACTTACGTGTCCAGCCAGTACAGCGTGTCGTTGTAGACTGCGAGCGCCACGGGATGATGGCGGTGCGGTGGGAAGCGCGCCAGCTGCTCGCGCGCGGAGCCGTCATAGCGCATGCGGAACACGGCCGCCGACAGTGACTCTACCCAGTACACGTGCTGCGCCTGCGGGACACAGGGACAGACAGCGTCGCACGCGCGCGGGCCGAGCCGGGCGGCGGGCCGGCACTCACCTGCACGTCCAGCGCCACGTCGGCGACGGGCGTGCCGTTGTACAGCAGGTCGCGCTGCGAGCCATCCAGGCGCGCGCGCTGCACCCAGCCGCCGCCCGCCAGGAACAGCCAGCCGGCAACCGGGTCCACCGCCATCGCTAGACATACACCCACGGCTCACATTTTTACTACTCGGCAAACTTCATCAAATATTCACATTACATTTCTATGCTGCAAATAGAGAGATCGCAGAAGCCGAGCAACAGATTACAGATCAGCGGAATAGAGCAAGCCTCACAGGTGACGGCGAGCGGGTCGGTGTCCAGCAGCACGTAGCGGTGGCTGCCGTCGTAGCGCGCCACCAGCAGCAGGTTGCGGCGCGGGTCGGACCAGTACAGGTTGCGCGCGCGCCAGTCGGCGGCCAGCGCGGCCGGCCAGTCGCCCGCCGCGTCCGGCCCGCCCGCGCCCCCGCCCGCGCCCCCGCCGCCGCCCGCACCGCCCGCGCCGTCCGCCGCCGGCTGCAGGCGCGCGCGCGCGGAGCCGTCGCGCCGCACGCGCCACACGCTGCCGCCCTCGGAGTCCACCCAGAACAGCCACTCCTCTTCTGCAACACGAGAGACCGCTCAGCACCGGGCCGCGGGCCGCGCGAGCGCATAGCGACTACGTACCCGCGTCGTAGTCGATGGCGGAGGCCATGGACAGCTGCGGCACCGGCGGCAGCAGCCCGCGCGGGTCCAGCTCCTGCGACAGAGCGAGCTGTAGGGGGGGGGCCGGCGGGCGGCGCCCTACCTAGGTAGTGTGTAGGGGCCTCTACACAGTACACTAACAATAACATATTCATTCATTCATATTCATATTCATATTCTTTATTGCAATCCATAATGTACATTAATGCATAAATTAAGTACAGAATGGTGGAAAAGGAAATATAAAAGTCACAATTATGGACCCCGTTGGGCACAGCAACTAGAAGAGCGGAAGGCGTTTTATGTAGATATAGAAATTTATTAAAATTATTTAGTTATTGAATATAGGTATTCTATATGTATTTTATTCATAGTTAATATTAATATTCAAATCTTTATTTTTATTGCTTAAATATAATATTTATATTTTTACTTACATGGAATGATAATAATTCTTACTATGATGATATTAATTATTCTATATCTGTCCTTATTTCTTGGCTAACGAATAGTAGAAAAGTAACAAATGTAAATTTTTCTAGGATTACAAATAGTTAAAAAATTAAACTGGAAATCATATTGAGAAACTGTGTAAAAAAAGTAAATAAACACTCATTATGCGCTATATAAAATAGCCCCAACAGTGAACACCGAAAGCTTGCTAACAGCATATCATGACATAGTAGCATCCATGCTCAGATACGGTATTCTATGCTGGGTAAATTCATCAAACCGTGAGATCATTTTTGAAAATACAATAAGGATGCATTGGTGCTATGTTTGGACTTCAAGTTACTGATAGTTGCAAACCATTCTTCATAAAATAATTATATAAATATTAATATTTTAGAAGTATGATGTGACTAAATTATTCCCGCGAGTATCGGATATTGTTATAAGAAACAGATGAGACAATAACAGACTTTGCCTGAACAGTGTCAAAACTGTCCATATGTGGAAAAGTATGTCGTGTATGGCACCAAAATATATAATAAAATACAAAAAAGGACAAGGACTTAAAAAAATTATTTAGACCAAAAATGTAAGAACTTTATATAAAATGGGATACTACAGTATTCAAGAATTTTTAGATGATACAGAAGTGTGTTAAAAGTTAGCTGTTTTTCTTTCTATAGATTTATTTTAATGTTATTATGTTTCTATGTTTTTTGTATTACGCAAGGTTATTAAGGTTATAAATCCTGTTACCATATTCATGTCTATTTCATAACAACTACTTGTAATGTAAATTGTATTATTCATAATTATGCGTCTAGGCAGAGCATGTTTTCCAAAATATTATTATACAGGATGAATTTTTAGACACCGTCCAATATTTTTCTAGCCATTAGGTGGCATTAGGTATCATTCAATAATTCCATTTAAAAAAAAAAATCGATACGTAAAATTTTTATATTAAATCATTTTCTCGAAAAAATTATCCGCTCTGCGTGGTCACTAAGTTAAACATTAATAATACTACAGTTGCCGCGCAAACATTCAATGAAAAGGGTAGTGCGCACCCCGCTTCCCCTACCTCGCTACACCTGCGCGACACATCTATGATCTATCTTAGTTGGCCCCGCGCACCCTTTCGCGACGCATATTTTTACTTTATTTTTGTAATTGATTAATTAAGAATTAGGTACATCGTAATCATAGTGAACATAGCACAAACCTTTTGCTAATTGACGGTCCTAAGCCCGTGAAAGTATGATGGGAAAATTTGCAACTTTGTTTATTATTGTTTTATCAATGAATTGCGGCGGCGGCGCGCGAGGCGGGCCGGCCCGCGTAGTTACCTAGCGCGTACGCACGGCGTGGCGGTGTCCAGAAACATTAACTTTTTTTAGATAACTTTGTGATGTTATAACTCAATATTTTTGTATTGAGTGATACTAAAAGAAAAAAAGCGTATTCAATGATTTTCGCCAAAGATAAATATATCAAAATTTGGACGGTGACTAAAAGTACCTAGTATGTTATGTTACCTGCGTGTCGCGGCTGGCGTTGAGCGGCGCGCCGCGCAGCTCCCAGCTCACCGAGTACACCAGCACCTCGTCCGCGGCTGCGGGCACACACGCGCTGAGCCCCGGCCGGCTGCCGCACTCCTTACTCACTCATACCAATTGGGTATTAGACACGGCCAATCGAATGCCATCATTTTGTTGCTGATTCAAAACACTACTTCTGTTTTGTATGCTACAATAATATACTCCGTAGCAACTTATGATATCACTAGACTATTTAATGATTGCAAAGCATAGGAAATTTTAATTTTTAACCGACTTCAAAAGAGATGAGGTTACCAATTTGGATGTTTATATTTTTTTATGTATGTTCATAACTCCGTCACATGTAGACGGCATATCCGTCTTGTTGCAAAATTGTACTGATTTTTTTTGGTCGAAAAAACTTTATTCCGAAATAGATCCAAAACTGTCGTAACAAGTAATATTGCTCTGGTAGTCAATGACTAACCACTAACAAGTAAGAGGGGGAGAGGGTGGGTTGATGTCCCTCCGGCTACTAGCTCCTAGATTAAACATATAGTATGAGGTATCATTTGAAAAGGCTGTTTGTAAGGATTACTAATACTAGTATTACAAAAGTCTTGGGCGGATGAATCCTAGGCACGACAATTTTTTTTTAGTAAAATTAAAACACTTTAAGCAAAGTGGAAGTCGGCGCCAAATCCCAACATGAGTTAACTAATTCTCACAAAAGAGTTGTAAAAATGTACCTTACTAATATCTAGTTCAAATGTTTATACCATTAACAGAGCAAAAGCACAGGATTTGACGCCGATTGAAACTTCGCCTAAAGTGAAGTGCATAAAACATAATTTGTTACTTTTGAGTTATTGTTTTTGGAGGTGGCTTGCTTTAAATTTTGACAAAAATATTTTTAGAGCCGTGGTGTTCGTTCCGAGTCGTGGTGTTCATGTAATAGTTTTTAATAGACTAATCGGTTGACATAGGTAATAATAATTGAAATAGGCCATCGCGTTCCGACTTAAAAAAAATATTGATAGTCTACTAAAACGCCCTTTTTGAACGATAACATAATACGATATGAGCGAGGGGGGGGGAGGCGTTGTAGGGAAGTCTACCCTCTCTCATGAAAAAAAATTGGTTCATAAACAACGGTGTTATGAGGTAACAAACAAAAAAACACACCCGAATTGAAAACCTACGCTTTTTTAAGTCGGTTGAAAATATACATTGTCTCCTATGTTGTCGATTTTCATACACAAGATGTCCAAACTTAGCAAAATAATAGGGATGTTGACTACTTTAACAATTACGTAGGTAGGAAATAAAATCTGAAAATGGATTTAAATGAAATAATTAAATCCATGGAAAAACGAAGGATATTTAGCTAATTTAAGTTTATGGAGGGGACAATCTTTATCCTTCTCGCGCAAAATCCTTAATGTACAAGGCGTTGCCAAAATGATTATCCAACTACAGGACAGTGTCGTCACAGTCTGACAATGTTTGAAATATATATAAGTTAGTAATTAAAAACAATCGGCCGCCAGCAGCCCGGGCGGGTACCGATGCAGGCGTCCCCGCGGCGCTCGTAGCCCGTGGCGCAGTGGCACTGGCTGCGGGCGCCCGACACCGCCAGGCACACGTGCGCGCACGCTGAGGCCCGCAGCGAGCATGCGCCGCGGACCGCACGCTGCGTGCTGCCGTCGTACACGCGCAGCGCCAGCACGCCGTCTGCGGGCGGGGGCCGTGAGTGGAGGCCGGGGAGCGGGCTCGCGCGGCCCGGCCTCCACTCACCCGTGTCGTTGCGCAGCAGGCGCCCGGTGGCGGCGGCGCAGCGCTCCTTGTCGCAGGCGCGCAGCGAGCCGGCGGCCGCGTCCGCCCACAGCAGCTCGCCGCCGTGCACGTCCAGCGCCGCGGGCCGCGCCCCCGCCGGGCTGTCCAGCTGCGGGAGGAGAGAGCGGTCACGGCTACCGACCGATCCACAGTGTAGACCGCGGCGGCGAGCGACTCACCGTGGTGAGCTTTCCGGAGGCGATATCGAGGTACTGCATGGTGGCGGAGCCGGCGTTCACCCAGTACAGCCGGTCCGCGTCCAGGTCCACGCACATGCCTGCGACGTAAACGCGTGTCACCAGTGAGGATACAAATATTAAGATGGGAAAACATGGGACTGCGAACTTCCGTCGTGTAATGATAATAACAGAGTCACGATGATAATTGAGCACGCACTAGTGACGTCGGCGAGCAGCGGGTTAGCGCGCGCGTCCAGCAGCGTGCGCGCGTGCTGCGCGGCGCCGTCGGCCGCCACGATGCGCTCCAGGCCCGCCTCGCGCGCCGCCCAGTACAGGCGCCCGCGCCGCGGGTCCACGGCCAGCGCCGACACGTTGGGCGCGCGCCGCAGCTGCAGCGTGTGCTCGCCCGCCAGGCTGCAGGCCAGCAGCGCGCCGCCCGACGAGTAGTACAGCACGCGCGCCGCCCAGTCGGCCGCGAAGCCGCGCGGCGCCTCCACGCCGCTGTCCGCCACCACGCGCACGCCGCCGCCCGTCAGCGCCGCGCGCTTCAGCTCGCTGGTTTCCGTATCAGCCCAGAACACGCTCTGCTCGCTCGCCACGAAGGCCACGCTGGCCGGCGCCGTGACGTGCGGGCCCGACAGCGTGGGGATCATGTGCACCAGCGGCGCCTCCAGGTCCACGCCGCGGATCTCGCCGGCGCGCCCGATGAGCAGCACCTTCTCGTGCGCTGCGGACACACGCCGGTCAGCGGGCACGCGCACGCGACGCGCGCGAGCCGGCGAGCCGTACTTACGTTCGCAGGTGACGGCGTCGGCGGCCAGGCGCATGACGTGCGGGCAGGCGCACTCGCGCGTGTCGGGCGCGGCGATGAGGCACAGGTGCGAGCAGCCGCCGTTGTGCAGGCACGGGTTGCGCGCGGCGGGCGGCTGCCGGCTGGGGTGCACCACCTTGACGTCGAAGGGCTGCGTGAGCGTGCGCTGCACCACGGTGACGTCGCTGCCGTTCCACTTGTTGGCGCGCACCACGCTGTTGGAACGCCAGTCCGTCCAGTACACGTGCGACTCGAACACGGTGATGGCGAAGGGGTGCGACAGCGCCGCGTGGCCGCGCAGCACCTCGCGGTGGTCCTCGCCGTCGTAGCCCGTGGTGTGGATGGAGTCGGAGCGCGCGTCCACCCAGTACAGGCGGCGCGCGCGGTAGTCCAGCGTGATGCCGTTGGGCCACGCGCCGTCCGTGAGCGCGTCCACGCGCACCACCACGCGCCGCGCGCGCCCGGCCAGCGACGCGCGCTCGATGCGCGGCGCCGCTTGCTCCCAGTCGCTCCAGAACAGGTAGCCTGCACGTATCTTAGTTAATCAAACGTGGACATGGAAATACGAAATTAAAGATTTTTAGTATCCTTAATTACGTCTGCAACTATAGCCCCCTCGTGTGGCAGGCTGCGTCGATTGCGGACGTACGAGTCGCAACCACTGACCTAGGCGCGGGTCCGCGGCGATGGCTCGCGGGCTATCCATGTCTCCGGCCAGCAGCGTGCGGCGGTAGCGGCCGTCCAGGCGCGCCACCTCGATCTGGTGCAGGCTGCTCTCCACCCAGTACAGGTTGCCGCCCACCCAGTCCACGGCCAGCCCCTCCGCCGTGGACAGCCCCTGCCGCACCACCGCCTCGATGCCGCTCAGCGCTGCACACACACACACGAGTCAGCGCGGGCCGAGAGCCGGAGGGGGGAGGGCGCGGCGTGCTCACCGTTGCCGACTATGACGCCGCGGTAGATGTTGTCGTCCACCACGTCGGTCCAGTACAGCTGCACGGCGCCCGTGGAGGGCTCGCGGCGCCAGTCCAGCGCGATGGTGTTCTTCAGCGAGGAGATGAGCGCGCGCGCCGTCAGCGCCGGCAGCTCCACGCCTCGCACCTCGTGCCGGTTGCTGAACACCAGCAGCGGCGTGGCGCCGTCTGCAAGCGCGAGGCGTGAGTGGCGCGGCCGGCCGAGCCGCCGGGCGCGGCCGGGCCGGGCCTTACCGGTGCTCTTGCAGGAGAAGCCGTCGTCGGCCAGCCGGTAGCCGGGGTCGCAGGTGCACTTGTACTTGTTCTTCTGCGGCTGGCAGTGGTGCGCGCACACCCCCCAGTCGGCGCACGCGTGGCTGGGCGCGCAGCTGCTGCCGTCCTGCTGCAGCCGCAGGCCGGCCGGGCAGGCGCACACCGGGCCCGCCGGCGCCGGGTAGCACTCGTGCGAGCACACCGCCAGCTCACACATCGGCTCGCCTGCGCAGGCCCGAGGGGGATTTATGAAGGGTGTGTATAAGGGTGTGTGTGTAAACTCTTCATATTGAATCCTAGTTTATCTTAACCTCACTCCTACCCCGAACAGGATGATTCTAACATAAGAGGAATTTACATGTTCGACGGAATGGCAACAATTGAAATCAGTTTTTATACCTATCATTCATATTGAAACAACTAGCTTAAGCCAAGTGCTCATCCCCGCCGACTTCGATAAAAAAATCCTGTTTGTAGCTGCAGAAAGCAGATTTACTACATTTAATCTGATTTTAACGACAATTTTATGCGTTTTTCCGCCGAACAATAAATAGTTACAAAATTAAAAATAGCCTTAGATACTCCTTATAACATCAGCATCATCCGTCGCAGAGTAGCATTAACCCGCGAATTTCCCGCGTTTATCCTGTTTATCCGCGGAACCCAAAACATTTTCGAAATTCAAAATAGCCCCTATATTAGACCCCGGGCTATATGCTACCTGCCTGGAATAAACAGTCAGACATACAAAAGTAAAACCTGTTATTCTGATGTTACAAACAGACACTGCAATTTTATTTATGTGTAGTCAGACAGCACGCACCGCAGCGGTCGGCCTCGTCGGCGCCGTCCGCGCAGTCGGCGATGGTGTCGCACAGCTGCGCCAGCGGCACGCAGCGCGTCCCGTTGTCGCAGCGCAGCGCGGGCGCCGGGCAGGCGGCGCGCGGCCCGGCGGGCGCGGCCGTGCTGCTGGGCGCGCCCGCCGGCCCGCAGCCCGCCTCGTCCGAGCCGTCCAGGCAGTCCTCGTGCGCGTCGCAGCGGAACTCCTGCGCAGACACACCGTTACCGCCCCGCACTGAGCCCTCGCGCCCCGGCCTGCGCGCGCTTACCTTTCTGATGCACTCCGTGTTGTTGCACTGGAACTCGTGCTCTTCACATACGCCATTGTCGTGGTGCGGACGTCTGCGGAACACATTTTATAAAAAATACACAGCTGGTGACTATCTTATGAAGTGAATTAGCCATATTTCATCCTAGCTCATGCTCGTGACTTCGTCACTGTGCTATTATATATCTCAATCTACATATTTGAATTAAATTTAGGTAATGGGTTTTACTTTTTTCCCGGCAACCCGGAATACATAGGCCAAAGAATATGCAGGTTGAAGTGGCAATGGGCAAGCCATATCGCTCGAAGAACCGCTTACCACTGGGGAAGAAAGGTTCTCCAATTGAATTTAGTATTATTTTCTGCATTTAGGTTTTTTTTTTAAATTGTTAAAGGAAACTTGAAAAAGGATTTTTTTATCCTACTAATCCTACTAATATTATAATCCTACTAATCCTACTATCCTACTAATCCTACTATCCTACTAATATTATAAATGTGAAAGTTTGTGAGAATGGATGTGTGGATGTTTGTTACTCTTTTACGCATAAACGGCTGGACCGATTTGGTTGAAATTTGGTATGTAGATAGGTTATACCCTGGATTAACATATAGGCTACTTTTTATCCCGAAAAACTGTAGCGGGTAACACCGCGGGGCGCAGCTAGTGTTTATATGAAAATAAATTTCCTCCAGCGAAAAGATAAACCGGATTGATTGACGGAACTTAACTTTGCGTTGAAAACAGTTACCCCAATATATTAATATTGGTAGCAGTTAGTTTAGCAACTGGTATGTGATGTAACTACGATTTTTTTGTGTTGAGGTTTTTCCTTTGCTTGTGCTGTAAGACAAAGCTTCTTGCCAAATTGTATAATTCTAGGTCAACGGGAAGTACCCAATAGGTTTTGAGTGTGAACATTGTAATAATAATCAGCAGATTTTTTTTTGTATAGAAATATCCTTATGTACACATTATCCCTTTAATAATAATAACAATAAATTTCTTTATTCGAGTAACCATGACTCAATTATGTTAGTATTACTTAAAACTATGTTAGTAACATAGTTTGGAACACATTTTTAGATTTTAATCAATTAGTAAATTTTTTGTAATGTAGTTGTCATCCCAATTCTGGAATCTTTTGATTGCATTGATTTAGAGAAGTTTTAATTTTGCACAGCTTCAAGGGACAGCAGACCCGAGTATCTGATATTTATTTCAACTTTATACCTTCAGGTGTTCTTGAGAAAAAAATGTTGACAGACCGATACACAGTCAGACAACAAAGTGGTCCTATAAGGATTTTGCTTTTGCGGTTCGGAACCTTAAAAATGATTCATTTTGAAATGTAATGTAAAATATTAAAAAGGTTACAGTTACAGTGTTTTTACAAAAGTTACTGTCAAAATATATAATGGCTTCGGGCCAGGGTGAGTGCACTGACCGGTGGTGGGGGCGGCCGGCGGGGTCGGGCGGCGCGGGCGGCGCCGGCAGGTCGCGGCAGCCGCGCTCGTCGCTGGCGTCGGCGCAGTCGGCGCGGCCGTCGCAGTGGTACTCCCAGGGCAGGCAGGCGCCGTTGTCGCACGCGAACATGGCGGCGCCGCACGCGCGCTCGCACTGCAGCTCGTCGCTGAGGTCGTCGCGGCCGCAGTCGGGCGCGCCGTCGCAGCGCCACCAGTCGGGGATGCAGCGCCGCGAGCCCGCGCAGGCCCACTGCTGCGCGCGGCACGCGCTGTGCGCGCACGCCGCCGCCGCCTCGTCCGCGCCGTCCGTGCAGTCTGCGGGCGGGACGCGTCAGCGGCTCGTTCGCACGGCGGCGCACGGGCCCTGGCGAGCTTTACCTTTTTGTCCGTCGCAGATCCACGAGTTGGGGATGCAGCGGTTGGTGTCGCACCGCATGAACTGCTCGTCGCCGCACGTCGTGTTGGCTGCAAGCGAGCAGACGGGGTGAGTCGCGAGCGGAGCCCAGCGCGGGGAGAGCGACAGAGCACAGTGCGTCACCTACCGCACGCGCCCGCGGGCGAGGAGTCCTCGTCCGAGCCGTCGGGGCAGTCCAGGTCACCGTCGCACACGTACTGCGCCTCGATGCAGCGCCCGTGCTGGCAGGCGAAGCTCCCGGCGGGGCAGGCGGGGGGCGCGCGCGGGGCTGAGGCCGGCTCACACTGCTGCGGCGCGCTGGGGCTCGGCTCGCGGCCCTCTGCGCACGCGCACGTGCGTCCGTCCGGCCGCGCCAGGCACAGCTCGGCGCAGCCACCGTTCTTCACGGAGCACTGGTTATGTCCTGCACATGACCACAGGCAACGGGTTTGACCGGCTAGATTACCGCGCAGATATGACTTCTCATAAATGCTAATAAATCTGTAAAAGGGCTATACGAGCCATCTATAATATGGGCCCACGCGAGTCTCTTAGGGAAAAATTTAAATTAATCAATATTCTGACCCTTCCATCTCTATACATACTAGAAAATATCATGTACGTGCGTAGGAACTTGCAAAATTTTAGTATAAATAGCGATTATCATTGTTTAAACACTAGAAACAAACATAAATTAGTAGTGCCTAAATATAGGTTAGCAAGAACTAACTCCAAATCATTTCTCGGTAATTGTATACGTTTTTATAACAAACTGCCAAAAACGATAACTGATCTTACCGGTAAGAAATTTAAAACATGCGTGAAAGCAATTTTAATCAAGAAAGCTTATTATAAAACTAAAGATTATGTTGATGATAGAACAGCTTGGAGTTAATGTCTTCTGCACATGTGGCTTCCCTGGCAAATGTAACACCATTATCCCTTTCTTATTAAGGCTTAATGTTTTGAAGACCCTTATCTTCTCCTTTACTTTCGTAGGTCCTCTACCTCTGCCCAGTTTTCGGGCAATTTATTTTATATAATTGATTCCAGGTCTTCATCAATATTGTAAATGTGACCACAATGTAATGAATAGTGATAGCTAGTAGTTTTAATTGCACCGTGGGTTTTTGGCCCAATTTGTTATTTTTTTCCCTTCTATCACTATTAGTTTGCTTTGTTGTCGCATAATGAAACTACATATGTAAATTTACAAATTTGTACCATCTTGCGCTTGAGTCAGTGTGTGCCGGACCGCTACGTGTGGCGGCGGCGAAGCCAGCCACTGCTACTGGTACCTACAGCGAGAACTAACTTACTCGCCAAAGCACCTATTACAAGAGCTCTCCGCACCATCAACAGTCTTCAAAATCAGACGGATGTATTTACATGTTGTTTAAGTGAATTCGCAAAGGTGTTGCTATTTTTATTATGTTATAAGCAGAATGATATTTAATTTAAACTTTATTTTAATTATATATCTTTGTAAATAATGTAGGTACCTAGATTTTAATAAGGTGTCAGAATTTTTGTTAGTCTAAGTTCTTAGCTGTCGCATTAGGGTAAACCCTGTAATGATGGTTTAAGGTTTTAAATAAATAAATAAAATCTTTCTTTTTAAATGAGTAATCTCTGGAGTTTCTTGCCGGTTCTTCTCCATTGGAATGACATTTTGGAACCGTGCAACTAGCATCCTAACGTTTCATAAGCGCCTGTAATAGGTTTATATGAAATAAAAACATTTTGAATTGAATTGAATTGAATAAAAAGATATGAATAGAAGCGAAGCAAAGGAATTATCCAGGTGGTCACCTTGCCGCTCGGTGTCAGACACGAGCTTGAGGTCGTAGAGCGGCGGCGGCAGGCGGTACAGCTCCGTGGTGTTCCCGTCCGCGTCGCGGCGCCGCACCGCGCCCGTGCCGTGCTCGCTCCAGATGACGGCGCCTGCAACAGCCGCACGTCAGGCACGTCAGGCACGCGGCCGGCGGCCGGCGGCCGGCAAGCGGGCGAGGCCGCGCCTACCTTCGTACAGCGCCAGGCCGTAGGGCTTCAGCACCGGCGCGTGCGGCTCGTCGCGCGCCACCAGCTGCCGCGCGCCCGTGCGCAGCAGCAGGCGCTCGATCTTGTTGAGGAACGTGTCGCACCAGTACAGCTCGCCGGCCGCCGACAGCGCCAGGCCGGCGGGCCAGTGCAGCTCGTCGGCCAGCAGCACGCGGCGCTGCGAGCCGTCCATGTGCGCGGCCTCGATGCGGCCCAGCTCCTGCCGCGCGCCGGCCCACACCGTCCAGAACATCGTGCTGCACAAGTCACACACTTCACTTCAGAACCGACCGCACACGACAGCTACCTACTAGTAGGTATTTAATGTTGGAAGCGAGTCCGCTCACCCGTTGCCCGGATTGAGTACGATGGCGCGAGGGTGGTAGGCCTGGTAGTCCGCGTCGCGCACGAGCACGCGGCGCACGTGCGGCGCGTCCAGCCGGGCCGCGCTCACCGTGCCCAGCGCGTCGTCCGTCCAGTACAAGTTGCGCCCTGCGGACAGAGCACATTGAGCACGCCGCACCCCCTCCGGGCCCCGCGGCCGCCGGCGTAGGCTCACCCATCCAGTCCACGGCGATGCCCTCGCAGTTGTCCACGTCGCGGCCGGCGAACACCTCGCGCCCGCTGCCGTCCAGCTTCTGGCGAACGATCTCGTACCTGCGGGCATTGAACCTCAGAACACGAACGCCATTCCAACGGGAAAGACGATGGTTTACATTCTTTATTCGTCTCGTTGGCCGTACGTTAGTGGGGCTAACGTAACGCTAACCTGTGCACGTCGCAGTAGTAGAGGTAGTCGCCGGCCACGTCCACGTCGGCGGCGGTGGGGCGCGCGGCGTCGGTGGCCGGCGAGGCGGCCTCCCAGCCCGGGTGGCTCAGCGCCAGCGCCTGCACCAGCGGCGGCGCGCCGCGGGCCAGCACCACGTAGCTGTCCAGCACCACGCGCTCGCAGCCGCCGCGGCCCACCGCGCGGAAGCCGTGCCGGCACAAGCAGTGCGCGTGCGGCGCGCCGTCGCGGTACGCAGTGATGCAGATGTGCGCGCAGCCACCGCCGCCCACGCACGGGTGGGCCAGCGGGGGCTGCCGCTGCCGGTGGAACACCAGCGCGCCCGCGGGCTTGGCGTCCAGCGCCAGCTCGGTGCGCGCGCGCGACGCACTGTAGCGCGACACCAGCGCCACGGTGCTGTTGCGCCACACCGGCAGGTACAGCGTGGTCTCCAGCACGGAGATGTGCTGCAGCTCCTGCGCGGCGTACCCGCGGCGCACTGTGCGGCGGTTGGCGCCGCTGTAGTCGGCGCGCTCCACGCAGTCCAGGTAGGCGTCCACCCAGTACAGCGCGCGCGCGGCGGGGTCCAGCGTGAGCGCGGACGGGTACACGAGCTGGCGCTGCGCCAGCGCAGCCCGCGCGCCGCCCGCCAGCGTGGCGCGCTCCACGCTGGGCGGCGAGGCGCCCCACACGCTCCAGAACATGAGCCCGGCGCCCGGGTCCAGCGCGAAGCCGTGCACCTTGCCCAGCGCCGCGTCCAGCAGCAGCCGGCAGTGGCGCAGCGAGCGCGAGCACACGTACAGCGCCTCGCGGCCCGCGTCCACCACGTACCAGTTGCCCGCCACCCAGTCCGCGGCGAGGTGGCTGACGCCGCTGACGTCGGGGAACAGGTCGGGCGTGCCCAGCACCGTGCGCCGGCTGAGGTCGTCGGCCGCTGCGCACACGATGGCCGACTTGCTGATGTTGTGGTGCACGTAGCAGACGGTCCTGCGACAGGCGGCGGTTAGCTGCGCTCGGGAGGCGGCGCGGCCGGGCGGCGGCGGGCCTTACCTGTTGCTATAGAGGAAGTCGATGGCCCGCACGTTGAGCGCGGCCAACGAATGGTTTGCGGTGCGCGTGCGCCCGTCGGGCCACACGCGCCGGACGTCTTTCTGCGTCACTACAATTAGCGACAGCGGCTCGTCAGGTGGATCTGGCAACGGAAAAATAACAATATATTTGACGACCTGATTAGTGCAGTGGCTAAGCGATTGGACTGCTGCGCTGAGGGTTGCGGGTTCGATTCCCGCACGGGACAAAACTTTGTGCGAACCACAGATGTTTGTCCCGAGTCTGGGTGTTTATGTACCCACGACACAGGATAAATTCTTCGTGTGGGGCGACGTTTTAAAAAAAAAAACATATTGTACAGTGAGCGCCTCAGGCCGGCGCGAGCGGCGTGGACAGGCTCATTCACTTACCGTTAATAGCAGTGCAGGAGCGACCGTCGGCGTGCAGGCGATAACCAGGCGCGCAGGCGCACGTGTACGACCCACGTGTGTTGTGGCAGTGCTGCGCACATGCATCCTCCCACAAACATTCGTCTGTGTCTGTGCAACACGTGGCATTTTTGAAATTAATGAAATATACTATATTATGTAGTATTATTATATTAGTTGGCAACCTTGTCAGCCGGAAGGACATAGAACGCCATTCAGTGTGGCAAAGAGATGTACAGGAAGTTGTAACAACCGTGTTGTCTAATTAATGGATTATTAATTAATTAAATCTCGAAAAGAATTATAACTCTATACATGTAAAAGATGTAAAGTGGGATGTACGGATGTATTGGGTCTTACCGACGCAGCGGCCAGCAGTGTCCGCCTCGTAGCCGGCGCGGCAGTAGCAGGCCAGCCCAGCGTGCGTGGGCCGGCAGCCCTCCTCGCAATGCAGGGCGTCGCATTGGCTCGCCGTGACTGTACAATAAACACAGCCGCTACACACCCCTGGCGTAGCTACTACGTGCTACAAGCCACGCGCCACACGCCAAGTGCTACGCGCTACCCGTCACGCGCTACGGGTTACACGCCACGTGCTACGCGCTACACGTTACGCTAAAGCTCAGTACGCACAGTTGTCGCAGATGTCCCACTCGTCGCTGGCGTCGGGGCAGTGGCGCACGCCGTCGCAGAACTCGAGGATGGGCACGCACGTGAACTGCCCGTCCACCGGCGTGACGCAGCGCGCTCGGTTGCCCGGGCACTTGAAGTCCTTCTGGCCTACAAAGTCAACGAACATCACCGTTAGGTACCGTGTAACACTCCAGCCCTTTTGCAAGTAAGTAATACGTGCGCGTGGACATACACATGTAGGGGTCCTCGTCGGAGGCGTCGTGCGCGCCGCAGTCAGGCTCGCCGTCGCAGCGCCAGCTCGGCGCCAGGCAGAAGCTGCTCACGGCGCAGCGGAACTCCTCGCCGCGGCACGTCGCGTTCCACGCTGCACACACCACAACACGGGTACACGACTACATGCTCGCTAAGGTTACCAAATAAAACTGACAGACAAACATACGGACGAATAGGTAATCTAAATTATTTTTATCATCAAATCATCAGATCAAATAATGTAGAGTGAAAGGTACGTGACAATATTAATTATATTTCATTTTATCTAATGTTTTTATGACTATGTTGCCTGAAATAACCAATTATTATATTGTTAGGGGCGCCATATACTACAAAATCGTGACGATACTATTGTCGAGAGACTTCAGGTTCACATAGGGTTTAGTTGCGATCCACCACGATGTAAATCGTTTGAAATGTTGACATAGACTTGCGATCCGTCCGCGTCGTAGCCATCCGACGTCTCGTATATGGCACCCTTTAGGGAGTAGTGGAGTGATGCATGCGACGTGTGTATGTAGCGAGGGAGTTACGGCTGTGGTTGGAGCAGTGCAGCTCGTCGGAGCCGTCGGCGCAGTGCGCGCGCCCGTCGCAGCGCCACGCCGGCGGCACGCAGCGCAGCCCGTCCGCGCACGCGAACTGCCCCGCCGCGCACGCCGCGCCGCCCGCGCCGCCCGCATCGCCCGCGCCCACTGCACACAACACGTGCGCTGTTAGTTTGGTAGCCACACTAAACATTGACTAATGACCCGAAATGTGAACCCACCCTAGATTAAAGAGGCAGCCAGATTGCTACGTTTTAAATTAAGTACTTATGTCAATTTTTAGAAAATATTCCTGTAGGATGACAAGCGATTACGACGCAAGTTCTTATTGAGTGTATCATTCGAGACGACGAGCACGACTCACGAGACTATCGACTTTTTTGACTTTTTTGTTAATCTGAGTCGCAGAAAGAGTGCGCAGGTTGAATAACAGACACCAGAGCCGCGAGCCGTCAAACCGCAACACAGTACAAAGCACCGCGAGCGACACGCCCGCGCCGCAGTGCTGGCACACGACATTGTGTCTAACATGTGTAACGAGACGAAGTAACCCGTTGAGCAATTCTTGTAATCTAACACGCACCTGATAAGTTTACATACGAGAGCGATATACTTTATATTTTGTGGTAATAATATCTTCAAATCCAATGTTAATCTAAATTAAATCAAGTATCAATCGCATTACTTCATTTTAATTATTCAAACTGATAATGTAATGCTAATCCCAACAACCTAACCATATCATGTTTAAAACCTCAACGTCTAACTTCCTACCAATGTGGCCAAATGAAATAAACCGGGTCAAGTGCGACCTGTGCGAGCCGGACTCGCGCACGCAGGACTCCGTACTAACTTGAAACTATGTTTATGAAAGTAACATCGCGTGTGCTTTGTTTTAAGGAGACAATAAACTAGACTCACAAACAAACTTAAAAAATAAACATATTAATTATATAACTAGGTACCTACAATCGAGAATATTTTTATGAAAAATAATAATAACTCAAAATTAACTTATTAAAAATTATATTTTAATAACATCACTTAAAATGCGCAAGGTGGAAATCGATGCCACATCCTATGCGTTTGAAGGCGGTTTTTTCGCAATTTTCGTGGTGCCAAAGATTCACACCCAAAAAAACCCTTTCCAACGGTAAGTGTTATGAGGGGGGTTGACACACCCCCCTCTCTTCCTTGTTAATTCAATATAAAACTAGTAATAACGAGCCCACGAAATATCCGCACACAATAGACCATATCATTTTATTTAGTTTCCATATTTCACAGTAGTGCTGCTCCTTCTGGGGACTAATATGGGCTGGTGTCCCGTCATTCTTTTTAAGATTAAAGTACTCAGCGGGCCTCTGCATGTAGGACCTGTGTCTTCACGTAAGCCTTTTAAGAGAGCTGTATCTTCCACATAACGTTATTGAATTTTAAAATAGATCACTAATATATTAACCGACTTCAAAAAGGAGGAGGTACTGTTTTTATCTATCGCTTCAGTTAGTGAATACAAAAATCGTTGGTTTTATCGAAACCTCTTCGCTCTTGCGCCGCTCGAGAGCGTCTTTTTTTCCAACATTGCTATCCTTGCAGACTAACCTAATATAATAGCGTGCTCCTTAAATTCTTTATGCAATAAATTAATAAATAAACTGAAACATAAAAACACATAATAACATAAAATCAACAATCTTTATGAATTCATTCAGAGAACATGCAAACATATCAATCCTCTCGGATACACCATCAAATGTATCTACAAAAGGCACGCGTGAGTTGAGCCTTAGTCATCAGATCGGTCCTAGCGCTCAGCACTGCTAATAGAGTCGGTCGCCTCCTCCGCTTTACGAATCGACCGACACTGGGGGGCTGCAGTCATTGACGACCTGATTAGCGAAGTGACTAAGCAATTGGACTGCTGCGCTAAGGGTTGCGGTTTCGATTCCCGAACGGGGCAAAACTTTGTGCGAACCACAGATGTTTGTCCCGAGTCTGGGTGTATGTGTATGTGAATATTTCAGGTTTGTGAAACGCACCTACGATACAGGAGAAATGCCTAGTGTGGGGTGACGTTTAAAAAAAAAACCGTGCGCGTGGGCGCCGCGCCTGGCCATAAACCCAAAAAAAATATCAATCACGTTTTATATTTATTTACATTTCAAGATACGGATAGACCTATCTAACCTTACACGATTTTGGATCAAGTAACACCAACTTTACGTTTGATAATTTAATATAAATAATAATAAAGAAATCCTACAATTATTGTTTATGTGAGAACAATATAATAGGTCAATTTGACCAACTATCCACGCTTATTTAAACCACTTGGTTGATTCAAATATTCTATTAACAACGGTCACCGTAGGTGCAGTAAACAAGCAGAGGTTATCGCGGCAGCCTCCCCCACGTGAGCCGAGCTCCTGCGGCCGACAGGTCATTGGCCGGGCCCGGGCGGCCCGCGTGTCCTCGCGACATTGCTCCCCGCGGCAGGGTCAGCCCCTGGTGGCGCGCGGCGCTTCGGCCCGCCTGGAGCCGCAGGCCAGCGCTGATAACCCCGCTATCTCAGGTCACACCCACCGCTTCACCACCGCTCCGCCGGCGTATCTACGAGTACGCCCCATTCATTCAGAACACAACAGACCTTTATGTCTGTAGAATGAAGTAGAAATCAACTTATCGAAGCAATCGTTCTGGAACTACCAACACATGCTGCGAGTTACCAGTGTGCGGCGATGGGATGCATCGTGCACCTGCATGGACTTTACGTACTAGAATGAGCTCACGGCCGCTTGCTGTCAATGGAGACAACTGGATCCGACGGAGTTGGCAGCGCAAATACTCGTGAACGCAGTTGTTGGTCATTGTCTTTCCGTACGCGTTGTTAAAGATGCGTGCTGTAATAATGTGAAAACGAAGAGCCCTGACTGTTTAGCTCCTCTTCATATTATATATATTGATATATTTAACTATTTGTATCCAGTAGACCTAAAACATAACTGGCGAAATGTGGGTGTACTACATGTGCACCTCTGCCTACCCCGTCGGGGAATACAGGCGTGATGTTATGTATGTATCAAGTAGAGATCAGGGCAGATTCTCACTAATTTGAAGATACCTATTTCATCAAATCTGGTTCATATCTCAGTATTATAGATGTGTTTAATCTCATCATGCGCGACCATACACTTGCACATTGGTGTCATTTACCTGTCGGCATTAACACGGCCCACCAAGTCAAGTGCAAATCTAATTTTTAACTGATCGACAGTATCGTGGGGCCAGCAGCGGAATTAGCCACGAGACACGACGACGAAATGGCATGACGCGACGACACGTCGTGCGTCGCCTTCGTAATGTATATGAACGTCTGAGTGAACGTCCAACGAATGAAGAGTGGCAGGTCACATGATCATATGCATCGACTCTGTTCAACTGGATAAGTGGCTGAGCGATGTTTACTTCCGAGTTCAATCTGCCACAACTACGCTAATTTAATGCCTTATTAGTGTTTTATAGGCTATAGGTACATGGAGCACATCAATGAGACGGTTGATGCGAGGGAGCAGGAACCGCAAAAAATAAAGCCCGAGCAGCAGATGCGAGATGCCCACCACCCGCGTGCCCAAATACATCTGAACCAGTTAGAATATGTAAGCAGTAATGGCCTTGGCCTCGAGATCTGTAAAAATGAGATAATTAAACTAAAACAAGGAATCGACCGTTCATATAAAACTGTCAGTTTAAATATCTCGGCTCCTAGCTACTCTCCTCGACTAGCCGGGTATTACCTACTCTCTATACCGGGATATTATTGGTATTTTCTAAAAATCTACAAAGTTTGAACGAAATCTAGCCGTTTAAAGTGGGTCAAAATCGCGCCCAAAGAAGTCGGTTACAAACATACAAACAAACATACATACCTTCATGTGAAGCTAATAAAAAGCGTGTAAAAAGGTAAAACGCGTGATAATATTTGATGGTCTGTTTTCTATAGTGCGTAACTCTCGGTGTAATAAATTGATGTAGTTAAGGCAGATTAGGCAAAAGCCAGATATGTAAACCAAGAACTGGCTGCAAGTGCAACAGACAAGGTGTATCGTGCGGCAGCGCGAGCCGCAGCGAAGCAGGTAATTACAACAGGCCAACAGGCCAGGCAGGCGTGGCGCGGCCCGGCCCGACCGGTTCGCATGTTTTTTTATTTTCCGCTCACTCGCTGCGCAAAAACCCTCGCGAGCACTGCCGCCGCAGTACGTCAGGCGGCCCCCATGGACCACTCCACACATGCTGTACTCTAACTGTCAGTGTAAACGGCCGCCCCAACGCGGGAGATTAATGTCGAGTCGAGTCTATTGACATGTCCCGTGTCGGTGCAGCGCGCATCGCATTCACACATTAAAAGTGTTTATGTTTCGTATGAAGCACCGCTTTGTAAATAAATTGCTAACGGGAGCTAGGCCGACTGCGCCACCGTCCACAAACCGGGCTCTTGTTGTGTATTGGTACTAGAAATCTACCTACTGATGGAGTGTGCACATTGCAAGACAAGCACGACCTTCTGGACGACAATCAAACATATAGGTATAGTTGCTGGCAAAAAGAAAGTATCTATTACATGCCTTAGTATTGTAATACCTACTTGTAGGGGCACAACAACGCGGGGAAGTGAAATACCTCACGTCACACTCAGCCGGGAGGGTGCAAGACGGGCGCGTCGCAGACGCACTACCTCGCTTCTGCATGCATACTTTTCAAAATACTTAGTTATAATTATTAGCTCACCGGCACTCATTTCGCACCTTCTAATTTTCACTGTTGTTATACATGCGTGAGGTGGCAAAAAACCAGGTTACAAGCCCAACGCTTACAAAAGTGAACCATATTTCGTGCTGTTGTTCACTTAAGCACGATTCATCTCAGACGCGTACCGTTCGCACCGGCACGGATTCTGGCTCACAGGAGAGTTGGGTGTCACCCTCGGCGCTGCTAATGTAGTGTACAACTGTACACGCTGCTGATTATGTAGTGAGCAACGGTTTTCACATATACCACACAACATGTACAAAATAAGTCTCCGGCCCTTGCATTCAAGTTCGATTCTGCTCACAGTAGGTATAGGTATAGTTAAATTAAAGTGTTAGAAATTATTATTTGAATGCAATGCTGTTATGTTAAATTATTGATAAGTTAGTTTACGTTCTAAATCAATTTTAATTGTCCGAATTCTAGTAGTTAAGGTATCCTGGATACCGGCATATAAGCGTCCCTGCAACTGGCAGCGCGAGAGCACTAACCCGGCGAGGACTGCGGAGGTCAGCCCATAAAAAATAAATGAATAAGTATGGACGAGTGACGGGTGAAGTGAGGGAGACAGGCTGGTGCCGACTATAATACGATCAGGCAAATTACACAACAAATCAAAACGCCGCGATGTGTGCGTTGAATACTTGCGAGTTTTGGGCACTTGTCAAATAACTAGGCATTTAATCAAAATTATAAACATAGTAGCATTCAATCATTAAATATCTACTTACCTACCAAATGAATCTAAAGCTAATAAATGCCAGTCGCACCTGCGGTCTTGAGCTTGTAGCCAGGCTATAAAAATGCGTTAACCTTGCTCTACTAGCGAGCGAGCGGCAGTGCAAGGGTGCAGGTACCTGTGGCGGAGTCCGGAGTAGGCGCGAGCGCGGTCGAGGCGCCGAGCAGCGCCAGCAGCAGCGCTGCTGAACCCGCCGCTGGCCAGCCGGTATCGGCCATTCTTTGTCTTCTCACACAATCACATACACATCGCCAAATATATTTTACACAGACACATCACTCACGAACGGTAGCAAGATTGTACCCTAGATTGCTCCTGTCGATCTTTGGATAAGTTGAATGAATCTATTTCTGTTTACTTTCGACGCTATACACTCATTTCCATTTCAATGACTGGAACTTGATATCACTGAGCACTAATATGCGGTAATGAAAGTGTAAATTATTGTCTTTAAAATAATTTTGAGAAACTTGTTAACACTGTGCTTATTCGAATAAGTTTTATTTCTTTTCGATTCGAATTTCGAAACAACACAAACAATACATCCAGCGCAAAACAGAGCCGCGCCGCAACAAAACAATTATTCTTTTATTCTATGGTATGGTATTAATGTTACCAGAGAGTAAACAAATAATTTCCTTGTTTCTAAGTTTTAATGTGACTTGTCGTACTATCATATATTAAAATAAAATACATATTCTTATTTCATTTTTATTAGACGTCAACATAGTATAATGAGGTGGAATAATATAAAATAAAATAACTATAATATTTTTATGAAAATGGAGGTATCAAACGCTTTCTTTCATCCACTTTAGTACAGTATTGAACTAAGACGTTAAGGACTTACAAATGTAGAATTATGAGTTTATAAACTCATAATTACATTGTGTCTCTTAATCTTAAAAAAAATCACAATTTAATCTATTTCAGTAAATTCTGTGTAGATAGGAACTCTAGTGTTAACGTCAAGTCGTCAACTGTCAATTCAGTATATACTTTGTAAATGTCAAATCAAAATATTCGAATCGGAATTGATTATAAAGTTTACCAAGGTAATGATCATACGTGCAATAGAACTCCTATTATAAATTCTAGTATTTTACGCTTAATGAATCAGGTGTTTCTTTATAAAGTTCGCATCAATTGTTTATGCATACCACATTTGAATAATTACATCTAACACGTTGGAAAATTATGTAATGCCAAATAGGTTAGATTTATGTTATTTGTTTTCATTTCTCCTGATTATAGATGGGTGGACACGGACATGGACCTCCGTACGTAGTCCCTAACTACAAACAGTTCACGATCAAAGGCATCCCGCAGCTGGAAGAGCTGGAAAAAGCCCTTGAGAAGAAGGGTCTGCGCGACCCCTGGATCAGGTGAGGATCGAGCAGTTAGCTAGCTCAAATTGAGCTTGCATACATACATATTACAAATACTGAATTCCAGTTGGTTCTATGCACTCAAATATTTTATCTATAGTCTTTAATAAAAGCTACAGATGCAACAATAAATAACTATATCATTTTGAAAAATAAATTTGTCTCTTTTTTTATTTTGTGGTTACTAGTGTGTTTATTAAAGTACCTAATTACAATATTCAAACATGACTGGCTTAAAAATTCATTAACATGGAGAAAGAACTATGTACTTCATCGGTTTTTTGACACTCATTTTAGCATAGAATTATTGACTAGGTACATTAACATCCAATTTTAACTGGCATTAAGATATTTCTCCTGCCTCGTTCACACACATCACATTTTTCAAACACACTTGTTGGTTTATGTTATTGTGAAAACCTTGATAATTAAGTACCTATTCATCACTATCCCTAGCAGTTCTCATGTTATACCTGGCTACATCACAATATGTTTGCATTTCAGGAATGAAGCTTGGAGGTACCATCCTGGCTTCGGTACTCGCTGGGCTCGAGCACGCAAGGTGTTCTTTAGGGGATTCCCAATAGGCCTGGGCCTGGCCATAATCTCAGTTGGCCTGCAGAAGGCCATTGGTGGAGATGATGCACATAAGCATGACCACTGATGTATGATGTTAGTGTCATGTAATCATCAATAAACTGTAGTACCAGTAACAACACTATTAAATATTATTATTATACTGTTGCTTTACCTGGATTATTATTTTAAAACTAAGAACATACATATTATTTCATTTATTACATTTTGTGTTAGACAGTCCATTTATTGAGGAAGGCTAATTATAACATCACATTAGGACCAACAGGAGTTGCAAAAACATTTTCTAAAAAATAAAAAGATACTTACATACATACATAAAATAAAAAGATTGAAGGGCTCAAAATCCATGCGGGACAAAGTCGTAGACTGAAGCTAGTAACCTATACTGAAATAGGTTCGTAAGTTCTGGTTAAACAGGCCCTGCTTCTATTCTTAGGGTTAAATAATAGAAAATGTGGCCTGGTATTAAGATACAACACATATCAGTCTTAACACAATTTATTACTTACAATATGTTAACAAGTAAACAGGAATATTTATAGTAGAATACGTGATTGTTTTTGTATTCTTACAATTGTACAAAACAAATGATGTAGTATGTTGAACCTTGA
The DNA here is from genome assembly GCA_946251915.1 of Abrostola triplasia. Lineage (NCBI taxonomy): Eukaryota > Metazoa > Arthropoda > Insecta > Lepidoptera > Noctuidae > Abrostola > Abrostola triplasia. Next base: position 9,468,003 of record OX276442.1, read on the forward strand.
TTATCACAATATTACATCAAAGATTGACAGAGGAATAGAAGCGTCAGAGCCTAGCCGCTCACGTGGAGCGCGGCTTGAGGTCGTCGTAGCATGCGCGCAAGTATATGAAGTTCTTCTTAGCCGGGTTGAAGTGCTCATGGCCCTGAGATGAACAATACAGTTAGTACATTGATTAGGGTTTGTGGTTTGCTTAATGTATTACACAGGCAAGGCATCAAGTCTCACCTTGGACCAGTCGTAGCCGACGGCATACGCGAAGATCTGTCCGTTGTGGTTGAAGGCGCACTTGGTGAGCGGCTGGTCGAGCATCTCGGAAGATTTGAGCCGCGTGCGAGCGTCCTTGTCCCAGAAGGAGAACGAACCGTCCGAGCCCACGGTGGCCAGCGTTCCGTGCGCCGGGTGGAACGCGATGTCGTTGACCGCGTAGATGTCCTGCACACGACATCAAAGGGTCGTATTTATAAAATAAAAGTACTTATATGCTTATTTCGGTATAATAACTTCAAGCATAACGTTACACTTATAGAGAAATCGAGTTGGAAAGATAATAATTACATACGATAGGTATGTAATTATTAGTATTAGTTATTCGTTAGTGTCGTGGTGGCTTAGTGGTTAACATACCGTATTTGTATGCACAAGGTTGCAGGTTCAAACCTGGGCAAGTATCAATGTGACTTTTTCAATATTATAAATACTTTCTTAGTCATTCTAAAACACCACTGACTAACGGTGACAGAAAACATTGTGAGGAAACCTGGACTTAATTATCTAAAATCGCCAACCCACAGTAAGTTAGCGCGGTGATCAATGCTCAATCCTACTCTATACGAGAAGAGGCCTTTGCCCTGCAGTGGGACAGTTATAGGCTGTTATTACTATTATCTTGCGTTGTTAAGAATAAATAAATGACAATAGAAAATATTTTACTATACCTAATAACTTTCGTGAGTGTTATCCATATCATTTCCTGTATATTCCTGTCAATTCCCGTTATACTCACGGTGTATTCGGGAATGCCCGACTAGTGAGTATAAGTATAACCGAAATATGTATACAGTAAATAATAGGAAATATGCATGTATTTTTTTCTTCGACGCCTTAGATAATGATGATGATCATTATTATTATTGTAAAACAAAAATCTGACTCAAATAATGAATATTTACAGAGAAAAAAAATGTTATAAATATTATCCAAATACGAAAACTTTAAACGCCCGCCATTTTTGCGCACTTGGTATAACCTAAAAGTTTAAATATCATTTTTTTTTTCGAACTTGTCTCTCGCAGTTAGCTCTGAAGGAGCTCTGACTGCTTAACCGGTTGTTTGGCGAGACCTAATAAAATACCTCCAGCCAGGATTTAAATATCAAACAACCAGTTGCAACTAATACCTAAATAGATATTAATTATTGTGCATCATAATTAATCAGTGTTTTACAACGATTATAACACGCGGCGATGCGTTTAAAATACTTTATGATTCCCGCTCATTTCCGGCACTTTTCAATAATTATTTTTGAAATCAAATCGAAATAATATAAAAAAATATTGATATAAGTAGGTATACCTATGCAAAGAGATTATTAAAAAATATTCATGGCTCATATTTGTATCCCATGCTTATTCCTTATTCTCTATTACGTAGTTACGATATTCCTTGCAAGTATGTATAAGGCAATCATTTTGCTTCCAATTATTGTGAATACATGCAGATTGGTCCCTTCTTGTATGAATACTCCACCCATTATGGTATCACATCAAGGCATCTTTTCAACACTGATAATTTGTTTTTCGAGTCATTAGTCTTATAGCATACATAAGTGTAAAGTATACATCTGCAGGTATAGGGACGCTACAAGCGGGCGCGGATGATATCATCCGTATTCAGACTAAGATCGGTTTTAAGTTCTACTTTTAAATCCGCATCGTACGCGAATAGATGCGCTTGACCATGTGAAAATGCGATGACTATGGCGACGATAAAGTGACGCGTCTGTCTGCGATGTGTGGCCACCTTAAGAAAGCTGAACACTTCAAGTTAACACCTCGTGAATTAGCATTCGTTCAACTGTACAGAGCTACGCGCGACGCACCTGATAGCCTCCGGTGGTGGCGGGCGGGCGGTGACATTTGAACGTGAAGTTGTCCTTGGGGTTGGTGGGGTTGACGTACTGGATGGCCACGCGGCCCTCCACGCTTCCCAGCGCGAAGCCCGTCGGCTGCTTGGACTTCTTGTCGCGGAATATCGCGATGCAACGCAGCTGGTGCTTGAGTGGCGACTCCACGCGCTTGAACTCGGCCGGCTTGCCTTCGAGCGTATACAAGCAGATGCCGCGGTCCGCCGTGCCCACCACTGCCATAGGATAGTCCTGCACATACATAATTTTTTGCTAGCTGCCAGCCCCAACAAGACTGTGTTTGCCACATAACTATTGTTTGAGCCCCAATACTTACCACATCCGCACAGTAGCATCGCTCTGATAAATTCATATTCATAATAGGAACGGCGCTGCGAGTATCCCAGAACTGCAACAGAATAAGCAACCTTGTAAGGTATCAAGTGGGTAGTGTAATATATAAGCATCAATATGGTTCTCCTGAAGGACCTTGAGGGTCTTGTCCCACGAGGCTGTCATCAGGCAGGTGTAGTTGGGCGCCTTGATCCAGTGGCACGTCTTCACTGGCGCTTCGTGAGCAGCTACCTGGCAACCAGACACACGCATTAACTTAACAATAGAAAATACAAGAAAAACCTACTTCTACTATTCACTATATACACATTGTCTATCTTCCTCATCATCAGCCGGAAGACGTTCAATATTGAAGTCGCGCTTAGCACTAGACCAACGAGGCAGACAAAAACCTTCTTCAAAAATCAAGAACCTAAAAATAATATGTTAATCACTTCACTTTACATAAGCAAAGTAGAAATTGGTGCCAAATCCTATGCATTCGCATTGTTAATAGTTTAAACATTGAAACTATTAACAAAGCACTTATGAGAGCATTCTCTTAACTACTTACTTTATTGTATGAATCAGTTAAATCAGTTAATGCCAAATCCCAATTCAATCAATGAATGAATTGGGATTTGGCACCGACTTCCACTATGCTTATGTGCTTGTTAGTGGTTGGTCATCAACTACTACTTAGTACGCCAGTTCTGCTGATCTTATGAGGAGTTCCGTTCCATATTTTCGAAGTTCATCATCAGGTCACCACAAAATTTATATTGGACAAATCGGAGAGTATACCCTATTTTTTTTTAAATCCGTTCATAAATCACAGAGTTCTAAGGTAAAAAAAAAATACAGAAGAATTGAGAATCTCCTCTTTTTGAAGTTGGTTGAAAAATTGACTATAATTGAGATACATTAATGTAGGCATCTTAATATGGAGCTTACCTGTATTGACTGATTGGAAGCCAGATCCCAGCACTTGACACTTTTATCAGTTGATGCCATGAAAATTTTAGTTCCATCCTGCATATAAACAACAACACAACAATTATGAACTAGCATGTGCACACAGTGGTAAGTTGGTGGAGAGCATACAGACATCGTGCCAAGCCACATCAAGGATGGGCCCATCCATGGTCTGCACAGCTTTGGGCACTGTTTTTCCCGACGCCTCCACTTCCCAGCATCGCACCTGCAACAACACAACTCGGCAGTTTAACATGGGTAGAAAAATAAAAAGTAATCAGTAGTTGTATCATGTATGGATAATACTGATTACAATTTATTTTTCTGTGATATATACGAAAATAACAGGTAGCAATTTTGACAGTGTGGTATATTTCAACATGAGTTTTCCGAGATTCTAACTAGCCTGGACATAGCCAGGTTATAAAATAGCTGAGTGTTGTATGACTGCCTCGTTGGTCTAGTGGTTGCTAAGCGTGACTGCTGAGCACGAGGTCCTGGGTTCGAATCCCGGGTCGGGCAAAGTGTTACTGGGTTTTTCCATTAGGTAATTCTCAGTAGGAGCACGGAGTCTCGATGTGTGCCCGGTTGATGGCAATAGGCTCGCCCCCTATTACATTGGGACCTAAAAACATAACTGGCGAAATGTGGGTGTACTATATGTATGTGCACCTCTGCCTACCCCTTCGGGGAATACAGGTGTGATGATGTTATGTTATGTTGTATGTTTTTCGTTAAGTCTATTAACACTTTTTTAATTATAAACATATTATGAATTTTTTATCTGTAAAAAATGTGACTATCTCATTTTTACAATTTAGTACAAGTTGGATTATTTTTGGACACAAAAAAAGCATTTGTCTTAAATGCTTAAAGGTAACATTGAAGTAGTCAACATTATTATTATTATATTGATTATGATCTGAGTTGCTGAGATAAACATAATGTCAATAATTGATGCTTACTGTCTAAGTAAGTAAGTCATGGACCCTGTGCTTTGGGTTGTGGTAAGAATTTAATACAGTTAAGGTTTGAGTAAATCAACTCAATACAGGCAATATTATTATCCTTTATTTAAAATATTCACTTATAAATTACATACATACATAAAGTCACGCCTGTTTCCCTGAGGGGTAGGCAGAGACCACGGATATCCATTTGCTAAATTATTAGGTACAAACAGTAATATAAAAACAATAAAATATATTTAAAAATATAAAAAATAGTCGCCAACCGGCATCGAGAACAGGGTCTTAGCTGCCGATGGTTAGGACTCCAAAGAGAGGAACCTTCTGACTATACGCGCCGTGTCAAGGAGTAACGGCTTTTGCATCAAGCCCTTACCCAGCCGCCTAACGCGAGCCTCCTAAGATGTTTGTTGAAGCTCTTGCGGACAACAACTCTTCTACAACAATTGCGGAGATTTTATTGTCTCACCAGAGATTCTTTGGTTGTTCTTCGTATAGTCAAAATACTCAAGGGCCGAATTTTCAATTGCCCGTATTTTTGACGTTTTGGTATATTTTCCATGCAAATGTCATAATAAAAATTACTAATATGGATACTTCTTCTTTGAACACCATCGATAAACTGTGTACCAAACTCTATTCAAATATAGCCAGTTTGTACGGAGTGAAAACTAATTTAGATGAATATTATCAATGGAAAACATTGTTATTCTAAGCGAGAGTGAATAAGTAATTCAGAAATTTTGATACATTCGGGTGGCTTGAGCAAACAATCATATAACCGGTGGTTAATACAACCACCGATTAAGCTCTAGTAATCACCCTAACCGGTGATGATCCGGTTTTTTGGGAACCGGTGCACACCTCTAATAATACTTTCCTGGTTTGAACCTGCAACCTTATGCATACAAATTCAATATGTCAACCATTAGGCCACCACGACATTGACGAATAATACACAATACTAGTGTGATGTTCCATGTTTGTGAAACGCACCCATGACACAAGAGAAATTCCTAGTGTGGTGTGACATAAAAAAAAGAAATCTTCCACGCACAATTAAACATATGCTATCCTCATAGAAATATTATTCCAAAATTAATTATATGTTTGTATGTGGAGGCCTTAGAGGTGTTATTATTGGTAACATAATAATTATCAACTAAATCACAACTAGCTCAATACATCAACATTCCTAAAGATTCCTCATAGCTTGTGTCTGGACTGTACATTTGTACTACTTACTAAATTATTAAAACATGAATATTACTCATGCTTAATGTGAGAGACAGTAACTAACAGCCCAATGACCATCACTGAAGATTGTGGTGAGAGACTGACAGTGAATGCGGCTAGAGATCTCTGTGTACCTATCCAGTGACATTTTGTGTTGATGTTTCGACCATGTTGCTCAGGCCTTGGACACAAGCAGCATAATGTGATATTATTATAAGCATGAACCGTGAAACACCATGGTTTAAAACTTATATTATAGTACATTTACATGTACATTTAACCTAAATTGCACAACTAAATAGGGTGTGATGCAATACGAGAAATAAATGATTTAAATATTGTCAAATAAAAACGTATTAGAAAAGTTAATTTATGTTAAAAGCTTACTATAAATAACGAATACCTTAAGTAAACGAGAAATCTGTTGGCTAAGGCTACGAGATATTGGATGCAATAATCAAGCAAAAAGGTAAAAAGTAACTGGTTATAACGCGCGCGAGCGCGGGTCTCACCCGACAGTCCCAACTGCCGGAGACGAGGAATGTCTGCGGCAGCGAGGGCGGCGAGAATTCCAGCGCCGACACCGTATCGTCTGGCGGCGAGGTTACTTCTAAGTCCTTGTTTGGATTACTGGGCGCTCCAGCCATTTGATTAAACATCTTGATTTGTATCACTAGTTCCACTTATCCTAGGTTGAGTTTCTATCCTGATTTAGTAGCACGGTTAAAAGGCGCCTTTTTTACTATCAGTTTGTTTAGTATTTGAAATTTGCGTCTAGACTTTTCAGGTTATGTTTATGGTTTGACATAACACTCCACAGATAGCACAGACAGACTACCAAAGTTTAAAATAGTTGTATTATGACATATCTCCAATAACTATACAGTACAGTGATTTGAATCAAAGTAGGAACTTGCATACTGGTATAAGTGTTCTGTGCTTGCATACGTATCAAAACACTCATATTATTATAATATTAGCACATCAGTCAGTAATACAGAATAACAAGAATAAACCCATAGTCAGGTGACCCTTAGGCATGATACATATAGACATATTCTATGGTATTCCAGACAATTCCAGTCCCGTCAAGGGTACTCTGTGGTTCCAGTCCTTAAAAAAACAGCAAATGCAGTAATTATTCCATAGAAAAAAAACCATTCTAGTCAATAGTAATGTAAATTAATTTAGCCAAAGCAGCCAAGTTAGTTTTCTGTCAATAATATTAATTTATCATTGCCAACATACAGTAAAAAGAGTATATATCGTACGTTATAATACAAGAAATAATACTCCCCAAGATACAGTTTAACTTACTTTGGCGACCAACGTTTACATGTTTGTATGTTATGATTAATATAGAAAAGTAAATGTAGGTTGATTTTGGCGACGAGGGCATGATTGTTAGGTATCAGGCAAATCCTTGAACACAATGTAAACTAATAGAAACGCGTACTTTTCACAAAAATCATAGAAAAATCACAAGTTAAGCACCAACTGACAGCAGATCTACCATAAATCTCGTACTAAACATGGTAACAGTAGCCACGCCAAGTAAAAGGAATGACGTCATAGAAGAATGCTGCCAAGATTCGAAGAGTCAAACCATTGAGATAAATACACATGGAGGGGCCCTACCTACAAAATTTGCGTGTATACCTACAAAACTTAGGTCGCACAAAACGGTGGCCTTTCCTAGTGATGTACTGTCTGGTATTTCTTGATTATATAGATTGTTGAAATGTTGACCTCGTTGGGATGCAATTATTAACAATAAGCTATGTTAAACTGTAATCGATTGGAACTTAATTACGAGCATTACTATATTCATCATTTACCGAGATTATTAAGCACTTTAACTGTGTATGGTGAATGTTAAAATTTTAAGGTATTTGCAGAATTATTTTCTAATTATCTATTTATTAAAAGTGATTTTGTGAAGAAATAAGTCTGTTGTATTTGCTATTTTAAAGTATATTGCAAAATATTTCAAAATACTGAACCTACGTACTTATTATTTTTCTAAAATCCAAACCTGTCTAAAATATATGTAGTCACAACACCATTACCATGTCATCATTGTCTATATTCTAATATATTGACTCATTATCCCAAACTACCCAAGGACTCGAATAAACTAAATCTAGTTTCAACAAATCTACAGTATACGTAGGAAATCTGTTGCCCAAATTTATACAATTTTAAAGAATTAAATACACAAAATTATACCTCGTCGTAACTTACAGAAATCCAACATCGATTCTATCATCGCATGACACATCACTAGCAAACTTGTTTACAAACAATGTGTAAGTTCGATATAGAAAATAAGGTATTTACAGTTATAAACGACTAACAGATTTATTGTTTAGTCTACAATTATCATTTTGTATTAAAATTTATCACAAAAACCTCACAATATTTAACAATAACAGAGAAATACGGTTACTAACCTATAAAAAGTCAATGTAGGTTGATTTTGGTTTTTCCTTGCTCTACATTGTTTTATACAGCACGAGGGCATGATTGTTAGGTATCTGGCAAAACCTTGAATACAATAAAAACTAAAACAAACGCGTACTTTTCACAAATACAATATAAACATCACAAGCTAAACACCAACTGACAGCAGATCTACCACAGATCTCGTACTAAACATGGGGCAATACCTATTCAGTAGCCACGCAAACTGAAATGATTGACGTCACAAAAGAATGTTGCCAAGATTCGAAGAGTCAAACTATTATTTATCTCTTTCAACTTATGCAGTAATGGCCTAGTTAAACAGAGACAACATGCTATTTAATGTTTATATGTCGATTTGGTGCATGTAAGTATAAGGAATTTTTTCTATAGAAGAATAGGGCCTCTCCATGTGTATATCTCAATGGTGCAATGCCTTATTTTGACAAATTGACATTGACATTAGTACAGCATTGCCATATACAACGTTTTCAAATTAACTTCTTAACTGCAATCCGAGACACAGGTTCTGCCTAGTTCGGATGTAGATGTTCTCATTTATGTAAAAGTACCTTAGCCTTACCTTCAGCTGTTATAATGTTTATAAATTTGTAATTGTACTTTGAAACTTATAGTAAATAAATATTTATTATTTAAAAACCTTTATTGGTTTCATAAAACATACTTTTTTACAAATATATTCAACTTAATTCTAATACAAAATAAAAACAATATATACAAAAATAAAAAGTTAAAAATTTATTTAAATATTTCGAGGTTCTATGTTCGTTGGCAAGACTCGTATTATTATAATAATTGTCATTCATTCTCATTCAGTCAGATTGACGAGAATGATATGTATGTATGCGCTGGGCGAATCATACATCTTTATAAACACCTAGTAGTTCGGAGTTCCTACACAAATATGCACTAGAATAAAATTTTGTTAGTTTGAGTCGTGGAGTACCTACAATAAGTAAAATTATATTTTAATACATACCTGCATAGTTTGTAAATCAAGTAATCAGTTTAATATATAGTTGCTAAGTGAAAAGTTATCCTAAATGTGCTTCCGAATGTGACTCTATAGTTACAAGACAAAACAAACAATTACTTATATGATTTGATCACTATCCGACACACGAAAACAATGAGTAACATACAGTATGTACAAATTAAAGATTTAAAACCTGGCATGAAGAACATAAATGCGGAGTTTATAGTGTTGGAGGTCGGTCCACCGACACTAACGAAGGAAGCGCGTGAGGTGCGCACTCTGCGCGTGGCCGACGCGACCGCTTCAGTCAACCTGTCCGTGTGGGACGAGCCTGGCGCCCTGCTGCAGCCCGGCGACATCGTGCGCCTCACGCGCGGGTACTCCATGCTGTGGAGGGCCGTGCTCACGCTCTACTCGGGCAAGTCCGGGGACATCCAAAAGGTCGGCGAGTTCTGTATGCTGTTCAACGAGCAGGTGAACATGAGTGAGCCGCAGCCGACGCCGCCGCCTGCCGCCGCCGGCGCGGCCGTGGCCTCTGCCGATCGATCTAACGGTGCTCATGCGCCCCTGCGGTCGCTGCAAGCTCCTCCCGCCGCGGCCACGCAGCACGCCACGAAGCCCGACCGATTTGCTCCAACTGCGCAGGAACACGGGGGAAAGCATGCACACAAAACCTATGTCCGTGGCCGTGGACACCAGAGAGGCAACAATAGGAGATAGCATCTGTTACTAGCTACTAGTATTTCTTATGTATTGGAGACATATATATTCTATATTCAATGTGGTGTAACATGTTTACAAACATGATAGCTGTGAATCCTATATATGAGACCTGACTCGAGAGTAGAAGTTATCATCTGTTCTTATACTCACCTAATTACTACACCTTTATTATTTAAAAGTAATTAGACTTAAGTTAGTATCTGTTGTTTTACCATTACTTATAAATTATTATACTAGTTGATATTTTAGTTATGTACTTACAAATTGATAACTTCAAATTAGTGACATTATACTGTTAAGAAGTTTGTTACATATACAAATATTATTTATTAATGTTTTAAGTATAGAGACAAACTATGTATTAAGTAAAATAAAACTAAACTATTTTGATTATGATGAATAATTTATTTATTTACTATGTATTGTGTGCTGTTTTACTGACATGTGTGGTTTCACATTGGTAATTTGGGAATGCCTGAAGTGTGTTGGACTTGAATGAAGCCCTTATTCATGAGCTAGTTACGTAACAAGAGTTGTAAGCTAAACTGAGAATGCAGTGCACCGCATACCACTGCTCATGCAACAATGATGGCTGTAGTGTAAGAGTAGGTTAATGTTTAATTATTTATTTATCCCTCTGTATTCCATGGACTTATTTAAGGAATTTTCCTTTTTTTTTTTATTTAAAATCTTATTAAAAACATCATAAATCTCATGCCTGTGTATCTCTCGAAGACAGTGGCAGATGTGTATAGTACCCACACCCTCATTACGTCAGTCTACGTCAGTCATGTCTATGTGACGATAAGTAATTAATTGGAAAAAACTAACAAAACATTAAACTACCCAAAAAACTGAAAAGTAAAGTTTAAGAACTTAGTTATTAAAGCTAAATGCCGATAAATGTAATAAATTTTAGATAGTCTAGTCTAGTTTATTTAGTATTTTTATAGGACTAAGAATTATTGGACGTTTTCAAGCTATTGGAATGGAGCGGGTGCGGCATCGATATCAATGGCGAATACATTAAGCACATTCGTTTTGCCAATGATATAGTTATCGTGGAAAACTTTGTAGGTAGATAATTATTTCGGGTCCACCCTTTATAGCAGAACTTTTTACGTCATAATTTTATTTCGCATAGCCACGGATAGCATAAACCTCTTTTCGCAGAAAATCGTTTGGCATACACTCATTTACCATACACCGAAACCCATAATTTTGTAAGTCAGAATCATCTTTAGGTATAAATTTCATATCCATAATAATCAATAAGTATAACCATCATATCGTAGAAAGTTCACAACCAGAATCATTTTTTGGCATATATTTTATATCCATAATAATCAAAAGTAGAACCATCATATCGCAGAAAATTCACAGCCAGAATCATCTTTTGGCATGCATTTCATATCCATAATAAATTTAAAGAACACTATTTTTGCAACTAAGCATAATTGTGTAGTTTTTATTTCCCTGCCAGTAAGATAATGCAGTAAGCATTCAGCATACAAGCATGGAACATGCAGCAAACATGCAGCAAGCATGCAGCAAGCATGCAGCGAGCATGCAGCATGCAAGCATGCAACATGCAGCAAGCATGCAACATGCAGCAGGCATGCAGCAAGCAAGCATGCAGCATACAAGCATACAACATGCAGCAAGCATGCAACATGCAGCAGACATGGCTTCTGTCACGGCTCCGGCGCTGCGGGGCTCCGGCGGTCCCACGCGAGCTATTCGTCGCAGATGGGTTTACGCCCACCACCGCAGCTTCGGCTTGCTGGCCGGCTTCGCCGGCCAGCCTCAGCCGCGGCGGTGTGCGTTAAAACCACCTGCTCCTCAGCTCGCGGGCCGCCTCGCCCCTCCGCGCCTTCGCGGGTTTAGATTACACTCTAGGGGTAGGGCAGACAAGACTACGTGAAGTCGGCTTTGCAGCGATTCATTTCTGTCACTAACTTTTGTAGCACACCATAGTGATTTTTTAAAACAATATTTTTTTTTCAATATGGCTAATAAAATTATTTCTATTGAAATTCTGTGATCTTCGTAGTATGCTAAGTCAAATTATGCCAAATAATCGGCGCTCTAAATAAACGTTATGCTAAACAAAATTATACAAAATTGTAACTCTGACAAAGGTAATTATGCCCAATACAATTCTGCCATCTTAAAAGTATCCCATTTTAAATTCGGACATAAAAACATTAGGCCAAAAAACAATTATATTAAATACTTTTTCTACCTTAATAATGTTCGTTTAAAAAAGTTTATGTCAAGTGAGTTATGCCAAATAGGTTTCGGAGCAACAAGTTTCTGCCAGATAGAGGGCACCCAATTATTTCTTTAAGTAAGCGTTAAAAAAAAAAAGCAGACGAGGAAAACTTACTGCAAGCTGAGACTGCAAGGTAATGAAGCTTATTGTATATATTCTTGAGGATCAGAAGCTGATTCAATATTTTTTTAAGAAAATACAATACGACCTATCAACTATTTAATTATCAATTACATTGATTACAAATATGCAAAGAACATTTAACAACGCAACCATTTCTTTCTATCTTTCAAATGTGTTTCATAGACAATTCGCGCCATTTTCTTCATCACCGCAATGTTGCCGCCTCTTTGGCTGACCAATCTTCTAAGACGGCCGTTCCTGACAGCTGAACGTCCTCGTCAGCTTGACAGCTCTGCTCGCATGTCCGTTCTTCGCTCGGTTGTTCCTCCGCAGGAGGATCGACATATACCTGGTCCGCATCGGTTGGGTCGTCATCTAGGAAATAATAAACTTAAGGAAATGTCCGATAGTCTTCAGCTACCCATTGTAATAGTATCACCAACGTTTTTCTCAAGCGATCATATTAAAACAGGTAGCAATTAGCAAATTGTATCAACAATGAATGGGTTCTCAACCTCAGTCATTACTGAAACAATAAAACGTCTAGCAAGCACTATCGGGGTTACAGAGTAGAACTTGAAAGGCAAAAGCATAGCAAAATGTCGATAAAAAAAATACACGGACTGCTGCAATGTCGGAGCTACGAGTACCACGATGTCGGGGTACGAGATAGCCACAATGTCGCGGCTGCGAGTACCACAATGTCGGGGTACGAGTACCACAATGTCGGGGTACGAGATAGCCACAATGTCGGGGCTGCGAGTACCACAATGTCGGGGTACGAGTACCACAATGTCGGGGTACGAGATAGCCACAATGTCGGGGCTGCGAGTACCACAATGTCGGGGTACGAGTACCACAATGTCGGGGTACGAGATAGCCACAATGTCGGGGCTGCGAGTACCACAATGTCGGGGTACGAGATAGCCACAATGTCGGGGCTGCGAGTACCACAATGTCGGGGTACGAGATAGCCACAATGTCGGGGCTGCGAGTACCACAATGTCGGGGTACGAGTACCACAATGTCGGGGTACGAGATAGCCACAATGTCGGGGCTGCGAGTACCACAATGTCGGGGTACGAGTACCACAATGTCGGGGTACGAGATAGCCACAATGTCGGGGTACGAGTACCACAATGTCGGGGTACGAGATAGCCACAATGTCGGGGCTGCGAGTACCACAATGTCGGGGTACGAGTACCACAATGTCGGGGTACGAGTACCACAATGTCGGGGTACGAGTAAGCCACAATGTCGGGGCTGCAAGTACCACAATGTCGGGGCACGAGTAAGCCACAATGTCGGGGCTGCGAGTACCACAATGTCGGGGTACGAGATAGCCACAATGTCGGGGCTGCGAGTACCACAATGTCGGGGTACGAGTACCACAATGTCGGGGTACGAGATAGCCACAATGTCGGGGCTGCGAGTACCACAATGTCGGGGTACGAGATAGCCACAATGTCGGGGCTGCGAGTACCACAATGTCGGGGTACGAGATAGCCACAATGTCGGGGCTGCGAGTACCACAATGTCGGGGTACGAGATAGCCACAATGTCGGGGCTGCGAGTACCACAATGTCGGGGTACGAGTACCACAATGTCGGGGTACGAGATAGCCACAATGTCGGGGCTGCGAGTACCACAATGTCGGGGTACGAGTACCACAATGTCGGGGTACGAGATAGCCACAATGTCGGGGCTGCGAGTACCACAATGTCGGGGTACGAGTACCACAATGTCGGGGTACGAGATAGCCACAATGTCGGGGCTGCGAGTACCACAATGTCGGGGTACGAGATAGCGTAGCGATAGAGCTTCGATCGTCTGGTAGCGCCCGCGCCACCTTGTAGGGGCCGCGGATCCCGGAGACCAGCTTCCCAGTGCTTTGGCTACCTTGTAGGGGCCGCCCATCCCGGAATCCAGCTTCCCAGTGCTTTGGCAACCTTGTAGGGGCCGCACATCTCGGAGTCCAGCTTTCCAGTGCTTTGGGAACCCTTGCTGACGAACACAAAACTGCCAACAGAAAATGTACGTGGCTGTCGCCGTCGCACGTTATCATAAGCATTTTGTCGCTGTTGATTTTCAGCGAGCCATCCGGATACTTGTCTCTTGGTTGAAATGCGAGTTACTCAGAGAGCCACATCTCGCACAAGGAATCTTAAAGTCAGAATTACTCCTTCGGCACCAGTCAGGAGCTGTAGGGGTGACGTGCGAATCGTTACTGTAATGTTAAAAGTTAGTTAGCACTTTAAATAAAATTTCGGACCACTAGGCACTCCTATAGTTTACTTCTATTAGTAGCATGTTGAGAACCGTCCAGCAGTATCGCTCAACCTGTCCGTTCTCACGATACATCTCCAGCGTGATAAAATGTATGTCACAACCCAGTTCTAAAGACTTTAAGCTAAGTCTATGTCCCTTAGGAATGAAATAAAGAAGGCAAAAAACTTCACCAGTTAGTATGTAAAACAAATCGTTCTTAATAAAAAGCGTGTCACATGCATTGCTCGCCTCTCCTGAGGAGTATCGCAATACAAGTAGTTTTAGAGGCATAGCCTGCAATTTATCTTTGAAAATAACCAGCCAACCCCAGAAACTGACGAACCTTATATTAGACGGCTCTGTAAACGTAATCAAAGCTTCAGTCTTACTTCGACTCGGCCTAACCTGACCATGTACAATGAGCCTAAGTATTCAAGTTTTTTATAATGGAAGCAAAACAGTTTACATTTGGATTAATCGTACAGTTAAAACGTTATTTACACACGGCGTTTTGATTAAACAATGCCAATCATTTGTTCGAATATAGTTACCTCAGTACGTTTTAAAACATCAATGCTTACTAAAATCGACCGGTCACAGTTAATCAGGAGACAACATACAAATCTACCCATACTAATAACCAAATAAGTGTTTCTCGGCAACGGTCACTACGCTTATCATTGCGACTTCTGTGAGAATCATTACATTGTTCACGTAACGTACGACTTACAACATGTTATTTAATTTCTTAAATCACGATTTATATATGAATCAACAGTAATTTGCGTTAAGGCTCACACAAAAGCAAAACAACTAACACGTGATATTTACTTTTTAAAAACAAATGAAAATAAATAATCAGTTCGCGGTAATTTTACTTACAGAAACGCATTGTCCAATATAGTCGAAAGAAATACATACAAAACGTGTTAAATCCACTGTAATAAACACAAAATAAAAGCGTATTATTAACCAAACAAGAACAAAAAATATTAGAACACGTGATTGTTTATATCGCGAACAAAACTTATTAGCTGTTACAGAGATGGCGAACGATCAAAGTCGCGTGTTTTTAAGCGAATCCCACTTCTGATCTTGAGGATCAGAAGCTGATTCAATATTTTTTTAAGAAAATACAATACGACCTATCAACTATTTAATTATCAATTACATTGATTACAAATATGCAAAGAACATTTAACAACGCAACCATTTCTTTCTATCTTTC
The DNA here is from genome assembly GCA_946251915.1 of Abrostola triplasia. Classification (NCBI taxonomy): domain Eukaryota; kingdom Metazoa; phylum Arthropoda; class Insecta; order Lepidoptera; family Noctuidae; genus Abrostola; species Abrostola triplasia. Next base: position 9,483,714 of record OX276442.1, read on the forward strand.
AAATGTGTTTCATAGACAATTCGCGCCATTTTCTTCATCACCGCAATGTTGCCGCCTCTTTGGCTGACCAATCTTCTAAGAATATATAATGTATGTACCGTGACCGCGCAAAATAATGTAAGTATGCCAACTATTCCAAAATGGAGTAGTTACTAGTTAGAAAATTTGACATTTCATTTTAAAAAGCGCGCGCATCGCTGGAAAGTTTTATACGCTGCGCATTTAATTCAATTATGCCGTCCTGCGTAATGCTAATGACGAAAACTGCAGTCGGAAATATATAAAATTATAATAGGATTACATTTCATGTGTACGTTTCACATAAATACGTCTCTTTATTTAAATGTCGAATATTTTTATCGTAATTATTTGACAATGAAACTAAGCGTCCATTTTGTCAGTGTTGCAAGTATTTAGGTGAAATATTACCCCATGATTTGTTAATATTTTTATTTGTAAAAATGCTAAAAGGAGGAAGAACTATGTTTTATATGCGTAAGGTGTTGAATTTGATTACCGGTCTGGGCTGTATAAATAGGTAGTAACACGGAGTCTATAATTATTTGTACTTATTCGGTCAATGGCAAGAACTATTACATTATAATATATCATTTGTTAATTAAAAATCTTTTTATACAAATCTTTAATAACCATAACCAAAACATTGCCATTTACCCCAGAAGCGGTATTCCACTTCTAGCATAGCAACATTAAGCGGGTGTGAAGTAGCGGGAGGGAGGAGCGTACGCCACCGGTACCGTAGTCCCACGGTACCTGAACAGTGACCTCCCAGATCCGCCGACCTAACACTACTTACTAATTTTAGTTTGTACGATTTAAATTGCTTGTTCGCACAGACAGCGCAGAAAGTGTCCATCACTTCAACATCATATTGTACTCGCTTTTGTGATGGTGAAAAGTGATACTGAAGTGACTATCAAATTAAAAAAATAAAGCGTAACGTACAGTGCATCGATCGAGGCCTGCGAAAATTAAAGTTATATATTATTAACCTATTAAAAACGAGATTAAGAAATAGTGTAGTGTTTCTACAAACTGTTCAGTTCTGTAAGTACCTAAAATTTAATTTCAACTACTGAGTAAAACTTTCTTAAAGATTTATTTATTGTGTGAACATAGGTGATACAAGAGTTTTTTTTTTTTTTTCACTACAATATATTTATTGTACGAACCATGTCCCAATAGGCATACACAATTAGATTTATAAAATAAGATTCATAGTAAATGTCAAACATATACAAGCACGTCGAGATGGATAGATAGATAGATAGATAGATAGATAGATAGATAGATAGATAGATAGATAGATAGATAGATAGATAGATAGATAGATAGATAGATAGATAGATAGATAGATAGATAGATAGATAGATAGATAGATAGATAGATAGATAGATAGATAGATAGATAGATAGATAGATAGATAGATAGATAGATAGATAGATAGATAGATAGATAGATAGATAGATAGATAGATAGATAGATAGATAGATAGATAGATAGATAGATAGATAGATAGATAGATAGATAGATAGATAGATAGATAGATAGATAGATAGATAGATAGATAGATAGATAGATAGATAGATAGATAGATAGATAGATAGATAGATAGATAGATAGATAGATAGATAGATAGATAGATAGATAGATAGATAGATAGATAGATAGATAGATAGATAGATAGATAGATAGATAGATAGATAGATAGATAGATAGATAGATAGATAGATAGATAGATAGATAGATAGATAGATAGATAGATAGATAGATAGATAGATAGATAGATAGATAGATAGATAGATAGATAGATAGATAGATAGATAGATAGATAGATAGATAGATAGATAGATAGATAGATAGATAGATAGATAGATAGATAGATAGATAGATAGATAGATAGATAGATAGATAGATAGATAGATAGATAGATAGATAGATAGATAGATAGATAGATAGATAGATAGATAGGTTAGGTTAGGTTAGGTTAGGTTAGGTTAGGTTAGGTTAGGTTAGGTTAGGTTAGGTTAGGTTAGGTTAGGTTAGGTTAGGTTAGGTTAGGTTAGGTTAGGTTAGGTTAGGTTAGGTTAGGTTAGGTTAGGTTAGGTTAGGTTAGGTTAGGTTAGGTTAGGTTAGGTTAGGTTAGGTTAGGTTAGGTTAGGTTAGGTTAGGTTAGGTTAGGTTAGGTTAGGTTAGGTTAGGTTAGGTTAGGTTAGGTTAGGTTAGGTTAGGTTAGGTTAGGTTAGGTTAGGTTAGGTTAGGTTAGGTTAGGTTAGGTTAGGTTAGGTTAGGTTAGGTTAGGTTAGGTTAGGTTAGGTTAGGTTAGGTTAGGTTAGGTTAGGTTAGGTTAGGTTAGGTTAGGTTAGGTTAGGTTAGGTTAGGTTAGGTTAGGTTAGGTTAGGTTAGGTTAGGTTAGGTTAGGTTAGGTTAGGTTAGGTTAGGTTAGGTTAGGTTAGGTTAGGTTAGGTTAGGTTAGGTTAGGTTAGGTTAGGTTAGGTTAGGTTAGGTTAGGTTAGGTTAGGTTAGGTTAGGTTAGGTTAGGTTAGGTTAGGTTAGGTTTTTTTTTTTTTTTTTTTTTTTTTTTTTTTTTTTTTTTATAGTATCCCCTGACATGGTCAAGGTCATTGTGAACCATTTTTGTTTTGTTTGGCTACAGTTTATTTCTATACTTATGTAAATGGTAAGTATATCAATCCTTCTTTTCTATCTATTTCGTTTTAGGACAATTTCGGCTAATCTTGTGGAGAATTCCAGGAATTTCTTCATCTTTTTGCCTCTCATAATTTTCGGAATAGACTCTTTATCTAGCTTCATCTCCAAAATTTGTTCGATCGCGTTTCTCTCGATTCCAAAGATTGGACACTCCAGCAGCACATGTTGGACTGTCTCCTCGACGTTTGTATCGCACAGGCATGATGGGTTCTCCTTACACTTAAAGCGATTTAAGTATGCGGAGAACCCACCATGCCCTGTTAGAATCTGCGTAGTGATACTCGTGTGCTCTATTTTTCGTACAGTGCTGTACGCAGCGCCTGCGCTCGGGAAAAAGAATTTGGTAGTGGAGGCTGTTTCCCCAGACACGTACCTCCTGTCCCATTCGCCAAGCGTCTCCAGGCGAATCTGACGCTTGGCGAATGAGACCGGGCATTTTTCGTAGTCTGGCTTTTTCTTCAGTTTAAGGGCAGCCTCTTTTGCCAGTTCATCTGCCCTCTCATTTCCCTCCAGCCCCGCGTGGGCCTTGATCCAGAACAAGGAGACACTCTTGTTCAGGAGTTTGCAGTGTCTGATGGTGTCTCTTGTTTCCACGGCCAGGGGATGGGTGGAACCGGGGTTTGTGACTGTTTGGAGTGCAGCCATCGAGTCACTGAAGATTCCGATCGTGGATCCTTTCTGCTTCAGTGCTTCTTTAGCTGCTCTCTGAAGAGCAAGAAGTTCCGCCTGATAGACGGTGCTGTACGACGGCAATGCAAGCTTGAGGGCCTTAGTTTCGGTGGCGTTATTCCACACTGATAACGCCGCTCCGACTTTGCCCTCAATCTTGCTGCCGTCAGTGAAAATGCGTACTGCTAAGTTTTTATGACTGTTGTATTGTTCCTCGTCTATCAGGCATCCGAATTCCAGTTCTGCCAGCTCCGCTGGATGTGGAGACTCTATCGCAGAGCTCATTTGTTCTATCTCCCTGTCTCCCAGTACCGACTGGGGTAATCCCTTCTTGGCCTCATAAAGCGCGGCCATCTCTCGGATGCGGAGGTCGAGAGGGAGTATCCCAGCCAGCACCAGCGCCGAGTTCAGGGAGACTGTGCGATAGGCCTTGCACAGTTTTTGAGCGAAGCTTCTTTGCACCACTTCTAGGCTCTTCTGCACTCCTTTTTTATTGGCTGCCGGCGCCCATGCGCTGGCCGCATAGAGCACCGTTGGTTCGACTGCTGCGGTATAAATTAGTCTTATGACCTCTGGGTGAAGTCCCCAACTGACTCGTGCTGTTCTGGCTAGTTGTTTGTAGATGGCTACTGCCTTTTTGCAGACGTTCGCTACATGAGAATTAAAGGTGAGTTTGGCGTCAATTGTGAGCCCAAGGATTTTCATTTCGTCTGAGTTTTCAATGCCGGTTCCTCCCATGCTCAAGCGTGGCGCGTCATATTTCAGCCTCCGCGTGAGTACCATCGCACAAGTTTTGTGCGGTGCGAATTTTAGCCGGTTTTTGACGCCCCACGCTCGGGCATGTTCAAGAGCGGCATTGGCCTTACGTTCTATCTCTTGGGCTGACTCGCCATCGAACACCATCACCACATCATCAGCGAACGCCTGGCAGTAGTCGCCCCTTTGTTCTAGCTGCTGTAGGAGAGGGTCCAGCAACAGATTCCAAAGAATCGGCCCTCCTATCGATCCCTGGACGCATCCTTTGCCGGTTTCCCTCACCACTTCCTCTCCGGCATACCTCACCCTGACCACTCTGTCACTGAGGTAGCTGCTGATTACCCGCCTCAAATTTACTGGACACTTTTCCTCAGCCAATCGGACCTTAATTACTGGCCACCATGCGCTATCGAAGGCCCCCTCAATGTCCAGCGATACTAGTGTGACGATCTTTTTTGCATCTAGCTTCGTGCGGATGTGCTGCACGAGGACAAAGAGGGCGTCTTCGGTGCTCCGCTGGGGCATAAAGCCGTATTGGCGAGTACTGATCCCGGGTAATAGGTAAAACTTCAGGCGGGCAACCAACATTTTCTCGTACACCTTCCCCAAGATAGGCAGAAGCCCAATCGGCCTGTATGACTTGGGTACGGTGTACGATTCCCTCCCTGGTTTCCTGAGCACTACTACCGTTGCCTCTTTCCAGCACTCCGGGAAGTAGCAGTACTCCAGGCACTTGTTTAGCAGGGCCAAGGTGTAGTCGGGATCACAGTTGATGGCATGGGCACAAATATCGGCTGTAAGACCGTCGCTTCCTGGAGCTTTTTTGGGGTTGAACGACTTTATGGACCTCATGAGTTCACTTTGTGTAAACGGTGGATCATGTCGCTCATCATGGTTCCAGTCGTTTACCTTCTCCGCCAGTTCTCTTGTTTGGCGATGTTCCATATCGTCGGCGTCCCATCGATCCTCTGGATAAAAGGTTTCGGCAAGTAATTTTGCCGAGCCCTTTGAGTCCAGTATCCTTCCGTCCTTTTCCAATGGCAGGTCTTCCTCCCTTTGCACCGTTCTCCCCATCACCCTGTAGATCCCTTCCCATATTCCTTCCTTGTCCTGCTTCCCACAGAACGCCTTCCAACTTTCCACTTGGGCGTTTTTAACTGCTAACTCATATTCTTCTTTTTGTTTCAGGTACAGGCTGACTACGAGGTTTCTCCGGATTGGCGCTGCGTTCCTGATTCTGCGTCTCCTGGTGGCGACTAGTCTCTTCATCTCTGTGAGTTCTTCGGTCCACCACGGCAAGGTAAGTGTTTCTGTTTTCTTTTTTGTAGGTATTGTTTGTTTGCATGTGTCTGTTATAGTTTGTGTGTATCTCTTTACGGTTTTTTCTAGTGCGTTTTTATTTGTTATTTGTGTTAAATCATTTATTGTTAACTGTTTTTCTGGCAAAATTTGAGCCAGTTTCTCATGAAACTGGCTCCAATTCGCTTTTTTTGTATTGTAAATTCTAGTTGTTCTGTGTATTCTAATTCCTTTTGATTTTTTCAGGTTGATGCCAAAAATGATGCCGTTGTGGTCCGAACTCGTGAGATTCTCGTCTATTCGCCAGCCTTCCACCAGGTCCAGCATGTCTATAGAGCAAGCTGTAACATCGACATGGCTGCAGTATCTTCTTCCGCCTCTAATTGTGTCGAAAGTTGGAGTATCTCCACAGTTGAGAATATGTAGGTCCAGCTCACCCAGGGTTCCATGTGTCTGCGTACCTCTGCAGTCCTCACTTCCGCTGCCCCACCAGGTGCTCTTTGCGTTAGCGTCGCCTCCAATGATTAACCTATTTGGTCCTGTCTCTTGGTGTACTTTTCTTAGGTGCTCCAGGTATGGCTCGATGGGCTGATCCGGTTCGAAGTAATAGGACACCAGTGTGATCTTCCAGGCTTTGGTTTGGACTCCTACCACTGTGATGTTGTGTGTGGTTAGTTGTGGGAACTGTATGATGTCCAGCTCTTTGTCAAAAACCACTATTGCTGCTTTGACAGTCCCTTCTCCAGCTGCTGAACTCTGGTAGACCCTTACGCCCTGGTAAGTCCTCATCCTCCTAATCGCTCCAACATAGGGCTCCTGAAGCAGGGCTATAGCTATCTTGTTTGTTTTAGCCTCTAATAGCAGCTCATTCGTAGCCAGCTGGCTTCTTTGGAGGTTAGCTTGCGCGATTTTGTACTGCTGGGTTCTCTCGGGCACAATCTTAGCAGTAAGCAACCGAGGCGCGGGCTAATGCATCCCATCTTTTACGGATAGGGCAGTCGACACTAAATGCGTTATGCCTACTATCCTCCATTTTTGCCCGAGTGCAGTTTTTGCATGCTGGCACGTCACCCGCCTGTCGGTTTGGGCACTCGATCCTGAGGTGCGGGCCACCACAATGACTGCATAGATCATTAGATTCTATGCAGTGCTTTTTGCTGTGCCCGTACCCCAGGCATCGAGTGCACTGTACCAGCGGCGACTGATCAAAAACATGCACATTCTGGAGATCGATTCTCAGCTTTCCAGCGTCGACTGCCCTCCTCCAAATTATGGGGGAGACGCTCAGGACAACGTGGTTACTATGGGGGTTTCGGGCTTTCTTCCGGTACTTGATAGTGACCAGGTCCTCCTCGCCCTCGAGGCCGTGAAAGACGCTCCGGTTCTGATTCCTGAGGGCTTTGAGGATTTCCTCGTTGCTGTGTATTAGCAACACGTCCCTCAGAATCAGGAGCGGATCCTTGTTTTTCACTTCCTCGATGACGAGGTTTTGCCCTGCCGACTCCAGTCTTTCCCTGATTTTCTCCCTTTCCTCTTTCGTTTTACATCCCATAATAACCTTTCTGTCCTTTGCTTTCCTTACTCGTTCAACTTGCACCCATCCTTCCTTGGCGTCCACTGCTTTCCTCACCTTTTCTAGAATGTCCTCTCCTGTCTCCTCTTCGTTCGCGGATGTTATGACTACGGAGTGTAGCGCCGTCGGTTCTGAAGTCCGTCTCGCGCCCCTCCCCGCAGTCACAGCACTCGCGTACGTTACTTTCTCCATTATTTCCTTTTGACTTTCTATTACTTCCTTCAAATCCTGGATTCTCCTTCCATTTTCCCTTAGTAGCTTTGCATTTTCCTCAATTTTCTCTAATATAATTTGACTTTCGTTTTCATTTTCTGTCCTTTTCTGAGCCACAGGGTCAATTTCCTCCTCCTTTGATTTCTGTTTTGATCCTCCTCCCCTTCCCTTTCTTTCCTTTGTCAAATCCGCTTCCGCTTCCTTTACAATTTTGAACAGTCGCTCTACAGCTTGTGTTATACCTTCCTTTAAATCTGTTTTCAGGTTCCTGGAGTTTGATAGGCATAGCTTTGCCCTGTTGTGGCACGCTCTTGCCTCGTCCAATCTGCTTGCGGGGAGAAGATTTTTCGGTGAGCAACCTGAAGCCTCTACCGAGACTCTTCGGGTCGGTGGTTTCCCCTCCTGGGGCTGCACGAGTTTCGGTTTTGGCTTAGAGGGTGCCGCCGGGGCTGTACTAGGCATTGGGGGAGACGGGTTGGGGTTAGCCGCCTGGTTGCCGGACTCCCATTCCCCGATACTTCGTCTCACGTTACGTGTCGTTGTCGGACTTGGTATGTTATTCTGTGTCGGGGATTGTGAGTCCGTTTCGCAGGGCTTTTTCGCGGGAGTTCTGTAGCCAAACATCGTTAGGTTAGGTCGTTTTATACAATTAATATTTTCCCGGTGTAAAGGCCGGGTGTCAATAGACGTCAGGGGGTTTTGCTAGTCTCCGGTGTAAAGGCCGGAGTGTCAATAGACTTTGTGTAAATGATTAATTTTAAAAGTTTTCGGTTTAGTCAGATACCTGTATAAAAAGAATGTAAAGGTGTATATATAGGTCCTTCAGTGTGTGTTTGTTTGTTTGTTTGTTAGTTGATTTGAATTCATGTATAGGTGAATTCAGTCAGTCATATAGTGCCAATAGGCGTAGGTAAACAAGACAATGATTGCGTGAACACGCAGCAATGTATATTATGGTTAGGTTAGGTTAGGTTAGGTTAGGTTAGGTTAGGTTAGGTTAGGTTAGGTTAGGTTAGGTTAGGTTAGGTTAGGTTAGGTTAGGTTAGGTTTTTTTTTTTTTTTTTTTTTTTTTTTTTTTTTTTTTTATTTGTACCCCTAACGAGGTCAGGGCCTTTAGTATTCTGGGTTTTTATTTTCTTCCAATTCTTAATTTGGGTTTTGTGGAGATTAAGGATTTTTTGCATTTCCTGTTTTACTTTTTCATTATTTCTTCAGTTTGATGATGGTGCTTCTTTCTTCCTTTTTTAAAATATATTTTTCCATCTTTTGCCTGCTTCTTCCTTCCTCTTGTATATGACCGTCACTGTATACTCATTATACAGTGGTGTCATATTTTGCCTTTTCGTTCTTGTTTCTAATTTTGATTTTTATTCTTCTAAAGTTTCCTTCCTTTGTCTTCTCTTTTCTTTTTAGCTGTGGCGTTTCTTGCAGTGGGTAAGTATATTTCAGTTCTTCTTTTGTATTTATGTATTTCGTTTCTGTTTCAGGTGCTGTGATCGTGTTTTTGATATGTCTACGTCCACTTCGTTGATTTCTTCCCATCAGTTCCTCGAACCACAACGACGAGTTATGTTTTTTAATACTATTTTTATTAATGACGTTTTTGAGTTTATTTGATTTGAACTTTTGTTTGTCTATTTTGTATTCTGCTATTAATTTTATTTTTATGTTTTTAATTTTTGAGATTTTTGTGTTTTTAACAATTTGGGGTTGTTTCGCATGAAGCAACTTCAAATTTATTTCTCGTGGTTGTTGACTGTCTAATTTCTTGTTTTTATATTTGTTTTGTTTTGTTTCAGGTTCGTCGCTGCAGGAGGTTCGCTGTGAGACAACGTTAGCAATATTGAATGCTAGCGCGGGCGAGCGTGTCCCATTTCTTCTTGACCGGGCAGTCTATGCTGAAGGCGTTGTGCTTGCAGTCTGCCATTTTGGCCTCTGTGCAATTCTTGCATATCGGTGCTTCGCCCGCTGCTAACTTTGGGCACTCGGTCCTAAGGTGCGGGTCACAACAATGACTGCATAGATCGTCAGATTCTATGCAGTGTTTTTTGCTGTGCCCGTACCCCAGGCACCGAGTGCACTGTATCAATGGCGTCTGGTCGAAGACGTGGACATTTTGAAGGTCGATCTTCAGCTTTTGCGCTTCGGTCGCTCTCTTCCAGATAATGGGGGAGACGCTGAGAACCACGTGATTGGTGTGGGGGTTTCTCGCCTTTTTCCTGAACTTAATGTTCATTCTGTCTTCCTCGCTGTCGAGGCTGTCAAAGATCCCCCGGTTCTGATTTCTGAGGGCTTTAAGAAGATCGTCTTCGCTGTGGATTAACAGCACATCCCTCAGAATCAGAAGCGGGTCCTTGTTTCTGACCTCCTCGACAACGAGGTTTTGTCCGGCTGCCTCTAGTCTGTTCTTGACCTTTTTCCTTTCCTCCTTACTTCTACACCCCATTATGATTTTCCTGTCCTTTGCTTTCCTTACTCTCTCCACTTGTACCCATCCTTCCTTTGCGTCTATGGCCTTCCTCACTTTCTCTAAAATATCCTCTCCCGTTTCCATATCGTCCGTGGATGTGACAACCACGGAGTGCAGAGTTGGTCGGTTTGAATCCGGCCTAGTCTGTGGCTCCGTAGTTAGTACACTCGCGTACGTGGCCTTTTCGAGCACTTCCTTATGACTTTCTTCCATAATTTTCTTTAGTTCTTCTACTTTCCTTCCATTTTCCAGTAATATTGTTTTGTTCTCTTCTAACTTTTCGAGGATAATGCTCTCATCTCTTCCTTTCTTCCTTACTTCTTCTTCTTCCAATCTTACTACCTGTTTTTCCCTTTCTGGCCCTTTCCCCACTTCTCCTTTCCCCTTTCGTATCCTAATAGTTTCGGCTTCGGCCTCCTTCACCAGTTCGTACAGCCGGTCGATTGCTCTTGTGATGCCCTCCTTAAGATCTGTCTTGAGGTTTCTTGAGGTGGAGAGGCACAGTTTCGCCCTGTTTAGGCATGCTCTGGCCTCCTCCACCCTACTGACAGGGGTGTTAGTTGGTGGTACTTCTTTCGCCTCGACTGAGACCCTGCGAGCTGATACTGCTTTTCCCTCCTGGGAGGGCGCGGGTTTCAGTCTCAGCTTTTGAGGGGCCGCCGGAGCTGTTGCTGCAGAAGAAGGAGGGGAAGATTCTGTGGGTGTCACCCTACCGGCAGACTCCCACTCTCCGATGCTGCGTCTCACCTTCGATGGTTTAGGCGGGCTTGGCTTGTGTGTCGGAGAGTGCGACTCCGCGTCCGAGGCTTTCTTCGCTGGTGTTCTGAAGCCGAACATTATTTCTGCCTGTACCCAACCTTGTGTATAATATATGTAATCAGATTAAAATGCAAAAACACTGACGTCGGTATCTTCGGTGTAAAAGGCCGGGATGTCAATAGAATTGTCAATAAAATTGTATAAAATATGAGTGTTTGCTCCGGTGTAAAGGCCGGAGTGTCAATAAAAGTCAAGTGTTTTGCAGAAATCTCCGGTGTAAAGGCCGGAGTGTCAATAGACTTAGAGTAAATGATTAGGTTTTTGGAAATAAAAATAAAAGTTTGTGATTGTTTCAGTTCGTCAAAGTTTGTATATAAAAAGTAAAAGTGTGTGTATATAGGTCCTTTAGTGTTTATATGTTGTTGCCCTTATATTCATGTATATGTGAATATAGTCAAATAGCGCCAATAGGCATAAGTAAACGAAAAATAATGATTGCATAAAACGCAACACTCAATATGAAATTAGTCAAAAAATTTGTTTGCAATTAACAATAAAAATATTGTTTATGTCTGCAAAGGCGCGAAAATGTAGATGTTTGCTTCGTGGGAAACTTGTTCCACCCCGTCTGTATATTTTAAAACTACCTACGACAACTGTGCAGTAAGGAAAAACGAAGTTATCGATTTTAGAATATTTTTGTATATTTAGATGACTTTATATCAAGTCTCAATAAAGTTAATTTTGTTAATATTTGAAGTTTTATGAATGTTGTATAAATTATATATGTACTAAAACTAAGGTAATTATTTACTAGAATTTTGAAAATTATAAAAACAATTTATTATTTAAGGCTAACAAAGATTTTGAATTTTGAAAATTTTGAACTATCTAGACGACGTTATAAAAACATTAAATTTTGAATAATTCCAAAAATATAAGAGGGGGGTCAATTCCGATTGTAGACTATAATAGAATTAAAGTCCGTCGAATTTTAGAGACATCAACGGACACTATAGGACAAATACAACCAACTGAAAAATCGATGGGTTAGGTTAGGTTAGGTTAGGTTAGGTTAGGTTAGGTTAGGTTAGGTTAGGTTAGGTTAGGTTAGGTTAGGTTAGGTTAGGTTAGGTTAGGTTAGGTTAGGTTAGGTTAGGTTAGGTTAGGTTAGGTTAGGTTAGGTTAGGTTAGGTTAGGTTAGGTTAGGTTAGGTTAGGTTAGGTTAGGTTAGGTTAGGTTAGGTTAGGTTAGGTTAGGTTAGGTTAGGTTAGGTTAGGTTAGGTTAGGTTAGGTTAGGTTAGGTTAGGTTAGGTTAGGTTAGGTTAGGTTAGGTTAGGTTAGGTTAGGTTAGGTTAGGTTAGGTTAGGTTAGGTTAGGTTAGGTTAGGTTAGGTTAGGTTAGGTTAGGTTAGGTTAGGTTAGGTTAGGTTAGGTTAGGTTAGGTTAGGTTAGGTTAGGTTAGGTTAGGTTAGGTTAGGTTAGGTTAGGTTAGGTTAGGTTAGGTTAGGTTAGGTTAGGTTAGGTTAGGTTAGGTTAGGTTAGGTTAGGTTAGGTTAGGTTAGGTTAGGTTAGGTTAGGTTAGGTTAGGTTAGGTTAGGTTAGGTTAGGTTAGGTTAGGTTAGGTTAGGTTAGGTTAGGTTAGGTTAGGTTAGGTTAGGTTAGGTTAGGTTAGGTTAGGTTAGGTTAGGTTAGGTTAGGTTAGGTTAGGTTAGGTTAGGTTAGGTTAGGTTAGGTTAGGTTAGGTTAGGTTAGGTTAGGTTAGGTTAGGTTAGGTTAGGTTAGGTTAGGTTAGGTTAGGTTAGGTTAGGTTAGGTTAGGTTAGGTTAGGTTAGGTTAGGTTAGGTTTTTTTTTTTTTTTTTTTTTTTTTTTTTTTTTTTTTTTTTGTAAGTTTCTTAAATTCCTCCGATGTGGTATTCGGAGACCTTGTTTATGTTGTCATTGTTCAGCTATCCATAAGTTTATCTTGGTTACTTTAGTTTATAAACTGTAAGGTTTTTTTGTTTATCACTTGGTTTTGTTTTATCTCGTCTTATTTCGTGTTATTGCATCTGTTGCAATTTCTGTACAATAATTTATTAGCTTTGGTCTTGTTTTCTTGTTTGAGAATAGTATGTGTAGAGTTTCCATCGTAAGTTTTATATTTGTTTTAGATTCTAAATCGTATCTTTTGGTAGAGTATTTTGGACAATCAATTAACAGGTGGGTTATGGTTTCTTCGGTTCCTGGATTGCATATACATGACGGATCTTCCTTGCACTTAAAACGCGCCAAGTACGCTGAAAATCCGCCATGTCCTGTCATCACTTGTATCATAATGGGTTTTATGTAAGTTTCTCTTATAATTCTGTAGGCTTGAGTAATTTCGGGGAGGAATAATTTTGTGACTTCTGCAGTTGGGCCTTCTTTGTAGCGGTTGTTCCATATTTCTATGGATTGTTGTCTGATTTCTCTTTTAATGTTTGATAGGGGACGGCTGTCGTAACTGGCAGATGTTCTTGTGTATTGGGCGGCTTCTTTAGCTAGTTCGTCAGCTCGTTCATTGCCCGGGATGCCCACATGTGACTTCACCCAATACAAGTTAATTGTGCATCCTGATCGTTGGAGGTTGGATATGTTGGCTCTGATTTTAAATGCAAGGGGATGGAATGTTTCTGGATTTTTTACTATTTCTAATGATGACCTGGAGTCACTCATCACGGCCACCGTATTTTGCTTCAGTCTATGCGCTAGCTCTGTGGCTTGATAGAGCGCATAGAGTTCTGCCTGGAAGACCGTGCAGTATGACTCCAGTTTCATCTTCTTTGTATGTCGTTCATTGCCTTCTATCCAACAGGTGTATGCTGCGCCTACTTTGTGTTCTATTTTGCTTCCATCGGTATATATTTGAGTGCTTGGGAGTTGAAATTCCTCGATGTTTTCGGGCAGCATATCACCTAAACTTGTGAAATCGATATCAGGCTCCAGTGCTGGATGTGGAGCTTTTAAGTAACAGACTCGATCTTCAGTCTGTCGGACCTCGTCTTCCGGTGTTAAGTCTGGTCTCTTTGCGATATACATTTGCGCAGCTTCTCTGATTCGCAGATCCAGGGGGATCAGTCCCGCCAATACCAATGCTGCATTCAGTGATACTGTTCGGTATGACTTACAAATTTTTTGTGCAAATCCCCTCTGGATCTGGTTGAGCTTTTTCTGTGTCATTAACTTCTCAGTTGTTGGGGCCCAAGCGCTTGCTGCGTACAAAATTGTAGGCTCTATAACTGCCGTATAAATACTTCTCACTATGTCTGGGTTTAGTCCCCATTCGATTTTGGCAGTCCTCGAAACCATTTTGAAAATATTAGTTGCTTTTTTACAGACATGTGCGACGTGATTATTGAATGTCAATTTGGAATCGATTATGAGCCCTAATATTTTGATTTCTTGGACTATCTTAATGGACTTCCCTCCCATGCACAATTCTGGGACATCGAACTTTAATTTTTTAGTAATTGTCATTGCTTCGGTCTTATGTGGTGCAAATTTCAGTTTGTTGCGTATGCCCCATTCATGTACATGAGCGAGGATCCCGTCTGCCTCTTCTTTTATCTTATTCGATTTCTGTCCAGAGAATACAAGAACAACATCATCGGCGAATGCTTGACAGTATACTCCTTTGTCATTTAAGTCATCTAAAAGTGGGTCTAATAGTAAATTCCAGAAGGTGGGGCCTCCGATAGAGCCTTGAATACACCCTTTAGTTGTGGATCTTCTAAACTTCTCTCCCGCGTAATGTACCACCACACTTCTGTTCGAAAAGTAACTGTCAACCATTCGCCTGAGGTTGATTGGGCATTTCTTGAGTGCGAGCTGTGATTTGATGGCAGGCCACCAAGCGCTGTCAAATGCGCCCTCAATATCCAAGGACACTACTACTGTAATCTCTTTCTTTTCTAGATTGCTCCTGATATGCTGCATAAGATCATACAGGGCATCCTCGGTACTGTGTTGTAGAACAAATCCGTATTGTCTTGGGTTGGTCTTTGATTGAATATGCCATTTTATGCGTTTAATCATCAATTTCTCTAGGATCTTCCCTAGCACCGACAAGAGTCCTATTGGTCTATATGATTTTGTTAGTGAATAATCAGATTTTCCGGGTTTTTTCAGAACAACAACTGCGGCTTCCTTCCATGGTGCGGGGAAACAGGCTAAGGTAAGGCATTTGTTTGCTATATCTAAGAATATAGGCATTCGGGCAAATATTGCCGCACAGCATATGTCTGCTGTCAGACCATCCGGACCTGGTGCTTTGTTTGGGTTAAAGCTTTTTAGTACCCTTTTTAGTTCTGCTTCGGTGAACGGTGGGTCCTCTATATCTATCTGAGTAGAGCTATTGACTTGATCCGCTTTTTCCCTTACACTTTTGTGAATGTCATTGTCCGTGTCTTTGTCGTCTACAGGGAAAAATGACTTTGCCAACATCTCTACCGACTTAGCAGAGGTTAGGACTACACCGTTATCCATCAGAAGTTGGTCTTCTTGCTTCTTGTTTGAGACTTTTATAACGCGGTATATGCTGTCCCACAAGCTTTCCCTTTCTTGTTTTGAGCAGAACTCTTTCCAGCTCTCGGTCTGTGCAAGAGTTGCTGCTTCTTCATACTGTTTTTTCTTTTTCAGGTACTCGCTGACTACGTGCTGCCTTCTGGATGGGGCTGCGCAGGACACTCGGCGACGCATCGTGTTTACTTCCTTCTTCAGGCGCTCCAGATCTTCGGACCACCAGGGTAAGTATTTTTTATTTTTAGTATTTTTAATTTTAGGTATTGTTTGATCACTTATCTCTTGTATAGACTTTATATAACTGTTTATAATATTTTCTAAATCTGTTTTATTTTGTATTTGTTGAATTTTGTTTTGTGTTATTTCTAAGTTATCTAATGCTATTTTTATCTTTTCAGTAAACTGGTTCCAATTGGCCTTTCGTGTGTTGTAAACACGAGTGGCACTTTTAGGTCTTTCTTCGTCAGGGGGCTTCTCAAGTCTGATGCTAAAGGTAAGTGCGTTGTGATCGGAGCTGGTGACCGTTTTGTCGACTCTCCAGTCCGTAATCTTTTCTAGGAGGTTCTGTGAACACACCGTTATATCCACGTGGCTGGTAAGGACGCGGCCTCCTCGAATGGTGTCAAAGGTAGGTTCGGAACCTTGATTTAAAATATGCATCTCTATCTCGTCTAGAAATCCTCTAACTATTTCTCCTCTGCTGTCTTCATCCGTACTTCCCCACCATGGACTCCATGCATTGACGTCACCACCAATAACTACTTTGTCTGTGTGCATTTCGCTTATAACGTGTCTTAACTGATTCAGGTATGGTTCTAACGGTTCACTGCCCTCGAAGTAAACAGACACAACGCCTATCGTCCATTTGCTGGTCTTGAGAATGGCCGCGGCTATATTTTCGGTGTTCAGTGATTGATCATTTTGTATCACAATATTGTCATCAAATATAATAATTGCTGACTTTATTGGTTTTGATCTGATTGGTCCGCACTGAACCACTCTTGTGCCTGTGTACCTTTTAAGTTCTCCTATTGCCCCTACGTATGGCTCCTGTACAAGTGCAATGTTGTATTTACGGATAGATGCTTCTTGAAGTAGTTCTTGGGTTGCAAGGCGTTTTCGCTGAAGGTTAGTCTGGATTAATTTATATTTAGTATCTATATTTATATTTAATGAATTTTGTGAGCAATCAATTATTGAGGTGCCGTTGGCGTTAACACCAATAGGAGACGCTAGACCGCGCTATCGTGTCCCACTTGCGGCGGATTGGGCAATCTCGATCAAATGCATTATGCGCGGTGTCTTGATGTTTCGCCGCTTTACAGTTGCAGCAGACTGGTGTTTCAGCGGCGGCAAATGAGGGGCAATCCGCTCTCAGGTGAGTACCTCCACAGTAACTGCAGCAGTCCGATGTCTCCTTACACGTTTTTCGTCCGTGCCCGTACCCCAGACAGCGAGTGCACTGTACTAGGGGAGACTGATCTTGCACTGTGACATACTGCAAGTCAATGTGCATCCTTCCAGCCGCCGTGAGTTTCTGCCACATCCTGGGCGACACTTGGAGGATGACGTGATTCTCATGAGGGTTCCTGGCCCTCCTGCGGTACTTAACGGTAGCAGTAAAATCGCTCTCCGCTAGACCACTGAGAATACCGGAGTTCTGTGTCTTTAGTGATGCTAATATGTCTTCATCAGTGTTATAGCTTAATAAGTCCTTAATTATCACCAGCGGCTCCTTATTCTTCGCCTCCTCCACTTTTAGTTTATCGTTGTTGCCTGTTAATTTCTGTGTCATTTTCATCAAATCATCTCTGTTGCTGCAACTTAACACTATCTTCTGATTCTTGACCTTTCGGATCCTTTGCACCTGCAGTCCGCTTGTCTTAGCGTCGAGCGCCTGACGAACTTTGCCCAGAACTTCATCGCTCGTGTCGTTCTCCAATTCCGAAGACACTATGATAGAGTGATTGGGTGTGGGTTTCAGTGGGATGCGACCCGGCCGGGTGAGTACGTCTGCGTAAGAAGGGGCTCCTTCCTTAAGCGACACTATCTGCCTGCCCGTCTCTTCCGCGGCCTTGCGTAATTCCTTCAACTCTCCCAATAAGTGTCCCCAGTCCTGGTTGCCGTCACCCGATGGTAACGGAACATTTCTATCTGTAAGTAACTTAACAACGCTTGAGGGAATGTCGCGGCGGAGCGCGTTAAGTTCTGCAAGTATTTTATTGTCGTTATAAAGCGGCATAGAGTTGTCCGACGGCGAAAAGTTGTTGCCTACCAAGTTCGCGAGTTGCATAGAGTATTCCTTCTCTATTCTAAGCATTTCCTCTTTAAGTTGTAACTTTGTAGACTCCAATTGTAGTTGCAGACTTTGGCGCGTCTCACTAAGATTCACTACCATATTATACAAACCAGCAAGACTATTGTTTACGCACTCTTTTATGGACGTCTTAAGGTTGCCCGACATATCCAGATTAGATTTTGCGTCTTGTAGCAATTTATTTGCCGAAGCAGTGATGTTCTGCTCCTGCATGACACCTAAGTAGGTGTCCGAAGAGACCTGCTGTACTACTTGAGACATGACTACTTATTATTAAGAACGTAGGGGAATGAATTTAATTTTTTTTTTTTTTTTTTTTTTTTTTTTTTTTTTTTTTTTTTTAAAAACAAATTACGATGAATTTTTACTATATTTTTACTATTTACTATTTTATTTATTATTTAGGTGTGTATACAATATCGAATGAAATGTTAATAGGTTATGCGTTTTATTATTAAATTAAGGTTTTATATTCTGAAAAAAAAAAAAAAAAAAATAAAAAAAAAAAAAATAAAAAAAAAAAATAAAAAAATAAAAAAAAAATAAAAAAAAAAAAAAAAAAAAAATGGGTTAGGTTAGGTTAGGTTAGGTTAGGTTAGGTTAGGTTAGGTTAGGTTAGGTTAGGTTAGGTTAGGTTAGGTTCCCGGCAGCTTCGGCTGGTCGAGTTTCTGGTCTCGGACCGGGCGCGTCCCCAGGTGGCGGATAGGGGAATGCCGCGCAGATATGCGCGGTACCGGTTTTACCGGCGCGGACCAAAACCAGACGTGGGATCGCTCCTCATTCATTGAGGAGCGGTCATAGTCGGTCGCTGGGGGGGTGGGGAAGTTCGCTCCCGGTACGTGTCTGTTTTCAGACATGACTGGGATGCGGACTAGCGACCGACTGAGTTGGGATCGCTTTTCTTGCGAGAAGCGATCATAGCGGCGGGTCTGGTCAGACGCCTTTTGTCTGGCCGGACGGCGATCTCTTGGTCACCGTCGTGTCGGTCCGCACTTTGCGGTTTTGCGAGGTGCGGAGTGCCGTTCGGCGTCTCGGACATATTCCGAGCAGCGGCGACGGCGGAGTGCTTGTTTCTTCCTCTCCTTCTGGAGGGGGAGGTGGTTACGAGCGCGGGCGGCGGGTCCGGCTGTTCACGAGAGTGGCAGTCGGGCATGGCAGTTGGCCACCGCCGGCCGAACCCGTAATCCTGTCCTTTTTGGGACAGGGACGGGGGTCCCTTGCCTTTATTGGCTGGGGGCCAAGTGAAGACAACACTTTAAAATCACCTCGAAGCTCGTGTTTTGACGCTCGGCCGTGGGCTGCATGGCGGGGGAGAAACCCCGTCCCAAGGGCGTCACAGGGGACCGGCCCCTGTCTAATAAAAAAGGAAGCATCATGAACATGGCCAATGCAAGAGATGATCTACCCCAGGGAGGTACCGGAGGCAATGCCGATGGAGAATCCTCTGCGGGTCTTTCGAGACCCGTCTGCCCCTCGTATTCTGGGGGGGGCAACATTCGCCATGAGAGCCAAGGGGGCTCTAGTCCTTTCAAGGATGTGGAAGGTGCAGGTTCTGGCTCCGAATCTGCATCGAGTATGATTAGTGTGGGGAGCGTGACCGTGGACGACAGCGCGGGGAAGTTTTACCGCAAGCGAACACGGCAATCAGGTGGGGAGACGGCTCCGAATTCGTCTGACGACGAGCTTAGACCCGCCTCACAGTCGGGGCGCAACACCCCGAAGCGAGGAAGGGGAAGACCGCCGACAACGGGGGAGTACGTCGGGCTGTCGAAGGCCAAAGCGGCCTTAAATGCCGAAAAGGAGAGGGAGCTGAAGCTAAGGGCGGAAGAGGAGTTGGCCGATAGCATTCAGCGAGCCACAACATCTGAGGCGTCCCTCAAGAAGTTGGTCAGCGTCCCAGTCGTCTTGGACGACAAGACAACGCTGACCATCAAGCAGAGCGCCGACCAAAGTATCGCCATGATACAGATGGTCGCAGCCAAATCGGGCAACCTTAAGGGTGCCTACCAAGGTGCCCTTAACAAGTCCGCGGCACTCCTAAAGAAGGTCGTAGAGGTGTTGAGCGTTCGCTCCACCTCCGACGAGACAGCGCTTCTCCAGGCGGAGTGCGCGCGCCTGCAAGCGGACAACGCCCGCATGCAGAGGGAGATGCTGGACCTCCGCAAGGAGTTCACCGATCTCCGGGCAGAGGCGGTGCTGCAAAGGGCGGCTCCCGCCATACCAGCCGTCGAAGCCCAGCCTGTCCAACCACAGCCTTACTCCGAAGAGCTGGTCCGTAGTATCATGGTCCAACTTGGGACCATGATGGACGCCCGGTTCGAGGAGTACGAGGACAGGCACTTGCCGGAGAAGAGGCAACGTCCGCCACTGGCGGCGGACAC
This sequence comes from Abrostola triplasia, assembly GCA_946251915.1. Taxonomy (NCBI): domain Eukaryota; kingdom Metazoa; phylum Arthropoda; class Insecta; order Lepidoptera; family Noctuidae; genus Abrostola; species Abrostola triplasia. The sequence continues at coordinate 9,503,426 of OX276442.1, forward strand.
TCGCAAAGGAGCCGCACCAATGCCGGAAGAGGTACAGGTGCCCGCTTCAAAGAAGGCTGCTCCCCCTGCTAAGGGGAAGAAAAAGCCGAAGGTCGCTGACGTTCCTGCCCGACCTTTGGCCGAGAAGACTGTCCCCGAACCCACCGCTGGAACTAGCTCTACTGAAGAGGGCTGGACCACGGTGGTCAAGGGAAAGAAGAATCAGAAGGAGAAGAAACCGGCGGCGTCAAAGGCTCCAAGATCGGGTGGCCCTAAAAAGGCCGAGAAGAAGACCAGCAAGAGGTCGAAAAGGCTGCGCACTCCGCGCACGACGGCAGTCGTCATTACGCTGCAGCCGGGCGCGAAGGAGCGTGGCCTTACCTATGCCTCCATCCTTATGGAGGCAAGGGACAAAGTGCCACTGGCGGACCTCGGCATCACCAAACTGACATACAGGGAGGCGGTGACCGGGGCCCGCATTTTCGAGTTGCCTGGCGCAACTAGCGGGGAGAAGGCGGACGTCTTAGCGCAGAGGTTCCGCGAGGCGCTAAACGCCGAAGATGTCCGGGTCTCCAGGCCCGTCAAGACCGCAGAGTTGCGTGTATCGGGTCTGGACGACTCGGTTACGTCTGAGGAGGTAGCGGCTGCCGTGGCTCGTACCGGTGGCTGCTCGGCCGCGGAGGTCAAGGTTGGTGAAGTGCGCTTCACCGCCTCGAGGCAGGGCAGGTCAGCCTGGGTCCGCTGCCCCGTCGCCGTTGCGAACAAAGTCTCGCAAAGCAGACTGCTGGTCGGGTGGGTCTCAGCTCAAGTCAGGCTGCTCAAGACTCGACCCACTCGATGCTTCCGGTGCCTACTTCAGGGGCACATCCAGCACTTCTGCAAGGACGTAGACCGCCGCACCCAATGCTACCGGTGCGGCGAGGTCGGCCATCTGGCCAAACAGTGCACCAAGACCCCACACTGCACATACTGTGCTACCGCGGGTCACCCTGCCGATCACCCTATTGGCACCAAGCCCTGCAGGGCCAACAAGGTGGCCAAAAAGGGTAAAGGGAAAGCTGCTGCTCCGCAGCCGACCCCAGCGACAGTCGCTAACACGGGAGAGGAGGTGGTCGTCATGTCCGACTGATGTGGCCCACCGTCTCTTCCGTGTGCGGTAAGGTGGCGGACTAGCCGTCCCCTCACTGCGCAGAGGTCAGCGGAATGGGTTGGGAGACCCATCTCCGCATTGCACCTGACCTCTGCACGAAGTCCTGCTGTCCCCTACTCATCGGGGACACAAACACGAAGAGTCTGCCCTTCTCAGGGCGGACAGCGCGGCGGGGTTGGCGGTAGTAATGCTTAAAGCGATCCCGCCTCTCCGCCACTTACGCGCTGCGCAGGCATAGAGTGTGGTTTTTAGTGGGTAGGCCTCCGAGGATCAACCGAGCGACTTCGGTCTCTGGGTGGGTCCACGGAGGAGAGTCCCACATAACCCCGTCGTCTCCCAGCGGCGGGGTATGCGTAACGCATTTCCCACACCGAAATAAAAAAAAAAAAAAAAAAAAAAAAAAAAAAGGTTAGGTTAGGTTAGGTTAGGTTAGGTTGCCGGGGAGTCGGTGGTACCCATGGCTCAAGATTGACATGGCCCACCGATTCCTACAAGCGAATCTGAACCACTGCGCCCGAGCTCAAGACCTCCTAGTCCAGAGTATGGCGCAGTGGTCTATCGACGTTGCGGCGGTTGCGGAGCCGTACTTCGTCCCCCCCAGGGACAACTGGGTGGGTGACGGACCGACGAACCTGGTCGCCTTGGTCTCGCGGGCTCCTCTGCGGGTTGTCGCCAGACGCCCGGGCTACGTTGCGGCGGTGGCGGAAAACACGCTCGTCGTGGGGGTGTATTTCTCGCCTAATAGGGTCCTCGCCGAGTTCGAGGCATTTCTTGACGATGTGGGGGCCCTGATTGGGCGGAATCGCCCCCTCCCTGCGCTCGTTCTTGGGGACCTCAACGCCAAGTCAACGGCTTGGGGTTCCCCCGCCACCGATGCACGAGGCGCACTCGTGGAGGAGTGGCTGACAGCGGTGGGGCTGTGCGTCCTCAACCGGGGGTCGGTGCACACTTGCGTGCGGCAGCTGGGCGGGTCCATCGTGGACGTCTCCTTCGCAAGTCCAGTTGTCGCGCGTGAGGTCACCGGCTGGGGTGTCTTAGAGGGGGTGGAGACATTATCGGATCATCGCTACATCCGGTTCGACGTCTCCGCCCCTTCGACGTCGTCGTCGTCGTCGTCGCCATCGTCGATGTTTCCGCGATGGGTGCTCCAGAGACTGGACAGGGATGTGCTGCAAGAGGCAGCCATCATTCAGGACTGGGTCGGCACGTCAGTGGCGTTCGTGGGGGTAGACGAGGAGGCGGCCTGGTTCCGGACTGCGATGTCGCGCATTTGCGACAGCGCTATGCCCCGGGCCAAGTCGCGGCCCTCACGACGCCAAGTCTATTGGTGGTCAGCTGAGCTGTCGGAGCTGCGCGTGGCGTGCGCCGAACACAGGCGTGCGTACACGCGTCAGCGCAGGAGACGCACAATTGACCGCGCTCTGGAAGCCCGGCTCTACGCTGCCTACAGAGGGGCCACAGTGGCCCTTCAACAGGCGATCAGCCGGGCCAAGGACGCGGCCCGCGAGGAGCAGCTGGCCACCCTCGACGTAGATCCGTGGGGGCGCCCGTACCAGTGGGTACGCGGCAAACTGCGCCCTTGGGCGCCCCCGCTGACCCAGACCCTGGATCCCCAGTTTCTGGACACGGTGACGACGACACTCTTCCCGATGAGGACGCACCATACTCCCCCGCCGATGCGGCATCCGCAGGCGGCTGGGAGTGACGACGGGACCGTGCCTGCAATAACATCTGCAGAGCTAGGGGCGGCAGAGCTTCGGCTTAAAGCCAAAGATACCGCCCCCGGTCCCGACGGAGTGCCCGGCCGCGTTCTGGCTCCGGCACTCAAGGCCCTAGGGCCCCGACTACGAAGACTGCTCGACGCCTGCCTGCAGCGCGGAGAGTTCCCACAGCAGTGGAAGGCAGGCAGGCTCGTCCTGCTCCGGAAGGAGGGGCGCCCCGTGGACGCTCCATCCGCATACCGGCCGATAGTGTTGCTTGACGAGGTGGGGAAGTTCTTTGAGCGAATCATCGCCGCTCGCCTCGTCAAGCACCTTACGAGGGTAGGGCCCGATCTGTCCGACAATCAGTTCGGATTCCGGGGGGGTCGCTCGACCGTTGACGCGATCTTGCGCGTCAAGGCCCTCTCGGACCAGACAGTATCGGGCGGTGGGGTGTTGCTGGCGGTGTCTCTTGACATCGCTAACGCGTTCAACACCCTGCCATGGAGTTGTATTGCGGCGGCGCTCCAATTTCACGGAGTGCCACAATATCTTCGTCGGGTAGTCGGGGCCTATTTGGCCAACCGGGCCGTGGTTTATGAAGGCCGTGGCGGGTTGGTCACCAAGGCGGTGACCTGCGGTGTTCCACAGGGGTCAGTCCTCGGACCTCTCCTGTGGAACATCGGCTACGATTGGGTGTTGCGAGGCGCCACTCTCCCGGGTGTCAGCGTAGTGTGCTACGCTGACGACACCCTTGTGATGGCCCGGGGGAGAACACACAGAGAGGCGTCCATACTCGCCACGGCCGGAGTGGCCCACGTGGTCGGGCGCATCCGCGCCTTAGGATTGGAGGTGGCGCTGTCCAAGTCCGAGGCCCTCTTCTTTTATGGGCCCCGGAAAGCGCCACCTGCTGGGTCCCACATCGTCGTCGGGGGGGTTCGAATCAACATCGGGTCCACCATGCGCTATCTCGGGCTAGTGCTCGATGGCAGGTGGACCTTCGACCCCCACTTCGAACGATTGGGGCCCAGAGTTTGTGCAGCTGCGGCTGCCCTAGGACGGCTCCTCCCGAACTTGGGGGGACCGAAGGTGAGTGTTCGGCGCCTCTTCATGGGGGTTGCCCGCTCGATGGCGCTCTATGGGGCGCCAGTCTGGGCGGATCGGTTGACGCCGCGCGGTGCCGCTTCCTTGCGGCGGCCGCAGCGTGCAATCGCCGTCCGGGTCGTCCGCGGTTATCGAACCATCTCGCATGAGGCAGCATGTGTGCTGGCCTCATCGATGCCGTGGGACCTGGATGCGAGAGCTCTTGCGGCCGCCTACCAGTGGCGCAAGGAGCTGGCTAGCCGCGGCGAAAGGCCTCCGCCTCGAGCCGTCGAGCGGTGCATGGAGGAGCTCCGCGGAGCCCTCGTACTGGAGTGGGCGGACAGGCTTACCCGGCCTACAGCCGGTCTTCGTACTATCGAAGCCGTCCGCCCTCACCTCGTGGAGTGGCTGAACAGGCGCCACGGTGCACTCACCTTTCGGGTGACGCAGGTGCTGTCGGGGCACGGCTGCTTCGGCAGCTACCTGTGTCGGGTGGGCAGGGAGCCGTCCAGGGCCTGCCATCACTGTTCGTGCGGCGAGGACACGGCGCAGCACACGCTCGAGCATTGTCCGGCTTGGGCTGTGCAGCGCCGAACACTCGCCGCAACCATCGGATTGGACCTCTCGCTTCCAGCTGTCATCGAACAGATGGTAGGGAGCGAGGGGTCCTGGAGCGCCATCACGGAGTTTTGTGAGGAGGTGATGGCGCTCAAAGAGGCAGCGGAGAGAGAGCGGGAGATTGAACCCGCTGTCCCGATCCGTGCCAGGAGAGTCAGGCGAAGGAGGGCAGACAACGCCCTCCTCCAACCGCCGTAGTATGGCCGAAAGGCCTCGGGGCCCCACACAATGGGCCCAAGGGCGCGCGCTACCCCAAGCGCTGCGCATAAGGGATGACGGTGAGGAGTTGGACTAGCTGACTCCTCGCCGTGCGAAGGCCTGCGGAGACTGGGTTGGGAGACCCACCTCCGCATTGCACTGGCCTTCGCCGAAGACCTGCTGCCCCCCTAATCCCCGGGGGGGCACTTACAGCGAAGGCCGCCCTTTTCAGGGCGGCAGCGCCGGCGGGGTTGGCGGTAGAGTGCGAACAGCGATCCCGCCTCCCCGCCATCATAGGCGCCAGCAGGCATGTGTGGTTTTTAGTGGGTATACCCTCATGGACTGGCCTTTTCGGTTCATGGGGGGGAGTCCCACATAACCCCGTCGTCTCCCAACGACGGGGTATGCGTAACGCATTTTCCGCACGTTAAAAAAAAAAAAAAAAAAAAAAGGTTAGGTTAGGTTAGGTTAGGTTAGGTTAGGTTAGGTTAGGTTAGGTTAGGTTAGGTTAGGTTAGGTTAGGTTAGGTTAGGTTAGGTTAGGTTAGGTTAGGTTAGGTTAGGTTAGGTTAGGTTAGGTTAGGTTAGGTTAGGTTAGGTTAGGTTAGGTTAGGTTAGGTTAGGTTAGGTTAGGTTAGGTTAGGTTAGGTTAGGTTAGGTTAGGTTAGGTTAGGTTAGGTTAGGTTCAGGCGGTGTCCGGTGCCCGCATCTTTGAGTTGCCGGGGGCGGATAGCGGCGAGAGGGCTGACGCCCTCGCCGCAAAGTTAAGGGAGGCACTGGGTGCCGAGGACGTCCGGGTCTCCAGGCCCACCAAGTGCGCAGAAATGCGCATTTCTGGCTTGGACGACTGCGCGACGTCCGAGAGTGTCGCTGCCGCAGTAGCCCGTACGGGTGGCTGCACGGTCGGCGAGGTCAAGGCGGGGGAGGTGCGAAGAACCCCCTCCGGCCTTGGCAGCGCATGGGTGCGCTGCCCTGTGGCAGCCGCCAATAAGGTGGCTCGGGGTAGGCTGCTGGTGGGATGGGTCTCGGCGCAGGTAAAACTGCTGGAGGCCAGACCCACCCGCTGCTTCCGCTGCCTACTAAACGGGCACGTGCAATATTCTTGCACGTCCGAGGTGGATCGCCGCACGCAGTGCTACCGCTGCGGCGAGGTCGGCCACCTGGCCAAGTTGTGTGCCAGGGACCCGCATTGCACAGCCTGTGCTGCCGCGGGTCTAAAGGCCGACCACCCGATCGGCACCAAGCCCTGTGGGGCTCGCGTGCCTCGAAAGGGTATGGGGAAGGCCGCAGTTTCGCGGTCGACCCCTGCTCCAGCTGCCACGGGTGGGGAGGTGGTGCCCATGTCATCCTGATGTGGCCCACCTCTCCGTCTGATGTCGCGCACCCATGCGCCAAAGAGTCAGCAAGGTGACGGAGCTCTGTCGCCTTGCTGAGCGGAGGCCCGCGGAGGCTGGGTTGGGAGACCCACCTCTGCATTGCACTGGCCTCTGCACTGAAAGTCCTGTACCCCCCTACCTCTACATTGGGGGGAGAGAAGAATCCGCCCCTTTACAGGGCGGATAGCGCTGGCGGGGTTGGCGGTAGAATGCTATAGCGACCCCGCCTCCCCGCCAATTATGCGCTTATGCAGGCAAAGTGTGAGGTTTTTAGTGGGTATGCCCCTGTGGATCTTATTGGGTTCATGGGGGAGAGTCCCACATATCCCCGTCGCCTCCCAGCGGCGGGGAATGCGTAACGCATTTCCCTCACGTTAAAAAAAAAAAAAAAAAAAAAAAAAAAGGTTAGGTTAGGTTAGGTTAGGTTAGGTTAGGTTAGGTTAGGTTAGGTTAGGTTAGGTTAGGTTAGGTTAGGTTAGGTTAGGTTAGGTTAGGTTAGGTTAGGTTCCCGGCAGCTTCGGCTGGTCGAGTTTCTGGTCTCGGACCGGGCGCGTCCCCAGGTGGCGGATAGGGGAATGCCGCGCAGATATGCGCGGTACCGGTTTTACCGGCGCGGACCAAAACCAGACACGTGGGATCGCTCTTCTCGCGAGGAGCGATCGGTGCGGCGGGTTCCGGTCAGTCGCGTGTTGACTGGCCGGACGGCGACTTCGGTCACCGTCGGACAAACCGTAAACCTCACTGAGAGGAACGGGGGCTCGCATCGGCTTGCCGGGACGAGCTGCGAGGAGAACACCTCTATAAAAAACTAGACGTGGGCGTCTACGGACGCGTAGTCGGCGGGTCTGGTGGCCGCGTGTGCGGCCGGCGGACTGGCAGCAATGCCAACGTCGTGCAAATCGTAAGCCTGCTCAAGTCTTTGGGCAGGAACGAGGGTCTTGGCTTAATTGCCCGGGCTGCGAGGAGTAAACCTCTATAAAAAATCCCCGAATCCTAAGTTTTTGTGCGCGGCGATGGGACGGATGGCTGATGGGATCTTCAGTTTCAAGCGCACACACTCCAGAGAACCGGCGGACTCTCTGGCAGTATTACGCTTACCCAGGTACAGGGGGCACTGCCTGGGTGGACCTCTTATTTCCCCCATACTCGTGGGAATTGTATGGATACTTTAACTAAACAACCCAAAAAACAAGACGAGAGGGAGGGTGCGGAGTCTGACTCCGCATCAAGTATGTTGAGCCTGGAGGATGTGGTGGTCCAGGATGAGGTCGGGAGATTTTACCGACGCAAGCGGTCACTGCCCGGAGAGTCGGCATCGTCGAGTGACGAGGCTGGGCCGGTGACCAGATCCTCGCTTTCGGGGCGAAATACTCCAAAGCGAGGACGAGGACGGCCGCCGACTACCGGCGAGTTCGTTGGCTTGGCGGCTGCGCAAGCGGCACTAAAGGCCGAGAAAGGGAGGGAGCTGCGGCTATCGGAAGAGGAGGAGATAGCTCAGGCAGTCCAGCGCGCCCATAAATCCCGGGCCTACCTTAAAAAGGTAGTAGTTGACACCGGCAAGCTGAGCGACCAAACAGCGTCGGCTGTCAAACTAAGCGCTGAGGAGAGTATCGCGACCATACTCAAGGTCGTAAAGAAGTCGCGCAACCTGAAGGGCCCCTTCCAAGGTGCCCTTAACCTAGCGGCGGCCTCCCTAAAGGAGGTCGTAGAGACGTTGAGCGCTCGCTCCGTCTCTGAAGAGACTGCGCTCCTACAAGCGGAGTGCGCCCGTCTGCAGGCGGATAACGCCCGCATGCAGCGGGAAATGCTCGAGCTCCGCAAGGAGTTCGACGAGCTACGGGTGGAAGCAAAGCTGCAAAAGGCAGCGGCCGTCGTTTCTGCTTCCCCCGTCACTCCAGTCGCGAAGGCGCAGCCGGTCCGTTCGCAGCTCGACGATGACGAGTTGCTGCGCGCGATTTTGATCCAGGTCGGGACCATGGTCGACGCCAAGTTAGCCGGAAAGGACGAGGTTCGCCTGCGGCCACCGCTTGCTGCGGACGCCAAAAAGTCGGCGCAGGCACCGAAGCAGCCAGCTCAGGTGCCGAAACCATCGGGTCGAGCAGCGAAGCTGCAGTCTCAGCCCCCTACTACAACCCCGGCCAAGGGGAAGCAAAAGGGGAAAAAGGGGAACGCCCAAAACGCACCCCCTACCACCGAGGCGGCCTCCAAGCCCACCGTGGGTGCCAGTACGGATGCTGATGGCTGGACCACGGTGGTGAAGAAGGCGAAGAAGCCGAAGGCGCCTGCCCAACAACCCAAGGCAGGTCGTAAGGCCTCTAAGAAGAAGGACAAGGTGCTACGCTCTCCGGGCTCAACGGCTGTGGTAATCACGCTGCAGCCGGGCGCGGAGGAGCGTGGCTTGTCTTACGCGGCCGTGCTTGCGGAGGCCAAAGAAAAGGTCCCGCAAGTGGGAATTACCTCGGTGAGGTATAGGAAGGCGGCATCAGGAGCTCGCGTTTTTGAGTTGCCAGGTGGTATGAGCGGCGAGAAGGCTGATGCACTCGCCGCCAAAATCCGCGAGGCCTTCCAGGCCGAAGACGTCCGGGTGTCCAGGCCCGTCAAATGCGCCGACCTGCGCATCAAAGGCCTGGATGACTCGGTCACTACCGCCGAGGTCGTCGCCGCTGTAGCCAAAGCAGGTGGCTGTGCGCCGAGCGACGTGAAGGCTGGCGAGGTGCGCCACTCCGAGACCGGAGTGGGCACCATTTGGGTGAGGTGCCCTGTCGCTGCGGCCCGCAAAGTCACGCGGGGCAGGCTGCTCGTCGGGTGGGTTTCGGCGCAAGTCAAGTTGCTCCAGGACCGCCCGAAGCGATGCTTCCGCTGCCACAAGACGGGGCACATCAAGCCCGACTGCAGGGAGTCTGTAGACCGCAGCCAGGAGTGCTTCCGCTGCGGACAGCCAGGCCACGAGGCCAAGCAGTGCTCCCAACAGCCGCACTGCACATCTTGTGCGGCTGCCGGGCTTGATGCTGGGCACTCCATTGGGTCCAGGCCATGTAAAAGTGGCCTGACCAAGACCGCTAAGGGGAAGGGGATGAAGTCTGCTCCGCAGCCGACCTCAGTCCCAACTTCGGCTGAGAACGCCGGGGAGTCGGTGGTACCCATGGCCCAAGATTAACATGGCCCACCGATTCCTGCAGGCGAATATTAACCACTGCGCCAGGGCCCAAGACCTTCTGGTCCAAAGCATGGCGCAGTGGGAGATAGACATCGCGGCGGTTGCGGAGCCCTACTTCGTCCCACCTAGGGACAACTGGGTGGGTGATCCAGGGGCACTTGTCGCCCTCGTCTCGCGGACTCCTCTACGGGTCGTCGCCAAGCGTCCGGGCTGCGTTGCAGCGGTGGCGGACAACATCTTCGTTGTGGGGGTGTATTTCTCGCCCAACAGGGTCCTTGCAGAGTTTGAGGTCTTCCTCAACAACTTAGGGGCCCTGATTGGGCAGAATCGCCCCCTTCCTACTATCGTTCTCGGGGACCTCAATGCCAAGTCCACGGCTTGGGGTTCCCCCGCCACCGACGCACGAGGCGAGCTCGTGGAGGAGTGGATGTTGGAGGTGGGACTGTGCGTCCTCAACCGGGGGTCGGTGCACACTTGCGTGCGGCAGCTGGGCGGGTCCATTGTGGACGTCTCTCTCGCAAGTCCAGTTGTCGCGCGTAGGGTCACCGGCTGGAGGGTCTTAGAGGGGGTGGAGACACTATCGGATCACCGGTATATCCGTTTTGACGTCTCCACTCCCGCAACGTCGTCGTCGTCGTCGCACGCGATCTTCCCGCGTTGGGTGCTCCAGAAGCTGGACAAAGATATGCTGCAAGAAGCAGCTATCGTTCAGGCCTGGGTCGGCAACACAGTTGAGCTCGTGGGGGTAGAGGAGGAGGCGGCCTGGTTCCGGGATGCTATGTCAAACATCTGTGACAGTGCAATGCCCCGGGCCAGGTCGCGGCCCTCACGACGCCAGGTGTATTGGTGGTCAGCTGAGCTGTCACAACTGCGCGTGGCGTGCGCCCAGCACAGGCGTGCGTACACGCGCCAGCGCAGAAGACGCACCGTCGACCGCGCTCTGGAAGCCCGGCTTTACGCCGCCTACCGAGGGGCCACGCTGGCCCTTCAAGAGGCGATCGGCCGGGCCAAGGACGCGGCTCGCGAGGAGCAGCTGGCCACCCTGAACGCAGACCCGTGGGGGCGCCCGTACCAGTGGGTTCGTGGCAAACTCCGCCCTTGGGCGCCCCCGCTGACCCAGACCCTGGACCCCCAGTTTCTGGACACCGTGACGACGACCCTCTTCCCGACGAGGACGCACCATATTCCCCCGCCCATGTACTCGCAGGCAGCGAGGGATGACGAGGGCGATGTGCCCGCAGTGACGGCTGCGGAGCTAGGGGCGGCTGAACTTCGCATGAGGGCGAAGAACACCGCCCCAGGACCGGATGGTGTGCCTGGCCGTGCACTGGCCGTGGCACTGAAGGCCTTAGGGCCCCGACTACGCGGACTTCTCGACGCCTGCCTGCAGCGCGGAGAGTTCCCACAGTTGTGGAAGGCAGGCAGGCTGGTGCTGCTGCGGAAGGAGGGGCGCCCCGTTGACGCTCCATCCTCCTACCGGCCGATAGTGTTGCTTGGCGAGATGGCGAAGCTATTCGAACGCGTCATCGCCGCCCGTCTCGTCAAGCACCTAACGAGGGTTGGGCCCGATCTGTCGGACCATCAGTTCGGTTTCCGGGAGGGTCGCTCCACCGTCGACGCGATCTTACGCGTAAAGGCCCTCTCGGACCAGGCAGTATCGGGCGGCGGGGTGTTGTTGGCTGTGTCTCTTGACATAGCCAATGCCTTCAACACCCTGCCATGGAGCTGCATAACGGAGGCGCTCCGATTTCACGGGGTACCGAAGTACCTGCAGCGCGTAGTTGGGGCCTACCTGGCCAACAGGGAGGTGCAGTTTGAGGGTCGCGGCGGGCTTCAGACGAAGCTCGTCACTTGCGGTGTTCCACAGGGGTCAGTCCTCGGACCTCTCCTGTGGAACATCGGCTACGACTGGGCCCTCCGGGGCGCTACTCTCCCGGGTGTCAGCGTAGTGTGCTACGCTGACGACACACTCGTCCTATCCCGGGGGAGGTCGCACCGCGAAGCTGCCATCCTCGCCACGGCTGGAGTGGCACATATGGTCAGGCGCATCAAGGCGCTAGGGTTAGAGGTGGCGCTGTCCAAGTCCGAGGCCCTGTCCTTTCACGGGCCCCGGAAAGCGCCACCTGCTGGGTCCCATATCGTCGTAGGGGGGGTCACCATCAGCGTCGGGTCCACCATGCGCTATCTCGGGTTAGTGCTCGATGGCAGGTGGACCTTTGACCCCCACTTTGCGCGATTGGGGCCCAGAGTCTCTGCAGCGGCCGCCGCCCTTGGGCGTCTCTTGCCCAATTTAGGCGGCCCCAAGAATAGTGTCCGGCGTCTCTTCATGGGGGTTGCCCGCTCGATGGCGCTCTACGGGGCGCCAGTCTGGGCGGACAGTCTAACGCCGCGCGGCGCTGCTTCCTTGCGGCGGCCGCAGCGCGCGATGGCGGTCCGGGTCATCCGCGGCTACCGCACGATCTCGTACGAGGCAGCGTGTTTGCTGGCCTCGTCAATGCCGTGGGACCTGGACGCCAAAGCTCTTGCGGCCGCATACTGCTGGCGCAAGGAGCAGGAAAGTCGCGGCGAGAGGCTTCCGCCTCGAGCCATCGAGCGGTGCATTGAAGAACTCCGCGGGATTCTTCAGCTTCAGTGGGCGGATAGGCTTACCCGGCCACTGGCCGGTCACCGCACTATCGAAGCCATCCGTCCACATCTCGCGGAGTGGCTGAAGAGACGCCACGGGACGCTAACGTTCCGCACGACGCAGGTACTGTCGGGGCATGGCTGCTTCGGCAAGTACCTGTGTCGTATTGCTGGCAGGGAGCCGAACGACTCCTGCCACCATTGTCCGTGCGGCGAGGACACGGCGCAGCACACGCTCGAGCTATGTCCGGCTTGGGCTGTGCAGCGCCAAAACCTCGTCGCAGTCATCGGGTCGGACCTCTCGCTTCCGGCTGTCATCGAAGAGATGGTAGGGAGCGAGAGGTCCTGGAGCGCCATCACGGAGTTTTGTGGGGAGGTGATGGCGCTCAAAGAGGCAGCTGAACGGGAGCGGGAGCTTGCCCCCGCTCATCCAAGACGCGCACGACGACCCAGGGGGAGAAGAAGGGCGGACAATGCCCTCTTTCAACCCCCATAATGGCAAATGGCCTGAGGGCCAAAATGCCTGATGGCGCGCGCCACACTGGGCGCTGCGCATAAAGAGAAGACAGTGAGGGGTTGGACTAGCTGACTCCTCGCTGTGCGGAGGCCTGCGGAGACTGGGTTGGGAGACCCAACTCCGCATTGCACTGGCCTCCGCCGAAGTCCTGCAGCCCCCTCCGTCCTCTGGGGGGCACAAACACCGAAGGCCCGCCCTTTTCAGGGCGGACAGCGCTGGCGGGGTTGGCGGTAGAGTGCTCTAGCGATCCCGCCTCCCCGCCGTCAAAGCGCCAAGCAGGCAATGTGTGGTTTTTAGTGGGTATACCCTCATGGACCGGCCTTTTCGGTTCATGGGGGGGAGTCCCACATAACCCCGCCGTCTCCCAACGGTGGGGTATGCGTAATGCATTTTCCGCACGTTAAACAAAAAAAAAAAAAAAAAAAAGGTTCCCGGCAGCTTCGGCTGGCCGAGTTTCTGGTCTCGGACCGGGCGCGTCCCCAGGTGGCGGATAGGGGAATGCCGCGCAGATATGCGCGGTACCGGTATTACCGGCGCGGACCAAAACCAGACACGTGGGATCGCTCCTCTCGCGAGGAGTGATCGGTGCGACGGGTTCCGGTCAGTCACGAGTAGACTGACCGAACGGCGACTTCGGTCACCGTCGGACAACCCGTAAACCTCACTGAGAGGAACGGGGGCTCGCATCGGCTTGCCGGGACGAGCTACGAGGAAAGCACCTCTATAAAAAACTAGACGTAGGCGTCTACGGACGCGGAGTCGACGGGTCTGGTGGCCGCGTGTGCGGCCGGCGGACTGGCAGCAATGCCAACGTCGTGCAAATCGTAAGCCTGCTCAAGTCTCTTGGGCAGGAACGAGGGTCTTGGCTTAATTGCCCGGGCTGCGAGGAGTAAACCTCTATAAAAAATCCCCGAATCCTAAGTTTTTGTGCGCGGCGATGGGACGGATGGCTGATGGGATCTTCAGTTTCGAGCGCACACACTCCAGAGAACCGGCGGACTCTCTGGCAGTAATACGCTTACCCAGGTACAGGGGGCACTGCCTGGGTGGACCTTTTATTTCCCCCATACTCGTGGGAATCATATGGAGAATTTTTATAAAAACCCTAAAACCCAGAATGTAGAGGAGGGTGCGGAGTCTGACTCCGCATCGAGCTTTATGAGCTTGGAGGATGTGGTGGTTCGTGACGAATCCGGGTATTTTTTCCGGTCCGGGAAGCGAACACTGCAGGATAGGGAGTCGGCATCGTCTGGTGACGACTCCGGGCCAGCGCCCAGAACCACGCGTTCAGGGCGCAGTACCCCAAAGCGGGGACGAGGGCGGCCCCCAACGACCGGCGAGTACGTTGGTCTGGGGAAAGCCCAAGCGGCGCTTAACGCCGAGAAAGAGAAGGCGCTGAGGTTGGAGGCCGAGGATGAGGTTATCCAGGCCACCAAACGTGCCCAAACATCTAGGGCACACCTCAAGACGCTGGTTGATGGCAGAGGCAAGCTTCGTGAAGAATCTGTCGCTGCCATCAACAAAACTGCGCAGGAGGGCATCGACGCCATTCTCAAGGTCGCCAGCAAGTCGCGTAACCTCAAGGGCCCCTTCCAAGGTGCCCTGAACCAAGCGGCGGCCCTCTTGAAAGAGGTTGTGGAGACGTTGAGCACTCGCTCCGTCTCCGAAGAGACGACTCTGCTGCAGGCGGAGTGTGCGCGACTGCAAGTCGATAACGCTCGCATGCAGCGTGAGATGGAGGAGCTCCGCAGGGAGTTCAAGGAGCTGCGCGCAGAGGCGACTCTGCAGAGGGCAGTTCCAGTCGCTCCGGCTGCGACTGTGCAACCTGTCGACGGCGAGGAGTTAGAGCGGAAACTCATGGTTCGACTCGGAACCATGGTTGACGCCAAATTCGCCGCTCTGGATGACAGGCTGCTACCGGAGGTGCGGCTGCGGCCACCGCTGGCTGCCGATGCCAAGAGGGCGACACAGGCACCAAAGCCACATGTTGAGGTGCCGAATCCGCTGCCTCAAATGGCCCCAAATTCTGCCCCAGTTCAGGGGCAGAAGAAGGGGGGCAAAGGGAAGAAGGGTGCTGGCTCCAAAAAAGAGCCCGCTCTGGCAGCACCCTCCACCCAGACGACCACTGAGGCCATTACACCTGCAGCCTCACAGCCCACGGCAGGCACCAGTGCCGACGAAGGCTGGACCACGGTGGGGAAGAGGGGCAAGCAGGCCCGAAAGCCCAAGGGGTCCGGCAATCAAAAGTCGGGCCCCAAAAAGGGCTCTAAGAAGAAGAAGGAGCTGCGAACACCCGGCTCCTCCAACGTGGTGATCCAGCTGCAGCCGAGTGCGGCCGAGCGGGGCATCACCTACGCCTCGATCCTTGCCGAGGTCAGGGAGAAGCTCCCGTTCAAGGACCTCGGCATTCCGGATTCCGGCCTGCGCTACCGGCAGGCTAAGTCGGGTGCCCGCGTTTTCTCGCTGCCAGGGAGCCAAACCGGCGGTATAGCCGATGCCCTGGCAGACAGGATTCGGGCGGCCTTCAAGGCGGAGGACGTATGTGTCTCCAGACCCGTGAAGAGCGCACAGCTGCGCATAAAGGGCCTGGACGACTCCGTCACGACAGAGGAGGTCGTCCGCGCCGTGGCCCGCGAGGGCGGATGCGCTCCGGAGGCCATCAAGGCATCGGAGATGCAGAACGGCACCGTTCTTGTGCGGTGCCCTGTCGCAGTCGCCAAGAAGGTGGCGAGAAAGCGGTTGCTCGTCGGGTGGGTTTCGGCCCAAGTGAAGCTCCTCGAGGAGCGCCGCAGACGCTGCTACCGGTGCCTCCTGATGGGGCACACGAGGCTGGAGTGCACTGGGGTGGACCGGAGCGCGCAGTGCTTTAACTGCGGGCAGACCGGCCACTCAGTCAAGCAGTGCACTGCTAGCGTGCACTGCTCGGCATGTGCCAGTGCGGGACGTGCCGCCGATCATCAGATCGGGGCGAAGGCCTGCAAGGGGGCAACGGCGCCTAAGCCGAAGTCCAAGAAGGGGGGGAAGAGTGTTGCGGCTCCGCAACTGACCCCAGCTCCAGCTGCTCCAGTGGCCGGGGAGTCGGTGGTACCCATGGCTCAAGATTGACATGGCCCACCGATTCCTACAAACGAATCTAAACCACTGCGCCCGAGCTCAAGACCTCCTAGTCCAGAGTATGGCGCAGTGGTCTATAGACGTTGCGGCGGTTGCGGAGCCGTACTTCGTCCCCCCCAGGGACAACTGGGTGGGTGACGGACCGACGAACTTGGTCGCCCTGGTCTCGCGGGCTCCTCTGCGGGTTGTCGCCAGACGCCCGGGCTACGTTGCGGCGGTGGCGGAAAAAACGCTCATCGTGGGGGTGTATTTCTCGCCTAATAGGGTCCTCGCCGAGTTCGAGGCATTTCTTGACGATGTGGGGGCCCTGATTGGGCGGAATCGCCCCCTCCCTGCGATCGTTCTTGGGGACCTCAACGCCAAGTCAACGGCTTGGGGTTCCCCCGCCACCGATGCACGAGGCGCACTCGTGGAGGAGTGGCTGATAGCGGTGGGGCTGTGCGTCCTCAACCGGGGGTCGGTGCACACTTGCGTGCGGCAGCTGGGCGGGTCCATTGTGGACGTCTCCTTCGCAAGTCCAGTTGTCGCGCGCGAGGTCACCGGCTGGTGTGTCTTAGAGGGGGTGGAGACATTATCGGATCACCGCTACATCCGGTTCGACGTCTCCGCCCCTTCAACGTCGTCGTCGTCGTCGTCGCCATCGTCGGTGTTTCCGCGATGGGTGCTCCAGAGACTGGACAGGGATGTGCTGCAAGAGGCAGCCATCATTCAGGACTGGGTCGGCACGTCAGTGGCGTTCGTGGGGGTAGACGAGGAGGCGGCTTGGTTCCGGACTGCGATGTCGCGCATTTGCGACAGCGCTATGCCCCGGGCCAAGTCGCGGCCCTCACGACGCCAAGTCTATTGGTGGTCAGCTGAGCTGTCGGAGCTGCGCGTGGCGTGCGCCGAACACAGGCGTGCGTACACGCGTCAGCGCAGGAGACGCACAATTGACCGCGCTCTGGAAGCCCGGCTCTACGCTGCCTACAGAGGGGCCACAGTGGCCCTTCAACAGGCGATCAGCCGGGCCAAGGACGCGGCCCGCGAGGAGCAGCTGGCCACCCTCGACGCAGATCCGTGGGGGCGCCCGTACCAGTGGGTACGCGGCAAACTGCGCCCTTGGGCGCCCCCGCTGACCCAGACCCTGGATCCCCAGTTTCTGGACACGGTGACGACGACCCTCTTCCCGATGAGGACGCACCATACTCCCCCGCCGATGCGGCATCCGCAGGCGGCTGGGAGTGACGACGGGACCGTGCCTGCGATAACATCTGCAGAGCTAGGGGCGGCAGAGCTTCGGCTTAAAGCCAAAGATACCGCCCCCGGTCCCGACGGAGTGCCCGGCCGCGTTCTGGCTCCGGCACTTAAGGCCCTAGGGCCCCGACTACGAAGACTGCTCGACGCCTGCCTGCAGCGCGGAGAGTTCCCACAGCAGTGGAAGGCAGGCAGGCTCGTCCTGCTCCGGAAGGAGGGGCGCCCCGTGGACGCTCCATCCGCATACCGGCCGATAGTGTTGCTTGACGAGGTGGGAAAGTTCTTTGAGCGAATCATCGCCGCTCGCCTCGTCAAGCACCTTACGAGGGTAGGGCCCGATCTGTCCGACAACCAGTTCGGATTCCGAGGGGGTCGCTCGACCGTTGACGCGATCCTGCGCGTCAAGGCCCTCTCGGACCAGACAGTATCGGGCGGTGGGGTGTTGCTGGCGGTGTCTCTTGACATCGCCAACGCGTTCAACACCCTGCCATGGAGCTGTATTGCGGCGGCGCTCCAATTTCACGGAGTGCCCCAATATCTTCGTCGTGTAGTCGGGGCCTATTTGGCCAACCGGGCCGTGGTTTACGAAGGCCGTGGCGGGCTGGTCACCAAGGCGGTGACCTGCGGTGTTCCACAGGGGTCAGTCCTCGGACCTCTCCTGTGGAACATCGGCTACGATTGGGTGTTGCGAGGCGCCACTCTCCCGGGTGTCAGCGTAGTGTGCTACGCTGACGACACCCTTGTGATGGCCCGGGGGAGAACACACAGAGAGGCGTCCATACTCGCCACGGCCGGAGTGGCCCACGTGGTCGGGCGCATCCGCGCTTTAGGTTTGGAGGTGGCGCTGTCCAAGTCCGAGGCCCTCTTCTTTTATGGGCCCCGGAAAGCGCCACCTGCTGGGTCCCACATCGTCGTCGGGGGGGTTCGAATCAACATCGGGTCCACCATGCGCTATCTCGGGCTGGTGCTCGATGGCAGGTGGACCTTCGACCCCCACTTCGAACGATTGGGGCCCAGAGTTTGTGCAGCTGCGGCTGCCCTAGGACGGCTCCTCCCGAACTTGGGGGGACCGAGGGTGAGTGTTCGGCGCCTCTTCATGGGGGTTGCCCGCTCGATGGCGCTCTATGGGGCGCCAGTCTGGGCGGATCGGTTGACGCCGCGCGGTGCCGCTTCCTTGCGGCGGCCGCAGCGTGCAATCGCCGTCCGGGTCGTCCGCGGTTATCGAACCATCTCGCATGAGGCAGCATGTGTGCTGGCCTCATCGATGCCGTGGGACCTGGATGCGAGAGCTCTTGCGGCCGCCTACCAGTGGCGCAAGGAGCTGGCTAGCCGCGGCGAAAGGCCTCCGCCTCGAGCCGTCGAGCGGTGCATGGAGGAGCTCCGCGGAGCCCTCGTACTGGAGTGGGCGGACAGGCTTACCCGGCCTACAGCCGGTCTTCGTACTGTCGAAGCCGTCCGCCCTCACCTCGTGGAGTGGCTGAACAGGCGCCACGGTGCACTCACCTTTCGGGTGACGCAGGTGCTGTCGGGGCACGGCTGCTTCGGCAGCTACCTGTGTCGGGTGGGCAGGGAGCCGTCCAGGGCCTGCCATCACTGTTCGTGCGGCGAGGACACGGCGCAGCACACGCTCGAGCATTGTCCGGCTTGGGCTGTGCAGCGCCGAACACTCGCCGCAACCATCGGATTAGACCTCTCGCTTCCAGCTGTCATTGAACAGATGGTAGGGAGCGAGGGGTCCTGGAGCGCCATCACGGAGTTTTGTGAGGAGGTGATGGCGCTCAAAGAGGCAGCGGAGAGAGAGCGGGAAATTGAACCCGCTGTCCCGATCCGTGCCAGGAGAGGCAGGCGAAGGAGGGCAGACAACGCCCTCCTTCAACCGCCGTAGTATGGCCGAAAGGCCTCGGGGCCCCTCACAATGGGCCCAAGGGCGCGCGCTACCTCAAGCGCTGCGCGATAAGGGATGACGGTGAGGAGTTGGACTAGCTGACTCCTCGCCGTGCGAAGGCCTGCGGAGACTGGGTTGGGAGACCCACCTCCGCATTGCACTGGCCTTCGCCGAAGACCTGCTGCCCCCCTAATCCCCGGGGGGGCACTCACAGCGAAGGCCGCCCTTTTCAGGGCGGCAGCGCCGGCGGGGTTGGCGGTAGAGTGCGAACAGCGATCCCGCCTCCCCGCCATCATAGGCGCCAGCAGGCATGTGTGGTTTTTAGTGGGTATACCCCTGTGGATCGGCCTTTTCGGTTCATGGGGGGGAGTCCCACATAACCCCGTCGTCTCCCAACGACGGGGTATGCGTAACGCATTTTCCGCACGTTAAAAAAAAAAAAAAAAAGGTTAGGTTAGGTTAGGTTAGGTTAGGTTAGGTTAGGTTAGGTTAGGTTAGGTTAGGTTAGGTTAGGTTAGGTTAGGTTAGGTTAGGTTAGGTTAGGTTAGGTTAGGTTAGGTTAGGTTAGGTTAGGTTAGGTTAGGTTAGGTTAGGTTAGGTTAGGTTAGGTTAGGTTAGGTTAGGTTAGGTTTTTTTTTTTTTTTTTTTTTTTTTTTTTTTTTTTTTTTTTTTTTTTTCGTTCTTTACTGCTGCTATCGTTTTTTGCAGCATCATTTATTTCCACAATAATAAGTCTTATGAACTATTCTGTGATTGTGTACCTAGTGTAGCTCTACGTGTCATACTTACTATTCCCTAATGGAGTCCGGAAAGGGTCAGGCGCATACTTTGCCTCCTCTTCCCTTCATCCTCCTACGCTAGGTTTGTGAAGTGTGGCATTTATTTATTAAAAACTTATTTTACTTAATTACTAGTGGTTAACACGAGGATACATTTATAGATTATACAATAATAAAAACAATAAACAGTATAATTAGCAAACAATGAGGCAATAGCCGAATAAATTAATAATAATAATAGTGTATACAATTCATTTTGCTTAATTACTAGTGGTTAACACGAGGATACATTTATAGATTATACAATAATAAAAACAATAAACAGTATAATTGGCAAACAATGAGGCAATAGCCGAATAAATTAATAATAATAATAGTGTATACAATTCATTAAAATAGGGGTAACATAAATAAAATATGGGAACAAGTTTATTTAGTACAAAGTAACGATGTAGGCCGAGGAGTCTTGGGCAAGCCCCTGCAGTGCTTTTGCTTGCTATGCTTTGTGGAGGTATTGCGCTATGCGACAGTGGAACCATTGGCTTTGGCAGCTAGCCTAGCTATACGCTCGCAGTAGCCAAGGAAGATTTTACGGGTGCTGCTATCGCCGAAAGCCGTCTTTATGTTTTTTAGGTCCAGGCTGAGGTCCATTCTGTACTCGACGTCAAGCCTTTGCCTGCAAAAGCGCGGGCACTCGAGCAAGATGTGTTCAACAGTTTCGTTGGATTCATCGTCGCAAGTACAGAATGGACTCTCCGCCAGGCCAAACCGATGCAGATAGGCGCGGAAGCCCCCGTGACCTGTTAACAGCTGTGACCTGAGGTTGGTATGGCGTGAACCTCGAAAGGCTTTGAAGGCCAGTCGCACGTCACTGACGAACAGTTTCGTCACTTTGCCCGTAGTGGCCTCATTAACGCGTTTCTGCCACTCATCCAATGTTGCGTTCCTGATGAGGCGCTTGGCGTGAGACAGAGGGAAACTGTCATATGCTGGTGACCGCTTGTCGTGTAGAGCTCCTCTCTTCGCGAGTTCATCAGCTCGCTCGTTGCCAGGGAGTCCTACGTGGGCCTTAATCCAGATCCACCGTAGGGTTGTGCCCTGGGTCTTGAGGTCTTCCACCATATCCTTGATCTCTCTTGTAAGAGGGTGATCGGACTCCGTGTTTTTCAGATCCTCCAGAGCTGATCTGGAGTCGCTCAAAATGTAGGCCCGCTTCCAAGCCTTCTTCTTTCGCAACCTCTGAAGGGCGCGCAGGATGGCTGCGAGTTCTGCCTGGAACACACTGCAGTAATCCGATAAGCGGAAGCTGCAGCTGTCCATCTCCTCTTCTTCTTTCCAAAAAGTCACGCCTGCTCCCACTCTCCCCTTCAGCTTGCTCCCGTCTGTGTAGACCTGAATCCAGCCTTCCTCGAGTTTTCCAAGGTCCTCAGTCGACGAAACCATCCCAAAGGGGATCGGTTCGCGGAGAGCCGGATGCGGCAGTGAGAAGGGGCTGGTGCGCCTTTCGCCCGTTCTGCCTGGAAGTTCTGGCAGTGGCTTACCTCTCTTCACCTCGTACAGGATCTTCATTTCCTTTGCTCGGAGGTCCAAGGGCAGTATCCCGGCCAGCAGCGCGGTCGACGTCAGCGATGCCGTCCTGTGGGCCTTCGCGACCATGGTGCTGAAGAGCCTCGTAATGCGGTCAAGTCTGGCCCTGTTGTGTTTCTTCATGGCGGCGTCGGCCCACACGTTAGCAGCGTACAGTACGGTCGGTTCGACCACAGCCGTGTAAATGGTCTTGCAGATTTCGCTGTTCAGACCCCACTGTGCACTCGCGGTCCGAGACACCGCCCTGTAAAGGTTTGTTGCTTTCCTGTAGATCCCGTCGAGATGCTCGCCGAAATTGAGGTTGCGGTCTATGCTGACCCCCAGGAGCCTGAGATGGTCGGAGAACCTTATGTCGGTGCCTTGAAGGTTAAGGTTTGGCATGTCATATTTCAGTTTCCTGGTGATCAGCACAGCCTGTGTCTTGTGCGGGGCGAAACGCATTTTATGGCGCTTTCCCCATTGTGCGATACGCTCCAGCGCCTCGTTGGTCTGCGACTCAAGGTCACTTGCATTGTCCCCAGTGGCTATGACAAGAATGTCGTCCGCAAACGCCTGCACATGGGCCCTGAGTCCCTCAGCCTCCCGAAGCAGCGGATCCAGCTGGACATTCCAAAGCATCGGGCCGCAGGTGGATCCCTGGATACATCCTTTGTTGGTGGTCCGTTTCACGAGTTCCCCGGAGTAGCGCAGTCTGACCGAGCGGTCCTCCAGATAGCTGGCCACCAATTGGAGGACATGAGGCTCAACATCGCGCTCCAAGAGTTCACGCATTATCGCAGGCCACCATGCGTTGTCGAAGGCACCCTCAATGTCGAGGGATACCAGAACAACCATCTTCTTCTTCTTTATGCCCTGCTGGATGATGGTGAGGGCGTCGTATAGGGCGTCTTCCGTGCTGGTCTGCGGTGTGAAGCCATACTGGCGTCGGCTGAGTCCGGCGCCAAGGGCCCATGCGAGGCGCTTGGTGAAAAGTTTTTCCAGCACCTTTCCTAGCACTGGTAGGAGGCCTATGGGTCGGTAGGACTTGGGTAAGGTGTAGTCGTCTTTTCCCGGTTTCGGGATCACCTTAATCGTCGCCACCTTCCACGGTCTTGGGAAGTGACCTGTTCTAAGGCAGGCGTTATAAAGTGCCACCAAGATTCGTGGCTCGTAGTAAAGCACATGGTGGCAGATGTCCGCCGTGTACCCGTCTTCCCCCGGTGCTTTTTTCGGGTTCATGTATTTTAGCACTGAGGCCACCTCGTGCCGCGTGAAAGGTGTCATCCCTTCGGGGGTGATTCCAGTCGCAAGTGCCTTGAGTCCCTCTCGGACAGAAGTTCTCAGATTTCGTTGGGCAGCATCGTCAGTTTCTTCTTGGTCGTGTGGGTAGAAGGTATTCGCCAAAAGCACTGCTGAGTCCTTTGGTGAGAGTATACCGCCGTCGTGCGGACTTCGCAGTAGTTTGTCCTCCTTAGTGCCTCCGCAGACCTTGATTATCCTGTAGATGCTGTCCCACACGGTTTCATTCTCCTGCTTAGTGCAGAAGGTCTTCCAGCTAGTCGTAATCGCCTCCTGGAGGTTTTCCTTGTATGTTGATTTGGCCTCAAGATAAGCCTGAACTACGGATGGTCTCCTCACTGGGTTTGCCTGCCGGATCTTTCTGCGAAGGCGTGTGACGTTCTTCTTTAGCTCAGCCAGTTCAGGGGTCCACCAATGCCCAATGTTATTAGCTTTCCTTGGGCCAAGTTCAGGAATGGAGGCTGTGCAAGCTTTCTCAATAGACTCCGAGAATCTCTCCAGGAGGCCCTCCAGCTGCTCAGGTGTGAGTGTATCCTCAAACGACTTCTCACTAACCCCTGCGTCCGCCAAGGCCTCTGACAGCATGGAACCAAACTTCTCCCAGTTAGCCCTCTTGGTGTTGAAGCGTCGCGTGTGTGGCCTGATTGGGGGCAAATTGGTACGGTCCAGTGACACTTCGAACCGAATCGGTCTGTGGTCAGAGAGGCAGCAGAAGTTGGGGTCCACTCTCCAGTCTCCCACGCGTCTTACGAGTCCGACAGATACCGCGGTGACGTCTACTATGCTTGAGTAAAGCGTTTCCCCTCGGTAAGTGTGAAAGGTTGGGGTACTTCCAGCATTCGCCACGTTCAGTCCAAGCTCGCTAAAAAGATCAACAATGACAGCTCCCCTCCCGTCCTCCGCCTCACAGCCCCACCAGGGACTTTTTGCGTTTAGATCTCCAGCCACGATTATATTGGCCTGGCCAAGAGTTCCCACGACTTCTTTTATACGGGCCGTCTGGTGTTCCACAGGAGTGTCTCCTTCGAGGTAAACGCCAACCAACCCCAGGGTAAAGCCAGCCAACTTTAGAGTTACCGCAACTATGGTGTTAGTGATCAGGTCCGGGTTCTCCGCCACCTGTATGGATCGGTCCAAGACCAGGATGGCAGACTTAACCGGGTTCGCGGCCCTGTCCTGGATGATTCTGTGTCCACCCGTCACGTACCCCTTTGCACCTATGTAGGGCTCCTGAAGGAGGAGCACAGCTATCCCCTGATCCTCTGCCTCCCGGATGAGGTCTTTAGTGGCAGCATACCCTCTGCCCAGGTTTGCTTGCGCAAACTTCAGTGTTTTGTGTGCGGCCGCGTGTATGTGAGATGTGTAGGTGTGATGTGTGTTGTGTGCAACCGTAGGTCGTGAATCGCAGTCACTTGTTCCCAAAACAGAGTCCGTGTCACCCTTAGCACTGGTAGTTCACTGCTGCTCTCGCTAACCGGTCCCATTTGGCCCTTATGGGGCATTCCGCGCTGTATGCCGGATGATCGCAGGTTCCCTGCTTTGCAGCCAGACAGTTGATACATTTGGCGGCCGAGTCCCTCTCGCCGCAGTCCCTAGTCTCGTGGGCTCCCGCACAGTACCCACAACAACTTCCCGTTTTGCGGCAGTCTCTGGCCATGTGACTGTAGCCCATGCACCGATAGCACTGTATCAGGGGCGAGTGGTCGACTGCCAGGACGACTTGATACCCAAGCTTTATCCTGGTGTCCCTGAGCGCATTCCAGATTCCAGCACTGACTTCCAGGATGACGTTATTTAAGGAGGGTGTTCGCCCTTTAGTTCTCCTCAACACTCTGACATGAAGCTGGTCCAGCGGCACCTCCGCCAGTGCCCCGGAGTTCTGCTTCGTCACTGCCTGCTCCAGCCGTGAGTCCGTCAGGTCCTGAGCCACCTCTATTAGCCGTAGCAGAGGCTTCCGGTGAGATACAGGTGACGCTGTCAGGTCCCCTCCCGAGCTTCTGAGGGCCTCCTGGAGACGAATCCTGCTCTCGCCAGAGTCGCAAGCTACCACGACCTTCTGGTTCTTCGTTCTCCTCACTCGGCTCACCCCGATACCAAGCTCGACAACGTCAACAGTCCTCTTGACCTCTGCAAGTACCTCCTCGCTGGTGTGTCTCGGGTCCCTGGACTCTACCATGACCGGAAAGCTGGCTCTCCCGACGGCCTCCGCGTAGGACCCTGCAGTATTCGTTGGCCTGGGCTTGTGTTCAGGCTGCTGTCTCTCTCTCGCCGCCAGACTCTCCAGGGTCTGCTTGAGGGGCTTCAGCAACTCTTTCAGCTCGATCTGGGTCTCGCTGATGGCCATCTCCGCACCAAGTCCCGCAGCAGCCGGTGCCATTTGATGTGCCACTGTAAGGTCACTCAGATCTTTGACATCTGTGCGGACGGTCCTCAGTTGACCCATGATCGGCTGAACTGCTTCTTGGAGGTCCGCTTGGAGCTCTGTTCTCGTGAGCATCATTGTCCCGGCTATTGGCAGCCTCTTTTGCAACATGTCCCGTAATTCTGCGATGTCCTGCTGCAGACCTGCCACAGGGACAAAGATGGATTTTGTCGTGGGCGAAGGTGTTGACACCGGACCACCGGGAGGCGTGCGTGGGGAAGCAGAAGCCGGCGTCCTTGCCCTGTCTAGGTCCCTGGCGGGCTCCAGGCGCCAGCGTTCCAGGTCTACCCTGATCTCGCGCATGTAGCCCGCCAGACGTTCGGTCTGTTCAGCCAGAGCGGTGAGTCTCCCGTGGTCAGTTTTGTCTTGACGCGCCATCTCCGCCGAGTGGCAAGGCTCACGGTTTTTAAGGGCCTCTATGTCAGTTCGCAGCTCAGCGATCATCTTGACGGGGCCGTCCAGCTCGTAATTGAGCCACTTAAAAATGGCCTCCGCTGTGGTGTTGGTGTTGGTAAGGGTCTCGTTGGCTTCCGCGAGCTTTTCCGCATGAGCTGCATTAAGGTTCGCTATATTTTTCATGTGAGCCCTCTCCACTCTGACCAACTCTCTGGCTGCTCTAGCCTTCTCCTGCTCAAGCGCCACTCTGTGTCGCGAGCGTGAGTCAGAGACCGACAGGACAATTTCGTAGAGAGCCTGTATGGTCTCAAGAGCTTCAGCCTTGTTCTCTCTCTTCATGTTCCCTGCCTTCTCGATGGCCTCCTTCCCTGTCAGCAACAAGTCGTTCGCCCGCTGGGTTGCCAGGTCCATGGAGAGTCCTGTACGTTTACGGGTATCTGGAAGGATGCTGGATCTTCCACTGCAGGCACTCTCCACCTCAACATCCGACCACTCGTCGTCAGTGCGTGGCGCCGTGGTTCCGCTCTCCCCGCAGGTTTCCTGGATAGGCGCGGGCTTGGCCAGCTCCAGAGTAGGTGACTCGACCCGTACAGCAGGTGTCCCTTTCATTGTGCTATTACCAGTGCCGGGTGACGACTGACTGCTCGGTTCATCCTTTTTCTGCGTGAGAACCTTCCTCCTCAAGCTGGTTTTCGTCTGCGCTGTTTTGAAGCTTGCAGCTGACGACCTGCTGGGAGATCGCGAGGACATGGCTGATAGTACTTTAGTCGCCTATAGCAGTTAATTAGGTTTTCTTTTTGTTTCAGGTAGGTGACAGCCGCTGGGCGATGACTATGCACCGCGGCGCTCGGCCCTAGCCGGTGTAGGACAACAAGTGGATGAAGGTAAGTACTGTGTGTGTGAGTGTTAGTGTGTGTGTGCGTTTATGTGTATGAGTGTGTGTGTGTGTATGAGTGCTTGTGAGTAAGTGTATGTCTGTGTGTGTGCGTGTGTATGTGATTGTGTGGTGATTGGATTGGTAGGCAACGCCCTCTGATTCCACCGTCGGTTCGCGTAGTAGACCAGTAATAATGTTTGCGTGAAGTAGCAGTCGCAGCGCTCTGCCCGCGACGTCCCCCGTCCAAGAAGTCGCCGCGCCACCTCTCAGTCCAAAGTGCACCTTCAGGAGCCGAAAAATCTCAACCGCGGGGCCGAAAAACTTTTGAGCTCAATGAGGAGCCAAACCGAGGTGTCCAACGGATAGCTCTCCCCGAGCCCCCTCCAAAGACCCCAAACACCGGTATCCTAGCCCTAGGGGTCCCGGAGATACAGCAGCTCAAAATTTCTGGTTTTTACCCAAGATGGCGGCCAGAATGTGGTTAAAACGCTATATCTCCGGGACTACCAGACCGAAGAACGCGGTGATTGGTGTCTCCAGATTCGGCCCGACGAGCCCTACCCACCGGAAGTGTTTTCAGGGCGAAAATTTCTGGACTCCTGAAAACGCCTGAAAAGTATTTGCCCACAATTTCCAAGTCCGTCTTATATCCTCAAAAGAAACCCCGGCCTTCTACGACCACCGGTTCAGGAGATATGATCATTTAAAGTTTAGCAAAATGGCTGCGGCAAGTGTCAAACTGTAAGTTTGACCGCAAATATCTCCCTACTCCCAGGTCGCAGAATACCGGTGTTTGGGTTCACCACACTCAGCGTCACCCTCTCTAGCCAGTTCCGCGACTTTCAGGATCCTGAAAATTTCTGGCTGAAATTCAGCTGAAGGCAAAAAATTCCGGTAGCGGTTGCAGCGACCACCAAAGCTCCGAAAACCGCTAATTTCCGCGACCCTCGGCCGCAGAGTTATGGCTGTTCAAAGATCCAACAAAATGGCTGCCAGCTGTCAAAGTGCTGACAAAAGAGTCTATAACTCCGCAACCGATGGTCGCAGAAAGCCCGGGTTTCGAACGGGTATATGAGCGCCACTCTCCCCACCCTTAAGGGGTGCTTTCAGGGTCTGAAAATTTTCAGGCCTGAAAGTCGCTGAAAATACGCCAGTTCTTTAGAGCTTAGTATTCCTTAGTAAAGGGTCCAAATCTGACCGTTCTAAGCCCAGCGGTTCCGGAGATATAGTTATCTAAAGATTATAACCATTAAACCAAGATGGCTGAAAAATGCTATTTCCGCCAGATTTAGGATTTTTGGGTCGGTGTTTGGGCTCAATTTGGTTCTATCCGACTGTTTGGACCCAAATTTGGCGTTAAAAACGCTAATTTACTATTAGGTTTAAATTAAATAGGAAAATTCGTTAAAAAATTGATATCTCCCGAACCGCTGTACATAAAATCATGCAAAAAATTGTAAAATTTACAGAAATTCAGTGCGGATCTAGATATCAAATAAAAATTTTAAAATTTTGAAAAGTACATGAAAATTTTGAAAAATTACTGAAAATTTCTTATTTTAATTACTGCTCGTAGGGCTCTGAAGATAAAACGCTGGAACTCGCCCTGCCGCTTCCTCTGATCAGCGCGCCAAGAATAGCAATTCCAGAATTTCGGAAACTGGACTGGTTCTGAAGTTATATGCTGTCAAAGTTGACACCTTCGTCGACTTCCAGAAGAAAAAGTAGGGTAGTTAAAATTTTTGTGAAGGTTGTAACCAACCTTTGGTGAGCAGGACAACGTCTCTGCAAAGTTACAGCCCTCTAGCTGCTCCGGTTCAAATTTTCTGCACCACGTGGTTTTGCAATTTTCCTATTTTCCTCGAAAATGCGCAACTGCTGACGCCTCCTGAGCATTCCAGGACGTCACGGTAGGCAGTATCCAACAGATGCAGTCTTCGTATGCAGGTCACGGCGTGTAGTTCTCGTGCAGTTTCCAAAAACGTGGTATAACTTTAGGTTATAACCTAAAAATTATAGGGTTTTTCACCAACTGTAGTCCAGGGGGTCCTCGGTGGGACGAAATGGATAGTTCACAGGATGCACTGCACTGTCACACACAATCTGACACCGGATACTTGAGTCTATGATCAAAATTGCCACCGCAATGAATTTTTAAATAATTAAAATTTAACGGAGCGTAGGTTTTCGTGCCGCTCGTGACCGTGGTAGGGTTGTAACTGGGTTAGGTTAGGTTAGGTTAGGTTAGGTTAGGTTCCCGGCAGCTTCGGCTGGTCGAGTTTCTGGTCTCGGACCGGGCGCGTCCCCAGGTGGCGGATAGGGGAATGCCGCGCAGATATGCGCGGTACCGGTATTACCGGCGCGGACCAAAACCAGACACGTGGGATCGCTCCTCTCGCGAGGAGTGATCGGTGCGACGGGTTCCGGTCAGTCACGAGTAGACTGACCGAACGGCGACTTCGGTCACCGTCGGACAACCCGTAAACCTCACTGAGAGGAACGGGGGCTCGCATCGGCTTGCCGGGACGAGCTACGAGGAAAGCACCTCTATAAAAAACTAGACGTAGGCGTCTACGGACGCGGAGTCGACGGGTCTGGTGGCCGCGTGTGCGGCCGGCGGACTGGCAGCAATGCCAACGTCGTGCAAATCGTAAGCCTGCTCAAGTCTCTTGGGCAGGAACGAGGGTCTTGGCTTAATTGCCCGGGCTGCGAGGAGTAAACCTCTATAAAAAATCCCCGAATCCTAAGTTTTTGTGCGCGGCGATGGGACGGATGGCTGATGGGATCTTCAGTTTCGAGCGCACACACTCCAGAGAACCGGCGGACTCTCTGGCAGTAATACGCTTACCCAGGTACAGGGGGCACTGCCTGGGTGGACCTTTTATTTCCCCCATACTCGTGGGAATCATATGGAGAATTTTTATAAAAACCCTAAAACCCAGAATGTAGAGGAGGGTGCGGAGTCTGACTCCGCATCGAGCTTTATGAGCTTGGAGGATGTGGTGGTTCGTGACGAATCCGGGTATTTTTTCCGGTCCGGGAAGCGAACACTGCAGGATAGGGAGTCGGCATCGTCTGGTGACGACTCCGGGCCAGCGCCCAGAACCACGCGTTCAGGGCGCAGTACCCCAAAGCGGGGACGAGGGCGGCCCCCAACGACCGGCGAGTACGTTGGTCTGGGGAAAGCCCAAGCGGCGCTTAACGCCGAGAAAGAGAAGGCGCTGAGGTTGGAGGCCGAGGATGAGGTTATCCAGGCCACCAAACGTGCCCAAACATCTAGGGCACACCTCAAGACGCTGGTTGATGGCAGAGGCAAGCTTCGTGAAGAATCTGTCGCTGCCATCAACAAAACTGCGCAGGAGGGCATCGACGCCATTCTCAAGGTCGCGAGCAAGTCGCGTAACCTCAAGGGCCCCTTCCAAGGTGCCCTGAACCAAGCGGCGGCCCTCTTGAAAGAGGTTGTGGAGACGTTGAGCACTCGCTCCGTCTCCGAAGAGACGACGCTGCTGCAGGCGGAGTGTGCGCGACTGCAAGTCGATAACGCTCGCATGCAGCGTGAGATGGAGGAGCTCCGCAGGGAGTTCAAGGAGCTGCGCGCAGAGGCGACTCTGCAGAGGGCAGTTCCAGTCGCTCCGGCTGCGACTGTGCAACCTGTCGACGGCGAGGAGTTAGAGCGGAAACTCATGGTTCGACTCGGAACCATGGTTGACGCCAAACTCGCCGCTCTGGATGACAGGCTGCTACCGGAGGTGCGGCTGCGGCCACCGCTGGCTGCCGATGCCAAGAGGGCGACACAGGCACCAAAGCCACATGTTGAGGTGCCGAATCCGCTGCCTCAAATGGCCCCAAATTCTGCCCCAGTTCAGGGGCAGAAGAAGGGGGGCAAAGGGAAGAAGGGTGCTGGCTCCAAAAAAGAGCCCGCTCTGGCAGCACCCTCCACCCAGACGACCACTGAGGCCATTACACCTGCAGCCTCACAGCCCACGGCAGGCACCAGTGCCGACGAAGGCTGGACCACGGTGGGGAAGAGGGGCAAGCAGGCCCGAAAGCCCAAGGGGTCCGGCAATCAAAAGTCGGGCCCCAAAAAGGGCTCTAAGAAGAAGAAGGAGCTGCGAACACCCGGCTCCTCCAACGTGGTGATCCAGCTGCAGCCGAGTGCGGCCGAGCGGGGCATCACCTACGCCTCGATCCTTGCCGAGGTCAGGGAGAAGCTCCCGTTCAAGGACCTCGGCATTCCGGATTCCGGCCTGCGCTACCGGCAGGCTAAGTCGGGTGCCCGCGTTTTCTCGCTGCCAGGGAGCCAAACCGGCGGTATAGCCGATGCCCTGGCAGACAGGATTCGGGCGGCCTTCAAGGCGGAGGACGTATGTATCTCCAGGCCCGTGAAGAGCGCACAGCTGCGCATAAAGGGCCTGGACGACTCCGTCACGACAGAGGAGGTCGTCCGCGCCGTGGCCCGCGAGGGCGGATGCGCTCCGGAGGCCATCAAGGCATCGGAGATGCAGAACGGCACCGTTCTTGTGCGGTGCCCTGTCGCAGTCGCCAAGAAGGTGGCGAGAAAGCGGTTGCTCGTCGGGTGGGTTTCGGCCCAAGTGAAGCTCCTCGAGGAGCGCCGCAGACGCTGCTACCGGTGCCTCCTGATGGGGCACACGAGGCTGGAGTGCACTGGGGTGGACCGGAGCGCGCAGTGCTTTAACTGCGGGCAGACCGGCCACTCAGTCAAGCAGTGCACTGCTAGCGTGCACTGCTCGGCATGTGCCAGTGCGGGACGTGCCGCCGATCATCAGATCGGGGCGAAGGCCTGCAAGGGGGCAACGGCGCCTAAGCCGAAGTCCAAGAAGGGGGGGAAGAGTGTTGCGGCTCCGCAACTGACCCCAGCTCCAGCTGCTCCAGTGGCCGGGGAGTCGGTGGTACCCATGGCTCAAGATTGACATGGCCCACCGATTCCTACAAGCGAATCTAAACCACTGCGCCCGAGCTCAAGACCTCCTAGTCCAGAGTATGGCGCAGTGGTCTATAGACGTTGCGGCGGTTGCGGAGCCGTACTTCGTCCCCCCCAGGGACAACTGGGTGGGTGACGGACCGACGAACTTGGTCGCCCTGGTCTCGCGGGCTCCTCTGCGGGTTGTCGCCAGACGCCCGGGCTACGTTGCGGCGGTGGCGGAAAAAACGCTCATCGTGGGGGTGTATTTCTCGCCTAATAGGGTCCTCGCCGAGTTCGAGGCATTTCTTGACGATGTGGGGGCCCTGATTGGGCGGAATCGCCCCCTCCCTGCGATCGTTCTTGGGGACCTCAACGCCAAGTCAACGGCTTGGGGTTCCCCCGCCACCGATGCACGAGGCGCACTCGTGGAGGAGTGGCTGATAGCGGTGGGGCTGTGCGTCCTCAACCGGGGGTCGGTGCACACTTGCGTGCGGCAGCTGGGCGGGTCCATTGTGGACGTCTCCTTCGCAAGTCCAGTTGTCGCGCGCGAGGTCACCGGCTGGTGTGTCTTAGAGGGGGTGGAGACATTATCGGATCACCGCTACATCCGGTTCGACGTCTCCGCCCCTTCAACGTCGTCGTCGTTGTCGTCGCCATCGTCGGTGTTTCCGCGATGGGTGCTCCAGAGACTGGACAGGGATGTGCTGCAAGAGGCAGCCATCATTCAGGACTGGGTCGGCACGTCAGTGGCGTTCGTGGTAGACGAGGAGGCGGCTTGGTTCCGGACTGCGATGTCGCGAATTTGCGACAGCGCTATGCCCCGGGCCAAGTCGCGGCCCTCACGACGCCAAGTCTATTGGTGGTCAGCTGAGCTGTCGGAGCTGCGCGTGGCGTGCGCCGAACACAGGCGTGCGTACACGCGTCAGCGCAGGAGACGCACAATTGACCGCGCTCTGGAAGCCCGGCTCTACGCTGCCTACAGAGGGGCCACAGTGGCCCTTCAACAGGCGATCAGCCGGGCCAAGGACGCGGCCCGCGAGGAGCAGCTGGCCACCCTCGACGCAGATCCGTGGGGGCGCCCGTACCAGTGGGTACGCGGCAAACTGCGCCCTTGGGCGCCCCCGCTGACCCAGACCCTGGATCCCCAGTTTCTGGACACGGTGACGACGACCCTCTTCCCGATGAGGACGCACCATACTCCCCCGCCGATGCGGCATCCGCAGGCGGCTGGGAGTGACGACGGGACCGTGCCTGCGATAACATCTGCAGAGCTAGGGGCGGCAGAGCTTCGGCTTAAAGCCAAAGATACCGCCCCCGGTCCCGACGGAGTGCCCGGCCGCGTTCTGGCTCCGGCACTCAAGGCCCTAGGGCCCCGACTACGAAGACTGCTCGACGCCTGCCTGCAGCGCGGAGAGTTCCCACAGCAGTGGAAGGCAGGCAGGCTCGTCCTGCTCCGGAAGGAGGGGCGCCCCGTGGACGCTCCATCCGCATACCGGCCGATAGTGTTGCTTGACGAGGTGGGAAAGTTCTTTGAGCGAATCATCGCCGCTCGCCTCGTCAAGCACCTTACGAGGGTAGGGCCCGATCTGTCCGACAACCAGTTCGGATTCCGAGGGGGTCGCTCGACCGTTGACGCGATCCTGCGCGTCAAGGCCCTCTCGGACCAGACAGTATCGGGCGGTGGGGTGTTGCTGGCGGTGTCTCTTGACATCGCCAACGCGTTCAACACCCTGCCATGGAGCTGTATTGCGGCGGCGCTCCAATTTCACGGAGTGCCCCAATATCTTCGTCGTGTAGTCGGGGCCTATTTGGCCAACCGGGCCGTGGTTTACGAAGGCCGTGGCGGGTTGGTCACCAAGGCGGTGACCTGCGGTGTTCCACAGGGGTCAGTCCTCGGACCTCTCCTGTGGAACATCGGCTACGATTGGGTGTTGCGAGGCGCCACTCTCCCGGGTGTCAGCGTAGTGTGCTACGCTGACGACACCCTTGTGATGGCCCGGGGGAGAACACACAGAGAGGCGTCCATACTCGCCACGGCCGGAGTGGCCCACGTGGTCGGGCGCATCCGCGCCTTAGGATTGGAGGTGGCGCTGTCCAAGTCCGAGGCCCTCTTCTTTTATGGGCCCCGGAAAGCGCCACCTGCTGGGTCCCACATCGTCGTCGGGGGGGTTCGAATCAACATCGGGTCCACCATGCGCTATCTCGGGCTGGTGCTCGATGGCAGGTGGACCTTCGACCCCCACTTCGAACGATTGGGGCCCAGAGTTTGTGCAGCTGCGGCTGCCCTAGGACGGCTCCTCCCGAACTTGGGGGGACCGAGGGTGAGT